>JAQSUU010000402.1:6250000-7500000 GCA_038087645.1 Saccharum hybrid cultivar R570
GTAGTGTCAAGGGCCGATCTGAGATCGGACGGTCAGGATGGCTTCATGGAGAATACTATGGTTAGTGATGAAGTTTTGCTGCTATTCTAAAATGTGGGTCTACAATAATAACAAATAAATGTATGTACTATTAACATATATTTAACGTTTTTGCGAGGGTAAGATATTTAGCTTCTATTTTAGTTAACTAATTCAATGTTGTGGATGTTGTATTTTTCCAAAAACTTAAAGTTGAAAAGTTTAATTTATGACTAAACTAAAATAACCAATATTTCGAAACGTAGAAAATAGTAAATGGCTAAAAGGTCATAAACATAGCATAAAATGTCATTATAGTAATCAAATATATTCCCGTGTAGTGCATTCTTCACTGTCGAGAGGGAACTCCAATTCCATCTTCATTAATTAACAAAAAAAAAGGAACTTAAAGATCAACAACCAGAACCGTCTCACCAACTGGTTATACCATAGTTCAATTGTATAGTGGTTTTGTTCCAACATCCTGAATGCTTTAAAAAAATGATGTTTACACCAAACCTCTTTCACCCGCAAATCAGCATTACATTCGCATATAACTGAAACAATCAACAGATCCCTCCAGTATAAGAACAGAAAATGAATAGTTACTACAGACAATATATCTATCTTTCTCCTAGCATTTACACATGGCTATGAGAATAACAAGGGACGATAATTTGGGGAAATAAGGTCCTTCCATGGCCTATACTGCTATACATATAGAGAATAAAAATAAACATTTCATATGTTACACTTGGTGATATTTCACAAGTAGCATTAGCAGATAACAACTTTCTTCAATTTGTATTTACTAGCAAAATACAGATACACAACAAAATTCACCAACGAGAGGGCTGTAAGACACCAGTAGTAGTAATCGAGGTGTCCCTTGTTCAGATCATCTGGTATCCATCCAGGGCTATGCCATACCCTGGTCACCCCTGCAATGAGTGTGATGATAGCTGAGCTCAAGTAATTCCCAAGGGCAGTGGTGAGCAACGCGAATGCTGTTAATATGCTCTTCATGGAGTCTGGCGCCTGGCCATGGAAGAACTCTAGCTGAGTGATGACTGCGAAGCACTCAGCCCCAGCAATGACGAAGTACTGTGGAAGCTGCCATACAATGCTTAGCAGTTCCCCCTCCTGAACACTCTGCAGCCTCTTGGTTTCTAGAAGTGCGGCAATTGCCATGGCAAAGATCATCAGGAAACGACCGATTCCAATCCTCTGTAACTGTGTGAGCTCTGCTACATTTGCAAAATACATTCTGGTTGCCGGCACAAGCACTTTGTTCACAGAAAGTACCCAGAACGTGACACATATCACTTCAAATGAGTACAAGGATGCTGGTGGAATGGACAGGGAACCAATCTCGGTGTTCATCACAGCTCCCTGCTGAATGAAAGTGGTGTGCATTTGAGAGATCGCAGCAGCAAAGAATATTCCAGTCACCCATATTGGGAGTAAGCGGATAAGTATTTTCAGTTCCTCAACTTCAGTAACCGTACATAAACTCCATGAGCTTCGACACCCTCCATACACCAAGCTTGGATCAGAAATAACTGCGGCCTTATCTAAGAACCTGAGACAAAATGATGGAATTAGACAGATAGTTAAATAAGTGCAGGATAGAAAGGGAAGTTGGGAACACCAACCAAATGAAAAGGTAATTCTCATTGGTTTTCATGTTTCAGGAACAGTTATTTATTACTAGGTTCAAATCATGGGATCCATGAGATAGAGATATACATTTTGTAGATTGAACATCCTGAAAGTATATATATGATGGGTACTCCATAAATCATTAAGAAGTCAACAATTGACCACCAGGGGAATGATCGCTTCAAGAAGATTTTAAAAATGATCAGGAGAAACAAGAAAAAAAAACCATATATGCAAGTGTCTCATGGTAAGTAACGAAAAAAGATGTACCTAAAATCATCGGAGTGAGCAAGTATTGTCCTTTGTATGTGGTTGCTCCTGACCTCATACAGAAGAGAGCTATCAGCAGGTGCTTCCAAGCTCATGTTCCTAAAAGAGGCAACAATAACCTGGAAAATACTCTTCACTGGAGAACCACAAGGCTCATCTGATTGGAATATTGGTGTTCCCACCAGAAATCCTATCAAAGCAAGACTATGCATATAGTGGCAACTCCATATCCTATAGCCCAGCTCACATTTTCCTGAACCCAAACTATAATTGTCCCAGAAGTAATCACACCAAAGATGACACATATATAGAATGAACTGAAGAAATTTCTTCTCCTTTTTATGTCTACTAAATTGTTCTCACTGTTGAACTGGTTTGCACCAAATGGAAGCAATGCAGATCTTACTCCTCCACATCCAACAGCAGTGAGATACAAACCAGCAAAGAAAATCACGGTTTGAGTTCCATTTGATGACAAGCATGAGCTGACGTCACATAAGATTGAAGTAGAAGGCAGAAATGTTGCAACTGTAATCAGTACCATTCCCTGCAATCAACATTGGCATTTTATTATATATATGGAGAGAGAAACTTCGCATCCTTATCCAAAATAGTCTACCAAACTCGAAACAAAAAGAGCTGAATTCACAAGCAGCTGGGCAGGAAAAAATATCTTACAATTAGGTACATGATAAGGGAGATCAAGATGGTCTTATAATTTCCCAAGTAAGTATCTGCTATGGCGGCTCCAAGCATTGGCACAAAGAAGCTTGTCCCGTACCAAAGAGATACTGTTGATGCACTGGAAGCAATACCACCACGGAGGACTGAACGGAGATACACAACTAGGTTCGTGGCAATGCCATTAAAAGCCATGCTTTCCAAGCATTCCAATCCTGCAGGATTTGAACTGATTAACATCCTCCCGATCAAGGAATGCAGTCTCTCACAGAATCAAGAAGAATATCACCCCGAGAATTGATTAGTTAACCATGGATAGGCTAATTATAGGAAATGTGGCTAGAACTGATAGGCTAACCATGGATCAGCTAACCATAGAAGAATATCAACTCGCGTGTAGAGCACCTATCACTCTTTGTATACCAGTAGCCAGAAAAAAAAACAAGCATATCATAAGAAATAACACTAAAGAATGTAAAAGATTGATAGGTGCTCTATACACAAGTTGGTTATCAGACAGCTTCAAAGAACATATTGACACTGCGCAGAACAAAAGCTAGACTTGGCACAGCATGACTCACCAGGATGATTGCCGGTGCTCTCCAGTCAGAGCATTTACTTTTCAGCTGTGGCCCTAGATTTGCTTCCGATAGACTTTGTGTTTCCTCGCCATGACATGATGCATCAGCCTGAAGGAAGGCCAGGTAGTAACATATGAGAGACCATAAAGTTTCTCACAGTAAACAAATCTTCGACAGTTTATCTGACAACTTTCTGTAATGAGGCCCAATCATCTAAAGTTGTGCAGTCAATGTAAGCAAGAAATTTTGCAATCATTTCCCATTTCAGATCCCAAACTTACAAGCAACGACTTCCATGTACTACACATCTGTGCATACTGCACGATGTACAGAATTCAACGTTTTTCCAACGACAGAGTAACACAAATTAGATACTCATGAGAAATTCACTATGCATCCATGTCACGATCAGATGCCCGTCAGCCTGTTCAACAGTTCTAGACTCATAGCCCCTTTGTGAAACTCAAAAATGAAACTTGGATATCCAAACCGTGGCTTTTCAGATACAAAAGGCACGCAGTTCTAGCACCGCATTTTGCTCCTGGCGAGCGTGATCCCCAAACCCAGCAAACAACCATTCCGTGGCAAGCAATTACTCCCTCCATCCCAAATTTTATTGCATTCCGAGAATCTTGGAGAGTCAAAGAATCTCTAAGTTTGACCAAATTTATATGATAAGATAATAATATTTATGACACCAATTAAGTATCATTAGATTCTTCATTAATTATATTTTCACAGTATACCTATTTGATGTTATAAATTTTTGTAATTTTCTCTATAATTTTGGTCAACCTTAAGATGCTTTGACTCTCTAAGATTCTTGGAATGCTTTATAATTTGGAACGGAGGGAGTAAGAGCTAAGCTCCGATTCGGCGGAGGCCAATCGACAGCAGGTTCGCCGTACCTTGACCAGAAGACTCGTGTGCTCGCCTCCCTCCTCCATGGCCGGCCGGCCTCCTGATCGGCTGCTGCTGGTCCGAGTCCCTCGCCAACCTACGCCTCCGCCTCCGGCCTCCCCAATAAATAAATAGTCACAGGTGCGAGCGGCAGATCTGGTAGCCTACGAGGCGACGAGAAGGGTGGTTGGTGAGAGTGCGACCCGTAAATCATCATGGCGTGGATATCTGATACAAGCGGCTCAGCTCCGCTCCCAGCGCGACCCACGCCGGCGCGAGGGGATAGGAACGAGTGCGTGGGAACTTGCTTCGGCCAGATCGCGGCGACGGCGACGCGGAAGGGGGAAAGGAACGGGCCGCGGCGAGGTGGGACTGTGGGAGTGGGAGGGTGTGGCTGTTCAGCGACGATGACTGGTGGTGACCGCTGACCCTGCGTGTGGGCCATGGGTGCATTCTTTCCACTTTTCACTCACGCTGCCACGGACAGTCTAGGGCATCTTCAATAGTGACATGAGTAGGTCTTATTAGCCCGATAACTCATATAAAATGAAAATAAAATAAAAGAAAGAACATTGTTAGTATAGAGGATCGTGTAAATATGATCATGTGGATTATTAGAAAATATATGCGATCTTAGCTCTTTACCCTAGATGACTTTTATGTTCCTCTCTCCTTTTTTTCTAAGTAAAATATGTTATAAACTACCCTCTCTGTCCCAAAACAGACACTCATTTCATATCTCGAGGAGTCAACAAATCCTAAGTTTGACCAATATATACAAAAGATTACTAATTGTCGGTACCAATACCATAGGGGTACCCACACTCAACGATAATATAAACTAAAGTAACCCAGTTACGACAAAGTGCGACCCGCTTCGAAAACACGCGACAGGCCCAGCTCGTACGAGGCCGGCTCGACGGAGTGCCTCGACCGCATCCCGCCTCCGACTCGTACGAGGCCCCCTCGACGGGAGGCCTCGACCGCGCTCCGACCCGCACGGGGCTCGACCGCCCCCCGGAGCGCTCCGACTCGCGTGAGCCCGGGTCGAGGCGCTCGACCCCCTTTCTCTACCTACCTCCAGACAAAAGTCTCAGCATTTAATGCAATTACCTACTACCACCTACCGGCATGGCCGCACGTACAGTCGACGTGGGAACAATACCAGTGTCAGTCCTCACTGTTTAATCGCCCATCCCGTGATGGGAGGTGAAAAACGTCACTGTACCCACCTTACCTCACGCTGTACATCACTAGTTACCCTCGAGGAAAGATACGACAAAGTCCGTACACCACAATTCCAGGGATTCGGACTTATCCGTTCGGCCTCGACCTGGCCTCGACCCGGCCTCGACCCCCAACACAGCGCAACAGGGAAGGAAGGACGGTATGGCACGACGCTCTGGGTCACTTCGACGCCTACGACATCACGTCCCAGAGGATGGCCTCCCATTTCTGAGGCACGTCGCTACAGCCACCTCAACAGGATCGACAAAACGTCATCTCAAGGCTCCCGTCGTCCTGGCCTCCTCTCATCCTATAAAAGGGTAGGCCAGGGCTCTAGAGAAGACGACGAACAACCAGTGATACACAAGATAGCGATCAACATCTCAAGCAATTATCTTGTACTCTTTCTCTTTCTCCTTTGAGACTTGGGCTCGTCGCCCTCTCTCGCAAGCTTGTAACCCCTACACAAGCACCTCGGTGCAAGGAAATACAAACCTCTCCTCCCCCGCTGGACGTAGGGCCTTCTTTTGCCCGAACCAGGATAAACCCCCGTGTGTTCTCCTTGCATCACCATCCAGGAAAGGGACACGCAGCATTTTACTCGTTGGTTTAGGACCCCCTCGGGTCCGAACACCGACAGTTGGCGCGCCAGGTAGGGGGCTCGCTGCGTGCTAACGTCGCTTCCCCGCCTTTTTCCTGGATGGCTGACCCCGAACGCCCTATCCCGTTGGGCACGGTGATCTGGTTCGGGAGTTTGGAGTTCATGTCGCTCGGCTATGGCTACGATATGGTCCTGCTCCCGCCAAGACACCCTACCGACGAGGATTACGAGCTCTCCCAGCCCGGGGGAGCAATCCGCCGGTACCGTCGCTCTAGGCAGGCGCGAGCCGCTCGGCGGCGGCGAGCCCGGCGCAACCATCGTCTCCACCTCACGGAGGGCAATGGGGTTCCCCGATTCGGCACTTCCCAGTCAGACACCGGCCCGGATTTTCTCGTGGAAAGTCTGGGCAGGATGGGCTTGGCCGAGGACAGCGCGCCAGCAGAGAACCCCGCCGCTCCTCCGCCTGGTGCGACGTCGCTGCCCCGTACCTCTCTCCCGGCGTGGGCGGCAACATCGCCTTCGCCGTTCCCGTTTGGGCCAGTTCCGGCTGCATAGGCGTACGCTTCTTCCGTAAGCACTTGTATGAGTGCTTACGAGGAACTCCCTGGGCACCATCTACGCTCCACCCTTGACCTCGTCGCATCCACGCCGGCTTCTGATTATCTGGACTCCGCTGAGGCGCCAGAAACAGAACCCCGTGTGACCGCTTCCCCACGCCGCAACCCCGGTAGCGGCTCACAACGACCATACATTCCCCCGTCATACTATTACTTTGGCGCCCCTGACTCCGACTCGGCTGATGACACCTACGATCCGACCCGCGAGTGCTTCAACGTCGATGTTGAAAGCGCGTCGGATTCGCAGGAAGAACAGCCGGTCGGAGGAAGGCACACGCCCCCTCACGATGGGCACCCTGCCGGGCAAGGCGAGGCTCAGCTCCTTGCGGATCAGGGGGCGCAGCTCGACCAAATCCGCGAGTTGCGGGAGAGGCTCGACGAGGAACGAGAAAACCTGCGCCTACTCCAACAAACCCTCGAGCATGAGCGCGCGGAACACACACTTGGCGGGAGAGCTCGCGAAAGAGCTCGCGACGTCAACCGTCGCATCGACGAGGACCGGGTAACCGATCCTCCGGTCTTCGCTCGAGCCAGCCAGAACGTCGTCGCTGCCGCCATGCTCCTCCGCAACATGCCTGAGCCATCGAATTCCGAAGCACGCCGGGCTCGAGATGAGATCCGAGAACTCCTCGAGACCGCTGCCCTGCAGCAGGCCGAGAGCTCTGCCTCGAGGCGACGCGAGCCCGCCTCGCAGCGGCTCGCGGAGCCTTCTCGACAGGAGAGAGAAGCCTCGGTCCATCCTGAACCTGCCCGACGGATCCGGATGGCTCCCGCCCCTGAGCCCATCGCTTACGACCAGGGACCTCGAGACACCCGTGGCAACATCGTCGAGCGCCGCACGCACAAGCACGGTGACGGTGTGGCTCGGGGTTACCACGTGCACAGGGGCGGGCGTTATGACAGCTCGGAGGATCGCAGCCCTTCACCCGAGCCTCCGGGCCCTCGGGTCTTCAGCAAGGCAATCCGCGAAACGATACTGCCAGCACGGTTCCGCCCTCCCACGACTCTTGCCAAGTACAACGGCGAGACCAAACCCGAACTTTGGCTCGCCGACTTCCGCTTGGCATGTCAGCTGGGCGGGGCCACCGACGACCGAGTCATCATCCGACAACTCCCCCTGTTCCTCTCAGACACCGCTCGAGCCTGGCTCGAGGATCTGCCACCCCAACAGATCCACGACTGGGGTGATCTCGTAAGGGTGTTCGAGGGAAACTTCAAGGGAACTTACATGCGCCCCGGCAACTCGTGGGACCTCCGGAGTTGCAAGCAGAAGCCAGGCGAATCCCTCCGGGATTACATCCGGCGTTTCTCCAGGCAACGCACCGAGCTCCCCAACGTCACCGACTCCGACGTGATCATGGCTTTCCTCTCGGGCACCACTTGCAAGGAGTTGGTCCGAGAGTTAGGCCGTCACACCCCCCTCACTGCCAACGGGCTGATGGACATCGTCACCAACTTCGCCGCCGGCGAGGAGGCAGTTGGTGCCATCTTTGGCGGCGAGCAGGACACTGGCAAGCAGAAGACCGACGATCCTGCGAGCTCCACCCGGGGCTCCAAAAGGAACAACCGCAAGAAGAAGAAAGGCCAGCAGGGCAAACTCGAGGCCCCGGCCGACGAGCTTGTCGCCGCTACCGAACGCAAAAAGCCTCGAGGCCCCCCCGGCGGGGGCATCTTCGACAAAATGCTTAAAGAGCCGTGCCCTTACCACAAGGGACCCATTAACCATAACCTCGAAGATTGTCATATGCTCCGCAGGTACTTCGAGGGCGCTGGCAACAAGACCACCGACAAGAAGGAAGACCCAAAGGGTGATGGCAAGGAGGAGGGATTCCCCGAGATCCACGACTGCTTCATGATCTACGGAGGACCCTCGACCCGCCTCTCAGCGCGCCAGCGCAAGCGAGAACGGCGTGAGGTCTTCTCCGTGCAAACGACGGTCCCTCGTTTCCTTGACTGGTCCGCGGTGGCCATCACTTTCGACCGTGATGATCATCCGGACTACATCCCCAATCCGGGAGTCTACCCACTTGTCGTTGATCCCGTCATCGCCAACACGCGCCTCACCAAGGTACTCATGGACGGCGGGAGCAGCCTCAACATCATCTACTCCCAGACCCTCGACCTCCTGGGGGTCGAGAGAGCGCGCTTGCAACCTAGCGTCGGGGGCTTCCACGGAGTCGTGCCAGGGAAGCGGGCAGAACCCCTCGGACGGGTCGATCTGCCCGTTTGTTTTGGCACACCGGCCAACTTCAGGAAGGAGACCCTCACCTTCGAAGTGGTCGGATTCCGTGGGACATACCACGCCATCCTCGGGCGCCCGTGCTACGCCAAGTTCATGGTCGTGCCAAACTACACCTACCTCAAGCTCAAGATGCCCGGCCCAAACGGCGTCATCACTGTGGGGCCCTCATATGAACATGCCTACGAGTGCGACGTCGAGTGCGTCGAACACGGCGAGGCGGTTTTGGAATCGGCAACCTTGGCTGCAGACCTCGACGGTCTCGCCAACGAGATTCCCGATCCGAAACGCCACGCCGGCAGCTTCGAGCCCGCGGAGGACGTCAAGCTCGTGCCCCTCGACCCCGCTGATCCCAACGGGAAGGCGCTGAACGTCAGCGCCACCCTCGGCCCGAAATAGGAAGCCGTGCTCGTCGACTTTCTCCGCGCAAATGCCGACATTTTTGCGTGGAGTCCCTCGGATATGCCGGGCATACCCAGGGAAGTCGCCGAGCACGCCTTGGAGATCCGGGCCGGGTCCAAACCGGTGAAGCAACGCCTGCGCCGCTTCGACGAGGAGAAGCGCAGGGTCATCGGCGAAGAGATCCACAAGCTATTGGAGGCCGGGTTCATCAAGGAGGTTCACCATCCCGAGTGGCTAGCTAATCCTGTATTAGTTAAGAAAAAGAGTGGGAAGTGGAGGATGTGTGTAGACTATATTAGTTTAAATAAAGCATATCCGAAAGTTCCCTTTCCTTTGCCACGCATTGATCAAATCGTTGATTCAACTGCGGGATGTGAAACTCTTTCGTTCTTAGACGCTTACTCCGGTTACCATCAGATAAAAATGAAGGAGTCCGACCAGCTCGCGACTTCATTCATCACCCCTTTCGGCATGTATTGCTACGTCACGATGCCCTTCGGTCTCCGGAACGCAGGGGCAACGTACCAGCGATGCATGCAGCACGTTTTCGGAGAGCACATTGGACCAACCGTCGAGGCATACGTTGATGACATCGTAGTCAAGACCAAGCAAGCCGATAATCTAGTAAACGACCTCGATGTTGCCTTCAAATGCCTTCGAGCAAAGAATATCAAGCTCAATCCAGAAAAGTGCGTTTTTGGCGTCCCCCGAGGGATGCTTTTGGGATTCATCGTGTCCAAGCGGGGCATCGAGGCCAATCCAGAAAAAATCTCTGCGATAACCAAGATGGCCCCCATCCAAGATCTGAAGGGCGTACAGAGGGTCACGGGCTGCTTAGCGGCGCTCAGCCGTTTCATTTCGCGCCTCGGCGAAAAAGCGCTCCCTTTGTACCGCCTCTTGAAGAAATCGGAGCGTTTTTCCTGGACCCTCGAGGCCGAGGAAGCCCTCACCAAACTCAAAGTCGCACTCTCTAACTCGCCAATTCTCGTCCCTCCGACCCCAGGAGAGCCGCTCCTACTTTATGTCGCTGCGACCTCACAAGTAGTCAGCGCAGTCCTGGTCGTCGAACGGGCCGAGGAAGCTCATGCCTTGCCCGTCCAAAGGCCGGTCTATTTCATTAGCGAGGTGCTCTCAGAAACCAAGGTCCGTTACCCTCAAATCCAGAAACTGCTCTATGCTGTTATCTTGACACGGCGCAAGCTCTGACACTACTTTGAGGGCCACCCAGTTACTGTGGTTTCTTCTTTCCCCCTGGGAGAGATAGCCCAGAACCGGGAAGCCACGGGTAGGATCGCCAAGTGGGCGGTCGAGCTCATGGGCGAGACCCTATCCTACGCGCCGCGCAAAGCCATAAAGTCATAGGTGTTGGCAGATTTCTTGGCTGAATGGACCGACACCCAGCTCCCTCCCGCACAGCTCCAGGCCGAACTCTGGACCATGTACTTCGATGGGTCTTTGATGAAAACAGGAGCGGGCGCGGGCTTGCTCTTCATCTCACCTCTCGGGGTTCACATACGTTACATCATTCGGCTCCATTTCCCTGCGTCCAACAACGTCGCCGAATACGAGGCACTCGTCACAGGGCTAAGAATCGCCATCGAGCTCGGGGTCCGACACCTTGATGTTCGAGGCGACTCCCAGCTAGTGATCGATCAGGTCATGAAGAGCTCAAGCTGCCGCGACCCCAAGATGGAAGCCTACTGCCGAGAGGTACGACACCTCGAGGACAAGTTTCACGGCCTCGAGCTCAACCACATTGCACGCAAGTATAATGAGGCCGCCGATGAGCTCGCAAAAATCGCGTCAAGTCGAGCTACGGTCCCACCCGACGTTTTCGTGAAAGATCTCAAACAGCCATCTGTCGACCTTGGGTCAGACGGAGGGGTCGACGGGACGTCGCTCGACCCCCCACCTGAGGCAGAGGCCCCCTCGACCGAGGCCGAAGCCATGCAGGTGGAAGGATCGACCCCACCACCTGACATCGAGCCTGACTGGCGCGCGCCGTACCTCGACTATCTTATCCAAGGGGACCTCCCCTCGAGTAAGACCGAGGCTCGACGGATCGCTCGCCGGGCCAAAACCTTTGTGATCATTGGCGACAGTAGGGAGCTGTACCGCCGCAGCCCTACGGGCATTCTCCAACGTTGCATCACGAGCAAGGAGGGCAGGGACCTACTCAACGACCTGCACTCGGGGGCTTGCGGTCACCACGCTGCGCCTCGAACCCTCGTCGGGAACGCCTTTCGACAAGGGTTCTATTGGCCCACCGCGGTCTCCGACGCCGTCAAGCTAGTACGCTCCTGTGAAGGTTGTCAGTACTATGCAAGGCAGACTCACCTCCCGGCACATGCTCTACAAACCATTCCCATCACATGGCCATTTGCCGTTTGGGGACTCGACCTCGTCGGACCACTGAAAAGAACTACTGGTGGCTTCACCCATTTGCTTGTCGCAATCGACAAGTTTTCCAAGTGGATCGAGGCTCGTCCCATCACCAGTATTAGGTCCGAACAAGCTGTGCTCTTCTTCACCGACATTGTCCATCGATTTGGAGTACCAAACTGTATTATCACTGACAACGGCACCCAGTTCACTGGTAAAAAGTTTCTGGATTTCTGTGACCACCATCACATTCGCGTGCTCTGGTCGGCCGTAGCTCATCCAAAAACAAACGGCCAAGTAGAACGTGCCAATGACATGCTCCTACAAGGCCTGAAACCCAGAATCTTTGACAAGTTAAACAAGCATGGCAAAAGATGGGCTGCCGAGCTGCCCTCGGTCCTGTGGAGCCTAAGAACAACGCCGAGTCGAGCCACGGGGTTCACTCCGTTCTTCTTAGTCTACGGTTCTGAGGCAGTCCTCCCAACCGATATTGAATACGGATCCCCAAGGTTAAAGGCCTACAACGAAAGAAATAACGACGCCGCAAGAGAGAACGCCCTCGACCAGCTCGAGGAAGCCCGTGATGTGGCTTTATTGCATTCTGCCAGGTACCAGCAGGGTCTCCGACGCTACCACGACAGACACGTACGCAAGCGTGACCTCAACGTCGGCGATTTAGTGCTACGTCGGAACCAGAACACCAAGGGGCGCCACAAGCTCACGCCACCATGGGAAGGACCATACATAATCGCAGAAGTACTAAAGCCGGGCACCTACAAGCTATCCAACGAGAAGGGCGAAATCTTCACCAACGCTTGGAACATTGAACAGCTACGTCGCTTTTTTCCTTAGAAAGCCTCGACGCTCTGTAATTTCCTTTTCGTCAATAAAGAATACAGCAGTGTCAAAATTTTTCGTCTCACGATGAGGGAGGATCAACTCTGTACTACTAGAATCGACCCTCCCTCGGGGGCTACACAGGGGGGAACTCCTCAGTCCCCGGAAAAATTTACACTCTTTTAAAAATTTCAAAGAGCCACTCCTTAGGTCAGTGATGCCAAGCTCTCACACGATCTGCGAAAGCCGCAACGGCATCCTAAAGCTTAAGGGCAGTCGAGCCACGAGATCACTCACGCCTCCGAGGCTACGGTACCTCCACTCACTCCCCCACGCCAAAGGACTCAGCCGCGTGCTAAGTAAATCGTACGGGAGCACGATCCAAGCCATTAAGGAGAGAAAAGCTCGCATAAAACTAAATTAACCACGAATTATGTCTCGAGTTCTTAAGGCCCCTACGGCCACCACAACCAAAATTCAAGATAGCTAACCTATTACACGGGCCTCCGTGCCCAGATTTGGCTCACAGGCCTTCGTCGTCAGCGGGCGGCACCACCTCAGGCTCAAAGAGCGAGGCCAGACGGCTCCCAGGCCCCTCCGCGGCTTCGATCAGATCCAAGCAAGCGTCTTCGTTCTCCACGTCCGTCCGCTCCGGGTCTGTGATGAAGCCGTCGGCGACGAGCTCCATGTCGAACACAAAGCCCGAGCGAACGACGGCCAGCGCCCTCTTTACGCCGTGGTGGAGGCTGTCCCGTATCTTCTCCCGGGCGAGGTGACCTAGCGCCGCTACCCGACGGACGAAGGAGTTCCCCGGAGCGTCTTCTCCGGTGTCGACGTCGGGCCCGACCCCCAGACCGTCACACACCGAGGTGATCGCGCCCTGGAGCAGCTGGGTCCTCTGGGTCTCGGCTTCCAGGAGGCTCTGCAGGGAGTTCGCGGTCGAGTGGGCCTCCTGGTTCTCGCGCTCCAGCTCTGAAATACAACAAGGCAGATTAGCACCTGACACGATGCCTCAACTACATAGCTGCAACGAGCTACTTACCTCCAACGTGGGTCTTCAAACCCACGACCTCGTCGCGGAGCCCCCCGCACGTCCGCTCGAGCCCCAGGAGGGAACTATCCTTCTCACGGACGGTCGCCTTCAGGGCCTCGATCTCTTGGCGGGCGGCTTGAAGCGCCGTGTCCTTCTCCTGGACGGCCCCGCTCAGCCTCGAGATCTCGTCCTTCAGCGCACTAAACCGGGCCGTGACCTGCCCGATCTGAACGTTGAGGGCGTCACGTTGACGGCTGGCCTGCGAGACGTCCTCCTCGAGCTCTTTGACCCGCGCCGACAGGGGCTCGACGTCTCGGCGGGCCTGGGCAGCCTCTTCCCGGGCCTTGTCCGCCTCGGTGCGCATCGAGGCTTCAGCCGCCCATGCCTGGATCGCCTCTTCCTTCACCGTCGAGTAGGCGGTGCGCAGTTCCGCCATCTCAGCGGACCGATCGGCGAGCCTCTTCTGAGTCTCCTCGACCAGGGCCCGTTGCCGGGACAGCGACGCCCACACACCGCTCTCACCTCGGATGAAGAGCGACTTACGGCGGGAGGTCTCTTTAAGTTCCTAACACAAAGAAAATCGAAAAACATAATGAGTCCAAAGAAAAGAGACACTAAGAGCCACGGAATAAGCCGGCAGATTAATCATACCTCGGTGGCATCCCGCATGCCCCGTGAAACGGCGTCGGACGCCACGCTGAGCAGCCGAGCGAGATGTTGGCGGACGCCCTCGAGGTACTGCCAGCGGTGGACCTCATCTCTGTCGTTCAGGGTGAGGATGGGCTCGCCGTCGAGGTTCGCGGCATCCTTGAACTGAAGGGGCGGCCCTCCCCACCTCGGAACCTCCTCCTCGGCCCGCGCTATCGCCAGCGCGGCGAAGTCTGGCCACGACGATGACGACGCGGCCGGGGGACCTCCCGGCCCGGTCGAAGGGCCGGCCTCGTCGCCCTCGCCCGCCGCTCCGACAGGGGTCGAGGCCTCAGCCCGGCTCGTGGTCTCACCCTCCTCGGCCCCCACTATCTCTTTTCCTTTGTCCAGGGGGGCGTCATCAAGGGTGACGACCACGGGCGCTTGTCCCTCGGCGGTGACCGGCCCCTCGGCAACCAGCGCCCCCGGAGCTGGCGCCTCGGCCGTCGACGCCTCTGGCGCCGGTACCTCGCCCGACGGCGGCTCGGAAACCGGCGCTCCGACCGCCGGTGCCCCCGCGACCGGCACCTCAACCTCTGACGCCGCTTCCGCCGGGGCTCCGGCAGTAGGCTCGACGGCCTCGCCCTCCGTCGTGCCCACCGGGTGCACCGGCGGGTCTTGCTGTGGCTGCGGCTCCTTCGCCGGCGCCACCTCCTGCTCCGGCGCCGGTGCAGCTCCCTCCGCGGTCGCATCGGCGGCCGCCCCCTCCACGGCCACTTCCACGGTGGCCTCAGCCGAGGGCAGCGCCTCAGGCTCCACCTCGACCGGGCTGGGCGCCACCACCTTTGCCGGCTCTGACCCCGCCGCCGCAGGATCGGGGCCGGCAACCGTCGAAGCACCCGCGGCCTCCCGCTGCCGACGGCGCTCCTTCGCAGCCTCGACCTCGCGGACCCAGGCCGCGTCCTGTTCCGCCGACCGGTTAAGGACGGCGGCGCTGGCTCGAAGGGACTTCACGGGGGTGGGCCCCATGGTCTCCGCCTTCCGTTTCAGCCTGAAAAATAAAGGATAAGTCGATCGACGAAATCGAAAGACAAGACAAGCCCCTTTCTGCTCAAAAACTTACCCGGAGATCGGCACCAGGGGCCTCGACCCCCCACGATCCGAGCCGCTCGAGGTGGCAGGCGGTGGCCTCGCGGCAGCACCACCCGCGGACCGAGCGCTCCTTGGGGCTCTCGCCGGCGCGCCGCTACGCGCCCTCTGTGCCTCCGAGGCCAACTGGCCTCGGGTCTTCACGCCCGACGGAGGCGCCGCCGCCGACGATGTCGGCGCCCCCGCCCCCGTCCCCGCCTGAGCTTGCGGGGCCCGGGCCGGGGCAGGCGCCCCTGTCGACCCCTCTGGCTGGGTCCGGGGCGAGACGGCCCCTCCTGCCGAGGGGCCCGCCTCTTTCTTTTCTTCCTCTTTCTTCTTCTTCTTCTTCTCCTCTTCCTCGTCGTCCTCCTCGACCTCCTCGACCACGACGACCGAGGAGGATGACCCCGCGATGGGCTCCAGCAGGGGACGGATGTCGGGGAGGCTCCCCAGCCCAGTCGCGGCCTCGTACCGCGACAAGGCATCATCATCCTCGCCACTGCTGCCATCGTCCTCTCCCGACATGGTCTCGGAGGGCGACGGCTCCAGAGGGAGCCCGTCGAGGGCCTGTTGGCGCCGGAGTTTCTTCCGCGCCTCCTTCTCCCTGGACTTCCGGGCCGCCCGTTTCTTAGTCGACTCCTTGACCGCCTTCTGCTTCGAGGCGTGCTGCCGTCGAGCATCCCGAGCAGGCCGGTCCTCCGGAACCGGCGGTCGTGTCTCCCGCAGCGCCGATAGGTCCTGCGCATTGGCGTCGACCGGATTAGGGGAAGGTCTCAAAAACGAACCGAACTAAAAGGCAAACGTACTAAGGAACTTACCACGGGCTCGAACCCCTCAGTGGGCCTCATGGGGAGCAGGTCGGCTTCCTCCGCCTTGAAGGTCCCCACCATCCGGCGGGCTCGGCGAAGCCCCTCCTCGGGGGTGAGGGTCTCGTGTGACATCCGGCTCCCCTCCAGCGACGCCTCCGGGGTCATCTGGTCGAGGCGCAGGCGACGTCGGCACAGCGGCATCACCCGGCGGCGATGAAACGCCGTCGCTACCGCCGCCGCCATCAGGCCTCGAGCACGAAGCTGCTGCAGCGCCGCCAGCAACGGATCCAGACGCGGCTTCTCGACGTCCGGTACACCGTACACCCAGCGGTCCTCCCGGGCGGTCAGCACGCGGCCGGTGTACCTCGGCAGCTGGTTGTCGTCGTTGCGGAGGTAGAACCAGCCCGCGTGCCACCCGCTGTTCGAAGAGATGAGGCGAGCCGGGATGTACTAGTCCGCCCGGCTCGACCTCAACTGTAGGACGCAGCTCCCTACCCGCGCTGCGTAGAAGACGCCCTTCCCTCCCGCATTCCGCGCGAAGAGCTCGGCCTTGAAAAGGTGGAGCCACAGGTTCCACTGCGGCTCCACCCCGAGATATCCCTCGCAGACCGCCGCAAAGATGGCGGCCTGCGCGATGGCGTTGGGGGCGAGATGGTGGAGCTCCACCCGGTAGTAGTGGAGAAGCGCCCGCATGAAAGCCGACGACGGGATGCCGAACCCCCGCTCGTGGAAACTTACGAAGCTCACCACGTAGCCTTCTGGGGGGGCCGGCTCCCGGTGGGTCGACGGCGGCGCAATCCACTCCGGCCGCGACCGACTCGTCCTCGGCCGCAGCAACCCATCTTCAACCAGCTCCTCCAGCTTCTTCTCCGTGACGGAAGAGGAGGCCCAGTCTTCGGCAGCGAGGAATTGGCTCTTTCCAGCCATCAGCGCCGACGGGAAGGGAAAGTGTGGAGGAAAGGGCGGCGGCGGCAGCAATGCGGGCGGAAGGCGCAAGGGGGCTAGGGTTTTCTGGGGCTAGAGGATGGCAGAAGCGCAAGAGACCGGAAGGGAGCACGGACCCCTGGGTCTTGCCTTTATAGGCCAGACGGAAGTTCAACGGCCGCGCGAAAAGGTAGGAACAGTTTCCCGTAATAAATGCGCTCACCTAACCGTCCTTCACGCCTTACAGGAGCAAGGCACGTAGCCGTCCCCCACGCAGTAACCAAACGCCACGCCGCCCACTACCGCGCCGATCTCGCCCTAAAAAGGCGCGCCAGGCTAACGGGCGGGGCGGGATCCACGGGCGGATATTCCTAGATTCCCCTAACAGGTTCTGGGCCCACCTTAAGTCTCGAGGGAACGGAGGCTGGCCCTCGACCCGGGTTCGACAGCCGCCCTCGAGCAACAGAGTAAGGGACGACCAGGGATGCGCCCGTACACGGCCAGGGCTCGAGCCACGCTCTCGAGGCACCCCGAGACGTATTCGAGGCCAAAGGATGAGGACGAAGCAGGAATCCCCTCGGGGGAGGCATCGAGCCCTCGGATCCTGTCGCAGGGAACCGACATCCGCACGACCACTCCTTGGCATCATTGAAGAGTGCCCCCGGGCCCCGAGCCGACTCCTAACGACTGGAGCACGGACTCTCACTCGAATCCCCCCGCTAGTAGCTCACCGGAGATCGTCGCACTCGCCCGAACGGGGTAGTACGACGCTCTCCACCCCTCCTCCTCCTCTCCAAAGGATGAGCGTGAGGGCCGGACAACAGAAGACGGCAGGGACTCCGATCGACCTCGTGCGCGCGAGGCTCGGGGGCTCAGCCGCATCAACTACTCCCTAGTGAATCACGATTAAAGACCTCGGGGGAGACTTTCTCAATACTCCACCGAGGCCTCGGGGGCTACACCCGGCGGGTGCGCTCGCGCGCCCCCACCGGAAGAAGTCCTGAAAGCACTCAGATGTCCCTGTTGAGGAAGCCAACAGCGATATGACTCCAGTTCATCGGCTAAAAACCTCTAGGAGAGTGAACACACACTCACCTAAAGGCTCGGGGGCTACTGTCGGTACCAATACCATAGGGGTACCCACACTCAACGATAATATAAACTAAAGTAACCCAGTTACGACAAAGTGCGACCCGCTTCGAAAACACGCGACAGGCCCAGCTCGTACGAGGCCGGCTCGACGGAGTGCCTCGACCGCATCCCGCCTCCGACTCGTACGAGGCCCCCTCGACGGGAGGCCTCGACCGCGCTCCGACCCGCACGGGGCTCGACCGCCCCCCGGAGCGCTCCGACTCGCGTGAGCCCGGGTCGAGGCGCTCGACCCCCTTTCTCTACCTACCTCCAGACAAAAGTCTCAGCATTTAATGCAATTACCTACTACCACCTACCAGCATGGCCGCACGTACAGTCGACGTGGGAACAATACCAGTGTCAGTCCTCACTGTTTAATCGCCCATCCCGTGATGGGAGGTGAAAAACGTCACTGTACCCACCTTACCTCACGCTGTACATCACTAGTTACCCTCGAGGAAAGATACGACAAAGTCCGTACACCACGATTCCAGGGATTCGGACTTATCCGTTCGGCCTCGACCTGTTCTCGACCCGGCCTCGACCCCCAACACAGTGCAACAGGGAAGGAAGGACGGTATGGCACGACGCTCTGGGTCACTTCGACGCCTACGACATCACGTCCCAGAGGATGGCCTCCCATTTCTGAGGCACGTCGCTACAGCCACCTCAACAGGATCGACAAAACGTCATCTCAAGGCTCCCGTCGTCCTGGCCTCCTCTCATCCTATAAAAGGGTAGGCCAGGGCTCTAGAGAAGACGACGAACAACCAGTGATACACAAGATAGCGATCAACATCTCAAGCAATTATCTTGTACTCTTTCTCTTTCTCCTTTGAGACTTGGGCTCGTCGCCCTCTCTCGCAAGCTTGTAACCCCTACACAAGCACCTCGGTGCAAGGAAATACAAACCTCTCCTCCCCCGCTGGACGTAGGGCCTTCTTTTGCCCGAACCAGGATAAACCCCCGTGTGTTCTCCTTGCATCACCATCCAGGAAAGGGACACGCAGCATTTTACTCGTTGGTTTAGGACCCCCTCGGGTCCGAACACCGACACTAATGTTTATGATATTAAATAAACATTATTAGATTAATCACACCATATACTTTCATAGTAAAATTATTTAGTGATATAAATGTTAACAATATTTTCTATAAATCTAGTCACACTTATAATTGGTTGCCAAACTCTTCGGAATACGAGATATGTATTTATTTTGGGATAGAGAAAGTATATAGCTGTACTACCCCACCATGCACCTCTAGGTATGGTGCCACTGTAGTTGAGGTGTAGAAAATCGTTGCCGCAAAGTGTGACTGGAATCTAGCTTGTTATCACTGATGTTTGTTGTGAATTGTGATTGCATACACCTATTCATAGAGCTAAGATTTTTACGGTGCGGCCACAATTGTGGCATGGCATTTTATGATCAGCAATTAAGCAGGCTTTAAAACAGACGTGATTCTCCTATTTGGTATAATTGGGCAAATTGTGCCAAATCTGCTTTGTTCAATAGAATTATGTCATTTGACACCAACTTTGTTTAGTCGTTGAGAAGTTTAATAAATAAGTTATGCTCCTTCATTTTAAAATACATCCCCATCTCAAAAAGAGACCACTGTAGCTACGAATTTAGACTCGTTATTTCTAGTTTTGTTCTCCTAAAATCAAAACTAATGTGATATATATGGAATTAAATGATTGTCAATCCATCGTATAGCACTTTGATCCAGGAGCCATGCTGAAGGCCATGTGAGAGGCATGTGGAATGGTCAACTTCATGGTGGAATTTTGAAAAAAGAACGCTAAAGCGTGCTAAGGTGTATGTACCATTTCAAAGTTCATTGTTCATTTTGTGAATGTTATGCAGTAGTTGTCGCTTGCACTTCTGTTTTCTTTTTCTTTCCAATAGTCGTTGTTACAATGTTTTCTCTTTTTAATGAAATATATGTACCATGTTCTAAAAGAAATGTTACATGCCTGTTTTCAAATCCCACGTAACTACATAAGAAGTTTCCTATGCACAAAAACACAGCTGCACGTGTACGTATATATTTATATGCGCGGTTGGGGAAAAAAAAGAAGAAGATTTCGAAACAGATGTTTTTTTTTGAGTGGAGATTTCGAAACAGATGTGCTGCACGCACAGTCCACGAAGTAGGCCCGTAGTCCAATTCAGCCCACGATGATACAGGCGGAAGCTCCTGGGCCGCGCGACGAAGCTGTCGAAGTCGAACCGGTCGGCACCTATACGCAGGCTTTGCCTTGCCTGGCTTGAAGCGCGCCCCCGCCCCAGCAGCAGCAGGCCAGCAGGAAAACGGCCGCGCAGAGGCCGCGCGCGGCGGCGGCACCCACGGACCACGGTACCGGTACCATGATCGGTGACCCTCCGCGCACGTCCCGCCGTCCAATTCCTGGAACGGGACAGGACGGGACGCGAGCCGCGGCAGGCCGCCGCCAAGCTTGTCCACGCGTCCTCATGCCGGCGTGTCCGGCGGCGCCCGTTAACGTCGCATCCGAGCGACTACCCCTTGTTTAGTTCCCCAAATTCTCCCCCAAATTCCACTATGCAAAAAGAAGATTCCCCGTCACATCAAAATGTCGGCAAATGCATGGAATACTAAATGTTGATGAAATCAAAAACTAATTGCACGGTTTTGTTGTACTTTGCGAGACGAACATTTTAAGCCTAGTTAGTCAAAATTTGGATAATTTTTACCAAATACAAACGAAATGCTACAGGAATTCTGATACAGTATTTTTCTCCCCCAATTCTTCCAACTAAACGAGGCCTACTGCGCACTGCACTAACCTGTTCTCTCAGCCATCCGATACGATGCACTGATCCACCCGGACCCACCAGCACCAGCTCGGTTTCTGCCTGATGACAGCGTACGGCGCCGATGACTGAACTGACTGATCGAGGACGTGACCAACACAGCGTTCTGACATCCGCAAGACGAGACCGGACCGGAGATCTCTGCCATCGCGAGCTCTCAGTCACTCTCGCCCACACCTCCGTCTGCAGATCATGCCTGCGCCAATGATGAGATGAGATGAGATGAGACGAGACCTGACCATGCATGGCGGCATGGCACGCCCACAAGTTAGCTTCTGTTGTACCAGCCTCAGGGTTCGTTTCTGCAAGCTGCACACCAAACACGTTTGGATTTGGACTTTTCCGTTTTTCGTCAGAGACGTTGGCATCTTTGTGTGTGGCGGAGGGTGTGTTTAGTTCACAAGTGACATCGGATGTTTCATGAGATATTGAAAGAGATGTTCGGATACTAATAAAAAAATTAATTATATAACTTGTCTGAAAACCGCGAGACGAATTTATTAAGCCTAATTAATTTATCGTTAGCACATGTTTACTGTAGCACAACATTGTCAAATCATGGGTTAATTAGGCTTAAAACATTCGTCTCGCAAATTTATCGTAATATGTGTAATTAGATATTTTTTTCGTCTACATTTAATACTCCACACATATGTCAAACATCCGATGTGATGGGATGAATTTTTTTTGGAGAGGTGCTAAACACCCCCTTTGTTCTTGTTCCCGTTGGTGGCAAGGTGGCAACTTTCGCGTCTCTCATCTCACCACATATGCTCTGCAGATTTGGATCTTACAAAAGGAAGTGAAAGCTGGAATCGTATCGTTTCGTTCTTGGCTTGCAACGGCCGTGGAATCAAATCACTTTGGTGATCAGGTTCTAAAGAGCAGATTCACAGGGAGAGGGAGTCAAGGGTGCCCACACCACACCCAACAAAATGAAAAAAAAAAGAGAACTGGCAAGGTAAGAAAACTATGGTAGACGAGCTAGACCTGGTTGAGATAGTGAGATCCATGATCCATCCATTCATCTCCCATGGTTAGCTGCAGCCTGAAAGCTGACTACGTCAAACAAACGGGCAGTGCGAGAAATTAAACACTGTGAAGGGTCTGTTTAGTTGGCTAAAGAGGCAAAAAAAAAAGTTTGTGCAGTACTCGTCACATCGAATTTTTGGACGCATACATGGAGTATTAAATGTAGGTAAAAATAACTAATTGCACAGTTTGTCTGTAAGTGTCGAAACGAATCTTTTGAGTCTAGTTAGTCCATAATTAGATAAATTTTGTCAAATATCAACGAAAAGTGCTACAGAAATTTACTCAAATTTTTTCACCATCTCAACAGGCCCGAAATAGTCAAACAGATCGCTGCTTCCTCGAAAGGAACTGAACACATCACTTCGCGTGATCAGTTGAAGAAGAAGAAAAAATACTCTGCACAGCACCCAGCTCTCTGTTTCCTTGGACGAAACAGTGCTCGGTATCCCCGTGTTTGACTTCGAATTTCTAATTACTGCACATATCTGAAAAAGTACAGGCGTTGACCTCACAGCACTTCCACTGCACCTGTTTGCATCAGCATCAGCTCTCGTATTGGTCGAATCTTCAGCTACGATCAGGCTGATTTCTGATCTGTTCGCACATATCAAAGATGATCGTGATCTGAGTCTAACTACACATCGAGGCGTTGATTAACAAACAGGGGGTTTACAGTCACTGACTTCTCCACAAGTCAGCTTTCAGGATCACTGGGAAGTGGGAACGCAGAAAGTAAACTATTCTTCTCTCGGCAGTATTAGATCGAGTTGACTCCAACACCAGCTTCATCTGCTTCATGTATTAATCTTTTACCCTTTGGCTCCTTAATTTGCCTGCAAGAAATGGCTCGAACACATAAACTTGCTGTACCAAAGTAATACGCATTTTGGTAAAAGGAAAAGATAAACAAAAAAGGGCACCCAATCCGACAAACATGCAGAGGCCAAAACCATTTGTGTCGATACTGAAACCGTTCCAAGCTTGGGCGAATCAGTCGATGCTTTGCCAATTGGTTGAGATAGTGAGATGCACCCATTCATCTCCCACGGTTAGCTGCCTGCAGCCTGAAAGCTGACTACGTGAACAAACGGGTGGTGCGAGAAACACTGTGAAATAGTCAAACAGATCGCTGCTTCCACGAAAGGAACAGATCACTTCGCCTGATCAGTTGAAAAAAAAAACTACTCTGCACCCAGCTCTCTGTTTCCTTGGACGAAACAGTGATCGGTGTGATGGTGTCCTCGTGTTTGACTTCGATTACTGCGTTTCTTGTGGTAGCCCTGACGGCAGCTGCAGCACCAGAGCACATATCTGAAAAGTATAGGCGTTGACCTCACAGAGTCACAGCTCTTGAACAGCACCTGCTTGCGTCAGCTCGTATTGGTCGAATCTTCAGCTGTGACCAGGTTGATTTCTGATCTGTTGGCACATAGTGAAGATGATCGTGATCTGAGTCTGACTAGACATCGAGGTGCTGAAACTGGGAACGCAGAAAAAAGGGGATTTACAGTTCTCCACAAGTGATTTTTTTATCATCACAAGTGAGCTTTTAGGATCACCGGGAACGCAGAAAGTAAACTAATCTTCTCTCGGTAGTATGCCAGTATTAGAGTTGACTCCAACACCAGCTTCATCTGCTTCATGCAATAATCTTTTGCCCTTTGGCTACTTCATTTGCCTGAAAGAAATGGCTCAAACACATAAACTTGCTGTACCAAAGTAATGCACATTCTGGTAAAGGAAAAGATAGCAACCAATCTGACAAACATGCAGAGGCCAAAACCATTTACGCCGATACTGAAACCGTTTCAAGCTCAGGCGAATCATTCGGTGCTTTGCCAATTGGCTGTCTTAGTGCGCTTTTTTATTCCAAGCAAGATTTAGATCACGTAAGAAGAAGTGTCTGGAAGATCATGAAAAAAACAACCTCCAATGCATCATGCATGCATGCACGGAAGTAGGACGACACATTACATGAGCAATCAGTTGTTCCTACCAACAAAGCATGAAGCGCGATTAACGATCAAGTTGGGAATACAGAACGAGTGGCCCGAACACACAGTAAGCGCTCTACAGTTCGTTAGGGCGGACCACAACATTTCTTCTTGCATGCATGCATGCAGCCATGGTAGTATGGTACCATATAGGACACATCATAATATGACGTATGTATGCATCCGCTAATGAGAAGGCAAACACCAATAACATAACATGGCGCATCATAATATCAAAACTTAAACTCCATTATTATTAAGGGTACTAATTTGGTCTCGACGCAGGACATCCAAAAGTAGCAAACCACAAGCTAAAGTAGCTGAAGCGTGCATGCATAGACACACGAACAAAACAAGACGCTCTCAGGGGGGACGCATGCACATGCATGAAGGCGGCCGCTTAGGCCTGGGCCCTGGGGACGGCCTTGCACACCAGCGGCGTGGCCATCTCCAGCGACATGTTCAGGCGCTCGGACAGGTCGACGCCGCCGCCGGCGGCCGCGGGGGCCCACTCGAACTTGTGCAGCAGCAGGCCGATCCAGAGGTGGGTGGTGGCGAGGGCGAGCATCTTGCCGGGGCAGACGCGGCGTCCGGCGCCGAACGGGGCCAGGCGGAGGTCGCTCCCGAGGACGCTCACGTCCTCCTCCTGGAAGCGCTCGGGGCGGAACTTGTCCGGCTCGGCCCAGATGGCGGGGTCGTGCGCGATGGACCACATGTTCACCATGGCGGTGGTGCCGGCGGGGATCAGGTGGCCGCCGACGTGTGCGTCGTGGATGGCGAGGCGCGCCCACGAGAGGAGAGGGCCCGGAGGGTGCATGCGCAGCGTCTCCTTCACGATGCACTGGATGTAGGGGAGGTTGGCCACGTCGGCGTCCGCCAAGTCTCGGCCGCCGCCCACGACCGCGTCCAGCTCCGCCTGAGCCTTCGCCTGGATGTCCGGGTGCAGCGCCATCCTCGCCATGATCCATTCCATCAGGATGGCCACAGTGTCGGCGCCTCTGAAGATCATCTCCTGAACAAGACAAAACGACCGTAAATTCAATGCAACCATTTTTCCATGAACGTAACGTTTAAGATGTGTGAAAGAACATGCATTTTACACAGCAAATTAAACTCTATCGATCTTACCCAAAGAACAGCGATCATGTCGGATTCGGACAGCTTCTCCTCTCCCTCGAGGTCAAGAAGGACGTCGACGAAGTCACCCATGTACTCATCGTCGACTCCTCCATTCGCGCGCCTCGCCCTGTGCTCTTGGATGATGTTGCCAACTAACACTTCAACCTTTTGGACTAACCTGTTGCACCGGCGGCGCACGCCCTGGAGGTCGAGATGCTTTATCAATGGCAGGTGGTCAGCCCAGTTGAACTTGCCCAGGAGGTCGTAGCCCTCGGTCACCATCTCGTCCAGAAGGACGCCCTCTTGGCTGTCCATGTCGTAGTGCTTGCCGAAGACGGTGGCCATGATGTGGTTGAGAGACGCGACATGCAGCACGCGCTTCAGAGAGACCTCGCCGTGGCGGGCCATGGCAGCGGCGACGTCGGAGACCATGGCCTCGCCGATGGAGACACGGTGGTGCGCGGCACCCGCCACGCGGCGCGGGCCGAACAGGTGGTTGGCGGTGAGGCGGCGGAGCCCGCGCCAGTGCGCGTCTCCGGAGGGTGCGAAGCCCATGGCGCGGTGGAAGAGCAGGTGGCGCGCCGCGTCCTTGATGGGGCGGTCGCTGAACGCGGGGTTGACGAGGATCTCACGCCCCGTGTCGGGCTGGCTCGACACGACGAGGCGGGTGAGCCCGACCGAGAAGGCCATCAGTGCCTTGCCTCCGTCTACGGCGTGTGACAGCGCCGCCAGGGTGCGGTGAGCTACGGGGCTGGAGAGCGCGGTGACCACGCCCGTTGGCCCGGATGGCGGGCGGCGGCAGCGGGAGAGCGCCCACGCAGGACCACCGGGAGAGAGCCACAGGAGGACTGCGGCTAGGATGAAGACGGCCATGAGGGGCGGGAGTGGGGAGGTGGTGGGGAGGAGGAGCAGGAGGAGCGAGTCCTCTTGGCCGGTGGCCATGGTGAGCACCATGGCTGATAAGTGAAGGGTGATGAGAGGGGTCTTGTTGGAGTGGAGCTGGTTTGGAATGTTGAGAGGGAGGGAGCCTTTAAATAGGGGAGAGTGCGGGTGGAAATGGCTGCCGATGGCAAATAATTTACAAATTTTCCGTTTAAATTGCATATATACGTATCTCCAACAACTTGAAAAAAATCACTTGGTAAATCTTGAGTTTTAGCAAGTTACTAATTTATTTGGTAAGTGAAAAAAAAGACCTCTCTCCAACAACTCCTTAAAACTCACTTGCCAAAATGAAGAAGCCCGCTAGTGAACGAAGAGGCCCACTAAGCGAACGAAGAACCCCGCTAAGCGAACGAAGAGCCCCGCTAACGAACGCAGAGTCCCGTTAACTTTTCTCGTCACAACTGTTGCCCACGCTCGTCGCCGGCGCCTCACCGGCGGCCGCGGCACCTCCTCCCCGCGCCCGGCGAGGAACAGCAGCACCGGCGGCGGACCTCCTCGCTCCGGCCAGCCCCGCCCCTCGGTTCCAGCCATGAGGCTGTCCCGGAGCGTCGCCGAGGCCGCCCGGGAGGCTTCTCCTTCTGCGCAGTGGCCCCGAGATCGGGATAGCAAATCCTTTCCGCGCGCGTATTCTTCCGCGCGCGAGGCCGGTGAATAGCAAGTACAGATAAATAGCAAGTTGGTTTGAGGAGTTATTGGAGAAGAAATTTTGTGTTTTTGCCAAAGTTATAAGAATAGCAACCTGTTTTAAGGAGTTATTGGAGATGCTCTGCATTATATTATCAATATCAAGGCGTGATCAAGAGCCTTCTTTATTTGAACAATAATAACGCATTTAAATTAGCGTGTTACCTTTGATATGGATGCCTCGATTTTTCCTCCTGATGTAAATAATTATGTGTGGGCAATAACATCGTCTATTTTGTTAACAAAATATATAGATGGTATGGAATAAATTTTACTATCTCTGTCTCTATTCTCAACTTAATATTAAAAAGAGCATCGAGTTTTTCCATCCCACTTGTGTTTGGTTGGAGCAGGGTTTGGGGGTTTTGTCAACCAGCGTAAGAAAGTCTTATTCTTAAACACAATGCCCAGGGTCGTCATATCCACCCTCCCCCCGCCCCTGTGGGTCCAGTGTAACACTCCGGTGTTACGCAATGCATTTTTGCATGGCAATCATATTGCATAGCATTCATATCATTATAATCATGTATGATAATGGTATAATTCGATTAAAATAAAAGCTTAAACATGCTATATTTAATGGACTATAATAATATGATAATCATCTTATATCAAAAGCCTTGCAACCATAATTCTTACATCACTTGGAACCTTAGTTCAAATTTTGGAGCCCAAATTTGGTCAAAAACTTGTTCAAAAATAATTATGAAAAATATTCAAAACTATTCCCTAATTTAGCTTTTATTTTGTCATTTAAAATCTATTAAGAATTTTGAAATGGCCCCTTAATCAAAGTTGTAGAGAATTCAATTTTGAGCAACTTTTATTTTTGGGCAAAATCCATAAAATGCTTTCTTCTTGTTCAAAATTGGGTTTGAAGTTTGAAATGCATTTAAATTTGAAAATCGAAAATCAAAATTTCATTTCTTTTCCTCGCGGGCCGCCGCCACCGATTCGGCCCAGAGCCAGAGCCGGCCCGCCTCACCGCGCGCGCGCGCCCGCGCTGCCCCGCCTCGGCCCAGGCCCAGCCGGCCTTCTTCCTCCTCCGCCCGCGCCCTCGCCCGCGCGCGCTGGCGCTCCGGCAGAGCACGCGCGCCGCGTGGCGGCCGCATGCCGGCCACAGCGGCCGGGTGGCGCTCGGTCGCCCCCACCAGCGCGAGCGCCCACGCCTTAACCCCCCCCGCAGCGCCTCGCCATTCCTCCCTCCGCTCTGCCTCCTCGCTTGTTCACCGAGCGCGGCTGCCGTTTTCCGCCTCCGCCACCGCACGCGCTCGCCGGACGCGCGCGTTCCGACGAGCTCCGGCCACCGCAGACCTCTCCATCTCGCCCCGAGCTTCCTCTCTCTCTGGCGCAACCCGTGCTCACCTCCATCTCCCGCGGTAAGCTCCACAGCCACGCCAATCGCTCGCCGGAGTTCCGGCCGAGCTCACCGTGGTTCTCCGCTCCGTGGAAACCCCGCCTCCGCCTCTTCTTTTCCCTCACTCGCGCAAGCATCTTGTTCGCCTCCTCCTCCCGGTGCTCGGACACCATCTCCCGTGCCGCCCCATGGCCGGAGAAGTGCTCCCGCCGGTGAGCAGCGCCGCCGAGCCGCCATGGCCGGTGGCAAGCTCGATTTCGAGCTCCTCCGGTCATGCCAATGGTCTCAACGGGACCGCCTCGTCTTGGGGATCACGACGGTGGTGACCTCGTCGCCGGCGACCTCGCCGTCGTCGAGATCCGCGCGGTCAGCGCCCTCCTTGACTCGGAGCGGCTGACGCGTGGGACCCGGTTGACCCGCGGGCCCGCCTGTCTGTCTCTGTGTGCGCGCGCGTGTGTAGATCGCCGGGTGCGTCTAGCAGTTCAGCGGCTGGAGTTAAAAAAAGATTTTGAAATTGATTTTTCAGAAAATGTATAAATGCTTTAGAAAAATTGTAACTTGCTCATTTTAGCTCCAAATTTGATGAAACAAATTTCTATGGACTCTTTGGGACCAGATCTATGCTGTAAAATTGTTGCATGTCATATTTGATGTACTTTTCTGTAGAGTTTATAATTAAATAGTAAAATGGCTATTTTCTTGATAAATACTTAATAAATCCTAGAAAAGTCAGAAAAATATGATTCCAAATTTATTAATCTTTTTGTGTCATGTACTTTCTAGGAAAATTTTATAGCTTGGGTGTTCTGTATAAAAATTTGTAGTTGCAGTTCAAATGCTTTTTATTACCAATATTTGTTATTTTTGTTATTTAAATAAATTTGAATAAAACATGCAAGTGATAATTTTTCCATAGTGTTTGTTTAGGTAGTAGATAGTAGAAAAATTCCTAAATCTGTTGTTTGATACTTTTCATAATGTAAAGTATTTCAAATATCTATTTTAGGCCCTAGTTTGTTATTTTTGTGTAGGCAGTTCTAGTTATCCAAATGCAGTAAAAATTTTATGTCAAGCTATTCTTGATATTAGTAATCCACTGTAATTTTATAAGATTTTTCTGAGCTACTAAAATATGTGTTGCTGTTCAACCTTAGGACTAATTAGGGTTTCTATTTATTCTTAATGCAAAGTTAGTTGGAAAATTATACTTTGGTGTATCTTTGAAGCCTCTCGATTTTTCAAATACTCTTGCATGGTAGAAACTAGTGTTGGTAGTTTCCGAGTACATGTTCTTGGATGACGTAGACTACCTTGTAGAAGAGTCATAAGTTCCACATAATCCGATGACGTAATACATTCGTTACATCGCATGCATTCCGCATCATCATCATCTCATGTCACCTCTGCAATGCACCGATGCATATTGCACTCATACTTCTGCATCATACAGGATCGCAGGAAGTGGTTCCGACAGTTGTTCCTGAGGACGCAGAGGAGCAGCTCGAAGTGACGGAGCCGGAGCCAGCAGAAGCAGAAGAGGAGTCCGGTGAAGAACTTTCGGAGTGCCCTGACCATCGTCCCAGTACCTTCGAGCGAGGCAAGCCCCGGAGCATTTCTCCCCCGGTTTGCAAATAATTATTTATTAATTTTACTTAATCTGATGCATTAAGTTTAGGAGTTGTTTGCAAACGTTGCTGCATTATACCTTGTTCCACCTTGTTTTACCCGATCCTTGTCACCCTGGTGTCCACGGTCAATACTTGCTTAGTGGCTTAGACCGGTAGAAGTCGGGTGATTGCCTGTCATCCGCGAGCTATAGGGGATTACCTGGTTTTATGTGAAAGAAATGTCATGTGAGAATAACTAAGTGTGGGAATGAATATGAGACCGGGCGGAAGCTTGCAAGGTTCTGGACTGTAGTGTCTTCCGTCTGTGTCGATTAAGGACCGTCCGATGTCGGGCCTCGGGTCATGTTGAACGCATGCCTCACATTTAGCTGGCCGGATAAAGTACCTTTCGACCGCGAAGCCGGGAGATTATTCGGGCCGAGTAGATTGCCCGCAACGCACTGTACCGGAGCAGTAGTGGCAGGAAACGGGGGCGCGATGATAAGGCCAAAGAGCAGTCGGGCGGCCCCCGGGTACATGTGGTTCCTGGCAAGCTCGCGACTTTACCTGAATGGTTGACTCGGTGACCAATACCTCACTTTAGCGGGTGAGTGAGGTTTGTGTGAGGAATAAATTACCAGCTGGTCAATAATCGATTCGAATCGCCATCGTTCACTGGATAGTGAACACTTGACTTGAGTTACTTCATCGTAGTAATATGGATGCAACACTTGGATAGTTATGAGGAAATGACATGGTAACTATTGTAAATTATCAATGGTAATCCTTGCTTGCTTAATTACATGGTTACTTCAGCATAAAGTGCAAACATAGTTGACAGGAGAATAAAGATTTAAAAGATGACATGCTTTTGTAAATGAATTGCTAAGCTAAAAATGCTTTTCTTGCAAATGAGTCAGCTACCCCACCAAAATGCCTATCATGATCCTTGGAGTCTTTTGTTTTGGTTCTGTCGGGTAAGTCTAGCTGAGTACCTTCTCGTACTCAGGGCTTTGTTCCCACTTGTTGCAGATGGACGGATGTACTATGGTTATTGTATCAACTGTCTCTACCCTGCGATGGGCGAAGCCTAGGACCATGGGCAATGGTCACTCACTACTCCTCGCCTGATGCTTTTGTGGGAGATGATCGCGAGCTGGCACTTTATTTTGGAAAGTTGTGCGTGTGTGTGTGTGTTTTGAACTAATGCTTCCGCTACTTTATTTGAAACTGGTTTGTAATAACTATGTTTAAACTCCGATGTATTTTGTGCCGCAAGCTACTGTGTAACTTATGAAGGTAATCGCTGAACTTATTACGATCTTGGCTGTGATGTGAAATGGTTTGAAATCCGTCGAGATTTCACGGACTACCGGGTTATACGGGCTTAAGTTTGGTAAATTGTCCGTCCGTTGGATGATTTTCTTACTTAATCTCGTATAATTGGGCGGTTCTGTTACAGCTGGCATCGGAGCATGGTTTAGCGTAATTACTGTTCATAAGTGTATTTAAACCAAAACCCTGCTTAAAAAGTGTGATTTTGAAACTAAAAAGTGTGCCAGTGGTCATATCCTGTATGCCCAGTTAAGGACTCTAGGTGGCTATTTAAGTACTAACTTGGGGTTCTGCACCATATTTCTTTTTCGTTGCTCATACGGCGTGCTATTGTATGAGTGCCACTTAATTGAGTGGTAATGTATGGATCAGTTACTCTACGCTTCGGTAAGTGTGAGTTGTGAGAGCATGATCGGATACACCGCCGATCTAGGGAAAGTGCTTATATGATACTTGGATAATTACATGTTTTACACATGTTTTTATAAAAGTGTCGCATGTGTGGGTGTTCCGTCCGTTGAGGCGATGCCGTCAATAGGACGATGTGTTTGGGTAGTTACTACCGTTGTACACGCATCTGGGGATTCGTGTAAAGCGTGTAGGTAGATTTACTGCTTTCATGCATTCATGGGGAAATGGGCTGAAATGAGTTTTCTGCAGGTACATAACAGCGTATCGTGTAGACCGAATTAGTTACGTATATGAGAGATCGTTGTATGCCACCGAATTCACCGTTAGATGCTTTTTCCTAAGTTTGTGAGAACGTAAGACTCGTGCATGCATCATATTGTTTGTGCATTCCATTCATGGCATGCATTCCTCCCCTTATAAAAGGATTATCCCATTTCGATAAAAGTGACCTCAACTAAAATATGTTCTCACCGGGTAATTTAAAACTTGGGCTACAGATGGCCCGCACGAAGCAGACTGCCCGCAAGTCCACTGGAGGAAGAGCACCCCGTCGTCAGCTAGCCCCGCGGGAGCACCGCAACACGGACACTTTTCTAAGCGAGTTTGGCATGCTCACCTTGCTTTGGAGAGTGCTCCATGATGTGGGGTACCCGGAGGGACAAGAGCCAGTTTACTCTTGGAGCGAGAGCCAGCTAGCTGAAGATGGACTTGCTGTGGTAGAGATCACCGTCCCTGCTCTTGGTGATGCGCCAGAATGGGATGGTTGGCATCTGAAGTTCGAAGGACGCACTCCAGTCGAGGGTGCAGAGGGCGCAGCTTTTCGCGTCATCCGAGACATCATGAGCAGATTTCCCAATGAGTTAGCAGCAGCTTTGGCCGGTACCTTCCCGAGAGATGATCCTCGCGACGCCATTTGGGTACAGCCGCAAGGAAGTGCCCTGGTTAGAGGCCCCAGTGAAGGACGGGCTAGCGACAACCACACCATGAGTGCCATGTATGCAGCCATCAGAGCATACCAAGGTCTGGAGAATACCTATTGGACCTTGACTGGCCTACGTGGTGATGATCGGCTTGAAGCAAGGAAGCAGAAGAAAAAGCAAGCGCGTGCCATAGCTAGCTTGCAGGAGCAGTTGGCTGATATGAGCTTGCAGCGGGACCGAGCTCTCGAGAGAGGCGAGAGTTCCTTGCAGCAGGTGCAGAGGCTAACTCAGGCCAACAGGAATGCAGATCGCCTGTTGGAGCAGCTAGTACAGGAAAGGAATGAAGCCTGGAACGAGAGAGACCTTCTGAGGCAGAGGGTCGAGGAGCTAGAAGAGTACAATGCCAACTTGCATGAAGAGTTCCATGCCCTCTACAACGGGATGGGCCCGTATGCTCCTCCGAACGCCGCTCAGATGGACATCGACGACGACGCTGCAGCTGAGGGTAGCGAGGGCGACGCCTCCGACATCGACGATGGCCCCGAGGAGTAGGATAGTGTCCTGCGTTGGTAGCTAGGCTTAACGCGATGGCCTTCTTTTGGTTTTCATGTATCATGATGTATCCTGTTCGACCTTGAGACTGACGATCTTTTGGAGTTTGGTTGTGTATGCGATACCCGAACGCATAAAAGTCCAGTGTATGTATGCTGGCAACGTGGTTGTATGGAACGCGATGTTGCTTTCAAAAGTAACTTAATTGGTGTTGTTGTTTAATTGGAATGAAATTATTGCGCCTCTGTTTTCTTGTATGACTTGTTCTCTCCAATGAATTCAGTATGGCATGATTGTTCATTCGGACACAATTTGACAACTTCACTCAATGGTGCTTGTTGCTGAAATATGCAGATGGCCAACACTCGTCGTGCTACGTATGAAGCCGCTGAGACTGGTGGCAATGGTGCAGGAGCTGGTGGAAGTGGTGCCAACAATGTCAACCACCAGGAACCACGTCCAGAACCACATTTGCCCCCTCCTCCGCCGCTCACCGCAGAAATGTTCTTCACACAGTTTCTTGGAAGTCAACGCAGTACTGAACAATCACAGAGGAATATGGAAGACTTTCTGCGTACCATCGCGGAAAATGTTCAAAGAGGAAATAATCAAGGTGGTGGCCATGGAGTGAACCAGTACAGCAGTTTCAAGGATTTCATGGATACTAGGCCACCTATTTTCAAAGAAGCAGCAGAGCCACTTGATGCCGAAGAATGGATTAACACTATGGAAGATAAGTTCCGTGTGTTAAGGATGATAGAAGTTCTGAAAGTAGAGTATGCTGCACATCAGTTACAAGGACCAGCAGGAATGTGGTGGAAGCATCACCGCAGTACTTTTCCTCCTAATGCCCAGATCTCTTGGAGGGATTTCACTGAAGCTTTTAAGGGAGTTTATATTCCCCCAGGGTTGGTTGAGATGAAGCTTGGAGAGTTCTTAGCCTTGAATCAGGGTACCAAGACGGTGACACAGTATCTGCATGCCTTTAATAATTTGTGCCGCTATGCTCCAGACATGGTTGACACAGATGCAAAGAAGATTGCTAGTTTCAAGAGAGGGTTGAGTCCGAAGATGATGAAGCATGTGGGTACCAATACCCGCAACAGATTCAACGACTTTATCAGTGACTGTTTGAAGCAAGAGAAGAACAATAACACTTACACCGCATCCAAGAACCGCAAGAGAGTGTTCGAGTCAGGACCATCCCAGTCCAGAGTTGTCCCTGCCAACCGTTCATCTTATCGTCCGTCCGCACCTGGTGCGAGGTTCAGGCCGCCGCAGCATAAAACCCAGAACTACAAGGGGCCACAGAAACCGTACAAGATCGCAGTGCCGCCAACAAAGACCAACGCAGCTGCAGAACAGAGCAACTCCAAGGGAGCTATAGGGTCTGCTGGTACAGTGAAAGGGCCCTGCTACAACTGTGGTCAACCAGGCCACTTTTCCAAGTTCTGCCCTTATCCGCCTAAAAAGAAGCAACAGACTTACAATGCTCGTGTACACCACACCGCCATTGATGAAGTTCCTGAGGGAGAGCCTGTAACTGCTGGTAAGTTTCTTGTGAACCATCACCCTGCAGTTGTTCTTTTTGATTCTGGATCTTCGCATTCTTTCATGAGTCAAGCATTTGCACGGAAGCATGAACAACTATGCACAGAATTGAGTTATGGTTATCGCATAAGTTCAGCAGGAGCTGATGTGTTAACCAATAAGATGGTTAGAGGGGCAACCCTTGAGTTAGGTAGTCGGAAGTTCCGAGTGAACCTGGTAGTTATGCCTGGACTAGTTTTGGATGTAATAATAGGAATGAACTGGATGAAAGACTGGGAAGCAGTCATAGATACAAGCAGTCGGATGCTTACCCTTAAAGATCCCCAGGCAGAGGGTACTTTTCAGGTACCATTGCCTAAAAGAACAGATCTTGTGAGTGTGACCTGTGCCATGGAAGTTACTCCTATCCATCAGATCCCAGTAGTATGTGAGTTCCCGGATGTGTTTCCAGACGAGTTGCCTGGCCTTCCTCCAGATAGAGATGTTGAGTTCGGAATCGAGTTGATCCCCGGGACGGCTCCAATTTCAAGGAGACCTTATCGGATGCCTCCGGATGAATTAGCTGAGTTGAAGAAACAGTTGGAAGAGTTATTAAAAAAGGGGTTTATTCGCCCAAGTAAGTCTGAATGGGGATGTCCTGCCTTGTTTGTAAAGAAAAAGAAAGAGGGTACTCTCAGGATGTGTGTGGATTACCGACCTCTTAACGCTGTAACTATCAAGAATAAATATCCCTTGCCTCATATTGGTGTTCTGTTTGATCAGTTAGCTAAAGCCAGAGTGTTCTCCAAGATAGACTTAAGGTCTGGGTATCATCAGATAAAGATTAGACCTCAAGATGTTCCGAAAACCGCCTTTTCTACCAGATACGGGTTGTACGAGTATCTTGTTATGTCATTTGGACTAACAAATGCTCCTGCATATTTTATGTATCTGATGAATACGGTTTTTATGCCGGAATTGGATAAGTTTGTAGTTGTCTTCATTGATGACATTCTAGTATACTCTGAAAACGAGAAAGAGCATGAAGAGCATCTGAGAATTGTCTTGACCAGGTTGAGAGATCATAAGTTATATGCTAAGTTCAGTAAATGTGAATTTTGGTTGAAGAAAGTTCCTTTCCTCGGTCATATCCTATCTGAGAATGGAGTTTCTGTAGATCCGAGTAAAGTGCAAGAGGTTATGGATTGGAAGACTCCAACCACAGTGTCAGAAGTCAGGAGTTTCCTAGGCTTAGCTGGTTACTATCGCCGCTTTATCCCAGACTTCTCGAAGATTGCCAAGCCTATGACAAGTCTGTTACAGAAAGATCACAAGTTTGCGTGGACAGAGGAGTGTGAGACAGCTTTCCATACCTTGCGGAAACTGTTGACCACTGCTCCAGTTCTTGCACAACCCGACATCGAGAAACCTTTTGATGTGTTCTGTGACGCATCAAAAACAGGACTAGGGTGTGTGCTAATGCAGAAAGGAAGAGTCATTGCTTATGCCTCCCGACAGTTGAGAAAACATGAAATCAATTACCCGACACATGATCTTGAGCTTGCCGCTGTAGTGCATGCCTTAAAGATTTGGAGACACTATCTACTGGGTAACGTGTGCAACATTTTCACCGATCATAAGAGTCTCAAGTACATTTTCACCCAACCAGAATTGAACATGAGACAGCGAAGATGGTTAGAACTGATCAAAGACTACAACTTGAATGTACAGTATCACCCTGGGAAAGCCAATGTGGTAGCTGATGCTTTAAGCAGAAAGTCACATTGTCTGAATGTGCAACCCTTGCTTGAAGATGGTTTCGATCTAATGCACCCTGCCGTGCTACAAAGTATTCAGGTCAGTTGTTCCTTGGAGAGTAAGATTATAGAAGGTCAGAAAACAGACAAGGGGATATTCCACATCAAAAAGAAGATTCAAGAAGAACCCTCGAAACACTTCAGGGTGGATGAGCAGGATGTGTTGTGGTTCGACAACCGTCTTGTTGTTCCAAAGGATAGAGAGCTTAAGAATAAAATTTTGGATGAAGCTCATCTCTCTAAGTTGTCTATTCATCCTGGCAGCAGTAAAATGTATCAAGAACTAAGACCTCGTTATTGGTGGACCAAAATGAAGAAGGAAATTGCAGCGTATGTAGCCAGATGTGACACATGTTGTAGAGTAAAAGCAATTCACATGAAGCCTGCCGGAATGCTACAACCTTTGTCAGTACTGAGTTGGAAGTGGGATGACATAAGTATGGATTTTATCACGGGTCTACCCACTACTCAAAAAGGTCACGATTCCATTTGGGTAATTGTGGATCGTCTTACTAAGACAACCCACTTTTTGCCTGTCAAAACGGAATATAGACCACCTCAATATGCTGAGAAGTATATTGCAGAGATTGTGAGGTTGCATGGCATACCAAAGACTATAGTGTCTGACAGAGGGTCGCAGTTCACTGCTCACTTTTGGGAGCACTTGCACAAAGGTTTGGGGACTAGTCTGATTCGTAGCACTGCCTATCATCCTCAAACAGATGGTCAAACTGAGAGAGTTAATGCTGTTCTAGAAGATATGTTAAGGGCTTGTGTGTTGTCTTCCAGAGGTTCATGGGAGTCATGGTTACCATTAGCAGAGTTCTCATACAATAACATCTATCAAGAGAGTATCAAGATGGCACCTTTTGAGGCTCTGTATGGCCGAAAGTGTAGAACACCATTAAACTGGATTGAGCCCGGAGAAAGAAGGTATTATGGTATTGACTTCGTAGAAGAAGCCGAAAGGAAAGTTCATATCATCCAGCAGAATATGAGAGCAGCCCAGTCACGTCAGAAAAGTTATGCAGATAAGAGAAGGAGACCGCTTGTGTTCGAAGTTGGTGACTATGTCTATCTAAAAGTTACGCCAATGAAAAAGAAAAGGTTTGGTGTGCGCAGAAAGCTGGCCGCCAGATTTGTGGGACCTTACAAAATCCTGGAACGGAAGGGTCCTGTGGCTTACAAATTGGAATTACCAGAGTCAATGGGTGCTATATTCCCAGTTTTTCATGTATCACATCTCAAGAAAATGTTTGCGCGTTCCAGAGGAACGGATTGAACCTCGAGGCATAAAACTAAAGTCAGATTTGGTGTATCGTGAGCAACCAGTTCGAGTATTGGATACCAAGAAAAGGGCTACTCGAAACAGTGTGGTGAAAACGTATAAGATACAATGGAGTCATCACGATGAAGGGGATGCATCTTGGGAAACGGGTGAATACTTAAAGAACGCCTATGAAGATTTTTATAATAAATGGTTCGTAACCCAAATCTCGGGACGAGATTTTTATAAGGGGGGAGGGCTGTAACACTCCGGTGTTACGCAATGCATTTTTGCATGGCAATCATATTGCATAGCATTCATATCATTATAATCATGTATGATAATGGTATAATTCGATTAAAATAAAACCTAAACATGCTATATTTAATGGACTATAATAATATGATAATCATCTTATATCAAAAGCCTTGCAACCATAATTCTTACATCACTTGGAACCTTAGTTCAAATTTTGGAGCCCAAATTTGGTCAAAAACTTGTTCAAAAATAATTATGAAAAATATTCAAAACTATTCCCTAATTTAGCTTTTATTTTGTCATTTAAAATCTATTAAGAATTTTGAAATGGCCCCTTAATCAAAGTTGTAGAGAATTCAATTTTGAGCAACTTTTATTTTTGGGCCAAATCCATAAAATGCTTTCTTCTTGTTCAAAATTGGGTTTGAAGTTTGAAATGCATTTAAATTTGAAAATCAAAAATCAAAATTTCATTTCTTTTCCTCGCGGGCCGCCGCCACCGATTCGGCCCAGAGCCAGAGCCGGCCCGCCTCACCGCGCGCGCGCGCCCGCGCTGCCCCGCCTCGGCCCAGGCCCAGCCGGCCTTCTCCCTCCTCCGCCCGCGCCCTCGCCCGCGCGCGCTGGCGCTCCGGCAGAGCACGCGCGCCGCGTGGCGGCCGCATGCCGGCCACAGCGGCCGGGTGGCGCTCGGTCGCCCCCACCAGCGCGAGCGCCCACGCCTTAACCCCCCCGCAGCGCCTCGCCATTCCTCCCTCCGCTCTGCCTCCTCGCTTGTTCACCGAGCGCGGCTGCCGTTTTCCGCCTCCGCCACCGCACGCGCTCGCCGGACGCGCGCGTTCCGACGAGCTCCGGCCACCGCAGACCTCTCCATCTCGCCCCGAGCTTCCTCTCTCTCTGGCGCAACCCGTGCTCACCTCCATCTCCCGCGGTAAGCTCCACAGCCACGCCAATCGCTCGCCGGAGTTCCGGCCGAGCTCACCGTGGTTCTCCGCTCCGTGGAAACCCCGCCTCCGCCTCTTCTTTTCCCTCACTCGCGCAAGCATCTTGTTCGCCTCCTCCTCCCGGTGCTCGGACACCATCTCCCGTGCCGCCCCATGGCCGGAGAAGTGCTCCCGCCGGTGAGCAGCGCCGCCGAGCCGCCATGGCCGGTGGCAAGCTCGATTTCGAGCTCCTCCGGTCATGCCAATGGTCTCAACGGGACCGCCTCGTCTTGGGGATCACGACGGTGGTGACCTCGTCGCCGGCGACCTCGCCGTCGTCGAGATCCGCGCGGTCAGCGCCCTCCTTGACTCGGAGCGGCTGACGCGTGGGACCCGGTTGACCCGCGGGCCCGCCTGTCTGTCTCTGTGTGCGCGCGCGTGTGTAGATCGCCGGGTGCGTCTAGCAGTTCAGCGGCTGGAGTTAAAAAAAGATTTTGAAATTGATTTTTCAGAAAATATATAAATGCTTTAGAAAAATTGTAACTTGCTCATTTTAGCTCCAAATTTGATGAAACAAATTTCTATGGACTCTTTGGGACCAGATCTATGCTGTAAAATTGTTGCATGTCATATTTGATGTACTTTTCTGTAGAGTTTATAATTAAATAGTAAAATGGCTATTTTCTTGATAAATACTTAATAAATCCTAGAAAAGTCAGAAAAATATGATTCCAAATTTATTAATCTTTTTGTGTCATGTACTTTCTAGGAAAATTTTATAGCTTGGGTGTTCTGTATAAAAATTTGTAGTTGCAGTTCAAATGCTTTTTATTACCAATATTTGTTATTTTTGTTATTTAAATAAATTTGAATAAAACATGCAAGTGATAATTTTTCCATAGTGTTTGTTTAGGTAGTAGATAGTAGAAAAATTCCTAAATCTGTTGTTTGATACTTTTCATAATGTAAAGTATTTCAAATATCTATTTTAGGCCCTAGTTTGTTATTTTTGTGTAGGCAGTTCTAGTTATCCAAATGCAGTAAAAATTTTATGTCAAGCTATTCTTGATATTAGTAATCCACTGTAATTTTATAAGATTTTTCTGAGCTACTAAAATATGTGTTGCTGTTCAACCTTAGGACTAATTAGGGTTTCTATTTATTCTTAATGCAAAGTTAGTTGGAAAATTATACTTTGGTGTATCTTTGAAGCCTCTCGATTTTTCAAATACTCTTGCATGGTAGAAACTAGTGTTGGTAGTTTCCGAGTACATGTTCTTGGATGACGTAGACTACCTTGTAGAAGAGTCATAAGTTCCACATAATCCGATGACGTAATACATTCGTTACATCGCATGCATTCCGCATCATCATCATCTCATGTCACCTCTGCAATGCACCGATGCATATTGCACTCATACTTCTGCATCATACAGGATCGCAGGAAGTGGTTCCGACAGTTGTTCCCGAGGACGCAGAGGAGCAGCTCGAAGTGACGGAGCCGGAGCCAGCAGAAGCAGAAGAGGAGTCCGGTGAAGAACTTCCGGAGTGCCCTGACCATCGTCCCAGTACCTTCGAGCGAGGCAAGCCCCGGAGCATTTCTCCCCCGGTTTGCAAATAATTATTTATTAATTTTACTTAATCTGATGCATTAAGTTTAGGAGTTGTTTGCAAACGTTGCTGCATTATACCTTGTTCCACCTTGTTTTACCCGATCCTTGTCACCCTGGTGTCCACGGTCAATACTTGCTTAGTGGCTTAGACCGGTAGAAGTCGGGTGATTGCCTGTCATCCGCGAGCTATAGGGGATTACCTGGTTTTATGTGAAAGAAATGTCATGTGAGAATAACTAAGTGTGGGAATGAATATGAGACCGGGCGGAAGCTTGCAGGGTTCTGGACTGTAGTGTCTTCCATCTGTGTCGATTAAGGACCGTCCGATGTCGGGCCTCGGGTCATGTTGAACGCATGCCTCACATTTAGCTGGCCGGATAAAGTACCTTTCGACCGCGAAGCCGGGAGATTATTCGGGCCGAGTAGATTGCCCGCAACGCACTGTACCGGAGCAGTAGTGGCAGGAAACGGGGGCGCGATGATAAGGCCAAAGAGCAGTCGGGCGGCCCCCGGGTACATGTGGTTCCTGGCAAGCTCGCGACTTTACCTGAATGGTTGACTCGGTGACCAATACCTCACTTTAGCGGGTGAGTGAGGTTTGTGTGAGGAATAAATTACCAGCTGGTCAATAATCGATTCGAATCGCCATCGTTCACTGGATAGTGAACACTTGACTTGAGTTACTTCATCGTAGTAATATGGATGCAACACTTGGATAGTTATGAGGAAATGACATGGTAACTATTGTAAATTATCAATGGTAATCCTTGCTTGCTTAATTACATGGTTACTTCAGCATAAAGTGCAAACATAGTTGACAGGAGAATAAAGATTTAAAAGATGACATGCTTTTGTAAATGAATTGCTAAGCTAAAAATGCTTTTCTTGCAAATGAGTCAGCTACCCCACCAAAATGCCTATCATGATCCTTGGAGTCTTTTGTTTTGGTTCTGTCGGGTAAGTCTAGCTGAGTACCTTCTCGTACTCAGGGCTTTGTTCCCACTTGTTGCAGATGGACAGATGTACTATGGTTATTGTATCAACTGTCTCTACCCTGCGATGGGCGAAGCCTAGGACCATGGGCAATGGTCACTCACTACTCCTCGCCTGATGCTTTTGTGGGAGATGATCGCGAGCTGGCACTTTATTTTGGAAAGTTGTGCGTGTGTGTGTTTTGAACTAATGCTTCCGCTACTTTATTTGAAACTGGTTTGTAATAACTATGTTTAAACTCCGATGTATTTTGTGCCGCAAGCTACTGTGTAACTTATGAAGGTAATCGCTAAACTTATTACGATCTTGGCTGTGATGTGAAATGGTTTGAAATCCGTCGAGATTTCACGGACTACCGGGTTATACGGGCTTAAGTTTGGTAAATTGTCCGTCCGTTGGATGATTTTCTTACTTAATCTCGTATAATTGGGCGGTTCTGTTACATCCAGCTTTTCAAAACTCCCCTGTTTCCTCCATGTTCCGTATGTGACCCGGATCTATGACCCATGTTCATATGAGTTAGACCGACTTTGCGTGCAACAATTAATAGTACGGAATCCAACAACCTTAATGTATTGGGTACAAGCACATCTGCTAGTTAAGACTAATGCGAAAGATAAGCGCGATACATGAAATAATACATGCAGATATGAAAATGATGCACGCAAGCATGTCGTGCTTTACATAGAAGAAGGTAGATCATGGTAAATCTCCCAATATTATATGAGCGACATGCACAAGAGTTTTCGCAATAGAAAACTCTAATGTGCAAGAGGTCGTGCTCTCGCGTGACCGCTCAACCCCACACGGGCACCAGCCATTGCTGTGTTCGCCGAAGGCGGGTTAGGGTTTACTGCCTCCCCCTACCCCTGACTCTAGATCCCTTGTGGTATGTCGGCTTGACGGTGGGTGGGTGGGGTGGCGTAGCGCCGGCGACCGTGGAGGTGGAGGTGGTGGTTTGGACGAAGCGCAAGGGCTGCAGAGGCTTGTCGGTGCCCGGTTGATGGAGACAACATATTAGCGAAGGGTGGGGGGTCAACAGGCAGGGCAGACTGTGCGGCGCAGCGGCTGGTCGCTGGTGCTGAGTGTGTCGGCGAGCAAGGTGCGATAATTATGTCCTTTGGTTCGCGACCACCTCTATGTTTTTTTAAAACCAACACAAATCAAGCTGGAAATATAAAAAAAATATACCATACCAAGTGACAAAAGAATAAAAAATTTTAGAATTAATTTATTTATTAATAATTCGTGACAGATATATTAATTATAATTAAAAAAAGATCGACGCAGATGGTAAATTTTTACCATGGATTCAGTAATAAAAAGGACAATATCTAAGCCGTGCGAGCTTACACCCGGGTAAAAGTTGAGAAGTGCTACAGTACGCAGAAAGGCATCGTCGTGGGATCGTGTCAAGCTCTAGCGGTCCGTTACGCCGGCGAATCCGGCGTAAAAACTAGCGGAAAGCGATAACTCCGACCCACGAACCGATCGGTTTTGTAAAAACCAAAACGGCACCGGTCACCGGTGTTTCGATGCGTGACATGGCCTTTTGTGGGTTCCACTTATTTCCAGCGTCGCATGACCTGGGCTATGGTGGGCTCCACTCTCCAGCGTCGCATGACATGGGTTTTGGTGGGCTCCACCACTCTCCAGCGTCGCGTGACATGGCCCAAGCCCAGCCAACATGCATGCGAGCAGACGCAGGCAGCGAGACGTGTAAGTATATAGGGCCAGGGTCGTGGCGTACGATCGCAGAAAAAAAAAGGTCGTGGCGAAACGCATGAGAGCCACGTCTGATTGAAGGCGTCATCTCGTCTGTCTCGTCGTAGGATGAGGTAACGCTCGAACCCCCACCTCACTTTGCGTTGTCTGTAGGTAGAGTGCACACTTCAAGGACTTGGATCTCTTGTGCAATGGAACGCGATGGCAATCGGTATGAAACTCAAATACTAGTAGTGAGTTGCATTAGGGCTCGATCGGTTAGGGAGAAATCACTCCCAGCTAAACGGTTTCTTCACAAATTTGTATATCGCCAGGACTGTACTACCAGAGAACAGACCTTTCGTCGATGTCTAAAATGGATATTAGTCCCGACAAAATTTATATTCAGAACCAAAAACGACTTTAGTCCAGGTTGGTAACACCAACCGGGACTAAAAGTCCCCCGCCCAACGGCTCTGGCGCCAGGCCATGTCAGAGGAGACTTTTAGTCCCGGGTGATGTTACGAACCGGGACTAAAGGCTAACCTTTAGTCCCGGTTAATGTTACCACCCGGGACTAAATGTTTTGTCCCGGGCCATGGCACAAACCGGGACTAAAGGTTGGCCTTTAGTTCCGGGCTGTTATAGGAATCGGGACTAAAATGTCTCCCACCTATTTCAACTCTTCTTCCTCCCCAGCCCGAGCCCGAGAGCTCACTTCTCTGCTTCTTCTTTGTTGTGTTCTTGCTTGTTCTTGCTTTCATCTCCGGCCATTAATCCATCTCAAGGCTTTTACTCCGTCGGCGACTTCTTTAAAGGTAATTAGCTTCATCCTTTCATGTTTTAGTAAGAGCACTTGTCATTTCGTGATGTATATATATGTGGTTTTTTATTTTATGATTTCTAGGCCAATTTAAGATCTAATCTCTTGATAGTTTGAATATTTTGATGAAGGAAGCTAAAATTAGTGAATGAAAACTAGTATACACCTTTCATTGCTAATATGTCTACCACATTTCATGGTTTAGTTAGAGAAATAGAGAATTTAGGGTATTTTATTAACTTCTTTCAATTTGCTTATGAAAATTATAAATTTGTAATACTTCAATTTACAAAATTGTGTGGCCGGGTCAATTAGTTCATTAAAATTAGTATATATACCTTTCATTCCTAGTATGCCTACCACATTTTGTGGTTTATAAATATATAGAATTTTAGTTTTTTTAGTTTCATTTTTTCTAGAAAAAGATGAATTTACAGTAGTTTACAAAAATGAGTATATATTTAGAGAGTAGATGGCAACTGTTTCCGGGTCCTCAGCCTCTCATCGGGCTCCAAAGCGACATAGGCCAGACCTCCCTCTCATTGGGTGCAGCGAGTGTGGGAAGATTGTGCAGGAGTACCGAGTGAAGAAAGAGTGTCCCAACAAGGGGCGTATCTTCTTCAAGTGTCCGGATCGCAATGTGAGTTACTTTGTCGCATATATTTGATGGCTATGGTTAGTTTGCACCATTTTTTTTAATTAAAGTTCTATCTTTTTTTGTTCTAATTTCAGTGGGATAGCATTGGATGTGAAGGCTGGTACTGGGAGGAAGAGTATGAGGAACACATGCAAATATCTCTTGCAAAGGTGGCAGCGGCGGCAGATGAGCCGAAGCCCGTCGATGTTGGACACATCACGAATGATATGTCTGTTTTAGTTGGGATTGGTCGTGAAGTTGTTGTGCTGCTGAAGTGCATTTTAGTGTTACTTTTTTAGTGCTAGTTGGGACTCTCTGCATTCTAATGAGGCTTCCTTAAATTAATCGGTTGAGTAGTGGTGTCATGCGAGTTGTACTTGTGTAGTTAACTAAATAAGTTTAAGATTTTCATATATATATATATATATATATATGTATGGTATGTCTTGTAATACAGATGAAACGACATTGGATGTACAACGCCGATCGTCACTCCCAAGAGTTCATTGATGGCATGCATTATTTCCTTAGTGTGGCCGAGGCAAACAAGCGGGGACGGTTTCATGCGTTGTCCATGTGCTAAATGTAAGAATTCAAGGGAATATGCTAGCTCAAGGATTATTCACTCACACCTGTATAGGTCGGGTTTCATGCCAAACTATATTTATTGGATCAAGCACGGAGAAAGCGGTGTTATAATGGAAGAAGACGAAGAAGAAGAACAATTGGACCCTGACGACATTCTTGCTCAATACTGTGACTTCCCTGATACTGCAATGGGGGAAGCTGAAGAAGAGGCAAGTGCAGAACACGCACTCGCTGAAGATGATGATGCTCTTGGTGATGTCATTCGTGATGCACAAAGAGATTGCGAAAGTGGCAAGGAGAAGGCTAAGTTTGACCACATGCTAGAGGATCACAAGAAATTACTGTACCCGTCCGCCAAAGATGGGCAGAAAAAGTTGGGTACAACACTGGAGTTGCTCGGAATGGTATATCTGACAAGACATTTGGACAAGTACTGAAGATAAATAAAAAGATGCTTCCGAGGGCAAATGAATTGCCCGCCACTACGTACGAAGCAAAACAGGTCATCTGCCCTTTGGGTTTAGAAATCTAGAAGATACATGCATGTTCTAATGACTGCATCCTGTACCGTGGCAAGGACTACGAGAATTTAGATGGATGCCCCGTATGTAAAGCATCGCGGTATAAGATCAGGCGATATGACCCTGGCGATGTTGAAGGCGAAGAACGTCCTAGGAAGAAAATCTCTGCCAAGATTATGTGGTATGCTCCTATAATACCACGCCTGAAACGTCTGTTCAGAAACAGGGACCATGCAAAGTTGTTGCGATGGCACAAAGAAGACCGTAAGGTAGACAACATATTGAGACACCCTGCTGATGGGTTCCAGTGGAGAGCAATATATAGAGAATTACTAAACTTTGCAAAAGACGCAAGAAACCTAAGGTTCGCTTTAAGTACGGATTGTGTGAATTCTTTTGGGGACCAGAGCACTAGTCATAGCACTTGACCTGTTACTCTGACTTCTTGTGATAATCATATCCCCTGGGAATTTAGATTGAATACCTTTTATGCTTTTGTGAAATATCTTGGCCAGGCATTAAATATCTTGGCTACGCGTTAAACTATTCAAGAGACTTGAAGCGGCATATCAATGTCTTACATATATTCAAGCTGCCAGAGGAATAAATCAGATTAGGTAGGTTTTTTTTGTTTAGGAAATGAGATTAGATAGGTATATGTGTAGGGTTTTGTTATGGGTTGTCATTACAGATTGGATAAGTTAAGTGCCACTATTATTTGCATTGAGGCATCGGGCCGTTCACTTATGGACACATGTTACATGTTTCTAATTACAGTTCATGTGTGCCTTCATGATGATTTTATTTTGTATTTACAGTCTGTTGATATTATTGGCCGACTCTAATTTTCACGATTCGTTGCTTAGGTTTCTTGTACAAAAGGAGCAAGCCAGTTGATCACCAAATATGTGAGGGGATGGCGTACAGTATGTGCGCCCCTAATAGTCCCCAACATATTAATTACAATGACTTAGTTGATTATATTGTACTAACTTCATGTATAGTTTCTTTTTTGTGCTTTCCTGTCTTCCATCTGCAACTATATGCCACCTTTAATTAAAGTGTTGTCTGATGCAAAAGTCTTCAAAGATGTATGGTGAAGTTAGTGTTAGCTAACTTTAATTTGTTTTAGATTGTGCAAGAAGTCTTGCTGTTTCACGTAAAAAAATTATTTGGTTTTGTCGTTTTATGAAGCAAGAATATCATTGTTGTAACTTTGGTCAGATATCTAGCCAAGTAGTTATAAGATCACTTAAATAGTCAAGGCGCCTAATGTTCTAGTTGTAAGAGGGAAGAGAGTGGTAGAGAATGACCGCACAATTCATTCATGTCAGCGAGGGTGTACATATACACAAGAGCTGTTAGCCGATCCTACAATCTAGGCTATACAGGTGCATGACTAAGTCACGAAGAACGGGTACAACGAAGATATCTCAATGTAGACTACATTAGCCTAATCTATCTCTCTGACACCCCCCTCAGACGTTGCATCATCTTGTCGAATGCAAAGGCTGGCCTTGAACTCATTGAATAACTGCGTCGGAAATCCTTTGGTCATCACATCTGCAATTTGATGTTGGCTCGGTATCTGCAGAACTCGAAACTGTCCAAGAGCAAATTTCTCCCTGACAAAGTGTATATCCAATTCCACATGCTTGGTACGCCGATGATGGACTGGGTTCTCAGACAAGTAGACTGCGGATACATTGTCACAGTAGATGATTGTGGCCGTGTTGATCTTGACGCGGAGTTCAGCAAGCAGATTGCGAAGCCAACAGCACTCGGCAGCTGCATTGGCGACACCACGATACTCGGCTTCAGCGCTTGACCGTGACACCGTCGGCTGCCTCTTAGATGACCAGGAGATGAGCGAGTTGCCAAGGTACACGCAGTAGCCTGATGTTGATCTGCGCGTATCCGGGCATCCTCCCCAGTCGGCATCAGAGTAAGCCTTGAGATCAGTTGCTGAAGAAGCTGAGATGACGAGGCCGCTGTCGATCGTTCCACGAAGATACCGGAGTATTCTCTTGACGAGATTCCAGTGAGCTTGCCGAGGTGAGTGCATGTAGAGACACGCTTGATTGACAACATAGGCAATGTCAGGATGCGTCAAGGTGAGGTATTGTAGTGCCCCTGTGATACTGCGATAGAACATTGCATCTTCCATCAGCTCGCCGTCATCAGCAGTTAGCTTTTTCTTGGTGTCAACTGGCGTGGTGTGGGACTGACGCTGGGACGTGGCCCGACGAGGCCCGGGCGCCAGGCGTTGAACGGCCACGCCTGAACCATGGCTTGCCAGGAGTTTGGTGGAGCAGTCCATGGCGAGGAGGGATTGTTGGAGTTGGACCCGCCCGCCACGTTCTGTCGAGGACGGTTGTCCGCCTTTCGCTTCTTGCGGCAATCAGCACCATTGTTGCCACGATCACCACGGTCGCCGCCGGGTGAACTGGGAACAACAGGGCTTGTTGAAGAAGTCGGGGCAGGCTTGGAGGTGGACGACGTGTCGCGGGCAACAAGGAGCGCAGTCTGAGTCTCCATTTGCAAAGAATGCTTGATGCGGTGCTCCTCCTGCAGCAGGTAAGACTTGGTGAAGAGGAACGTCGGCGGCGGGTTCATGGTGGTGAGGACGGCGAACGCTTGACTAAACTTGTTGTTCAGCCCGCGAAGAGTGTTGAGGACGAGGGCAGTGTCGGAGACGGCGGCGCCACAGTCGAAGAGGGAGTCAGCGAGCCGTTTCAGGCGTCCACAATACTCGCTGATCGTCAGATCGCCTTGGTACAAACTGTGGAATTCTTGCTAAGTGTAGACGGCGCGCTGCAGGCTGTTGTCGAGAAATTGGCTCGTGATGGCGGTCCAGGCGGCGTGGGCGTTGTTGCGGGGTTGATAGACATCATTCCAGATGTCCTTGGACACCGTAGCATACAGCCACGAGATGATGCACGCGTCGATCTACGGCCATTCAGGATCATGGATCATGGCGGTGGCGTCGACGGTGCCGTCGATATGATTGAGGAGACCAAATTTCTCGAGGGTGAGAATGAAGATTTCGCGCCATTGCCGGAAGTTGCCGTCCGCCATGGACAGAACGACGGGCACATGGTTGTGAATGTTCAGTAGGACGAGCGTGGAGACGGCTGGGGTTTCAGGTTCAGAAGGAGAGGCAAAGGGGTTGGAGCTTGAGGAAACAGAGCCGTCCGGGCTCGCCATGGCAGGAAGCAGCGGAAGAGAAGAAGGTGGATCGAGAGAAGACTGATACCATGTAAGAGGGAAGAGAGTGGTAGAGAATGACCACACAATTCATTCATGTCAGCGAGGGTTTACATATACACAAGAGTTGTTAGCCGATCCTACAATCTAGGCTATACAGGTGCATGACTAAGGAACGGGTACAACGAAGATGTCGGTACCAATACTATAAGGGTACCCGCATTCAACGATAATGAAAACTAAAACGACTAAGCCACGACAAAGCACAACCCACTTCAAAACGCGCGACAGGTCTGCCTCGTACGAGGCCGGCTCGACGGAATGCCTCGACCGCATCCCGTCTCCGACTCGTACGAGGCCCCCTCGACGGGAGGCCTCGACCGCGCTCCGACCCGCACAGGGCTCGATCGCCCCCCGGGAGCGCTCCGACTCGCGTGAGCCCGGGTCGAGGCGCTCGATCCCCTCTGCCTCCACCTACCACGGACAAAAAAGTCATGGCATTTAATACAACCACCAACTACCACCTACCGGCATGGCCGCAACCTGGGTCGACATGGGAACAATACCAGTGTCAGTTCTCACTGTTTCACCGCCCATCCCGTGATGGGAGGTGAAAAACGTCACTGTATCCACCTTACCGCATACTGTACGTCACTAGTCACCCTCGAGGAAGGATACGACAGAATCCGTACACCACGATTCCAGGGATTCGGACTTATCCGTTCGCCCTCGACCCGGCCTCGACGCCCAGCACGGCTCAACAAGGAAGGGAGGACGGCGTGGCATGGTGCTCCGGGTCATTTCAGCGTCTCGTCCCCTACGTCACCGTGGTGTCCAGGGATGGCCCTCCATTTCTAGGACACGTCGCTACAGCCACCTCAACAGGGATCGACAAAACATCATCTCAGGGCTCCCGTCGTCCTGGCCTCCTCTCGTCCTATAAAAGGGTAGGCCAGGGCTCTGGAGAGACGACGGACAAAGAGAAAAGCCCCAGATAGCGATCAACATCTCAAGCAATCAACCTGTATTTCGTTTTCCTCTTTTGAGACCTGGGCTCATCGCCCTCTCTCGCACGCTTGTAACCCCTACGCAAGCACCTCGGTGCAAGGAAATACAACATCTCCCTCCCCCGCTGGACGTAGGGCCTTTTCTTGCCCGAACCAGGATAAATCCCCGTGTGTTCTCCTTGCATCACTATCCAGGAAAGGGACACGCATCATTTACTCTCGGCAAGAGAGAGAGGCCTCGGTTCATCCCGAACCTGCCCGACGGATCCGGGTGGCTCCCGCCCCTGAGCCCGTCACTCACGACCATGGACCTCGAGACACCCGTGGCAACATCGTCGAGCGCCGCACGCGCAAGCACGGTGACGGCGTGGCTCGGGGTTACCACGTGCACAGGGGCGGGCGTTATGACAGCTCGGAAGATCGTAGCCCTTCACCCGAGCCTCCGGGCCCTCGGGTCTTCAGCAAGGCAATCCGCGAAACGATACTGCCAGCGCGGTTCCGCCCTCCCACGACTCTTGCCAAGTATAACGACGAGACCAAACCCGAACTTTGGCTCGCCGATTTTCGCTTAGCATGTCAGCTGGGCGGGGCCACCGACGACCGAGTCATCATCCGACAGCTCCCCTTGTTCCTCTCCGACACCGCTCGGGCCTGGCTCGAGGATCTTCCACCCCAGCAGATCCACGACTGGGGTGATCTCGTAAGGGTGTTCGAGGGAAACTTCAAGGGAACTTACATGCGTCCCGGCAACTCGTGGGACCTCCGGAGTTGCAAGCAGAAGCCAAGTGAATCCCTCTGGGATTACATCCGGCGTTTCTCCAGGCAACGCACCGAGCTCCCCAACGTCACCGACTCTGACGTGATCATGGCTTTCCTCTCGGGCACCACTTGCAAGGAGTTGGTCCGAGAGTTAGGCCATCACACCCCCCCTCACTGCCAACGGGTTGATGGACATCGTCACCAACTTCGCCGCCGGTGAGGAGGCAGTTGGTGCCATCTTCGGCGGCGAGCAGGACACGGGGAAGCAGAAGACCGACGATCCCACGAGCTCCACCCGTGGCTCCAAGAGGAACAACCGCAAGAAGAAGAAAGGCCAGCAGGGCAAGCTCGAGGCCCCGGCCGACGAGCTTGTCGCCGCTACCGAACGCAAGAAGCCTCGAGGCCCCCCGGCGGGGGCATCTTCGACAAAATGCTTAAAGAGCCATGCCCTTACCACAAGGGACCCATTAACCATAACCTCGAAGATTGTCATATGCTCCGCAGGTACTTCGAGGGCGCAGGCAGCAAGAGCACCGACAAGAAGGAAGACCCAAAGGGTGATGACAAGGATGAGGGGTTCCCCGAGATCCACGACTGCTTCATGATCTACGGAGGACCCTCGACCCGCCTCTCAGCGCGCCAGCGCAAGCGAGAGCGGCGAGAGGTTTTCTCCGTACAAACGGCGGTCCCTCGTTTCCTTGACTGGTCTGCGGTGGCTATCACTTTCGACCGTGATGATCATCCGGACTACATCCCCAATCCGGGGGTCTACCCTCTTGTCGTTGATCCCGTCATCGCCAACACACGCCTCACCAAAGTGCTCATGGACGGCGGGAGCAGCCTCAACATCATCTACTCCCAGACCCTCGACCTCCTGGGGGTCGAGAGAGCGCGCCTACAGCCTAGCGTCGGGAGCTTCCACGGAGTCGTGCCAGGGAAGCGGGCGGAACCCCTCGGACGGGTCGATCTGCCCGTTTGTTTTGGCACACCGGCCAACTTCAGGAAGGAGACCCTCACCTTCGAAGTGGTCGGATTCCGTGGGACATACCATGCCATCCTTGGGCGCCCGTGCTACGCCAAGTTCATGGCTGTGCCGAACTACACCTACCTCAAGCTCAAGATGCCCGGCCCAAATGGCGTCATCACTGTGGGGCCCTCGTATGAACATGCCTACGAGTGCGATGTCGAGTGCGTCGAACACGGCGAGGCGGTTTTGGAATCGGCGACTTTGGCCGCAGACCTCGACGGTCTCGCCAACAAGATTCCCGACCCAAAACGCCACGCCGGCAGCTTCGAGCCCGCGGAGGACGTCAAACTCGTGCCCCTCGACCCTGCTGATCCCAACGGGAAGGCGCTGAACGTCAGCGCCACCCTCAACCCGAAATAGGAAGCCGTGCTCGTCGACTTTCTCCGCGCGAATGTCGACATTTTTGCGTGGAGTCCCTCGGATATGCCGGGCATACCCAGGGAAGTCACCGAGCACGCCTTGGAGATCCGGGCCGGGTCCAAACCGGTGAAGCAACGCCTGCGCCGCTTTGACGAGGAGAAGCGCAGGGTCATCAGCGAAGAGATCCACAAGCTACTGGAGGCCGGGTTCATCAAGGAAGTTCACCATCCCGAGTGGCTAGCTAATCCTGTATTAGTTAAGAAAAAGAGTGGGAAATGGAGGATGTGTGTAGACTATACTAGTTTAAATAAAGCATGTCCAAAGGTTCCCTTTCCTTTGCCGCGCATTGATCAAATCGTTGATTGAACTGCGGGATGTGAAACTCTTTCGTTCTTAGACGCTTACTCCGGTTACCATCAGATAAAAATGAAGAAGTCCGACCAGCTCGCGACTTCATTCATCACCCCGTTCGACATGTATTGCTACGTTACGATGCCCTTCGGTCTCCGGAACGCAGGGGCAACGTACCAGCGATGCATGCAGCACGTTTTCGGGGAACATATCGGACCAACCGTCGAGGCATACGTCGACGACATCGTAGTCAAGACCAAACAAGCCAATAATCTAGTAAACGACCTCGACATTGCCTTCAAATGCCTTCGAGCAAAGAATATCAAGCTCAATCCAGAAAAATACGTTTTTGGTGTCCCCCGAGGTATGCTTTTGGGGTTCATCGTGTCTAAGCGGGGCATCGAGGCCAATCCAGAAAAAATCTCTGCGATAACCAAGATGGACCCCATCCGAGATCTGAAAGGCGTGCAGAGGGTCACAGGCTGCTTGGCGGCACTCAGCCGTTTCATTTCGCGCCTCGGCGAAAAAGCGCTCCCTCTGTACCGCCTCTTGAAGAAATCGAAGCATTTTTCCTGGACCCTCGAGGCCGAGGAAGCCCTCACAAAACTCAAGGTCACGCTCTCTAACTCGCCAATTCTCGTCCCTCCGACCCCAGGAGAACCGCTCCTACTTTACGCCGCGGCAACATCACAAGTAGTAAGCACGGTCCTGGTCGTCGAACGGGCCGAGGAAGCTCACACCTTGCTCGTCCAGAGGCCGGTCTATTTCATTAGCGAAGTGCTCTCGGAAACCAAGGCCCGGTACCCTCAAATCCAGAAACTGCTATATGCTGTCATCTTGACACGGCGCAAGCTCTGACACTACTTCGAGGGCCACCTGGTTACTGTGGTTTCTTCTTTCCCCCTGGGAGAGATAGCCCAGAACCGGGAAGCCTCGGGTAGGATTGCCAAGTGGGCGGTCGAGCTCATGGGCGAGACCTTATCTTATGCGCCGCGCAAAGCTATAAAGTCACAGGTATTGGCAGATTTCCTGGCTGAATGGACCGACACCCAGTTCCCTCCCGCACAGCTCCAGGCCGAGCTCTGGACCATGTACTTCGATGGGTCGTTGATGAAAACAGGAGCAGGCGCGGGTTTGCTCTTCATCTCACCCCTCGGGGCTCACCTGCGCTACGTCATCCGGCTCCATTTCCCTGCGTCCAACAACGTCGCCGAATACGAGGCACTCATCACGGGGCTAAGAATTGCCATCGAGCTCGGGGTCCGACACCTTGATGTTCGAGGCGACTCCCAGCTAGTGATCGATCAGGTCATGAAGAGCTCGAGCTGCCGCGACCCCAAGATGGAAGCCTACTGCCAAGAGGTACGGCGCCTCGAGGACAAGTTTCACGGCCTCGAGCTCAACCACATCGCACGCAAGTATAATGAGGCCGCCGATGAACTCGCAAAAATCGCGTCCAGTCGAACTACGGTTCCACCAGACGTTTTCGCAAAAGATCTCTAGTGGCCATCCGTCGACCTTGGGCCAGACGGAGGGGTCGACGGGACGTCACTCAACCCCCACCTGAGGCAGAAGCCCCCTCGACCGGGGCCGAAGCCATGCAGGTGGAAGGATCGACCCCTCCTTCTGACCTCGAGCTTGACTGGCGCGCTCCGTACCTTGACTACCTCATCCAAGGGGACCTCCCCTCGAGTAAGACCGAGGCTCGACGGATCGCTCGCCGGGCCAAAACCTTTGTGATCATTGGCGATAGTAGGGAGCTGTACCGCCGCAGCCCTACTGGCGTCCTCCAACGTTGCATCACAAACAAGGAAGGCAGGGACCTGCTCAGCGACCTGCACTCGGGGGCTTGCGGTCACCACGCTGCACCTCGAACCCTCGTCGGGAACGCCTTTCGACAAGGATTCTATTGGCCGACCGCGGTCTCCGACGCTGTCAAGCTAGTACGCTCCTGTAAAGGTTGTCAGTACTATGCAAGACAGACTCATCTCCCGGCACATGCTCTGCAAACCATTCCCATCACGTGGCCGTTTGCCGTTTGGGGCCTCGACCTCGTCGGACCTCTAAAGAGGACAACTGGCGGCTTCACCCACTTGCTCGTCGCTATCGACAAATTCTCCAAGTGGATCGAGGCTCGCCCCATCACCAGTATTAGGTCCGAACAAGCTGTGCTTTTCTTCACCAACATCATTCATCGCTTTGGGGTCCCCAACTGCATCATCACGGATAACGGCACCCAGTTCACTGGTAAAAAGTTTCTGGATTTCTGTGACCACCATCACATTTGAGTGCTCTGGTCGGCCGTGGCTCATCCAAAAACAAACGGCCAAGTAGAACGTGCCAATGGCATGCTCCTACAGGGCCTGAAACCCATAATCTTTGACAAGCTACGCAAACATGGCAAAAGATGGGCTGCCGAGCTACCCTCGGTTCTGTGGAGCCTAAGAACAACGCCGAGTCGAGCCACGGGGTTCACTCCGTTCTTCTTAGTCTACGGGTCCGAGGCTATGCTCCCAACTGATATAGAATACGGATCCTCAAGGTTAAAGACCTACAACGAAAGAAACAATGACGCCGCAAGAGAGGACGCCCTCGACCAGCTCGAGGAGGCCCGAGATGTGGCTTTGTTGCATTCTGCCAGGTACCAGCAGGGTCTCCGACGCTACCACGACAGACACGTCCGCAAGCGCGACCTCAACGTCGGCGATTTAGTGCTACGACGGAACCAGAACACCAAGGGGCGCCACAAACTCACGCCACCATGGGAAGGACCGTACATTATCGCAGAAGTACTAAAGCCGGGCACCTACAAGCTATCCAACGAGAAGGGCGAAATCTTCACCAACGCTTGGAACATTGAACAACTACGTCGCTTTTTTCCTTAGAAAGCCTCGAGGCTCTGTAATTTCTTTTTCATCAATAAAGAACACAGCAATGTTAAAACTTTCGTTTTTACGATGAGGAAGGATCGACTCTGTACTACCAGAATCGACCCTCCCTCGGGGGCTACAAAGGGGGAACCCCCAGTCCCGAAAAAATTTGCACTTCTTTTTAAATTTTAAGAACTACTGCTTAGATCAGCAAGCACCGCAAGAGCGCCCTGAAGCTCGGGGGCTATCGAGCCACGAGATCACCTACGCCTCCGAGGCTACGGTACTCACGCCGTCTAGGGGCGCGGCCGCACGTAAACAGATCTAATAACAGTTCATAACTTTAAAAAGGAGTTTACCCCCTGTCGCTTAGATTAGGATCTTGCACGACCCGCGAGGCCGCAAGAGCACCCTGAAGCTCAAGGGCAGTCGAGCCGTGAGATCACCTACGCCCCCCAGGCTACGGTACCTCCACTAACTCCTCTGCGCCAAAGGACGCGACTGCGTGCTAAGTAAATCGCACAAGAACACAATCCAAGCGATAGAGGGAAGAAAAGCTCGAATAAAACTAAATTAACCACGAACTGGTTTATGTCTCGAGTTCTTAAGGCCCCCGAGGCCATCATGACCGAAAATCAAAATAACTAATTTATTACATGGGCCTTCGTGCCCAGATTTGGCTCACAGGCCTTCGTCGTCAGCAGGCGGGACCACCTCGGGTTCAAAGAGCGAGGCCAGACGGCTCCCAGGCCCCTCCGCGGCTTCAATCAGCTCCAAGCAGGCGTCTTCATTCTCCTCGTCCGTCCGCTCCGGGTCTGTGATGAAGCCGTCGGCAACGAGCTCCATGTCGAATACAAAACCCGAGCGGACGACGGCCAGCGCCCTCTTCACGCCGTGGTGGAGGCTGTCCCGTATCTTCTCCCGGGCAAGGTGACCTAGCGCCGCCATCCGACGGATGAAGGAGTTCCTTGGAGCGTCTTCTCCGGTGTCGACGTCGGGCTCGACCCCCAGACCATCGCACACCGTGGTAATCGCGCCCTCGAGCAGCTGGGTCCTCCGGGTCTCGGCTTCGAGGAGGCTCTGCAGGGAGTTGGCGGTCGAGTGGGCCTCCCGGTTCTCACTTTCTAGCTCTGAAACACGACAAGGCAAATTAGCACCCAACGCGATGCCTCAACTATATGGCCATAACAAGTTACTTACCCCCGACGTGGGTCTTTAAACCCACAACCTCGTCGCGGAGCCCCCCGCACGTCTGCTCGAGCCCCAGGAGGGCACTATCCTTCTCACGGACGGTCGCCTTCAGTGCCTCGATCTCCTGGCGCGCGGTTTGGAGCGCCGCGTCCCTCTCTTGGATGGCCCCGTTCAGCCCCGAGATCTCGTCCTTCAGCACGCTAAACCGGGCCGTCACCTGCCCGATTTGGACGTTGAGGAGGTCACGTTGACGGCCAACCTGGGAGACGTCCTCCTCGAGCTCCTTGACCCGCGCCGCCAGGGGCTCGAGGTCCCTGCGGGCCTGGGCAGCCTCTTCCCGGGCCTTGTCCACCTCGGTACGCATTGAGGCTTCGGCCGCCCAAGCCTGGATCGCTTCCTCCTTCACCGTCGAGAAGGCGGTGCGCAGCTCAGCCATCTCAGCGGTCCGATCGGCGAGCCTCTTCTGGGTCTCCTCGACCAGGGCTCGTTGCCGGGACAGCGACGCCCACATGCCACTCTCACCTCGGATGAAGAGTGACTTGCGGCGGGAGGTCTCCTTCAGCTCCTAACTCAAAGAAAACCAAAAAAGATAATGAAACCAAAGAAAAAAGACGCTGAGAGCCACGAAATAAGCTGACAGATTAATCGTACCTCGGTAGCATCCCGCATACCCCGCGAGACGGCGTCGGACGCCACGCGGAGCAGCCGATCGAGATGCTGGCGGACGCCCTCGAGGTACTGCCAGCGATGCACCTCATCTCTGTCATTCAGAGTGAGGATAGGCTCGGCGTCGAGGTTCGCGGCGTCCCTAAACTGAAGGGGCGGTCCCCCCCACCTCGGGATCTCCTCCTCAGCCCGCGCTATCGCCAGCGCGGCGAAGTCAGGCCACGACGATGACGACGCGGCCGGGGCGCCTCCCGGCCCGGTCGAAGGGCCGGCCTCGTTGCCCTCGCCCGCAGCTCCCGCGGCCCCGGCGGAGGTCGAGGCATCGGCCCGGCTCGTGGTCTCGCCCCCCTCAGCCCCCATTATTTGTTTTCTCCTGTCTAGGGGGGCGTCGTCGAGGGCAATGACCACGGGCACCCACCCCTCGGCGGTGACCGGCCCCTCGGCAACCAGTACCTCCGGGGTTGGCGCCTCCGTCATCGACGCCTCTGGGGCCGGTACCTCGCCCGTTGGCGGCTCGAGAACCGGCGCTCCGACCACCGGCGCCCCCGCAACCGGCACCTCAACCTCCGGCGCCGCTTCTTCCGGGGCTCCGGTAAAGGGCTCGGCGACCTCGCCCTCCGCCGTGCCCACCGGCCGCACCGGCGGGTCTTGCTGTGACTGCGGCCCCCTTGCCGATGCCACCTCCTGTTCCGCTGCCGGTGCAGCCCCCTCCACGGTCGCATCGGCAGCCGCCCCCTCCACGGCCGCTTCCACGGTGGCCTCAGCCGAGGGCAGTGCCCTGGGCTCCGCCTCGACCGGGCCAGGCGCCACCACCCTCGCCGGGTCTGACCCCGCCGTGGCAGGGTCGGGGCCGGCGACCGTCGAAGCACCTGCAGCCTCCTGCTGCCGACGACGCTCCTTCGCGGCCTCGACCTCGCGGACCCAGGCCGCGTCCTGCTCCGCCGACCGGTTGAGGACGGCGGCGCTGGCTCGAAGGGACTTCACGGGGGTGGGCCCCATGTGCTCCGCCTTCCGCTTCAGCCTGTAAAATAAAAAATGAGGTCGGTCGATGAATTTGAAAAAAAAGACAAGTCCCCTTAGCTCGAAAACTCACCCGGAGATCGGCACCAGGGGCCTCGACCCCACACGGTCCGAGCCGCTCGAGGCGGCAGGCGGTGGCCTCGCGACAGCCCCACCCGCGGACCGGGCGCTCCGTGGGGCTCTCGCCGGCGCACCACTGCGCGTCTTCTGCGCTTCCGAGGCCAGCTGGCCTCGGGTCCTCACGCCCGACGGTGGCGCCGCCGACGACGATGTCGGCGCCACCGCCCCCGTCCCCATCCGAGCTTGCGGGGCCTGGGCTGGGGCAGGCGCCCCCATCGACCCCGCTTGCTGGGTCCGGGGCAAGGCAGCCCCTCCCGTCGAGGGGCCCACCTCCTTCTCCTCTTCCTTCTTCTTCTTCTTCTTCTCCTCTTCCTCGTCGTCCTCCTCAACCTCCTCGACCATGATGATCGAGGAGGATGACCCTGCGATGGGCTCCAGCAGGGGGCGGATGTCGGGGAGGCTCCCCAGCCCGGTCGCGGCCTCGTACCGTGACAAGGCATCGTCATCCTCGCCGCTGCTGTCGTCGTCCCCCCCCCCCCCCCCCCCCGACATGGTCTCGGAGGGCGACGGCTCCAAAGGAAGCCCGTCGAGGGCCTGCTGGCGCCGGAGTTTCTTCCGCGCCTCCGCCTCCTTGGCCTTGCGGGCCGCCCGCTTCTTGGTCGACTCCTTGACCTCCTTCTGCTTCGAGGCATGCTACCGTCGAGCGTCCCGGGCAGGCTGGTCCTCCGGAACCGGCGGTCACGTCTCCCGCAACGCCGACAAGTCCTGCACACAGGCGTCGACCGGGTTAAGGGGGTCCGAGAAACGAACGAAACCAAAAACAAGCGTGCCGACCCAAGGAACTTACCACGGGCTCGAACCCCTCAGTGGGCCTCATGGGGAGCCGGTCGGCTTCCTCCGCCTTGAAGGTCCCCACCATCCGGCGGGCTCGACGAAGTCCCTCCTCGAGGGTGAGGGCCACATGAGACATCCGGCTCCCCTCCAGAGACGCCTCCGGAGTCATCTGGTCGAGGCGCAGGCGACGCCGGCACAGCGGCATCACCCGGCGGCGATGGAACGCCGTCGCTACCGCCGCCGCCGTCAAGCCTCGAGCGTGAAGCTGCTGCAGCGCCGCCAGCAACGGGTCCAGACGCGGCTTCTCGGCGTCCGGCACTCCGTATACCCAGCGGTCCTCCCGGGCGGTCATCACGCGGCCGGTGTACTTCGGCAACTGGTTGTCGTCGTTGCGGAGGTAGAACCAGCCCTCGTGCCACCCGCTGTTCGAGGAGATGAGACGAGCCGGGATGTATTGGTCCGCCCGGCTCGACCTCAACTGCAGGACGCAGCTCCCTACCCGCGCCGTGTAGAGAACTCCCTTCTCCCCCGCTCTCCGCTCGAAGAGCTCGCCCTTGAAGAGGTGAAGCCACAGGTTCCACTGCGGCTCCACCCCGAGGTACCCCTCGCAGACCGCCGCGAAGATGGCGGCCTGCGCGATGGCGTTGGGGGCAAGGTGGTGGAGCTCCACCCGGTAGTAGTGGAGAAGCGCTCGCATGAAGACCGACGAAGGGATGCCGAAACCCCGCTCGTGGAAGCATACGAAGCTCACCACGTATCCTTCCGGGGGCGCCGGCTCCCGGTGGGCTGGCGGCGGCGCTATCCACTCCGGCCGCGACCGGTTCGTCCTCGGCCGCAGCAACCCATCTTCGACCAGCTCCTCCAGCTTCCTCTCTGTCACCGAGGAAGAGGCCCAGTCTTCGGCGGGGAGGATTTGGCTCTTTCCGGCCATTGGCGCTGTCGGGAAGGGAATGAGCGGAGGGGAAGGCGGTGGCGGCGGCAGCAGCGTGGGAGGAAGGCGCAAGAGGGCTAGGGTTTCCTGAGACTAGGAGATGGCAGGAGCGCAAAGAACCGGAGGGGAGCACGGACCCTTGGGGTCTCACCTTTATAGGCCAGGAGGAAGTCCAACGGCCACACAAAAAGGTAGGAACAGTTTCCCGCAATAAATGCGCTCACCTAACCGTCCCCCACGTCTTACAGGAGCAAGGCACGTGGCCGTCCCCCACGCCGTAACCGAACGCCACGTCGCCCACTACCGCGCCGATCTCGCCCTAAAAAGGCGCGTCAGGCTAACGGGCGGGGCGAGATCCACGGACGGATATTCCTAGATTCCCATAACGGGCTCCGAGCCCATTTTAAGTCTCGAGGGGACGGAAGCTGGCCCTCGACCTGGGTTCGATAGCTGCCCTCGAGCAACAGAGCAAGGGACGACCAGGGATGCGCCCGTACATGGCCAGGGCTCGAGCCATGCTCTCGAGGCACCCCAAGACGTATTCGAGGCCAAAGGATGAGGTCGAAGCAGGAATCCCCTCGGGGGAGGCATCGAGCCCTCGGATCCCGTCGCAGGGAACCGACATCCGCACGACCACTCCTTGGCATCTTTGAAGAGTGCCTCCGGGCCACAAGCCGACTCCTAACGACTGGAGCACGGACTCTCACTCGAATCTCCCCGCTAGCAGCTCACCGGAGATCACCGGACTCGCCCAAACGGGGTAGTACGACGTTCCCCACCCCTCCTCCTCCTCTCCGAAGGAAGAGCGTGAGGGCCGGACAACGAAAGACGGCAGGGACCCCGATCGACCTCGTGCGCGCGAAGCTCGGGGGCTCGGCCGCATCAACTACCCTCTGGTGAACCACGACTAAGACCTCGGAGGAGACTTTCTCAATACTCCACCGAGGCCTCGGGGGCTACACCCGGCGGGTGCGCTCGCACGCCCCCACCGGAGAAGTCCTGAGAGCGCTCAGACGCCCCTACTGGAAAAGCAAACGGCGCTATGACTCCAGTTCATCGGCAAAAAGCCTCTAGGAGAGTGAACATACACTCACCTAAAGGCTCGGGGGCTACTGTCGGTACCAATACTATAAGGGTACCCGCATTCAACGATAATGAAAACTAAAACGACTAAGCCACGACAAAGCACAACCCACTTCAAAACGCGCGACAGGTCCGCCTCGTACGAGGCCGGCTCGACGGAATGCCTCGACCGCATCCCGTCTCCGACTCGTACGAGGCCCCCTCGACGGGAGGCCTCGACCGCGCTCCGACCCGCACAGGGCTCGATCGCCCCCCGGGAGCGCTCCGACTCGCGTGAGCCCGGGTCGAGGCGCTCGATCCCCTCTGCCTCCACCTACCACGGACAAAAAAGTCATGGCATTTAATACAACCACCAACTACCACCTACCGGCATGGCCGCAACCTGGGTCGACATGGGAACAATACCAGTGTCAGTTCTCACTGTTTCACCGCCCATCCCGTGATGGGAGGTGAAAAACGTCACTGTATCCACCTTACCGCATACTGTGCATCACTAGTCACCCTCGAGGAAGGATACGACAGAATCCGTACACCGCGATTCCAGGGATTCGTACTTATCCGTTCGCCCTCGACCCGGCCTCGACCCGGCCTCGACGCCCAGCACGGCTCAACAAGGGAGGACGGCGTGGCACGGTGCTCCGGGTCATTTCAGCGTCTCGTCCCCTATGTCACCGTGGTGTCCAGGGATGGCCCTCCATTTCTAGGACACGTCGCTACAGCCACCTCAACAGGGATCGACAAAACATCATCTCAGGGCTCCCGTCATCCTGGCCTCCTCTCGTCCTATAAAAGGGTAGGCCAGGGCTCTGGAGAGACGACGGACAAAGAGAAAAGCCCCAGATAGCGATCAACATCTCAAGCAATCAACCTGTATTTCGTTTTCCTCTTTTGAGACCTGGGCTCATCGCCCTCTCTCGCACGCTTGTAACCCCTACGCAAGCACCTCGGTGCAAGGAAATACAACATCTTCCTCCCCCGCTGGACGTAGGGCCTTTTCTTGCCCAAATCAGGATAAATCCCCGTGTGTTCTCCTTGCATCACCATCCAGGAAAGGGACACGCAGCATTTACTCGTTGGTCTAGGACCCCCTCGGGTCCGAACACCGACAGAAGATATCTCAATGTAGACTACGTTAGCCTAATCTATCTCTCCGACACTAGTACCAATTATTCCAAAAGAACTGAGAAGCAGAACAACAAAGGCACAAGCTGCATTCCAGATAAATGCATATGCTACTCATAAACATTCATTTCACATATTCAGAATTGGCATCCAATTGCCATGAAAAAACACATGCATGATGAATCAAAAAGTTATGCAGTAAAAGAAAGTAGCCACATTGTAAGTAAAATGGACAGAGTCAAACATGATAGATTATTACACAGGGAATTCATCAGTTAGTGGATGAACAAGAATGTAGATGTAAAAAGTAGTTAGGATGCCAAGGCATTTCAAACAATGGCACAAGCACCCAACGTATATACCAAAAATAACACTAATACCCAAAACTTGAACCATACAATTTCACAAGAAGTGGGTGTACCATGCCTTTCCTAGTCTTACCAATCATTTCACAAGAAGTGGGAAGAAAAATGCTATGGGATCGGACAGTTCAAATTCAAACCAACAATGCAATATTGCTTTACAGAGACATTATATTTACTAATAACTGAATGTAGGCAATGCAATTTAGAACTGAACCCATGAAAACCTTACACGAGTCAAATGGAGAATCAGTATACTAAGTTTCCCAGCATAATAAGACATTAAAACCACATTGTGGATATATCAAGTAGCCGTAAAATAAAGTCGTAACATTTTAACAAATCATTGCACATAGTTGTCGATCAGTGCCTATGTAATGTCAGACATGTCAGACACGGATCACATACATAGATAGATATGCAGTAACCCAGAAATGCTTAAGCAGGCAAGCAGCCACCCATCGATGATGGAAACAGGCGTTGTCCCTGAAGAACACTTTCATCATCTGTGTCTGAGTAGGCACATTCATCGTCGTTATCTGAGTAGACACGACCGCCGCACACTTCCTGCCGTGTTTCTGAGATCATGGCTCTGTCAGCCCTGTTGGCGAGGTATTCCTCATCCACCTCGACATGGTACTTCTCCTCGTAGTGCTGGCGGACCTCGTCCTGGAACTTGAAGAAGCTCTCTTGCCCATCGTAGAAGATTCTCGCCGCGTCGTAAAAGAGCTTGGTGGACTCGTCCATCTCCTCATCTGGCGGCGGAGTCAGGTCGGGGTTGCTGCGCCTCAGGGCCTCGAAGTCTCTCGGGGCGCGAAACTCCCGGCCGAGGATCCAGTCGACCTCCTCCTGCGGCAGCCTTGTCATCTTTTTCTCCAGAGCCTTTTCTTCTTTCTGATCCTTTTCTCCAGAGCTCTGGTCCGCTTCCGCAGCCGCAGCTGCCCCCGCCTTCCTCTTGGGGTTGCACGGCTTCAGCAGATGATCCTCCGAAGCAGACACTTCGCCCTCCGCCGTCGTATCTCCGGTGACGCAACGCTTCAAAGGACCCTCTTGGCCTCTTCGCCAGCCATCAATCAATGATACGATGGACCGCACCTCGCCTCGCCAGGCCTCACGACGTCGATCGCGAGAATTGGAGCCCTGGCTGAGCCACTGTATATGTGGAACAGAGGCGGGGCGAAGCCGGACGCTGCCTGCGACCGAGTCCGTCCCAGCTCTCGGCGGCCCAGACTCAACCAAATTAAGGACTCAACACGGGAAAATTGCAACGAAAGCCTAGCTCAACATTGAAGGATCAAAAGAAACTGGAAAGGACAGAGGGATTATTAAGAGAAAATTAGTACCTTGGGTCTGTGTTTCCTTTTTTCCTCTATTTTTCTGAACTTCCCTATTTAGCTCCAAAATGAAATTAGTTTGTTTTCTTGGCCCTTCTTAGTTCGAAGCTCTAACGGTGTTAACTTACGCAAAATTAACCTTTTACATCTAGCGCCGAAGGCAATATGTGCAACGTAACTCTAGACTATCAAAAAGCAAACGTTACGCATGAGGCTGCGGTTGGACTGTTGCCTTCAGCGCTAGGGGTAAACAGGTAATTTTATGTACAAGTTAACACTGTTAGAGCCTCAAATTAACGAAAGGGCCAAAAAAAAAGTAAACAAAATTTATGTTGGGGCCAAACGGGGAAGTTTTTTTTAAAAAAAAAGAGCCAAGAAAGAAACCCAACTTTTTTTAAGGCCAAGCAACTAATTTTCTCAATTATTAATATGCTACCAATGGAGCCAGCTCTCCTGCTTCGATAATGCTGAACAGGGGTGTTCGTCCGGACAACTCGTTTCCGGGCCTGCCCAACGATCGGGCCCAACAGGCCTCCTCGGATCCACCTTCACGCGGTTTCTCTAAAAAAATAAAAAAAAACACAGCGACATTTTTTCCCACTGCCGCACGCATGCGACTGTCGCAGGTGCATCTACCACGTCGCCCGCCCACCCGCTGCTAGCCTTCTCTAGCCGCGGTCGTCTCGTCCGGACATCGCACACCCACTCTGTCTCACTGCTGCCACGCGCCCATCCGATGCCGCTCGCTCCCGCCCATCGCGTACGCCGCCCGCCCGGCTGAGCCAAGCCCGGTGGTGCTAGCGATGGTGGTGGTGGTGGTGCTCGCGCGGCGCCGGCTCCGACCCTGGCGAGTGGAATCACCCGGCTCTTGGCTTTCCTATATTGCAAGCGCATGTTTCAAGTATTTCAGACGTTTCGTAGGTATGCTTCAAGTATTTCATGCGGATGTTGTAATGATTGTACACGTATGTTGTAACTGTCTGTTCCCAATGTTTCATCTATTTTTTTTCCAGACGTATGTTGCAAGTGTGTTTATTTGGATGTTGCATATGTTTCACAATATGTTGCAAGTGTTTTATCTGGATGTTGCATATGTTTGCAATTGTTTTTTATGTGTTTTTGCATGTGTTTCATACGCATGTTTCGAATTTTTCAGCTGTTTCGTATGTATGTTGCAATTATTTCATTGGGATGTTTTCAAAAGTAGATCGGGATGTTGAGCATGTTGAAATGTGATCCAGTTGTAACTGCTGGGGCACTGTACATATGGAGGGGCACGGCGCAGCAAGCGTGGAAGGGCACGGGAAGCATGGGGGAGTGGTGCAGGCGGGCCCTGCCTGTGCGTGCAACAGGCGTGGGCGTCCGGACGCAGGGGATCCGTCCGGACGTCCAAGCGCTATTGCTGCCGTTCCTGCTTCGTCATTTAAAAATTAAAAGTTATGCCATTCGTATTTTAGAGAGATGTCAGATAGACTAGGGCCAACATGTCATACTGATGTCTCCTGAAACTCCACCGTTAAAACTTTGTTCGCGATAGTTTTTTTTCGAAAGATCGTTCGCGATAGTGACGCCAGGTGTATGGGCATGTCAATGTTGCAGATTATGGTAATGAAGATTGCCGTCAAACATTTTCAGTTATCTTCTAATAGGTTTATAATGTTTTGTTTACTGGTCTTCAATTTTATTTGCTTTATATATAGACGAGGCTGAACTATAATAATGAATTGATCGACTTTTAACATTCTTAGAGTTATAGAGGCCGGAATAAGATTTTTTTTCTAATATAGAAAAGGATGCCAGATGCGAGTGTATCATGGAAGGATGCCATCGTCGAGACGACGCTGAAATTCTAGAGCCCCTACTTGCTGCCGCACCGCCACAAACCATACCATCCTCAGCATGTACAAGTGTACAACAGCCATGCAGGTTCACCGGCCGGCAAAACCTGAAGCTAAACAAACACGTTCTCACGAAGCCTGGACCGGCGGCGGCATGGTGGCGATCTCGACCAGTGTCTTGTGCAGCGCCTGCGGCTTGGAGAAGAAGGGTGCATGGTCCGCCCCCTTCAGCCGCAGCACCTTCTCTGGTGGGTTGGCACCACACATTCTCTGCTGGAGAGGCAGAGGAATCGCATTGTCCTCCGTGGTCTCCACATAGAACCGCCGCACCGAGCCGTAGTTCTCGGCGGTGAGCACAAGCTTCTCCAGCACAGGGGCGAAGGGGATAGGCCTCATGGACACCGAGGCCAGCGACACGTCCTGCACAAGCACAAGGTAGGGGGTGTCACAACTTTCAGAATTCAGAACTAGGATTCAGTGATGTGATTGGAAGTGATTGTCAGTGACAGTAACGGAGTACTCCAAAGTCCTAGTACCTTGGAAGGGCTCTGGTTGAACAACAGGTCTCTAAGCAATGCCCTGTCAATGTTGATGGCGGTTGGAGGACGGTCCTTGCCGTTGGAGTAGACGAATTCCTGCGCCTTTTGGAGAGTACCGTTTGTGTCCATCTGGAGTGGAAGGACGGCATCAGGTCATAATCATAGGAGACAATGCTAATTTTGATGCCAGACAAGGCAACATTTAATGTTCTTGCCTTTTTTATTCGTTAATGTCAATTGTTCAACAAATTTACTCTGGGACAGGAGACCAACCTGCTGTTGGAACATGTCAAGGGCACTGTTTCCATTTGTCAGCATTGCTGCACAAAGGAAAACGGCCTTGGCAACTTTGGATGGGAACATCTCCATTGCATAGGATACACAGACACCACCAAGATCATGAGCGACCAAAATTACCTGCATAATGTTGGAGGTATTCGATTGTTATATTTCTGGTCAGATAGGAATACGCTCAAAACAAAATCAAACAAAGCAGGGATCTTCACATAAGTCTAAACACACCAGTATAAAAGTCTCTTGAAAAGTTCATATGATGCTTTGAAATATCAATATTGGCATTGCTAAAAACTTATCTAAAAAATCTTGGAAAATATTTAGATGATGCATTGTAGTGTACACAAAATATTTCCAGGGATCATTTTAAGAGATACAGATCGACTTGAGTGGCGCTCAACTACCTAAGTCACTGGTGCATACATAATAATACTGTCATTCCCAAGCATCAAATCATAACTAAAGTTAGGTGGGGGCTTAGGTGCTGCACCATAATCTGGGACCACTTCAGTCTGGGATTTGAGAATTAGTTATGATGATTCCTGTTATGATTGTGATCTTTACAGAAAGAAAAAGTCTAGAGAATTTAGCACTTACAAAATTGATTCCACAGAATGTCAGGCATATTGTACTTATGTCTATGGTTTTTCCTACTTCAGTATTTGTACATTGGGTGATTAAATGTAACACTATTAAAATCTTACCATCCCAAAAGTGTAAAGTCCAGCCTGAGTCCATTGACATTTATATTAACACTTCACTCACAGTTTTCAAGCTCATGCACTAGCTATTTTTACCTACAATGTGCGAGATGGAAGAAGATACCATTGGCGGCCTACAAGATCCTAAAGTATGGCGCTGTACCGAAATCCATGTGCCTGCAACTTACCATGCTCACGCAGAAATGTAGAATACATTTTTTTGCAGGAACAAGTATTACTTTGCCATTATAGAACTCTCAGCTAATGATAGTTTAGTAGCTGCCATCCCAGTTTTTATTACAAGATTGTTAAGGAGTACAATCGAAGCATGAAAGCGGGTAAATTACCAAATATCATGCACAATGCCACAATAGTCAATGGATACTACAAGATCCCAAATGGAATGTAACTTTCTAAATATTCGAAGTATCTAAAATTGATATATGGAAAGAGAGCTAACCTTTTCAGCACCACCTAAGCCTTTAAGGTAAGACGTAAGTGGTTCAGCGTACTCTGAAAGACTGCTAATCTTGTTTGTGTTGTAAGAATGAATCCCAGAGCCTGTTAAGTCGATGGCATTAACTTTGAACCCACTATCTTCAAGAAGTGATATAGTCTTGTACCAACACCAAGCACCAAATCCACCTCCATGAACAAGAACAATGACGTTGGTTTCCAAATCCTTAGTATTCAAATCCTGTTTGAGAAATGAAGCAAAAAATTGCGGTTATATAAATCCACGAACAGGAGTTGTCAAATACTAGAATTCAAATGGGGAGGAAACTAGACAAAGACAAAGTATCTGAGGTCCTTTAAATATGCACACAATATACTGAGTCACAAATGTGGACTGTGGAGATGATTGTTTGCTGAGCACGAAAAGACAGAAACGCCTCTAAATGTCAAATACCATGCTGATTCTGTTCAACTTTTCAGAGTTTCCAACAAATTTAGCATACCAGCGTCTGCATTCGGTAGCTGACAGATGACTTTGAAAATGTCAAACACAAACCTCCCAATACCAATCATCCTCGGTTTCCTTAGTGGCCGCTATCCTCTTACTAGTCAACACGAATGTTAGTAGTCAGAAATGCCAGTATATAATATACTCAAGACAAATTAGTAGCCACGCCGGCTGCCCATCCCATTCATGATCAGGGCAAACCTGGGAACATCATATCTTGCGTCGATACTGAAACAATTTGAAGTAAACAATATCCAGATCCCCCACGATTGCACAAGTTGGGACCTCCTAGGCTCTCCTTTGTCCTTTCTCCAGAGCAACGAACACACAAGCCAATATGATCCCACCAGAGCTAGAAACAATAATCAATCAGTTTCTACATCCCCTATGCATAAGAGCTTCTGAACAAAACCAATGTATGACCAACCACTATCAGTCAACAACCGAAGTTTCCCAGTTCCTCTAAATTTTGACCAAATCAGTGCTTGGTCGTTGTGAGATAACTACTCGTTCACACTTCTCTCAACAGTATTCATCAACTACAGATGACAAAGTCAGGTCTTAGTCTAATCAGGAATGCATGTCACCGTAGAAAACGATACTATCAACTTGTCAAGAGATGGACGCAAGCGCGAGCATTGCACCGGTTCGAATTCGCAGGCGTCCCGGTTTGAACGGTCTCGACCACAGATGGGCTATGGCATATCCGTATATGGTAACCCGATTGCCCGGCCCCACACACTAGACACCGTCACAAGCTGCGAAATGTAATTGTCTCATTGCCTGCCTAGTTCTTACCGGAGCCAATTCGTACTTTCGTAGAAACAAATCAGGGGTGTATTAAGCAGCATCGAATTAAATTGCAAACTGGCCAGGCATTGAGGCATGCCATGATGCAAGACAATAAATCAGAAAAACGAGAAGAATCTGAACCACCAAAGATCATGCCTTTCTAGAACTGAGTCAAATGAATCGAGCAAACATGAAAGGAATCTAAATTTCATCGAAGGAAACGTAAGAAAATAGAACCGCAACAACGAGAGAACCGAGCAGGGGGATCCATATTCCCATAGCCCCTGCCTTCCTTACATTCGACGCGAGGACAACCAATCGCAGTGGAAATTCGCAGAAAATAAGGCATAAGGTCAAACGAGACTGCACAAGCAATCAACGCGGCGCACGCACACCAGCGACCAACCGAACCAAGCAATGGGGACTAGAGGCCGAGAGGGACAAGCAAGCTATGGAGCAAGGAGTAGTATTACTATGATTCTCACCTTGGCTAGGAGCTGCTGCGGCTGGAGCTCCGGGTCAGCGAGCGACCTCGGGCGCGTGCTGCAGCTCCGGGGCAGCGGTGGGCCCTGGCTCTGGCGCTTGGCCGCGTACCGCACCGACGCGGACCGCTCGAACGCCCCCAGGCCACCGGCGGCGCCCCTCTGCCCCAGCACGAGCGCCGCTGCCGCGGCCAGCGCCTCCTCGTCTATGGACACGGAGGCCTTGGCGGAGTCCCTCCCGCCGCCGCCGCCACGGCCGCGGGAAGAGGTGGAGGAGCGCCGCTTCGCCTGCAGCGGCGGGGACCTGTTCCCCGACGGGCAGGAGTCGGAGAGGCAGGACATCAGCGAGCCCATCGGGCCGAGCCGCGTAGATGAGCGGGGAAAATCCTTTGCCTTGGCTGCTCCGGTGCTGCTGCCGCGATTCAATTCAGGGGAGCTTGACGAGGAGGGGAAAGAAGAGGAAGCAGGGGGCGGCAGCGGCAGCCGGCAGCAGGCAGGCAGCGAGCGCGGCACAAATGGCAGGCAAAAGGATACGAAAATTTATATACTTCTTCCGGTGCCGCCACTTTTGCACATAAGGGCTGCTTGTTTAAGGAATTTTGTTTCAGTCTACGGCTAGCCTTTATTGATGCTTGGAAGTGTCGTGGTCAGGTTCAATTTATCGAAATTTCGTCGGGCGTTGTTTTTTGACATTTTGTACCACGCAATTGACATTTGGAACCTCGAGTCCTATACATCTACTAGCGCTGATAGTCAGCTAATTGTAGTCTAGTGCCTCTCTATAGTAGCACCTTAGATCCCGACTCCCTGTGGTGTGAATTTTCAAAGATTTATCATCAGCTCAGTCTTTGGAAAAGCTCATACAGGTAGAGTTTGCACACGTATATCTATAGAGGAGAATGTACGTGCGTTATGATTTATGAGCATCTTTACTTGTCGAGACGAGGCAGAGAAAAGCCATCTAAGGTCTTGTTTAGTTTCCCAAATTCACCCCAAATTTTACTATACAAAAAGAAGATTCCCCATCACATCAAAATACCGGCACATATATGGAGTACTAAATGTAGATAAAATAAAAACTAATTGCATGATTTTGTTGTACTTTGCGAGATGAACATTTTGAGCCTAATTAATCAATGTTTGGACAATTTTTACCAAATCTATACCTAATAATATAATAATAAAGAGACAAAATTGCAGGCTCTATTTTTTCGTCCATCCATTTGTTTTTGTCTATCTCCCTCTGACTACTGAACAATGGAGAGTTTCTTACGTCCAGACTTATATATATAACTCGTGCTCATATAAGTTAGAATAGCTCTTATCTAGCACGATATGGAGTTCAATTCCAAACCACCCATATAGATTGGAATCCTAATCTAAATAGATCTTTCTGATTATAGTAACCTGAATAGGAATCCTAATTCAAATTCCTTTTCAATCCCTTTTTGATTTTCTTTTATGTTATTTTATTGCTATCTTTTCCGTCATACATCTAGCACCCGTCCAATTCTATTTTTTTTGTTTTTATTTTTTAGGTCCGAACGGGATCCCTATCCAACTCCTATTCGGCCATTGAACTAAAAATATTTTTCTAATTTTATTGTTTAGATCCGAACGATCCCCGTCCAACTCCTATTTGGCCATTGACTAAAAAGAGTTTCTATTCTAATTTTTTTATTTTATTTTTTTGATCCAAGTTATATCATATTTTTTCCCGATTTCACCTCTACGTCCCAACGTCCGAGTTCTAATTCTGATTTTTTTCCAATTTCGCGTTGTTGATCTGAACATCCAAGTTTCTATTCTGATTTTTTTTAAAATTTACGTTGTTCCGATGGTTGGAGTTAGTTTTTTTTGCGATTTCAGGTCTAAAAGTTCCGAGTTCCTATTCATATTTCTTTTTACCAGTTCTGCCTCTCCTGTTCTGACGGATCAAGTTCGGACTTTGTTTTCTTTTTACGTCCCATATTCCAAAACGGTTCTGGTCGTTGTTTTCTTTTTACGTCCCATATTCCAAACGGTTCCGATTCGTATATATGTGGAAAACAAACACAAAGATATATCTCTATCCATCCATCTACTTATCTATCTAACCTATTATATGTTGTTTTTTAACATATCTATACCTTCCTCTAACTACTGAACAATTGAGAGTTTCTTCTGTCCGGCCGTGCTCATATGAGTTAGAGCTCTTGACTAGCACGATACGGAGTCCGGTTCCAAAACGTATTGGGTTGTGTATGGTCTATGTTTAACCAAAGAGTCCATACTCCTACGAAAAAATATCCATACCCAATACGATTAATATAGATATATATAGTAAATTTAGTTTTTTTCCTTTTCCAATTCCGTACCAGTTTGAATAGATCTTGTATAGTTGTAGTTGGGATACTTATTCCAAATTATGCTCGATTCCTAATCCAAATCCAAATAGAAAAAGAAAAAGAGAACAAAAATCTATTCATAAACCACGATAAGTCTCTTAGTTGGGTTTTCCTTATTTTGTTCCTGTTTGTCCAAGAACGTTTGGGACTCTTTTTTTTCTTTGCCGTAGAAGACCAACAAAATCCAAATCCAAATAGGAAAAAAATAGTAAAAATATATTCCTATAATTAAACCACGACAAGTTTGGGTTTAGTTATTTTCTTCCAGTTTTTCCAAGAATGACTCTTATTTATTTATTTATTTATTTATTTATTGCCGTTGAAGACCAACAAGAGGACCGGAACAAGAGAGCCGATTCCTTATCGGCCACGATTTTTATGTTATTCTTTTTTCCCGCCTCTGTCAGTTACGTTTCCTTATTTATCACGTTCACGTTCAACTTAATATACAAATGGGTAGATAAATAATAACAATAAAAAATAAAGTTATCAGCCACGAATTTTTTTCTGATTCTTTTTCTTTTGCAGTTCCGTGAGTTATGTTTCCTTATTTATCACTTTCACACGTTCAACTAAATATAGAAACAGGTAGATAAATAATAACAATAAAAATAAAAAATAAAAACAACACAATATATAGGCTTTGAACTTCATACCTTTGACTGATGAGAAATAAATATTCCTAGCACCAAGTTATTAATGTATTAAAAACAAAACTCATATTATTATAACCTAATTTAGTCGATATTCATCAAATCACGAAATTAGATCTTGAGTAGTTTGCTACCTCATGTGCCACCTACAAGTATGCACCAGTGCCGACAAACGATGTGGAAAATCGAGAGCGGCCTTCTATCATAATCATCGCACATAGTAGCCCTTGATATCAATAACTAATTCCACCCTAACTTGAGTTACAGATTTTTACTTGTCTTCAAAAGAATTCATGAAATTTGATATTTAACTATGCTAACTATTGATATTATTACTTATATCTACAAGCAAATATTTTTTGCTTAGCAATGCGAGATAAGTTTATCAAGACCTTATTTTAATTTGATACAAGCTTAATTATACATTGTCATATTATTGCCAACATTTGCATATATTTTGGATGTCGTCACAAAATAAATCATAGTAGCTTTCAAATTTTATAAAAAGAGGAAAACATATAAATAATTATGTGACACTTTTTCTCCCGTTGCAACGCACGGGCATGTTTACTAGTAAAAACAAAATTGCTACAGTGCTCTACAGTAATTCGGGGTGTGCAAAATTTGGTAACTAAACGAGGCCTAAACTCCCTCGTACCGCCAAAATGCGAGCGGCATGTTTGGTTAACAGCAGCAGTATCAAAAAGCACAGGAACTACCGGTAGCACTGGCAGAGCCAGCGGGTGGCACGGGTATGGTGCGGCATACCCTAGGCTGATACAAGTTGCAGGGGCGAACATCTCTTTCTCCCTGGTAGACAGCCTCAGTTCTGAGCTCTCAGTGGCGTGGCAACGATGGCCGTCGAAATCGCGAGGAAGACGCAAAGGAGAAGGGGAACAGGAAAAGACTGATGCACACATTTGGGGTTTGGGCTCCTGGCCTATCGCCTCCATCTGGACCAAAAATGGGCCACGTTGCATTCACATCACATGAGCAGAGTCGTAGGCCATAGTCCAAGGGCGTCGTAGGCCAGTAGATGGGCAGCGTAGCAGCGACATGCATGCGGATTTTGCTGATGGTTTTTTTCCGTTACCGATAACATTTCCTTACATACACACATGACACTCCACAATTTTGCTCAATAGATAGATGAAAAAAATTATAATAAATTGTTATTGCATATCAATCATCATTAACCGCTCTTCAAAGAAATTATCATTAACTGATGTTAGATTTGATCATTTCTTGAAGGGATACTTTAACTGCATTATTACCATTTGTTTTTCTATATAGTTCATCAACATATTTTTGTGGTATAGAAAGTTCACCATAGGATATGAGAATTTTGATTCATTATTATCGCACACATATTTTTGTTTTCCTATATACTTCATCACACATATCTTGAATGGATACTTTAATTGCATTGTTACCTTAAAGTTACTTCATCACACATCTTAGAGTGGATATGAGAATTTTGATGCGGCATACCCTATGTAAAAATCCAGATCCGCCGCCGACTTTTTTTTTTGACGTAAAGACTGTGGGGGAGATCCCCACAGTGTGATTTAAATTAAAAAATAAGAAAAGGTCCAGGAGATTAGGGGATTACAAACCTCAATTAACTAGTAGCATTTTCTTGGTCCCGAAATTCCAAGCTCTACTCTTGCTCTGGTCTTGGTGTCATGGCCGGAGTCGGTCATGGTGTGAGGATGCACGCTGGCTGGCATCCTGGTGAAAAGAAGAAAACGTGCTACTGCGCCAGAGACAGGCGCTCTGCCCTGCCGCTATCGGCTGTCTCTCTCCCATGACCTGTCGCTAGCCTTTTCTTTGCTGTGGCAGTCTTGGGCCAGGCAAAATTTTTGGTAAAATGGAACTATAGTATTTTCGTTGTTATTTGTTAATTAGTGTTCAATTATGGTCTAATTAGACTTAAAAGATTCATCTCGTCCATTTCGTCTAAACTGTGTAATTAGTTTTATTTTTTATCTATATTTAATATTTCATACATATGTCTAAAGATTCGATGTGACGGAGAATCTAACGTTCTTTTGCAAAATTTTTTGGACCAAACTGGACCTTGATGGCTCTCTCGGGGCCGCCTCGAGTTGAGTGAATGCGTAACGACTTTACGCGGTGCGCAGTGCCAGTGCAGCCACGACAAGACGTCGTACCCGATCACCGCTGTACGAGAGTTCCGTCCTGCTTGTCCTGTCCTCGCTGCCATTGAAATGTGGGCCTCGTTTAGTTTTCAGAATTTGTTTCTAAATTTTACTATATAAAAAAAAATTTCATCACATTAAAATGTTAGTACATACATGGAGTACTAAATATAGATAAAATTAAAAATTAATTACACAGTTTGGTTGTACTTTACGAGATGAACATTTTGAGCCTAATTAATTAATTTTTTTGATAATTATTATCAAATACAAACAAAATGCTACAGTGTGCTACAGTGCTGTCACATAGATTTGACAAGACCATAATTGGGCAACTAAACAAGTCCGTGGCCGAGGCGCGAGCTAGCACGGGAAACGGTGCCCTCGCTGCCTATCCTGTCCTTGCCACAGCGGGCAGATCCAGCCTTTCATGCAGTTTAGACGGTGTTTAGATCCCTTCAAACTTTCAAAAATTTTACGAGATTCATCATTACATCGAATCTTTAACACATGCATGTAGTATTAAATGTAGGTAAAAAAATAATTAATTGCATAGTTTGTCTGTAAATATCGAGACAAATCTTTTGAGCCTAGTTAATCCATGATTAGATAAATTTTACCAAATAACAACGAAAAGTACTACAGGAACTTTACACCAACTTTTACACCATCTAAACACTACCTTAGACTACCCGCACTCATGGACCTCTATATTCATCATCTATACGTCCTAGTCAGCAAGATTCTCTCCTCTATACTCAATTCTTCCGCACCCATCCATCCTCTATATCATCCTCTATCCACTCTATCCACTATGGGACCTACTTGTCACTTTATCTAAATATATCCATGTGTGATCTAGTTTTGAAGGATTTATTGAGACGAATTTAACGTTGCAATCGAAATTTAATTTGGATTTTTGGTTTGTGAGTTATAACATTTTTTTCTCTTTGTTTAGCTAGTGGGGCCGCCACTATAGAGTATAGAGTAAACATTGTACTACTCTAAATATAGAGTGAGAGAAAGGATAGAGTATCGTTTTAGAGTACCCAGTGCAGCAGTTTTTACTCTATATTCATACTCTAAAGCTTTAGAGTATCGTTTTAGAGTATCCACTGCGGGTAGTCTTAGGCTGAACTGATCCGGTCCAATGGTTCTGAACTGAGGCCTTGTTTTAGATGCATCAAAAGTTAAGAATTTTTTCACTCTCTCCGTCACATCAATCTTTGGATCCATGTATAAAATAGTAAATATAGATAAAAAAATAACTAATTATACAGTTTAGTTAGAAATCACGAGATAAATCTTTTGAGCCTACTTGATCCACGGTTGGACAATATTTGTCAAATAAGACAAAAATAGTACTATTTATCAAGTTTTTTTTTTTACAATCTAAACGAGGCCTGAACAAAGAAGGTCCTCAGGTCAGTGACGACGTGCGCGCCGTGCGCCGGTGGCCGTGTCCACGGAGCTCGTCTGCCGGCAGCGCCGGGAAGTCGACGTACAAAACTCTGGGCCGCTGGATTTGAGTATTCAGCTGAGTACTGATTGATTGACTGACTGACTGACCCAGCACAGCAAAGGCAGCCAAATTCCTGTTCCGGGAAAGAACAAGAGTGTTTAGTTGGTCGGAAAAGGATAAAAAATATATTGTAGCAAAGCACAGCACAGGAAAATTTTTGAAAGTTTGAAGCAACTAAACACACAGCCAAATGGCTGCCGCACAGACCGATAGGACGACGCGTGCGCGAGGGATGCTTGCCTTCCCTGTCCACGACTCACAAGACACTCACAAGGGATGCTTGCCAAAAAATTGACCAGGCCGTTGTTGAGTGAGTCCAATTGAAGCCGAAGGCAATCCATACCAACCGTCTTTTTTGATTCTCTAAAATATGTCTTGGCAGAAAAATTTTAAAAAATAGATCCTTATCTTGGTGTCATGGTCGTCGGCGCCAAGGTAACACGGCATGGCGCCAAGGTAACTGGCGCCAAAACCTTAACGCGTGGCGCTGACGTGACAGGTCTTGGCGCCGTGATCTTTGACGCCAAGACTTGGCGCCACTCTAATTGGCATCAAGCTTGGTGCCACAGATCACGACGCCAAGACCCTGTTTTAAGTACCCAAATTTACCGTGAGATGGACATGTTGGAATTTATTAAGTCTTGATATTTACTAAGGTTTAGACATATGCAAATTGGCTAAGTCTAGAATTTTACCATGAGATGGACATTTGCAAATTTTACCATGACTTGGATATTTAAAATTTTGGCTAAGTCTTTAAATTTACCATGAGATTAAGTCTTTAAATTTTGCTAAGTCTGGAATTTACAAATTTTAGCTAAGTCTTTAAATAACCAAGTCATGATAAAATTTGCATATGTCCATCACATGGTAAATTTGAAGACATTTAAAATTTTACCATGACTTGGATATTGCAAAATGACTTCATATTGTGGATTTGGATATTTAAAATTTTACTTGGGGCCAAAATTTAAAGACTTAGCCAAAATTTGCATATGCCCATCTCATGGTAAAATTTGCATATGCCCATCAAAATTTTATCATGAGATGGACATATGAAAATTTGTTAAGTCTATAAATTTACCATGAGATGGGACGTGTTGGAATTAGTTAAGTCTGAAATTTTATCATGACATTGACAAATTTGATGCTATCTCATGGTAGTTGGTATTCTAACATATTCAGGTCGCAGCAAAAATCCTGACTACCTAATTTTACTGTGAGATGGACATACAAAGCTCTAAATTAACATGACTTGGACCCTAATTTTTTTATGAGATGGACATATAAAATTTTGGCAAAGTCTTGATATTTACCATAGGATGAGCAACCTAGAAATTAGCTAAGACAAATAAATCTGGATTTTTGCTACCATGTGGTAGACATATGGAAAAATGACTTTTTTACCATGACTTGGACATTTACAAATTTGAAATTTTAACATGACTTGGATATTGAGAAATGTGACTAACTCTAGAGTTTTTACAGTGACTTTCTGTTTGATCACTTAGAACAACCTACAAATACTTAGGATAAAAAATGATATACATGGTAACAAGTCTGTGGTGCCAGGCTTGGCGCCAATGACGATGGCGCCAATAGTGACGGCGCTAAGGTGCTGCCACGTCAGTGCCAGCTCGGCATCGTCGGCCAAGTGGCATGGAGGCTTGGCGCCAATGTTAACGGCGCCAAGCTGTGTTATCCTGGCGCCAGCGTTGATGGCGCCAAGCCCTGAGTCCATTTCCTAAAATCTTTTCGTAAAGGGCATATTTGAGAAAATCTTTTGAAAAAAGGATAAAAAAAACGGCCCATACCAATATCAGAGTCAAATAAAACCCATGCCGTGCCGAGCTACTATACATACTACCCATATTTTTCTTCTCTCGACTCGATCAGCATATACTAGTTGATTTGACTCCACAGGTTGAGAGCAGAGAACGAGTGAACAACGTGCTTGGTTTGACCAGGCTCATCCGCAACCGCAACAAACATGCATCATGCATGGACATGACTCGTGCTTTCCTTGAGTTCATATAAAAAGTCTGCTGGAATGGGAGGTGTATACTCCCTCCGTCCCAGAAAAAGTGTCGTTTTAGGTTTTTCAGACATCGTATTTGACCGTTCGTCTTATTCAAAATTTTTTAATAAATATTATTTATTTTGTTATGATTTATTTTATCATTAGAGATAATTCAATAATGATTTATTTATTTTATAATTTGCATAAAATTTTTGAATAAGACGAACGATCAAACATGATGTCTAAAAAACCTAAAACGACACTTTTTCTAGAACGGAGGGAGTATGTACATGTCAGCAAACTGATTGGGACATCCGGTGTTTGTTGGCAGTCGTGGCGATACGGATCAAGACACGACTACTTTCATATCTTTCCTTCAAAAAATTGTAATACTATATCACGGGCAGTACGCCCCCCTTCGTTCAAAAAAAAGTACAATTCTAGGTACAAAGCTACTCCCTCTATCCCTTATTAATTGTCGTTCTAGCGTCACTTTCAACCGTCCACGTTCACAGCAAAGGACAATGCACTTGGACACGGAGAAGTAGCAGGTTCATTCGATTGATGTTGTACTTGGTCAGGAGCTAAAACGACAAGTAAAGTGGGACGGAGGGAGTATGTCACACCATCTTTAATTTACTCACTTTTTTTGGAAAAAAAAGAAACTTATTCCTGACCATCGAATTATTTCTACTGTTTGGTTTTAGGCATATAACTTGAAAATCAGAAATATTTGACAATCCAACCACCGAAATAGTTCGAATTAAGCCATCTAGCCGTTTTGAAGGATGGTAAGGATACGTGGCAGTGTGACCCACGTATTAGCATGTTTATTTTCTCTCTCCCGTCTCTTCCTTTTCTGTGTTCTCTCTCTTCTCCTTCACATTTCGGCGTGGGGTGGACAACACCATCAGCGGTCTAGAGCACAGTGGGCAATTCTTAGACTATGTGCGACGACTCAAAATAGCAGGCAAAAAAGAAGCATACGAACACATCTTGAAGCAAAATCTTACTACCTCCGTCCTGAAAATAATACACTTCTAGCTAGTTCTATCATTAGTTAAATATATCTATGGGTAGGCTTATAGAAAACCATATTGATATGTATAACATCAAATAGGTATACTATCAACATACATTATATTATGGATAAATAAAATATATTCCATTATGAATGCAATGATACTTGTCAGTATAAATATACTCGAACTGAAGATAACTTTGACTTTGAATTTTGCGACAGTTGTAACGGACGCGGTATTCTTTATGACGACCAAATGAACACCTCTATGCGTCGGATCAGTGTGGATGTCCTGCCAGCCCATGATGTCCTTGCGCCCATTGAATATCGCCAATGCAATTTGCCATGGGATGCACGGCGATACGGCTCACGCGGCCACCGGTGACGCTCCATGCTGCCTCTTTGCTTCCTCTTCGGTTGTTGGGATCCTGATTACGGAAAGGATCACATTTATAAACTAGTGCAAAAGCTCCCAACTCCCATCCCATCCGGGGCTCCACCTCCTCCAGCCGTCCAGCGATAGCCTTGCGTAGTCGCACGCACGCACGCACTTCGCCAAGACTTGACAGGCGTCGAGGTGGTCTTGTCAAATGCCTTTGGCGGCTTGGCGCCATGCCGCGCACCAACCGCGCGGAACACATGACGCCGATCGCCGCCGCCGCCGCCGCCGTGCTCCCGTCGTGGGTTCCGATCATCATCAGTAGCTGCGCGGCTCGTCGCGTTTCGGATCAACCGCTGTGGAAATGAAAACACAGGGAGTGTTGGCGTGGTGGTGCAGCAATTCAGTAACTTTTTAGTTTCAGATATGCGTGTGGGAAATTCAACTACGCCAGGGCACCCTCCATGTGTGAAGTGGTTTCCTGTCATCGTCACCGGTTCTCCTTCAGTCGGTCTGCTGTCTTTTTCTGAGCTGAACTCTGTGGAAAAGCTTCTAATAAAAGATGAAAAGCATTAACCTTAGTTTCTGAAGATATGTACTTACCCTTTCTGATGAACAACACACAGAGAAGTTAGGTAAGGGCACCGAATTGGGATCGATGGTTTCTCATTCTCCAACTAAAAATAAAAGACTGTTGGGCTGCTAACTACAAGTGCTCAACATGATTAGTTCGCACGTAGTAGATGACACAAATGGGGCACAAATGGGCAGTTCTTTCTATAAGATTTTGAGTTTTTTGGCCCCCAGATGCAGACATGTGGTAAGGATATATACTTGTCACTTGTCAGTCATGGGCTTATTGTGCTTCCCAAACTGCATGTCAGCAGTGCAAACTTAATTGGGCGGTTCATTTGTCCAAGCACTAAGCAACCATAATAGTCCACACATGTGATTGGCACCTATCAACAAAGCTTCAGCAGCGAACGCCAAGAATGATGCAACTTATTAAGGCCTTCAGTACTCACCAATCCAACCCAAAGAACATATAAAACTTTCTTACAAGTTGCAACTTTACAAGAATCACCACGGATATTCTCTGAAAAGATTCTCTCTTGAGGACTAACTACTACTCGCTGCACAGTGAAAAAAGTTGAAAAAAAAAACGACTTTTGCTACTAACCCGGCCAGTCACAGTTACCAACATGCACATCCCTTCTTTCTTTTGTCAATTTTGTTGACAAGCAGCACACAAAAATAGGAAGACTAAAGCCTAAAGGTGGATTTTTTTTTTGATTTTGAGACATATCAATTCACATCTGATCTCCAACAGCTTGCTCACTCACATGTTACCCACCAAAAGCTGAACTGGAAGTTTCTTCTGGGCCATCCTTTTGGAATGTGAAGGAAAAAAAGCCCCCAGATCAGGCAGAGATGAGGAGCATCATTGTTCACTTCCGATCCCATGGCATCAGATCAGAGCCACCCACAAATATCATGAATCACATGAGACTCCGTGTACGGTTTATATCTTTCCCTGCCCTTTTTTAGCTTCATCACAAAAGAAGCAGGGATACAGCCCCTCATGACTAATCATAGAACAGCATCATCTGAACACCGTGTGGGTGCTTCGACTGCGAGTCATCATTTCCTCATGAACTTCTGGAGTGCAGACTACGACTCCAAGAGATTCTGCTGCCTCAAGCCTGCAAAGCAAATACTTAGCATATCATATTATTGGTATGGGTGGTGTGTGTTGATCCTGTAAGTCAGCTTGTGAGATACAGTAGCAGATAAAAGTCAAGTAAGATTACTGGAACTTGATTATAAGGTATAAGCTCAGCAGTCTGAAGAATTCCTTGTCTTTGCTGTCCTAGATAGCGAGCATTGTTTCCGGTGGCTCATCAGAAAGATGTGTGATCATGGCCCATGCATATGCCATACATGTTCAAAGTTGAAGCAGGAGAGTGAGAAACCTAGGCTGTCTGAAATTGACTGAAAGCAATGGTTGATTGATTCTTGCCATAAAGAAGAACCTTAAGATATGCTAGTTATACTTAAAGCACATAAGCATTCCAGGACAGGCGTTGGCCGTTGGGACCTGCCAGCAGGGGTCAGTTAAACACCGACTTAAGTCAGGAGCAGACGGATCCACACCTGCGACTGCGAGCTACGTGAGTGTACGTCCTTCAGTGCGCACAGGCATCCAGTTCTTCATCAAACTGAAAGCAACTGATTGAAGATCATGTGGTGGTTGAACTGCTAACCAGCGGTATAGACCTGTGCTGTGCATGCATGCAAATACAGAAATACTATACCTGCTGAAGCTTCTAACCGTCTTTGCATTTTTCAGAGTAAAGAGTGAAGATAGAGACGAGCAGCTGAGTCGATCGATCAGGTTAAAAAACCTACAGACGTGCATCTACTTCACATGATCCCCAACAAATAAAACAAGTACGACCTCAAGGTCCCCAGCCACCTGAACGAGCAGTTTGTGGTCCAGGAACGCGTGTGTGCAACGCTAGGATGAACTGCATCTGCAAGCGTGCGTGCAGCATCCATACAATCATGTGCGCAGAAAGCCACCGATAGATCAATCGATCAGGAGACTTTTGCACTGTAAAATGCTTCTGGTTGCCGAGACGATTCGCATCAAGTTCTTTTAGGGCAGAAATCGCACACATGTGGCAAGTGGGCCGTTAGGGGCAGCAGCTGAGTTGAGTCCCATCTACCAACAGGCTCATTCATTTAAAAGTTTAAGCTCTGCTAAAAAAAAATTAAAAGTTTACACGTAACTCCAAAGTCCAAAGTCACTATAATTCGAAAAGTTGGTATACAGTGTCAGTCAACAGTACAGGTTTCTCTTTTTTTTAAAAAAAAAAACTACACGGTACAGCCACATAGTCGCTCATAATCACACACGCAAATTCTACGTCTAGGAGCATTTTGGACAAACGGGTTTGTAGCCTAGTTGGTCATACGGGCCTTAGGGTGTGTTTAGTTCCCTATTTTATCTAAAAAAAATTAAGTTTTGGTCTATTATTTTGCAAAATGGAACTAAACACCATGCAAAATTTTTGGCAAAAATGTATCCATTCTTCATTTTGAATTTTGACCTCAAGAGGCCAAAAAAAGCCAAAAAGCCCTCACCCACCCCATAAAAAATTTGGCATTTTGAATGGAACTAAACACATCCATGAAAATTTTGGCATTTTGCATTTCATCATTCCAAAGTAGTTGGTATTTTACATTTTGTGTTCCATGGAAACTAAACACAATCTTAGTACTATCTTAAATCCTAGGTTAGACTCCTGGTGAAAACAAATTTAAAACAAGCCTACGCTAAAAAAAACTTCCTCTTATCAACTGTGTTTATGAAATAAGTATACGTGTAACCACTTAGCCCCTTTTAGTCACACACACATGCTTCAGTCTGTGTCCTGGGCATTCGTTGGCACATCCGCGACAACCAACTTTCAACGTATTTCTTGGCTTGCGTGCGAGAAGGTTCTTCTTAATGCAATACCTCGGAGGCGGTCTTTCTCCTACACGTTGAGTTTTTATGACTATATTAGAAAAATTGATCCAGCGGATCTCGAAGTTGATGAAATCATCACAGGAGTCTTGATATGGATGGACACTCATTTTTCACGAAATAAAGAGTAATGCCGTTAAATCCTAAAATAATTTAAGAAAAATATAAGCATCAATATCAAGTCGATAACTTTTAAACCAGGTTAACATGTTTTGTAACATAAAGAACCAAATCAGCAGAAACGGAAAAAAAAGGTTTGCACTGTAATTCGACCTAAAGTAAGTACTCCGTGTCAAAAAAAAAATCCTGCCACAACGCCCTGGCGACGGAGACATGGACACGTCTTTTCGTCGGCCGCTTTTTCAGGAGCCTGGACTAGCACGACGGTTTAAATAGTAACAGCTGAATTTAAATAGTAACATAAATAGTAACGCATGAATTTTAAATTAGAATTTTATGTTTTGAAAATTTCCCCAGTATTAACCAGGCCTGATACCACTACAGGGGAATACTGAGGAAAATTTTCGAAACCTAAGATTCAAATTTAAAATTCACGAGTTACTATTTAAATTCAGCGGTTACTATTTAAATTCGTGTCACTATTTAAAATGCTCGGGAATATGAACAGCGCACGAACATTAACCCGGAAGTGCTCAGGCAAGCACCCAAATTTCTTACTATTTACCTTTAGAATATTTTATTATTCAATTACTATTCGAGCACTGTATGTCTTTGAAATTATTAAAATATTTTATTATTCGTGGCAGCCGGTAGATGCGGAATCGATTAAAATATATTAAATGACCTATTTAGGAAAAGCGGCGTGTGTTATTGGCTCCGTTCATCCGGCTTATAATATGTACTTTTCAGCTTGTTTTTTTAGCCGGAACAGTATTTTTCTCTCACAACAAATCAGCCAACAGTGTTTTTCAGTCGGCTTAACAGCACAACCGAACGGGGCCATTATTAGCTACGTGATTAGTGAATATGCGGATTATGTGTGCGCGTGATTCACAGGATCTTTGTAGGCTAGCGAGACCAAAGATTTAGCCGGACGTGAGACTATGCTTGTGACAGTCCTGCTCGGTACTCACCATATGTATCACTAGCTCACTTCAGAACCAGGCTAACTAGCTCTTCTCCCTCACTGTCCCTAGCCACGATCACACAGGACTCAAGCTCTATCGTCTCCCTAGGCAGTTTCACCCGGAGGGAACACTTCTCTGCGTAAACATGGTTCTCTACAAACACCTCTACCAGGGCTAACACGAGAACAACACACGCAGAGATTTCTCCTCTAGGGTCCCTACCATAAAAGACTTCGCCCCATGTGAACGAGTTTAAAGGAAACGGGGATTAAAACAGAAAAGCTTAATTCATTTTCACAGAGCAAGCTTACATACGACTTTCCCTTTCGGAAAACCCCAAGCACTTACCACAAAACTTAGGAATTACCTTACAAGCACAGAAAGATCTCGTGGACTTCCTTTATTCTCTAATTTACAACATTGATGGAGTAGTACTGATTAGGTGGCTAATTACGAGTGGTGGATGATCTTCAGAGAGTTTCTGAGATCATGTCTTCATGGTGTATTGTGAAAGTGGAGTGATGGTAGAGTGGAGTGTGGCTGGTGTGCCTTTGTCTTCGACGGTGGTCCGGTTGCAGCTTCGATCGATGATAAATGCAGACGCCCGACTTCTCCTTTTAAAGAGCGGGATGAGCCTTCTGGATTGCCTTCGTGGATAAGTTTTCAGTCTTCTGGAGGATAAGGATACGACATCTTCAATTATTCTCCTTTATGCCTGGACAGTTGAACGGTGCGCTGTCTCCAATAATTATCCTAGCTACAGTAGTGTCACTGTATATTCCTTTTGCTGCTGATTTTATAAAATAATTTACTCCTAAAATACTTCTAGAATATGAAAGAGCTTGATCAATATCTGAATATTTTTTTCTATGATACTCCTCCATCATTTTCTCTTTCGACTTGTTGAGCTATAATTGATTCAAATGTTACATATATTCTTGGTGTTTTTCCTCTATATATTACATATATGGTTTTTTCCCTATATTGCCAGATGGTTCTTTTGGCTGTATTTTCCCATTAATCATATGAAAATACTCAGCTAAGCTATTTAAAATTACTAGCATATAACCTCTGTCTTCTCTCTTATTATTGTATTAGAACCAAAAATTGTCTAAAATGCATTCTTATATTTCATCTAGAACAATATAGTCTCAAGGCTTAAATTTAAATGTATTTGGTGAAAAAATTCTTAACTTATTATCAATTCCAAAACTGAAATATTCACCTCCGGTAGGGCTTGTTCCTTTCTTCATTCCTGCAAAATAGATGATCGTGAAAATATATCAAATAAAGTATTATATTTTTTCTTTTATATGCTCAAATATTACTTTATAACCATTTCCTGTAATAATACCTTCAAATAAAACTCATCGCCTAATTGAACTTTTCTTACTATTAACTTTATTATAATATTTGCAAATAGCTTCACAGTCTGTCCTTAGTGTGAACTCTATGAATCCTAGGTATAATCTAAAAGCATTTATTGCATTGATAACAGCTAAAATTTCTCTATCTGTATTATTTATTGTTTTTAACCTATATTTACCTGAAGCGTATCTACATATTTTTTCTTCTAATTTTGATGAGTATTTGTGTGGCTTTTGTTTAAGTATTGCACCACATCCTAATTCTGATGCATCTGTCTCTATAATAAAATAATTATCATCTAAAGGTAGCTCTAAGGGTTTTAAATCTTTAACCTTTTTTATAATTCTTAATAGTTTTATGTCTTTAGAGTTAAAATGTTTTTGCCCGTTTTTTCTTAACTCTGCATACAGTGGACCAGCTAACTTTGCTAAATTCTCAATATAATTTCTAGCATAATTTACTATTTCTAAAATTGTTGTAGAGTTTTTTTGTCATTCGTGACATCAGGAAATTGTAAAATTTTCTTTGCAATATGATCTTGTAAATGAATTTTTCCATCCCCAATTTCTTGACCTAAGAAATTTATCTTTTCTTTACATATTTCTATTTTTCTTCTAGAGAGTATTAACCCATGCTGCTCTACCTTTCTAAAAAATATTTTTAAATGAGCCATATGCTCTTTATAAGATTTTAAAAAGATTAAAAGATCATCAATATAGACCAATATGAATTCTTGATTTTTTGCATTTAGAAAATAGAATAAATAATTTATAAGCAGAATTAGAAGAGCTAAGAAGATCACTGGCTTGCTTCAGAACCAGGTTAACTAGCTCTTCTCCCTCGCTGTCCCCAGCCACGATCACACAAGACTCAGGCTCTATCGTCTCTCCAAGCAATTCCACTCGAAGAGAACACTTCTCTACGCAAACAGGGTTTTGTACAAAGCCTCTACTAGGGCTAATATGAGAACAACACAAGCAGAGATTTCTCCTCTAGAGTCCCTAGCATAAAGACTTCGCCCCATATGAACGAGCTTGAAGGAAAATAGGGATTAAAACAGGAAAGCTTAATTCATTTTCATAAAGCAAGCTTACATACAGCTTTCCCTTTCGAAAAACCCCAAGCACTTACCACAAACCTTAGGGATTACCTTACAAGCACAGGAAGATCTCGGGGACTTCTTTTATTTTCTAATTTACAACACTGATGGAGTAGTACTGATTAGGTGGCTAATTACAAGTGGTATATATATATATACTCCCTCCGTTCTAAAATAGAAGTCGTTAAGGTGGAACTTTCTCAACTTTAGGGGTTGTTTAGATGCTTTTGGAATGGTAAAACTTTTGCTCCTAATCTTTTGCTGCAAAGCTTTTGCAATTCAAACTTTTGGCATTTAGTGTTTACATGCATGGCAAAACTTTAGCTATGCAGACACAGCACGCGCCCCCAATACGCTTTGTGCCCAGTTTTGGGCCTCTTGGGTCCCAAATGCTAAAAGTTTTGCAGCACAAGTTTTGTTGTTTGTGGCAGAATCATCCGATTTAACACGCCTTCAGGGGCACTTGTCTTCCACTAGACACTAAGTACCCTGAAAGTGAGCTAAATCCGACAATTCCGTCGAGCACACCCAACGGGAGAACTCGAACAGTCCATATTTTACACCCGGGATCCAATAATGAGGACAAGGTTACAATACCTAGTTCATTTCATACAACATAGAGTCTCAGAAATCATTTATTATATTACCAGGGTTCAGAGTGCGATAAATTAAACAGCGGAAATAAAATAAACATTTAGCGGAACAAAATGAGAATTCGTCTGTGCCCACCAGAAGAATCCTCCACACAAGGCCTATCTGCTCAAGATGCACCTGCAACAGGGGTAAAATAAACCCTGAGTACACAATGTACTCGCAAGACTTACCCGACTGGGGATATATTTCCTGACTCTCAAGGATTATGATAGGCTTTATGGCTTGTGGGTTTATTGTTTACGAAAAACAGCACTAAGAGTGCGTCCTTAATTCCTTAAACTTTTGGTAGCCATATTTTATTTATTATCCAACATTCTATGTAAGCACCTAATCTATAATCAAGCAGGGCTGAGCAATCAGAACCATTTCCTCATCTTTCAACTACCAGTTGTTACTACGGTGCTAGAGCGTAGTCAAGTCATACCGTCACGTAGAAACGGCGATTCGCGAATCAATGTGCCCAACTGGGTACCCCAAAAAACACACGCCTCACTTGCACCCCAGGTATAAACAAGACCAACCCGTTTCACTCCTGTCACGGGTTTCAGGTCCCCGTCCAAACTTGGACCCCAAGCCCCCACACTTGAGGCCCGGCTTCAATGCGGTGCTTAGACCTCCACCTATCTCCACCTCTAATCAGTCGGTCTGGAAAGAGCTGGAGCCCATGACAAGAGAGTAACAAGTCTTCCCACTCCCATAAGCAAGTATGTGCTTGGGATAATAAGTCTGTGACTTGACCAAGGTCCATGCAACGATCGGTCCTTAATCGACACGGACAGGGAAACAGTGCAACCTAGCTATGCCCCGTGGCCGTGGGACACAACTTGTTACACCCACCAATACCCATACCCAATCTCTACCCTGTCACTATTTTCTTTCCACCATTTTATCAAGGTTGTAATAATGATATTAATAACCATCTATTGTGAGTAACGACAGGTTACCCACGCTACCGGTAAACTTAAACAAGGCAACTACATGATCCTGTACTAGTAAGACTCATGGTAGATATATATATATATGCATGTGGGTATCATAAAATTCCTGCAACGTAATGTACAACATTTAAACATATATATATGATGATTTGCAAAATAAGGGTTATGCACTGAGGCTTGCCTTGGGCAGGTGCAAGGTCAGAGGGTCAGTCGCAGGCGGCTCCTGGAACTCCTCCGGCACGAAGATCTCCTCCTCGTACTCCTCGATGACTTCCTCGTAGTCCTGCTCCTCCGCGGCCACATACTCAACTTCCTCGTGATCTACATGCATGCAATGATAATGCGACACTTAATATGTGACAACAATAGCTCTTATAACCACAATAACTACTAACTATTAAGCAAAAGCTAACCGGTCTAAATGCTTTCTACCCATTCGATTGCATCATCTTCTTTTGTCATCGATTCAACGTATAACATAACTAGGAGAACTTATCTACCACATCTGACAAGCTATAAGGTGCTACAAAATTTCAGTAAGCATCTCACACAGCCAGTAAGCTACCATAAAATTTTAGGGATAAGGCTATCACGGTGTTGACACAACAATTTCTACAAAAATATAATATCTCAACAATAGTCATTTTTGCATCAATTCAATAGACATAGTATCACTACCGATATAAATGATTTCGTCAACTGATAGAACATGAATTTGCGAATCTAACAAAACTAGTTTCATGATTTTTGGATGCTTACGTGACCTATTACAATTTCTCAAAGTTTAGCCCTTCACATGAAATAATAAGCTACTTGATTCACTTAAGAAAATGGAAAGCTGAGTTCAGCAGCGCGGCCCAGCCGCGCACAACGCACGCGCGCACTCGCGACCTGAGCACGCGTGGCGGCTGAAAGCTCTATGTTTGATGTTGGTAATTAGTGACAATGCCTAAATACTAATCCTATGCCTAAGTTGTATATAGCATACGAGGATTAGTACATTCCAAGGTTGGTGGCAAGATGGACATGGTGATCATGATGGCCACACTTGGATTTGGACGTAACCCTACATGATCAAGGCAAAGGTATATGCTTAAGGGTTGTGTTTTATTAACAAAGACACCTAGTGGGTGTGGTTACATTATAGGATAGATAGCCGTATTATAAAGAGGGGAATGACACGGCTATTAAACTCCTAAGTGCCTCTAGGTGTGCATTTCATAATCATATGCATTTGGATAGAACTAATAACTCCTCAAAAAATAATTATGAAAATGCTAACACACTCACACATAACGTGATCACTTGGTGGTGTTAGCACATTTGCGATGGCGTTAGATTTTGAGCGGTAGAGAGGGTTTGGGGTCCTCTCTCCCTTCCGCCGAGCTTGCGAGGGGGATTCAGGCGTTTTCGAGGAATTGAAACGTCTATTTTTCCTTTACGCCTTTGTCGAGTTTTGGAGGCGTTGTCACATGTTGTTTCATGAGCTAAAACTTGTGCTAAAGTGACACACATACTTAGTCTAGCTCATATGTGAAAGGGTAATTCAAACGGAGGCGAACGGAGGTCACAGAGGTGACCGGATGCTGGACCGGACGCGGTCTCTGTTTGACCGGACGCGTTCGGTCAGTGCTCAGCGTTTGCGCGTGTCTCGGTTTTCTGATCAGACCGGTGGCGCGTCCGGTCATTGGGGGTGCTTACTGGACTCCAACCGGACGCTGGTACTGTGGCATCCGGTCAGTTCTACAGTGCGTCCGGTCGCTGATTCGTTGGAGCGCTGCTCAGGCTTGACCAGCGCGTCCGGTCCGTTACGGGACCAGCGCGTCCGGTCCACGCGACCAGCGCGTCCGGTCCACGCGACCAGCGCGTCTGGTCAGCGCGACTGCAGCTGTTTCAAGTTCCTAACGCCTCTATTCGAAGGGGTACGTCTATAAATACTCGTTGGCCGGCTCAAGGCTCTCACTCTTGCACTCTTTGATGTACTTGTGAGCACTTTAAGCTAAGCAACTTCCCTCCCACTCATCTCTCTTGCTTCTTTGTATATTTGAAGTGAGATTGAGTGACCCAAGTGCATTTACATTGTGAGATTGCATCTAGTTGGCACTTGGTGGTTGATTTGCTGCGGGATTCTTGTTTCTCTTGGTGGTTGCCATCACCTAGATGGCTTGGAGCAGCTTGGAGGCGTTGGCAAGAGTTGGTGATTGTTCTTGGCCACCTCCGGTGATTGTGAGGGGTTTGTGCCTACCTCGGTGAAGCGCCAAAGGCAACGTTAGTGGATTGCTCGTGTTATTTGCAACCTTTTGCCATTTGGTAGGTTCTTGTGGCGCCTTTTGAGAGGCTCGGTGTGAGACCGATTAGCCACCGAACCACGTGGTGAAGAGGGACACAACGGGGACTAGCGTGTCGGCAAGCACGTGAACCTCGGGATAAATCTTTGTGTCATCATTCTTATTGTGATTAATCGATCCCAGTGGTTGTGTATTGTGAAATTCATCTCTTGATCATATTAATTGGTTGGCTCAATACTTCGCCCCTCGGTGATACCCTTCTAACTATCTCTTGTATTATTTTCTTAGTTACCTTGCAGCTTGTTAGTATAGCTCTTAGCTTGTGTAGCTAGTTAGCTTTAGTTGTAAGCTAAGTTGTGCGGTTTGACTTGTGCGGTTGAGTGCAAATATACTAGAATTGTGAATTGGATAGGTAGCTTTCAAACACCCCGTAGGCTAAGCAAACGCATCTCGCTATTTGTTATTTTGATAAACTTGTTTAGCTTGTCTTTGTAGAAATTTTTAAAAGGCTATTCACCCCCCTCTAGCCATCAAGACCTTTCATGTGGTATCGGAACCGTGGTCACCATTTGCAAGGCTTAATAACCTCGGTGCAAGATGGCTCAAGTTATGTTCAATCATGTTAATGGCAAGCCTCCATTCTTTGATGACATCCCTTCCTTTGATCATTGGAAAAGAAGATGAAGCAATATCTGGGTAATATACATGAGAAGGTTTGGGATGTGATCAAAGAAGGATACATCATTCTTGATGAGGAAAATCTCACTCCCAATGACCGCATCAACAAACAATGCAACACGGCGGCACTTGACACAATCTACCGTGCCATTGATGACAAAGTATTTGAGCAAATCAAAGATCTTGAAAAGGCAAATGAGCTTTAGATAAGACTTGAAGAAACATATGAAGGCACTTCAATGGTAAAAAGTGCCAAACTATATATGCTCAAGGACAAGTTCTCCATTTTCAAGATGAAGGATGATGAATCTATCCCAGAGATATTCTATAGGCTCCAAGTCATTGTCAATGATCTCAAGGGGCTTGGGGAGAAGGTTGAGGACAAGGACTTCTCATACAAGTTCTTGATGTGCTTACCCAAGAAGTTTGCTACCTTGAGAAGAATGATCTTTAGAGAGGGATTGGACAAAGTCAAACCAACCGATATGCTTGGAGATATCATGACCGATGCCCAATACAATGATGGTAAAGATGAGATAGAAGAGAAGGAGACCAAGGTCAAGCAAGAGAAGCCCATTGCATTCAAGGCTTCATCTTCTAAGGGCAAGAGCAAGGTGGAGAGCGATGATGATGATCCATTCGATGATGAGACCATGGCCCTCCTAGTGCACAAGATGAGGAGGTTCATGAAGAAGAAAGGATATGGGGCAAGAAAGAGGAGAGACACTATGAAGACAAAGATCCTTTACTACAATTGCAATAGCCCCGATCACATAGTGGCGGATTGCCCCTATGAAGATAAGAGATTTCATAATAGGGACTTGAAGCTCAAGAAGAACAAGAAGGATAAGAAAGAGAAGGAGAAGAAAGCAAAGAAGAGTTTCACATTCAACAACAAGAAGGGTGGTGGTTATGTGGTCACTTGGGATAGTGACAACTCCGATAGTGATGATGATGCAAGCTCTAGTGATGATGAAAGGACCACTCAGTGAGCCATTGCAAGCATCGCCCTCTCCAACAAGTCATCCATCTTTGACACTACATTGACATGCCTTATGGCGTGATGATGATTCTTGTGCTAGTGATGGTTGTAGGAGTGATGATGAGGAGAATGAGGACTACTCCAAGGATGATCTATTAGGCATAATAGATCAAATGAGCAAGGGCTACAAGAGGACAACTAAGAAGTGCAAAATCTTGGAGCAAGAGCTCATTGCCAAGAGTAATGAAAATGATGCCTTAACGGAGGAGCTTATTGCCCTAAAAAAGAGTAAGGAGTGCAAAGGAATTGAACAAGAGCTCAAAGTTCTTAGAAAATCCTTTGATGATCTAGAGGCCTCTCGTGAGTGTCTAAAGGAAGACCACAAGGATCTTGAAATTGCTCACACTAGGCTTAAGAAAGCCCACTCCACTCTACTTGAGCTCATCAAGGAAAAGAACCTCAAGTTGGAGAAGTTAGTGAAGGAAGCTAAGGAGGAGCAAGTGATTGTCACTTGTGATATTGGACTAACATGTGATATTATTGATGATTCTTTATTTGTTGGTCCTACTAATGCTTCATGTAGCTCATCATCATCCACCACAACCAACTCTATCTCTACTACTAGTGATTCATCACTTGTGATTGAGAATGAGACTCTCAAGAGAGAGGTGGATGATCTCACTCGCGCATTAGGCAATGCCTATGGTGGGGATGCTCGCTTGCTAAAATACTTGGGTAGCCAAAGGTTCTCTCTTAACAAAGAGGGTTTGGGCTATACTCCCAAGAAGGGCAAGGCGGCGTTTGCTACTCCAAAGCCTCGCTTTGTGAAGAGCAATGGTCGTTATTGCAATAGATGCAAGCAAGTTGGGCATCTAGAGATTAATTGTAATAAAATAAACAAGAACAAGAAAAATGCTAATGTACCTTATATTCCTTTTGATTCTCTTACCAAGGGTGAGAAAGGTGTACAAACTAAGTTTGTTGGTACACCAATTGTGGGTCCAAAGAAAAAATGCCATTTGAGTACCAAAGGGCTTAGTGACTAACCTCCAAGGACCCAAACAAGTATGGATACCTAAGAAACATTAATTTGTTTTGAAGATAAATTACAAGGCCGGAGGAAGGCATTGAGTGCTTGATAGTGGGTGCTCTCAACATATGACGGGTGATTCAAGAATGTTCAACTCTCTCAAATCAAATGATAGTAGCATTGATAGCATCACATTTGGTGACAATAGAAAGGGTGATGTAAATGCTCTTGGAAGGATTGTAATCTCAAATGATCATAGCATTTTGAATGTGCTCTTAGTTGAAAAGTTGAACTTCAATCTTCTCTCGATTGCTCAATCTCAAGTGCATATTTAGTGTTGATGATGTGGAGATAGTTAGTGTTGATGGCTCCAATTTGATCTTCAAGGGTTTTAGATATGAGAATCTATACTTGGTTGATTTCAATGCTAGTGACACTCAACTTTCAACATGCTTGCTCACCAAATCAAGTATGGGTTAGTTATGGCATAGAAGACTTGGTCATGTTGGCATGAAGCAATTGAACAAGTTAGTGAAGCATGACTTAGAGGCTTGAAGGATGTAATATTTGAGAAAGATAAGCTATGTAGTGCATGTCAAACTGGAAAGCAAGTGGGCAACACTCATCCATTGAAGAGCATTATTTTGTACTTCCTAGGCATTTGAGTTGTTGCACATGTATCTATTTAGGCCAACTACATACACAAGCATTGGTGGCAACAAGTATGGTTTTGTGATTGTGGATTATTTCACTAGATACACATGGGTATTCTTTCTTATGGACAAAAGTGATGTTTTTGACATATTCAAGAAGTTCATCAAGAGAGTGCAAAATTAGTTTAAGACCACAATCAAGAAAGTGAGAAGTGACAATGGAAGTGAGTTTAGAAACATAAGAGTTGATGAGCTATGTGATGAACTTGGAATCAAACATCAATTTTCAGCCAAGTATACACCTCAATCAAATGACTTAGTTGAGAGAAAGAATAGAACCTTGATTGATATGGCAAGATCAATGTTGAATGCGTATAATGTGAGTCACTCTTTTTGGGCCGAAACAATCAACACGGCTTGCTTCTATAGCAATCGCCTCTATTGCCACAAATTCTTAGAGAAAACACCATATGAGATCTTGAATGTAAGAAAGCCCAACATTGCATACTTTCGGGTATTTGGTTGCAAATGCTACATCTTGAAGAAGGGCACTAGATTGAGCAAGTTTGAGAAGAAATGTGATGAAGGATTCTTACTTGGTTACTCCACTACTAGCAAAGCTTATAGAGTTTGGAATTTGGCTAGTGGTTTACTTGAGGAAGTTCATGATGTTGAGTTTGATGAAACAAATAGTTCTCAAGATGAGGAAGATAACTTGGATGATGTGAGAGAAACTCAATTGACAAATGCTATGAAAGAAATGGATGTTGGTGATATTAGGCTAAAGCAAGTGATTGATGTGGATGCCAACAAAGATCAAGTGCTCCAAAGTCCAATTGCACAAGCTAGTGGTTCTCTAATGTAAAATCAAGCTAGTACATCATCTCAAGTGCAACAAGATCAACAAGTGGCTAGTTCATCATCTCCAACTCATGATCAACATCAACATCAACATCCAAGCAATCAAGTCTAAGTGCTTCAACCAACTAACATTGCAAGAGACCATCCATTGGATTTCATCATTGGTGACATACAAAGGAGAGTTCAAACTAGGTCAAGATTGGCATCTTTTTGTGCTCACTCTTCTTTTGTGTCAATGGAAGAACCCAAAGACATTGATAAAACATTGAGAGATCCGGATTGGGTAAATGCAATGCATGAAGAGCTCAACAACTTCAAAAGAAATGAAGTATGGGAACTAGTTAAGAGGCCTAAGGATCATAATGTCATTGGAACAAGATGGGTCTTTCACAATAAGCAAGATCAAAATGGAATAGTAGTAAGAAACAAAGCAAGACTAGTGGCTCAAGGTTACACACAAATAGAGGGTCTTGACTTTGGTGAAACATATGCCCCGATTGCTAGATTAGAAGCAATTAGGATCTTACTTGCCTATGCTTGTGCTCACAATATCAAGCTATACCAAATGGATGTGAAGAGTGCATTTCTCAATTGGTACATTCAAGAAGAAGTGTATGTGGTGCAACCTCCCAGTTCTGAAGATGACAAGAAACCCAATCATGTCTACAAATTGAGAAAAGCTTTGTATGGATTGAAGCAAGCACCTAGAGCATGGTATGAAAGATTGAGGGACTTCTTGCCATCCAAAGGATTTGTCATAGGCCAAGTGGATACCACTCTCTTCACCAAGAAGATTGGAAAAGACTTGTTTGTGTTGCAAATATATATTGATGATATCATATTCGGTTCAACCAATCAAGATTATTGTGATGAGTTTGGAAAAATGATGGCAAAGGAATTTGAAATATCAATGATTGGTGAACTTAGTTTCTTTCTTAGACTTCAAATCAAACAAATGAAGGAAGGAACATTTGTAAGCCAAACCAAATACATAAAGGATATGCTAAAGAAGTTTGGTATGGAAGATGCAAAAGGAATCACTACTCCAATGAGCACTAATGGAAGTTTGGATAGTGACAAGAATGGCAATATAGTGGATAAAAAACTATATAAATCAATGATTGGTAGCCTACACCATGTGACGGCATTAAGGCCCGATGTAATGTTTAGTGTATGCATGTGTGCAAGATTTCAAGCCTCACCAAGAGAAAGTCATTTGAAGGCAACAAAGAGAATATTGAGGTACTTAAAGCATACACAAGATGTTGGATTATGGTATCCCAAAGGTGCAAGCTTTGAGCTAGTTGGATATTTGGATTTTGATTATGCCAGTGACAAAGTGAAGAGAAAGAGCACCTCTGGGACTTGTCAATTGTTAGGAAGATCACTTGTCTCATGGTCATCCAAGAAGCAAAATAGTATTGCACTATCTACCGCCGAGGCCGAATACATCGCCGCGGGTAGTTGTTGTGCATAAATCTTGTGGATGAAGGCAACATTGAAGGATTTTGAAATTAATTTTAAGAATGTGCCATTGCTATGTGACAATGAAAGTGTCATGAAGCTAACCAATAATCCGGTTCAACATCAAAGAACAAAGCATATTGATGTTCGCCATCACTTTATTAGAGATCATCAACAAAAGGGTGACATTGCTATTGAGAGTGTAGGCACCGAAGATCAATTAGCCGATCTATTCACAAAGCCACTTGATGAGAAGAGATTTCACAAGCTAAAGAATGAGTTGAACATAATTGACTTCTCCAACATGAGTTGATGCACCTCATATATGACATGCCTCTCCTTCGAGCCCCAAGGTACAATTGGTTGACATGTCATACATTCTATGCTAAGGACTCGTTTAGTGCATCTAGTCATAATTTACATGTTCTAGGCTCATTCATGAAAATCAAATGAATTTAAAGTTTATATGGTGCCACTATTGTTTTCATGACTTGTATGATCTAGTGGTAGCATATAACTTGTTTGAGAGCTTGTGATCCTAAGTGTTTAATCTAGATCCCTTGTCTAAATAATTGCTTCAACATGGTGCATGATAACTCTTCTAGTGAGGTGTGAAGAAGCTTGCCCTTGGATCAAACCGAAACATTTTATTTATGCAAGCAATCTAGGTTGAATCACAATCTTGATCCTCACCCCATAATTCCACATGATAATCTATCTAAAATTTGCTCCTTGTGGTCATTGGTGACAAAGGGGGAGAAAATGTTGTTCACAAAGATAGATTCTAAAAGGGAAGAAAACCTAAAAGGGAGAATTGATAAAAGAAGGGGGTCAACTAAAATTTTGAGCACACAAGTAGGGGGAGCAAGCTATTAAACATGAATGTTGCATTTTTGTGTGCACATCATATGTTTGTTGCATTGTAATGCATTCTTTTGTCCGATATATTGCTTGTGTGGTGACTTGCTAGTATAATTTGAATGGTATATTGAGGTACTAGCATGAATAGAAAGTAGTTAGATTTCTCTTCGTTCATGTTTTTCAAAGTGGTACTGGAGCTTTGCTTATAATGTTGATCTCACGAGGTTTCTAGTTATGTTTGTGCTTTTCCAAGTGGTATCTAACTACACAAGGTGCTAAGATGGTGTTTATCGCTACTCCGATGGTATCACGCTTCAAAGGTCCATAATCTAAAACACTTAGCACCTATTGATAGTCAATGCTCCTATATTTTCCTATCTAAGCATGTATGCTTTCTAAATCCAAACATATAGCATAAATGTAGGGGGAGCCATTGCTATCAATTTGAATTCATGATCACATGTCCATAATTCTTACACATGGTAACATTCTTGGACAATGTGACATGGGTTCAATCAAAATTTCATCATAATATCTTTGTGAAAGGGTTGTCACCAATTACCAACAAGTGGAAGATTGAAAGCTCTATATTTGGTGTTGGTAATTAGTGACAATGCCTAAGTACTAATCCTATGCCTAAGTTGTATATAGCATATGAGGATTAGTACATTCCAAGGTTGGTGGCAAGATGGACATGGTGATCATGATGGCCACACTTGGATTTGGACGCAACCCTATGTGATCAAGGCAAAGGTATATGCTTAAGGATTGTGTTTTAGTAACCAAGACACCTAGTGGGTGTGGTTACATTATAGGATAGATAGCCGTACTATAAAGACGAGAATGATGCGGCTATTGAACTCTTAAGTGCCTCTAGGTGTGCATTTCATAATCATATGCATTTGGATAGAACTAATAACGCCTCAAAAAATGATTGTGAAAATGCTAACACACTCACACATAACGTGATCACTTGGTGGTGCTAGCACATTTGCGATGGCGTTGGATTTTGAGCGGTAGAGAGAGATTGGAGTCCTCTCTCCCTCCCGCTGAGCTTGCGAGGTGGGATTCAGGCGTTTTCGAGGAATTGAAACGCCTATTTTTCCTTTACGCCTTTATCGAGTTTTGGAGGCGTTGTCACATGTTGTTTCACGAGCTAAAACTTGTGCTAAAGTGACACACATACTTAGTCTAGCTCATATGTGAAAGGGTAATTCAAATGGAGGCGAACGGAGGTCACAGAGGTGACCGGACGCTGGACCAGACGCGGTCTCTGTTTGACCGGACACGTCCGGTCAGTGCTCAGCGTTTGTGCGTGTCTCGGTTTTCTGATCGGATGCGGTGGCGCGTCCGGTCACGGTCGACCGGACGCGTCCGGTCGTTGGGAGTGCTTATTGGACTCCAACCGGACGTTGGTACTGTGGCGTCCGTTCAGTTCTGCAGCGCGTCCGGTCGCTGATTCGTTGGAGCGCTGCTCAGGCTTGACCAGCGCGTCCGGTCCACGCGACCAGCGCGTCCGGTCAGCGTGACTGCAGCTGTTTCAAGTTCCTAACAGCTCTATTCGAAGGGGGTACGTCTATAAATACTCGTTGGCCGGCTCAAGGCTCTCACTCTTGCACTCTTTGACATACTTGTGAGCACTTTGAGCTAAGCAACTCCCCTCCCACTCATCTCTCTTGCTTCTTTGTATATTCGAAGTGAGATTGTGTGACTCAAGTGCATTTACATTGTGAGATTGCATCTAGTTGGCACTTGGTGGTTGATTTGCTGCGGGATTCTTATTTCTCTTGGTGGTTGCCACCACCTAGACGGCTTGGAGCAGCTTGGAGGCGTTGGCAAGAGTTGGTGATTGTTCTTGGCCACCTCCGGTGATTGTGAGGGGTTTGTGCCTACCTCGGCGAAGCACCAAAGGCAACGTTAGTGGATTGCTCGTGTCATTTGCAACCTTTTGCCATTTGGTAGGTTCTTGTGGCGTCTTTTGAGAGGCTCGGTGTGAGACCGATTAGCCACCAAACCACGTGGTGAAGAGGGACACAACGGGGACTAGCGTGCCGGCAAACACGTAAACCTCGGGATAAATCTTCGTGTCATCATTCTTATTGTGATTAATCGATCTCGGTGGTTGTATATTATGGAATTCATCTCTTGATCATATTAATTGGTTGGCTCAATACTTCGCCCCTCGGTGATACCCTTCTAACTTTCTCTTGTATTATTTTCTTAGTTACCTTGCTAGCTTGTTAGTATAGCTCTTAGCTTGTGTAGCTAGTTAGCTTTAGTTGTAAGCTAAGTTGTGCGGTTTGACTTGTGCGGTTGAGTGCAAATATACTAGAATTGTTAATTAGATAGGTGGCTTGCAAACACCCTGTAGGCTAAGCAAAACTCGCATCTCGCTATTTGTTATTTTGATAAACTTGTTTAGCTTGTCTTTGTAGAAATTTTTAAAAGGCTATTCACCCCCCTCTAGCCATCAAGACCTTTCAGCGCCCCAACACCATGTGGCCCACGCGCGAGCGCAGCCCAGGCGGCAGGCACTCAGGACAAATCGCCAAGGAGCCCCCAAACTCCTAAGCATTTCGCGAACTTTGAGCGCACTATTCCTCTAGTCTGCAATTAAGCACGAAGGACCCTAGCAGAACTCGCCTTCACAACGGGGAGGTCCTCGACGCCTCCTCGCCCACCGGTGTGGCGAACCGCGGCATAGGGCGGCTACGCCGGCCAAACAGGAGACCACCACCATCCAAATAAAGGCTGATGCTCACCTACGCAGCGACGCACGACGATGGGTGGCGGTTCAGGGGTTAGAGGGGGAGCAGAGCCTCTCCTCTGCGGCAGTGGCGACCTGCGGCGGTGGCGAGAGCGTTCCGGTGAGCCAAGAGTCAGCGGGACAAAAAGGAAGGGTTGGGAAGCAACAGCAGCATGCCGGCAACCTCACCACAGAGAAGGTGGAAGCAGAGAGATAGCGTGGGTAGACCACCCGCGTGTGACCCGAGGGTGCGGCGGCGCTCCGCGGTGACGCGGCCATGTCAGCGAGTCCAAAGGGGTGGCAGAGGTGGGGCTAACGTGTGCGGGGCGTCAAGTGGCTCAAGGTGAAACCGGTGGTGCAACAAGCTCGCTGCGAGACGGTCAGCAGGGTGACTGCCCTTCGACGCACGTCGATACGCCCTTATCGGCTCGCCGGAGGGAAAACGCCAAAATTAGCGTCGGCCGCGACGCGATTACAGGCGGGGTAGGGTTGCTCGGCTATAGGACATGAGGCCGAAGCCGTGCAAGAGGGGAATTGAGAAGGGGTGGTCGCAAGCCGATGAATTAGCACCGTGGGTCCGAGGCATGGCGATAGTGCGGGGAAGAGAGGGGAGACCTGCTGGTGCTGACGATGTCACGGCGTAGGGCGGACAAACCGCAGTCGCCCCATGCGCGCAAGGCGACACGACACAGCAACAAAGCAGGGGCGACAGCGAGGCATGGGCGAGCGCGACGACTGGCAGGGCGACCGCCTGGACAGTGCCTCTGCGGCGCCCAGAGGAGCAAAGGGCCAGGGGGGCAGCGGCTACGGCTAGCCCGTGGGGGTCAACGCCACGCCGAGGCCCGCTACGGCCAGGCCAGAAAGGGACCCGGCCGGCTGCGCGCGCACGATCAGACGAGCACGACACGAGGCGCCCCGTGCGGTGACCGCGCATAGAGGGGGCCCCAGGCGCCGACGGTACACACGCACGAAAATTAAAGCGCAACTAACAACTAACCTGGGTCAACATCGGCTCACTCATCTGGACTACGGCCAAGAGGGCACCAAGGGCTATTCCTAGGAGCCGAAACACGACTAAGTTACCAACACGTTTTTGTAGGATAAGTTCGTGAACAAGCGGTTGTCAAGCTGCTCCAAAGCTTACGGTTCTCGTCATAATTTTGGTTTTAACTTCGATTTCCAAGCTAGTCAACATGAGCTAACATTCTTATTTTGCTAATACAAACGTTGCACCGCCATGTACAAAGTTTGTACTTCAATTTTCATTAAAGTGCTACATCTATGTTCTATAACAATTTTGCTAGATAAAAATTCGTTTTGAACCTTAAGCGATAATCATGGGCTATTGCTGCGACTTCCATTTAATATTTTCATTAGCTATTTAGAATACTAGAATAATCCTACGAACTTCGACACAAGCAAAATCACATAAGTATGATGCTTATGCTATGCTTTGGTGCATTGCTACGCGGTAACACCGAGGGTGTTACACTGTTTTTTCCTATGGTATTTAGATCCATTTTACTAAAAGATGAGATAAAACAACAAAAGTTTTAGCTAAAATAGGAAACTAAACAGGCCTTTAACTAGATTTGTAGAAAATACGTACAACACTTATATCTCTAAATAAGTTTATTATAATAATATATTTAACAATTAATTTTATGATATTAATTATATATTATAATTATTAATATTTTTTATATATAATTAATTAAATTAAAAAAAAGTTGACTCCTCGGAAAGTGACCAACCCGCACCCAGCCGGTTATTCTGCTATCCAGCTCGCCCAGGGTCTCCATCGACGCCACGTCTCAGGTCCGACACGGCAGCATCTTCATCCTCCTTTTTTTCATTAAAAAATCAATTTATTTTATAATTCTTTCAAATCTAAATCGCTGGCGAGTGTATAAACTGGGACGACGACTTGGGGTTAAGACTATCAGGGGTTGTTTAGCTGATAGGTGAAAATTTTTGAGGTGTCATATCAAATATTTTATAGAATATCGGAAAAAGTGTTCAGATACTAATAAAAAAACTAATTACATAACTTGTTTGGAAACCGCCAAACGAATTTATTAAGCCTAATTAATCTGTCATTAGCATATGTTTACTGTAATACGATATTGTCAAATCATGGATTAATTAGACTTAAAAAATTTGTCAAACAAATTTATCGCAATTTGTGTAATTAGTTATTTTTTCGTCTACATTTAATACTTTATGCATGTGTTCAAACATCCGATGTGAAGGGATGAAAAAATTTAGGAGAGAAACTAAACACCCCCTCAGTACCGCAAGAGTCCGGACGGACTTCTACGTAATTGTTTTTCTGCGCGTGCCTATACTCCATGCCAGCGCCCATGTGAGCTCGTGCTGCCCGGATGTCATCCACGTCGTGGGACCGCTCACAGGGCCAGCTCGCGCCCCTTCCGCTTCTCACGCACATTGCAACATGCGTAACACCCTATCTACTTTTGAAACATTCAGATACAACACTTGTAACATACGTTTCAAGATAGATACAATATCTAAAACATGCTTATGAGCTTGCAAAAACACATGAAAAACACTTGAAACTATTGCAAACATACGCAACATCCAGATAAAATACTTACAACATATTTGTGAAACATATGCAACATCTAGATAAACACACTTGCAACATGCATTCGAAAAAACAAATGAAACATTGAGAACGAAAACATGCAAAATATGTGTACAACCATTGCAACATAGACAACATCCTGATCTACTTTTGCAACATCTATATGAAACACTTGCAACACACCTATGAAGCATCTGAAACACTTGAAATATATGCTTGCAACATGTTTTTTTCACCCTTCTTCTTCCGGACGACGTATAGCAGAGTGGGGAAAGGCTGGTTCTGGCCAGCCGACAGCCGAGGATGGTGGCACGACTAGTAGCAGCTAGCTGTGCCTGCGCATGGCTTGGGCCCGACCAACGAGGCCCCTCTCCTGGCCACTTGGCCATACACGGAAGGAGCCGCCGATCTCGGCAAGGTCAGAGAGGATGCCCGCGAGGAGAGATGGGGACGGCGGCATAGCGCCGGGCACGGGGAGCGGCATGCGCGTCAGTGGCCGGTCGGGGTGGGTGGCGGGGAGTCAATGTGGTCCAGGTTGAGGAGCAGGTGCAGGAAGCAACACACGTGCTCTCGTGTGAGCAGGCAACGACTGTGTTTCCCGTCTGGAGAAAGAAGAAGACCTGACGTTTAGGTCCGCGTGTAAGAGAGAGGGAGAGAATAAGTAGGGTGGCTGATTGGGTTGCTGGCCATTTGGCCCAAACAGAGGAGCGAGCACGGAGCAGTCTGGACAGACGGACGCTCGCTTCCTTCTCGCTTCGTAGGATTACCGTAAGATGATCAGTGAAAAAACCTTTCTGAAAACAAATCGATGTATGTCAGTATGTGCACTCCAGCTATTCGTTTCAAAAAGCTCATACAAAATGCTTCTGCATTGCTGCTCGTTCAGGTGGCAGCTGATTGATCCTGTGGGCTGTGGCTGCGGATTCAAAACGCTGCATTCAGACAAATCTCAGCCCAGTATTAAGATGAGTGCGAGTTCGCTTTGGCCCACTAGCCTTCCCCTATCTTCCTCGTTTTCGTCGTTCCATTCCAATTCCAGGTTATGAACATTCAGAAAGCTTGCTTGGTTCAGAACCCCGGGTAACATCAGGTCCTTTTAGAAATTCTGTTTAATTATAAGACCGCAATAAAAAAGTAAAAATTGACAACTAGTGATAAGATCCATCATGTTAGTAGAACATAATCGTAAATCTCGCATATCCCTGTGGATGGGCCGAGATTCTAAACTATCTTCAGGCCCGTTTGGATGGACTTTGATCCGGCCCGTATGGCAATTCTTTCAACTCAAACAAAGCTTTGCGAGGCCTCAGTCCGTTAATCCCGTGGCCCAGATAAGTTACCATCAGTCTCCAACTTGTTCTTCACTCTCCATCAGCTCAGGTTGTCTCTCAATCTCAGATCCAATCTTCTGAGAATAGATAGATTGCAGACTCAAAAAAAGAATAGATAGATTGGTGTTGCAGCATTGCCCCGTCCTGAGAAGTCATTGCTCAGTAAATTCCCAATCTGCATACTGCTGTACAATAATGCACATGCTTAGCTAGTAAGCTTAACCGACGACATGATTTGTCAATGCAAGGTACAAGGCAGCAAGGCACACATGCACGGCTGCCGTAGCTACATGCTAGGCATGTGCTCCCTTGCTGCCAACTGCCGAGTACGGTCAATGCAAACAGTGTCAAGAAAGCAGACTATTGTAGCTAGTTATTATATATTGGTTCGTGGTTCGTTAGTTTATTATGGCAGATCTCAACTGCGATCTGAATCTATCTTACTAGCGAGATTGGTCTACCTATAAAGACTACCGTACAAAGCATTTTTTTCTGTGAACTTCCTATGTGATTCATGTGAAATTCTTGTGTTTTAAAGGGTCCTTTAGTGGTTATGCATATACAAAATATTTATTTAATTATTAAAGCTTTGTGAAAATAATTATGGTGTTTCCCTCAACAAAAAATAATTATGGTGTATATATAGACGCGTTTGAAGAGAAAAATGTAGAGATCTAGTCGTCTAGAGGTGCTTGTCAACCACGTACATACGCGGTGAACAAGAAAGCTTGGACCATGTATGTATGCTGGAGTGTCAGGCTAGCTAACCGTAGTTGCATGTGACTGGCACGTTATCATCGTCTCAGCTTGTGCGCGTGTTTTACCTCAATTTGCATTAAAAAAAAGTTGAAACCTTTCTCAAGAAGTACGATAGTAGATCGCAAGAAGGATCCGGGTGATCTCTTTGAAACTGGTCAGCCGAAAGAGTTGTACAGCAAATCTTCAACGGTCCAACATGGCTTTCACTTTTTTTTTGAGCAATCCAACATGGCTTTCACTATTGCCCATCGTTTTAACTAATCCACATGCCTCCAATTCATATGGTTCTTGTCAGGTTGTCTTCTAATATAATTACTACTCCGATCCCTTTGTTCTAAGTTTTTGAGTTTGTCCTAATTCCTAATTTAGACTTGTCTAATTCTGATCGAATTTATAGAAAAAATGACCAACATATAAAACATCAATTTAATTTTATTAAAACATTCATGAAATATGTTTTTATTGTAATTATTTGGACTTCTAGATATTCATTTTTAGGTTTAAATTACTTACCCCATATAGGAAAGTTGTCTAGATGACCCTCTAAAGTAATTTTGTTTTCTATCAGCCTACCGTTTGAACTTAAAAGTCAACTTATAAGTGGACAAAATAAATGACAAATCTCGTTAATGGGTAAATTGGACTAATTTACTACAAAATTAGTTTAGGGATTTATCCGAACAAAGTGTTCTTTGCGTATGGGGGGTTCTTCTCTAAAAATCTTGTCAAAGTAAGAGTAATTCGACTTACGACAAAGTTAAAGTGAACAATAGTTAGAAACCAAAGGAGTAGCACCAATATCATTCCTCCAACTAAGCAAACTTCCCGTCTATCCTATCAATGAACTTGATCGCCTTCACTCTCCTAGACATGGCCACACAGTATGGCCAAAATGCACATATTTTTCTCTTCCTGTAACACCCTAAAATTTGGCATGATTTAAAAATAGGTGAATATGATTTATTATGCAATTTTGTGAGCATACAAACTTAGAAGGATAATAATTTTTATTAATTTAAAATCAAATATAAGGGTAGGAACATGATTGTGCACTCATGCTGCTGCATTTGATTTTTGTTTGGAGTGGTTTCATTCAAATTCAAAAGAGAAATTCAAAATCTATTTGAAATTCCTTGGAAAAACTGGAAAAAGAAAAAGAAAACGTTTTCCATTTCATTCTTGGTTTTTGGCCCATCGGCCCAGCGGCCCGGTCTCCTTTCCCTCCGCAGGCCAATTCCCTCCTCCCTTCGGTTTGGCCCATCGGTCTCCTCCTCACCGAGCTGTCGGCCCAGCCGCGCAGGTGCCCGGTCCTTTCCCCGCCCCGCTTTGGGCCGAGCCGCCGCCAGCCTAGATCGCACGTGAGCGCCGCGTTCCCCCTTTCCTCTCTGCTTTTCGCTGACATCATGGGCCCGAGCGTCAGGGCTGCCTCCCTCCTCAAGCCGTCGGCAACGACGCCTTCCAAAATCATCACAGATCAAATCCCTCCCTCGATCTCTTCTTTCCTTAGTTGGAGCGCCTTCGGGCTATATAAGCCGAGCCCGCGCACCCCTCCGCTTCCATCTCGCCCTCTCGAAACCGTTGTGGCTCTTGTGAGCATTGCCGCCGCGAGCACGAGCCCTACCCGTCGCCATTGAGTTCAATTCGTCGAATTTGTTGCTTCTCCGATCTCGTAAGATGGTTTCCAGGCTTCGCGTCACGTTTCCGAAGTCGCCGAGCCTTTTTTTTCTTCTCCCTAACTGACTCATGTCGTATTACCGTGCTCACAGAAATTCGCCGCCACCATCCCGAGCCAAGCATCGCCCTCAGTCCGTCACTCGACCTCGTTCTTGTGCGTGGTGAGCTCGCCATGTCCCGTTCTCCCTCCCTGTACCCTCCGTTTGTCGAATGGTGCCCATAGACGCCGTTTCATCGAACTCCGGTGAGCTCGGGCCGAGTCCGGCCATGGCGCCGCCGTAGGGCGACTGTAGATGGCCGGCGAGGCTCTCCCTTTCTCGCTGGATTTGATCTGGGCCGTTCAAATCGAATCCAACGGTCGAAGATAGAAGATACTGTTTCGCCTGTACCTTTTGCTAAAGAGTCCCTACGGTTTTGCCGTAATATAACCCGTAGTCCAAAACGTAAAACCCGAATCCGTTTTCTTCTTTTGAAAGCGTAGTTGCTCTCAGTAAATTTAGAAATACGTTTTCACTTATTTATAAGTTTGCCACTGATTTTGTTTTAGCCATAAAATGCTCATTTTAACTCCGTTTTGACCCGTTCGAATTGCGTTAGGTTCGTATTCGCGAGCTCTACATGATGATGTTACTGTACAGTAGGTTTGTAACATTTTGATTTCGAGTTTGAATTAAATTAATTATTTATCTATAGGAAATCTTAGTAAATTCTTAACTTAGTCGTTTTAACTCCGTTTTTCATGATTTTCGCATCTGTGCGATCCTAGCGAGTTGTAGATTCGTTTTAAAAACTTTTTATCTTATTTTATCACTATTGGTGTACTGTTCTAATTATAGTCTTGTTTGTTTTGCATGATTGCTTTTGGATGAATGTTGTTGCTATTGTTGATCGAGTATAGACGGTGAGCAATTCGTTGGTGATCAAGAGTTTTTCTTCGAGCAAGATCATTAGGACCAGTTTGATCAAGGCAAGTATAACATGGGATTTTCTTGTTGTCCTATTCACTTTAATCACGTAAAATCATATTGCATGTGTCTACCATGAATGTCATTAAGGATTTCCTAGTTTTAATCTATACCATGTCACCTACGGGAATTTTGCATTGGGTAGCTTTTGCTAGCGCTGAACATAAACTATGATCTTGTAATATGATCAATGGAATATGCAACAACACTAAAAGATGACTTTTTGATTTCTGTTTAAAGAGGGCTAGAGCATGGGACTAATTTTTGGTGCTCTAGTTTCTCTTCTTAAGGACTCATCTGTGGACGAACATCTGGGATTGACAGTACAACTGTGAGGGTTATATGGCTCTGGCTTTAGTCAAGTATGAGGACCTTTTCTAGCTTGTTAGAGGTTACCCAAAAGGGCGTAAAAGGAGTGTTTCTCGAGATGGGTGTAGTGCGGCTTCTGTCCTTATGAGTATAGGTTGCGGTTATGTGCCATAGGAAAGGAGGGCTCTACATTCGCAGGTTACAGAAACCTAGCGGCCCTAACTTGTTAGACAAACCTTTGAAAGGCTTCATAGTGTTACCCTGCCTGCTCACCTTGGAAGTGTTTTGGGAGTAATTAACCCGGGCATATGGATAATCACGACTCACAGTGAAAGTGTACACCTCTGCGCATAGTTTAATAAACTGGTATACTAGCCGTGCTCACGGATGAGTGACATTGGACCTTCACAGAATAGATGAACATTTATTGACTTAATATGTGTTTGCTATTCATTATACATATTTACATTGATCATATGTTTATTGTGGATTTAAATGCAAAACTTGTCGCTACTCATATGATAAAACTGTGACAACTAAAAGCTATATGCAGTCGAACCGTGTCATGCTTTTGTTGAGCCTCACTATACTACATGTTATATTTGTTGAGTACGATATGTGCTCACTCTTGCTATCTCCACACACATCAAGATGGACAAATGAACAGGATTGGCAAGAGGATTATCGTGATGAGTATTAGGCTCGTTGTCAACCAGTCAGCGTACCTGTGATTGGAGTCATCACGAGAGAGTTATCTTTTCAATTTTTCTGCTTCATTTGTGTAAAGACTTTGAGTTAATTATCATGATGTAATAAGCAATGTGATGATACTCTCCTTTAATTTGTCGACTTACGTGTGATTGATTTCTGGGCGCACGTAAGGTTGTGCATTCCATTTTATCCTTAAAAATGGGTTTGACACTTCCAGTCAAGGGAATGATAGCAAATTGCTCTTTAAGCTAAAGACATGATATACACTCTCAATAAGCTGGAGTTGTTGAGGAGCATACCTTGGAACGGTCGCCTTCCCAACATGAGATTGTCAACCTTGAGCTATCCTCCAACAACACCACTCTTCGTTCCTTATAGTCATCAAGGTCCGTCAATACTTGTCATCACAAGCCATGTGGTTGGAGTGCCCAGAGTGGATGATCTAGTCCTTCATGTAATTAACTATTGGATTAGTTGTTGATGCAAAAACCTTCCATGTCCTCCAATTCATCCTATTCCACACAACTTCATTGATGCATGAATTCACTTTTCCTCCTCCTTGGTGGCGGTTGGGATCTTCAAAGCACCTCCTCGATAATTATCATTTTTAACAAAACCTTCTTATCATAATTGAAGCATCTACAATTTTTTCTTTTATTTCTTATATTTCCATCCATGGACTCCCCCTAATGAGTTGTTGTAAGGTCCAAATGGCTAGAGGGGGGGTGAATAGTCTATTTAAAAATTCTACAAGCTTCACTAAACAACCACGTTAGTATAAAAGATGGCTAAGCTAATCTAGCACTAGCTCAACTACACTATGCAAGCCACCTATACAATTCTAGTGAAGCAAGGCTATGATCTCTAATACACACCAACAAGACTAAGTCACTAAGCTACTTACTCCTATGTGAAAAAGCTACACTAAGCAAACTACACTAGGAATAGTACAAGAAAGTAAAGAGCAAGTGACTTGATTCTTATACCAACGATGTAGAGAAGTAATGCACTTGAAGAATCAATCACAATAATCAACCACAAGAGAAATCCTCGGCAAAGAGATGACACAAGATGTTTTACCGAGGTTCACTTGCTTCCCGGCAAGCTACTCCTCGTTGTGGCGATGCACCCACTTGTCGGTTCGCGAGCTAATCGACTATCAAGAGTCGAGCCCTCGGCGGGCGCCGCACAACCGCACACAAGATGGGGATCCTCCAAGCCACGAGCTTCACTAGAGTATCCAATTTGCGAACTCCCGCGGGGAAGGATCAAGAACCCCTTACAACACTTGGTGAGGGCTCCAACAATCTCCAATTGCGAGCTCAATCACCTCCGCTGCTCCAAGCCGTCTACCGTGTCGGGAAACACGGAAGAGTAACAAGAAATCCGCAGCAACTCGAAGATCAAGTGCCTCTAGAATGCAACTCTCAAGCAATGCACTTGAATCTCACTCAATCTCACTCAAGATGTGCAACTATGCAAAGAGATGAGTGGAGGGGTTGTTCTCTAGCTCAAAGGACGTCTCTAGGTCTCAAAATGTGCAAGAGTTACCCTCAAACCCCGGACATCTTCTATTTATAGCGAAGGGGTACGCAGCTAGCCGTTACGGACGACGCAGCGAAAATCGCGCTGACCGGACGCTCCGGTCAGGGTGACCGGACGTGTCCGGTCACTACACGACAGCAAGAAACAGTACGCGTCAGAACTAGCCGTTGCCGTGACCGGACGCGCTCAACCGATTGACCGGACGCGACAGTGCCAGCGTCCGGTCGCGTTCCAGTAAGCTCCCGTTGAGACCGGACGCGTCCGATCGCACGTGACCGGACGCGCCGCGCGTCCGATCAACACTCTACCATTCTGGACGCCTGACCGGACGCTCCGGTTCCGTGAGGGACCGGACGCGCCGGTCGCGCGCTCTACTTCAGCGCACAGGAGAACTGATCGGACGCGCTGGTCAGGCCAGACCAGCGTCCGGTCACAAACCCTAGCGCCCACGCCGCGTTGAACTGACCGGACGCGTCCGGTCAAACCGAGACCGCGTCCGGTGCAGCGTCCGATCACTGTATTTTCAGTGATAAACAATTCGGACTTCCGCCACCTTTTCTCACCTCCGGCGCAATAGAAAATAGGCATTTCATTTCCTCGAAAATGCCTGAATCCCGCGCTCGCACGCTCGGCGGGAGGGAGAGCGAACCCCAAACCCCTTACTACCGCTCAAACACCACCGCCTTCACAAATGTGCTAACACCACCAAGTGTACACCATCATGTGCATGTGTGTTAGCATTTCACAAACATTTTAAGGCGTTATGTTAGCTCTCAACTAGATCCTAATGCATATGCTCAAGACATTGATCTAGTGGCACTTGATTCCCGAGCTAACCGTGATTGCCCCTCTTGATAGTCGGCTATGTATCCTAAACCCGGTCAATCACTTCTCTACTCAACTTAGACCGGCAAAAGAAAAACCCTATGGTTATACCTTTGCCTTGCGCTCTTAGATCCTTCTCTTCCACTTGATCATCATGTCCATCATATTATGTGCGTCTCCACCATGATCTTGCTTATCATTTCATGCACCAAATCATGTGGTCTTGTGGTCATCTCTCCATGCCATTTCCACCTCCATCACATGTTGCTTATGCCTAGCTTAATCACACTTGATACAATAGCATTAGCAACTTGGTGTCATTAATTACCAAAACTAAACTTGGGCTTTCAGTCTCCCCCTTTTTGGTAATTGATGACAACCATCACAAAGATATGAAATGAAATCAATTTTCAATTTCGATAATATTAGCTCCCCCTACATATGTGCTTCCATGAGTTTGGTTCAATTGTGCACATATGTATGAATTAGAATTTTTGGGAGAGTTACTACTATCAAATTGATGCTAAGGTATATAGAATGGACCTTTGAAGCGTGATACCAATCGGAGTTGCCTTTATATACCATCCTTAGCATCGATGTAGCTAGACACCACTTGTAATTCATCACTTGTAAAGATCACAAACACTAAAGTACCCCATGAGATCAATATTATAAGCAAAGATGTCTAGATACCACTTGTAAAGCTACTCACAACAAATCATCATTCAAGTTCTATTTCTAGCAATCACCACACAAGCATGAATATGAATTTAATCTTTGCAATGCAATAATACATCATGTTAATGCACATACAAATGCAACAAACAATTCATGAGCTTGCTCCCCCTACTTGTGTGCTCAATTTTAATTGATCCCTTTTCAATGTCATATCTTTTGCTTTTCCCTCCCCCTTAGTAACTTAACTTTTTATCTTTGTGACTTTTCTATCTTTGTGACTTTTCTCTCCCCCTTTGTCAACAATCACCAAAAAGGTGTCAATTTTAGTGAAAGTCAAGTCACTCAATATGAGGGAGTCCAAATTATGGTTCAATCTAGATCACTTGCCTAGAATATGTAATTCGGTTTGAACCAAGGACAAGCTTCTTCACACCTCATGAAGTATAAGGGTTATCTTGACCATGTTGAATTACACATCATGAGCTCATTTTCTAGATTCAACACTAGGTTTGCAAGCCCACAAACATGTCATATGCTACCACTAGATCAATCAAACATAGAAGCAATAGTGGTACCATATATACATCAAAATCATTTGATTTTCATGAATGAGCCTATTTGTCATGCAAAAATGTCTATATGTTCTAAACATGTCCTTAGCAAAGTATGAATGATATGCCACACAACTTTACCTTGCTATGTTGGAGGAGAGGCATGTCATATAAGAATGTGGGGGTGCACTCATTTCAAGTTGGAGAAGTCAAGTATGTTCAATTCATTCTTCAACTTGTAAAATCTTTTCTCATCAAGTGGCTTTGTGAATATGTCGGCTAGTTGATCTTCAGTGCCAATACTTTCAATGCTAATATCACCCTTTTGTTGATGGTCTCTTATGAAGTGATGCCTAATATCAATGTGCTTCGTTCTTGAATGTTGAACCGGATTTTGTGTCATCTTGATAGCACTTTCATTGTCACAAAACAATGGCACGTTTTTGACTTTGATTCCAAAGTCATTCAAAGTGGCCTTCATCCAAAGCAATTGTGCACAACAACTACCGGCACTAATGTATTCGGCTTCGGCGGTAGATAGTGCAACACTATTTTGTTTCTTTGATGGCCATGAAACAAGAGACCTTCCAAGCAATTGACAAGTGCCACTTGTGCTCATTCTATCAATCTTCCAATCAACTCAAAATTAGACCCCTTTGGAAACCATAATCCAACATCATGAGTGCCCTTAAGATATCTCAATATCCTCTTGGTTGCTTTCAAGTGACTTTCTCTAGGTGAAGCTTGATATCTTGCACATTTGCACACACTAAACATCACATCCGGCCTAGAAGCGGTGACATAGAGCAAACTTCCAATCATAGACCGGTATTGCTTTTGATCCATCATGTTGCCACTAGCATCAACACTCAATTGATCATTTGTGCCCATTGGTGTACTCATTGGCTTAGCATCTTGCAATCCAAACTTCTTGATCATGTCCTTGATGTACTTCCCTTGACTTACAAAAGTGCCATTCTTCATTTGCTTGATTTGAAGTCCAAGAAAGTAACTAAGCTCTCCAATCATAGACATCTCAAACTCTTTTGCCATCATATTTCCAAACTCTTCACAAAAGTCTTGGTTAGTTGATCCAAAGATAATGTCATCCACATAGATTTGCAACACAAACAAGTCATTTCCAATTTTCTTGGTGAAGAGAGTGGTGTCAACCTTTCCCATCTTGAACCCTTTAGAGAGAAGAAAGTCCCTCAATCTCTCATACCATGCTCTAGGTGCTTGCTTCAAACCATACAATGCCTTTTTAAGCTTGTAAACATGGTCGGGCTTCTTATTATCTTCAAAACTGGGAGGTTGCTCAACATAAACTTCTTCATTGATGTAGCCATTGAGAAATGCACTTTTGACATCCATTTGATAGAGCTTGATGTTGTGTGCACAAGCATATGCTAATAAGATTCTAATAGCCTCCAATCTTGCAACCGGTGCATATGTCTCTCCAAAATCAAGACCCTCAACTTGAGTGTATCCTTGCGCTACTAATCTTGCTTTGTTCCTTACAACCATGCCATCTTGATCTTGCTTGTTTCTAAAGACCCACTTAGTACCAATCACATTGTAGTTCTTCGGCCTTTCAACAAGTTCCCAAACTTGATTTCTTGTGAAGTTGTTTAGTTCTTCATGCATGGCATTTACCCAATCAGAATCCTTCAATGCATCTTCTATCTTCTTTGGTTCTTCAAGTGACACAACTGAGTGGTGCTCACAAAAGGATGCTAGCCTTGATCTAGTTTGAACACCACTTTGAATTCCACCAATGATTTGGTCCAATGGATGATCTCTTGCAATACTAGTAGGTTGGAGTATTGGGAGTTGATTGCTTCCACTTGTTTGACCTTGATCTTGAGCTTCATCATGAGTACCACTACAGCTTGCTTGATTTGTATCAATTTGCACACTTTGGTTGATCACATGAATATCATTATCATCAACTTGCCTTGGCCTAACATCACCAATGTCCATGTTTCTCATTGCATTTGCCAATTGGTCTCCTCTCACATCATCAAGGTTTTGAGCTTCATTTTGAGATCCTTGGGTTTCATCAAACTCAACATCATGAACTTCTTCCAAGGTGCCATTTGTGAGATTCCAAACTCTATATGCTTTGCTTGTGGTAGAATAGCCAAGTAAGAACCCTTCATCACATTTCTTTTCAAACTTGCTCAATCTAGTGCCTTTCTTGAGAATATAGCATTTGCAACCAAACACTCTAAAGTATGCAATGTTGGGCTTTCTTCCATTCAATAGCTCATATGGTGTCTTCCCAAGCTTCCCATGGCAATAAAGACGGTTGCTACAATAGCAAGCCGTGTTGATAGCTTCACTCCAAAATGAATGACTCACATTGTATTCACTAAACATTGATCTAGCCATGTCAATCAAAGTTCTATTCTTCCTTTCAACTACACCATTTGATTGAGGAGTGTATGTTGGTGAGAATTGATGTCCAATACCGAGATCATCACATAAATCTTCAATTCTTGTGTTCTTAAACTCACTACCATTGTCGCTTCTAATCTTCTTGATGGTGATTTCAAACTCATTTTGCACTCTTTTGACAAAAGACTTGAATAGATCATAAACATCACTCTTGTCATAGAGAAAGAACACCCAATTGTATCTAGTATAGTCATCCACTATCACAAAACCATACTTGTTCCCACCAATACTAGTGTATGTTGTTGGTCCAAACAAGTCCATGTGTAATAGCTCAAATGCCTTTGATGTACTCATTTCACTCTTACTAGGATGTGTATTTCCAACTTGTTTGCCGGCTTGACAAGCACTACAAGGTTTATCCTTCTCAAAGGTGACATCCTTCAAGCCTCTAACTAAGTCATGCCTCAAAAGTTTGTTCAATTGTTTCATACCAACATGACCAAGCCTTCTATGCCACAACCATCCCATACTAGATTTGCTAAGCAAGCATGATGTCAATTGTGTCTCACTATCATTGAAGTCAACCAAGTATAAACTACCATGTCTAAATCCTTTGAATATCAAATTTGATCCATCAACACTTATGACTTCAACATCATCACTACCAAATATGCACTTGAAGCCAAGATCACAAAGTTATGCCACTGATAAAAGATTAAAATCCAAGCTCTCAACTAGCAACACATTAGATATGCTCATGTCATTTGAGATAGCAATTTTACCAAGCCCCTTGACCTTGCCTTTCTTGTTGTTTCCGAAAGTGATAGCATCAAAACCACCATTTTGACTTGTATCAATTGATTTGAACATACAAGAATCTCCGGTCATATGTTGAGTGCACCCACTATCAAGCACCCAATGCCTTCCTCTGGCTTTGTAATTGACCTACAAGATAGGATCAATTCTTTTTAGGTACCCAAACTTGTTTGGGTCCTCCAAGGTTAGTGACCAAGCTCTTTGGTACCCAAATGGCTTTCTTCTTTGAGCCCATCCATGGTGCACCAATGAACTTAGCATGAACACCATTTGTACCCTTGGTAAGTATATAGAAAGAATCAAACTTAATTGAGGATACATTATCATTGGATTTCTTGTTCATGCAATGTTGCTCTATGTGACCAACTTGCTTGCAACTTTTGCAATAGCTACCATTGTTCTTCACAAAACGAGTCTTGTGAGGAGCAAAAGCGGCCTTGCCTTTCTTGGGGTTATAGCCCAATCCCTCTTTGTAGAGAGAAGCTCTTTGGCTACCCAAGCACATAAGCAAGCGGTCCTCACCACCATAAGCCTTAGCTAAGGTGTGATTGAGCTCTTTTACCTCCTTCTTGAGGTTTTCATTCTCAACTATAAGTGTGGAGTCACAAGTGAAACCATCACTACTAGATGAGGATGATGTAGATGCGCTACATGAAGGGTTAGTGGGAGCAACAACAATATGCTTATGACAAGATTCATCAGTTATATCACATGATATGCCTATGTTGCAAGTTTTAGCTTTCTCAACATTAGTTGGCATGTTTTCACATTTTTCAACTAGAGAGGAATGAGCTTCTTCAAGCTTAGTGTGAGACTTTTGAAGCTCCTTATGGTCTACCTTTAGACTCTCATAAGATACCCTAAGCTCATCAAGTTCTTGCATAAGGTTTTTCTTTTCCTTAAGCAAGCCCTTGCACTCCTTTCTAGATTCTTTAAAGTGATGAGTGTAATCTTCTAGCATAGTGATTAGTTCATCTTTAGTGAATTCTTCTTCATCACTATCACTATCACTATCATGATCACTCTTATCATCGGATGATACCTTAGCGGCCTTAGCCATGAAGCACGATGGAGTGTCGAAGATGGAGACCTTTTCTTGAATAGCAATGCTAGCATGTCCCTTCTTCTTGCTCTTGTTGTCATCCTCATTATCACTTGACGAATCATCACTATCCCATGTAGCAACATGAGAATCATTCTTCTTCTTATGAGAGCTCTCCTTCTTTTCTTGCTTCTTCTTTTGCTTCTTCCTTTCCTTCTTGATAGCATCTTCATCATCACTATCATAAGGACACTTTGCAATGAGATGGTCCTTGCTATGGCATCTAAAGCATCTCATGGTATGCTCATTTTTCTTGGATGAGTTCTTTCTTCTTCTTGCACGAAAGCCTTTCTTCTTCATGAACTTGCCAAATTGCTTGACAAAGAGAGCCATCTTCTCATCAATGTCATCACTATCGCAAGAGCTTGAGTCTTCATCACTTGATGATTCAATCTTGGATTTGCCCTTGGATGTGGTGGCTTTGAATGCCACACTCTTCTTTTTTTCATCATCTTTCTTCTCATTCTCCTTCTTCTTCTTGACCAACTCATCCTTCTCATCACCTTCTCTATATGAATCATCGGTCATCACTTCTTGAAATATTTGTTGAGAAGTTGAATCCTTCAATGTAGTCCTCACTAGCACGGTGATCAATGTATCAAACCTCTTAGGCAAGCTTCTCAAGAACTTCATAGAGAATTGGTTGTCCTTGACTTCCTCACCAAGTGCCTTGAGCTCATTGACAATGACTTGCAATCTATGAAACATCTCCGGTACACTCTCATCATCTTGCATCTTGAAGCTTGAAAATTTTTCTTGCAAAATATATACTTTAGCGGTCTTTGTGCCTTCGGTGCCCTCAAATGTTTCTTCTAGCTTGGCCCAAGCATCATGAGCGATCTCAATGTTCTTCACTTGCTCAAAGGTCTTGTCATCTAGTGCTTCATGAAGAGCACTAATGGCAATGTCATTGCATTGGAGCTTCTTCTCTTCCACTGGTGTAGGTGCTTTCGGATTAGCAACCTCAAATTTTGTTTCGGTGACCTTCCATACTTCTCTATTGATTGACTTGAGGTGTGCGGTCATCTTAACCTTCCAATAAGCATAATTTGTCCCATCAAAGTGAGGTGCCTTCTTGGTGTTGTTGATGTGCAAACTTAATTGAGCCATTTCTTCTTCACCGTAGGTTGCTAAGCCTCAAATAAACGGTGCCTCGGCTCCGATACCACTTGTAAGGTCCAAATAGCTAGAGGGGGGTGAATAGCCTATTTAAAAATTCTACAAGCTTCACTAAACAACCACATTAGTATAAAAGATGGCTAAGCTAATCTAGCACTAGCTCAACTACACTATGCAAGCCACCTATACAATTCTAGTGAAGCAAGGCTATGATCTCTAATACACACCAACAAGACTAAGTCACTAAGCTACTTACTCCTATGTGAAAAAGCTACACTAAGCAAACTACACTAGGAATAGTACAAGAAAGTAAAGAGCAAGTGACTTGATTCTTATACCAACGATGTAGAGAAGTAATGCACTTGAAGAATCAATCACAATAATCAACCACAAGAGAAATCCTCGGCAAAGAGATGACACAAGATGTTTTACCGAGGTTCACTTGCTTCCCGGCAAGCTACTCCTCGTTGTGGCGATGCACCCACTTGTCGGTTCGCGAGCTAATCGACTATCAAGAGTCGAGCCCTCGGCGGGCGCCGCACAACCGCACACAAGATGGGGATCCTCCAAGCCACGAGCTTCACTAGAGTATCCAATTTGCGAACTCCCGCGGGGAAGGATCAAGAACCCCTTACAACACTTGGTGAGGGCTCCAACAATCTCCAATTGCGAGCTCAATCACCTCCGCTGCTCCAAGCCGTCTACCGTGTCGGGAAACACGGAAGAGTAACAAGAAATCCGCAGCAACTCGAAGATCAAGTGCCTCTAGAATGCAACTCTCAAGCAATGCACTTGAATCTCACTCAATCTCACTCAAGATGTGCAACTATGCAAAGAGATGAGTGGAGGGGTTGTTCTCTAGCTCAAAGGACGTCTCTAGGTCTCAAAATGTGCAAGAGTTACCCTCAAACCCCGGACATCTTCTATTTATAGCGAAGGGGTACGCAGCTAGCCGTTACGGACGACGCAGCGAAAATCGCGCTGACCGGACGCTCCGGTCAGGGTGACCGGACGTGTCCGGTCACTACACGACAGCAAGAAACAGTACGCGTCAGAACTAGCCGTTGCCGTGACCGGACGCGCTCAACCGATTGACCGGACGCGACAGTGCCAGCGTCCGGTCGCGTTCCAGTAAGCTCCCGTTGAGACCGGACGCGTCCGATCGCACGTGACCGGACGCGCCGCGCGTCCGATCAACACTCTACCATTCTGGACGCCTGACCGGACGCTCCGGTTCCGTGAGGGACCGGACGCGCCGGTCGCGCGCTCTACTTCAGCGCACAGGAGAACTGATCGGACGCGCTGGTCAGGCCAGACCAGCGTCCGGTCACAAACCCTAGCGCCCACGCCGCGTTGAACTGACCGGACGCGTCCGGTCAAACCGAGACCGCGTCCGGTGCAGCGTCCGATCACTGTATTTTCAGTGATAAACAATTCGGACTTCCGCCACCTTTTCTCACCTCCGGCGCAATAGAAAATAGGCATTTCATTTCCTCGAAAACGCCTGAATCCCGCGCTCGCACGCTCGGCGGGAGGGAGAGCGAACCCCAAACCCCTTACTACCGCTCAAACACCACCGCCTTCACAAATGTGCTAACACCACCAAGTGTACACCATCATGTGCATGTGTGTTAGCATTTCACAAACATTTTAAGGCGTTATGTTAGCTCTCAACTAGATCCTAATGCATATGCTCAAGACATTGATCTAGTGGCACTTGATTCCCGAGCTAACCGTGATTGCCCCTCTTGATAGTCGGCTATGTATCCTAAACCCGGTCAATCACTTCTCTACTCAACTTAGACCGGCAAAAGAAAAACCCTATGGTTATACCTTTGCCTTGCGCTCTTAGATCCTTCTCTTCCACTTGATCATCATGTCCATCATATTATGTGCGTCTCCACCATGATCTTGCTCATCATTTCATGCACCAAATCATGTGGTCTTGTGGTCATCTCTCCATGCCATTTCCACCTCCATCACATGTTGCTTATGCCTAGCTTAATCACACTTGATACAATAGCATTAGCAACTTGGTGTCATTAATTACCAAAACTAAACTTGGGCTTTCAGTTGTTTCTCTCCTTTGGATGGTACTTGGCAGGGGTGGATCCAAGATCAAGCTAAACCCCGGGCTGAAATATACATGAAAGTGCTACAACTAGATTACCAGAGTATGCTTTTTCATTGTTTAGGTGATTTACCATTGATTTGCTTAGCTAGGCCTCGGGTTGCAGCACGGCTAGCCCGAGTCTTGTGTCTACCACTGGTACTTGGCGCGCTTTGTCCACCTTACCTTGGCTTGAGAACCTACCTTGTCCATGAGGTGGACTCTTCTTCTTGCTAATGAAGGTCACCTCATCTTCTTTAATTTATTTATAGTAAAGTTCTATATCTTTTTAGGCAGCATAATTAGCTAACAGTTCTCTAAGATACATAATAAAACCTTTTCTAATTTGGGGGCATGCTTTATTAAAAATTGCTCTGGGACTTCCAAATCCTAGGCCACTTCTGGAGTTTATGTGTTTCAGTTGTGATCCAGTACGTAGGTCCTCACTAATTGTTGGCTTTCACCACCCTTGTTTGGTGCACTCTTATTTAGTGTAGGAGGAGTTCGAGCCACAAGAAGTTGTGCCATATAAGCCCTCGATCAGTCTAAGGACAAGACGAAATCCAATTGATGAAGAAATCTATGTCGCCCCAATAAATTGAGGGGTGTAGTATGATTGACAAGACTCAATTGATATCTTGTGTATCGCCCTCATCGTAGATGGTACAAGTTGTGTATGTTCCATGTTAGGAGCATCTCTGCATCAACACGTGGTTGGCTCAATTCTTGCCAACTATGGTAACTTTACTTAAAACTTTTTCACCATCTAAACGTACAGCCCCGCAGTCGTTCTTTCGCTAGGCCGGATAGCTAGCTACTAGCTCTGATCTAGAGGCAAGGCAGGGCGTACCAGTCGATGGCTCGAATGCCAATACAACTGCTAGCAAGCTGAAGCTGGAGCAATTTGGAGACATGTGCGTTTGCTTTGTTTAGATTTTTATAAGGGTGTGAATGTAGTGAAAATGTAGATGTAGCTATATGTAATCACTAAAAAACTCTATATAGATCCGCCTCTGACTACTCGAGTACTCGTATGCATATTCACGTGCAAATTTCATATATACGAAACATGCTAGAGCCTCCAACCATGCGCTGTTTTTGTGTGTGTGTGTTGCGGCTGATGCTTAAACGCGTAGGTTCAGCGATACACATGCATCATGACAAGAAAGTGTGCATGGTACGTAAAAGCATGAAGTTCTCGAGCAGTCTGCACGAACTAAACTGATCATCGATCAGCATTTCCGCGGCTCATTCAGCCAGAGCAGCAGAAAAAAGACCAACGCAAATTAACTAACGAAGCATCAATAATAGTAACTTGAAGCGACCCATGCACCTCCGTTTCAAAACAAGTGTACGTACGTATGGGCAGCAGTGACGTGACAGCAACATGCACCAGCTGCCATGCATGCACACACACACAGAGAGAGTAAGTAAACGGAATCGCCGATCGGACTAGCTACTCCGTCGTCGTTGCACAACGAAGAGCTAACGACCTCGCACATGCTCATTGGTGCGTGGCGTGTATGCTTTGCTATCCATCAGTTTACTGCCGCACATATCGTCTTGTGTGCGACCTGGCAAGGGGTGTGTGTGTGTGGGGGGGGGGGGGGGGGGGGGGGGGGGGGGGGTCCGGCCGGCCTGTTGCACTCCTCACCTCGTGCAGCCACATCACACACGCAGACGCAGGAGGCTAGCTAGTAGGCTACCTGGGCAGCAGTCCGCAGCACGGAAGCAGTAGCACAGCGACGTTGCCTTGCGCGCGTTGCGTTGCTCGGCGCGGATCGGGACGTACGCGAGCCAGCAGCAGACCGGCCGATTGATGGCACCCGTCGAGATGTGGATCGCCAGCGTACCAAATGATCGAACGAAAACGTTAGTGGCCGACCGGGCACATGCATGCTTCATGCTCGCCCCATCTAGCAACCATGGCATATGCTGGCATGCTATGCAAGGCCGGCCGAGCTAGCGCGGCAAGACCGGAATCTATCATCATCGATCGGTGGGCCGGTCGATGAATGGATGAAGAGCCACGCAGGACGAAGTAGCTAGGCTGCCGACCGACCGACCGGCCGGCCGGCGATGCATGCATGGCGAGGCCGTGCCGAGGGCACCCGCCCACGGCACGTCATGTGAGACTGGCGGCCTGTACGTACTATTTAAAAGGGACCTTGCATGCACTGGCTAGCTTTGCATTGGTTGCCGTCTTGTTCCTGTCTCTCGGCGGCGCTGGGTAATCGTATGCACATATGCGTGTGCATGATGCATATATACTAGGTTTTCTGGTGGTCAATTATTATCCAATCACAGGTTTTTTTAATATATATATATATATATATATATATATATATATATATATATATATATATATATATATATAAATAATGCTCTGCTCCTCGCTCGCTCGCAGTCGCAGCACTTGCGCCTAGCATCAAGCGCAATCATGCATGCATGGAAATACGGAATCAACAATCATGGATCCATTTGGAAGGAACACACACGGTTTCTGTGAAAATTTCACGCACGTATACTGCTCATGCCATGTTGGCATGTTCACTCGTCTTCTGATGAACCCACAGCCATCGCACCGTTAGCCCTGATAAAAAGATGCCGTGTGCAGTTGCAGGCGGGGGCGACTCTCTCTGACGAAAACATGCAGGCGACCTCGCACGAACAATAACTCTCCAGAGAATCCTGCAGGCAGCCTCCAAGCGGAGCGGATAGATAGACGGGGAGATTCTGCTGCATGCAGATGCAGGCTGCAGGCGGGGCAGGAAATGGTGGCGCACACGGACGCACGCCGGCCGGCACGCCACGCCGGCCTCCGCCCCGCGCACGTGGGGTGCCTGCTCCGGTTCGGTGTGTGCTCGTGCTCCACCTTTCTGGACTGCTGGCTGCTGTCGCCTCCTCCTTATCCCCCACCCACTTGCGGACTTGCCACTTTGCCGTCGGCTCGCCGTCCCAGCTTGGAGGGGACCCGCCCGTACCTACGTGCCTATAGGCCATGCTGCCGTGGCTAACTGCCACGTACATGTGCCGGCCACCACTTGAAATCTCTCTCTCTCTCAAGTGCAAATGTCTCGCTTCCAAATTAATTGACCCTTAGGTTTTCTTTTATTAATAAAGCGACCATGTTTTTCTTTGGAAAATTTGAGAAATTTCACTTACTGTAGAACAAATAAAAACAACATATATATTATGACAGATGAAAGTATTCTGTACCTGTTGTTCGACCTCGCAGAGGCCCCGAGTCCTCTGTCTAAATCGTGCAACCTGCATTCATATGTGCACCAAGATGGCCACTAAGATTTATAACTCTTGTCAATGGAGTGGAGCACTCCATCATAGAAGTAGCCTCTTAATAACTTCATAATGTTGAATAATCTTCTATTAGACGAGATAGAAGACAAGGACTATGGGACGGATCCGAGGATCCTCATACCTAGAGACTGAGAGGACGAGGCTAGATCAATGCTCTAGTCTACAGTAAGAGGGGTATAGATGGCTAAACGTCGTGTTGTATGATCGTGCTGGTCTATGACGGTGGAGATACGCCATCGTAGGGGGGAGAAGAGGAGAGGAGTTGAGAGAGGCAAATAGCCAAGCCAAAGTGTAGAGAGAGAGGAGCTGGAAGGATGGACGCTGTCGGTGTTTATCGACCGGCAACCTGCCACGAGATTACCCGAGACAGTGTTTGGAGGGCTTCGGCGTAAACTGATCTCGACGGTTTACACAAAAGACAGCGATTTATACTGGTTCGGGCCCTCGTAATCAAGTAATAGCCTTTACGTCCAGTCGACATGATGCCTTTTGTGTATTGTATGATTGGATTGATTGTACAAAGGGTACCACTTGCCTCTCTTTATATAGGCCAGAAGGCAAGGCGGTTTAGACTAGTCCTAGTCGGTTACAATTGGAGAGTTCTAATTCTATTACAGAGACTACATTCCTTAATTGTCCGACTAGGCCGGTTCTTGAATCCTCGGAGATCACGCCACATTGTACCGTGTCTTTAAGCAAGCCTTGGGCCGGCCCAGGATAATACCGAGTACTTGGCCCACTAGGGAACCCACATGATCCTGATCCATCAGACGCTTATATATGTCGCCAACCCCAATCAACAGTCGAGAAGTGGTGTCAGAGATCTAACGACTACCAGGGAGCAGTCGTGCCTGCATAGTGTCGGCCCATTAGATGTGTCGTGTGTATGGGACAACACTACAGGCTAGCTTAGCGGCCCAGGCAGCATGACCCTGTAGCAGTGCCCCTGTCGACACTAGCCCTATGGACATCAGGTTGGGCCTAAGGCCACCCAATGGGCCTGGCCCATTTATTTATCCATCTATACTCCTCCCTTGCTTCCTTGTTCTTTCTTGTTGGGACCTATCCCTAAGGAAAACCTTGTAAGGTGCATAGCACCCCACTACCGGGCATCGACTTGCTAGGATCTATATGGTAAAGTATTTATTAGGACATGTTTGGCACGATTTCGATGCCGGCTCCAGCAGCAGCTTTTGCCGAAGAGTCAGAGGAAGCCGTACCAAATACTTTAGGAGGAGGACTAGAGGAGCTGTTTTGTTATGAATAGTAAAACAGTAGAAGCCGCAATTTGTGGCTCCTACTCGAGTGCTCTTTGCTTCTCTAAAGGAGCACTTGAGTTTTGGACTATACCAAACAAGACTTTAGTGGAGCGCTTACCTCTTTGGTGTTTTAACCACAACTAACATATCTTCTCTGATTCAGTAGTACTAAGGATGTTCCATGCAACTTGCTCAATCTATCGCTATGCTCCAATCCTCGCATCCAGGTGCACGGTGTACTTTGTCGTCCGATTTAATCATTTTAACAACTCCTGATCCGAATCATGTATAATGGCATGCTTTCACGCATGTACGGCTGGCGCACAGCCTGCTACGGTTTGGGACCTTTGGATTGTCCCATGGCTACTTATGGCCAATAATACGTACAATCAGAGTACAATTGTACATGCAAACAGCCATTACCTAACTAAACAAAAGAAAAAAAATGCATAAACTATCTGAACATTCTTTCATCATTCAGAATTCAGGGTGTTTTCCTGCTACATACGTGCAGCACTCATGTGTTGTCAATTATTAATATTCCCCATGTCCAGCCTTCAGAAAATTAAAAAAAAACATCTTTTTGACGGAAGAAAGAAACAGAATGCATGTATATATGGCTGTACCAAGCTAGCACCACGAGCTATCATGTGACCGAGATGCAAACTGCACGCTAATCGACAAGTTCCCTGCCAGTTTATCACTGGAATGCTGATGAAATGAAATGCACACGGAGGGTGAACATGCATGCTGCATGATGGATAGGATAGCATCGTGTATGGATGGACCGGTCCACCAGAACGCACTACGGCCCAGCAGCAATGCATGTGTGATGGACAGACCTTGACTTGGTTTAGGCAGTGTTTAGTTAATTCAAAATTCCAAAAATTTTATAAGATTCTCCGTCACATCGAATCTTTGGATGCATGTATGGAGTATTAAATGTAGGTAAAAAAATAACTAATTGCACAGTTTGTCTGTAAATGTCGAGACGAATCTTTTGAGCCTAGTTAGTCCATGACTGGATAAATTTTATCAAATAACAACGAAAAGTGCTACAGGAACTTTACACCAACTTTTACATCATCTAAACAGCCCCTTAACCGAATATTCCATGACAACAATAATGCCAGCAGGATAGACTAATAAAGTATTTTATTTTCCTTTTTCTAATGCATTTTTCCAGGTGTTGTGTGATCTATGGCTAGCTCCTCTGTTATCCTTGTCACCTGCAAGATTCTCTCCTATCCCCCCCCCCCCCCCCCCCCCCATGATGAAGAGAAATAAAATAAATAAAAAGAAGTGTCGTCAGCAAGATCTTGCAACTTGTACCTGAAAAGAGACCGAGTATATATATTTGTGGCAGGTTTTGTTCGTTGCAGTGTTTGCAACAATCGCATGCAGGCCGGGCAGGTGGTGCTTACTTCAGCAGGTCGCGTTGGTAAGTGTCGGCACACCTACTACTGACAGGGCCAAGGTAACCATATCCCCCTGTTAATCTATAATGCGTGATGACACTGTCAGAATCAGAGAGAATCTCGTGCCAGAGGATTTGAACGATCGTTGTGTGTGTGTGTTTCTAGCACCGGCTGGTGGCACTTGTTTTTACACTATGGAAGTCTGAAGGATTGGTTGGCATCTAGAGCGTAGGCCAAGCTGGTAGGACGGTAGCAGCCTAGGAGCCTATCGGGTGTGGCGTGACACTCTTTCCGCTTCTACCTTCTTTCGTGCATATTCTTTTACTACGATCGACTTGTACTCCACAGCTAGGATGTTAAACATAAGGTGTGTTTAGATGACTTGAAAAGTGCACTATGCAAAAAAAGATTCCTCGTCACATCAAACTTGCGATACATGTATGGAGTACTAAATATGGATAAAATCAAAAACTAATTGTACAATTTGGGTGTACTTTGCGAGACGAATGTTTTGAGCCTAATTAGTCAATGGTTAGACAATTATTATCAAATACAAACAAAATGCTACAGTGTATTTTGGCGCTCCAAAATTTAGATCTAAACACTGCCCTAAGATAATTTCACGATCTCACTTTGCACGTCCTTCCAAAACCCTAAATAAAACCACCAGGCGTTCCCTTTCCCACACTCGAGATCGAGACATTACGTAGATGCTACACACGCCAACACCTCCAACTTTATTACCCGCTGCTTCTGGTAGGGCAGCCTTGCATTGCCTACACCTTCGATCAAGAAGCCACCATGCCGGCCGTTGCCAACTTGCCATGCTCTGCTTGACTGCTTCTCTATCTCCTCTGGCTCTGCACACTGCACTGCACCAGCCACCACCGCTTCGCTCTGGTCAGTGGTCACTGGCTCATCACGCTCACTGCACGTTGCCGCACCAGAAAACTGACTGGCCAGTAGTGTGTAGTGGCGTGTAGTACTAAAACCTGACGGTGACCACAGCGACGTGGGAGCGCAGGCGACGACGTGTGGCGTGCGGCCGTGCGTGCATGAATGCGTTGCGAGCACCGAGCAGGGCGACGTCGACGCTGCAGGGCGCGCCGTCTGCCCAGCCCACAGCTGCGACGGCAGCGACCCTGCCTGCCCAAGACGCAGACACCGCGGGGGTTGTGCGGGAGGCTTTCCATTCATTGCGTCTCCTTCTCCGGTGGCGTGGAGATGCAGCGCACTGCGTTCCATTCCACCACGTCGCTCTCCGTCTCGGGGCCGCACTGCTTGGCTGCTTGCGAATGCAGCTTAGCGCTTGGCAACAAAACAAAGGGCTGCACCTGCACCTGCACCTGCACCTGCACCTGCACTTGCATGCGGGGGAAGCTGAAATGCTGAATGCATGTCTAACTCGTGTCCGGTTGCTGATGAGCAATATAGTGCCAGCTAGCTACCTATACTAATACTGGTATCAGTATATGTGACTTATTTGGGCTTACAATTAAGAGATGTTTAATGATATACGTAGCGACAGTGCATGCATGCCAACGGATGATGAGTGGCAGGGACTACTGTACTGGTGGCGCAGGCCGAGTCCACGCCCAGCGAGCTCGCTGGTTCGTCGCTTTTGGTGGCGTCCAGTTCACTGTATCTGTATGCATAAAGCATAATGCACGCGACGACGAGGGAGAGGCCAAGGCCCAAGGAGGCGCCGCTCTCTGGGTCTCTCAGCTTGACGCGCCTCGTGTACCTGCCGCCGTTGACGAGGCCGGTTAGACGGATTGGATTGGCACGACTGCCCGCCTGTGGACAGCACACAGGTATCTAGTGTGTGGTACGGTGCTCTTGTCATACCATCATGTACTCATGTACTACGTAGTATCTTGGTCCGATGTCCCTGCGCGCTGTGGTGCTGTTCCATCCGTTCCATCACCATTTAGGTTGCGTTTAGTTTCGTAAAAAGGTGTAAAAAAAGTATTGTAGTATGTTTTGGTTTTATTTGGCAAATAGTATCCAACCGTTGACTAATTAGGTTCAAAACGTTCGTCTTGCAAAGTACAACCAAGTTGTACAATTAGTTTTTGATTTCATCTACATTTAGTACTTCATGCATATATCACAAGTTTAATGTGACGGGAAATCTTTTTTTTTTGCATAATGTTTTTTGTGGAACTGAACACAGCCTTATTATGATTCTGTTTAGGAGTTTGCATTACACGTACGTATACTCATGAGTGGCTGCACTGCAGAGGCCACGCACACACATTTTTTTTAATCATTACTTCTCAATTTCTTCTTCTTTTGTAGCTCACCTACAAGGGGCAAAAAGAACAAAATATGTAGTAGTACTCATTTTATTCTGACTTCTAGCCTCTATACATAAAAGCGATGCACGTATACGTTTTGAGACTACCCGCACTCATGGACCTCTATATTCATCCTCCATACGTACAATTAGTTTTTGATTTCATCTACATTTAGTACTTCATGCATATATCACAAGTTTAATGTGACGGGAAATCTTTTTATTATGATTGTCTTTAGGAGTTTGCATTACACGTACGTATACTCATGAGTGGCTGCACTGCAGAGGCCACGCACACACATTTTTTTTAATAATTACTTCTCAATTTCTTCTTCTTTTGTAGCTCACCTACAAGGGGCAAAAAGAACAAAATATGTAGTAGTACTCATTTTATTCTGACTTCTAGCCTCTATACATAAAAGCGATGCACGTATACGTTTTGAAGCCAAATTGAGTGGAAGCATGCATCCATGACTCCAACATCACACCAATATTGCATTTCCATGAGAAAAGCAGTAGTTACTCTCTCTCTCTATATATATAGTTACCAATACACACACTACCATTAATTAGCTTATCCGTGTGAAGGTATGCTCTAATAAGACTGTCTCCAACAACCCTTACCTAAATGCGAGATGCATTTGATGGTTTGGGTCGCGCGCAGAAGAAATGTCTAGTACCCAAAACTTCTCTTTTCCAACAGAGGACGCAAAAAAGAAACCTACGGCGCCGCCCGCACCTCCCTGCATGCGACCCATCGGCATGGAGCCGCCTCGCCGCGCCGGCTGCTCCTCGCCCCGGACCTGCCTTGCCCCGTGCGCGGATGCCTCGCTGCGCCGGCGACTCCTTGCCGCGGTCTCGCCGCCCCAGCGGCTCCGTACCGTGAACCCGCCTCGCAGCGTCGGCCGCTCCTCACCGCGGGCATGCCTCGCGGACCCGCCTCGCCCCGCTGTGACCCCGACTTGCCGCGCCGGCGGCTCCCCGCTGCGGGCACACCTAGCGGACCCGCCTCGCCATGCCAGCCGCTCCTCGCCACCTCCTACGGCCCACCATGTCGACGACGCAAGGATTTGGGTCGAGAAGAGAAACGACGGAAAGAGGACGCGTATCTGGGTTCCCTCTCTCCTTCTACCCAAAATAGGTGCTCTCTTTGCCTATTCTGCTGGATGGCGTTTTTTCACTGTGCAGGACGTAAAATGGGTTTGGGTAGCGGTATGCATAGCTTGTTGGAGACAGTCTAATACCATGTATGTTCCAAAATGACTGGTGTTTTTTTTATATTTATATGAAGTCAAATGTCTTCAAATTTGACCAAATCTATAGAAAGAAGGGAGCTACCAACATTTTCAATATACCAAACAAATAAGCTGCAAAAATATGTTAAACAACTGTAGATTTAGAGTGTGTTTGGTTTGAGGAATGATGTGGTTCATCTTCTCACTCCTCACTTTTTGTATTTGGTCTGTGGAATGGAATGAGATGATCCATCACCACCTCATTCCTCAAAAACTAATAATTAGTATCACCTCATAAAGCATGGGGTGGCTCCACGAACCAAACACACCATTAGTAAAAACTAATTTTGTGCCATAGATAAATGCCTGCATTTTTTTTCTATAAAGTCAATCTGACTTAAAGAGATTTGACTAGGGAAGAAGTTAGCAAGCACGTTATTGGAACATAAGGAGTATAAGTCATGTTAAATTGTACTCCCTCTGTCACAAATACTTGAGATTTGGCCGCTAGTTCAGTATATCTTGAAGAGTATTTTAAGAAAAAGCTGCCATACTCGAAACTCGGCGATGAACCTAACAGCATCTAGTCATCTAACCAAATTTCAACCTCAAATTTTACTATACAAAAAGAAAATTCCCATCACATCAAAATACCAGCACATGCATGAAGTACTAAATGTAGATGAAATTAAAAACTAATTGCACAGTTTTGTTGTACTTTGCGAGACGAATATTTTAAGCCTAATTAGTCAAAGTTTAGACAATTTTTACCAAATACAAACGAATTACTACAGCGCGCATTTAATGCGCACTGTGCAAATTCAGGCCCCCGAATTGAGGATCTAAACACGGCCCAGGGTGAGTAGCACACACGCCTCCAGCGGCACGACACGACGGAATGTTCATGAGCAGTGAAGAGTGGAGCCCTGATGCAACTGCAATGCATGTGTGCCAGCAATGTCCTGTCGAGTTTCACCGTCGTCGCAGGTAGCCAGCAGAGCCTGAAATTTTTGCAGGTTGGAGGGAAGGGAAAGCGTTGCGTTGGCGGGAAGCAAAGGGGAAGGCAGAGACGACAACGTCGACAATGCTTGCGCGTTGCCCCCCCTGACATCGCACGTACGAATTCACGAGCGGCGAGCGTAGTGTACCTGGCGGGAAACCTAACGGACTCCCTTCAATTCGCAGCGACCGATCCTTGCACCTAACCTAACCATCACTGCTGTTGCAGCGTTCAAGCCTGTAAAAAGTTTTTTCGTCACACGTCACGCGCTGGCCGGCGGGAATCAGATCAGAAATTCAGAAGCCTCTCCCAATTTGGGCGCCGGGCCGGGATAAGATCGTCATGGCTTCGTTCATGCATCTTGGCAAATGTGGTTGTATCTGTATTGTATATATGGCATACAAAATCTCAGCTTAAGTTTTACCTTTCAACTTTGGTAGCAGAAATTGAGCAGTACTACTTACTGTACTAGTAATGTAGTACATGATAAAGTCTTGGCTTGATCTAGCCATGCATCCGAAGATAAGATCCTTACTGTACTAGATAGTAGATATACCATGCATGGAGGAGGAGAAGAAACAACGAGGGATGAATGCAAGCAGGCAACGCAGCATGATGATGGCGGGGAGGCAAAGAGAAACAGGCTTGGGGGTCCAGTTCCTCTCCAGCCCACGCAGCAGGTCGCCAGCACTGGGCAGCCATGCCCCCAGATCCACCCGCACTGGTCCCGGGGCCCCTACCCTACCCCACCCGCCTCGCCTCCATGCGCGTGTCTCTCTCCGGCTTGCCTTCTTGTTCGCTTCCAGTTAACGCCGATCTCCGATCCGGCCGCCCAGTGCCGGGCCAACCCGCCGCTGGCCCGCGGCAGCAGAGTTTTATCTGAGTTGCTCGCTGGTCGCTGCGCCCTTGCCGCAGAAAGTTACGGTGCCAGAAACCAACTCCTGCTGCTGACTTTGCAGAGTTGCAACCACAGCCATCCAGCATGTGGCTAAGTGGCTAGGCCGGTTTCCCCGGACCGAGTTCTCAGACTATCCGCACTCATGGGCCTCTATATTCATCCTCTAAAAGGAATATTCTATCCTAGTCACCATAAAATATACAGTTTTCCCGCATCCATCCATCCTTTATATCATCCTCTATCTACTGTGGGGCTCACTTGTTACTTTATCTAAATATATCCATGTGACATCTTGTTATGAAGAATTTATTGTCACGAATTTAATGGTGTAATCGGAATTTAATTTGGTGTTTTGATTTGTAAGTTATAATATTTTTTTATATGAGAAAAGGCTGGACACGCTTTACGAGGCATGGAATCTCTTTCTCGCGCCTGCCCGCGCCGTGATCTGGCGAACGCTACCGCGGTATATTTAGAGGATACGTGATGGTAGCGGACCGTTTCCGGTGCGGTGTCTTTTTACTGTATATGCTACTCTATATCGGTTCAGTTTTGGTTACCGTATGCCGGTGCAGCTGGTCTCAGCGGCCTCGCGCCCCTGCCTGTGTGTGCTGTGCCTCCCTCCACTCTCCACTCCCCGCGGGCGGCGTCGATCGGGACTTGTGACGAGCGGCGGCAACCCCGCCATGGGAGTGCTCCCAGTCGCAGCCATCCCGCGCTCCTTGATTGGCGCAAACGGTTTTAGTTTTACCAGCGCCGCCCGCCCGGTAACGTGATGTCACGAGAGGGGGTTCTGTTCTGATCGGGCTGCGGCCGACTTGTTTACTGCCAGCCATGCATCGCCACGTGAGTTCCAGCTCTCAGGGATTGCTAATGGCCTAATGTGAGACGAAAGCCGATGCATGCATCAGGACGGATTAACTAACGGAAATAAACCTAGGAACAGGTGCCTCATCAAGATATACTATTTGTTTGCAACAGGCAACAGCATTACAGTAACACCAAAGGCTAATTAATTAACCAGAAGATACTCCTATGGCAGAGGCAGCCATTACTGAGTGCTTTAGCTTGTTGGTTAACCGACCATCCCTCACAGTATTAATTAAGTACAACCTTAACAACGTGTCGATGCTATATAAACCTAACTTAGTGTAGTACACTAGTACTGTACTGTACTGCTGCCATATGGTATTACTACTGGACTAGAGGAAACCTTTTTTTTTTGAGGGGGCTTGATTAGTAGTAGTAGTGTGTTGATGCCACACAGTGTGCTTGTGTGCGAGTGACCCAGTGCGAGCTTTTTCCTCAAAAGCGCACTAAGGGTGTGTTTAGTTGGTGCAAAGTGGGTGAAAAGTTACTGTAGCACATTTCATTTTTGTTTGACAAATATTATCCAATCATAAAGTAACTAGGCTCAAAAGATTTATCTCGCAAAAACCAGACAAACTTAGCAATTAGTTATTTTTTTACATATATTTAATACTCCATACATGCGTTCAAATATTTGATATAATGAGTGAAAGAGAAAATATTTTGGGTTTGCATGGAAGTGAACGGGCCTAAAGTCCAATGGCCGTGCATGTTACACGTAGCTGTGCGTCATAATTGTCCTGTCCAAACTAACATCACAACACTGTCTCGCTCGCAAACCCATCATCTTCCCAGATCCGTTCTCGATTGGGAAAATTCCAACATCTCCGTTGCCCGTCCGTAGCAATCAGCACAATGATTCATAGAAATGGATGTAATTTTACAACAAAATATCAATATTCATAGAACCTAAAATCTTTAGGTTACGAAAATATATCTCATCACAATGATATCTTTTTAAAAAAGTTATGTCTTTGTTTGGATATAGTTAGGTTCGTATAAATCTACATGCGTTGAGGTGAAATTTGAACTAAGTTTTACCTCAATCGATGAATCCGACACCATTCAGACAAGGCCTAAGATGGTTTGGAAGTCCTTGTTAGTTCCCGAGACGGTGGGCAGGACAATCACAAGAGAGGAGCGAGGAGGCAGGCATTGGATATACGTGTTTCACCTGGATCGCAGGTGGCTGTACATGCATGCCAGCAGCAGTAAAAGCTGTCACAGGTTGAGAGTTGAGACAGCGTGGAGAGTGCACGGCGACACCGTGCAAGCAGCACTTGGTCGTGCACGACGCAGGCGTGACTCCGTGATGGCGTATCCGGATGCGGGCATGCATGCAGTCACTTCGTCCCCGCCCTCTCCCGGCCGTGACGAATTTTACCTTACTTGGCAGGCCCATAACGCTGCAAACTGGAATCTGTATCTTGTACAGTCGTACGTATACCACCACCCGTCAGATCAGATCGATCAGCGTCACATGTACAAGCAGCAGGCTCACACGGCCGGGCGGGCCTGCAGGTACGGTACGATGTGGTAAACGGCATGCAACAGCCACGGCCACTGGCTCGCGCTGTCTGTCTCCCATGCAGGCATTCGATCGGAGGGCGCGTCGCGTACGTACAACCAAACAGAGCAGACAGATGACGAGTGCAATGATGAGCAGCTAGCCTTGCTATGTGTACGTAGGATTGGTAGTTTGGTACCGGCACATATGCGTCGTATATCCATATATATGCGATCCAGGAGACCGGAAGAGGAGACCAATAACCTATCGTGTTCTCTGGATCCCAGGTAGTCGATCGCAAGCTAGGCATGATGCCTAGACGGATGTACACGTATACGGAGTACACGCGTACTAGTGTTGCTTATACGCGTGCGGACCCGGGGGCCGGCGGGCCCTGGCGTGGACGACTGCAGCACTGTTCCTCTCATCATCCTGGCAAAAGGGTGGCGATGCCGACGAGCGAGCGGGCCGCGACCTACCCCGCCCCGCGCCGGGGACATATGCATGGCATGGATAGGCTCGCTCATCGATCATCGCTGCCTGCCACTCCGTCCGTGCTGGATGGACCTCTCGGTCGCAGTAACGCGGCACAGCGACACGGGGACCCGTGGACAGTAGACACTGGACAGACTCTCGTGCCGGCGGCTGGTGCGCGCGCAGGCGCAGGCTGGCGGGGCGGGCGCGTCACGAATTGAAGGGGGGCGGCCCGGCTGGCCGGCTGGCCTGCGCTGGGCGCCTGGCTGCCTTCCCGTCTCCTCCTCCGCCATGCGTTGTTTCCTCGATCAAAACTCCTGTGCGCGCGCGGGAGGTCTGACAGGCATCACATGCCCGCGCACACCCACAGGCTCGCAATGATCAGCCCCTCACATGGGGGGAGGGCCGACGGCCGAGGGAGGGGCCTTGTGATGCAGCGGGAGCAGCTAGCAGGACCAGGGACACGGCCTGACCCACCCCCAACACACCATGCCGGTGCGAATGGTGCGCCTCCCTCGGCAGTCGGCCCGATGGCCCCTCTCTTATTTCTATTCTACCCCATCGCCCATCCAGCCGGCCTTCCTCTTAAATCCACAGGCCTCCTTCCCCATCCCCACGACGAGAGCCTGCATGGCCATGGCGCCGCAATGATAACATTCCTCTGAACTCGCCCCCATCCCAAAACCAACCACACAAGAGAACTCTGCTCCGGCTTCTACTACTACATCCGTAGTACCTGTGTCCGCGTGCACAACTGCTTCTCCTTCAGCCTTTGCTCTGACCACTGACTGCCGCCTCGGAACCTGCTCTGCCTCCAGAGGACACCGCTCGTCGTCGCACCTGAATGCGAGCCGGCGATCGTCCTGCAGCGCGCACGTCGTTCCGCGCCGCCTGACAACAACGAGAGCTTGTGAAGATGCCCACCAGGATGCGCGGCGGTTTGGCCGACGACACGCGGGACCTCCAGCGCCAAATGGGGTGCATGGCCGGCATATTCCAGATCTTCGACCGCCAGCGGCTCATCACTGGGGCCGGTCGCCGCGCCGCCCGGCAGGCGCAAAAGAGGCTGCCTCCGCCTTCCACTCCACCAGGTAATGGCTTCTCTCCTCGCCGTGCTTTCCTGTTCCCTGCATCTCTGCTGCGCTATGTTCGCGTTCACTTGGCTCAAGTTTTTCACAAACAGCCTTGTTTTTTTCTTCTTTTAACTTTGTTATTAATAGCGTTTTGCTTCTGAGAACTGATCCGGTTTCTAGGAGCTACTTGGTTTACGGCCAAAATTTGCCATACAAAAGATTTGACAAGTCAAAAGAGGTTGGCAAGTTTTGATAGCAAATCAAATGACACCCAAAAACATGGCTTGTCAAATCTTTGGCTTACATATTTTGGAAGCCAACCACGCAGCCCCTGATCACGCCCTTCTCCAAATCGTTTACTAGGTAGCGCAGCTACTCATCCTGGTATGAATGACTAGGTGTCATTTCTTTTTACTTATATAGGTGTCATTTATTTTTACTTATATATATATATATAATTGCTTCAAAATGTGAAAAGAAGCCCTTTCATACTGTCATTCAAAGTTTGGTAAGATTGACAGTTGGAGGGTTCAGCAAAGAACAACCTATCAAATTAAGGAATAAACAACACTTGGTTGGTAAAACTGCTTATTATATATATACAAGTATTAAAACTGGTTGGCTTGCAACATGGGCGAGCCACGTCCTGTAAAGTGGAACTTGCAAAAGAAATTGCCATGTTGGTACCAGAATACTAGTTTTATTTCCACTTACCTTTTTTACTGACGAGACTAGGAGGTTTGTTGTGCAAGTTAGCAGTACACCTGTAAGGAAAAAACATGTGTACAGTACTATAGCAGTGGTTGACTCTAGTAATTGTGATCATAAAAGCATTTCCTTAATATTGCACTAAATGACAGCACATGATACTACTACCTTTTAGCACTAGATGAGCACGGCATCGGCGTAATGACATCCAACGATGAGGATTCCGGTACCCAGAACCGGAAATAGAATGAGGAAAACTATTTTCGCTGATGACTGAGGAGGACAGCTGAACAGTATATTATAAATTCATTTATGTAATCGAACTGAAGAGGACGTCTTAACATTTTGCATTTTTTAAATAAACCCTTCTAGCAATGCCATATTAACTGAAGAGGACAGCTTAACATTTACTACTTTTTTTTAAAAAATAAATCCTTCTAGTAATGACAGATTAACTGAAGAGGACAGCTTAACATCTGATTTTTTTAAAAAAAATAAATAAATCCTTCTATCAATTACAGATTAACTGAAGAGGACAGCACAACAATTTTATCGTAAGTTACATCATTTATTAATGAATTTCCCCCCAAATAATTCATCACCTTTGCCCCTATCCATCTTTTGCATTACCATCATTGCATAACAAATTGCTCGATTTTCTCTGGTTAGATATTTTATATTCTAATAATGCATCCTTATGTTTTCCAGGCAATACTCATCCAAAGAGCAGTAGCAATGTTCCAGTTCAAAGTTCAAGTACCTCAAAGATCATTCTGGTAATATTAGATTGGACTGAACTTCTTTTTTCTTTTTGGCTGGGAAAACTCATGCGTCAGAATTTTAGAAGTATGTTATGAATGCATAAAGAAGTTGGCACTGACCTCCCGTTCGCTTATGCAGGAGAAAACATTCAGCAAATGTATGACCGAGAACAGCAGCCTTTCAATCGAATCATCAAGAGCTTCTTCTTCCTCCTCTTCATGCTCATCCTTCTCCTCCCTTGACGGCAACAAATCAGTCCAACAGGAGCTTCCTTACATCAATGAGGAGCTCTTTGTGCAGAGGTCACTGAAGAGCTCGCCAAGTTTGAAGGAATCTGATATGAACACCAAGTCTGGGCATCCTAATGTCGGTTTCAGAGACATAGTGAAGGACTCCATCAACCGGGACCCTGGAGGCCTGACTGTAAAAACCTCGGTGCAGGAGGCAAGAAGAAACGGGCAGTACAAGGACTCACCGAGGCCACTGCTGCTGTCCAAATCAATGGATGGAACCTGTATCATTGGGATCGATAGGACCACAAAGGTTCCTGCAAATGTCACTGAATCTAGAAGGTGTTTGCAGGAGCAGTCACGCTTCTCATGTGATGACCGAAGACTCCTGCGGCCAGCTGAAACCCAGGAAAGCAAGAGGCCTTCCTCGACGCCAAAAGAGCTTCCTAGATTATCCTTGGACAGTAGGAAGGAGTCTCTGAGTCCAGGCTCACGTCAGAAGAACCTCAGTTACAGGAGAACTGATGATATTCTTCTGGATACTTTGAGGCCTCAAGATTCCCCCAGCCATAGGAGAGCTAACAGTGTTATTGCCAAGCTGATGGGGTTGGAAGAAGCAACAAATGCTACAGGGGCGCTGACTGCTGAAAACTGTGAACCCACAAGATCACCGAGACCAGCTCAAGCCACTCACCATGAGCATCCATCACGCTCCCCCAGAAGCACTTGCCAGGAGTCCTGCAGCATGCAGCTGAAGAACGAGTCCTCAGTACTGAAAACCAAGCCTTCCCCACGAATTGTCACAGAAGCAGCTCCTTGGAGGCAGCAGGACAGAAGTGCCACCAATATCAAGGCACAACAATGTCGAGAAGCTGAAGGGAGGCCAAGAACAGCATCTGTCTATGCTGATATAGAGAGAAGGGTCGGGGGCTTTGACTTCTTAGAGTGTAATAACAAGGACTTCAGGGCTCTCAGAATATTGGGTGCATTGAACGCAAAAGATGCTAAGAGCAAGAATGACAGCAGTGGTGGATCAGTGGCTAATCACAGGACAGGATATGATCTCACCACTAACTCTGGAACCTTCCAGGCTCCTATTGTGGTCATGAAGCCTGCAAGAACCACTGATAAGCATGGGGTTTCACTGGCCTCTGTTGCTCCCATGGCAGGCCTCAGAAGCCTCAGAAAGTTGCCGGCTAGATATTCATCTTTCACCGGCACAAATGAGACAGGCACAAATGAGAAGATGCATCTTCGGATGTCAAGAGCTCAACTGAAGTCTGAAGAAACTGTCAGCAGTGCTAGCTCGCCAAGGCCTACAAGCTCATCAAGCCCCAGAAATGTGCTAAAGAAGGCAGAGCCTGAAAGGAGGTCTCGTCCACCTGTTTCACCAAAATCTCCAAGCAAGAAGTCCAATGAAGCTGTCTCTCCAAAAGGAAGAATAAGATCAAAGCCTTCTCAGGTGAAATGCCACCGTGAAGAGGTCTTGCAGAGTACAGGGAACAGAATAAGCTTAGCAAAGCAGGTTGATGTCAGTGTTATGGATCGTGCAAAGCCTCCGGGTGGCAACTCAACCTTCGTTCCACCAAGCAATGCTGCTGCAACAGCAAGTCACAAGGTACAGATAAAATGGAAAGAAAGTTCATACCAATAATCCATCTAATTCTACATTTTTCATGCATTCTGTATTCATTGTTTACCACTACTTTACTAAGGAGCGATTTCTCTCTATCCCCTTTCAGGCTCCTTCAATTCTGGGTTCAGACCAAAACATTCATTCACTGGACAACATTCCAAGCCCTGTCTCTGTCCTTGATACATCCTTCTATCATAAAAGGATCTCAGATTCATTCAGAGGTGAGAAGTTATTTTCTTAGTTACCAGTATTAATTTGCATTAGATATCCACTTGTTTCATGCAAGAACATTAGCATGATAGATCCTTTGGTTTGGTCTTATTCAATTCAGAAACCCATAGTGTTACTAAAAGGACAAGCATAGCTAGCTGTAAGCGTGCTGATAACGCTAGTGACAGATAATCTGCAATAAAAGCTACCAGGTAGCTCGTGGTCCTGCAATTAGGAAGAACAGTGCATGGCTGCAACCCCACAAGCAGCAATGCTTATGCAGGAGCATGATATGTGTCTTTTGGTGTGCATACATGCTAGTATAGATGTGCCCACCAATGTCCCCCTATACAAATACACCCAGTGTGTATGATCTGTATGTTTATTCTAGGTAGACAGTGTTTTTGTGTCTCCTGTCTGATACATGCTTTCTTCAGTTGAATTATCAGGCAGCGAACTCTGTATTTTCTTTTGGTACATTAAATTGTTCTGCACTGTATAGGAATTGTTTTCTGAACATACCCTTTTACCTGTTCAGATGGTGAGACACATTCTTCAGAGGAATGCTGGAACCCAAACAGCCTGCCTGACACGCCACAGTCAAAAGCGAGCAGTGAAGTCAACCAGATTAAACCAGAAAATTTGGAAGTTCTGATCCAGAAGCTTGAGCAACTGCAATCAATGAATGAAGAAGACGCAAGTATCAAAGAAGTCATGGCATCAGTCACTGCAAATAAAGATCACCAGTATATCTATGAGATACTGTTGGCATCTGGTCTTTTGCACAAAGAACATAGTATCGCAGTATTACCTGGTCAACTCCAACCATCAAATTATGCAATCAATCCGGAGCTCTTCCTCATTCTTGAGCAAACAAAACCAGACTTAGTTTCCGCCTTCCAAACTGTCAGCGGAGCTAAGAAAAGTTGTAAGCCTTACACAGGGAGGCTTCATCGAAGACTTGTGTTTGACCTGGTAAATGAAACAATAGCTCAGAAGATGAGCATCTGCAGATCTGGAAGGCAGACAGTAAAGTTTCTTCAATCAAGGAAGTTAAGTGGGTGGCAACTATTCAAGGATTTATGCACTGAGGTTGACAGGCTAATAAAATGCTCCGAGGAGGAGAATGAAAACATGATAGTAGATGAGAATACAGTCAATGGAATGAAAGACTGGATGAGCTTCGACACTGTGCTACATGGCATGGTTTGGGAAATTGAACGATCCATCTTCAAGGGCCTTATCGACGAGGTCATCGGCGGTGAGACTACAGAGAAGATGCAATTTGTACAAAGGAAGCTGCAGAGGCAGCTTTCTTTCAGTAGTATAAACTGAATATGCGCTGTAGTAGTCATTTCCATTAAGAAGCTTATAGCAAGTAGCAACTAGTAAATGTGACATTTTCTATTTTTCTGAAGACTAAACTGTAGAAGGAGTATAAATGATCCTCAACACTAATCTTGCTGCCAGAAGCAAGAAATATAAATATAATATTCTTAGTAAACTTCTGTCTAATGGTGTGATGTTGTTTTGATTGAATCATGCCGCACAATTACACAAGCCCTTGTTTCTTTTTTTTTCATGAAGCAGGGACCATTTGGCTTCTATAGTTTTGGAACATCTCATACTATTATAGATAACAAGATGTCTTCAGCCACTCTGGCAGAGTGCTAATGACACCAAACTGGGGTTCTAAAACTGTAGTCCAAACTGTCTTACTGTTTAGCCAAAAGAATGCAACAGTTCCAACCCGGCATTCACACATGATCAACAAAACGTGCCACTACCCTCCCCAAAGTAAACGGAATCGATAAGTGGTGTGAAGACATCTAGCACTGCAGTGCCAGATCATGTAGGACACGGGATATGACACCGGATGCAAATTGGGAGCAGAGAGATGAATTGAACAGACAAGGACAGGACAGGCATTTGCTGAAAGTGACAGCGCAAGGCGTACCTCCAACTCCAATCCCAGACCGGCATGCATGCCTGCCATTTTCCAAACTGTGCCCGCACAGTGAATAGCCCAAGATGCAATGATCCACCTCCCGGAGTTATCTGACAACGACTTCCACAGAACTCCGGCACTCGATGCCCCTTCAGACTGTTAACTTTACCAGTCGGAGATTCATCGGCTCGGACATGTGTACTGCCTCGGACGAACAGTCCTGAGCTTGGGAGGAAGCCTTTCGGCACCGCACATGGAATGCCGGCGCCGCCATGTCAGCGGAAGCAATAAGTTAGCATCGTCCCCATCAGCGGGTCATCTGCAACAGGACCTGGTACCGATGGTGGGCGATGCCGCCAGCTAGCACGCGCGGCCCAGATGCGAGACGCTGCTCTCCCAGTCAGGCAATGGCACATTAGGAGCAAGCGCCCTCCGGCGCCACGCACAGTGCGCGCGCGCGTCTCACAAGCGTTTCGTCGAGCACGCGGTCGGCGCGCCACTGCCAGCTGGCTAGGAACGGTGAGCTGACGATCGCGATCTCGGAGAACGCATCGCCGCCTCCACCCTCCTCGTCAAATTCATCATCTGACGCCACCACTGCAAGAGGTGGGACGACCGACGGCGGCCCGGCGGCCCCGCAGCGGCATTGGAGCAGTTATTAGTGGTGGTGGTGGTGGCCAGTGGCCACAGGCCAATCGTAGTGGAAATTGGAATGGCGAGGCCACCGGCGACCGTCCGCCCCACGCTACAACTTAATGGGCTGGGAAACTGTTGGGCGGGCCTAGATCAGCCAGGCCTAACACACAAGGACGAAAGTCACATGGGCCCTAAATTATAATGTTTGGCCCGTGGAGGTGTTTTGCACGCGTGACTGGGAAGGAAAGGAAATGAAACGGCGAAACCCACACCCCCCAACCGCACCCTCTCCGTCACGCGTGTGTGGCCCCACACGTCAGAGAAATATCACTAAACCCTTTGAGACTTTTCCCTGTGTGCCATTATAAAAGATCGCAATTCCCTGTGTGCCCCTGGAAAAATTCAGCGGTCTTCAGCGCCACTACTCCAACTTTTTTGTGTCCTCCATGCCACTTCCGTCAGTTTGAGTTCTAACGCCGTCAAACTGCACGTGTGAAAAGACGAAAATACCCTTAAGTCTAAATATGTTATTAATTTTTTTGAGCATCTTAACGACTTCAAATGAAAAAACTCAAAACTAGAAAGTTGTAGATCTTGTCGAGATCTATAATTTTCATATAAAATTTATTTTCATTTAATTCCGCAAAAAAATGATTTGATATGATTAATATATCTTAGAAAAATCATATTTTTTTGCAGAATTAAATAAAAATAAATTTTATATGAAAATTATAGATCTCGGCAAGATCCACAACTTTCTAGTTTTGAGTTTTTTTATTTGAAGTCGTTAAGATGCTCAAAAAAATTAATAACATATTTAGACTTAAGGGTATTTTTGTCTTTTCACACGTGCAGTTTGACGGCGTTAGAGCCCAAACTGACGGAAGTGGCACGGAGGACACGAAAAAGTTGGAGTAGTGGCGCTGAAGACCGCTGAATTTTTCTAGAGGCACACAGGGATTATAATCTTTTATAATGGCACACAGGGAAAAGTCTCAGACCGTTTTCGAAACCCTCTTGTCCTGTTTCGCTATAAACCCTTCACGCCCCGGCGTCCGTGGCTCGCTTCTGTTCGCGCCGCCGACTCGCCTCGCGTTCGCGTCGACTCGCTAGGGTTTGCCGTTCCCGTCGCGGGCGAAGGCGGCGTCGTCTCGTGGCGGCGCCGTCTCCGTGGGCCTTCCCGCTCCCAAGGTTCGTATCCCTTTCTTTTCCCTCTTTCAATGATTTTCGATCCCTCCGCATAGGTTTGATTGTTTGAATGTGTGTATTACTGGCGATCGGGTTGTCTCAACTGTGGTGGTGCGTTGTTTTAGTAGCGAGATTACTTCGGAATCCAGTGGCTGTAAATTGCGAATTGGGGAGGGGGTAGTTTCTTTCGTGCCGAGATTATTTTGCAATCGAGGGGTTAGTAGATTGGAATTCGTGTTGTGGTTCTGGCTGGAGTTTTTGTTTGTGTTCTGATGGCGGCATGACAATCAGATCCTCTTGCTTCCTACACCTGTGTAGGATTAGACGGAAGTTGTGTTTCCTGTGGTGAAAAACGATCAACCTCTTGCTTCCTACGCCTGTGTAGGATTGCATGGAATTTATTTCTTGTGGTGGAAAAGGTTGGGTTAAGTTTCCTTTGGTGAAAAAGATTGACATTTATTCAATATAACAGTGAACTAGCGTGAATTTGTCTGGTTTTGATTTGCTGCTAAGCTAGTCGCAGCTCCCAGTACTGTATGAAAATGCACAATGTGGAATCAGGGCATTAAGAAGGAAACATGAATTCATGAACAGCCATCATGCTGTCTCCTGCCGTTTGTACTTCTGGTTGGCACTTGGCAGCCAGCACTGAACTTCTGGTCAAATTCAACAACATTGATATCTTTTGTTAGATGTAAGTTTGTACAATGGGCGTAACTGATTTTTGTTTACTTGAATTATTTCCTTTCTTAAGAAGTTCAATCTTTTTTCTATGGATATGGATGTTGTTAAGTTGTTTTGCTTAACTTTCTGAAGAAAGAGATGGTAACTACATACTTGAATAGGTTGTTGGATGATTTACCTTGGGGTTGCTTACTGCTTCTTTTTCCAATGTTTCAGTAACCTTCCTACTTGGGTGCTTGGCAAACTAGATAGAATCTTTTCTTGTTTCCTTTTCATTACACTGGATAACCGTGCATCTCCTAACAGTCCACTTCAAGGCGCTTAAATACTAATTTTGCTATACCTTGTGCAGCAATGGCCTTGGAAGCTGGGAGCCCAGCTACTTCTTTTACTCCACAAGTGGTATTATTTTTCAACCCTTTAATTAACCTTTACGTTTGTCAATAATCGCTGAGTTGGACTGAAAGTAATGATGTTTCTGCTTACAGGTTGCTAAAGCATTTGTTAAACAATACTACCAAACTCTTTGTTACACACGAGAGGATGCCTATAAGTTCTATAATGACTCAAGTATTCTTGGTCGAACAGATTCTAATGGGAAAATGATGAATGTAACCACAATTAATGTAAGTTCTCTGCAACGTCATGATGCTAGTGCTATCAATGGAGTCTAGGAACTTTGGTATAGAAGTTTTGTCTGGTTTCAATGTCAGAATGTGAATTTTGATGACATGTTTCTTATCTGCCTAATTAATTTAGAAGCTAATCAAATATATGGCTGATAGGTTTAACTACGCTAATATATCATGGCCAACAAACTGTTCTTTTACGATGATTCCTATTTTTTTTAACTAGAAAAAAAAATAGATGTAGTGGGCCACTCCATAGATCAAACCAAACACTCCCATAGGCTCCTATCTCGATTAAATCTTGGTTTCAAATTGAACAAACTTGGCAATGCCTTATCTCTATATGTATAGAAGTAACAAGAAAAACAAGTGAATTTAGTCACTTCAAACGTAGGAATAACAAGTGAATGGGTGGAGCATGGACTAGTACTTGAAATTATGATTTTTAGCTCTGATTTATTGTTTATATCTTGTATAAATCGGTCATAGCTTTTTATTCCTATGTTGATTCTGATGGGCTGATCAATTTATTTTATGTGCTTGAGCAGGATATCAAGGAGCAACTTGTGTCTGCAGACTTTGCTGATTGTTTGATAGAGATAGAGACTGTTGATGCACAGCCATCCCATGTGGATGGTGTGCTCATTTTGGTTGCTGGATATTTTACAACCGATGCTGTGAAACAGAAGTTCACACAGTCATTCTTTCTTGCTCCACAGGAAAACAGAGGCTATTATGTTTTGAATGATATGTTCAGACTTACCCGGATTTCAACTGAGGTGAAGGAAGTTGTAGCTAACCATGATAATAAAAGCACACATATTACAACCCTGCCCAATGGTGAAGTTGTCAGCACCTCTGCAAATGTTGTTTCTCCAATTAAAAATGATCCTGTTGTTGAGACATGTGTGAAAGTGGTTAACAAGGATATGGAGAAGGTACCTGAGGCTTCAACTCCTCTTACTGCTGAGAAAGCAGTTAACAAGGATTTGGAGAAGATTCCTGAGGCTGCTCCAACACCTCGCGCACCAGTTGAGAAGGCTGCTCCAGCACCTCGCGCACCAGTTGAGAAGGCTGCTCCTGCTCCTCGCACACCAGTTGAGAAGGCTGCTCCAGCACCTCCCGCACCAGTTGAGAAGAAGGGTGCTCCAGCAGCTCCTGCGCCAGTTGAAAAGGCTGCTCCAGCTCCTCGCGCACCAGCTGTGAAGGCTGCTCCAGCTCCTCGCGCACCAGTCGAGAAGGCAGCTGCAGCTCCTCCCACACCAGTTGCGAAGTCTGCTCCAGCCCCTCCCTCATCAGATGAGAAGGAAGTAACTAGGAAGACTTATGCATCAATTGTGAGTTTTTATTTTTTATTTTTACTTTCATGTACCTTTTACTGCTGCAAGTATCTAATGTGTCTGAGTTATTATATTGCCTTTTTTCAATCATCTGGCGAATTGCGTGTTGGCATATTTATTTGTATTGTCTGTTGGTGACTTGTAGGTTAAAACCATGAGGGAGAGCACACAGCCTGCCCCAGCTGCCAGACCCGCCAAACCCAATCCAAGGCCAAAGGCGGCTCAAAATGTGGAGAAAAATGTGTCCTCACCTTCAAAACCTGCTCATTCTACTGATAATGCCCTCCCAGGCGATAAAAGTGTTCCTAAAAATAAATCACATGATGGTTAGTTTCTCTTCTCTACTTCAGTTTCTTGTTTAAAGAAACAAGAAAATAATGGGGTTTATTCTGAATTGTAACACTGCCTTGCTTTGCAGAGCCAGGGTACTCAATTTTTGTTAAGAATTTACCTTTCGACGCAACTGTTGAAATGGTGGAACAAGAGTTCAGCAAATTTGGTTCTATTAAATCTGGTGGTATACAAGTCAAATGCCAGGTTAGTTTAAGTTGTAGGTTTATGGGTGTTTGGTTTTGAGGGGTTGATCCGTCATTAGGCGATTCTATGAATTTTGGTGGGATGGCCCCATTCATCATGTTTATACTAATTGTATGCAAAAGGGGAATGAAGTGGTGATGGATCAACTCATAACATTTCTCAAACCAAACAAGAATTCGAGTGGGATGTGCTTTAGTTTCTACACTTGTTGACATTTTCTTCCTGTTGTTGCAGCCTGATCAGTTTTGCTTTGGCTTTGTTGAATTTGAGTCTCAGCAATCCATGGTAGCAGCAATCGAGGTTTGTTTGCCTTCTTGTCTAGTTGACTTGCTTTGCAGTTAAATTCTTCTGTTGCATTCATGTATTTGGTTACTTTTCTTGGCATCTGCAGTCTATAAGCTACATTACTGGTTTCAGTTAGCTGGAGAACATTTATCTATGTATTTTGACTTACGCTGAACGATGTGCATGAGCTGTGGGTTTATAAAGTTTGAATAACTCAATGATGGCTCACAGTATTTACAAATAATAATATTTCCTTTTTTTAGGCTTCTACGGTTTATTTCGGCACAAGAGAATCATATGTTGAGGAGAAAAGAACCAAAACACGAGGTGAGGAAGCATTCCAATCTACATAAGTCTAGGCGAATGAACATGTTTTGGTTCATAATTGTTGACATACTGCCTCAACATGTTCACTGTAAAGATAGGTGACTTTGTAAAAGTAATGGCACCCTGACCTGTTACTGTCATAAATTCTGAATTATATTCCTAGAGAAGAGAAGTCATGGCTGTGTTTGTTAGCAAGGATTTTTTACTAGATGGAGTCTGCAGTTTGGTTTGGTTCCATTCCATCCTTGGCTGGCTAAATGTTTCCATACACGGCGAACTAGCTCATGTGCAACTCCCTACATTTTCTTTATAGTTAATTAATTTAAATTCTAGCAACTAATAGCTGCTTACCATTATTGGGCCTTTTCAGTTGCCTAACCTTTGACGATATAATTATCTTGGTCTTGTGCTTGAACTAGTTTGTGCCTGTGTTCAATTTTTTTTTGTTTGAATTCATTTGACATGCCTTTTCTTTTTCATTTCAGTTGTCGATGGTGTTATCACCCGTGGGGATGACAATGGCAATGGCTTCCAGTCTGGGAGAGGTGGTTACTACGGGGACAGCTACAAGCGGCAGTGGGGTGGTCAGAACAACGGCTACTACCACGACGGAGATAACACGAGGAACGACTATTCAGGCCGTGTCCGAGGACCACAAGGGAACGGCTACCCTCAGAACGGCAACGGCTACCACCAGAACAGGAATAGCTACCAGCAGAACGGCAACGGCTACTCTGGGAATGGCTACCAACAGCGACGCCCCAGCAACAACAACGGGAATGGGAGGGTTGGGCGCAACAATGGCCCTAGGCATCAACAAGGCCCTGCTGCTGCGTAGACTGACATTTTGCAGTTCATCCATGAAACGAAAGCAGTGAGATACTTTCATGTCCTAGGAACTAGGAACACCAGGCTTGTCTAGATACTTTGGCATGGGCTGCATTTTTGGCGCAATTGATAACGCAATTGTGCGTCTTGTCTGGAACTGCTATATGAGTAGTGGGGAGCAGGTATTGCAAAAAATCATCTATCTACTGCTAAATCGCTGCTGCTCTATGTTGTGCCGTCCTCTTCAAGCTGTCCGTGTGCACGGCGATTTATCTGCTAGGCAAAGGCTTTCCAAATGTCTAATTTTGTGGGCCGTGTCCCGGGACTGGCAAGTGGACTGATGTGTTGTAGGCGAGGAGACAAGCTCTTCTCCTTTTTTTTGGGCCGGGCCACTGCTGGCCACAGCTTTTGCAGGGGAGCTTTGTTCCGTGCAAGCTTCGCCAAGCGCCACAACCCACAGGGATCGCATCGCATTCACGCGCTCCCACCTCCCTTTCCGTCCGCGCGGCGCGGGCATGGGATGCGCATCAAATCCGGCCGCGATCCGCTTCGTTCCCCGGGGGCGACACATGTTTTGTTCCCAGAAACTCCGCGGTTGCGTGCGTCTGCCTCGCGCTCGTCCGCTCCGCACCTGGCGCGTCGCGGCCATGAGATACTGTAGATATTTCGTGGCGCGTCAATGTCACACCGCACACGGCTAGACCACCACCACAGGACCAGTCCAGGCGCACGCGCACGGCAACTTGCTCTCCTCTCCGTGGTGCTGGTGCGTGCATGCACTGTCCCTGTCCGCTTCACTTCACAGAGAAGGAAAAGAGCGTGACCGGGAGAGGGAACAAAGAGGCCAAACTTGTGTTGTGGTGCATGCACAGTAAATACTACCATGCATGTCCGCTTCATCACACAAAGAAAGGGAAAAAGGCGTGACCGAGCGAGAGAACCAGATGCCAAACTTGTGTTTGTGTGGTGCATGCACAGTAGATACCATATTAGTTACCGCGGCGTGTAGAGGTTGCCATCGGACTGAGAAGGACACAGCTAGCATGCCTAGGATAGGATATATCGGCCGACAGTCACGGCTATGAGGCCGACAGTCACTGTGCAATTAGTTTTTTTTTCCGTCTACGTTTAGTACTCCATATATATATCCAAACATGCTCTTTTATTATAGAAGGCAAAAGTTTTTAGGGACTAAACGAGGCCTGCTTATTTGTACGAGAACATGACATTTCATACGACCATAAATACTAAGTGTTCTGTTCATGATGTATGGATCTTTAATAAACATCTAAATGTTCTGTTCATAATATATATGTCGTCTAGCTTATGTAATGTAGCACTAGTACTTCTTTACATGTTGTTCATGAACAAAGTTAAAAGATTGGGTGCTACCAGAGCGTGCGCGTGCAGGATCTGGGTTTTCCGCCCGCTCACCTCCTCCACAGCAGATTCTAGTCAGAAAAAAAACACAACAACTCTCTTTTCCCCGACTCAGGCGCACCCTCGCACCCGCCGTCACCGCCTCACCGCATCGAGCTATGGTTTCTCCGGAACTCCGGTGAAACCATAGCTCGCCCGCGGCGCCACCTTCTCCCCCTCCCCCCGCCGCCGACGCCACCATGGTCGGAGCTCCCCTGCCCCGACCTGGCCCGACCGCTCCTGCCGCTACCAACTCCCCTAAACCGTCCATCAACCATCCCGCCTGGCCTACCAGCCTCCCCCCTGCCGGGTATTTTTATAGCCCACTGGTGTTGGAAGAGATGATAGGGAGAGCTCGCTGGAACCCTAGAAATCAGATCTAGGAAGAGGAGAGAGGGGTGGAGGCCTACCTGGAGCGGATCTGTTGCTGCTGCCGCCGGATCCAGCGGATCCGCCATGGCCGGCGCGGGCGCGGGAGCGGGTGGATGCCGTCGGGAGCGAGCGAGAGAGAGAGAGAGAGGGAGAGGGAGAGAGAGCGGGTGCTTCTGAGTGCGAGCGCGGGCAAGGCTGAGTGTGGGAGGCGTGCGAGCGGGTGAGGGCGGGGCTGAGTGTGGGAGGCGTGCGAGCGCCTTGGCTAACGCGTGCACACCCGTAATAAATCATTTCCGTAAAAGATGAACTGGATGAGAATCCTAAACCAATCGATACTGATCTAATTCCCCAAATGGAGTGAGCACGTTAGCACTAGTCAATATAATGGCACGAAGGAATAGGTTTTGTCAACCAACAAACTAAGGGCAGTTGTCAAAAAAAAAACTAAGAACCTGCTTGGAATGCGAGAAACCTGTTCCAGTGTTTTTCCCGTGATGAACTGAGTCTTGTGAAATTTCAGTGTGATTCCTGTGAAATTCTTTCATTCTCAACCTGGTGTGCGTGAAGACAAAAGTAGTAGTACGGAGTAGTATAAGATATCCCTCGATCAGGAGTTTTTTCCTGCCTCCTCCGCGCTCCGACAACTGTTCAACGCTGTTCATGACGTTAACGTCTCAACACTGTTTATGACATAATATCGATATTTACTGTTTACTTTTATCTTTCTTTTCACTCGGTCAAATTTAAAATGTTTTCCTCACTGTTTATCGTGGGGGCGGCGGCAGCACGCCCAACCGTACTAAATAGAGTGTTATTAGTATGTACGTTCCCCCTCCCAGAGATTCTGCAAACTAATAAAGGGCACCCAGATGAATTATGGCATGACCGCGCGCGCAGACCAGTAAGTTGCACGTATTGTATCGGCTCAGGTGCATGCACGCACGCTGCCATGCCGAATTAGTGCCAGAGCAGCAGCAAATTGGCGTCGTGGCGACACTGAATAGTGGTCGGTGGATAACATAAACTATCACACGCGCTGGGCCGGGACGGGCTCCGTGCATGCATATCCCTCTCTCTCTCTAGCTATCTCTATCTAGATCTCGGAGAGCGATGTGACGAGGCCGGAGAGAGGGAGAGAAGGAAAAGGAGCAGCAGCGAGCGAGTAGCGGCAGGAAGATGTAGAAAGGTTAAAAGGCGGCAGGGCAATATATATTCTGCTCCCAACTTGTGCAATTTGGCTTCTGCGTTTGTGGTCAAGGACCTTTTTCTCCCGTGCTGCCTTTTACACGTATATATCGGCAGCTTGCGCCCCCGTCCTGTTGCTTGAGGGTTTAATGCATGATGTGCATGCGGTCGCGGTGGATGAACGCGATCGACCGAGGAACTTACGTGTGGTAGACTGGTGCCCGGTGGCGCTGGTGTTAACACAGTGGGGCCTTGTTCTCTTCCCTTTCAAATTTTAAGATTTTTCACTCTCTCTCAATCACATCAATTTTTAGACGCATGCATAGAGCATTAAATGTTGGTAAAAAATAACTAATTGCACAGTTTGGTAGTAAATCACGAGACGAATCTTTTGAGCCTAATTAGTCTATGATTGGACACAAATTGCTAAATACAAACGAAAGTGCTACAGTAGCTAGAGTTAAAAAAAATTGTAATCTAAACAAGACCTAGCTTCGGTGTCATCACTTCGTCACAATTAAAATCCTGGAGAAGAAGTGGTACCGTAATGAAAAAAGAGATCACTAGCATATAGATCAAGGAATCGTCTCTACCTAGTTCATCAACCTGCAAATCTCGATCGACCTGTAGCATTTTACCTGTCGACTGAAACCGAACCGCCGAGCAAAATGCACGCACATGGATCGGAGCATGTGTGTACGGACAAGGCGTGGTCTACAAACGTGGCCTTGAAAACCTTCCACCGTTGTACGTGTAGCTCTGCAGAGCACACATGTGGTCGGCCCTTCTTAGGACTCGTTCGGTTTGGGCAAAATGATACCAGCAACCAATCCGGCTAATAAAAACTTATATAAATTGTCTAATGATTCCGGCCGAGAATTCTTCCTGGGAGTGATTCCGTGTCAAACGAACGGGGCCTTAATCCGTACCTGATGGACGGAATGGTCACGAGATTCCCTCTGAAAACTTAGTAACTATATTATAACATGAATATTAAATATAAATATCCTATCGTAGCATCGGCAAATTTTGTAACTAATGATCGTCACGTCGTTTACCAATAACAGGTCTCTATATATAGCCATATAGGCTACCTAACTACAAACTCGTTAATCGTTATATGTAGAGTTCCAGTAACAAAAATAATAATAATTGTGCCCAATAAGGCTAGAGAGCTAGTACTAGTTGCATGCCAAACCAAAAGCCTCATGCCTAACACACTAGTCTACTCCTAGCTAGCTGACTCCATCCATGCATGATCGTGTCAGTGCGTTTTATTTTTTGGCTGGATAGCTGTTGACCTTTTAGCTACACTAGACTAGAAGGTACATTTCCCAGTTGGCACACGCATCATCATGAACTTGATCAACTTGCTCCTTTCTGGTGTGGGTTAGTGCAGTACTTAGCACTAGTAATTAATAACAGATTTCATCATGAGGTGCAAGTTGGCCATTAACAACGACAATAAGTTAGTCCCTACGCTACTGCCGGGATGCAGCAAGGATCGCATGGCAACTTGCCCTTTATTTTCAAAACCGCAGGCTGTCCAACAATCGTGGCCGGTTATATTGCTAGTTGCGTGTTGGGATCAGACTTTCTTTATTAATTAATTAATTAATTAATTAATTTTGGTATAATATAAAGCAGCTAGTACGCACATAGCTAGTTAGACACGGTAAACATCACTATCATTGTCGACAAAATAAATGCATGGATAAACTTATCGTCCTGTGGTAGCATCTTTTTGTTGGATTTGTGCATGGACCGTCATCAACTTGAGTGATACTGAGTACTCGCTATTTGGTTGCAAACTATAGCTCACTTTATTATTGTCTTAAGTCGAACTTCTCTAACTTTACTAAGGTTATAGAAAATACAACCATATCAAATTGGCTCTATCACATTCTCCGTGAAATAAGACTTTGATGATGTGTTTATTTAAAATTGTATATATTAATATATTTTTTTTCTAAAAACTTGGTCAGTTTTGGAAATCTTGAATTAATATAAAACTAAATTGTGCTATAATTTGAGATAGAGGGAGTAGCATTTTATCGAGCACTAAAAGTCTCTGGTAAATGTTGTACCACACCACTCACCTCAATGATCCTTGCACTTGAAACTCGTATGCACTATCATGGTCTGATACATTCTCTATGCCACAAAAAGATAATAATTCTCATTTTTCAAGAAGTCAAAAGTTTTTAAATTTGATTAAACCTATACAAAAATATTGACATTTACAATACCGGACAACATTAGATTAATCATAGAATATATTTTCATATATATATATATATATATATAGAGAGAGAGAGAGAGAGAGAGCCATAGGTAATAATAATAAAAAAATTATAACTTTAGTCAAAGTTAAAAAAAAAAGTCTAACTTAATCCAATCCAATAATTACATGTTATTTGGAATTGAGGTAGTAGATGTCATAGAATTCATAATTATAATGTAAAAGCATATATCGCCCGCGTCGTTTTCATTTATGTGAGATACCAAAGAATCGAATATTTTTAAAATTTTAACTAAAGTTTTAGATTCTAAATAAAATCTCATCACAATGAAGAATATAATAAAACTTTCGCTGTATACACTTACAAGTCGACACTGCCGAAGATCACGTATTTTAACTGAAATTCCGAACCGTGAACCCGTTATTTCAAACGGTAAGATGCCGCCTAGCTAGCACGGTACCGTCGGAAAGCAACCTTGGGCCTTTACACTTGCTAAAATAAGCCGATCCCTTTTGTTTAGGTGAGCTCATCACAGTGTGCTGCCGCCCGCACAGTAGTGGCAGTGGGTGGCAATACAAATGGGCGCAACTTGCCGCGACCAAGGTAACGAATCTTCGACATTATTGAGCATTAACTGTAGATAAAAAAATAAAACTAATTATATAGTTTAGCTGTAAATTATGAGATAAATCTTTTAAATTTAATTAGTCTATGATTAGATATTAATTATCAAATAACAACGAAAATGCTTCCGTAGTTTTTTTTTAAAAAAATTTAGAATTAAACAGGCCCCAACCCAACCGCGGGAAGCCACGCCGAAGCGCCGCTTAAATTATTGGCGGTTTGAATCTGACACTGACAGCGTCAAATCGCCGACCCCAGATTTTTTTTCCCTCTCTCTCCCCTTCCAATCTCTCTGTGGCCAACATCGTACGAGATCGATATCCCCAAGATTCTGCTCCCAGCCTCGCGGATTTGCTGGATCGCCTGCGGACGCCGAGCCTGCAGCCCCAGTACGCTGTGCTGCTCCGTGTGCACTCTGCAGCACACTGCACACATACGGTTGTGCACACCGCAATCATTGGTGGTAGCGGCGTCGATGGCCAGTCAACAAATGGTGGCTGCATAGCGTCAAGATCACTCTGAGCTTAAGCTTATCCGGGGCTCGTGAGATGGGGACTTGTGATTTTTTTTTTGATAAGGGGGTGGTTCTTATCTGAACCTTGTAATGTAATGTCGGTAGTACTCCAGTAATGTGGATTACAATATCACTATGCTCTCGTGTTTGCACGCACTAGTTTGTAATTGGATGAGTAGATTTTTAACGCGGGGCAACCAAGTATGTACGTGGAATATAATACCAATGTGCCATTGTGTTTTATCCGCCCTAATGGTTTTTGTGGCTGATAAGCCGACTGATGCTGTTTTGTTGTGAGAAAAAAGATTAGAGATATCGATGAAGCAATATCGTTTAACTAAGTTCTCTGTCACGGTGCTCCGTAACCAGGGAGGCACAAGCTCGGCTTGCTAATGCTTTGCCGGGATTCGGTGAGGATAAAGTATTCAAATGCAATTTAGTCCTTTAATTCCAAATTAATTATAGCATATTTTGGTTTTTATATACATTGCTTTTACTATGTGGCTAGAGATAGTGTATATCTAAGTGCATAGTAAAAGCCATGTATTTTGAAAAAACTAGAACATTTTATAACTTGAAATAGAGGGGCTATTTCAATATTTAAAAGCTTAGCTATTGACCATATAGAGAAACCATGAAAATCTAGTACCCCCATTCCAAATTGTATATCGTTTTATCTCTATGTTAAAGTCAAACTTCTCAAATTTTACCAAAGATAGAGAAAAATGCATCAACATCTATAACATCAAATCAATTTTACTAAAATTTATCTCAACGATGCCCTTATTTGTTTTTGTAGATGTTATATATTTCCAAAATTTTGATCATTTTTTAAAATATTAAATTTAGAACAAAACGTAAAATAATTTGGAGCGAAGGGAGCAATAAAAAACTTTATATTGTTGAGCTAGGCACAATTTGCTAAACAGAACTTTCCTCTAAGCCCATTGGATTCTAGTAACCTAACCCTCAAAACTAGAACCCTCAGTCTCTAACATCGCCAAAAACTCACTAATGTTTGAAAAAAGAGTAGTTGTGTAAGAAGCTAAAAAATTTAAACATAAGAAAGAATATTTTGACTTATCTACTCCCTCCGTCCTAGAAAAAATACATTTCTAGCATGGTGCTAGGTCGAATCATATTTAGTTTGACCAGACTTATATATAGTAATATTTATCATTTATTTCCATATCAGTTTCTATTTGAAGTTACAAATATTTGTACTATCATCTATATATTTAGTTAAATTTCAATATTTTGACGAAGACTAAACTTAGGATTGCAATATCTTAGGGACCAAGGTAGTACCGTATAGGAAGATTTTTCAAAGCAAAATTTGTGATTTTTTTTGAAACTAAAATATGGGAAAATTACTACTGTTTACCTCCCATCTTAACAAAGAGGACATTGAGATTATAGCTCCATCGTCTCAGGGTGTGGATGGTAATGGGCGAGGTCCTTCACAACCCGTCACACTCACACGTCCAATGCTGCAATCAGCCGCTCAAACAAAGCATTTGTCACGCCCGCAGGCGATCAGCGACTCCACGGCAGTGGGCCCACAAGCATACACTACCCGCCGTCCACTTGTTCCGCGGGTCCCACAGTCGGGGGACAGCCGGGCTCCATAGCTGCCGTCCGTTCTGCCCCGCGCCGCCGCAGCCCGACACCTGGACACGGCGCGCCAGTACTTCGCCGTCACCCGCACCCGGAGTGACGTGTCTCCCTCCAACCGCAGGCGTCGGGACAGCACCGCCCACCGACTTACGGGGCCAGCACGCCGCGGGCCCGCGTGTCATGCAACGCGGACGAGGCGACAAGACGTGGCCTCCGTCTCCAGCAGCCCAGCGCGGCAACTCCCAGCCGACCCGCCATTCATTCATAGCACCCACCGATTTGCGGGCCCGGGGGCGGACCCGCCTGTCATGCAACGCGATAGAGCCGTGTAGACTGGGGATCCATCCGCAGCAGCCCCGCACGCCACACCAACCAGCCGCACCACCGCGCATCCCACCCCGCGCCCGACGACCTGGGGGTCCCACGCAGTCCGCGGCCCCACGCGTCATGCGAGCCCGGGCGTGGCTGCGGCGTCGCGCGCGAGGGCCTGCCTGGCGACCCGGCAAGTTGGCCTCGGGGCAGTGAACTGCCGTGGGGCTCACACGAGGCGTGCCGCGGCGCGGCATGTGGCGAGCGATGCGGCGGCCTGCGCACACACGTACCCCCCTGGTCCCCGCGCGGGGCCTGCTGCAGCTTTAAAAGCGGATGCCAGAGACGTGTCACTGCTGCGTAGGCCCCCGCGCGGCGCGACACCTGTGGGCCCCGGTGGCGCGGCAAGTTGCAGCTGTTTCGTTGGGTGCAAGTTGCAGGCTAGCCATCGTAGCCTGCCTGCCCCTACGTGGTCCCTGAGAGCCGTCTCTGGGGTGGCCCGAGCCGCCAAGACGAGTCGACCAAAGCCAAGCCAAGCGGGGCGTTGCAGTAAACGGCTCTGGCCCGATTTTCTTTTACCTCATTTTTTCCTACAAATATAGGAGTATTTGTTTGGTGTTTTTTAACTACTACTCCCTCCGTCCCAGAAAAAACGTCGTTTTATGTTTTTCAGACATCGTGTTTGACCGTTCGTCTTATTCAAAAATTTTGTGCAAATTATAAAATAAATAAATCATTATTGAAGTATCTCTAATGATAAAATAAGTCATAACAAAATAAATAATATTTATCAAAATTTTTTGAATAAGACGAACGGTCAAACACGATGTCTGAAAAACCTAAAACGACACTTTTTCTGGGACGGAGGGAGTAGGTCAATAATGGTTATAAACTTATAATGACGGATTCTTATTATTACCCTTTGCAACAATGCGTTTAGCGATTCGCCCTATGCGAATCCACGACGAATATTTACATATAAATGACTTGTTATAGATAGAGACAACAATGGTGTACGAGTATACTATGAGCCATGATGCTCGTAATTCTTGTGTATTATTCGTATGTTAGTGTTGTACGTGATATAAAATGTGAGAAAGTAAAACTAAGATTAAGGTAATGATAATTTCTAGTTTCTCACTTAGATTTCAATTTATAGACCTAGCCACCCGTCTTCCTCTCATTAGTGGTGGAGCTTCACTGGGACCAAAAGAAGCTATAGTCATCTCTATATTTAAATGATTTATTAATAAAACTAGTGATTTCAAAGTATTATGTGGGCAAATAAAGAGTAAAAACTGCTATATTAGGTTTGGCTCCTTCGTCATTGGCTCCTCCTGAGGTTTCAAGCAAACTTTGCCATATCCTTCCTCATCTTCATACCACTATGTCATCATAATGTTTATTGTACTTTTACTTGGGGTTTTGTGTTCGTTCCCCTACTTCCAAATGTTATGGACTTATGGTGAATTTTTTTAACACTTCCCCTATTTTCATCTGGTATTTTTTAATACTATGCAATCAAAACAATTTTTCTAACTCTTTGTATTTTATGACCTAACCATTTTTGTATTTTTTCTAAAATGTTCAATGGTTTATTTCATTCGTTGTTTCTTCTTATTCGACGATTATTGGCACCAACAGTTGTCACTTTGTCCAATCCTCAATGGTTAGGACTGAGGAAGTCCGTAGTCGTGAATGGATGCATGGAAGTGTCAATTCTTAGAGCAAGAACTATTCTCAATCACCCAAAATTCAACGACAAAGGAACAACAACAATTTTACCGTTGTTTATTTTAGAAAGCTCCAGCAATACATGATCTTGGCAAAACAAAAAAAGAGAAACAATTTTCCTCACAAGTCAGGTTTAATTTGCCTTAATTTTTTCCTCGTTGGCTCAAAAAATTTTCCACATTACGTCTTGTTTAAATGTAGTCGTATTCGCACATGCAGTATTGTTTTTTATGTGCCCCGTCATTGAGCACTATGCGACCGATGTTCTCTTAAGAAAAAAGACTAAGGACCCGTTTAGTTGCCTCTGTTTTTTTAACACACATCACATCGAATGTTACGGCACATGCATAGAGTACTAAATATAGACTAATTACATGTATGTCGGTACATATTAAGAGTAATTTATGAGATGAATCTATTAAGCCTAATTAGTCTATGATTGGACACTAATTGCCAAATAAAACGAAATGCTACAGTACCAATTTTTAGAGAATAAATTTAGAGTACACGAGTGCGGATAGTCTAACGCCAAAGCGTCCTGGACAAGTCACACTTTTTTATCCCCCAGCCCCCAAAGGCAGGGGGGCCGAAGCCGAGCCGCGAAGCCCCTACTCCGGCTCGGCTCGTGGTGAACCAACACGTGTCCGCGCTGTCCGACACGTGGCCAGCTACCGTGCGCTCGTAGTCCCATCCGACTAGCTACCCCAACAAAAACCAATTTTGCCGGAAAAAAAATCTGCGAAAACCCTCCTTTTTCTTAAGCGGGGGGCGCAAGAGCAAGCTGTAAGCAGATTAGAGAGGCACGAAGGTCGCCCCTGCTCTGCTCTCTTCTAGCTAGTCCAGTTCTGCTCTCTCCTCCTAGTCCTCGAATTCGGCTTTCCTCTGCTGCGGTGTTCTGCTCTTGGTCTCGGTTTCAGACGTGAGATTTGGAGCAGAGGACACCGAATTCTTGGTTTTCTTGGCCGCTGCAATGCTATGGCGCTTGGGGCATGTAGAGCCTGAATTCTGTGATGACGGGGGAGTTCGCGTCGTGGGGAGATTTTTATTTTTTACTTTCTCTTTTCTTAGCTGAAAAATCCAGTGCTGTTTGGTGCTCGCCGAGCCGAAGAACGTAATCGTTCGTTGGTGTGTTGTCTGTAGCAGAATTTTTGGTCATTGAGAAGCGTTCTTCCTCGGGGAATCCGTGGGAAGAAGCGGTCTCCGGCGCAAACCCATGGCTTCTAGGGATTTCCTGGGCGGGTTCGGCCGGGATGGAGGGCAAGCGCCTGCGGGTGGCGCCGCCGCAGGGGCCGGCGGGGAGTCGGACGAGATCGAGCTCAGCCTCGGCCTGTCCCTCGGCGGCTGCTTCGGCGCCGACCCGTCGCAGGACGGGAAGCTGCGGCTCCAGCGCTCGTCCTCCATCGCCTCGATCTGCTCCTTGCCTGCTGCCACCAGCTGCGGGGCGCAGGCGCAGGACGCCGCCCCCGCTACCGCGCCTCCGCCGGACCAGCTGCTCCGCACCTCCTCCCTCCCCGCCGAGTACATGGAGGACCGGCTCCGCCGCCGGGCGATGCAGAGCCAGCGACGCCTCGAGGCGAAGCGCAAGCGCCTCGAGCGCCGGAACTCCATGAACTCGGGCAGGCCAGTTCCGGCGGCTGGTGGTGGCGCCGCCGGCCGCGACGAAGGCCTTGAGCACACTGTGCCCAGCGGCTTCCAGCTCCGCCGTACTGTCGCCGCCTTGACGACGGCGGGTTCGCCAACGCCAAGCCGGCCGCAGCAAGGTGATAATCTCCACTGTTTTATTGCGCTTATCCATTCCATTCATTTCCATGTGTTGGTTGCTAGTAGTAGCTTGTTCTTGACGGTGCATGAACAGATTTTGCTGGGTTGGGTCGGGTTCCGTGACGAGGTAGGAGATTCCGGGGCAGAGAGATCTAGGTGCACTTTGTGGTTCGGTTGATGCATATTCTGACGACATGTTCACGATGATTTTCCTGTGTTCAGAAGTAGCCATTTTGTTACTGATTTTGGATTTGCGACACCGACACGCATAGGCCTGATCTTGGCATCGGTGGAATTTTCCTTGCCATGTCCTAGTCGTCTTGTTCCATCAGTTTGGGAAAATTGTTGGAAACATTGGCTTGTGCAGTCGCAATGCAGAACTATCTTTGACAAAGATGCATGCGTGATGAGTGGAGTCATCAGGTCCTGCTTGCTTGTAGTACCATGTGTTTGCTTCGATTGCTGTCAGTTTCAGGATTCTTTGATGTGCACGCACAGCACCATCGTAGGAGTAGTTTACAGTGCATGATGCTTACACCAGGATAGATGCTAGACCAGATATAGGAGTAGTTAAATCTGCATATAGTACAATGATAGGCAGCAGAGTCATTAGGTTGCATTAAGAGTGATTATGGGACTGATCATTGTCTCGGCTGGTGTGTATGGTCTACTTTATCCATGCACTGTCCATCGGCAAAAAGTTTTTTGTTAATATTGATGAAACATTAACACATGCATGTCAGAGTTTTCCTCGTCAGTGCTAATGCAGTCGCTGTAATCTGAAACGCGGTGCTTCTGTTGTTGACCGCAGGACTGGCGGAACACCGAGCGGAGGCGAGCAGCTCGGCGGCCGCTCCCACGTCGTCGGACGGCGTGAGCGTCGGGCAGAGCAGCTCCCTCGTCCCGAAGGAAGCAACAACCACCGGAGGAAGGCCGTCGTCGGACGGCGGCGCGGCCTGCCACGAGCAGCAGCCGCCGCCGGCACCGCTGCGCACGCTGCGGTCGCTGACGATGCGAACGGCGAGCACGGGCGACCTCCGGAACACCATGGCGGAGGACATGCCGATGGTGTCGTACAAGGCGGCGGAGGGCCCCAGCGGCGGCGGCCGGAAGACGGACGGATTCCTGTACAAGTACAGGAAGGGGGAGGAAGTGAGGATCGTGTGCGTCTGCCACGGCAGCTTCCTCACGCCCGCCGAGTTCGTCAAGCACGCCGGCGGCGGCGAGGTGACCAACCCGCTGCGCCACATCGTCGTCAACCCGCAGCAGTCGGTGTTCTTGTAGCGAGATGGCCTCGCAGAGCTGCAGCTGTACCTAAGGTGCCGTCGGAGCTTCACCTTTTAGGGGGCTCCGGCTCAGGCAGAAGCTGGAAAGTTTTTGAGGAGCAGAAGCTGTGTGGTGGAGGCAGCAGATGAGCAGACGAAGAAGAAGCTTAACTTTTTTTTGGCAGGAGCATGTTGAAGCTGGAAACCTTTTGAGGAGCAGATGAGCAGACGAGGCAGCTTAAACCTTTTCTTTTGTTTCTTTTCCGTTTATTGGTACTCATATGATTAGTAGTAGTAGTAGTTAATTATGCTAGCTATTCCCTGCGTTCTTCCCGATCGAGTGAAGGACGCAGGGCCGGGGAGCTGGGTACTGCTGTAAGTTGATGAGCGAGCAAATATCCGAAATGGATGTTGGTTCAGTTTTAGGCGCACACACGAGACACCTGGCCTGCCTTCCTCTTGGTGTCTTGCATTGCTGCCGTTGCGGTTTGGCTCATCGACTCATCGTCGTCGTCGTTTGAAGAATGAAGAGTTGCGTGACGAGGTGACAGAAATAAAAAAAAACCACTCGATCTGTCCATGTGAATCTTCTAATAACGAATTTGGAGGAGAAACCGCGGGCAGCGGCCACGTCGCCCGCTAACCCTATAGCCGTTGGATCGAGGCATGATGCGATCTGGCCCGTCCGATACGGGTCGGTTCGGGTCTCGCACCCGAATAAACATCGATCGATCCATCGCGAACCTTCGCGGGCCGCAGCTTGTCTGCCCGCTCCCTCGCCGCATCGCAGGCTGCACGTCGCCGCTGGCAGCATCCCGTATCGGAGAGCCGGCCACGGCCGCGACGGAGCCACCATGCTGGGGAGCAGGTCCGGCCCGCCGTGACCAGCGGCGCCGCATCCCGCCCGCGGAGCCCGCGCGTACCGTGGCCGCATCGCGACCTTACGGCTGCCGTGCCGGGCCGCGCTTCTCGCACCGCCGGATTCGCGTGCTCCCGTGCACGGTTGGGCTGCGCGCCGACCGTGCGTGCTCCCATACCGCCGGGCCGCATGCTCCCGCGCTGATGTGGGCGTGTGCCGCCGGTTCCTCGCCACGCCCGCACGTCGTCGCGCACCAGGCTGTTTGGCCGGACCTGTACGCTGTCGCGTGCCGGGGCAGCAAGCTAGCGACGCCGGACCACCTCTGCCTCCACACGCCGGGGCTCGCGTACGTTTCCTCCACGCCGCCTCTGCAGAAAGGAGATAGAGCAAGAGAGACAGCAACGCGAGTTGCTAACCCGTGCTAGCGCGGCGCGCGTGGTTGCTGCAGCAGCGGAAAGAGCCGTGCTCCTGCCGCTGACTTTGGATCACTGTTGTGTCCCTTGCTTTGTGCCACCAAGGTGTGATGTATGGAGTTCCGAATGTTCTCATCTCCCCCGTCGCTCGAGATGCAAAGCTGTGCTCGCGGTGCTGCCGGCCCAACAATGCTACGGAGGGGAGGGCCTGACGTCTAAACTTCTATGCCAAAATCAATGTCGTGCTTATGCTCAGAAGTTGTTTGACGAAATGCCGTAGCAGGCATTCTTCGCGTGGAACGTCATATTCTCCAGCTGCACGCACAGCGGCATGGTAATGCAGGAACTAGCTTTTCAATGTGATGCTGAGAGGCTGCCACTCTGCAATCACCACCTCACTTGGCAAAGTGACATCACCAAGAACCTACTCTACTGTGACAAGCAACTTCAGGTATCAAACACATTTCTCCCGTTCTGATTTCTCTCTTTTTTAATCTGTGCTCTACACCTACATATCCATGTGTTCTGCTACTTTGACAAGCACATGTGTCAACTACTCAGGTCCTGGTCAAATTTTCCTTTTGATGTGCTTACTTCTAGCCTTTAATTAACTTCAGGTGTTTGGAAAATATGCAAGAATTAAAACAACAAATTGATATTTGTGCATGAGCATCTGTTTAGTGTCATATTAGTGACAAGTACAGTTGTCTTTTGTAGGGCTGCTAAACAAATGCAGGATCAAGGCAAAAAAAGTCACGGAACTAATTACTCATTAATAGAGCCATGAAAAAGGCAATACTCAAGATTATTATCATTTTTATACAAAAATTTAGTATTTAAAGCATATAACAACTTGAATGCCAAAAATTGTAATTTTTGCAATTTCAGCAATTGTATTCACAAATTTATTTATCTGTCAATGCATGTCTCCAAGATGGTATGGTATATTATTTTTTACACACAAAATCATTAGGAACAAATGAATCCAAATATAGGTACAACTCACTAATAAGTCTACTGGAGTAACTAAGTTGTTACTTGTCTGTTCCAAGGTTATGGTGTTTACTTTTTTCCACATACAGTTTGATATAGTTACCAACATGTGATATCTTGGTTCGAATGGAGCTCTATTTCTGCCACTCCACTCGCAGTCCTGCTCAAACATGTTTAACTTTCATTTTTCCCATTATACTGATGCTTCCTATTATGCTTAATTTCATAAGTTAAATGTCCTAAACATCATGACATTTCACTATACCCTATTGAAGTGTGCAGAGTACTATAGGAATTTCTATTACAATGAATGCAGCTGCCAGTTGCACATCTGTGTACCATGCCACAATGCACAATGTGACAATGATTGTCGTGTCGTGCCCTGGCACTATCTTCGTACACTCAGTGAACTTGATCTATAATTATAAATTTAGGTGTAGAACATATTCAAGTTTGACCTCTACTTACATAAAGCCCTTCTTATCATCCTTTGCTTTACAATATCTTGCAGGTGGCATGATTGAGTTAAAGAAAGACAAATTTAGCTATATAAGAGATCTATAAGGAGTGACCCCTATTAAAGTTCACCAAGATTATTTCTGAAGTATAGTTAACATGCAAATTCAATCATTGATAACTTTTCTCAGCTTGTTAGTAGTCGATCTTGCAATTGCATGCTAAAAGTGTGCCAACTAAGCAGGAATTGCATAAGTGAATATTCAGCTGCCAACATTATCAGCTTACACATATTTTTATATTTAGTTGTTGCTCCTATATTGCTCCTATATGTCAAAACCTTTAGAGTTCATGTCCTCGAGTCCAAATTGATCTACTGGCCACATCGAAGCAGGACTCAAAATATATCCGGCTGGGTGCTCTAACAAGGATAGGGACTGTGAGTTGGATTGTTTATTTTCTGTTTACACACTCAAAGTAAGATGTATACCTGCTACATCTTTATAAAGTCGCAAATTGCATATTCTTATCATCGTAATGTCAAAGGTAATTATTTGCTATTTTCAATTATTACCATTTTGCATCACTGTTTTTTTTCTCATTTAATATTGATGGGTATTCTTATATATCATCCAAGCAGCGAAGGAGCATCAGCTGCCGCTATGGGCCCCGTTCGGCTGGGCTGATAAGTTGGCTGAAAAACATTGTTGACTGATTTGTTGTGAGAGAAAAATATTTTTCTGACTGAAAAAACAAGCTAAAAAAGACGGATTATAAGCCGATGAACAGGCTCATGGTCTCCACATATTCACGCATGCATCATGGACTGGCCCAACACAGGCAGGAGCACGGCAACGCCGCGCATGGTTTCTAGTCTCTCTTTACGATCTCTGCACCAAAAGCGGGCACCCAATAGTGCCACGTCACCCGCTAACCCGCAAGCCATCGGATCAAGCCAAGGCACGATATGAACTGTCCGATCGGGGGCGTAGCGGGTTTCTCACCCGTTATGCCGTCAACCCGGATAGTCGCGAATCCTCGCGAACCCGCTCAGGGGCGACTCGGCCTCTCCGCGGCGCGTTTCTCTGCTCTGCCGCCCTTGCACCTCCCTCCTCCTTCCCGCACGGGCGGGTGGCCAGTGGCCCCAGCGCGGGCGAGGTGCAGACGCCGCATGCGCGGCGTTCCCGGCCATCCCGGCACGGGTGGGGACTCCAGCGGTCCCGGCGACCCTGGCGTAGGCGGGGGTGCGGCCCCTGCGACCCCGGCGTGGCAGAAGGTGCGGGCGTGGCTGCTCCGGCCACCCCGGAACGGGTGGCGGGCGCAGGCACGACGGCTGCAGCACCCCCGGTGCAGTCGTGCCTGCACAAAGGCTCGCTTACGAGCCGTCCCTTGCGCCGCAGTGGTGACACGGGTTCGCACCACCTGCTGCGCATGGCTCCGCCACGAGTCTGGTCCACTGGCGCGTGCCAGCGCAAGGCCTCTCGCCCACCATTCTGCGTCATCTGTGGCTCTCACCTGTCTCCCGCTTCACCCTGTACCGCCCGGCGGCCACTGGCCTTGATGAGAGGTCGTGCTTCTCCCCAGCTCTCCTTGCAGTGTAGCGCTGCTCCTAGCCCCTCTGCAGCGACGGCGAGCTGCGAGCAGCAATGCGCCTCTTCTTCCACCAGCATTCCGTCACGCTTTCATAAACCAACAAATTCTTGCTGCGGCTTGCACTTCCCTTGCTGGTGGCCATCAGAATCACAACCAGGTACTCCTAATACTATCTCCAGGCACCCTCTCCTATGATCCCTCCCCCCCTCCCAACTCCCTTGGCTTCTCTCTCAACTTGCAGTATCTGGAATACACCATAGCATACTATAAATCAGAATTCTCTGAATTTCTGAACTTATCTCAAATCTCAACCATTCTAGAAAAGTTTAATACAGAGGAAGCCTAATCCAGTCACCATCTTAAATGACATGTTGCAGATAGCATTAGTCCACTATATCCTATGTACTTACAATTTTCTTTAAAGTTCAAACCGAAACCATGGCAAATTTTATCCTACCACGGAAATTTATCCGGACAACAAAAACTTATCACCAGTCAGCTTCAGTCACCAGCCAAAATTGCTCTGCCCTCAAGGTTTTTATTTTCGGAAATTAAAATTTATCGGGGATCATAGATAAGGAGGATAAACAGGATATATCGGAAATATCGGACCAAATTCAAATAAAATTTAATTTGAATTCAAGTTAAATAAATTTAAACAAAATTTATATAAAAAAGATAGATTATTTCTTATCGGCACCTACGGATAAACAAGATATATCGGAAATATCGGGAGATTTCGGCCGATAAAGGAAACCATGTCTGCCCTGCGGGCCAACCGTTGACGGTCATTTAGGGCCTGTGGATGAAGTGTCAAGCAACTATTGCATGCACATAGATTGAAATTTTAAGATAATCAAGCTTCAAATGCTAATGTCTGCTTAACATATTTCTATTTGCAATTTATTTTTACCATGATATTCGTTGGGATTTTGTCTACAAAACAAGATCCCACATGGCTATACTTCTTTGAAGAAAAAAATGACATGTGGACCCTACATGTCATACTCATAGCTCTGACAAACTCTGGCATAACTGTCATCGAAACACACTTTACCACTCCAGATTTTGGCATTGGTTGAATTTCGGCTCTATCATAACAAATATCATTGTTTAGGACTAATATTATTTCCAGTGCAGTCCATGCTCTACAAGCCTTGCATTTTATAAACACAACATGATGTTATTAATTCTTGGCATTACCCTCTGGTCTCAATAACTTTGTTACAATATGAACACGTAATGTTATTAATTTTTGGCATTACCCTCTGGTCTCATTAACTTTGTTACAATATGAATTCTGTATTGCAGGTAATCAATTTTGGGTAATTAATCACGTAATTACACAATCAGTGCCAGCAGCGCAATAGGGCAACCATAACAAGAGGCGTTGTCCCAGTCTGCTCCTCAAGATCAGATTGACATCCATTGGCTGGTTCTCTCCTTGTCTGCTGCATTGTACTGATGTTCTGTGCAGGTTTCTCAAATAATTTAATCATGTGCTTTGCTATATTCATACATTTATGTTTTAATAATATTGAGTTTTGCTCCCTGATTCAGTTTGCTTACTGATGATTATATTTCTAGAGACAAATCATAATGACCTGAGCATAGCCAGTGAGTACGACAAATTTACTCTCTCCTAGACCAAAGGGAAATTACACCCTGAATCCTGTGAAAACTTTGCCGGCTATATTATCAAACGAATTCAAGGGGTGCAATCAGGCACATCTAAGATGAAACATTTTACGAAAAAAATGAATTATGCACATTCTTTTTGTGTCGTAAAACTATATCAATTTATCGATTACTTGTTATGGTTTGCTGTTTTGACTTTGTTCATAAAATACTTTTCTATTTCGAGATGATTTGTCCTATGACTTAAGATGGCTTTGAGAAAATTTACAAGTGATGAATTTATGAAATATGCTTTCGTCACCTTCTTTAGGCTTTTTCCATCATCCAGAATTCTATATACAATAATATATTCTATTCCTAAACTATGCTTATCAAACCATAAGAACTATAGCTGGATAATAATAAAGGTTATTTTTCATCATCTCTGCACTTAGATTCATCCACAACAGTAAAATCACCACAGGCAACCATTTTCAAGAGAATGTGTAGCTCAATGCTACTCCTAGCATTCTTAAATCCTAATGTTAATCAATGACTACGCTTTTTAACCTGGGCCAAAGACTTGGGTCCAAACATCATCACAGACCATGGGGCACATTCAGGTGAATAAATCAAATCATCTGGAGAGAACTTTAGGTCACTACTAACTATGGCTCGCTCCAAATTCTACACTGGCCTAAATCTGGTGTAGGCGTGGCATGTTTCTAGTTGTGTGCGAAAGGTGCGTGGCAGCCCTCCGTGGTTGCCGTAGGACGACGCGATCATGGAAAGGTCGATCAATCAGGTGCGGACAGGTGAAGGTGGGCATCACCCAGTCCAGCACCAGCCTTCAGCCATTGATTCTTGGACACACAGACAAGGCACAGCCGGCATCACGGCTCCAGGTCCAGGTCTCCAGCGATGATATTTTCGGGACGAACCGAACTGACGCGAAGGTCGGACGCGTGGTTCGCCCTGGCGGCCTCCCTCAGTTGCGTAGGTCTGCTGGTGCAGCGCCGCAGCGGCGTTGTGCGATCTGACGCAACGCACGGCGCCCAGCCAGATCAGAATATCAGACGCGTCATATGTGCAGAAAGATATGCCCCTGTTCGGCTGAGCTTATCAGCCGTGAACAGTATTTTTCTCTCACAGCAAATCAGTTACAGTTGGCTTATAAGCTTAAAAAACAGTTTGCCGAACAGGTCCTATGCATGTGTATAACGCGACAGGATAGAAGGTTGGACCATAGGCTTAGGCTTGCTAGCTTCCAAACGACAAACTGCTTACACTACAAAGCTCTCGATGTCGATGACGTCAAGGGACAGCCTGGTGCTGGGGCGGGTGGTCGCCGACGTGGTGGACCCGTTCTCGCCGACGGTGGCGCTCCGGGTCTCCTACAACGGCCGGCGCCTCATCAACGGCTCCGACCTCCGGCCGTCGGCGGTGGCAGCAAGGCCTCGCGTCGAGATCGGGGGCACCGGTTTCAGGCAGTCCTACACGCTTGTAAAGTGTTCCTCTACGCATCTCTTTTGGCTGATATTCGTTCTTATTATTAAAAAACAGCCTTGCTTGTTGTGTGTGCTTGCATGTCCTATTGCCATTCCTAGCTAAGCTAACTGATTGTTCATGATGTGTTCATTTACATATGCCGTCCGCGTGGCTTTTGGATCATCAAATCAAAAGGTTATGGTGGATCCTGACGCTCCCAACCCCAGCAATCCGACGTTGAGGGAGTATTTGCATTGGTACCATAATTAGTCCTCAAACATACTTCATCCGTTCCAAAATAACTGCACATCTTAAGAAATGAGTCAAATGCTATTTTAAAATTAACTAGATTTAAAGTTGAACTTCGAAATTTAAGTGAGACGTGCAGCTATCATGGGGCGGAGGGAGTATGTATATTGTTTATGTTCTAAAAGCCATGCATAGTTACATTTGGATTTCATCGATCACCTTTCATTTTGCAGGTTGGTGACAGATATTCCTGGGACAACTGAAATTGAATATGGTGAGTAGTGAGTAGAAAAGAGCAGTAGTTCGAAATGCGTTGTGCATGTCAGCAACATCACATCTCGATTGTGATCCGCTTTTGAGTGAGGAAGTAACAGAGCTCAAATCAAAATCAGATAATTAAATGCATCTATATTACATCATACAACTAGACAATATTCTATGTACCAATATAATTCAAACGGAAGAATTCTAGCCCATCGGTGATGAGGACACATCATCGCCGAACCAAAAGTCGCACCGGTGGTCCGTGGGGTCAAAGGATCATATGCCGATTGAGCTAGCGATGATGAAATCTTCATCATCGTCGAATGATATACCAAATCAGTGGTGATACTGCCCTTATTACCGCTAGATGAAACACCGAGCCGATGGTGATAACCCTGGTTATCATCGTCCACTTTCATCACCAATGCTGATGAAAACTGGTGGCGACGTGGAGGGGGGTTATAGCCGCCAATGATGAGGTTTGTGCAGTAGTCGAGTATCGGAGAGCATCAACTAATAAAATTATGTCATGGGCCGTTTCTTTTTGGTCCTAGACTACAGGGACTCTGGGTTTTAAGTGTGGCGCCTTTTTAGAAATTAAACTTAGCTAGAGTGGTTACTATGTTTGTCTTGATGTGTTATGAGTCGACAAACGCTTCCTTTTCACATTATACACGAATATGATTTTGTACAAATTAATTATAGGATTCAGTATGTATCCTGTTATTGTATAATCATAGCCATTCCAATTATCTCTAGCTAGCTTCATGCTTTCATCGACCGCGCCTTCTACTCTCTGTAAGTAAACCTTTACAGTTTGTCTTAATTATTTGTTAATAATGAGCTTGCTTAGATATTGGCCAATTGAAACTGAGAAGATGGCATGCTTCGTTCTAAATCTAGGAAGGCCCCAAAGCACCTGCCTTATTTCATATTGCATCAGGTTAATGCATGTATAATTTGGTACTTATGCATGCATTACGATCATTGCATACAGATACAGACATCTTGCAGTATAATCTGACTGGTGGCAAGATGTTTGAGTTATTGAGTAGCTTTCTTTTTTTTGTGCATTTCATACCTCAATTTTTATATTACATGCATGTAAAAGTATCATACAGAGTACAAATCACAAAAATTAGACGCCACCATCACACTACAGACTGGTAAAAGATGCATACATAGAACACGATTAAATTCATGAATGATGATTTTGCTGATAAAGAAGTTAATGAAATGAACATGCGCACACTGTGAATAGCTAATTAATGTCATCTAACCTACCATGGATGACGGACATGTTCTTGTAGGAATCACAACCAAAATTCCAGACTTCTCCCAGTGAGATTGGCTTTTCCTAGGGTTTTAGCATTTAAAATTTAGTATAATTTTTCTCTACTAAATGCCTCCTAGTGAGATTTCTATGTGCTATGACTAATGGTAGTATTTTATTACTGCTTAAAAACACTAGAAGAAGTCCGCTATTTTAGCAGGGAATACTTCTTTGTTTTGAAACCTTGCAGTTGCAGGTTGGATACCTGTAAAGACCCGGGATTTCCAAAATAGAAATCACAACTCTTTTGCCCCTCTGTGATAATTCTAGGATACCCTCGCTATCACGGGCAACCAATTTACAATTAGTTACAGAGTCATACAACATCAGAGTGTATAAATAAATATATTACAGACTTACAGTAGTTTGGATACAACTAACAACAAACAAAACACTGTTAGTCTATCGTGGAAGCGAAGCTTGGCGATCTTTAATCCAGAGGCATCCTTGAGTGTAGAATGAGACCATCTGAATTCTACCAATCTCAGCTGTTGTAGATGTAGATGGCTCCAATCCTGCTAAACAATTATCAATACGATTTGTACTGGCCACTGGCTCCCACCCTATGCTTTGTGTTTGCTTTATGGTAAGTGGAATGCAAGGGTAGAGCAAAAGACCTATTTTTTGCTGTAGTTTTTCTACGCAAGTATAATCAAAGTTTTATAATAATTCATCAAGTTTTAACCCGTCTTATCCACACATTCACCCATCCCATCACACACATCTCACCACACTCTTACTCTTGAGACGACAAGGACGACTCCATCTCGTACCTTGCCTCAACGGCCAAAGCTAGAATCCAACACCCAACCTAGGGGAAAGAAGAAGAAATGATTCCTTTCTCTAATCAAGGGAAGTGTAGGTCATAGGAATGTCCATATCCGCGGATGCGGCTACACGTATAGATTGATCAACTCTGCAGAGCGTGTACACCTGAAACCACAAGATCACCATAATCGACGGTGGCCACCGTCTAGGCTGATACCGGGCTGTCTTCCAAACTAGTGCGATACCACCCTGTCACTCAACCCTGAGTCACCCCGGAGTCCACCGGCATGCTGAGACTGTGAGACATAGTATCGGGCCCTCAAGGTCACTACGTTGTCTTAGGAGGGTATGAGTCATACATTCGTACCTCTCTATACTATCACCTACATCTTAGGCGGTAGTGGCACCACCCTAGCTGGTCAGCATCCGTCCCCCGCCCGACCAGGGACGAGTGGTGTGTACGTAGGGTCCTATGATCCGGTTCTCTCGACATACCAGTCCTTAGGGGATCAGACATGACATCTTCTCAAGTGGGGTTAACCGACACCCCGTGCCTCGACGGCACCTCCTTCCCGGGGGCTCACCCCTGCGAGGCACCCCGAGGTCTACTCCACTCTCATGTACCCGCCACAGGTACCTCTCATCATAGAGGATGCTCAGGTCACACCCTCCCGGCAAAACTTGTCCCAATGACTCGTCGTAGAATCCTGTCCGGTCGACTCAACCCTCACCACACACCCAAGACGCACGCCAAGATCTCTCCAAGTTATCACCACATTATCGGCACCGAGTGCCATAGCCACTCACAAACAATCCTCCACCAAGCATCACATTGCAGACATAATGCGTAGTAGAAGTAAGAAGTAAGTAGTAAGCGAGCATCTAGACTAACAGCGAATGTGCAGGGGTAAAGGTTGTGTTAAGGTAAGCAATACCTATCACAGTTCAATTGCAGAAAATAAAGCACTAACAACTACATTATTGCATGTCTAATATGATTGTTCTGAGACGTGGCACCTTCGTTCCGTTGTCACCCACTCGGTGTACGCCAGGTCAGCTTCGTCTTGCGAGTCCTCCTCTGGCGTCTGGCTGCGTCCGCGCGGTCTGGCGTAACCACGCCCGGCGATCGCTGCCTGGGGCGGGTCCGTGGTGGCGTCATCACTCATGCGAGGGCATCCGAGGGGGCAGCTTGGCTTCTTGCGGCCGCTGGCCATCACCGACGGAAAGCAGCGGCGACTTCCTTTGACCGGACGGAAAAGCAGAGCGGGGCCGGGAACAAAAGCAGAGAGGGAGCAGGTAGAAGGAGACGGCGCGGTGTTGACAGAAGGGAGACGGGGCTACGGCGTCTTCGGCTAGCTAGCGGGTACCGCGAACGACGTCGTTGTCTACCCATCCTAGCAAGGTCGTACAGGCGCATGCAAAAGAGGACAACTGAGGGGAGCGGGTTGCGGCCGCTCTATGCTCGCTTCGTACGTGAGTGCGGGGAACGGTGCGGACGGAGCAGTGCTAGCGGCGGCGGCGGCTCCCAGGGGTGGAGCGCGAGTGTGCTCTTAGGGTTCGGCGGCGGCTGGGCCAAGTGGGAGGCTGCCGGTGAACGGCTCAGCTGGGCTTCAGTTGCTAGGCCTCGAGGGCGCGAGCAGGCCTGCGACCTGGGCTGTGGTGTCGTGCGGGCCTGCGGGGTGAGAGGGGCCGAGCGGGCCAAGGAGGGGTGAGCTGGGCGGCAGCGGCTGAGGGCCTTGGGCCAGGTCGGCGCAAGTGAAGGGGGAGAAGGAGTGGGGCCGGCTGGGCTGGTTGGGAGGGGAAAAGGATTTTCCTTCTCCTTTTTGTGATGGTTTTCCAATTTCTCCTCTAGGGGGTTTTGGTCCAAACAACCAGCTAATCCTACAATCAATCAATAAACTCCCAACAAGATCCAACTCAAGGCACTCACTATGCAACTAAATTATATGCAATGCACAAGACTAAGGAGTCAAGAAGGGAAAGAATTGGCTTAGGTTTGACCTAGCGGCTATATGCTTCACACGTTGTAGGATAAATTTTTAAAAGTTTGTATTTTTGGTTGCACGAAAACAAGGGTTGTTACAGTACCCTCAGCATTTATCATTAGATCCTTGCATCAATTCTAGAACCTGTGAAACATGCATAATCAAACACTTTGCAAAGTTATAATATTAAACATTTGTTATATGTGATTTCTGTGAATATCATTTTTTATTTGTGGAGAAATTATGTTTAGATTGTTGAGTTTTCATAAAATTTTTACTAAAATAAACTATTTTAAAAAGTTGAATATTACTTTGTTCAATTAATTATGACCATCATAGTGTTATTAGTTTGTAAACGGATGCACATGGTTCCAAGAACGTACGTCGTCCACCTATATATCTTCCAAAAAAAACTTGGAGCTCAAACCCACTATGGATGCCGCCACACACAAAAGGTACTTGGGCTAAATGTATTTTTGGGTTATTCGCAAAAAAAATGTATTTTTGGGTTATATTATATTATAACATATATACGCAATTCTCCTTTTTACAGTAAATTAATAAATCTATATCTATTATTCTCACTATAATTTTGTCTCACCATGTAAGAGCCATCCACATCATCTATTGCTAATTATCCACATCATCTCTTACTAATAGTCATCTTATTCCACTTTAACCTCATCCACGTCATCTCCACTAAACGCAGTTACTACTTTCAATATATAAGAAATATAGAAATCATTCACAGATTGCTATTTGTTTTGTCCTTTTATCATCTATAATTTGATTTAATTCTATTAGTTTTTCAAGGATCCTTTCATTGTCTTGCTTAATTTTGATAAGAATGGATGTAAAAACATGCATGTAGGTTTAACTTATACATGTAATATTTTTTATATTTCTAAGAAAATCCCACATGAACGCGTGACATATCGTTATATAGTAAAAAAAAAAGGAGAAATCCATGCATGGGTGATTCCGTATGCATGGATCTGCGTTTCCAATAATTGGCTGCATACACGCACGCATGCAGGTCGCGAGGTGATTTGCTACGAGAGCCCCCAGCCGCCGGAGGGGATCCACCGCGTGGTGTTCGTGCTCTTCCAGCAGATGGCGCGCGGCTCCGTCGACCAGCCGCCGCTTCTCCGCCACAACTTCTGCACCCGCAACTTCGCCGTCGACCACGGCCTAGGCGCCCCCGTCGCCGCCGCCTTCTTCACCTGCCAGCCCGAGGGTGGCACCGGCGGCCGCCGCCACGACCTCCGGCAGCCAAGGACACCGCCGGGCGCCGGCGTCCTAAACTAGCTAGCTGCAGAATGGCCGTCAGTACGCACGTGACAAACGTACAGGATATGACGACGAAGACGACGCACGTACGTACTCAGTTTATCAGCACGAGAGTATGCTCTACAATGTTGACAAGTGTATAAAAAGGACTATGCATAATATGGATATATGTAGAGTATATATATGCCCAACCAATATATAAAGATACACAAGGATATAATCAAGGTATGTTTGCACCTCGAGTCTAATGGATATATGACCTTTTAGTTTATAGGCAGGTTTTGAGTAAGTTGTATAACTCTTGTGGTGCGTTTGCACTTTGAGATGGGTGTGTAGAGCCTGCTTGGCTGAACACCAAATTTTGTCATGCCAATTTTAAGGCAACCCAAAATGTGGGTACACCAATATTTTAAGCCAATATTTTTGTAAGGCAACCAAGGTTAATACTTGGTTTGCTACCAGTAAAGAAAACGAATGTTGTCTTGCCAGAATTTTAGAAGGAATTGCCGATATTTTGGCACCAATCAGTCAAGCAAGCCCGTAATAACTGCGGTCAGATGGTCTTTTTTTTCAAAAGAAATCTCAAACCGGCATGTTCTTCTAATAGAATCAAGGATAAGTATGAACACTAGAAAACCCGGGCGCGGCCCGCGCCATCTTGAGCCAGCCGTGGTGATTCCGTGTGGGATTCACAATGTTTAGAAATTGATTTGTTTGATTACCTGATTACTTCGATCAATTGAAAAGAAATAGAGTCACATTTTGTATCAACGAATACAAGGACATGAAAAGCAGCTTTGTACCAATAGCGTAAGCACAAATATGTTGGATCATTTATTCTTCTAATTAAAAAAATATGCTTTTAATTGACACTGCAAAGTCTTTCAGCTTCATAGCATACATTGAGCTCTGACATTATGTAAATGAATTGTCTTCCAGTGACATTTGACTCAAACTGAGCAAAAAAAAATGTCATCTCTACTACCTGAAATTGCATTGTCTTCTTTAAACTATATGATTTAAGCAGCAAGATCTCACAATTGTAAAATTACAGTGCGATGAAATTTGGTTGCTGGAATGTAGATAGGTCCTGTATTTCTGTAAACGTAGTCTGAATTTTATTATATTAGAGGATATAATTAATTATCTACGTACTACAGGCAATCATAAAAAAAGAAGATCATAAGTGAGTTTCTCAAGAATAAAGACAAGTACTATAATCTTTTAATAAAATCCCTCAGCAATATCAGAAACCAGGTCTTTGAGTAAAATGCCTAGAGGAATAAAGATAGTAAATGAACTGACGATAGCCGGAGATGGTTTCATATGTATATAAGCAAAAACTGTTGTGTTGCTTTTCACTTCTCAAACATTGGGAACCTGAGTGTCCAATCTCTTAATGAAACATGTGCTAAGCACGTTCTCAAAAAAATGTGTCCATGAAATCTTATTTTACAACTGAAAATAAAAATAGCATAGGCTTAATTTATCTTGCAAGCATATCATATCCATTGGTCATCTTCACCATCTCAGTTCGGCAAGCTTCTTTCTAACTTATCCTATTGAGGTGCAGTTTGGGGCTAGGTTTGCTTCCCGCTGACAGTGCTGTCTGTATAACTTGTGTTATTTAATGGAAAATATTGGCATCTAGACAAAATGAATGAATAATTCTCATGCATACTTTTTGGTGCTGAATCGTTGAAGCATCCATAATTAATCTACTTCCTTCAGGCCGGTCTTGTCTATAGTACTCCAAAAAAGTGCCCAAGGGAGAAGCCTAACAGAGATGATGGAAGGTATACATGAGAAATCCATTTTTTTTGAACAAACTAGCAGGAGCTCTGCCTTTCAATTAAGATAGAAAAAAGAGGTTTATGTACAGAGGAAAAAAAACAAAGTTGTTTTCCGCCCAAATTACATGCCGCTCGCAGGAGTTACCCCCTCCACATCAGTGCCCTCTTTTTTTGAGCAATATCCTCTTTGATTCTAAAGGCGACCTGCCATGCTGATTCTTAGACATTTTGGAAGATTCTTCTATTCTCTCTTTCCATAGGTTCCATAGTGTGTAGATCACCATTCCGTTGAAGCCCCGTTTCTCTTGTTTGGAGATCTTGGCTGCAGCCTCCTCCCACCAGGCCTTTAGATGTGGGGGGTCCTGGGGAGATTGCATCAGTTGTACATTAAAATGTTCCCAAGATAGAATTTGGCTCCAAACTATTTTGGCGAATGGGCACAACAATGTTAGATGAAGTCCTGTTTCCATAGGTCCATTGCACAGGACACAGTGGTCTTGATGAGGCCATCCTCTTTTTTGCAAATTGTCCGCTGTCAGGATTTTTTCTTGTATTAGGATCCAAGCAAAAACTTTGTACTTGTTTTCCGTGTGAGCCTTCCATATGAGGTCGCTCCGGAACCCTCAATAGCAGCCTCTGAATTGGATCCTATATGCTGAGCGGGTGGAGTAGTTACCATCTGCCGTCCATCTCCAAACAATGGAATCACGCACGCCTGGCGTCAGCTGGATATTTTGAATTCTAACCCATAGAGAGACGAATTCCTCAATCTGGATTGCAGTGGTGAATTGGTGATCCGCCTCCTAAGGGTGCGTATCCAGCTACTATTCTGAAGCTCTTGCTGTACTAATTTGTTCTTTCTTTTAACCAGCTCAAATAAGTGTGGTGCCAAGTTTCTAGGAGCCTCCCCCTCGAATCAGCTGTTGTGCCAGAAGCAAGCTTTGGCACCATCTCCAATCGTGATTATGGTATAGGAGTTGAAGAGAAGGCGGTCCGTCTCATTACAAGGTAGTTCTGCTCCTGCCCAAGGTTTGGACTCATCTACCCATTCTTGCCATAGCCACCGAAGGCGCAACGCTCTTCCAAAATTTTCTAAGTCAGGTATTCCTAGGCTGCCAAGATCCTTTGGCCTAGCAACCGTTGGCCAATTCACCAAACAATGCCCGCCATTTGCGTTTTCCTCACCTTTCCAGAGAAAAGACCTTCTGATTTTGTCAATCTTTTTTCTCGCCCAAGCCGCCAATGGAAACACAGTTAGGTGATAGGTTGGCATAGAAGAGAGGACCGAGGAGACTAGCATCAGGCGACCGGCCCTATTAAGCCATCTTCCCTTCCATCCAGGAAGCCTGTGCCCAATGCGCTCTACCAGAGGTTACACATGGACCTTACGGAGGGTCCTTATGTGCAGCTGCAGCCCAAGGTACGGCAGGGGAAGGTGCCTTTGATTCCATCAAAGGAAGAGAGGACATGGTCTAGGTCCACCTCCTCACATCTAATTGGGTGGATGGAACTTTTGTGCAGATTTATGTGAAGGTCTGAAAATTTTCCAAACGCATGGAGAATTGACTTGACAGCTTCCAGATCACCTTTTAGAGGGTTGATGAAGATGGCAGCATCGTCTGTATACAAGGAGGTCCTCCACCTAGCTGTAGATGCGGACAGAGGTGTGAGGACCCCATGCTGGGTAGCCATGTCTAGCAGACGCTGCAAAGGATCCATGGCCAAGATGAAAAGCATGGGTGATAGGGGGTCGCCTTGGCGCATGCCTCTGCCATGGCTGAAACTTGGCCCCTACTGACCATTAAGCAACACTCTCGAAGTGGCCATGCGGAATAGGATGGATATCCACTCTCGCCAACGAGGTCCAAAGCCCAGAGCCTGCAGAACTTCCAGTAGGTAGCTCCAATTGATCGTGTCGAAGGCTTTGTGGATGTCGAGCTTCATGAAAAGGATCGGCATTTTTTGTCTATGCAATTTCTTTACTGTGTTCTGGACATACAAGAAGTTATCATGGATGCTTCTCTTTTTTATGAATGCGCTTTGGCAATTTGAGACCAAAGAGTTCAGTAGTGGAGCTAGTCTGTTGGCTAGGAGTTTTGAGAAGATTTTAGCAATGCTATGGATGAGACTGATGGGCCTAAAATCCGTGATCCATAATGCATCTTCTTTTTTAGGGAGGAGGATGATGCTCGCAGAATTCATCAATTCGAAGCCCTGAGAGTTCATTTCAAATAGAGTATTTATGGCAGCCGTGACATCCTCCTTGATAATCTCCTAACAAGATTTAAAAAATACACCAGTAAAACCATCTGGGCCTGGAGCTTTATCTGATGGCATAGAGTCTATTGTGTCTTTAATCTCCTCTTGTGTGAAGGGCATTTCTAGCTCTGATAGGTCTCTCGGGGCATATCCCAGTGATTGCCAATTGAGGCTCATACTCCTTGCTGATGATGTGCCCATGTGGTCCCTAAAGTATTCTTCGAGTACTTTTTCCTTTTCCTCATGGGCGAAAGCCATTCCTTCATTTGAGTGTAAACAGTGAATATAATTCTTCCTTCGCCGTGCGCTCGCTCTGAAATGATCAAGATGCCCAAGAGGGAGGATGAATTGGGCTTTTCTAAAAAATTAATTGCAAGAATTAAATCATATAAGCCAAAGTTCACCCCTAGTGCCTACTCGTGTTCCTTGTGATTCTACCGATAAAAAGTTTTGCACCCTTAGTTCCAATCCTAGTCTAGCATGGCAATTCTAGGAAAGTAAACCAAGCAATGAAAGTAATATGAGAAAGTAAATGCTTGAAAGTAAGGGCAAGGAACACGGTGATGTTTTTCCGAGGTATCGGAGAGTCGCCACTCCCCACTAGTCCTCGTTGGAGCACCCGCGCAAGGGTATAGCTCCCCCTTGATCCGCGCAAGGATCAAGTGCTCTCTACGGGCTGATTCTTCGACACTCCGTCGCGGTGAATCGCCCAAAACCGCTCACAAGATGAGTTGGGTCATCCACAAGCTTCGCCGGATGATCACCAAACTTCCAATTACCACCAAGACGTCTAGGTGATGACGATCACAAGAGTAACAAGCTAGAACTCTCACTTGACCACAACGAGCCTAATGAGAAGATGGATGCACACTTGCTACTCCCTAGTCACTATTGAGGGACTCTTAAACTTTGATTCTCAAATCACTACCCTCACTAGAGCTCTTGCACTCCCTTGCACTTCAAAGGTGTTTCTCAGCTGAACAAATGAGCAAGAGACCTCTAAAAGAGGTGGAGGGGATGTATTTATACACCCCACAGTCAAATCCAACCGTTACCTGCCAACTCAGCAAAATACACGTTGACCGGACGCGTCGGTCGACGTGACCGGACGCGTCGGTTGACGTGACCGGACGCGCCGGTCGAACATAACGGTCGAAAGTCTGAAATATTTCGCTGAGTGACCGGACGCACCGATCAGGGATGACCGGACGCGTCCGATCGTGTAGGGAGCTTACTGTACTTTGACCTGACGCGCGATCGCGTCCGATCAGTGATGACTGGACGCGTCCGATCGTCAGAGTACCTTACTGGAACGTGACCGGACGCGCCGATCACTTCCCAGTCGCGTCTGATTAGTTGTTTTCCCTTCTGTGACACGTGTCAGCCTCAACACCGCGTCCAGTTTTCACAAGGACCGCGTCCGGTTAACAGCGCTGAAACGCAGTATCTGTTAGTACTGACCGGACGCGTCCGGTCGTGACAGACATCGTGTCCGATCAAGGAAAAAACGTCTCTAACGACTTCGAAACGCGACGCAACTTGAACCAAGTTGCTTCCAACTAAACTTTGAGCTATTCTTGAGCTGCCTAGTGCTAAGTTTGATAAGTGTGCACCACACCTAAACAAAAGACTCACCTAGGTCAAGCTACTTGCTCATGCCCCCCTTTATAGTACGGCCAAAGGAAAAAGCGAAGATCCTAACGACTATTTCGAATGTAACTCAACACCTTGACATCCGGAACTAACCGTCCTTAATCTTGTCGTCAATCCTTTGAAAACCGAAACGATTTCCATTAAGGGGCATGAATACCATAGTGCCCAAAGCAGTTATCAACCCCATAACCTAACTTACCAAAGTTTCTGCAAAACACACGTTAGTCATGGTAATAATGCGTTGTCATCAATTGCCGAAACCAACTCTCGAGGCCTAGATGCTTTCAGCTCTAATGTAGAAGAATTTTGTGTTGGCGTCTCCACAGCGGATGTATGTGAGCCTTGATCTTTGCCTTATCCTCGATTTCTCAATGGCCGCTAGGCCGGTGCTGCGAACTTTGAGGCGTTGTCATAGATCTAGCTCTTGGTCCATGAGTGTTCTAGACTCCTGTGCCGCTTCTAGCTGTAATAGGACTTCCTTTGCTAGTGCCAGTTGCATTTTTGTGTCACCTATTTTTTCTTTCTTCCATCGTTTTATACTTTTCGCCACTCTAGCCAATTTGATGTGCAGGCGCTTAAGTGGCAGCTCTGAACTCACATGCTTGCTCCAAGAGTCATGGACCATTTCATGGAACCCTTGCATCTTGTTCCAGAAGTTCTCGAACCGAAAGGACCGATCACGGTGAAGGTCAAGTTCACCTTGTAAGAGGAGTGGCGTGTGGTCCGACATAAGGGACGGCAGGGAGTGCAGGAAGCATGACGAGAACAGAAGGTCCCATTCCGGGGTGCACAGGAGCCTATCAATTCTAGTTAGTGTCGGGGTAGTTTGTTCATTACTCCAAGTGAAGCGGCACACATTTAGCTTGATTTCTTTGAGTCGCAAATCATCTATAGTCGCCTTGAAGGAACTCATGAGACGTCGATTAAGATTTGAATTATTCTTGTCCGCCGCTTGATAGATCAGGTTCAAATCTCCAAGGATGAGCCATCGATCATGATCTGGCGGTGGAATGTTTTTCAATTCTTGCAGAAATTGGATCTTTTCGGTGTCCCCTTGTGGGCCATATACAACTGTGATTTGCCATTTGATCCTGTCCGCCCTCATGGTGATTGTCGCTGTGATTGCGTTTGCAGACAATTGTATATCTGATAACTCGAAAAAATCTTCATTCACAGCAAGGAGGATTCCACCTCTAGTCTGTGCCGCCGGTAGCACAGCGAAGGAGTTGGCAAATTTGGATCCCACTGTCCGGGTCACCACATTCTGGTCTAGTAGCTGAAGTTTTGTTTCCTGGAGGCAGACAATGGTGGACCCTGTGTCTCTTACCAGTTCGTTAACTGCATCTTGCCTAGCACCATCATTCAGCCCTCTCACATTCCAATTAAGTAGACAACAATTACGTTGGGCCATGGAAAACTTGAGTAACCCCTGAACAGTGCAGATTCTGACTCAAGCCTGACTTGTGAAGCTGCAGCCCCGTCGAGGCCACAGAGGGCCGTCAATGCCTTGACGACAATGTCTGTGAGCAGGCCCTTGAAGAGGCTAAAGTAGCGTAGAAGCTGGTCGTCGGAGGTGAGGCCTTCCTCCTCCAAGATGCCAAGCTTCTTCATGAGGATTTGGCGCGCCCTTGCCTGGGTGTCACCCCTAGGCCACCCTCTGGCTGCTATGCGGACGCTTTTCCGCAAAGGTTGTGCCGGTATCTTTCTGCGCCGCTAGGCCAGGGCGTTTCTGCGTTGAATTTTTTTATTTTTAGTCCAAATTTGAAACAAATTTTAAATTTAACCCGCATTTGAATTTTTTTAAATCTAACCCGTTTGGCCCCGCCACCATGCATGGCGGGACAAATGCACTGAACCCCGCCATGCATGGTGGCGGGGTGCAGGTCCCACGTGGCGGGGGACGTGGCAAAGCCACCCGGGCGTACCCCGCCATGATGCGTGGTGGGGTATGCCAAACCCGCCACCCGTCATGGCGGGTTACACCCCGCCACCCATCATGGCGGGGCACGGCCTAAATAAAAGCCGCGCCCCGCCACGTCCGCTCGGCCGACGCCCCGCATTCGCAGCCGCGCCGCCACCGTTGCCCGCGCCCCCACCGCGCCGAGCCGCCGCCGGAGCCGCCACCGTCGCCCGGAGCCCCTCCCCCGCGCCCCGACCGCGCCCCGTCGCGCCCGGCCGCGCCCCGCCGCGCCCGGCGAAGCCGCCGGCCGCGCCGCCGCTCCCCGCTGCGCCCCCGCCGCCGCGCCGTCGCGCCGCCGCTGCCGCAGCCGCCGTCCGCGCCGCCGCGCCGTCCCCCGCGCCCCCGCCGCCGCGGCCCCGCCGGTGCGTCCCCGGCCACCGTGCCCTCGGCTGCGTCTCCGGCCGCCGTTCCCGCGCCGCCATCCCGGCCGCGGACCGTCGCACCCTCGTCGCGCCGCCGCAACCCGTTTTACGGTAATTTTTTTTATTTTGTCGTTACTATTATTTATTTGTAGTAAATATTATTAAGTTATTATTATTTATTTAGTTAATTATTTAATATTCTTTGTAGTAAACGATTATTTAGTTATTTAACATTAGTTATTTAGTTAGTTATTGAATTATTTAGTTAGTTAACGATTATTTGTAGTTAGTTAGTTAGTTAATATTATTTGTAGTTAGTTAGTTATTTAGTTAGATAACGATTAATATTAGTTATTTAGTTAGTTAACGATCATTTGTAGTTAACGATATTTTTGATAGTTAGTTAATATTAGTTTTTAGTTAATGGGTTCGTATTAGTTATTTAGTTATTAGTTAATTAGTTAACGATTATTAGTTATTCGGATGTTATTAGTTAATATTAGTTATTTAGTTACTAAGTAAGTTAGTTACGTGGTAGGTAAGTAAGGTTAGTTAGTTAGTTATGTAGTAATTAGTGCAACTATATTGGTCAGTTGATAATCGGATGTCAAATCATTTTGTAGATGGATTACGGTGTAAGAGTTTTTTACGGAGGAAGTGTTAGGAGAGAGGATTACCAGTTTGAGGATATGTATGAAGAATTAGAATGGTTTGATGGCACCCCTAGTTTCCGCGATCTATGTGACCGTTTGAGTTTGAAGTTTGGCGAGCCTTTCACACTAAAGGGTAGGTTCGATGTTGGAAAGAATAGGGCACACTATGTGATGATGGACTTGTGCAACCAAGCAGAGTGGTCCCGATACAATAGGGTCATCCAAGGTTCGAATGTCGGCATGGCTGAGTTGGTGCTGGAGAATGTTGAGAATGATGAGCCGTCCTTCGACAGTGGTACTCTAAGAGATTGTGGTGTGCAGATGCAACAAACTATGGAGAGTATGGACTTGGATGGTAATTTGACGTAGGAGCGGGTTCATTCTCCTCCAGTTGGTCATATAAGCAATGATTTTGATGTAGACGAGTTTGAACAGGAGTAGGAGGAGGCGGCAGAGGAGGAAATGATTGGTGATGATGTTAGCACTGATTCTGACGATTCAGGAAATGAGGAAGGAGGTCCACATGCCATGCGAGCATCGGTTGAAGCCATGCCCTCTGGAGGTGCACCTGCCATGTGTACACCAGTTCGTGGCATGCCCTCAGGAGTACCGCTTGAGGTACTTCATGGCATGCAGAGTCAGGGCACATTAGCCACCGGTTATCCAGATGATGGAGTGAAATATGAAGGATGGAGCAGGGTTAGGGAGCCACAACAATACGTTGCACCACCCTCTTATACATCGGCAGAGCTTACACAGCTGAGGGAGGCTGGCTTGCCCTTTACCGGTGTGCCAAATTATAAGGATGTAAGTATGTCGCATATGGCAGTTTGTGACACGAGTTTGCAAATGTGTAAGGAATAATTGTACAACCATAAAAATTTAATACAGAGGAAGGGAATGCTTTTTAATACGATGTCTGAGATGAAGTTGTTCCTTCAGGACTATGCTGTGTATCATCATAGGCCTTACACGGTTTGACATTCTGATAAGGAGGTAAAATTCCACACATTATGTAAGGCTGGATTCCCGTGCTCGTGGAAGTTGAATGCACGAAAGAGGTGGAGTGATGGTAAGTGGAAGGTAACTTCAGTGGAACAGCCGCACAGATGCCAGACTAATGAGGGTAAAAGGTACCATCCCCAGTTGACGGCTTGGTACCTAGCCCGTCGTATATTGGGTCTTGTAGATAAGGACAACGACGTATCGGTGTCTTTCTTGCAGGAGACCATAGTCACATTTGTTGGGTATGAGGTCACGTATGGAAAGGCTTGGCGGGCAAAGCAAATTGCCCTGGCAATTCGCTGGGGTAGCTGGGAGGAAGCCTATAACAGGGTTCCACGCATTTTGTGTGCGATGGAACACTTCAACCCTGGCATGAGATCGTTCATATACACAGGAGGGTTGTATCTTCAGAACCCGTTGAGGCATATTCTGTACCGTGTGTTCTGGTATTTCGATCAGTGCAAACATGCATTTCAGTATTGTCGGCCAGTTGTTCTTGTTGACGGCACGTTCCTCACCGGCAAATACAGGGGCACATTGATGATGGCTGCTGTTGTAGACCCAGAGAACCAGATAGTGCCAATGGCTTTTGCTTTGGCGGAGGGGGAAAACAATGATTCATAGTCATGGTTTATGCGTCTGCTCCGTATTCATGTGCTTGGCCCTTCTCGCACCATTTGTCTGATTTCGGACCGTCACATTAGAATTCTTAATGCAGCCGATGAACACATTGATGGTCACCCGCCCCTAGTGCACCATTGGTGCATGCGGCATTTTGCCGCCAATTTCTGGCGGCGTCAATGCAAGAAGGATGTGGCTGACAAGTTAAAGGAGCTTTGTAATAAACGTACGGAACGCGAGTTCAACGAGACTATGGTAGAACTAGAGAAGATGCTCAACCAAGCTGGCAAGGCATGGTTAGACCAGCAGATGGAAAATAAAGCCAAGTGGGCATTAGCATATGATGAGAGCGGCTTCCGATGCGGCATCATGACAACAAACTCCTCTGAGTCTTTCAATCGTGTGTTCAAAGGCGTTCGATCTCTCCCAGTGTCTGGTATTGTTGAGTTCTCTTTTAGGAAGTGCAATGAGTATTTTGTTAAGCGGTATGGCCTAGCCCTGAGGAATGAAGAGGAGCTTGGAAGATGGGGGAAGGCTGCACACGAATATTTGAAGGAGGCTGAGGAATTGGCCAAACAACAGGTTGCCGAGGCTTATGGACGGGACATGCTTGTTTTCTGCGTACGAGCTAGAGGGGGCACAAACCTGGGCGGTGAACGATTTGGTGGGCGAACGTAACGTGTCGATCTTGATAAAGTAGAATGCAGTTGCAACGTCCCTCAGATCATACATGCCCCTTGCTCACACATGATCACCTCTTGTTGGCTTAGAGGTTTTGACCACACAGTTGCACCATACATGTCACCCTTGTATCTCCGTGCCAACACCCTCAAAGTTTGGGAGAAGAGTTTCGAGCCATACCTTGACGAGTCGCAGTGGCCTCCATATTATGGTGAGGACTACGCGTCTTATCCGGACCTGAAGAAGGTAGGGAAGGGAAGGAGGAAGAAGAAGCGACTAAAAGGCGATATGGACAATATGAAAGGTTACGGCGCCGACATGTATGGTGGCGGGGACTTTGACGAAGAACGTGCGCAGAACCTTTGCTCCATTTGCAAGAATCCTGGTCATAACGCTAGATTTCATAGGCGGGCGAGACAAGAGGTGGTTTATACTGTTCGTAGCTCAACATTTAGAGTAGCTCATCAGGTTGCTTGCTTACAGGGGCCGTCCTCGACGCAGCAGTTCGATCGTGGACATAGGCGGCAGTGCGAGAGGCAGCAACGGGACCGCACAGACGTTGGCTGGAGAAGCAATGTGGTCCCTACGAATCCGAGGAGGCGACGGAGACCGCGAGACCCCTACACCCCTGGCGATTAGTAGAGTAGTCATATTTAGTAGGCGCCGGACACATGTTATCATAGTTATGTAGTGCTAGAACAATTAAATTATGTGTAGGTGTAGCAGCAGTACTCTACTTGGTTATTTCGATTGGACTAATGTAGTTGGTAACACTCGTTTAATCTTTGGCGTAAACGCAATTCTTCGTGCCATGGTTTCCGTAAACTTGTTGTAAATGACTCAACATCGCATGTCTGCATTTGTCACGCTCAGCTGACGCAAAATCTAGGCATAGTTCCTGCGTGCCCACAGTTTCAGGGCCACCCCGCCATGGGTGGGGGCGGGTTAGGGGTACCCCGCCATGTACTATGGCGGGGTACCCCTAACCCACCCCCACCCATGGCGGGGTGGCCCTAAAACTGCTGGCACGCAGGAACTGCACTAAGAAACTGCATTTATAAACTGCACGGATAAACCACACAACAATCTTAGTGAGTGGACCAACAAATGAAATGAATGAAGATGTGATAATGAAAATTATTACAATGACATGTTTCAAAGTACAACACTGACAAACTACACCACACAAAGTTTCTAAGCCACTACAAATGACAAACACTAACAACGACGACGTGAAGACGTGACAATGCAAATTATTACAATGACAAGTTTCTATTGCACTGACAGCCTCCTACGTGCAGCACTAAGGCACTAACAACGACACTTGTACGTCAATCAAATTGCGTGCACCACTGCGTAAGCAACTCGTCTTCGGACTCTGAATCCTCCACTACAACCTCCTTACCCTTGCTGGCCTCGACTGCCTTGGCCTGAGAGGCCTGACGCCGGTAGTAAGCCGCCTCCGCCTCGTCCGCGGCCTGAGAGTACAACTTGGCCTCTTCTTCGGTCATGTTTGTTGGTCCCCATGCGTCGAACAGCGGTGTCTTATGGCTGTGGTACGCTGCCTGACCCTCCTCTAATTCAACATCCTCCTCGGGCATCGGTCCTAACTCCTCTGCAAGACGAAGTAGCTCGGCTATCCTTCCCATGTCGTAGACATCCTCGTCCTGAGGGTAGCCCAATTCTTCGGCTAGACGAATGAGCTCGCCTATCCTCCCGGTGTCGTCGTCTTCCTCCGGCTCGGCCTCCTCTTCAACCACAATCGGATGGCTTGCGGTGCCACCAACTCCTGCGTCCCGCTTTAGTGTCCTATTCTCCGTGTACCTAGCACGAGCCACATCTGCTTGCCAGTTGCCGGTGCATCCAATCTCTGCAAGTACAAAATACAAACAATTAACACGATCTTTGCAATGACTTTATTGACAGTCAAACAAAGAAGATTGAGTTTCCAAAAACGCATTGACTCACTCGCACATTATGAGTCAATAGTATCGTTCAAGCCTTGCATCTCTGCTCTCGCAGCCTCCTCTGCAGCCTTCCTTGCATCCTCTTCAGCCTTCCATGCCTAGTACTCCTCTACATCCTTCTTCTTCTCGTACCACTTCTTCCACGCAATACTCTCCGGGTTACGAACTTGGGCCCGTCGTAGCACTTTCTTCTTATGGTTCTTAACGAAATCAGTGACGTAGTTTGCAGGATATCCTCTCATCTTGCGAAGTGCTACCATTGTCTTATACTCATCCTTGAACTTATACACATCATCATATGATTCCTATTTGCATTTCTGAGTGCTCTGTTGCAACAAATAGATGAATACAAAGTTAGCGTACCAAAGCAAACAAAATAAAACATTAGCACTAAGTATCAACAGTCCTAGCAAACCTCGTCATAATCGATCATGTGGCCACAGAAGTGCCCAATCCCAAGGCCTGAAGGGACAAGGCCATAACTAGCTTCAACACCACATTTGCACATCACAGGAGGCGCAATAGACCTCCTCTTCTTCCAGTCTGGCACCTCCTCATTCTTCTCCGGCTCCGGCCAATGGCTCTTTGGACCATAGACCCATTCCTTGAAACGACACTTTGGAAAATCATGATCCTACAAAATCAAAATAGTAAAACACACATATAGGACATAACATTCCAAGGTTCACTCAAACCTTACCTCATGTCGTAGAGGACAAATGAACTCTTGTTCATTGCGTGGGTTTATCACGGCTTGCTCTCCGCAAAGGCACTTTGGAGGATCCTCGAGGCGCCGTGCCGATGCTACGGCCTTCTCTTCCTCCGTCATAGGAGGAGGGTTAGGAGGGGGCGGAACCCAGCGAGTAAACACCTCATGCTTGCAATGATCAACGTCGGGGTAGAAAAGGAGAATTCTTGGGTCAAACTTGTCCGGACCGTCGATCCATTGGAAGAAAAAGCACCGGAAGTACGGCTACAAAAAAGTTTGAATTATCTCATCGCGAATACAACATCAGAAACCAATAAGAAAAACAAAGGGCACAATTACTTACGCTACAACTATAACATGTGTAGAAGCAACGAGCCGCAGTATCTGGATGTCTCGACTGGCTCACGTGTGCCGGATGACCACAGTCACAGTTAGGGAAAGGTTCCTCGGGAGGAACGGGCGCATCCTTGCAAGACACGTCGGGTACATCTCTCTAGGACGACTATTTTTCCTCCAAATCGACTCACGATACGAGTCCTCCATCTAATAACACGAAATGATTTCAACACAAAACACATATCACTTATATAATGTACAATATCAATACGATAAAAACTAATATAACTTTACTAACTACATTAACCAAACATACTACAACGATGGACACAGAGAAGGGGTGGCCGGAACAAGATCCGACGATGGGCCGGTAGCCGACGGGGAGGGGCCCTAGGAGGGAGGGGCGCCGGAGAAGGGCGCTGAGGGGAGGGGAGCTCGGTCCTGGGGCGGAGAGGGGCGCTGCGGGAAATGGAATGGATAAATGGCCAAAAACAAGAAGTGCCCGGGCTTTTAAATGGGCGGGGTTGTACCCCGCCATGATGCATGGCGGGTTAGGGGTACCCCGCCATGCATCATGGCGGGGTACTCCTTTCCACGCTGGCCTGCAGCGTGCCACGTGGGACCTGCACCCCGCCACCATGCATGGCGGGGTTCAGTGCATTTGCCCCGCCATGCATGGTGGCGGGGCCAAACGGGTTAGATTTAAAAAAATTCAAACCCGGGTTAAATTTAAAATTTGTTTCAAATTTGGGCTAAAAATAAAAAAATTCTCTGCGTTGGGGGTGCTTGCAGCAGAGGAGGGGGCAGTGGGCACGAGATGGAGTCCATGAATACGGTCGCCGCAGAGTTTCCTTCGCGCGCACCATCCTGCCCAGTTGCTGGTGTCGGCTGTGCAGGCATCTGGGCTGTCATGGAAGCGCGAGGTGCACAGTCCCGGCGCGCCCTGGAGTGGCACGGTTCACATGCTCGGCGCCTGGTGTAGACGAGGCCGGGCTTGAATCGAGTCGCAGTAGGCCGTGAAGCTGGGGATGGGGGCGGTGGTGGCCGGTGAATCCGTTCCGTGTCTGCGGCCGCTTGGGGTGTCGCAGCAGCTCCTCACGGCGCCTTGACCTGGAGCTTCCCTGCGCCAGGCTCCGTTGAAAACCTTGGGTTGCATGGTCGAGGAGAGTCTGGAGTCGGGTCCCTCGGCGAACGCAGAGGAGAGTCGTCCCTTTCGAAGGCTTGATCGGTGCAGAGTGCCTGGGCACAGCCGACATTTTCTCTCTCCATCCGTGGTGGCATGACGAGGTCGGAACTCTCCTGGACGCGGTCGAAGTAGAGGTTCGGGTCGCCGCTGCCGTTGGTCTCTGGCAGCTGAACCTCGACGCCGGAGCATAGAGGAGAGTCGCTCCGATCTGGGGCGCGGGCGCTTGAGGTTTCTCCACCATCACTTGCAGACTTTCTGGAAGCCGATCTTTAGTTATTTAGTATAGGATAGGATAGGTTATCTAGAAATGAAAATGTATTTTATAAATGAAGGCACAACAACATACCAATCCATGTAAGCAATAAAGTGATCAGGTTTGTTCCACAAAAGTAATATGCAAACTCCGATTTGTAAAAGGAGGCTTCAATAGATTCATCACAGAGCATCTACCTGAACTGTTGCGTGGACATAACATGGCATGTTCCTCCATCTTGTATTTTTACTATTTTGGAGAAGAACTGATATATAGGAACATTCTCAGGTCTACAGGGTTGCTTAATGAAACATTGTAACTTTGGTTCAGATTTGAAATGAAATGAGAAAGTTCATTCACGATAATTCAATCTTGCTTTGTTAATTTATTAATCTTTCCACTCTGTATATGTGTATTTTAGGGAGCACATATAATTAAGTAACATATTAACATCTGTACAGGTTAATGGCAGTAGGAAATCATTTAATCTGATAACCTGGTGCATGCTTGTTCAGAAAAAAAAACTGTGGTGGTAGTCTAGGATTTAATAAGAACCTTAGATTTAGATTTGTCTAACCCAATATTACAACAACAAACGCAGGGATATTTTAGAGTGGAAACAAGTCTCAATTCATAATTCTCTATCTAGGAAAATGGATCACAATTTTAAATCTTCTATTTAGATATTTTGCTAATTTAATTTGAACGCAGATTTTTCAGCCAGCATCAATGGAACTATGGAAGCAGCTTCTAAAATTCTCAACCAAATCAAGCAAAGAGTGGTGAATATAAACAGCACTTACCTTATGGTTTGAAGACATGATTGGTGCTGGCTCCACGTGGACGACTACCGTGCCGGCCGACTAACAAGCTGAGGAGATGAGAAGCAGCACATGGATACCACCCCCACATCATCTATCTGTGACAGCTGACAGGCACAGAAGATCTGAGTACTATGCAGTAGAGAAGATGGAGCTCACGGAGAGAGTGGAAGCGTCGGAACAATGCCCTTTTTTTGGGGGGGAGATGGAAACTCTAATTAGAATTTTTGTTAGCAATGGATGAACATATGTGCTACATTTAATTAGCAATGGATGAATATATGTGCTGCATTTAAATAAAAATAGTGAGCAGTAGAACCGTGCATGTATTTGGTAATAGATGATGCTATATTCCGAGAAAGGAACAAGCCATAATTCTCCATTTGCTTCTGTGTTCTTTTAGTTTGAATTGGTCACAAAAAAGAAGAAATGTCTTTAGTTTCAGTTTGACTTTGAAGGCAATGACTCAATTCAATACTTATAGCAAAACAATTTTGCAAAATGATTTAAGTCTCTGAACAAATTTAGTACTTGCAATCTTGAAAGTTTGAGAAGATATATACCTAATATGAAATCTGAATATTGCTGAGTGAAAACGTCTTTGCAAATGAATACCCATAGTCGCTGATCTTTGTACCTGCTAATAGAAATTTGCTTCAGAGACTAATAGATTGAACTTAGGAATAATGGGATTCATCTATTTATATCATGATGATATGGCCATTTTATCGAACACATGACATAAAAACTCAAGCTTTCCTGGAGTACGGGAGGGCAGAGACAAATTGGAACCACTTGATATTATCGTTACCTCACCTGCAGACTAGCTTCATCACAGCCGCAGTACAATCACGGAGACTTGCTATGTTCTATTCTTATCCAAGATGTACGGGCATATTGAGCATGTATGGAGGCAGAGTCCATGGGCAGAGAAAGCACACACTTACGGGCTCGTCTCTGACGTCGTTGCCGGTGGGCCCTTCGCTAACGCCGGTGGTTCACTGAGGCCGCGTCCATGCCGGTGGCACGCAGTCGCGGTGACGCGCGTCTCATCGGGGAGCTACATCTATGTCATGCCACGCCGCCTCGCCGCTGGGCTGACGAGGAGCAGTGAGCCCCTGTGCTCAAATCTACGTGCCTCCATAGGACCAACGGTGGAGGGCTACAACACCATTGCATCTGCAGGAAGATTTGGAGCGGGTGGAGGGGCTGCGTTGAGCAGGGGATCGGAGGAGGGTGGAGCAGACGACGGCCGAGCGCGGTGGACGGAGGGAGGCGCCGGTGTGGCAAGAGGACACCGGCGGACAGCAGAGCAGGTGGAGAAGGGACCTTGTAGGCATTTTATCGAGCATGCGTTGAGCGCCGTCGCTAGCAGCTACTAGTGTGTTTCCTATTGCTCTGTGTGGCGTAGGAGCGAGCACAGGGGAGTGAGGATGGTGCCGCGCCGTCATTGCTGGCATTTTTTCTGGTGCCAGCGACGCTTGCCTTCTTCCTCACGACGGCGACAATGGCATCTTTGCCTGCTTGCATCGATCAGCAGAGGAGGCAGGAAGGGAGACTAGAGCTCGACTGCTCGAGCACCTTCTCCTCAGGGTCTCCACCGCATTCGCCAGCGATTTGCTTCTGCCCGTCGCTCCTGGGGCCGCGTTCACCACCGATGCGGAGGCAAGAAGTGCTGGCGCGGCCTCGGCACGTGCCCGACGAGGCGGCCACGGCCATCACACACGGGCTGATCCATGTTAGACGATGTGGGTGCGACCGCACCCAGACGGAAAGCGAATTAAGCTGGTTACTACTCCCTCCATCCCAGACGTTTGACTTTTTTATCTTAAGTTTAACCACTCGTTTTATTAAAAAATTTATACAAACATAGTCAAATTTAAGTCATTCTTGAGGAACTTTTATTAATATACCAAGCCACGATAAAAGAATTGATATTTTGCACAAATTTTTTAAAAAATAAGTGGTCAAAATTGATATAAAAAAAGTCAAACGTCTTACAATTTAGAATGGAGAGAGTATCAGTTTTTTATCCAGTTCACACCCCTGAGCCAATAGTATACACCCACAGCTTAGGGTGTGTTTAGTTCGCGAAAATTTTTAGCTTTGTCTACTGTAGCTTATTCGTTTGCATTTGTCAATTAGTGTCTAATCATAGACTAATTAGGCTCAAAAGATTCGTCTCGTGGTTTTCTACCAAACTGTGTAATTAGTTTTTTCGTCTACATTTAATGCTCCATATATATGTCAAACATTCAATATGATGAGAAATCTTGAAAACTTTTGGGAACTAAATATAGCCTTAGCTATGCAGCCCATCTCATTCTGACGTTGCCTCCTCGTTCCCCACGCACACACCAGCAGGTAGTATTGTATTGCTCACAATATATATATATATATATATATATATATATATATATATATATATATATATATATATATATATATATATATATATATATATATATATAAAAGTTATTCTATAACCACCTTCATTTACGATAATTTTATATACTAATTTACGATAATATCAATATATATTTACCATAGTTGGATTACTATAACACATTGAGATATTTACCATAACGTTGCAGCCACTTAGTAAGGAATTACTATAATCTCATAAATTAACATAGTAATTATCGTAACTCAAAATGGCTACAGAATATGTTATTTTATAGCCAGCTACAGGGTAGTTCTATATATATATATATATATATATATATATATATATATATATATATATATATATATATGACCGTACTATTTAGGGCGCTGGCCGGTGAATAAAATCCAACGCGCCGGCCACCGGAGACAGGACATCCATTTTTTTTCCGGCGAGGGGGTGTGTAGTTATTGTTGTAGCAAAAAGCAACCACCTTTTAGTTTACTCCACTTAAATGTTCCCGCCATTACACCAGTCAGGTAGCATTGACTGTCCCTCAAATCACGCTATTAGTAATAAAGAATTCCTCATCCACCGTCGGAGACAGCAAAGCCGGCGGCGGTTTTTTTTAGTCCTGTAATATAAATAAATCCGAGCACATCGGTATGTAGTAAATTTAATTTTGCTATTTACCGATGTGTCATATTTTGGAATGGTGGTATTTTTTATTGTGACTATTGTCATTTGCTTCAAAAAAAATAATTCCGAAAAGGTCCATGCATATTAAATCTTGTTGTCCTACTTACCGAGGTGTTCGATCTCCGGGTAAGAATTTTTTATTACTACTATAGTTATTTTCTTTGATCAATAATAAATTTGCCTATGGTATTTATTGAGATGTCTGATCTCTGGATTAGTAATTTTTTTATTATTAACATCATCATTTGCGTCATTAAAAAGTTCCGGACGAGCCCATGCGTAGTAAACTTGGATGTGCTACTTAGTGAGGCATCCGATCTTCGGAGAAGGAATTTTTTTAATTACTACTATGGTCAGGCACAGTAAATTTGGTTGTGCCACTTACATATGGTAATAAAATTGACTCCGGTAATCATCAGAGCATGCATCTGATTAGATTAGTTTTTATTACCATTACTATCATTTGCTAATCACCGGGGTCCGGTATCTGGACGAGTTATTTTTATTACTTATAGTATCATTTTATTAAGTAAATAATTACATCATAGCCTTTGAGTAGTAAATTTTCCTGTGTTAATCACTCGCTTGTTCGATTTATGGTCATACATTTTTTATTACTAATAATTTTTTGTTAAGTAAATAATTCTATCCTAACTTATGAGCAGTAAATTTGCACGTCCACAGTCTAATTTTTTATTACTAATAGTACGATTTGAGTACTTACTGAGACTTTTTTATTACTAATAGTATCATTTTGTTAAGTAATAATTCCTTCTCGATGTGTAAGCAGTAAATTTCTCTGAGCCAATCAGGGAGTGTTCGATCGGACTCTTTTTTATTAATAATAGTATTATTTTGTTGAGTAAATAATTACTTCTGCACAAGTGAGCAGTTAATTTACGTGTCCTTATCACATGCGTGTCCGCTTGCCGGTCACACTTTTTTTAATTATGAATAGCATCAATTTATTGAGTAAATAATTCCTACCAGGCCCGTGAGCGGTAAATTTACGTGTGTTGATCACCGGCATCTTCGGCCACCAGCTAGATTATTTTCTATTACTAGTAGTATCATTTCGTTAAGTAAATAATTCTTTTCTGGGCTGTGAGCGGTAAATTTGTTTGAGCTAATCACGGAGTGTCCGGTCGCCAGTCATACTAGTTTTTTATTACTAATAGTATTATTTAGCTAAGTAAATAATTCCTACTGGCCCTGTGAGTGGTAAATTTGCGTGTGCTAATCACCGGTATCTTCGGCCGCCGATCAAACTATTTTTTTTATTACTAATAGTATCATTTTGTTAATTAAGTAATTCCATCTCGGATTGTGAGCGATAAATTTTTCTAAGCTAATCATGGAGTGCCCGGTCACCGGTCAAACTATTGTTTTATTACTAATACTATTATTTAGCTAAGTAAATAATTCATATCGGCCTATGAACAGTAAATTGCGTGTGATAATCACTGGCATTTTCGGCTGATGGACAAACTATTTTTTATTACTAATGGTATCATTTTATTAAGTAAATAATTCCTTCTCGGACTATGAGCAGTAAATTTGACTAAGTCAGACTATTTTTTATTACTAATAGTATGTTTAGCTAAGTAATTAATTTTCTTCCTGCACTGTGAGTGGTAAATTTATGTATGCCTATCACCGGCGTGTTCGGTCGTCCCTCAAACTCCCGTGTGCTTATCATGGGTATCTTTGGCCGTCGGTCAAACTATTTTTTATTACTAATAGTATCAGTTTGTTAACTAATTTCTTCTGTCATGTGAGCGGTAAATTTTGGTCAAGTAGTAAATATTTTAGCATCGTAGGGATATGCTCAAGTAGTAGTAATTAAATGATTTTCATAAACATAATTAGTGATTTAAAATCTCGAGCAATTTAGTAATTAGTCAGATTCATATAAACCATGAACAAACATCTTTGAATCCATTGCAACAAGATTTGATTCATCAAAATTTTGTACACGAAAAACCATCGGCATTAATCCAATCTAGTGCTAGCAGTTCATCCGTTCACGAGGGGAGTTTCCCCAAATAGATCATAAAAACACGGTCCCCTGTTCGGCTGAGCTTATCAGCACGGCTTATCAGCCGTGGAACAGTATTTTTTTCTTACAGCAAATCAGCTACAGCCGGCTTATAAGCCAAAAAATAGCCTGCCGAACAGGGCCGGTCTTGAGCAATCTAGCATCTTCTCAATCACAACCAGATATTATACCAGAATTGTACTAACTGTTTATTGTCGCTGAGGGAGTTACTCTGGATCAGTCTTGGACAAAAATGTTTTCATCGAAACTTTATAAACAAAACAAATCTACTATTGGGAACCATCGTACATGGAGCCTCAGTCATTGTCATATACTCAATTTAATTCCTATATGATGCTATACAAATTTTAAAAAAAAGAAGAAAAAAATCGAAGCAGCTCTCTTCCACAGCTTGGTCCGTGCGTCGCCTCCGTCCCTCCTCGCACCGTTGCACGGACGCACACACGGCACCGCCGGTCCGCCGCTGCTCAGCCCACGCGATGTGTCGCGGCTCCCTAGCCCTCGCGACGTTGCTGCATCATCGGGAATGAGGAAGCTGCAGCCGATGGTCATGGAAGGCACCGTCTGCCGGGGGGAAGGGGGCGCGACTACAACTGGTGGGGATGGAGAGGAGCCGCCGTCGTCGGTGACCATGTCGCCGTGCTTGCTGACCTCCTTCGAGCATCGCGTGGAGAGGGACACCGCCATGTCGCCGTGCGCTGACCACCGCCGTGCATCGCGAGGAGGACCTACATGGGAGCAGCGCGCGCTGTGCTTGCATCTTCTGCCACATGATCCGACGGGAGAGACAAAAGAAACGCGACGCCGTGCCTCTCCACGAGATCCGCCCTCCGTCGAGCCGGCGGAGGTGTCTGCTTCGCGACGCGCCGATGGTGAATCGCCGGCGACCATGCCTAGATGTCCTTCAGGCAAGAGGGGAGGAGATCATTGTCGCCGCCAACTGCAACCACCATCACATGTTAACCATGGCCCCCAATCGAAACTCGAGTGGAGGTTGCGCAACTAACCTTGGGCAGATCTCCTGTGTAGAGGCCTTCCACGCGCCATGAGGAAGCCCCACCTGCCTCCGAGACGAGGCCCCCGGAGGGAGCCGTGGCCAAATGATGACGAGATAGATGGACCACGGCGACGGTGATTCGTTCGGCTGCGGTTTTACAAACCGAGGTGACGGGAAGGGGGTGCGGCGATGTGGAGCCAGGAGGGGATAAATGATGGTTAGCAGCGGCGGAGGGAACGAGAAAATCTGGCCGGGATGGCAATGACGGCAAATCAGTGAGCGATAGATGCTCGCGGGGTTCACAGGTCAACAGCCTCTGCGATGTTCACGGGCATGCATGAGAGGATGCCGCAGTAAAGGCAGGATATAATATTATTCAATTGATTAATTACGTGTGCTAGTAAATACTTGAGTGCTCACCTTTTTTTTACTTATTAATACATGTGGGTTATCATCGGACAGGGCGGCGCTCCGCCATGGCTCCGCCGGGGTGATGGTTATATATATATATATATATATATATATATATATATATATATATATATATATATATATATATATATATATATATATATATATATATATATATATATATATATATATATATTTCCGTGGCGTGGCCCGCTCAATCTTTCTCTATTTGACTAAAGTTATATAAAAATGTACTAACATTCATGACGCACAACAAGTACCATTATATTAGTTATAGAATATATTTTCATAATAAATTTATTTATTAGAAACATAAATGTTAATAATATTTACTATAAACTTAGTTAAATTTGAGCTACTTTAATTGGGGCGGATCTCATAATTGGATTTATTTTGTGGACAGAGGGGTATGAGATGGAATGCCACACCCCCTCATTTTTAATCTAGCTCCACCACTGCCATCACACGCGTTCGCTGAACATGGCTGAGGCATGAGGTAAACGAGGAGAAAATGGAGCCATGGTCTCATGGAGAGAGGAGCGGGCATGGAAAGGTTGAGAAAGCCACGAGCTCTCGCGAAGAGTCATGAGAGCAGTATGGTCGAGGACCCGAGAGCAATGGCTCGATTGAAGGCAGCATAGGGGATCCAACAGCTGAGCTTCGTTAGTGACGTGGCCCAGTGATAAGCGAGAGCTTGAATTCTGGATTCGAAAGTTAAAGATATATGCACACCACCACAAATGTATTTCACACTCGTGAAAACGTCGTTTAGAGAAAAACTTATGGTTTAACACCTAACAATTTCAAAAAAACGAAAAAAATACTCTAAGCTTCTAAAAGTAGTGGGAAATCCTAGAGAGAGATTGAGACATGAGAAACAAAATAAATAGAAATCACGAAAATATACTTCAAAACTCTCAGTGATTAAATTTAGCTCTATCAAAATGGAAAAGTATCTAGAAAGTTCATAGAACATTCAAATCAATGTCTAACGTGTTTTTGGAAAACTCTGCAGAGCAGAAATATGAGATGCAACCAGCATCAATACAACATACGTTAATGTTGAATGCATTCTTGTCGGTTTCATATTGTCTTTTTATTACATGAAGTTCTTAAAATATGCTGAGACATTTATATAACATTTTAGGAATTCCATAGATTTTTCTTGATATTGTCTTATTTTCTTAGTGCTAAATATATATTTTAAAGCTTATAGATATATTTTCACGAATCTAAAGATTTTCTTTAAGTTTATAGAGTCCCTTTATATCTATAGAATTTTCTTGAAATTTTAATAAATTGTACTCCCCCAGTTCTCAAATAAATCAATTCCTAGAATCCGCGCAAGTCAAACTATCACAAGTTTGGCAAACTTTATAGAAAAGAGTAACAACATATATGACATAAAATGAGCACATTATAAAAATATATCTTATGACATATCTAATTATACAAATTTGATATCATAAATCATGATGGATTTTTTGTAGAAATTCGGTCAAAGTTTAAATTTTTTTACTTAAGATAACTCTAGGAATCTATTTATTCGGGGACAGAGGGAGTACATATTTTTCATGGTTTAGACCTTATTAAGGTGTTTGCAAGATTTCTTAAAAATACTGAAAAACACATTGAAAACAACTTCTAACCGGGACATTGAGGTACTCCTATTCTTTTTTACATATCATGTTAGTTTTGCCGTAAGTCTAATATTACTATTTTTGACTATCGATTTCAAAAATAGTTATATATTATCGAAGTATTTCTCATAGTAAATCTAAAATATAAATCTCGCGTCACGAACCTGTATAATTTTTTTTTTGAAAATGATGATTAAAGATGTAAATATTTAATTTAGGACAAAACTGACATGATATGTGATATGTAAATAAAAATGGAGGAAGTAATTTAAATGATTTTGAGAGTTAAGTGAGGACTAAGGCGATAGCTGAGTGATGCAAGAGGGCTTTTTTCCAAATTTAAATGGCCCACGTCACAGGTCACAGCTCATAACTATTTTGACGACTCTCTAGGCCCAATCTACCTTTGCGACCCTGCCAAAGGTAAGAAAATCCGAACGGACCAACACATTTCTGGTACGATCGTGTTTCTTGCTAGCTGTAAAAAATATCCGTTCTGCAATGGTAATATCTCTTCGAAGAAGCTGTAAAATCTCCAACAAAAACCAGCCTAACAATATCACTCAATTCCCGCGTCCCGCTAGAATATTCCTCGAGCCATCTCCTTATATAGGCATATAGCGCTAGCCGCCGCGGCGGTCCAGTCCACCTCCTCGATCCGAAGCCGGCGATCGCAGCGGCGGATATGGCGTCCCTCCGTATGGTGTTGGTGTTGGTGTCGGTGTCAGTGTTGGTGGCAATGGCGGTGAGCGCGGGCGGCGTCGCGGCCCGGCCTCTGGTCGGCGATGGCGGCGCGTGGGAGGACAGGGCGCCGCTGCAGACGTCGCGCCCCTTCAACATCGCGCACCGGGGCTCCAACGGGGAGCTCCCCGAGGAGACGGCGGCGGCGTACGTGCGCGCCATCGACGAGGGCGCCGACTTCATCGAGGCGGACATCGAGGCCACCAAGGACGGACACCTCGTCTGCTTCCACGACACCACTCTTGACGACACCACCGATGTCGCCGACCACCCGGAGTTCGCCGGCCGCCGGCGCACCCTCGAGGTGCAGTGGGCCAACGTCACGGGATACTTCGTCAGTACGTCCGTTGCATGGTTTCATGCGCACCTACGCCGGAATGGATAGATTCAGTCGATCCGTAGTTTCGCTTCCATCTCATTGTCGATCTATCTAGTCGATATACAACACTAGGCAACTGACTGTTGCAGCTGATTTCACGCTGGCGGAGCTCAAGACGCTGAGGGCGAAGCAGCGATGGGACTTCCGTGACAATTCCCACAACGGTGAGCAAGTCGATCCGGCGTCCCGGCCGGCGAGACCCGACGGCGGCGCGCCATTATTAGCTTGTTCCGTTGACCTGTACAAACAGCAACATACGTGATTATTTCGTTTCCGCAGGCGTCTCGCCGATCATCACGTTCGACGAGTTCATCGACATCGCGCTGAACGCCAAGAGGGTGGTCGGGATCTACCCGGAGATGAAGAACCCCGTGTTCATGAACAAGCACGTGCAGTGGGCGGACGGGAAGAAGTTCGAGGACAAGTTCATCGCGACGCTTAAGAAGTACGGCTACGGCGGCAAGTACATGTCGCCGGCGTGGGTCGCCAAGCCGGTCTTTCTCCAGTCCTTCGCGCCGACGTCGCTGGTTCGCGTGGCAGGCCTGACGGACTCGCCGCTCGTCTTCCTCATCGACAACGTGACCGTGCGGACCGAGGACACCAATCAGCCGTACGACGAGATCACCTCCGGCGAGTACCTGGACTACATGAAGAGGTACGTGGTGGGCATCGGGCCGTGGAAGGACACGGTGGTGCCGCCGACCAAGGGCAACCTGCTGGCCACGCCGTCGGACCTCGTCGCCATGGCGCACGCACGGGGACTGCAGGTGCACCCCTACACGTACCGCAACGAGAACGAGTTCCTGCACTTCAACTTCCGGCAGGACCCCTACGCCGAGTACGACTACTGGATCAACGACGTCGGCGTCGATGGCCTCTTCACCGACTTCCCGGCGAGCCTCCGCCGGTTCCAGGAGTGGACCGCCAAGAAGAAAGACTGATTGTGATCCAGGAGTAGATAGCAAAGTTACTGTCTTGGTAGCTGGGTTCTTTGATTCGGTCATTCATAATTTCTGTATATGTTTTCAGAGTAGAGACAATTCTTTGTTTTTCCCCCAATGGACATATATTGCTCGATTTGATCAGTATCAATTAACACTCTTATCCGTCGTCCATCGTGCTAACAGACCAGTATGTGATCCCATCTTCACACGATTTTCCTGTGCAGTGTGAGTGTGTGACAATAAACGTATACATTGGTTAATGCATATAGGCACGCACAACAAACTAATGAACTTGTACGTGTTGCACACACATAGCAAAGCACTGAACAGAGCAGGCAGTCAGGCACAGAAACAGTATACACTTTGACATTTACATAGTTAGTACAAACTGAAAGCCTGACTTAATATAAGCCTGAATGAGCAGTTTTCAGTAGAGACTACAAGAGTTGCAATGCATACCAGCGTTGCAAAGAAGTTAGAACCCTTTGGCTTCTTCAGAAACAAATCATAGATGGTAGATGCTGTGTTTTTCTTTTCTTTTGATGGTTCAGCAGATTCAGGGTGACAACTATTACTCTTTTGTATGGCCATGCAAATAAGTAGTAGCAGTAAGATTATGGCAATAATGCCAAAAACAATGAGGTTTCCAGGATTCCCTATTTGGCTATATTCATGCTCTCTCCTTGCTAGAATCATTACTCATATGAGAACTTTGATCTTCACATAAAAATTTAAAATAGAACCTAGACAACAGGTAAATAATTCAGATTTTGGAAACATAAACCACAGAACTATTAGAAGACCTCTCAAGGGACATTGTGGCAATATGTCAGCATGTGGAACGTCAGGAGCTTATGGCTGTTAGACATAATCTGCTGATCCATCTTGCTTCTCCTCTAGAGCAATTAGGGGCAGATGGAAGGTCAGCTTCTGCTGTCCATGACCTGACCACTGCAGCAAGTATGGCAATAGGCCATCTCTAGTACTGTAGTTGGTAGTTGTTGCATCATCCATAGTTGGTAGATGTAGGTTGTATATAAACCAATGCAATGCAATGAAATGGACAGCTCTTGCCACTATCACTTGAGTTATTCAGGTTTCAGGAACTGAAACCGTGTAGTGTGTGTGTGTGTGCTGAAGAAGAGCTCGGCTCTTCTTCTTCCTCGGTGTAGGGAGGAGTAGAGGGAAGGTGAGCAGGTGCTGCTCACCTGGGCAGTCGCTGGGCGTAGTCGCCGGTGATGGACACTGCTGCAGCGGGCGCAGGGGTGGTGCAGAGGCAGCTGCGGCGGCGGCTGCAGCAGCGGCCATGGAGAGGCAGCTGGCCTCGGCATCCCAGCCCGCAGTAGAGGTGCGCACGGTGAGGGAGGTCGGTGGGTCCAATACCTGGCCGATGCTCACCCGCACCAACTACGGCGAGTGGGCTGTCCACATGAAGTGGAAACTGCGCGCGCAGCGGTGGTGGGCGGCGGTGGAGACCGGCAATGCCGGTGAGGATGCAGAGGTGGGCGTCATGGAGGCGCTCATGGCATCCACACCATCCGAGTTCCATGAGGCCATCGGGTCGAAGAACACGGCGAAGGAGGCGTGGGACATGCTTGCGTCCTTCCGCCTCGGCTCAGACCGAGCCAAGAAGGCGAAGGCGCAGCAGCTGCGCCGCGAGTTCGACGACCTTCGATTCAAGCCCGGGGAGGCCGTGGAGGATTTCGCACTTCGGCTGTAGTCGATCGCGAGCCAGTTGGCCACCTACGGCAAGCCGGTCGACGACGAGGACGTCGTGGCCAAGCTGCTGCACGTCGTGCCGGCTAAATACGCGCAGCTTGCCTTGTCCATCGAGACGATGCTGGACTTGTCCACGCTATCGCTCGAGGACGTCACCGGGCGGCTCCGCGCGGTGGAGGATCGCGCGCCGCCGGAGAAGGAGAAGCCCAAGCTGCTGCTGACGGAGGAGGAGTGGTCGGCGCGGATGAAGGAGAAGCGCAAGACCGGGGAAGGCTCCAGTCGCGGTGGTGGTGACCGTGGCGGCGGCAACGGCGGAAAGCAGCGTGGCAAGGCACCGGCGGAGAAGAAGAGGGGGAAAAAGAAGTTCCCCGACCCCAATGCTTGCCGCAAGTGCGGCGAGGTAGGGCACTAGGCACGGGAGTGCCCAAACAAGAAGCCGGAGAGGAAGGAGGAGGCGCACCTTGCTCGGGACGACAGCGACGGCGAGCAAGCGCTCCTGATGGGGGTGTTCTGCGCGGAGAACGGCGGAGCAAGGGCGGCGGAGCTGGAGCAGAGGTCTGCGCCGCCGGCTGTTCACTTTGATGAGCCGCGGGCACAGGTTCTTTTGGGAGCTGCCGGAGACGAGTCAGAGCCAAGGTGGTACCTCGACTCCGGGGCGAGCAACCACATGACAGGCTGCCGCGCCGTCTTCTCCGAGCTGGACGAGAAGCATGCCGAGAGTGTGAGGTTCGGCGATGGCTCCCGGGTGCAGATCCGAGGGCGCGGCACCGTGCTATTCCGGTGCAAGAACGGTGACCACCGCGCGCTCACGAACGTCTACTACATCCCGGAGCTCCGATCAAGCATCGTCAGCCTAGGACAGCTCGATGAGCACGGTGCGGAGGTGTTGATCAGCAATGGGGTGCTGCGCATCAGGGACCAGGACGGCCGACTCCTAGCTAAGGTATCAAGGTCCCATAACCGCCTCTACCTGCTGGATTTGAAGGTAGAGCAGCCAGTGTGCCTCGCGGCGTCGTGCTCGGAGGAGCCGTGGTTGTGGCATGGTCGATTCAGCCACCTGAGCTTCGACGCGCTCGGGCGGCTGGGGAAGATGGTGACCGGGCTGCCGCAGATCAAGCACGCCGGCGAGCTTTGCGACAGCTGCCTGGCGGGGAAGCAGAGGCGGCTACCGTTCCCCAAGGCGGCAAGGTATCGCGCGGCTGATCCGCTCGAGCTAGTCCATGGGGACCTTTGCGGGCCAATCACGCCGGCGACGCACGGCGGCTGGAGGTATTTCCTCTTGCTCGTGGACGACTGTAGTCGCTACATGTGGCTGCAGCTCCTGACGAGCAAGAGCGACGCGGCGGACGCCATCAAGAGCTTCAAGGCGCGCGCGGAGGTGGAGTCCGGGAAGAAGCTGCGGGTGCTTCGGACGGATCGCGGCGGCGAATTCACGGCGGTAAAGTTCGCCACCTACTGTGCGGATGAGGGGGTCGGGCGCCACCTCACGGCGCCCTACTCACCGCAACAGAATGGTGTGGTGGAGCACCGGAATCAAACCATCGTCGGCATGGCGCGCTCGATGATGAAGGCGAAAGAGATGCCGTCGGCGTTCTGGGGCGAAGCAGTGAGCACAGCGGTGTTCATCCTGAACCGCTCGCCCACCAAGGCCTTGAAGGGGATGACACCGTTCGAAGCATGGCATGGGCGCAAGCCTAATGTCATGTTCCTGCGCACCTTTGGCTGCATTGGCCACGTGAAGGCCACCAAGCCGGGCCTCGACAAGATGGAGGACAGGAGCACCAAGATGGTGTTCCTCGGCTATGAGGAAGGGTCCAAGGCCTACCGGCTCTACGACCCGGTCAGTGAGAAGGTGGTGGTGTCCCGGGACGTAGTCTTCAATGAGGCGGCGGCATGGAGTTGGGACAAGCCAGCGGTGGGGGAAGCAGAGGGCGTGGGCGGCATTGGCGACTCCTTCATCGTCGAGCGGCTGGTCATCCATGGCGGCGGCAGTGTGCAGCCAGAGGCAGGAGGGGCTACGGCAGACGAAGGAGAAGCGCCAGGACTGGCGCCGGAACCCACGGCTGTAGGGGCGGAGGAGCCGCCAAGCCCAACCGCGGCGGGCTCCCCTGTTCCGCCACACCCCCCTACTCCGCCCGATCAAGGGACTTCTCCGACGGCAGGAGTTGAGTTCGCATCCCCACCGTCGGATCTCTCGGACTTCGTCGACGCCTTCCATGAGGGCGAGGAGGTGCGATTCCGCCGGGTGGACAATGTCATCGGCAAGGCACAGGCACCGGGGCTGGCGGCGCGACTACTTGATGATGACCCGGAGCTACTACTGATGAGCGCGAAGGAGCCGGCTACGTTCGCGATTGCGGAACGCGACGCGAACTGGAGAAGGGCCATGCTCGAGGAGATGCGCTCGATTGAAGCCAACAAGACCTGGGACTTGGTCGATCCACCGGCGGGATGCCGGCCGATCGGACTCAAGTGGGTCTACAAGGTGAAGAAGGACGAGCACGGCGCCGTGATAAAGCACAAGGCGCGACTCGTCGCTCGCGGCTTCGTACAGCGCGAGGGGATTGACTTCGAGGAGGTGTTCGCCCCGGTCGCGCGCATGGAATCCGTGCGGCTGCTGCTGGCACTAGCGGCAGCCAAGGACTAGCAAGTCCATCACCTCGACGTCAAGTCGGCGTTTCTGAACGGGGAGCTGGCGGAGACCGTCTACGTCAAGCAGGCGTCGGGCTTCGTGGTGAAAGGCGTTGAGCGCAAGGTGCTGCGCCTCAGGAAGGCCTTGTACGGGCTGCGGCAGGCGCCGCGGGCCTGGAACGCCAAGCTCGACGCCACCATGGCAGAGCTTGGGTTCATCCGGTGCGCCACAGAACACGCCTTGTACACCCGCCGACGGGGGAAGGAGCACCTCATCGTCGGGGTGTACGTCGACGATCTCATTGTCACCGGAGCTCGAGTAGAAGACATTGGACGCTTCAAGGAAGAAATGGCGGTGCGTTTCCGGATGAGCGACCTCGGCGCTCTGTCCTACTACCTCGGCATCGAGGTGAAGCAGGGGAAGGACGTCATCAGGCTGGGGCAGCGTGCCTACGCGCTGAAGTTGCTCGAGCGGGCAGGCATGGCGGGCTGCAAGGCGATAGCCACGCCAATGGAGGAGCGCATCAAGCTCTCGAAGCAGAGCACCGCGGCAAAGGTGGACGCCACTCTCTACCGGAGCATCGTCGGCGGGCTGCGCTGGCTCACGCACACTCGGCCGGACATCGCGTTTGCGGTGGGCTACGTGAGCCGTTTCATGGAGGATCCAAGGGAAGACCACTGGGCGGCAGTCAAGCGGCTGCTCCGCTATGTCCAGGGCACGGCGGAGCTGGGCATTGTCTTCCCCAAGCGCGGGAGCATCCAGCTCTCGGTGTTCAGCGAGGCACCGCCCAAGGCCTCAAAAGATGCAACGCTGACGGTCTTCAGCGATGCGGACATGGCCGGCGACGTTGATGGGCGGCGGAGCACCTCGGGTGTCCTCGTCTTCCTCGGGTCGTCGCCGATTGCCTGGCAATCCTTGAAGCAAAAGATGGTGGCGCTATCGACATGTGAGGCGGAGTATGTCGCAGCAGCCACGGCGGCATGCCAGGTGGTCTGGCTGCGGCGGCTGCTGACAGAGCTCACCGGAGCTCAGGTCCAGCCGCCGGCACTCAAGGTGGACAACCAACCAACAATTGCACTGGCAAAGAATCCAGTTCTCCACGACAGAAGCAAACACATAGATGTGAAGTTTCACTTTCTTCGTGATTGCGTCAATGGAGGGCAGCTCGTCATCGAGTTTGTCGACACCAGACGGCAGCTCGCTGACATCCTCACCAAGTCACTTGGCCGGTTTCGGTTCCAGGAGCTGAGGAGGATGATTGGCATGGTTGAAGTCAAGTAGAGACAGAAAGATTAGGGGAAGATTGTTAGACATAATCTGCTGATCCATCTTGCTTCTCCTCTAGAGCAGTTAGGGGCAGGTGGAAGGTCAGCTTCTGCTGTCCATGACCTGACCACTGCAGCAAGTATGGCAATAGGCCATCTCTAGTACTGTAGTTAGTAGTTGTTGCATCATCCATAGTTGGTAGAAGATGATGTATACTTTGTACTAGAGTATGTAGTATTGTACCATAGTAGGTACATGTAGGTTATATATAAACCAATGCAATGCAATGAAATGGGCAGCTCTTGCCACTATCACTTGAGTTATTCAGGTTTCAGGAACTGAAACCGTGTAGTGTGTGTGTGTGCTGAAGAAGAGCTCGGCTCTTCTTCTTCCTCAGTGTAGGGAGGAGTAGAGGGAAGGTGAGCAGGTGCTGCTCACCTGGGCATTAGGATTGAGCCATCAATGGCAACGTCGAGTACCCTAGTTCATGCTGGCAACATAAGTATGGGCCTATGGGGTGTATATACACACACACACACTAAATGTAAGGAAATGATAGAAGAATACAGTCAGATAATCTTAACTGAAATCTTTGGCATTAAGACAGTTAATTTACACCTGCACTTCTTATCAGCAGATACATTAGTGACTAGTGAGAGATTCAGAAGAAAACTATATTACACAAAGCTGCCATCTACAGGATAAAATCTAGTCAAACAGATGATTAGGAAAAAGAAATCATCAAGGGCGCAGGTCACAGCTATCTTTACCTTCTCCTACATGTAGAATATGTAAAATTATTCATCTCTATCGATGTTCACGAATTGGAGGCTGTAGCTGCTTTAATCGCTGAACGACCTGCTTCATAGTTGGACGTATAGAAAGTGAATCAACAGTGCACATCACTGCTAAATGCAATGTTTCTACCAAGTCGTCATGTGGGCCAACATCCCACAGACCATCAATAAAGAATTCCCTGGCACGGCCTTGACGAAGCAGCATGCAAGCCCAAGCAACTATGTTGAATCCATTACCATAAGGAGAAAATGATGGGTCCAAGGCCTTCTTGTCTGAGATTAGCTCCATCAGGACAACACCATAGCTATACACATCAGCTTTATCTGAAACACGACAAGTCATAGCATATTCTGGAGCAACATATCCAAATGTTCCAGCTACACCAGTGGTTGCATGTGTTTCTGAATTTCCCAAGAGTCTTGCCAGTCCAAAGTCCGAGAGATAAGCAGTATTGTTAGTGTCCAACAAAATATTGCTCGGCTTCACGTCCCGGTGAAGGATACGAGGAACACAGGTATCATGCAAATAAGCAAGTGCTTTGGCAACGTCCAGTGCAATCTTGTGCAGCATTTTCCAGTCTACCGGTCTCTTTGATCTCTCCTGTATAAACCTCTCAAGGTTTCCTCCAGACAAGTAGTTATATATGAGAAACATTTCAGACTCGCCAAGATGGTAACCTACCAAGGTAACAAGATTTGGATGTCTTAATCTCCCTAGGGTTTTTATCTCAGCATCAAACTGTTGGGCTCCCTGAAATCTCCCGACAGAGAGCCTCTTAATAGCTACCAACACTCCAGGTGCAATTTCAGCCTTGTAAGTGGCTCCAAAGCCTCCACTTCCAATGCAATTGCTTGCATTGAAACTTCCAGTGGCTCGAACAACAGTCTCATAAGTGATTGGGACACCAATATCTTGGAAGAGTGTAACTTCTCTCCTTCCAGAAGACCGAGCTGACATCCGGGGAGCACACTTCCTTGTGTATATGAAGAGCACGATCAGTGCAAGGAGGACAGAAACGATGGCTGTTGCAGAAGTTATTGAAGCAATCTCAATTGCATTAAATGAATTGTTCGCTCCTTCATTTTGCGAGTCTGAAGGTGCTGTATCATTGTTGTCATTCGAATTCAAGCCTCGACCCTGCTGAGCAGCTGATGGCACAGCCAAAGTGTACACATGACAAGATTGCAGTAAAGGATTCCCAATAACGCTGTCACATCTAACTGTATTACCATTTGTTGGCACTGGACCAGACAAATTGTTGAATGACACATTAAACGTGGTAAGCGATGCTGAGTTAGCAAATCCTGAAGGAATCTTCCCAGTAAGGTTATTGTTATTAAGGAGTAGAGCAGTGAGATTTCTCAAGTCAGCAAGGGCACCAGGGATCACCCCTGTGAGGAGGTTGGATGACAGGTCCAAAACCTTGAGAGCATGCAACTGATTAATATCGGCTGGAATGGTGCCATTCAGAAGGTTCTGAGCCAAAGAGAGGCGCTGTAAATGCGGCAAGTTCTTCACAGAAGTAGGAATTACACCACCGAGGCGATTCCTACTCAAATCCAAGCTGATAAGGTAACTTAACTCCCCAATACTTGATGGTATCATACCTGAAAGCTGATTACCAGCAATACCAAGAACAACGAGAGAACTGCACAGCGAGCCAATGTCTGCAGGAATAGTTCCACTTATCAAGTTGTTACTGACTTCCATGACGAAGCCCCTTGAGCTGTTGCACTTGTTAAATAGACTAGGCTGAAGCTGACCACCAAGATGATTCCCATCAGCCAAGAATGCATAGGACCCCTGCATCCCCAACTTTTCAGTAGCAAGAGGCAAGGATGTAACTGCACCAGTAAAATTGTTCCTGGAAAAACTATGGTAGCTTGTCAAATGCACACCCAATGGTGATGAGGATGACATAAAGCCAGCAAGCGCTTGATATGTGAAGAAAGAAGAATACTCAGACACCAAGTCATCCAATGGAGGCTGGGATGAAAGACAATTCTTTTTTGAGATAAATACTGGAATCGAGCCAGACAGCTGGTTTCCAGTGACATCAAACACGTCCATGCAAGGCACTGGCAGTGAAGGATCAACTGAACCTGTAAAGTTGTTCATGCTCAAATTCAGGAACTTCATGTTCTCACATTCCACCAGCCCCTTGGGAATCCCGCCGGAGAACAGATTCTCCCCCAAATTCATCATCTCCAAGCTCTGGCAAGAACTCCAATTACCTGGCAGCTCTCCCTCCAATGTGGCCCTTGGCGCCCACAACATCCTCAGCTTCGGCAGCGTAGCAATAGCATCCGGAATCCCTCCTTGGAAGTAGTTGAAGTCATCAGGCTCACCATAGTCAGAAGAATCAGAACCACCAGGCGACGCATAAGGATTGGACAACACAAGCACTGACAGCTGAATGCAACCACCAAGCTCCGCTGGCACATGCCCACTCAAACTGTTCCTGGACACATCCAAAGCACGCAGGTTCTTGAGGTGACCAATCTCCGGCGGGATGATGTCATCCAGATTGTTGGAGGACAGTAACAGCGCCTGCAGCTCGGTACAGTTCCCCAGGCTCCGGGGGATGCCACCGACGAGCATGTTCCCAGAGACGTCGAGGAACTGCAGATTGCGGCAACCGGCGCCACCGAGCTCGTCAGGGATGGCGCCACCGAAGCGGTTGGAGGCAAGTGACAGGCGCCGCAGCACAGGGAGCGCGCCGAGGGCGGCGGGCACGGAGCCGTTGAGCTGGTTGTAGGCAAGGTCCAACGTCTGGAGGGCGACGCAGGCGAGCACCGCGGGGATCCCGCCCTGGAGGCGGTTGCCGGAGAGGTCGAGCACGCGGAGGCGGCGCAGCGTCCAGATCGCGGGCGGGAGCGGGCCCGAGAGCGCGTGGGACGGGAGCGCGAGCACGCGGAGCTCCCGCAGCGCCGCGACTGCCGGGGACAGCGCGCCCGCGAGTGCGCGCCCGGGCGAGGAGGTGACGTTGAGCGCGACCACCTCCCCGGCCGCGCCGCACGACACGCCCGACCAGCGGCAGTGGTCCTTGGACGCCGGAGCCCAGTCCCGCAGCAGCCCGCCCGGGTCAGCCGTCACGGCCGCCTTGAACTTCAACAACGCCTCGCGCTCGCCGCTGACGGAAGCCGAGGTGGCGTCACCGAGCAGCAGCAAGAGCAGCACGAGCAGCAGCAGGGTTCGAACGGCCATGGGCGGAGTCGGTGGCGGCGGCGGCGGCGGAGGCCGCCGTCGCATTGAGTCGGGACAGTGGGGGAGTGGCGGAGTGCTTGGCCCGCGGTGGAGTGTAGTAAGAGTGTGGCGGCGGCGGCCGGCGGCGAGAGGGACGGGGCACGCGTGGATCTTTTGCGGAGGGGACCTCGGGGTGGGTGGGGTTTTGCGCTTGCGCCCTCGGATGGAGGTGGTGGGGGTGGGGGGTTGCTTGGTTTGGAAGCTTGGAGGCTGGAGCATGTGACCCAGCGGCTGGGTTGCACCCCGCACAGTGTGGTTTACGGCGAACGCCTCCGGTTACCCTCAAATTGCACGCACCGTAATAGCATTGGGATGTGTTTTGGGCTGCTGGTTAGATATGGAAAATTCTTCCTAGAATTTCTACACGAGGCAATGTAGGTGAAAAAGTGAATGTTATGTCAATCATAGGCACTAAGCACCGTAAGATTCTGAGATAAAGGCGAATAACTAAAATTACTAAATTAGGTTATCTTAAAGTTGGAACATAAAAAGTCTGTGGTTGATAGTTGCTCTAGTGTTAACCAACTAATACCCAGTTTGTTGGTGTCCGTCGTACCTCCCGTATTGCCTAAAAAAAAAGATGTGTGCATAGATAAACTCTAAAATGAGAAAATTAGCATCATTGAAGATAGTTGTCAAGTATATCACGTTTGTGTTAATTGATAAAGTGGCTTGATAAATTTGGCAAGGACCAAATAGTAAAGAATATCATATTATACTTAAATATAGTGTAAAGAAATGAAACGGTCAATTCTATCTCAGGTGTCAAAAGGAAAGACAACATATAAACAAGGGATGTGGTCATAAGAAAAATGCAAATGTCAGTTGGAAGATAAGGAAGAGATGGTATATGACTATGCAACCATAACATCAAAGAGAATATAGTCAATACAATGGAAAATTTGGGGCAGTAGAAGAGGTTATTCGTTGATATGCATTATATTATGACGTATTGGTACTTAGTTCTCTCACGAAGAAAAATACGTATATCTTAGGACCCGCTTGGCAATGCTCATCCTCAAATGTTCCTCTAGACCGATTGATGGCCTGGTATCCACTAGAAAACGACTTCTCCTCCTATAGTGTTTGATAGGAGTCATCTGTCTTCTCTGCAGAAGGCGCTGACAGAGTCAAAATCATGCCAAACAGACCCTTAGTTTCGTCGCACAATCACTAGAGATGTGTGTAAAATTGGACCCTACTTTGCTCAACCACCAAGTGTATCAAGGAGCTAATAGCCTCTAAACTCTCCTATTTTTTTCGTGAAATTAACCTCAATGACATATGCAGCTATTGTTATGTTTTTTCTTTGCTAGAATGGTTTTTTTGCTAGAAAAAATTACTTCCTCCATCCCAAATTATAAGACGTTTGACTTTTTTTGACCTCAAGTTTGACCATTCGTCTTATTAAAAAAATTTAAGCAAATATAAGCAAATTTAAGTCATTCTTAAAGAACTATTATTAATAAAGCAAGCCACAACAAAAAAATGATGTTTTACAAATTTTTTTGAATAAGACGAGTGGTCAAACTTGATGTCAAAAAAGTCAAACGTCTTATAATTTGGGATGGAGAGAGTAGTAGAGAAGACAAGGTAGCAGCACATTACTTGATTTGGAAATGCGAGCAAGCACATGTAAGCAGCTACCAAGGTACTAGCACGTTATACATGTGACAATATGTTACCACTCACTCTAATACGCCTGCATTTGTTAGCTGAATTTAGCCGTAGGGAAGGGAACCATGGTCAATGGGTGAGGGTCGTTTCTGAGAATACGAGCAAACCAACGTGGGCGGCCGCAAAACCCCACTCTGGAAAACACTCGGGCCTCGTTTAGTTCCTGAAATATTTTGCGAAATATAACTGTAGCACTTTTCGTTGTTATTAGGTAATTAGTATTCAATCATGGCTTAATTAAGCTTAAAAGATTCGTCTCGTTCATTTCATCTAAACTGTGTAATTAGTTTTATTTTTTATCTATATTTAATACTCTATACATATGTCTAAAGATTCGATGTGACGGAAAATATACTGTTTTTTTTTCGAAATACTCCAGCGCGGCACGGAGTATTTTGGCCTTGTTTAGATTCCAAAATTCACCCCCAAATTCTACTATGCAAAAAGAAGATTCCCCATCACATCAAAATGTCGGCATATATATGGAGTACTAAATGTAGATGAAATCAAAAACTAATTGCACAGTTTTATTGTACTTTGCGAGACGAACATTTTGAGCCTAATTAATCAAAATTTGGACAATTATTACCACTAAAAAACAAAAAGTGCTACAGTGTCGGGGGTGGCACTGTGCCGAATCGGCCACCCCCGACTCTGGTATCTAAACGAGGCGTTTGAAACTAATCAAGAGGCCTCGGGAGCAGAGCACCAGCGCGGCGCGCCCGCGTGCAATTTCGCGAAAAGGCGGTGTGGAAGACGAAAAGGCCCCCCACGCTTTGCTTTTTCCCCGCCCAGCCCAGCCTCGCTCGATCCATCCAGCCAGGCACACGGTCCCATGGACTAGCTCCGAGCTGGACGAGAAGCATGCCGAGAGTGTGAGGTTCGGCGATGGCTCCCGGGTGCAGATCCGAGGGCGCGGCACCGTGCTATTCCGGTGCAAGAACGGTGACCACCGCGCGCTCACGGACGTCTACTACATCCCGGAGCTCCGATCAAGCATCGTCAGCCTAGGACAGCTCGATGAGCACGGTGCGGAGGTGTTGATCAGCAATGGGGTGCTGCGCATCAGGGACCAGGACGGCCGACTCCTAGCTAAGGTATCAAGGTCCCATAACCGCCTCTACCTGCTGGATTTGAAGGTAGAGCAGCCAGTGTGCCTCGCGGCGTCGTGCTCGGAGGAGCCGTGGTTGTGGCATGGTCGATTCAGCCACCTGAGCTTCGACGCGCTCGGGCGGCTGGGGAAGATGGTGACCGGACAGCCATCGCCGAACCTCACACTCTCGGCATGCTTCTCGTCCAGCTCGGAGCTAGTCCATGGGACCGTGTGGCCGTGTCCGCGCGGAGGTCGGGACCACGGGGGCCGCTGTCAGCGTCGCGCGAGAAAAGGCTCCCCGTTCGGCTGGCGGACGGACGCTCGCCCCGTCGGCTGCCCGGGACCCGCAGCCGTCAACGTGCCGCGGTCAAAGCGACTGGGACTGGAGGCGGCTGCATGCGCATGCGCGATGCCACCACCCGCGCTAGTGGGTTGGGCCGGCGTGTCACTAGTGGGTGGTGGCGTCCGCGCGCGCGGGCGAGCCGGTGGAGGAGCGCCCGTCGTGTCAACTTTTTGTTTCGGTTGCGTGTTAGGCTGTCGTGACGAAAAACCAGTCACTGATTCTTCATGCGGCAACACAGGACACGAGTCAAAGTCTCAAAGATTTCGTTCATCTTGGACGGTGGCATGCATGGCACTACGAGCTTCAGTCCTTGCTACTTTCTGCTTTCTTCCGTGACGCTTCATGATTCGTTGCTCTGGAATTCGTAACGAGACGGATCCTGATTCGTGGGCCGGTTTGGAGTTAGGTCGCTTGTTTCTGTCGCTTGCGACGGCCGAGTAAGATAAGGCCGCCGCCAAGCCGAAGGAACGCACTGCGGACTGCGGTTGGGAGGAAAATCTCGGCCGAATCGGGCTGTGCCTGTGTCTGTGTCCTCTCTGAAATAAACAAGACGAGAGAAACGCCAAAGTGGTGGCGAGCAGAGTAGGCGCCAACGGAGGGGGGGGGGGGGGGGGGGGGGTGCAAAAGGCTCGCCTTTCCGGTTCCGGAGGCATATTTATCCGCTCCAGCAGTGCAGCGCAGCGGAGTTCCTCTTTCGCTGCTCCTGATCACTGATCACCGATGCTTCTTCTTCTTTTGGCTCACGTAACCAGACCTGCCTAATCGCGATTAACCTTTGAGAGCTTTTGATTGAAGAACGGACTTCTCCTTTTCTTTTCTTTTCTTTTCTTTTTTTCTTTTGATGAAAAAAGAGTTAAAAAAAAAGAGAGACGCGTGTGGAGCTGGGCCACATGTCAATGTGCTTAGCGGGCTGATCCAGCTGGTTCCTTCGTGTCCATGGGCCTGATGACACATCGACGTGTGGCCCGGACCGATAGGGTTTAGGAGGAGAGAGAGGACTGGGAAGCCCCCGCGCCGCTCTGCAAAGCCTGAGGCGGCGACGGCGATAGATCACGGTCCTACTCCACAGGTAACCAATTCCTTGCCCCTATCTTCGGGATCGTAGCCGCGGGAGTTATCACCCCCTCGGCGCGGAGTTGCGTTGATTCGAGACGTGCGCTAGGGCTGTGATTCCTTCAATTCAAGGTGCATGGTTGAGGCCTCAGGGTTCTTGTAGTATGGATTGTTATGTTCGCCTGACCGCAAAGCGTGTTAGCTGTATAAGTAAGAACATCGGTTTGAGTCCAGGCTTCGCAATTCTCTAGATTGTGGGATGTACTAGTATCTATGGATTTTTTTTTAAAAAAAAATTGTGTCTACTGTAGGTCCTGCGATCAGAGGAATGGGACCTTATTACAAAATTGTCCCTCATACAGTTGCATATAGTGCGCACAATAATATGTTCTTCTCTTTCTTGGGTTGATAATTTTGCACAAGTGCCTGTAGTTTTGTGTCAGACCACTGAACAGTTTGTTTTTCTTTCAGTGCTTGTGGCTGCCTTCCATTGGAGAATTTGAGGGGATGGCTTTCGTCAGTAGAATTGGAAATGCGCTCAGGAGAACTTCAGTGTCCACTAGCTCTCCACTGCTTCAGCTAGTAAGATGCATGTCTTCTTCAAAGCTTTTTGTTGGAGGTATGTTCAGATCGATTTTATTCTCCTATGGTACCTTCTGGTTATAAGATATTCTTTCTTTTCTTCTATGCTGTCTGAGTATCTAATTCTGTTTCTAATGAACCTGCCTGTAGGACTTTCATATGCCACAGATGAAACAACTCTGAAGAATGCCTTTTCTGTGTATGGGAATGTCCTTGAAGGTTATTTGTCCAATTTATTTTAACTTGTATTCTTTTCTTGGGCATTTTTATCGGTGTCTAACACTTCTCTATTCTCGGTTTGCATTCAGCTCGGATCATCACTGATCGGGAGTCAGGGAGGTCAAAGGGTTTTGGATTTATAACTTATACATCCACTGAAGAGGCCTCAGCTGCAATGACTTCCATGGATGGCAAGGTATGTCATTCATGTCTATTGTTTTATTCTATATCATCTTTGAATTGTCTCACTTCCAAAGGTAATTCCAAACTGACCGTCTGAATACCATGTTTCGCATCCTTGTTACATAGGAACAATTCCCAAGTCCAAACTCTTTGTTCAATTTATCTCCACTTCATCCAAACTAAAACTCTAAGAGAAACTTTATTGGCTAACACTCAAAGAAATAAGAAACCATTAACTATTATTTTTTGGCCAGGAAAAATGTTGTACTAATTTTTTTCCTTGGCTGAAAGCACTGATTGATATGGTGGCATATATACAAATAATGGTCTCGACCAAAATATTCTTGGGAAAGTCATAGACCCTTCTTACTGGCGTTTGAGTATGAACTGAAATATATTATTGCAATGAATGTTAGGTTTTTTGTCCTCAGTATGCAACAATCCAGTTGGTAGTCCGTAAGCACTAAAAGAGTTGCAAACCAGAGCAGTGAATGAGATAAATCATTTTTTTTACAAATACTTGAATTGCTTCTACAGAAGTTAATTCATGCCTATGATTTTTAGTTTGGCTTAAAATGATTGGGCTTGTTTGGGAGAGCTGCTGCTTTCCAAGGATTCTTGGAGCTGGAGTTGGAGGTAGATTAGGGATTTCTCGGTGAGCTGTGTTGTTTCCAATTTAGACTAAAAAAAAAGGCTTATACCACCACACGATCCATGGGCATCTCCTCTGAACAGGAAATCCCAACTTGCAGCATTGAAGTGATGCAAGAAATTCTCAGCTTGGAGTTTGAAGTGGCTGGTTCGCCATCTTCTGTCTTCATTTGTAGCTGTTGGTCCATGATAATACTCACTCTGTCTGGTAGTGCCATTTGAACATACTCTCGGAGCCCCATGGCTCCACCAAATTCATTGTCCGTTGGTCTTTTCCCACTAAACATTCCTAGCAAATAGTATACCATAGCTGTAGACATCACCGTGGGTGGATACTTCATTGCCCAATCCATACTCTGAAATAAACCAAAATGAGATAATCTCTTTTAAACTCGATAAAATAACATGTATGTATTAAATTAGTTTCTTGTAATTCCACAGATATAAGATTTTCAAATTTCGTAAAAAGTTAATTTTGCTGAGCTCAACATATTATATATCTAAGTCGACACTAATAAGAAAGCCATGAGCTTTGGTTGAAGCCATCATTGTGGAGTACATTTGAACAGAGCAAATGAAAAGTACCTGGAGCTGCATTTGTTTTAGCTTACAAGTTCAAGATGCTGAAAGAATACATGAGTTTGAACTCTCCCGAATCAGACCCTCTCCCTGGAATTTGCAAAAGAAAATGCCATTTCTCATTTTCATACCACAAGTGATTTGGAAAGTTATTTTTACTTCGAATTTGTAGATACTTGTCTCTAATAAACATTTTGTTTCCTGAAACATAAATAATCTTCCTGTTTGCAAAGCATTGAAACTATTTCATCTGATACAGGAGCTTCAAGGACGAAGTATAAGGGTGGACCATGCCAATGACCGTGCTGGTGGGATACGCGGAGGTGGCGGATTCGGTTCTGGTGGTGGAGGTGGATATCCTACTGGTGGATATGGTGGTGGCAGTGGTGGTGGATATAGTTCTGGGGGTGGTGGTCGATTCAGTTCTGGTGGTGGAGGTGGATATCCTACTGGTGGGTATGGCGGTGGCGGTGGTGGTGGATATAGTTCTGGAGGTTATGCTGGCAATGGTGGTTACGGTGTTGGATCTGGCAGTGGCTATGTTGGCAACTACAACAATGCTTCAGGTGGTGGATATTCCGGCAATTATGGTTACGGCGATGGAGCTGACAGTGGTGGTTATGCTAACAATTCGAGCAGTGGAAGGTATAATACCACCGGCAGTTCTGATGGAAACACTGGTGGGTACAATTCTTCTCCCAACACATATGGTGCAGGCAACTACGGTGCAGCCAACTACAATACAGGAAGTTCCAGTGGTGGAACCTCAGGAGAATTTGGTGGTGATTTTAGTGGTGGACGTTTTGGTGGCAACAACTTCGCTGGAAATGTGACAGGTGGTGGTGGCTACAGTGGCAGCAGCAGCACGGGAGAGTTTTATGGCGGCGGGGCAAGCTATGGAGCTAACAAGCCGCAGTACAATGGCCAAGACGTCCTGATGGGCGATTTCTTCGACAAGGAAGTGGCAGAGGGTAAATAAGGGAGCTGCGTAGTTGCATCTCTCGCGCGATGCTGCAGATCTCTTTTTTCAAGCTGCATCTGATCGGCCATGCTAAATGGAGCAAATAAAAACTTTGCTTGAGCTTATTAGGGTATAGAACGTAATCCTTTGTTCTTTTTATTCCGTTTTCTGACAAGGCACGTATGTCCTTTTTTTACTCAGCTGGTGTTACATCTTATCTTGTGAGAAGAAAGGGTGGTTATATCCTCTTGATAAGAAGTGATGTTAGTCCAGGTGCTAATTTTCTGAGCCTGTATATTCTGACATGCCAAGCCAAGCTGGTGTAGTCCAAGTGACGTCGGTAATGTGGCATGCCGCCATGGGCCGTTTGGTTGCAGCTCCACGGCCAGACAGATGAGCTCCAGACGCTCAAAATCCTATGCACCTGCGACCGCCAGTGCTCATAGCGCTCCAGACGCTCAAAATCTAAAAAAAAAAGGGCAGACCTAGTGCCGGAGGCTCCCACATGAGTGGGGGACCTGGTGACTCAGTGAGACGCTCAAAATCTAAACAAAAAAAAAGGCCCAAGCCCGAACAAAGCCGCATAAGCACACGACAATGGCTTAGGGTGGTATGTTTGGTTCTTTTGCCAGGGGAGGTAAGTTGACAGGCAAGAGAAGGAGATATTGTTTGGTTGTTTGGCCCTGTCAAGCGAGTGGAGCGAGGCATCCAAACATGCCGTAAGCCTCCTCGCGTGAGATTTTTTTTTCTATTTCTATATATTTTCTGTAAAAATAAAGTAATTTATGTGAAATTCCTGTTCAATTACTGCATTCCAATTCTAATAACACGGAATAATCTCGGGTGAATCCTCATGAGAAGCTCTCACCTCTTATATCTGGACCTGCCACTGTAGGCTAGCTCTATAAAATAGTAACGTCTCTGTTATCTGGACTAGCCAGTTGTCATCTGGTGGATTACCACTGCAGGCTAGCTGCTCGCACGGTAATAAAGAAAAAATTTAAACGAGCTGCATAAGCTGGAATAGCTCAGTTGGTTAGAGCGTGTGGCTGTTAACCACAAGGTCGGAGGTTCAAGCCCTCCTTCTAGCGTATATATATATATATATATATATATATATATATATATATATATATATATATATATATATATGCATTTTTTTGCCGTTTCCCCCCATTTTTATTTTTGCCTTTTTGTTGCACCTCATTTCATGTAGCTGTTTTCATTTATTATTTTGCCTTTTTTTGCGGCTCAATTAATTGTGACTAGTGAGCTTTTGTATTTTTAACATCATTTTACCGCTCAATCCATCATGACTTCGTGAGCTTTTGTGTTTCTGCCACTTTTTAACCGCTCAGTTCATCGTGAGCATAGTCTAGGGCTGTGGCAACGTTCTTTTTCTTCAACTTTTGCCTCCTTTTTTGCTGTTTAGTTCAATACTGGGCAAGTCCAGACCCTTACAGGGCGCCTTATATTCATCAAGCTTCACTGCCCAGTCTGGTGTGAGTGAGGTGATTGCTCCAATCAATTTTATAGACTCCTAATTTATTGACCAACAAATTTTATCACTAAATTAGATCCTACAAAATAAATACGTATTCCTAGCAAATGATACCAGCGCAATTTAGAGAATTATATAAAAATATTCTTGCGAAGATAAAAAATAAAGTCAGAATCTACCCTTCATTTACACAAATACGGTAAGATGCAAACTAGGCGCTCTTGTCCCGACTAGGTGACTAAAGTTAGCCTCCCCATTGTCGAGACTCGAGAGTACTTGGTGCTTTAGATTTGTGCTCAACTTGGAATTGCAACCAAGCAAATCCAGACCTCATCACCGGTTAACATATCCATTTTCACTGCTAATTTAGTACTGATTAAATTAAAATAGCGGTGCACAAAGCATATACAGAGGCGTTTGACGGACCACACACGATCAGAGCAACAACATGAAACGAGATGCAAAAGTGACCACACATGATCCAGTGGAGGTATATATACACGAAGCGGGACATTAGCACGATTATTTATATGCTATTGTCCTCGATCCATTGCCCGATGGTCACTTCACACATCAAACCACTCTGGCCTATAGTGTTCAAAATCACTGCAGCTTCATCAGTCTTTTCGAAGGAATGATCGGCGCCATCCATGTACATGTTAGCCTGGAGAAAAAGGTTGTTCATCAGCAAACAACCTCAAGGGAACCAATGTTCTTTATGGACTAGTATCCTTTTAGGAAATCAAATAGCCTTCTAGCTAGGACGTGCCGCCTCACAAACTTGATTTACTTCTCATATATTTCCTCTAATTTCTTACTTCCAGCTTCAGCAACCGAATCAGCTTGGGAGCATAATTCAGAACCCTGCATTATCCACAGATTGGCAGACACCCACAATAAATAAAAAAGATGACAACAGCCTACAGGCTTTGAAAATGAAGTAATGGATGCATAGCTTATGTTTTTCCCTTCTAGATTTATAGAGCCCACAGCTACTAATCAGGCTTGAATGTATGGATCAAATTCAAAGGTATCATGTAAAGCAATAAACACGATGTGGCAACTCATGCTGTGCAATTTCGAAAAGGATTCTAACTTCAACAGCAGAACATTCAGGATAAGAACATCACCTTTTTCAATCTTTTCCTTTATTTTTGTTTTTTTTCCTTCTCAAGGCACTTGTGCTCCGATTCAACTTCAGATTCCAATGCAGTCATCTTCCGATTGTTCTCTCCAACTCCTTGATCCCTTTCTCCTTTGCGTTCAGATTGGCCTTGTTCATGAGTACTAACTGCAAGATGTTCATGCACAGTAATGTGATGATAAAATCTGAACTAAGAACTGACTTGATAATACTTGAGCAATGCTAAAAAGATACTAACCTTTCAATTGCCATGCAGCTGCTTTATTGCGAAGTGCCTTTATCTAAAAAATTTGATCACTAATCTTTTCTTTGTGTGCTTTAACATCCTTCTCAGAAGCTTTAGCACCAGTGCTCTAGCATGAATAATATATTTGTAGTCATTGTTATACCAATTGACTCAAGCGTGCAATCAGCCAAAGGAGAAAATCTTGCATGAAGGAAAGCTTGCTGCTAATCATACTTTTTCATGTACAGCAGAAATTTTTAGAGAGATGCTTCGCTAGTTTCTCAGAAACCTGCAAAATAAAGATGCTTATCATGCAGCTACATCAATGGAGTATACATGAATAAGAAAGGTCAAGCCTCACAAGAAACAACAATAAATGTCAAATGGTTCTTGTGATTTGATCATTTGAGCAATTGCCCATCAGCTGTAGTAAGAAAAGAATGATCCGAGGCTGTGGGGAGAACTAAATAGGAACTCAAGATTACCAGAAAGAAAACACTGTTCGTGAGCACATGATCTGTATTGTTTACAAGAAATTTATAGCAACAAGTGTGAAATTGTTGCACCAATCAGCATCAGGAAGAGTGCATCATAAAGAGTACCTTAGTATACGTCTCAAGAGTATTGGTTTTCTCTTGGACTTTCTGATTTATCTCTAAGTTCTTTAACTCATCACGGACTGCTTTCTTCTCCTCAAGGTTCCTCTGTGATATAGAAAATAAAATCCGTAGTTATTATGGAAACTAGCACAAGATGTTGATTATCTGATTGAAGCTCATAATTCTGATCCAAGCAATTTGACAATGTACGCACATCAAAAAATAAACTCATAGCACATAAAGAAGCGACTAATGATTCTGGGGAAAATGAACACTTTTTAAAAGTAATGCAATCTTTGATAGAGCACCCTGTGACAATTGCAATGATATGTTAGAATGAATAATTCAGTCATAGTTATGGTGAACCGTGAAGAGATACAGTCATTCCGGCAGTTGAAAGGATGGCAGCATATTTGCTAGTCCTAGTAGCATTGAGTAAGACAGTTAGGGAAACTATGGCTTGCTGTTCTACCATGGAAAGTAATTCTAGAACCTTGTATGAATGGTTTTCAACTTTTTTAGCTTAGGCATTCCAACACATTCAATTCCTGATGAACTTTATGCCTGTAGCAGTTTAAAACAAACAAACATACAGCCTATCTGGAGCTTTTCAGGGGAATGAACAATTTTGGCTGACAACTTTTTCTTTTCTTGCATAACTTTCACCAACTCGAAATCAGCTTGGTTGATCTGCCAGGAAAAAAAAATACAAGCAGTGATCATAATATTATGAAGTATTGCTTTGAATAGAGTACAAAAAAATCAAGTTCTGCTGGTCAATGTCCACATATACAAAGCAAAGCCAATGCTAATAAATACCAATTATCAGATAGGAAGAAAAAAAATGTCAGCATTCAGTGGATGATTAAATAACTAAATGTCTTCAAATTATGCTGAAAGATCGCTTTCTTAAACAAGTAAGCATACTTCCAGTGCTTGAAGACGGGTTTGGCCTGGAACACCTATAACTGTTAGACCGTGGTAGAACTGTTAGACCGTGGTGGCCATCGGTTGAGTTGGCGCAGTGGTGGTCAGCGCGGCGGAGGTGGCGGCTGGTTCAGACGCCGCCGTGTCGATGGGCGAGGTGGCGGCAGGGCCTGACATTGATACCAGGTTGTTAGACCCTAGGGACCTGAGGGCGTAGGGATGGAGGATGGGTGGCCGTGGCTTGAATCCGCGGCGGCGGCGTGGAGGAAGAGGCGCCGTGCTCGGCGCCCTGGAGTAGATGGGAACGGTGGCAAGAGAATGGTGATGAACAGTAACGCCCGGGGGCCCAAGGGGAGATAAATCTCAATCCCAGACTAACTCCATTCCAAGATAATGTTCGACACTTATACTTGCAATCCTCACAAACCAAGCTAATTAAACTGAAATTCATATGCCTAATAAATGAAATAGATAATCCTCCTGGAAACTAGGATCCAGACTAACTAACTGCTGGGTGCCGGGGACAGGCTTGCCCAGGGTGGTGACCGCGCCCAAACTGCTGCGAGTGTCCACCCTTCAGCCACTTGCCTTCCCCCGACGCTGGTACCATAACAATAACATACAGAAGGTGTGGTCTATGGAGCTTTGGCTCCTCAAAAAAAGCCAGAGTAAGAGGGGTGTCTGACCTAACAACTCTAGCTTCTCCATTTTAAGTCTAATGAGATTTTCAACATATGTATAACCAAAACCAGTGGCAAGTTATATGATTTGTGCCATGAATTGGGTGAAATATTTCCAACTGACCACGCCAATGAACCTACTAAAAGGCAGCTTACTATCACCTATGCCTTCATCCAGACTCAATGTAATCCAAAACTACTGGTGCTAGCTTCAACCAAGAAGCCTGAAACTAAATACTCCCTCCGTCCAGTAAAGAACGCAATTATGGGAAGCGTGCCGGTCAAACTAGATCAAGTTTGATCAAATTTATAGAAAATATAGAAAATAATATTACCATTTATATCTCCAAATAAATTTATTATGAAAATATATTTTATAAGTAAACTAATGATACTTATTTTGTTTCATGAGTGTTAGTACTTTTCTATATAATTCTAGTCAAAGTATGAATTGTTTGACTTCTCGGGATGTGAGAATTGCATTCTTTTATGGATGGAGGGAGTATAGGCCAAACAAAACCTACTGACTTCAACACAATTTGTTATCTTGTTGGCATTGAACAGAATTCTTAAGGAGAAATTGATTCAACATCGGTTGAGATGGTTTGGACATGTCCAACGGAGGCCTCCTGAGGCGCCGGTACGTAGTGGAGTTCTAAAGCGGGCTGATAATGTAAAGAGCGGTAGAGGTCGACCTAAACTAATTTGGGACGAGTCCGTTAAGAGAGATCTTAAGGAGTGGAATATCTCCAAGGATTTAGCTATGGATAGGAGCGCTTGGAGATTGGCAATCAACGTGCCGGAACCGTGACCTCTTTTTGTCTCCCTTTATGTCTTTTTTGTGTCTCCCTGTTTCTCGTCTCTTTTGAGTTTCATCTCTAGCCTACCCCAACTTGCTTGGGATAAAAGGCTATGTTGTTGTTGTTGTTGTTGTTTGTATTGAACAGAATTCTTGATCATATGACTTATTTTGTTTCATGAGTGTTAGTACTTTTCTATATAATTCTAGTCAAAGTATGAATTGTTTGACTTCTCGGGATGTGAGAATTGCATTCTTTTGTGGATGGAGGGAGTATAGGCCAAACAAAACCTACTGACTTCAACACAATTTGTTATCTTGTTGGCATTGAACAGAATTCTTGATCATATGACTTACCAAGTACCAACTAATTTCAATGCTAGCTCATACTACTTCCAAATTCCAATATTGTCCATTTTGTAGGCACATTCTCAATAATAACATGCTTGACTACATGCATGGGAAACTTGCTCTTTTCATATGCTAGTAGCATACCATGGTGAGCAGTTGAGCAACAACCAGATTATACATACCTCTTAGTTTTCATGGATAACAATTTATTGACAGAAGGTATCTGCAATACGCCAAATAAGAAAGCTACTCGTAAACCTCAGTTTCTGAGTGTCTCCTCTTTCTTGTCAACTATGGCTTTTGATGCAACTCGCAGCGACAACTGCTCTCTGTTGTACTCACGAAGCCTCTGCTGGACCACGGGCGGCGCCCTCAAGCAGAGGCGCGTTGCATCAAAAGCCATAGACGAAAAGAAAGAGGAGACACTCAGGAAGCAGAGAGCTCATGAGTACAGAAGCAGCTGTCTACGGTACCACACCTCGCGCTCGTCATGGCGACGCCGTTCACTGCGGCGGCGGCTGCTGTGGCTCGCGAGAAAAGCGGGGGAGTGATGAAGGATAAGAAATGGCCTAGGGTTTAGGGTGCCGGCTGCAGCTGCTGGGTTTTGTTGCTCCGAGAATGAAGCGCAGCCGTCTGTTGCAATCGGACGGCGCAAAGAGCTCGTGGCCTTGAGTGGGCCTGCGGGATAAGTGAGCCCGAGCTGAAATCTTGGCCTGGGCCCGGGCCCAGATCTGGATGCTGCTGAACCGTGCAGCTGGCGGCCTGCCACGACAAGTCTGGTGATTGGGCTCCCCGCTGCGACGAGGTGACCACGGCGCCGAAAGAATGGTGAAGGGCGGCGGTGGCAGCGGGCTGATCTGGGCGACGGCGGAGGATCTGGCGCGGAACAGGCCGGTGGTGCTGTCGCTGTACCGGCAGATCCTGCGGGCGCTCAACTCGCCGGAGCTACCGCTGGGGCACGCGGCACGGCTGGCCAAGAAGGCCGAGTGCCGGGCCATCTTCATCTTCGGCGCCGAGGAGAGGTCGCTCCACAACATCCGTGACCTCGTCGAGGCTGCGCGACACACGCTTGGACTGCCCAACCGTGGCCGCCTCCCGTAGAGAGGAACGAGGAATCTATTTTGTAAGATTTGGTTCTGATGCCTGCCGATGAATGGCTAAATTAGGATCGTCTGTTCTAGTAAGCTACTATCCATATACTGTATACTTGGCTACTTGCTAATTAAAAGAAAGAAGTACTCAGTATGAATGAACTGCATCTTGAGTCATTGAAAAGCTGCTACTTGTCTTCTTAAATTTGAGTTAGGGAATGCGTGGTTTTGAAGGTGTTCTGCTGGAATCAGTAAATTGTGGCACTCCGGAGTTGGTATTAATAGCATGCTTTTGGGTTACCTGAATGACTGGTGCATTACATCATTGACGTTTGCACTAATGTTTATATTTTGCCATTTCTGCCATCGACTGTATTTCAAATGTGCTGCGCCAACATAATTGGTTTGGATCATAACTTGATGAGTATCCTTCTGCAGAAGGTCATAACTGGCTTGGAATCCATTCTATCCCTTTCTTGACTTTTATGTTTTAGTTGCAAATTATGGTTTGCTGGACTGTTTGGTACACTGGGCAGCAGTCCCTGCATGTTTGACCGCTCGCTAATTTAGCGTGTTCCTGCCTGTGCCTGATTCCATGTGTACTGTAGCAGCTTAGCTCGTACTCCCTCCGTCCCTTATTAGATGTCGTTTCCGGTTTTTGTGCCCACAAGTTTGACTCGATTTATATAAAATGCATGCAACATTTGTATCTCCAAATAAATTTATTAAAAAACTAGACTCAAAGACCTTTCCAATGATACTAATTATATACCATAAATATTAATATTTTTTAATATATATTTAATTAAAGTTGTTTCTCGGGAAGCGTAAAGCGACAAGTATTTAGGGACGGAGGGAGTATGGGGTAGTTTCACATGGTGTCATGTAATTCTCTTACTATTTGTTCTCCTGTTCGTTTCTAGGCGACAAATTTGCTTCAGATGGCAAATCCTCTCTTTATGTATTGTATGTAGAACTGAGCTTGACATGGTAAACGTATTAGTTTCATGGTTAGTTTTGAGATGTTTCTAAATTCAAACTGTTCTACAGATTCAACCAATTTCTGGAAAAGATTTGACCACTTCAGTGGCTATTTTCTGCTTCTGCCATGTTTTTGCTATACTATGTTGATAGGTTTCATATGATGTGAATTCACGGGCTATGACTATGTGCTTAATATGAACCCATTTATTTATGTGAACTGATCTGGGAGTGATTTGAGATGAAATTTGAACTATACGGATGGATTCGACTTGTTGTCTTGAACTTTTCCCTATGTTTTGTGGTTGAGACAGCACAAGAGCTGTTGGATTCTGGGTATTTGCCACCTGCATGGCTACATTGGCTTTTATGGTGTGAACAAATTTAGTGACTGCTCACCTTTTGTAGAATTCAGCTGTGACCTTCAGGCATATAGACGTGTGGAAAAGCAACACAACTGATGGATGTTCATGAATTAATTATTTACAATTGTACGAGCAGACTCTGCTGTTTGGGTTATAATATTTTACAAGAGCAAAGACAAACTTTTTAAGCTCTGCCCCCTTCACTCTAGGTTGACATGTTCCACTCCAATATGCCATTTCTAGCTATAATTTAGTAATGAAGTGTGTACACAGAGATACTCTGAAATCTGTGTCATGTGGGGAAAGGTTGCACAACAGTTGTGATGCATCACTGAGAGAGGGAGTGTCAATGAGATACAAAGCCTAGATTGGATTGATTAGATTCTGGATTGTCACATATTTTCTCCATCAACCAGGAGTTTGAGGATCCCATAGTTTATCTCAGCAAAGTTGCCCCTGTGGCTGCAAAATATGCTAATAATTGTGTCTTTGTATCCTCTGTTGATTATATTCTTCTAGGTAACAAGGTCAAGGGATGATAATGATGGTTGACAGATGTAGTTGCACAAAAACAAAATGAAGAAATTAGCAATAGAAGTTGCTATACTTGCACAATTATGCTACTTTCATCCTCAAACTACTAAATTGTCTCAAGTTGCAGATTGTTCTAAGCCTAGGAGGGACCTGCCAAAATAGTTTAAGTTTAGATACCTAAGTGATGCCACCTCACAAGTTATGGCATATCAGAATCAATTTCCGCTAGCAGTCTTTCTGAGATATGTGCCCCATAATTTTGCTCATGAAACAGCTCAGAGCTGAATCATACAGCTCTTAGGGTTGCTGTAGTATGTGTTCATAATCAACACTGATCTGCTGTAATGGTATTTTGAGTTTTATGTGCGTGCTGGAAAAAATGGTGAGCCACAACCCATGTGTTGAATTGTTCATAACTCTGGTTTTGGACCTTTAAGTAGGTTTTTGTGAATGTTATGTTATTCTCATATTTTGGCCATGTGCAAGTGCAATAACCCAGGTATATGCAAGATCATATTTCACCTGTCTCTGCTTGGGTACCTGCTGGCACTGTACTAATGAAGGAACTAGGTGGGTTTAAGTTTACAGTCAGAGTTCAGCCTCCTGTTTTGCTGAATGGTCCAAGGATGACAGGTTTGCCTTCTTCATGAGTGGAAGTGCATGGTATACAATTTTTATTGTTTGTACTGCATTACATGTCAGTATAAACTATTAGCAAGTACAGATTTTGGAAGCTCAGGAAGATGGTGAATAAAAATTACATATTTCATGACATGCAATTTTTATTGATTGTCTTCCATCAAGGTATATGGAAGAAGAGTTTTGGCATGAAATAGCTTTAGGCAATATGGACTCTGTTGAGTATGAATGTGATATATATGGTAGTGCGTTTTCATCTTTTCCTAATGAACAAGTTGGGAGAAGCAAATGGAACTTGAGGTACTTGTTTTATGTCTCAGTTTTCACGGGTATTTATGTACTGCTTAATTTTACACAACGCTTAAAATTTACGCTCATGCTGTTTTGCCAATTATTCTGTATTTGATGGATACAGTCTGCTGTACTCTGTTATGACTCTGCTCAAAACATGTCTGCATGTGATGCAATGCAGTAGATGCCTTTATCTTTAATAATTTCATAGTAGGGACTAGTCTAGAAAGTGTAGGGGTAATCTGGCTTATCTGCTTGAGTATTTGGTAAAAGATGGGTACATCATGCTTCTACTTAAGAAATTCACATTCCTAAAGTTATTTCTTCGTCAAAATTTCTAACCCTGGTATTTTTTTCCAATTGATCTTATTGATCATTTCTTGCAGTGATTGATGGTATCAATATCATAAAATATCTATTCATGCTTTGATCTAGACATTCTCACAGTTGTGAACTCTGCACTGTGTCTTCTCAGAGCTGCAGTTGCAGATTGCGGTGAGTTGACCGTACTACTGAGTCTAAATCCTGTCTTTAAGGTTACTTACATTTCCTATTTTTCCAGGGAATAACAGATCCAATTCTGTATATTGCGATGCTGTTTAGTATGTTTTCCTGGCATGTGCAAAATAAATCATTACTTGTACAGGTGCATGGTCTATATATAACATTTTTTTCATGTTTGCGCTTTCTCCTGTATCCTGGCTGTTGTTGCCATGATACTGCTCGTCAGACACTTCTACTATTCTCGTGTGACTTAGGCCTTGTTTAGATTGTAAATTTTTTCAACTCTAGCTACTGTAGCATTTTCGTTTGTATTTAGCAATTAGTGTCCAATCATGAACTAATTAGGCTCAAAAGATTCGTCTCGTGATTTACTACCGAACTGTGCAATTAGTTATTTTTTTACCAACATTTAATGCTCCATACATGCGTCCAAAAATTGATGCGATGGAGAGAGTGAAAAAACTTGGAATTTAGAGTGTATCTAAACAAGGCCTTATTACCATTCTGCCAGTATTAACAGTCACATGGTATTATTGTAGTAACAATGTTTATTGTTCTTCAGACGTGATTTCCATGATGCTGCAACCCGAGTTGTCTTGTGCAATTCCTTTTCATTGTGAGGATTTGCTCAGACTTAGTATCTGAGAGCTATAACTGTTCCCGCAGCTGTTTCCCCCTGTTCGGCTGAGCTTATCAGCACGGCTTATCAGCCGTGGAACAGTGTTTTTCTCTCACAGCAAATCAGCCACAGCCGGCTTATAAGCCAAAAAACAGCCTGCCGAACAGGGCCTTTATTTCAACCTTTGTCATGAGGCTGTCCTTTCCTTTTTCTTTTTATGAAACACAGAACAGAATGTGGTGTCCTTATTTATGCTCATTTGGCTCTTACTACAAAGGCATTTTGTGTTGAGACCATGTCTCAGCTGGAATTGTTTGGTTTTGAATTTTGGAATGCCATTGCCATGCACTGCTTGACGTGTGGAGTGTGGATAAGGCCAGGTTTGTTGGGCCATCACAGTCCAAGCAGGACCTTCCAAAACTCAGACAGCATAGTTATGCCATGCGCGAGCGTCATGACATCACATGGTTTAGCATATTTGTCCCCAGGGCCCCTTGCCATCTCTTCCCCCCTGTTCGGTTGAGCTTATCAGCACGGGTCAGCCGTGGAACAGTGTTTTTCTCTCACAGCAAATCAGCCACAGCCGACTTATAAGCAAAAAAAAAAAAAAAACAGCCTGCCCAACAGGGCCTTCATGTCGTGTTCGGTGAAGTGTTTTTTATCCATTCCTCCGTAGGAGTATTTTGTTTGAGAATCCAACTCAAATGATCAAGAAAATGCTGACGAGTAGTACTACCAAAGCGAGCAACAACATTCTGTTTTTGTATGGTGGCATACTTTGGTCCCATACATGGTTACTGCTGGATAAGGAGTGAAGTACAACATGCGCATCGGATGATAATCCAATGGCTAAGCACTCTGAAACATCATTAACCTCCGGTTCCCAGATCTCGCACCGCCCCCACCGCCAGAGAAGCTCGACATGTCTAGAAAACAACAAGAGAAGGCAAAATGACAAACGGTCCACACATTGATACCATCACCATGACATACCGGAGGAGAGGAACGTGCGTACCGGCAGCGGACGGGTCGTGGGAGCAGAGGAAGAGCAGGAGGAAGCACAGGAAGGTGAGCAGCGGGATGAGGTGGATGGCCCTCTCGTCCCTCGCCGTCGCCGACCACCCCCTGCTGCCCTTGGAGTGCGAGTGCGAGTGCGAGGCCGACGACTCGTCCTCCGCCACCGCCATCGTCTGCGCCGCGTCGCCGCTGCCGTCAGGAGGTTGCTGCTGCTTGGGGCTGGTGGAGAGGCTGAGCTGCCTGTGCATCTTTGAGGCGCGCGCGAGTGCGAGGTGGCCCGAAGCTTTCCGCAGTGCGGTTGGCGCAGGCGCGCTTAATAAATGCGGCGAGAAAGGATTGGGGGTGGAGCGGGCGTTTGGTCTGGTTTGAATTGCAAGCAAAGGAGCAGGAGTACTCCTACGCTACGCGGCGCAAATATCTTGCCAGCTGAATCACGCCTAATAAAGCTGACCTGCTGGTGGTCTGGTGACTGGTGGAGACGTGGGGTGGGGCAGCCTTGGACGGTTGGACCTCGACCATCCATGTCACTCCACTCCAGTTGCGAGCGTCGGTGCGACAAGCGGAGCCGCGGCAAAGCACGCCACTCGAGCCAGCCGGGCAACAAACCCATAATCCAGCACCAGTCGACTTTTTTCTTTCCCTTTCACATTACTTAATTAATTAGTTTCCTACAAAAATAATTTCCCGTTAAAGAATCTGACAAAAATGTACTGCCCTGCTATGTCTTTGCAGTCTTCAGGCAGCTTTTGCTCCTAGCTTATATGAACAGTGACGTGAACCATCAAACTGGAGGAGCCAAAGCCGCTTAAAGCATGTTAATAATTAGGGCGAAAGATTAACCAACATGGCTAAAGTTTAGATGACGAGATTTGACGCGGCATGGCTGGGAAGGGCGCGTGCCTGGTTAAGTGGTTATGCTTATGCAATAAACATTGGCAATTGAAATGGCTAGAAATTATAAACTAGTGGGAAAACAAGGAAAGCTGCTTTTCTTATATTCTGAAATATGTGGTGGAAAAAGGAAAAATGTTGGTGTCACATATAATTGATAACATTTCCTTAAATGTTAAAGGGCAAGCATATGAAATAATAAAGCTACCGCTCGACGAGTGGGTTACGCTGCCCAGCAACAGCAGCGATGGCGGCGAAACAGAATAACAGTACAAAATACATATAGTGTATCCTTACTAGTACTACCTACTGGCTGTACAAAGCACACGCTGAAGCAGCCTTCACAAAGCACTTGTTGCAGCAAATAGTGTATTCTTACTACTACCGACTGGCTGTATATGCAGACATACGGCTTCTCATACAGATCTCCGGCGAGCCATCAACTCGTTGATGAGCTTTCCGACATCGTCATACGAAGTGCCGCCCTTGTCTGTTGCGCTCCAGGCCTTCCGACGGAGCTCCATAGCCATTTTCCTTATCGCCTCGGCCTCTTGGTTCCCACCCATCACTCCGTCAATGGCTTCCGCAATCTTCTCACCGCTGATCACCTCGCGGCGGACCTCAAGGTGGGAGGCGTAGTCGCCGGCACCGACACCGACCCCCATCTTGAGCACCTCGACGACGAGCTTCTCGTTGTAGAACTGGTCAGCGTGCCGAGGCCACGTCACCAGCGGCACCCCAGCGCTGACGGCCTCCAGCACCGAGTTCCATCCACAGTGCGTCACAAACCCACCGACAGCGGAGTGGTTGAGGATAATCCTCTGCGGAGCCCAACCCCGGAAGATGAGGCCGCGTGCTCCGACATCAATCAGCTCGGCGAAGCCTTCGGGCATCCATTCCGATGCATCCTCCTCCGTCGTGTCCGCTCCTCCTCCACTCATGACCCACAGAAAATTCTTGCCGGACAGCTGTAGGCCGCACGCCACCTCCCGCAGCTCCGCCGCCGAGAAATGGGCTAGTGTGCCGAATGCGAGGTACACCACTGAGCCGCGTGGCTTCTCGTCGAGCCACCGCAGGCACCTGTCCGCCCCGGGCGCCATGTCGTCCTCGCTGGCGGCGTTGGCGTGGGCGACCGGGCCCACCAGCCACACACGGCGGCCGAGCGCCGTGCGGTAGTGCTCGACGTAGTCCGGCTCCAGCTCGGCGAAGCTGTTGAACACCTCGCCGTAGCTCCTCCGGTCAGCGGCGTACGCGAGCTGGTAGTAGTCCCACTTCCACTGATCCTTTCTTGGGTCCATCACCTGGCTGCGCCTCAGCGCGACGCGGTGCGGCAGCTCCGGCAGGGACACGACGGCGTCGGGGTCATCCGGAGCGAGCGCGAACGGGTTGTTGCGCAGCAAGGAGTCGTCACAGGCCCGGGCGAACAGGCTGCTCCCAAGGAAAGACAGCCGTGGGATGCCGTGCTCGGCGGCGACGTCCGCTGCCCACAGGTAGAAGCTGTCGAACACGACGGCGTCGGGGACGGGGTGGTGCTCGGCCAAGAACCGATCCAAGGGCTCGCGGAGCCGCTGGACCCCTTCCAGCAACTTGTGGAGGTCGGCCTCTGAGGAGATGCCTACAACGCTCTCGACGCCCGGCGGGAGTCCGACATCAGGGAAGGGGATGGTGGAGATGTGGATCGCCAGGGCGTCGGTGCCGCGGAAGGCGTTGTTGGCCTGGTCAACGGCCGAGCGGATCACCGTGGCGTTTACAGGAGTGGTGAGTATGGTGCACTTGATGCCACGTGAAGCAAAGAGGGCGGCCATGGCCGCGACCGGTATGAGGTGGCCATGCGCAATATACGGGAAGAAGAGAATATGCAGTGGCTGCTGCTGCTCATCATTGGAAGCCATGGCTGCTTGGCAGCGCCCTTCTTCCTTTGCAACACAGAACAGATCAGAGCTCAAGTATGGCTGTGTTCAGTTCCACCTAAAATTTTTTTCACACCATCACATCAAACGTTTGATACATGCATGGTGTACTAAATATAGATAAAAAAAATTGCACAATTTGGTTGGAAACCACGAGACGAATCTTTAAACCTAATTAGTATATGATTGGTCTTAAGTGCTATAGTCTATGATTAAGCCTAATTAAGCCATATTAGCACATGTGTTACTGTAGCACTTAAGGCTAATCATAGACTAATTAGGCTTAAAAGATTCGTCTCGTGGTTTCCAGGCGAGTTATATAATTAGTTTTTTAATTAATATCTGAAAATCCCTTCCAACATCTCATAAAACATTCGATGTGGCATCCTAAACATTTTTTTTCAAGAACTAAACAAAGCCTATCTTCGGAGACAAGATAAGCCTTGCGGTGGTTTGCAACAATTTATAAATAGTTATAAGCAGCCTTGTAGTTGTTGGACTTGGACCTCAACCATCCACGTCACTACAGTAGTCCAGTCCAGTTGCGAGCTCCACCGGGACAGGTGAAGGCGACGACCTTCTCGAGCCAGCCGGCAAAAGTCCATAGGCCCATAGTCAAGCACCAGGCGATTTTTTTACTTCCATATTACTTATGAAAAAAATCCACATTACCTCCTCAACTTTCGTTAAAATCCGTTTTCCCTCCCTGTACTCTAAACCCGAACAAAACATCTTCCTCAATTTTTAAAACCATTCATCTTACCTTCTTGGCCCGGTTATAAGTGGTTTGAAAGCGGTTTTGTCTTTTTCTTTTTTATTTATTTCGGTTGAATCTTTAAAAAATCATAGTAAATAAAAAACTCATAAAATAGAAAATCCAATTTTGTTGGACTCCATATAAGTAGATCTACCCAGTGAATATATAATATGATATGTTTTAATACAAAGTTTTTACTGTAGCTTTAGATTTATGATTTTCTATAATTAAATAGAATAATTCATAGCTGCAGTTTCTATGGTTCAATCGTGGTAAAATTTTTATAGTGGATTAATTATTGTATGCATAAATTGTAGTAAAAATTTCATACTCATTGAATCATATATGTTAAACTTTGTACTAAAGCATCCAAAAAAATAGTTTGCCTACAGAATCTGGCAAAAATGTACTGTCTTGCTGCGTCTTTCCAGGATTCAGGTGGAGGAGCCAAAGCCAAAATCGCTTAAAACCCTGTTAACCAGGGCCAAGGATTAACCGACATGGCCAAAATCTAACTAGGGAAAAAAAAACAAGGAAAACTGCTTTCTGATATTATTGAAATATGTATGGTGGAAAAAAAAGAGGAAAATATTTGTATCAAATAATTGATAACATTTCCTTATATATGTTAACGTGCATGCAAATGAAATAAAAGTTACGTCGCTCGGAGAGTGGGTATTACGCTGCGCACAACCAGCAGCAGCAAAACAACAGGCACCCTTTAGTAGAGCTCCTCTCCAGCTCCATCTCATCCAGAGAAGCCCTACCAAACGGTTTGCTAGGAGGAGCCGTTTGGAGCCATTTTTCAGTGAAAAAAAGACAAGCCCTCCCAAACACACCCTAACTCCAGACAACACATTAACAGAAGGCAATAACAGTACAAAATAACATAACCGGCATGGCATCCAAGACAAGAACAATACCAGTGCAGTGAGGCACCTGCTAGTGTTGCTCCAGCCCGACACAGCTAGTGTTTCTCCCAGACTTAACCTACGAGGGGAGATCACTATTCACCAATGATCAAGCTAGGGCAAGCTCGAATCATCCTGCCCAATTCAAATTGGATCCAAGTTCTCCATTCGCGGAGAATGAAGATTGTCCAACACTCCTGGTCCTCAATCAATCTGTGTCCTCACGCTAGCAAATAGTGTACCCTTACTACTACCTACAGGCTGTACAAAAGCACACGCTGAAGCAGCCTTCACAAGCCTTTTGCAGCAGCAGCATTGATGTAGTTGGCAGCTCCGTCCGCATCCAGTTGCTTCCCTTCCACCAGTCCCCTTATCAGAGTGGCCGCATATGTCTCTGATGGAGGTGCTAAAGGCAGCTCACCAGATTTGAACCTCGCAATATCTGATGCGGGGCACCTGCACAGACCAGAGGAAAATTAGTTAAGAATAACATTGCAGGGAAAACACATTTTGACTGCCCTTCAAAAAGTTGCATTCAACTGCCATTCGGAAATGAGAATTTTTTTGGGGGAAAGACTTGATGAATACAATGAAACTCACGTCATAGTAAGAATTGGAAGTTCATCCTCATTCCCAAGATAAAGTACATTGGAGTACCAGCTATCCTGTAAGAAATTCATCCATCAGACATTAGACGTTCCATAACTTTTGAAACTCAGTATGCCACATAGATAATACAACAAAATTAAACATGGTGTCACAATTAGGCTGATAAGGCTGGGTTTGAAATTAGTCCACTGATGACATGAAACTGTTTTGTGTGTGTGTGTGTGTGTGTGTGTTTAGCTTACTAAAATCAGGCTTCATTTCAACGTTGCTTACGATATCAACAGAGATTTTGGCACCCTGGCAACCTGGTCATACAATCATTTCTAAGACCAGACAAACTTGAATACTCAAAGAGGCCGCTTCTGCTCCTTGCTAAACAGATCATATTAACAGTTCCTACAGGGATCAAACTAAAACTTTAAAGGAAACACTCAAGGTAAAAGTGTCTATATCACTATGGGAAAAGGACTTGCCATCTATCAATAAGCTCTTAGAACGGCAGTCGTCAGCCTGTCATACATTTAGCAGTGATGTTTTCAACAGCAAACTAGTACGGTGTTATTTAATCTCATTAAAAAGCATATAGAAATTCTGTACAAAGGGAAGGGTACAATTGTAGAAGGAGGACAAGCAAATCAAACCTTAATAGGTTCAAGATGAATATCTTTGTTTGTAGATATAAACTTGATTTCAGATGAACCAATCAAAGGAGAGTCAGGATACACAACGTTTCCGTCTTTGCCATCCTCTAGCACTAAACGATTCTCCTGAAACAAGATGTCATTGAACTGCTCCAACCTGTTGAAGACAGGCGCAAATCAGATGAGATGCCAGGTACTAACAGAATGACAAAATGCCACCCTGCCTAAATTGAAAGATCAATAACGTGTCAATGTAACAAACATACGTTATTTTGTACATGCAGATATATGACTTCTCATTGTAGTTTATCTCAGGGTTGAGAAAAGCAACACCACCAGTTCCCCAACAAGGGGTAGACGATCTACCGAATAGCAACCTGTGAGGTACAGTCTTCCACATGGTTCCTTTTGGTGAGCTTGTCACGTGATCCGCAGCACGCTATACTCATACCCTCAGCCTGCTCCAAATCAAAAGGAAGATCAAATTTATCTCTTAAAGCATACTACTTATATAAGATAAAAACATCAAGGACTATATTGACAGGAACACTGGAAACCAATTTATTCCTTAAGTATTGGCATATATCCCAAAAGAATCACGAAGGTCTTCAATGCTGTGACATCAAACAAGCAGACCAGACTGATAAAGGAACCAATGCTCCATGAAAAAAATATGAGTCTTGAACTTTACCTTCCCTCCTTGAACATAGCATAGAAATCTTGGTCTCCACATGTTTGAACCAAAACTGGCATACCAGACATCAGTTTTTGATAAATCTGATCGCCAAGCAAGAGATAAACCAGATATTCTTTTGGTCAGCACCACAGATGTATTGTTTTGTACTTTTACTGAATCAACTGGATGCTGTTGTGCTGCTGAGCAACTTGAGGTAGTCTTCACTGCAAGGTTGTCATCATCAATTTTCATCTTTGAGAGGTGTTCACTTATAGCATCACCAGCAACTTCAATAACATTGATAGATGCAACAGTGCCAAGGAGCTCAGCAACATCTTCACTATCAGATTCGGACTCAGAGGAAGCGTCGAGCTGTTCATTAACATAAGGAAATACAAAAGGAAAATTATTCAATTATTCAAGCCTGACTATTGGATTAATGTGTCTATATAAATTTTGTCTTAGCCATCAGTGAGTTTCAGTGCAGCATGCCAAATAAATGATAAAAAATGTAACATCACTAATAATTTTAGATAAAATTGTCAACAGATTTGAGCTATATAACTCACATATGATTTCTATCATGTGGCATCTCAGGAGTTAGGATCTAGCAATAGACATGAAGCATTTATCCAAAGGAAAAAAGGATGTCTTGATGACATGGCATGTGGATTTCGACCCACATTGTAAGCATTACACAGGGATTTCACAATCACACATTGTGAGAGGAATTCACAATCAATTTGTGGCTGATACAGAAGTATCTTATCTCAATAGTTCATCTTCATCAGGTGCTCTGAAAAATGATAATATGCAGTAGCCTATAAACTGAGCTTCTTAACATGGTTCATGTTCATGAAATTACAATTTGAATAAATTGAACTACAATACACTGTATTAAATCCTGCACTGGAAAGTCCAATTTCATAATTGGGTAAAAGCTGGAACTATTTTGACAACGTATCACCAGAAAAAAAAGAATTAGGAGCAGATAGGGTCAAGTTACCAGAAAGCATGGCTAAGAGATAAACATTTCTTACACCAAAGCACAATTCATTAATCCAAGCGTAAGCCATATGAGAAAGGGGAAATATACCTCGCTTGGTGAAGGCCTAATCCTCAATGATACATTTTCTGGCAGATTGCTACTCAGAACAGGCCAGCATGTCTTCAATTCATTGCGTACCTAGCCAATGTGGAATTCAAAAGATAAAGCAGCTATAGATATCCGCAGAAAGTAAAGAACTAGACAGCAATAGTGCATGCCACCATTACCGCTTGTATAACTCTCCATGTAGATTCAAATGGCTGCATCTCTGGAGCGTTGAATGTGAATTTGTCTCCCAAGAGAACTTTTGCACAAGCACAAACTGAATTTGCTATGGACCTAAGGTTATAGCCTCCTTCAAGGGCCATCACTATCCTTCCTTGAGCAAATCCTAACAACTGCAGAATTTGGCATACAGATGAGAAGGACTGGCAATGGGATTTTTTAAAGGGTCTTTTGTATAGGCTTTGCATGATATGCCCAAGGGCCAAGATGCATAGAGGAAACACTAGATAGATGGACGAAATCAAATGAAAATTTTAACAGGCATAAAAGATGGAATGCTAGAGGCTTTAGACAACTTTGATCCATTTAACTTATTCCAGTTCATCTGAACTGTTTGAAAGTTCAAGCAACATTAATGTCTGCTTTAGGGACAGGAAAGTGCATCATGTAGTGAAAATTCAAATACGATTAAAAGCTGTTTTTCTACAACTCCATACCTTTGTTAGTAGCAGTGCATATCCATTTGGTGTAATGCAGCACCCACCGAGAGGATCACCCAATGCTAACCATGGAATGGAACACAGATATCAGAGTAGAATTTCAAAACCAGAGAAAAATAAGAACAGACATGATTGTTCACCGGCTTCATCACTCAGGTGTGTATCACCAGACCCCTCACTCACACACACATACACTGGAGGTTGAAGAAGAGAAGATCAGAGCACACACACACACATGAACACGTTAAACGTGAATTGGAGCTGCTGAACTCTCTAGGCTGCAGCTAGCCAATGCCTTCATATAGAAGCAAAGAATTACAGAAGCTAAACTAAGGGCCATGCTACCCGCTACTTGTTACTATGATTGTTACCTACTATTGTACATGTTACTATAGCCATACCCCCAACTACTGCTGTCCTATTGACAGGAAGGAGGGAGCAGGCACTGTTCCTATGCACCTATGACAAAAGAGAGATGTGAGAGTAGCAGATTATCTATCAATGCCTACCACAAAGATGCACCACGCACCAGAACTCCAGAAGTATAGATTCTAATATAGTGTATCCACAGTTAAATGTTGAAACAAAGCTTCACAAGATTTTATAAATTCATCAGAAGAAACCTCACTTATTATGCAACAATATAATCAAGTAGATAAGTTGTACTAGTCCGAACAGTGCTCAGTTAGCCCATGGAATATTTAAAAACACTTGCCAGCACAATGTTGTCTTGATTTACATAAATGTTTAATGTAACAAGTTGCTAAGTTAGTGGAATAGAAGAGTTTCAAAGAACTTTACAACTACATACCTGCATCAAACCCAGCTGATACCAGTATTATATCAGGATCAAAAACTTCAGTGACAGGAAGCAGTACATGGTCCCATGCAGCAATATAATCAGCATCCCCACACTTCCCATTCTCCCAGGGAACATTGATGTTATACCCTTTACCAGCTTCTTCCCCAATGAAACAATGAGAAGCATCCCCTTCAGCAGGATAGAAGCTTCCATAATCAAATCTACAAAACAAACATTAGAACAATAAACATTATGGTTATGCAAATGAGCAAATCAACCACAATAACACTACTGTGAACTGAAAAGAAGTCTATCTTCTATAAGCATGCAAATAGCATTATACATTACTAAATTTATAAGTTTGATATGCCATATCAGTGGAACTGGTTAGATGGTTCAAGGAGACATCTTAGCCACATATCAAAGGGTACAGCATGTGAATCCATTATAAAGCTGATTCATACAGCAATAGGTCACCTTGAGTATCAAAGGCCAATGTATGAATTGATTAGTGTGGACAGAACTGGATAGTGTCAAATAGTCATGATTAAGAATCTAAGAGTGTGTGTGTAGAGGTGTAGAGGAGGAGGAGGGGGGGGGGGGTGCGCAAGGTGACTTTTATTAAGAAGAAAATAGGCACCAAATGTGAGAGGAAAAGGACGTAAACCTTGGTAAGGAGAATGTACGTCGCACCCTCCAACTAAGTGCTAGGCTCAATTCCTATCACTATGGTTGAAGCATTCAAGAGTACCATATTCTTACAAGCTTCAATGGCCACAGTAGGTGTTTGGTTAATAGGTTCCATGGCACAATATGTTAGGTGAAGAAATTAGATTTGTAAAACTGACCCCTGAGGTGATTGCGCGAGAACCATGCTGTTCATCCGATCTTGGAGTGATAAGAGAATATGATTTGATTATTTTCATGTTGTAAAGGGCGAGTAATGAGCAAGGTGAATTTGTGGAATGTGACCACAAATCACATTGGATTGCATCGTATAATCAAAAGGCATCAAAATACAGTCCGCTTGCTCTACCCTAAATGACTCTGTTGATACCATACAGATAATCATTGGAGGTTTTCAATTATTCTATTAACTGCAAGCTTCATGTGTCTCCAAGGAAAGTAAACCATGATATGGATATTATGGACGTTCCAGGAACAATAATTCTCCAAAGAAAACAGGGGGAAAAATGCCATAACTTTGCTAACATAATATTGTAATGGTATTGAAGCTACTCTGAAGTCTAAAGAAAACCAGCAAAGAAATATCAAAGTGTCTTGTCAAACCTGTGAACTGAGAAGAACAATACACGAGGATCATTGTAAAACATTTTCTGTGTGCCATTTCCATGGTGAACATCCCAATCGACAATCAATATCTTCTTGATACCTAAATCAGGCTGCAATAGAAAGAACAAAGTTCAAAAGTGAACAAAACCACATTATTTGATTATGTTAGAACAAAGTATAACACTTGCTTCTTTGTAGGAAGTGCTGAACATAGGTACCACCTTTAAAATGGTGCCCCCCCCCCCCCCCACACACACACACAGAGAGAGAGAGAGAGAGAGAGAGATTTCAGTACATACCCTCTCGTTTAAGAGATAATTAGCTGCAACCGCCACATTGTTGAAGAGGCAAAATCCCATTGCCTCATCATGTTCTGCATGGTGGCCTGGAGGTCTGACTAGAGCAATAGCAGAACTTAACTCACCTGCAGCAACTTTCTCAGCTACCTAATTGCCAAATAATCCACTTTTCAGTTATTTCCTACCAATGAGGCAGGGTATATATATAGCTACAGAAAAGGAGGAAATGGGATTATGTAAGAAGATGTAAAATGACCTCTATGACAGAACCAGCTGCAAGAACAGCAGATTCCGAGGAACCCTTGTTGAAGTAAATGGAGTTGAATTTCCTCGCAATCTTGTTCCTGCTGGCATCATATTTCTTTGAGCTAATCTCCTTCATCAGCTTTATATGGCTTTTGCTGTGAACAGAAGCTATATATTTGTCCTCAGCTTCCTTCGCCTTAAGGGCCACACACCTGGAAGAGATTTATGTTACATTGCAGAACCCCACTGCCGCCGTCCTTAATATATAAGGGAAAAAACCACTACGCTAACTGGCTAAGCAAAATAGTGAACCAGATCAACATAACAAAGGTTGTAAAGCTGATGTTTAAGGTTTAGTTTACTAACATCGAAGTTAAAGCAAGAAGCAAGACCTGCATCTAGAATACCATAAACAACTTAATGTTTACATCTGTAAGTGTACAATCGAAGTGACTTTTTAAGGAATCGATGCATTGTTTGAACCAAATGTTTCACAGAGTTATTTTGCTTTGCACTACTCTACATTTTTTTTCACATGTTAGACATTTCGCATTTGATACCTAAACCTAGGGGGGGGGGGGGGGGATCATGAACTCCAACACCCATGCTAATTTACGCAGTCATTAGGTCAATCATCATCAGATCGAAATGGGCATGGCCACAGCAACAACAGAGGGAGAGCAGAGTAAGTAAAAGTCATGGCGCACAAGCGGCGGAGGGTTTCGTTTCGTTCCAGGCAATTCGAACGGAAAAATGAACACCAAGGGCACCGGTGCGCCGTGCAACTTGCAAGCCTCACCCATCCCTACCAAAACCACGACGCTCCGAGCTCGACACAAGGGAGCGGGAGAGCGGCCTCTAGCGCCATACCTGGACGCGACACCCGCGGCGTTGAGCTTGCGCCAGATGGCGCGCAGGCGCGCAGCCGCTCGGGGTTCTCCGGGTGTTCCTCCCCGTCAGGCGTCGCGTGCGCGCACATCCGATCGTCGTACAGCAGCCCCACCCGCGGCGCGGCCGTTGCGGGAGCCGGAGCCGGCGCCGCCATCGCGCGGTGCGGAGACGAAGCACCGGAGCGGAGGACGCGAAAGGGGCGAGCAGGCGAATGGGAAGTCGGGGTTCAGGCGTCCTCGGAGTCGGAGGACTTGAAGTCGGACGTGGGTCCGACCTGGAAGTGGGTAGCGACGGGCTTTCATTTGAGTTGTGTTGGCTCGATCGATGCCGCCGTCGAGCACCCTCCGTCCAATTCCAATATCAACTCCCTCCGTCCCTTAGCGTTCATTTGAGTTGTGTTAGCTTAGATTTGAATTTTGAAGTAAAGTAAACTTTCGAAAATTCCATACCTTAGGGGCTAGGGCACGTACAACGAGCTTTGAGGTGCCGTCTCCATGATGACGAAATTACACAAAGGGCATGTTTAGATGTTAAAAAAGTTTAGGTAAAGTTTCTGTAACATTTTTCGTTGTTATTTGATAAAATTTATCTAATCATAGAGTAACTCGGCTCAAAAGATTTGTCTCGATATTTACAGATAAACTGTGTAATTAGTTATTTTTTTACCTATATTTAATGCTCCATACATGCGTCTAAAGATTTGATGTGACAGTTACTGTACAAACTTTTTTGAGCTTTTTTTTACAACTAAACAGGCTCAAAACACCTCCATCCAGCGCAATAAATGAAGAAAGAGGGAGAAGCCGTCACTTGGCGAGACGGCAGCAAGAGCTCCCAGGCGATCTCGTCGAGCCAGGGCACGGTTTAGATGCCAAAAATTTTGCCAAATTTTTCATATTCTCCGTCACATCGAATCTTTGAACACATGTATGAAGCATTAAATATAGATAAAAAATAAAACTAATTACACAGTTTAGACGAAATGGACGAGACAAATCTTTTAAACCTAATTAGACCATGATTGGACAATATTTATCAAATAACAACGAACTGCTACAGTAGCGTTTCGCCAAAATTTTTGCCAACTAAACAGCCCCCAAGTGCACCGTGCGGATTGGTTGTGGGTGTGCACGAGAGGTGAGCATTGCGCCCCAAATCCCTTCCGTGGGCATGGACTCTGACACGGTTCATTACACTAGCAACTGATACAGAGATGACAGCTCGTTGATATATACAGTGATCCTCCCTTGGTCTATGGGGTTAGTCAATGATCCTGAATATTTTGGTCCGTAGAAGATTGTAGTATGTAAACAATTGGGAAGAAAGCATTTTGGCATGGAATAAATTTGATTTAAATCTAGATATAAATAAATCATATATCATTTATATTGATGAGAAATATTATAATCATGGTTCGTCTTATTTATGTTTGATTTCTTTTATATCAACAAGCAACATAATGATATACATAAACCATATTTACATTTGATCATTGCTACATGTAAGCATTAAATGATTTATAGACAGTTCAACAGACAACCTATTGTACAAGCTGTCTGTTGAGCCGTCTATATATGAAATGGAAAAAACTTGTAGACGGCATGTTGTCTATGGGTTGTACATGCCCTTACACGCTCTCTCTTCTCCGGCATAAAGCACATGTCCTCCGTCTTATAATCACCCTGTTCGGCAGACTGTTTCTGCGGTTTATAAGCCGGCTGTGGCTGTTTTGTTGTGAGAGAAAAACACTGTACCACGGCTGATAAGCCGTGCTGATAAGCTCAGCCGAACAGGGTGAATAAATGACATTTTAACTCTGGGCACAAGGACTAAGGAAAAGAGGAAAAAAAAAGTGTATTTCACAGGAAACGAGGAGGAGAGAAATAGAGATATATTGAAAAAAGAGAAAGTTGTGTTGAGAAGTGAGAATGACATTTATATTTTGGGACAAGCATAGAAGACTAGAATGATACTTATTTTGGGACGGAGGAAGTCCATTACATATAGCCTTTATATATTTTGGGACAAGTATAGAAGACTAGAACGATCTAATTGTTAGCTAGCTAAAAATTAGCTCTAACGTATCCAAATACAAGGGATAATAGGTGGACTAAGTTTTTAGTCAAACTTTCAATCGTTGTTATTCAATCCTAACTAATTTGAACTTATTTTTAGTCTAGTAACTAGCTATAATGATCTAAACTCAAAAAAGAGCTAGCCTTTGTAGCGACTGCATCAACTCCTTCAGGAGGATTAGACTGTACAGGACTAAAAGCCGACTCTGGGCCGCGTTTGGTAGCGCTCCCTAAACCACTCTGGGAACGGCTTCGTCCCTTCGCCAATCAAACAGCACCGCAGATGGCCGCTTCGCTCTTCACCCGTGTTTTCTGCTCTCTGAAGATACCCGGGGTTTACACACGTGTCCTCAAGACGCCCCTCCTTGTGGGCGAGGCGCCGGGACGGATCCATTGGTGCGTGGGGGCGTGGAGTCATCGAGGTGGTCAAGACGCAGAGCCACTGGGACGCAAGGTGGTCAAGGCGTAGAGACAGTGGGGGCATGAGGCGGCCGAGGGCGCAGGGCGACCAGGACGTGCGGCAGTCGAGGAGCGAGGCCACTGGTGGTAGGGCGGCCGACACGCAGCCACCGGCGTGCAGAGGAGGAAGACGGAGGCATCGGGTACCACTGCACAAAGCGTTCATGGCGGATAAAAGAAAGAAGAAATAGGAAGGGAGAAAATAAAAGTATTATGAACTTTTCACTATTTTTATCTAACACGTGGAGCTATTTTTCTAAACATTTTACTAAATCAGCTTCTGCTCTCTCAACGGAGCTGCTCAAGAAAATGAAACACGAAAAGCTACTCCACCACTAAGGGGGTGTTTAGATGCAAGCGGGGCGGTACCAAGCGCCCTTAGATGCTGGCGGTGGAGCTGAACTCTGTCCCGTTCCCATCCGTGCAATCTGAAAAAATTTCACGATCCTCTGCAGGAATGCAAGGCCTGCAGGGGCATTGAAAAGGCAACGACACGCAGGCCCCTGCGGTACTGCGGAGTGCGGAGGATCTGTATCATCTCTTTTCACAAAAGAAAAAACTCAAACTCAAATTACACACTCTATAATGCTGCTAAAATCAAAGTCTGTGAGATCATCATTTTCTCTGAAATTCTGTTCTTAATATACATCACAATTCACCAGCCCTCCGGATTTTAGTATCTTATCTCAAAGAACAGCCTGAACCTGATACTGAATATAAACCTCTCTAGCAATGACAAGTCGGCTCTCGGCCAAATCTGCCACTCGCGCAAACAACGTGAACTTTGTCAGTCCCCAAGTACTCAAAAACTGCTTGCTACCATGCTCATCCAGGGCTAGTATCACGTATATTTACATACCCCGAAGGCTTTGAGTCCGTTTGGTAGCGCTGGCCACAGCTCCGCCAAATCCTCTATTGCTCCATCCATCAGGCTGTTGCAGAAATCTGAATGCTGGCCAATATGAGCCAAAACTGCAGAAAACAAGAAATGCGCCACATGTTTTTTTAATAACAAGGAACATGCCAGTATGCCACATGTTAGAAATCTGTTTATGCTGCACTAGTACAATTTAGCAAATAAAGATTTACCAAACAATAACACACCACAACCGTGAACTGTAGAGAGTAACCTTGAGGCACTAATCTTGATTGGTCCCGATCACTGGAATCCACAAGTGGTGCAGAATTTGAAATATGAAACATGCTCAGAATTTGGGCTTGTGAAGTTGCACAACAGGAGCTTAGAGTCCATCACATATATGTGGAACTAAATGCCCTAAATACAGGACAAAATACAAGAAAAAAAATCTGATTCCAATAACAAGATGTTTAATTTACAAAAAAAAGCAGGTTGCAATTGAATTAAAAAGGGATACAAAATTGTAATCTTCGCACTAGTCTCAGCAGTCAACAAAACTACACACATATTGCCACTTCAATCAAACCATAATTACAACCCCGTACAACTGCATCCTACTGTGAAGAGTCATATGCACAATGAATGCTGTTATATTTAGTAACTGATTAATAGATATTTACCAGTAGAATTCTGAACCAAATAAGATAATTCCACAGGAAACAAGATTACAGTGTAAAGCAATAAATATTTGATGAATAAGGCAGGAAGTACGAATTGTTGCAAGCAACAAAAAAGAGAGGCATCAAGCATGAAAGCTCACCTGACTCTCCAGATTGCACTCCTACATCAGATATCAGCTTCGCCACATTGGCAAACCAGAAAAAAAAACAAATATATGACACCTTGCTACATAAAGTAGCACGACATGCCAAAATTATTGGTCATTTAAAGACTTGAGAACAGCTCTAAAGCTCTAACTGATCAGATGTATAACACTAACTCCTTGAATATGACGAGTGAAAAGTGTGTTCTTTAAAAGTAAAGAATGAAGATGCATTTAGTCATGAATTGGCCTTTTTCATGTTCGTTACTTTATTCAATCTAACTTTACCATTTACTAAATATAAGTCAAATGAAAACGGACTGCCTACCCAATGGTCAGCTAATTTTGTTTTGGATTCCACTCAGATTTTGGACTAGATGACTGGCGCGTCATTGTGTATAATTTTTGAGAACCAAGACAACAAAGTTGACCACTTCCTAAGAGTGTTTCCGTCAATTTTTTAGATCCCACAAACAGCCTGAAAAGTGACCGCAATTCGGTTCAAGTGCAGTCAATCTTACATAGTGATAGTAGGCAAAACTGTAACAAAAAATAGAGCAGATTTCTTTATATGCCCATCAATTACTTCTATCAACTCGAACAAGGACAACATCCTCTGTTTTGAACTACTACCTCCATTTTAAATGTACGACGTTTAGGACAAGCTAATTAGTTCAAACGTCATATATTTACAAAAAAAAGGTGTACTATCTAATTATGCAGTTATTTGTTTTGGCAATTACTTGTAGGAACCCTGCAACAACTGAACAAGACATCAAATTAAAAAAGTGTCATCTAAAATTATGTCTCAAAGAGGAAGCAATACTGAAAAGATTATAACTCCTACAGGGTAACTAAAAACTATACAGAATCCTAAAGAATAGAAACACACTTACAGCTGGCATGATTCTCCCAACACACAAAACAAACCGATGGATAATCAGTACAAAAACACAATAAAGACAAAAAAAAGGAGGGGGGTGTGGGTGGCGGGGTGAACGCATCGGGAGAACAACATCACAAATCATGGGAGAGACAGTAAGGGCGCAAAATCAGCTGAAATGACAAACTTAATTAGCCGACTAATGTTTAGCGATTCCCAATAAAAGTACTTGAATTTTTAACGAAAAAATCATAAATAACAGAATAAAACACTGCAAGAGGTGGAGTTCTATCATAAAAAAATATATGTTGGCAAGTAAGCTGTAATGTAAAAATTGAATAAAATCACAACAGGCAGAACCTATAAAGACACTGCCACATTGGCGATTATCATCAATACTGAATCTTTTGTCAATGTCAGATAAGCTGAAGCAGTTCAATTTTTATTAAAAACATGGGCTGCGAAAGCATATACCTTATATTTTGGTATGTAGAACCCAGAAACAAAAAAGTAACAACACTCACTTGCAGAAATTCAGCACGATCCACACCCATGTGAAAATGATTTCTATGAATTCACCGTGCATCAGCCAATCAACTATCAACATTCTTTTTCCCAAAGATAGTATGCAGCCCTCTCTGTGTACAGTTCAATACATGTATCGTTATTATAGTGTATCTACATCTAAGATTTTAACCATTTGAAATGAATTCTGAAGTTACATGCTTTCTTCTACTCCCTTTTCTACTCTTACAATTGTCAATGTCAGAAGGATGTGTCCTTTTAGCACATTGATCAATAATATTATGCTAAAAAGAATTTGCAGTTGATCTTACAGCTGAAGATAGTGCCCTGTACCATTGATGCAAGCAATCATGAGTGTTATTTCTTCTTAACAATTCTAACCTTCTAGTCTCATTCTCTGTAACACCACTTACTAGAATAACCCTTAGTGCCTGGAATGTTGTATCATTTGGTGGTATGTTGGATGCCAACATCTTCGTAAATATTTTAAAAGCCTCTTCCATTCTTCCACTAGATACGTACATTTGGATTACATAATTGTAGCTTAGTAACTGAGTTAGAAGTCCTAAAGCTAGCATTTCCTTGCAAATCATCTGAGCCACATCAAAGCGACTAGCTTTCTTGTACATACACACCATCATTGCATGTGAGAATTCATTTGCACTTCCCCTAACCTTCAAAATTTCAAAAACCTCACGTGCTTCCTTTACCATACAATTATCACTGTAGAGATCAATCATGCAATTAGATGCATAAAGGATGGCATCCGTTTCCAATGATCTGAGTAACTCATATGTTTTTCGGGCCTCTGCAACATACCCTACTTTTGTGTAGAGCTTTATCAAAGAATTGTAGATCGCAACGTTCTCACATGAACCATCCTTTTTCATTAAACCAAAATATGCTGAAGCTTGTTGGACATTTCCAACTTCAGCTTATGCATCAATTAAGATTGTTGGAGTATAGGAGTATTAGGCCCATGAGGCCCATGTATGCAATACTATATAGCTACCTTTCTAGGATTAGCCCAAATCAATAGAGTCACAATTTCCAACATGGTATCAAGCTAGGGTTTCTTTCCTCCCTTCCCCTGCCAGCCACCAGGCGCCACCACAGCCGGCCCGCCGCCGGCAGCCATGGTCGGGTGGCCTCCTCCCCCTCCTCCCACCTACTCTCACTCCCCCCTTTCCTCGACTTGGGCGCACGTCGCGAGCTACGCAGCCCAACCCGCCGTCGCCGCCCCGAGCAGACCTAGCGCCGCCGCCGCTCTGCGCGCGGGCGCGGGGGCCGACGGCGCCAACGCGGGTACGGGCGCGGGCCACCGCGCAGGCGCGGGCGCGGAGGATCTCCAGGCCGCGGTCCTCCCGGCAGCTTTCCTGGACGCGGGCGCCGGGGACCCGACCACCGCAGCTGCCGCCACTGCCACAGGTCTGGGCTTGCCCCGTCCTCCTCTGTCCAGCGCCACTGCAGCCATGGCCGCGGGTGGGGGCTGGCCCAGGGCGCTTTCCCCGCCCCATGTCACAGAACCTCCTAATTATGATGGTCCACATGTACCTGTCATCGTCATAATAACCTATGACAGTCGTACTTATGTTCCTCATAACTTAAAAGGCCTGCTTTCCTCCGAACAAGATCCAATCATAGGAGTATTGCAATATTACAACAGTTTATTTAAAATATCAACAGAATAAAGTAGCGAAAGTCTTACAATAACTTAAGTTTATAAACCATAGTTTCCAAACTTCAAACCTTATGTAGCATTATTACAAACCAGTAGTAGAGAAGTATCAGTAGTAACTTTATTACAATCACACAAACGGGATGCCTTGCCCAGAGGCCACACAGTCTACTCGTCGTCACTTTCTTCAGCCACAACGGTCATGCAACAAGGCTCAAAGCAGACTTATTCATGAACCGCACTTGCAACAAGGGGTTCAACAAACTCTGAGTACGAGAGTACTCAACAAAACTTACCCGACTAAGGAAAAGACTCCAAGGGCATGCTAGCTTTAGGGAATCAAGGTACGGATATTCAAGAATCAAATTTTCTTTTGCAGAAAAGCTTACTAAAGTAAGTCTTTACCTTCAATATTTTACTTTTACCATTGATGATTCATTTACCAATTCTAGGTGATCATAATCTAGATCAAAGTAATTCTCATCAAAACCTTTCTCATTCTCTTTCAATTTCAGTTCTTAACTACGATGTTGGTGCAAGGCCAAGACTCCTTTCTCGTGGAGCAACGACGATTCGAACCGCTTCATTTACCCAGCTGGGGATTCCTAACCACACGACATATGTAGAACCGAATCTTGCATATATTAACTCTTACCCAAGTAACCCAAAATCAGAACGTGTCCATCGCTACCCGAGAGCACAGTACTCCTCGAACCTGGCCCAATTCTAGCCCCGAGGGTACACGCTACTCTCGCCATCTCTCCACTCCCAGTGCGAGGTTAGACGTTTTCGTAATGGAATAGTCGAAGTAAGGTTTACCCGACATGGGTACATGGCTAGTACTAATAAAAACTCCATGACGCGAGGGCCAACAACGTACGATCCTTAACTGATAAGGCGGAAACACTACATTAAGACTCCTTTCCCAATGCACGTTAGCAGTGGCCAAATCACCCGTCCGATCTTACAAGTTCATTCTCATATTTCAATATTCATTAAGTATGCCGTCATGGGCAAGTAAACATTCATTTAAAAAGCTTAACTTATAAGCATAGCGAAGCATACTACGCATTTTTCAGTAAAACAGGTATCAAGGGTGATATCGCAATAATCAAGGATGACAATGCAACAATTGGGTTGTCACTCAACTCCTAATTACTTAATGCAGTAAACCATATTATAAATAATAAAGATTTGTAAATCTCAAGGTAGGGTTTAAATGCACCGGGGCTTGCCTTGCTTTGACGTGACGACTGACTCGGGCTCAAAGACTCCGACTTCCGGTCCGGAACCCACCGACGACAACTCTTCTCCGGAGACTTGCTCGCCAACTTCAACTTCTTCGAAAGCGGGAACTACACGAGTATAGAACATGCTTTGACATGATGCTTGATGATAAACATGATGTTTGATGATGCTATGCCACGGTTTACGACTTAAGTACAACTTCCTTCGCGGTACAGTCGCAAAACAGTAAAACCTCCGATAACTTAAGCTACACTAACGTTTCTTACCAAACATGCTACTAACGAGCTCAATCATGAAATTAAGGTGCCAAAGATCACCAAGGATTAGTGACCCAAGGACATCACTCAATCAAAAGGGCACACAACACTTAAAGTTATCAATTTAACATTTATTTAATATTTAATTAATTAGGGCATAATAAATATTAGATCATACTTCATCTAAACAAGCTTAAACTTTTTCTATGGATTAAACATGACCTAAAACAGTGTCAAAATAAATTTCATGAATTTTGGATTAATAATTTAATTATTAAAATTCATGGAAGTTGCATTTAATATTTAATTGAACTAATTAAATATCCTGCAAAAAGTAATCAAATTTAGCATTTAATATTTTTCCTAAACAGTTTACACCTTGAAAAGCTTGCACCAAATTTTTCATTATTTTTGGAGCTCTACAGAATTTTTAATGAAATAAACAAATATTCACACTATTCACATTTTTGAAAAAGAAAACAAAATCAACTCGGGCCGCCTTCTCCTTTCTCCCTCCGGCTCGGCCTAGCCGAGCGGCCCAGCTGCAACGCGCCTGAGCTCACTCGCGCCCACGCGGCCCAGCATCGCGGCCCATCCGCGCGGCCTGCTCGCGCGCGCGCTCTCCCTCTCTCTCGCTGACACGCGGCCCCCACGTGTCATCGCCTTCCTCCGTCTCTCTCTCCCTCTCCCGCGACTCGACCATGCCCGCACGATGGCCGGCCGGTGATCACAGCATCGATCGCCCAACCGAGCTGCTCAACGGCATCACCACTTCACGGCGACCCCATTTTACTACCTAGCGGCTACGCTACCACTTCGGGAGGACCCTCCCGACGGCCATGGCGGACCGGCGGTCACGGTGACCGGCGGTCTACTACGGTAACGTCTAAAGCAAAAACACAGGGAGCAACAGAAGCTCACAGTGGTTGCAGCGAAGCACACGGAAAGCTCGGAGCGACGGTGGAGAGAGCTGGCCACGTGAGGCGGCTCGGTCGCCGGAGTTGGGCACGGGAAACGGTGGTGCGGCGATTCGGGCGAGAAAAAGGCTTGAAGAGTTGGACCGCGAGGTGCGTGAGGGCGAGGCGAACGTGATGGCGCGATTTGCGTGGCTGGTGGCGGCTTAACGGCGGCAGGGGCGAGCGGCGGAGCTAGCGGCGGCGGTGACAAAAACAGAGAAGAAAAAACGATTCACGGTGAGCTTAACATATTTATAGGCACGGCCACGAGGACGATCACTGGAAGGCGCGCGTCGTCGCACTGGCGCTTCTGGGCGTGCGGGAAGGACCTGGACGGCCACGGCGGCGGCCGCCATTGGTCGGCTACTGAAGCTCCCCCAACTTTGTAAATTTAAACTGTTTTTCACTAATTACTCCTAAATTCATGTAACAACTTGAAAAATTCCCAAGATATGAAATCTTCAGAATTTCAAGCTCTACAAGTTTTGTATTGAACACTTTTTAAAATTCGAACTAGATTTTGAAATTTGAGTTTAAATTCAAAAGGGACACTTTTTGGAATTTTGGTAATTTAGAAATTACTTTGGATTTTATATTGAAACTTCAGAAACTCCAAACACCAAAGTTGTACATCTAGCCAAGACCTACAACTTTTCTATTCAAAACATTTTCAAATTCTGCCTCTATTTTGAATTTTGAGTTTGGGGATGAAAAGGGGTCCAATCTGAAATTTGCTTATTTTCAAAATTGCTCCACATTTTACACTAAAACTTTGAAAACTCAAAACACCAAAGTTGTAGCCCTTGAAAAGTTCTACAAACTTGGTTTCAAACTTTTTCACAAATTTTGCTTAGATTTTGAATTATTTCAAAAGGGGTAAAATAGGGTTTTGGATTTTAGGGTTTTCAGAGGAATTTTCAATTGAAATTTGTTGCTACCTTAATTGGTGATTACTTAATGCTCAAACCATCATCCAAGGGAATCATTTGGACAAGCATGACATGGTTGACCAAATGCCACTCTTGGTTGACCAATTTAGCTTTTAAAAATCTTTTAATATTTCCCCAAATTTGAATTTAAATTCGAATCGGAAAACTCATGACAAGTTTTTGGATTCCAATGCAAACTCAAACTTGGAGTTTCATTTTACATGTTGTACTTGAGTTCATACCCTACACTTGACACTAGTGTGTAACACAGTCACACACCTCAAATTACGCAGGGCATGAACTAAGTATTTGCCGTGGCATTCAAAATTAGGGTTTTCGGTTCGGATCACACCACTGAGAAGCACATCCAACCTAGAAAGGTAAACTCATTTTAGTTAATGCATAACAGGGTTGACCTAATCATGGATGCTTTGCGATGTAATATGATGACATGGCAGATTAATTAGCAACTATAACACCCGGGGTGTTACACCCCACCACCGCCGCCCAGGTTCCACGGCGCAAACCCCGACTCTGCCCTCGCCGCCGCGCTCGTCTCTGCCCGGGCAGCAGCCGCAGAGGGACAGGCCCGTGTCCGTACGACTTCTCTCGTTTGGGAGCGCGAGCGGGATGCCGCCGATGCACTGGCCCGCCAGATCGCCGAGGCGGAGCAGCTCCTCGTCCCTCACACCTACCACGACATTGGGGTCACCTCCTCCGGCTCGACGGGTCATCGCACGTCCACCACTGCGGTCATCTGGCACGATCCGACCGATCCACTGGTTGTGCAGCTTCACTACCAGGCCGGGGGCGTTCAGAACATCCGCCTGCTCGTCCCGGTCGTCCTCGAGCCAGAGTCACCCTCCTACGCCCGTTGGCGGGATCTGGTCCTCCTCACCCTCCGCCGCTACGCCGTCGACGACCACGTCCTCGTCGAGGCTTTGGTCGCGGCCCAGACCCCCTCGTGGCTGCGCCTTGACAGCATCGTGCTCTCCTGGATCATCGGGACGATCTCCCTCGACGTCCACGACCTCGTCCGCAATACTGCTGACGCTCGCCAGGTCTGGCTGGCACTCGAGGGCCAGTTTCTAGGCAATGCCGAAGCCCGGGCTCTGCGGCTCGATGCGAGTTTCTGCACTTTCGTACAGGGTGACCTTACTGTTGGAGAGTTCTACCGCAAGATGAAGGCAATGGCAGACTCCCTCAGCGACCTTAGCTGGCCTGTGGAGGACCGCATCCTGGTCCTCAACGTCCTCCGCGGACTCAGTGACCGCTACGCCCACCTCAGAACGTGGATCACCCCGCCAGCGGCCCTTCCCCACCTTCCTGCAGGTCCGTGACGACCTTGTCATGGAGGAGCTCACTCAGTGCCTCCAGCCAGGGTCCTCGACTCCCTCGACGGCCCTTGCTGTCACTCCACCACATCCGTCCGCACACTGCACTCTCCTCTCGCGACGAAGCAAACACGGACCCGTGTGACCGCTTCATGTCCTCTTTTCTTGTGCAATTTTCCTTCATGCATGCCACACTCGCTAAAGCAGACTTTGGGCTCGTTTAGTTGGTGAAATTTTTTGGGTTCAACTACTATATCACTTTTCGTTTTATTTGGTAATTTGTGTCCAATCATGGACTAATTAGGCTCAAAAGATTTGTCTCGTGATTTATAACTAAACTGTATAATTAGTTTTTTCTTTCGTCTATATTTAGTACTCCATGCATATGCCGTAAGATTTGATGTGACAGGTACTGTAGCACTTTTTGGGGTTTTTTTTTTGAACTAAACAGGCTCTGCAGAGCCTCATTGAGACGGTCAACTTCAACAGCGGCAGCGGCAGCTGAGACAACAAATACATCAAGACTAAGTATCTAGCAAGACTAGATACTAATTGTCAACCGGGGATGAAGAACCTTTGGCCTCCGTCCGACGACGCTTGAGGTCCTCGACTTTCGCCTCCAGCTCTCTAAACTCGAGCACGCAGGGTCTCGTTCACCTTACGTGACTCCACGGCTCGGTTTCAGGAACCGGTTCTTAATGAAGGCAGACTTCGCTGCAGACCTCCTCTGAGCACCCAAGAAACGAGAAAGTAAACGATAAGTCTACAATGGACTCCGGTTAAAACCCACAGTATAATTTATTTACAACTGTGGAAGCACTTCGGCCCCACCAAAATCCCTACGACGACCTAACTCTCGCCAACTTCCGTCAAACCTCTGCTCCGGCTGCTCCACGCCTGCGCCCGTGGCGTTGCCCCCACCTACAGAGCCATCGTCGCCCAGCGGCCTATCCGCCCCAGCACCAACAGCCACTGCAGCAGCCGACGAAGTCCCCGGCGCCGCCACCGTCGCAGCCTCGTAAAGGATCCCCTTGAGCTGAGCTTTCACCTGCAAACACAGAAACATGCAGAACAATCAGCCTCCAACAAACCATACACAAATTCAAAGCGATTCCTCAACAAAACTCAACCCTACCTTCGCCGTGATCCGAGCAGCATCAGCATGCTCTGCCGCAAGGACGCGACCGCCTGCATACCAAAACTTATTCATGAAACACATCGCGATTTTGCTGAACAGACGGTCAGCCTCGTGGACCTCGTCCACCGAAGGAAATACATGGTTCGGCCGCCCCAGACAGGCCATATGATCACAGCCAACAGCCTGAAAGGCGCGGGCCAGGCCGAAGGCACCCCAGTAGGCACCAGAGTCCCAGACCACTTGAGTAACAACTTTCAAGCTCACCACCTCCTCCGACAGCCACGCACCAAAAGCTTTCGCGTCGGCCTCCGGCAAAGCGACACTCATAGGTGCGCCAAGTCTGGTCAGCACGGAGTCCAAGGCTACCTTCGCAGCCCCCATGCAGTCTCGCAACTCCTCGCCCATTCTCACAACACGGGGAGCGCTGGCATTCGCCCGAGTCTCGGCTTTCTGCCTCTCCTCTTCGGCCCGAGCATAGAGGATCGACCGCATCTCAGAAATGTCCGCGTCGTAAGCAAGTTCGTCAACACTGCTTCGCCTTACAGCCTGTTTAGTTTCAAAAAGAGAACCCAAAAAGTGCTATAGTACCTGTCACATCAAATCTTGCGGCACATGCATGGAGTACTAAATATAGATGAAAGAAAAAACTAATTACACAGTTTAGTTGTAAATCACGAGACAAATCTTTTGAGGCTAATTAGTTCATGATTGATACAAATTGCCAAATAAAAAATTTCCCCAACTAAACAGGCCCTTTGTGATACGCCACATAGAGGAACCTCTGCTCCTCCGGAGTCCCCTGCAACTGCAAGTGACACTCGAACAAGTCCAGACTAGGATACAAGTCCGTCTTATCATCATCAGCCTCAAAGTCATCGATTATCGTCTCAGAGTCTTCAACCTGGTCCCGGATCCGGATGGGGTCATCGGCCTGTGTTAGCTCCTCATCCTCTGCCACCGAACGTGTCATTTGTCTGTGTATAGCCTTCATGGTTCTCTGGCTTCGTCGTTTGTCAGTGAGGTTGCACTGGTTGAAGCAAGCCGGTGAACGCTCCAAGGTGGCAGGGAGGGAGGTGTTGTTGCCCCGCTTGCGTTTGCATCTCACCTTAGTTTCCTCCGGTATGGGCCACTTGTGGGATGATAGGCCCAACGGGACACGCACGTGGGGCAATGCACTTCACTTGATGAAGGCCTAGTCATTGACACAATTTCTGACAGATAATTACTCAAAACAGGCCAACATATCTTCAATTCGTTGCGTACCAGGTCAAGTGGAAATGGAAAGGCATGCAATGCATAAATTAGATATCGTCCACAGCAAGTACAGAACTAGAGCAATAGTGCATGCAGACCATTACCGCCTGTATAACTCTCAACGTAGATTCAAATGGCTGCATTGCTGGAGAGTTGAATCTGAATTTGTCTCCTAACAAAACTTTTGCACAAGCAAAAACTGAATTCGCTACTGACCTAAGGTTCCTCCCTCAAGGGCCATCACTATCCTTCCTTTTGCAAATCCTAACAGCTGCAGGATTTGTCAAACAGATAAGCAGAGCAGGAATGAATTCTTCTTTTTCAAAGGCTTTTTCTTGTACGTTTTGCATGACAAGAGCAAGTGTAGGTCACAGTAAAAAATCCAAGATGAATAGAGGTTAGATACTTAAATTAGATAAGTGGAAGAAATCAAATGAAAATCTCCTAATAGGTAAGGAAGAGCTTAAGAAGAAAAATGAAGCAGAAGAAATAGAAATTACTGCCTCGAGACTTAGGCAGTTTTGATCTTTTAAATATCATCTGAGCTTCATTGAAAGTTCAAGCAAGATTAATGCCTTCTAAAGGACAAGGCAGTGCATGAATCATGATCAGGTAAATATCTGATTAAATGTCATTTTCTCCTGCAACTGCGTACCTTTGTTAGTAGAAGTGCATATCCATTAGGAGTGATGCAGCAACCACCGAGAGGATCACCCAATGCTGACCATGGAAGCCAAATATCATATTAGAATATCAAATAAATGAATGATAAGAGCATAAATATACAAAATAGAGACATCAGAGGTATAGATTCTAACATAACGTACCCGTAGTTCAAATTCTTTAGTGGAAATCTCACTTAATTATGCAACAGCGTAATCACATAGATAAATTAGTTCAAGTAGTGTCTCGGCTAGCCCATAGAATATTGAGAAACTACAGCCTCTTAGTGAAATATTGTCTTGATTTACATAAATGTTTGAAGCAACGAGTTGGTAAGTTCATGGAATAAAAGAGTTTCAAAGACCTTTTCATCTATATACCTGCATCGAACCCAGCAGACACCAGTATTATATCAGGACCAAAAGCTTCAGTGACAGGAAGTAGTACATGGTCCCATGCAGCAATATAATCTGCATCACCACACTTCCCGTGCTCCCAGGGTACATTAATGTTATACCCTCTAACAGCTTCTTCCCCAATGAAACTGTGAGAACCATCTTCCTCATAAGGATAGAAGGTTCCATAATTGAATATACAGAAGAAATGTAGAACAAGACATTAAGATAATGATGGGCAGCTGTCCCAACAATTGGAGAGAAAAAACACTAAAATAACAGTTTTATAACAGTATCATTAAATTGGAAAATGAATAGCTTTTAAAAAAAGTAGGTTAGTGTAACACATGGCTTGGTGCAGTTGGTGAGTGCTAGCTCGCCGAGTCACCAAGTCCTGGGTTTGAAGCCGTCTCTCTGCAGAATTTCTGCGGAGGTAAGAATTTGCTTTGGTTATTCCCTTCCCCAGACCTCACTCGTGTGGGAGCCTCTGGCACTGGGTCTGCCCTTTTAGTGTAACACATGGCTTGGGGGGGTCAGCAATGGAGAAGGGAAGGTGACGGCTAGGGTTTGGGAGAGGGAGAGAGGCGCAGGGGGAGAGAGGGAGGAAGGGCATAAGCCTGAGGCTATTCTTTCTTAATCTCCAATGAGTACGATGCCCCTATATTTATAGTCCCTAATGGACTTGTGTCTCAAGCAACTATGAGAGATATCCTTATAGATTGGATTCCTCTTTCCTAAATAAACCAAACTCCAATCTCCTAATTTATTCCTATTTCTATTTTCCTAATTCCTTCCCAGGGAAGGAAACACCGAGCCGCCGCCGCTGTTGTCACCAGCGCTGGGCATGGGCGCGCCCCCCCTCCTGGGCCGCGGCTGGCCCATTGCCCCTGGGCTGGGGAGGTGCTATCAGGCGTGTGACATCACCTCCTCCCTCTCCAGTCAGCGCGTCTTCGCGCTGAAACATTCTCCAATTGCCAATGGCGCTCGTTGGTCGTCTGGTTCCCCAAGGTATCTCGATTTGGATGAGGAGTTGCCCAAGGACATTGTGGGCCTGGCCGATGCCGCCGTCGGTGGTGGTGAAGGAAGCAGTAGTGGCAGGAACCGAAGTAGCCAGAGACGTAGTAGTCGTATGTCGTCGAGGCCTCCCTAGGTCCATGCGCATGGGATGCTGTAGCCAGGGTCGCACCAGGGAGTATTCCTGTGAAGTGTAGCGTTCTCATGACCCGTGGAGGTCATGGGAACGAGTGTACCTGACCAGCGTCAATGAATCCTCTGATGTGTCTACAGAACGCCGTCGCCACCATGGTTGGCAGTGTTGTAGTGAAGTGTTGCAAGGTGCCCAATAGGAGACCAATAGTGTCATCATAGGTCAGAGAGATGAGTGGGTGGCCGTCTGTGGGTTGTCTGTTGATGTAGACATCCTCGATGGAGAGGAACTGTTGGCCATTGCTGTCGAAGAAGACAACCGTTGCTGAAGGTAGAATGCGTTGCGGCCAATCCTCTAGCAATAAATATGCTTGAGGGAAAAGCTTGCATTTGTCGGAGTGGATGCCGCAGTGTGAAGGGCGATTGCTAGGAGATGGGGACTGTTGTCCCTAGCGTCTCGAGCATGTCCTGCAGCAGCGGGGAGGTTGCCGGTACGTAGAGGCAGTTGTTGTAGTAGATGACGCCTTCGCGGAGCGTCCAGGCTGGAGCTGCTTGCCTGAACTATAATGGTGTCGTAGATGATGTGAAGCTCACGCTCATCCGTGGAGGCTCCCCGGAGTTGAACGAGAGCGTCGGTGATGTCGCTGGAGCATGTGTTATCGTCGGTCGATGGGCACGGCGCCTCTCGATGATCAGCCGTGGCCGTTGCTTGAGGTGTGCGGAGCCTCATCTGGCAGGCGTACATTGCGGGTGCTGAATTGTAGCCGAACTGTGGGATGAGTGCCTTTGCTGATGACGTGCGTGTCGACAGGGTCGCTGGCGAGGGAAGGGGGGTGGGCTCACCGTCCACCCGAATTGCCAGGGTCCGCGGCGCCTACTCCTGGGTGATTTCAGGCTCGACACGGGCTGGCGGGGCTACGAGCGGAGTCGCTGCCATGTCGTCCAGGGCGCGAACGAGGATGATGGTTGCTTCCATCTCTTGCGGTTGATATTGGATGACCGCATCCCGAAGCCTGTGTTGCAGACTGTCGATGAAGTGGTGGACTTGATGTAGGTTGTTGGTGATGCCTGCGCGTACTGTATACGCGGTGAAGGTGTCGATGTAGTTGTTCAAGTCGTCGTTGTATCAGGGAGGAGTGAGGTCACCCCGTTTGTCTTGGTCAGTTGGAGGGCCGAAGTCGTGGATGAGGCTCCGTGTGAAGGTTGTCCACTCCGTTGTTGGCGCCTCCTTTGTCATGCGAATATACCAACGTTGCGCTGCGTCAGTAAGATGAAACGCTGCATACCGGACCTGTCCATCTGCTGGTGTGTTTTGCAGTCTGAAGAGTAGCTGCATCCTGGAGATCCATGGTAGTGGATCTGTAGAGCCGTCGAATGTTGGTGGCGTCAACCGAGCCACGATGGTTGGTTGTCTAGGTGCTGGCGGTGGTGCTGGTGGCTGGATCGGATCCTGTGTTGGCAGAGTGGGCGCCTGCTGCGCTGATGGACAGTTGGTGTACAGAAGAGGGCACTGGGCAAGTGGTGTCGATGGAGTCATCGAAGGGCTGATGGGGTGCTGTCCCTGTGAGGAAGAACCAGACCACAGTTGTGCCTCTGGTGCTGGGAGCAAGCTATCTGCCACCTTGCCGATGATCTGCGGGGTGTCAAAGGATTGGGGTTCCTCCATCTTGCTCTGGAGGGAGGACCTGCCGGCAGCAATCATGACGTTCTTAGTTTCGGTCGTGAGATCATCAATGGCGGCTTCGCGATCCAATCTAGCTTGGACACTGGCGATGGCTTCGCCATGGATGCGTGCTTGCTCGATGTCGTGCAGGCGAGTGTTGTGAATGACGAGTTGCTGGTGCATGTCATCGAAGGTCTTGCGGAGATTGTCAGCGAAGTCCTGGAGCAGCTGATGCACGAGGTCAGTGGTGGAAGCCATGGATCATTTGGTCTTCGGATACCAGGTGTAACACGTGGCTTGGGCTGGGGGGGATGGCGTCAGCAATGGAGAAGGGAAGGTGGCGGCTAGGGTTTAGGAGAGGGAGAGAGGTGTAGGGGGAGAGAGGGAGGAAGGGGATAGGCCTGAGGCTATTTGAAAGCCCAAGTTTGGTTTTGGTAATTAATGACACCAAGTTGCCAATGCTATTGTATCAAGTGTGATTAAGCTAGGCATAAGCAACATGTGATGGAGGTGGAAATGGCATGGAGAGATGGCCACAAGACCACATGATTTGGTGCATGAAATGATGAGCAAGATCATGGTGGAGACGCACATAATATGATGGACATGATGATCAAGTGGAAGAGAAGGATCTAAGAGCGCAAGGCAAAGGTATAACCATAGGATTTTCCTTTTGCCGGTCTAAGATGAGTAGATAAGTGATTGACCGGGTTTATGATACATAGGCGACTATCAAGAGGGGCAATCACGGTTAGCTCGGGAATCAAGTGCCACTAGATCAATGTCTTGAGCATATGCATTAGGATCTAGTTGAGAGCTAACATAACGCCTTGAAAAATGTTTGTGAAATGCTAACACACATGCACATTGATGGTGTTAGCACATTTGCGAAGGCGGTGGTGTTTGAGCGGTAGTAAGGGGTCTGGGGTTCGCTCTCCCTCCCGCCTCGCAAGCTCGGCGGGATTCAGGTGTTTTCGAGGAAATAAAATGCCTATTTTATATTGCGCCGGAGTCTAGAAAAGGTGGCAAAAGTCCAAATTGTTTTTCACTAAAAAACGGCGATCGGACGCTGCACCGGACGCGGTCACGGTTTGACCGGACGCGTCCGGTCAGTTCAACGTGGCGCGGGCACTAGGGTTTGTGACCGGACGCTGGTCTGGCCTGACCAGCGCGTCCGATCAGTTCACCTGAGCGCAGAAGTAGAGCGCGCGACTGGCGCGTCCGGTCCCTCACGGAACCGGAGCGTCCGGTCAGACGTCCAGAGGGGCAGAGCGCAGCGCAGTGCCGATCGGACGCGCGGCGCGTCCAGTCACGTGTGATCGGACGCGTCCGGTCTCGACGGGAGCTTACTGGAACGCGACCGGACGCTAGCACTATCGCGTCCGGTCAATTGGTTGAATGCGTCCGGTCACGGCAACGGCTAGTTCTGACGCGCACTGTTTCTTGCTGTCGTGTAGTGACCTGACACGTCCGGTCACCCTGACCGGAGCGTCCGGTCAGCACGATTTTCGCTGCGTCGTCGGTAATGGCTAGCTGCGTACCCCTTCGCTATAAATAGAGGATGTCCGGGGTTTGAGGGCAACTCTTGCACATTTTGAGACCTAGAGACATCCTTTGAGCTAGAGAACAACCCCTCCACTCATCTCTTTGCATAGTTGCACATCTTGAGTGAGATTGAGTGTGATTCAAGTGCATTGCTTGAGAGTTGCATTCTAGAGGCACTTGATCTTCGAGTTGTTGTGGATTTCTTGTTACTCTTCCGTGTTTCCCGATACGGTAGACGGCTTGGAGCAGCGGAGGTGATTGAGCTCGCAATTGGAGATTGTTGGAGCCCTCACCAAGTGTTGTAAGGGGTTCTTGATCCTTCCCTGCGGGAGTTCGCAAATTGGATACTCTAGTGAAGCTCGTGGCTTAAAGGATCCCCATCTTGTGTGCGGTTGTGCGGCGCCCGCCGAAGGCTCGACTCTTGATAGTCGATTAGCTCACGAACCGACAAGTGGGTGCATCGCCACAACGAGGAGTAGCTTGCCGGGAAGCAAGTGAACCTCGGTAAAAAATCTTGTGTCATCTCTTTGCCAAGGATTTCTCTTGTGGTTGATGATTGTGATTGATTCTTCAAGTGCATTACTTCTCTACATCATTGGTATAAGAATCAAGTCACTTGCTCTTTACTTTCTTGTACTATTCCTAGTGTAGTTTGCTTAGTGTAGCTTTTATCACATAGGAGTAAGTAGCTTAGTGACTTAGTCTTGTTGGTGTGTATTAGAGATCATAGCCTTGCTTCACTAGAATTGTATAGGTGGCTTGCATAGTATAGTTGAGCTAGTGCTAGAATTAGCTTAGCCATCTTTTATACTAACGTGGTTGTTTAGTGAAGCTTGTAGATTTTTAAATAGGCTATTCACCCCCCCTCTAGCCTTTTGGACCTTACAGCGGCGCGTCCAGTCACGTGCGATCGGACGCGTCCAGTCTCGACGGGAGCTTACTGGAACGCGACCGGACGCTGGCACTGTCGCGTCCGGTCAAACGGTTGAGCGCGTCTGGTCACGGCAACGGCTAGTTCTGACGCGCACTGTTTTCACGTGTCCTGTAGTGACCGGACGCGTCCGGTCACCCTGACCGGAGCGTCCGGTCAGCGCGATTTCAACTGTGTCGTCCGTAACGGCTAGCTGCGTACCCCTTCGCTATAAATAGAAGATGTCCAGGGTTTGAGGGTAACTCTTGCACATTTTGAGACCTAGAGACATCCTTTGAGCTAGAGAACAACCCCTCCACTCATCTCGTTGCTTAGTTGCACATCTTGAGTGAGATTGAGTGAGATTCAAGTGCATTGCTTGAGAGTTGCATTCTAGAGGCACTTGATCTTCGAGTTGCTGCGGATTTCTTGTTACTCTTTCGTGTTTCCCGGCACGGTAGATGGCTTGGAGCAGCGGAGGTGATTGAGCTCACAATTGGAGATTGTTGGAGCCCTCACCAAGTGTTGTAAGGGGTTCTTGATCCTTCCCCGCGGGAGTTCACAAATTGGATACCCTAGTGGAGCTCGTGGCTTGGAGGATCCCCATCTTGTGTGCGGTTGTGCGGCGCCCGCCGAGGGCTCGACTCTTGATAGTCGATTAGCTCGCGAACCGACAAATGGGTGCATCGCCACAACGAGGAGTAGCTTGCCGAGAAGCAAGTGAACCTCGGTAAAAATTCTTGTGTCATCTCTTTGCCGAGGATTTCTCTTGTGGTTGATCATTGTGTTTGATTCTTCGAGTGCATTACTTCTCTACATCGTTGGTATAAGAATCAAGTCACTTGCTCTTTACTTTCTTGTACTATTCCTAGTGTAGTTTGCTTAGTGTAACTTTTATCACATAGGAGTAAGTAGCTTAGTGACTTAGTCTTGTTGGTGTGTATTAGAGATCATAGACTTGCTTCACTAGAATTGTATAGGTGGCTTGCATAGTGTAGTTGAGCTAGTGCTAGATTAGCTTAGCCATCTTTTATACTAATGTGGTTGTTTAGTGAAGCTTGTAGATTTTTAAATAGGATATTCACCCCCCCTCTAGCCATTTGGACCTTACACTATTCTTTCTTAGTATCCAATAAGTACAATACCCCTATATTTATAGTCCCTAATGGACTTGTGTCTCAAGCAACTACGGGAGATATCCTTATAGATTGGATTCCTCTTTCCTAAATAAACCAAACTCCAATCTCCTAATTTATTTCTATTTCTATTTTCCTAATTCATTCCAAGGGAAGGAAACACCAAGCCACCGCTGTTGTTGTTGCCGGCGCTGGGCATGGGCGCACCCCCCTCCTGGGCCGCAGCTGGCCCATTGCCCCTGGGATGGGGAGGTGCTATCAGGCGTGTGACAGTTACCCTCTATAAGTATCCTAATAAATTTGTAACTTTCACATGCTGATATGCAATATACCTGATATTACAAATAACCATGAAGCAATGTATGCATGAGGATTTGATAATTTTGTAACCACCTAGGAGTACCTAGGTGAATTGTATTAAGAAAACATAGGCACCCAAATTTGAGTGGAGCAGGGCCCAAACCTAGGTGAGATCCCGGGTATTTCACTAAGATTCAAGCATGCAAGGGGGTTCCATATTCTTCAACTGTGTGTTTGGATTGCGGGTTGGACTAGGATATCCTGGGTTCGACCTAGATGGCCTGCTGTTTGGTTTGGAGAGTGGTGAAACTAGGTCCAACCCAGTAGGGAATATGCTCCGTAGATGCGGGTTGCATTCGTCGCCCCAAACGAAGGGACCAATCGAACCCAGATGAACGGCGTGAAGCTCCCGTCCGCGTCCGCCTCTGCGCAGGCCCCGACCCTGTCCCCAGCAGCGCTCGCAGCAGCCCCGCCCCCGTCCCCAGTGCTCGAGGCACTTTCCTGGTGCTCTCATCGGCACCAGTGCCGGCCCAGCCCTGTCCCCAGCCCTGGCCCCAGCGCTAGTTGCGATTGCCAGGATAATTGTTGGGTTTATGGATTTCTTGGCACATTATTTTGTATCGACCAATTAGGCTAAAGAATATAGACCTTTTTCTACTGCAGCAGTGCTCAAGCGGCTATGCGAGCAACATGTCATTCAGCCAACTTTTGGAAAGATACAAATACTTGGAACAATTAATTTTCAGATACTGAAGGGGAATGGTTAAGGTTAGCTGATGGAATGTGTAACACCTCAAGTGTTTAGCTCCATAATTGCATTGCATTTGCATAAGCATAAGCATGCATCATTTCATGTTATTTCATGTGGTTGTTTTAGAGTTTTGGTTGGATCACATCATGTGACACTAGGGAGTTAGTGTAACTAAAGGGTAGAGTAGCTAATTACATCTTACAACACTTTAGTTATACTTAGGGTCACTCATGGAGCATGGTTCATGTTGACCAAAATCACCAAACTACCCTCCAAGGTGTGGTTGACCACCATTTAGCCCTAGGATGCTCTAGTTTAACCAATTAAAAAGTCTAGCTTAGAGACCTTGCATGGAGGAGCACCCTTAAGCAAAGTTGTAGGAAATTTTATGAGGAACAAAAGTCTTAATATGACCATCTCATGAAACTGACCATAACATGCTCAAAAATGGCTCACAAGTCAGCTAGAGGGGCTACCTCAACACTTAGAATTTTTTCTAAGTCTCCAAGTGTCCCTCCAGTTTTACTGTGGCCTACTTTAGGAGCTTGTAGTTTACAAACCAGGCCAAACCAGCTTCCACTCATATTGACAAATTTGTAGCCCTCATGTAGCTCTACAACATTGCCAACATCAACCATACCTGGTTCTCAATGGTTTAGGAGATCTAGAGTCAAGAAGTTAGGGTTTCAGTCGGCTTTAATCACTGAAACCACGTTTCAGTTTCACCGGGCACCACTTGAGGGCACTGTATCTCACCAACTAAGCCGAACCAGCCCATGATGTCTCTTACAAACTTGTAGTGATCACATAGGTCTACAACTTTGCTAATTAGAGGTTTCACTAACTCGAGCTGGTTTAGGAGTTAATCGTCGACGAAGTTGCCCTGTCAGTCGGTCATGGAGGGCTCGGTTTCAGTCAAATTCAGACACCAGCGTGAGGTATCCGACAGGGGCAGACCGTCGCCGCCGCGTGTCCCTCCACGCGCCGCGCGCGACCTGGCGTCGTGGCCAGCTGCTCGACGCTTAGAAGGCGTCCCTGCTGTCTCGCCAAACACGCCCGGCCATTTCTCTCTTTCCCGCGCTCACCGGAGGCGGAAAAACGCCGCTCCTCCTCGCTGCCGCGGCCGCCGACGTGCTCGGCCAGCCGTGTCGTCGCGGTTGAGCCCAATTCCCTCCGCTCGGAGCTTCCACACCCAACCCTCTAGCTTCTCCACCAGTTGGTCTAGCGAGCCGAGCCGCGGTAAGGACCTTGAGCCGTTTCTGCCGCTGCCGCCATGGGCGACCCCCTTGCCGAAGTTGGGCGCTCCGTGGCCGGGGTAGTTTGGGCCTCTCTCCACCTCCCTTTTCTACCTCAATCAGTCCGCCTAGTTGCAGTGAAGCTCGTACCGAGCTCAGATGTGACCATGCGGCCTCACCGGTGGCGGCGCACCGTCACCCGACCCTCACCGGCCGCCGCTCACGACGACGAGCCCCTCCCACTCCAACCCAAGCCTTCCTACTTGCACGAATCGAAGCACCGCGTGACGGGGAACGCGTGGGTGTGTTTGGTTTCCCGAGCGAGCTCCCCTCCGACGAGCTTGAGCTCGCCGGAGCTCGCGGTTCGCCGCTCCCCTGCCCTCTGTCCCCGACCGCGGGGGCCCACCTGTCTGTTGCCACGCGCGGGCGGGAGCCGGGGCGGGCCGCGCGCTGGCTGGGCCGCGCTGGCAAACCGGGCCGGCCCAGCACTGTAGCGAGTTAGGGTTCAGTGTTGTTTTTCTTTTTCATATTATCACAGATTTTTGTTGTTGTTTGGAAAATATAGATCTAGGGTTTTACTTGCTCAAAAATCATAAGATAAATTTTGTTAGGATCTATATGATGTGTAGTATTTTAGAAAAATATAAATCTGGTATGTGATGTTTAGTTTTTGGGAGAATTAAATAGATCTTTCAAATGTGTTTTAAAATGATGGCAAATTTGTTAAATGTATAACTTGAGCTGTAGTCTTCCGAAAATTATGAAATTTGGTGGGTAGGCTAATTTATACTGGTTTTAGCTCTGGTAAAAATTTGGGCATTAGTGCTTAAGTATTTTTCAAGTTATGATGCTATCTTGTCATTTTAGGAAATACTTGAATGAATTTTAGTAATTTTTCTACATGTGCAATGTTCTTATAAATTTTTGGAGAATGTCTTGGTACCATAAAGTGTCCAAGAAAAATATGAAATCTGTTGTTTGATACTTTTCAATATGATTTGTTAATTATACAAAAATCAGCCTTTTGGGCTTGTGAATTTTGTGTGGGGAGTTTCTTTGAATAATTTTAGTTCAAAATTTTAAAGTAGTCTCTTTTTGGTTCATAGAGTCTCCTGTAATTTTGGTAGAATTTTAGGAGCAGTTTACATATATGTTTAAAATTCCACTTAATTAATTAAGTAAATTAAGAAATGAGTATAAATAAATGTTCTAGGTGGGCACACCTTACTTTCTGGTGTTTTTGTGACCTATGTGAACTTGTGGTAACATTAGTTTGGTCTTAAGGGATGTTTGCCACATAAATAAATATTTAATCCTTGCAATTCTATGTTTTCTGGACAGCTGGTAGTATTTCTAGGTTTGACCTTTGATAAAGGTGGTTGCTGGAAAACTTGTGAATACCAAAGTTGTAGTAAACTTGATAAACTAGCTTGTGTCAAAATTTGGGAGCATTTGGCTTAGTAATTTGGGAGTTATTGCTGTTTAAAGTGACAGTCCAGAATTGGCTACTCTCTGTTTAGAGAGAACAGATTCTGGAACTTATGAAATTCGACATGAAAAACTTAGGAGTTTAGGGTTGAGGTCTGAAAATTAATTATCGTGCATTTCCTAAGCTTTCCAGATTGTCTTAGATCATATCTTTTGGAGTTGGGAATCTCCAGTTATGTTAGAAATAAGTAGCTGCTGTCCAGAATGTTTTACTGTGGTATTTTGCTGTTGGATGTGGTAACCTAAGTAATGCTACTCTTGTAATTGTTAGGTGTTAGGGCCTTAACCGAAGAAGAACAGTTATATCTTAGGTTGAGTAGATTAGGTGAGTACTTCTCTACCGGAGAGGAAATTTGCACCTACTATTTGAAGTGATTTGATTAGAGCTTTAAGAATGTTGTAATGCATTTCATTCCAAGCATACTGCATCTTTTATTATGCATCCATGAGATTTATTATGCACTCATGCAATAGGTGTTCCGGAGGGGGTAACACTCCTCGAGTTCGAGCAAGTGATACCGGAGGAAGTCCAGGACCAGCCGGAGCCAGCAGACGAACCAACCGGCGGAGAAGCTCCTGCAGAAGATCTGCCCGAGTGTCCTGACCACCGGCCCTCGACCTTTCTAAAAGGCAAGCCCCGGTGCATGCTGAACCCATCGTTTTATAAATATATCTTGAGTACTTTTAATTGTTTACTGCATTAAGTTGTAGGAGTTGTATGAAAACAATTGTTGCATTATACCTGTCCTTGTCCAGATATCGTACTTAAATCCTAATTTAGGTTTAGGCACGTGTCAATGCTTAGCCCTGCTTAGTACGGTAGAAGTCGGGTGATTTCCGGTCATCCGCGAGATGTAGGAAGGAGTCACGAGTGGCTTTATGGCTATCGTGGATGGAACCATGCTTTAAAATAAAATTGAGACCGGGCGGGAATTCGATAGTACAGCCGCAAGACGCTTCACATCTTGGGTGTGGAGCTATGCCCGTCTGAGTCGTTTAAGGACCGATTCGCTGTACGTCCTTGAGTCATGTTGAACGCAGTCTAACACTTAGTTGGCGGGATAAGTCGTTCCGACCGCGAAGCCGAGTAATATGATTCAGGCCGGGAATCGAATGGTAGGTTGCTTCTTGGAGGAGAGAAAGGATGTGCTTGGGGACATTGGCGTGAGACCAAGGGACGGTTAGAGTCCCTATCACCTGGCAGAGTGTCGCCCTTGGGGTCGTGACATCATTCGGACCCGCGATTCCTGAATCATATGAAAAGGTGGCCTGTGCGACCCTGGCAGGGGTCTGCACGGTGAGTGTTAGAAATACCCCTCCAGCTGGATAGGAATTCGATTCGAATCACCGTCGCTCCCGGTTAGTGAGCACTTGACTTGAGCAGCGGCAACGTAGATCTCATTAATTGAACAGATGGTTAAGTGAATGATACATTGTTGCCATAATTTATACCTGCTATGGATAAAATGTTAACAATTGTTTGATGATACTCAAGTGTATGCTTAGTACAGGTGCTAAGATAGATGACAGGTAAATGCTAAAAATAACTGCTAGTACAGGTTATAAGAGTTTCAACTACTTATGCCTTTATGTAAAAATATGGTGTCAGCTAGCCTCTTGTGTAAGCCTTGAATAATCCTTGGTGTCATTTTATTTCTGGTTTATGACGGGTAAGTCTAGCTGAGTACATTCCAGTACTCAGGGTTTATTCCCTCCTGTTGCAGATGATATGCTCTATCAAGGCTTCTGCAAGACGTGTCTCCATCCTGCGGGTGACGAAGACTAGATCACTAGGGCGTGATCATCTTTTATGTACTTTCCTCATGCTTTTGCGGGTTGTTGATCAACAAGACTGGCAGTAGTTAAACAACTGGTGTGTGTTATGCTTCCGCTACTTTCCAAACTTGGTTTGTAATAATTGCAACTCCGTGGTGTAAACTTATTTCCGAACTACTTGTGAAATGTAACGTATGATGTTGTATGTTGAATGATGCGATCTTGGTTGTAAGCAAGTTGGTTTGAAATCCTTCGTGGTTTCGATTGACTACCGGGATTATATGGGCTCAAGTTCGAAAATTTGAGCGCTTCGGTGCTTGTTTTTGTACTTGTGCTCTTATAATTTGGTCGGTTCTGTTACAGAATGCAGGCATTAATCCACTGACCTACAGCAAAATATCCGACATCACTAAAACTGGGCCACGTTTGCACTTTCTTAAATGAGTTCATAACATGCAACTCAATTGGATGTCTCAAATTTCTGTGTTAACTGCAAGGTACCCAGTGCTTCCGTGGAAAGGAAAACACGATCAACGTAGATCTCATTAATTGAACAGATGGTTAAGTGAATGATACATTGTTGCCATAATTTATACCTGCTATGGATAAAAGGTTAACAATTGTTTGATGATACTCAAGTGTATGCTTAGTACAGGTGCTAAGATAGATGACAGGTAAATGCTAAAAATAACTGCTAGTACAGGTTATAAGAGTTTCAACTACTTATGCCTTTATGCAAAAATATGGTGTCAGCTAGCCTCTTGTGTAAGCCTTGAATAATCCTTGGTGTCATTTTATTTCTGGTTTATGACGGGTAAGTCTAGCTGAGTACATTCCAGTACTCAGGGTTTATTCCCTCCTGTTGCAGATGATATGCTCTATCAAGGCTTCTGCAAGACGTGTCTCCACCCTGCGGGTGACGAAGACTAGATTACTAGGGCGTGATCATCTTTTATGTACTTTCCTCATGCTTTTGCGGGTTATTGATCAACAAGACTGACAGTAGTTAAACAATTGGTGTGTGTTATGCTTCCGCTACTTTCCAAACTTGGTTTGTAATAATTGCAACTCCGTTGTGTAAACTTATTTCCGAACTACTTGTGAAATGTAACGTATGATGTTGTATGTTGAATGATGCGATCTTGGTTGTAAGCAAGTTGGTTTGAAATCCTTCGTGGTTTCGATTGACTACCGGGATTATATAGGCTCAAGTTCGAAAATTTGAGCGCTTCGGTGCTTGTTTTTGTACTTGTACTCTTATAATTTGGTCGGTTCTGTTACAGAATGCAGGCATTAATCCACTGGCCTACAGCAAAATATCCGACATCACTAAAACTGGGCCACGTTTGCACTTTCTTAAATGAGTTCATAACATGCAACTCAATTGGATGTCTCAAATTTCTGTGTTAACTGCAAGGTACCCAGTGCTTCCGTGGAAAGGAAAACACGATCAACGTACTGTAGCCATTCCAGATCAATTGGTCTCCAGAAAGAAGGGAAAGCAGCTACCATAACTTTATTACCATCATGTTGTAAAGGTAACGAGGCTAGTCCAAAGTCTAAACAAATCTAGCAAAGCCATATCAAAATTGTTTTCTCAAACCTGTGAACTGAAAAGGACAATACACGAGGATCATCATAAAACATTTTCTGAGTGGCATTTCCATGGTGAACATCCCAATCGACAATCAATATCTTCTTTATACCTAAATCAGTCTACAATGTCAAGAAAAAAAGTTTCAAAGTGAACACACCAAAAATTAGATTGCATTTTTTTCCACAACGGTAAAGCCGAATTTCATTACCAAAGCAACAAATTACAATGTCAGCATATTCAAAGTAGCAAAAAGACCATGCACACCTACCAAACATCCATATAACTATACATGGATCTACAGCACCCCCAAACCACCAAGTACCAAAGCAACAAATTACAATGTCAGCATATTCAAAGTAGCAAAAAGATTGTCCACACCCACCAAACATCCATATAATAACTATACATGGGTCTACAGCACCCCCAAACCACCAAGTTAAGTATTAGATTACATGAAAACAAAATGTGGCATTTGTGTCTATGTAGGAAAAGACGAGCATTGGTAATCTGGTATTAATATAAACCAAATGAGAAAACAAAACCAACATGGAAGATTCAAATACATATACATACCCTCTCATTTAAGAGGTAATTAGCTGCAACTGCCACATTGTTGAAGAGGCAAAATCTCATTGCCTTATCATGTTCTGCATGGTGGCCCGGAGGTCTGACTAGAGCAATAGCAGAACTTAACTCACCAGCAGCAACCTTCTCAGCTACCTATTTGCCAAATAAGTCACTTTTCAGTGATACCTCACCAATGAGATGGAATAGAATGAGAACATGAGAATAGCTACAGAAGTAGGAAGCTGGTTTATGAAATGATGGCCTTGTTTAGATGCCGACTCGAGGGTGGCCGATTCTGCACAGTGCCACCTCCGAGCACTGTAGCACTTTTTGTTTTTTATGGTAATAATTGTCCAAATTTTGATTAATTAGACTCAAAATGTTCGTCTCGCAAAGTACAACAAAATTGTGCAATTAGTTTTTGATTTTATCTACATTTAGTACTCCATACATATGCCGGCATTTTGATATGATGGGGAATCTTCTTTTTGCATAGTAGAATTTGAGGGTGAATTTTGATATCTAAACAAGGCCGATGGGAAAGTAAATGTAAAGATACCTCTACGACAGAACCAGCTGCAAGTAAAGCAGACTCCGAGGAACCCTTGTTGAAGTAAATAGAGTTGAATTTCTTAGCAATCTTGTTTCGTCTGGAATCATATTCTTTTGAGCTAATTTTCTTGATCAGTTTTATATGGTTCTGGCTATGAACAGAAGCTATGTGCTTGTCTTCAGCTTCCTTCGCCTTAAGGACCACACACCTGCAAGAGAACTAGCATGTTATAGTACAGTTCCAGAACCATAAAATAAAATCATCCCCAACTAAGATTAAGCAAACTAAGCAATCAGAACAATGAACTTACTGACAGCACTAAGGGCAGTCCTGATGCTAGAAACCACAGGTAGTTTCTATGCCTATTGATTTATCTAGGCACTACATATAAAAACTATGTCCCCGATGGATAGTTTCTACAAATTAATTTTTTGTCCAATCACATGACTTCTCTCTCCATCATCTACCTATCACATTTCTTCATGTCTTGGTTCTTGTGTACATGGTTTCTTACCTAAGAAACAATTTTCTCCTCTCTCTTCTATAATTGCAGTGCCACATCATCTTTTTGCTTAGTTGGCATCTCAATTAATGAACATAGAAATCATCTAGTTTCTTGGTTGGGAGTGCCCTAAGCCCTATTGGTAATGCTTCATCTTACAGTTAATAACATCAAAGTTATGGCTTACTGCACAAAAGCAAGGACGCCGTCATCATAAATTCTGCAAATACTGTAAACAAGGCCATGATTTAATTTTTCTTTTAACTGTACTCCCTGCGTTCCAAAATGTGGGTCATTTTACAGCATGCTTGGTTCGCGAAAATGTAAAGATATCCGATTGCGGAGGGGAATAGAAAACGATACTCATGTTTGGTCGACGTCAGACCGTTATCAGGTACCACATAAATAGATACCGGCCTATTTATGTTTGATTCCATTCCTCTCCGAGCGTTAAAGCATTACAGGACGCCGCTGGTGCAGCACATCTGCCATCTGCTCCCCCTTGCTCTCAATAACATTACCGTGCTCCAACCAAACAAATTAAGTAATCACTGATACCACCACTGTTCCCTCCGTAATCCATTTCCCAAACTATTTATGTTACCAGTGAGTGAACCAAACACCATATGTTAGTTTTGTTCTAAGTTAAACTCTAGCTTTGAGCAGGTTCAAAATACAATAACATCTACAGCACCGAATTATTTCATTAAATCCAGCATGCAATATGTCTTGACATTACATTTATTTATTTTTTTGAAAACGCAGGAGAGCCGCGTTTCATTGTATTTAAGAGAAAGGGTGGTCTTCAACAGGATCCTCACTCATACGGGGACCAAATATGAGTGAGGCAATTACACAGACTCAAAACTTTTCCACATAGCTAACACACGACTCAACTGCCCTAGATTGCAAAAGTAAGTCCTATGTGAGACCTCACTAAATGGGCCAATTGGGCTGGGCCGAATGGCAGATCACTGTAGCACATAGGTGGCACATGCACTGTAGCATCGTGGAACACTGTAGCTACGCGAGTTTAGTCCCATATTGGAACTAAGAGAAATTGAGAGGGAGTTGGACCAACTTAAAAGTCTGTACCTGGGAGGCTGTTAACTCCAGATCGATCCTTTTGCGTGAAGCGAGGACGAAAGCGCAAGAGAGTTAATTAGCTAGCAGGTGTGGTCCATTCAACGTGTAGATTGGATCTTAGCCGTCATCCTGGGTGCGGGGCGTTACATCCTAACCCCTGCAGTTTCTTGGCACCAGCCATGCACCATAAGGTGTGCTCATCCTTCAGTTCACACAAAATTATGTTAGCCCCCTCAAACACACAAGCATTTCTATGTTTCCAAATAGTCCGAGCGCCGAGAATAATTAGAGTGTTCACTCCTTTTTTGTGCTCCATTTTAACTCTTCTCATTGTCTTGCGCCACCAATCTGCAAAGCTCCTGTCATTTTGTATACATCTATTTATATTTAGTAATGTTGATGATAATATGTTTTTTCTCTAAAGACTTTGGTTAAGGATGAGAAGATTGACTTGGGAATAAACCAAAAGTACCTACATTTTGGAACGGAGGGAAAATAATGGCTGCTGCTTTTTGCTTTGGGCAATGGGCAGTGAGTTGGCGACACTGTTGAAAAGAATGAGTCCCCAGATTGGCAGATTCCATTCAAATTTCCAGCAGTTGTTGCATTCTTGAACATTTCAAAATTAAGACGTACACCTATGGACATTTCCAAGCTACTCTAGGATACGAAGACACGGGGTCAACCTGATGATCTACGAAGGTGCAGAGCAGCAGAGGCTCTACTGCTCCTCTCAGGCGATTCGACAGAAGAGCTAACACCAAAACCGTCGCACAGCTCTCTCCAGTTCCTACCAGTAGCAGGTACCAAAACAACGCTATTCTCGACCCGGGCCGTACCTGGACACGACGCCCTCGTCGTTGAGCTTGCGCCATATGGCGCGCAGCCGCTCAGGGTTCTCCGGTTGGTCCTCCCCGTCGGGCGTGGCGTGCGCGCACATCCGCTCGTCGTACAGCAGCCCCACCCGCGCCGTCCCCGCCGCCATCGCGCGCCGTTGGAGGAGCAAGTGTGCGGCGGAAATGCAGGCCGTGCCCGCCTAGGCGTGCGTGAGATTGCTTAAGTGGGCCGGCCTCGAGTTGGCCCAAGTGCATTTTGAGTCCAGAAATTTTAAGCTCTCGCACCTGACCGCCTGCAGTGGACAGTGGACTACACGTACACGGATGCTGGCATGCTGCGTCCACCGATCTCGATCGATGGATCGCCGTCTCCGTAGTCCGGACACGGTAGCCACTACGGTATCGGCGGCGGCCGCCAGGAGACGACAAAGGCCAGCCACACTCGCTTCGCGCGGGAGGCTACAGCGCAATTCCTAACTTGTCTTGTAAATCTGAAAGATTAGTTCAAATACTAGGAGTATTTCTTTTTTTTAAAAAAAAAAGATTCCTAACTTGTGCTTGTCAATCTGTCATCGTCTCGATCCGTGCACGCGCAATGACGAAACATCTACATCCTTCGTCGGCAGTGGTCCGGAGAATACGGACTACGGCGTGTACAGCACAGTAGCACACTGCACTCCCTCCTCTCGCGACAAAGCAAACAGGGCCACCCGTCGACCTGTTCCCGTCCGTCCCACGTTTTCGAACAGTACTTCCCCATGTGTAGAGCACAGCGGCACCATTATATTTAGGCTCGATCAGTGTGATAGATTAATGGAGCAGGACTGCAGGACGCACCTGTTCTCTAGGATCGCATCGCAGACAGGCTCGAGGCCAGCGGTGCCCTGGTGATGCTACTCCTGACTCCGCGGCCGAGACCGAGACGCCGTTGTGCGCTCCGTGAAGATGAAGGCGCGCAGGGCAACATCCTCCTCACCGCGCTCGCCTTCCGCGGCCACGTCGCCGAGGCGCTCGAGCTTTTGGACGAAATACCCGGGGTGGCTCCTAACGCGAGAGTGCGCCGTCGTGGCCGCCGTTCGTTCTCGCCGCATGCGGCATGCGCCGACGTTGTTGTTGGCGACCTGGACCTAGATAGGACGCAAGGTGCAAGCTACACGTACAAACGTACACCAAAGACAGCAGCCCTTTAGCGTGATGATCGCCGATTCGCCATCGCCGTACCCGTACGGATGTCGATCGATCCCGATCCATGGATCGCCGTCGACAAGGCCTGTCACGCTCGCTTCGCGCGGGACGGTGATCTAGCACCGCGTTCGTGCACTGACGAGGTTACTTCGTGTCGACTGTCGTGTCGATCCCCACTGGGCCGGCGAATCCGGCAGGACGATCCCGATCGATGCGGAGCACGGCGTGGACAGTTACGCGCGCGGCCACCACAGGGAACGCCCGGCACGTGTGTCTATCCATGAATGCATGTGTTGTTCAGCTATGCTCTGCAGTGCAGGAAAAGTCGTCGGGGAAGCGGCCGGCCGGGAGGCGTGCGAAAACTGCGACCGGCAAGGCAACAACGGATTGGGCTATCCTAGTCCTAGCTAGCGCGCAGCGCGCGGTCCTCGCATACCGCAGGTGAACGTGAACATCCCACCACTAGTCACTACCAGCGTACGTTTGTTGTCCCCCGGCAGGTAAATCACCGCGCACAGCCTCCACAGCATTGGCGGCATGAGATACACGCGCTGTACGCCATGCTCTCCTCGCTTCGCCTCGCCATTAGTACAAAATTAAACATTCGGTCGCCTAGGCGGCTATCTCGCTCTCCCCTAGCTTGTGTGCCGCCAAAAGAATTTAAATAATGGCTAGCGGCTAGACAAAGTTTGGTTGCAAACGAAATAGAGAGATATGTGAGATCATATCAAAATAGTTTAGCAAAACCAAACTTTGGCTTGGCACTTTGAAAGCCAAACGTACGTACCCTGCTGGCCAATGGCCACAGATCGAGCAAACACGGCCTCGTAATGAACACCCTGTCTCACTTATCATCATCGTCAATCATCATATCCTTTCGCACGTTGGGCGCCGCCGGCCGAGACGTGCGGCAGCATGTCCAGTTCGTGAACGTGACCGCCACGGGCGACGACCACGGCACGTGTCGAGATGTTCAGCGGTCCAGTGACACGGACGACGCGCGCGGGCGCGGCCAGGGCAACCGCCGGGCCGACGCATGCATTGCATGGCTCTGGCTCCGATCCAAAAGCTAGGGCCTTGTTCAGCTGGTTGGCTCTCAACCAGCAGTGCTTTTCTCTCATATTATTTCAGCACCAGTCATCAGCCAGTCAGCAGTATTTTTCTCTCGCAACAAATCAGCAGGCCTAGCTAGCTAGCACCTACTACCTATAAACCTAACGATGGCGATCGCGCCTGTCGGAGCTTCGGAGCTACTCCCTCTATCCTTTAATTGTTGATCGCCATGATTTACATGCCGATAATTTTAATTTAATTTATAAAAAATACGTGCAATATTTTTATTTTTAAATAAATTTATTAAAAAATTAGATTTAAATATCTATCTAAAAATGCTAATTATGTATCATAAATATTAATACTTTTTAGGACGTGGCTATTGCACATGCATGCATGCGTTAGCCTTACAGCACGCACATTTCAAAAATGGAAATAAAAAAGTACACTTTCTGTCCTGGGAAAGCAGTCGTTCGCGTGCGCGCACGAAGCGCTACTAAGGCAGGCCAGCGCTCGCTTCGAACCTTCTCCTCTCCCCTGTTTCTCCCCTATTTGCATTTCCCTTCCAGCAACACGGGACGTAAAAAAATAGTATACTTACACAAACAGTCAAAAAAAAAAGAACCAACCAGATCTGATACTATAAACATTTTAGTTCTTTTTGCATCAACTGATAAGCACATCTGATCATAGATGTAAACAATTCAGTTCATTTATATAAACAATTCAGTTGTTTTGTATAAGCAATTAAATAATACTACAGTTTCTACTGCATAGCAGATCTCATACTAACTGATAAAAGTAGATCTGATCATAACTTAGACATGCTAATGACTACTGCACATTTTACTATCAGATGTTGTTCTTACTAGAACATGGATATATGTTTTATGCACCACTCCTATATATATACATGTTGCTGCATTAAAACTTTCTTTTGTTAAATGTTGCACATAGTTACTGCACATGGTTACTCCTATGGATGTAATAACATGCTCATTTTGATGTTTGATGGTTTCACACCTGCAATTTTACAGAAGCACAAGATAAGCACATAGATGATAGTGAGAATTGAGGAAAAAATATTTAAATCAACTGAGTTGATGACGACAAAGCCTAAAAATTTTAACTTTCTTCAAAAAGTTCTTCTCTGGTGAGGTCATAGGCACATTTTTAGTGTTGACACACATAATTGCTACCATGATGCTAATAACTTGCCTGACTAATAGTATTAATTTGCTTAACGGAATACTAATAAATTACCTGACTAATAACTCAGTTGTTTCGCATGTTCAGGATAATAAAGAAGTAGTGTCCTACTTGTGCTGCAGATTTTCTATCTCCCAACATTTGGAGCACAGGGGACATCACCTATGTTGGGATGGTTATTATCGATACATGTCACTGAGGAAGAAAAAATCATGTATGACAATCTCTAAATACATGTGAAGATATGAACTTACCATATGACGATGGTCTACATGGTTATATTTAGACCAAAATACACGTGAGATCTCTGTCCTAGCTAGGTCGTCCTCCTGGATGAAAGTATGCAAAAAAAAACAGCAGCAAAACTGCGTTAACAAAATTAAGAAAATTGCTAATGAAAACATGAAAAATTACTTGATACTAAAAAAATATTTGCTTATGTATAGGTTTACAGTACAAAAATAATAGAGGCTGCCAGCTGCTAGCTAGCAAAAACATTAGAGGCTGCCAACTAAACTGTAACCTGACTGAAAGTACCCATTGTGCTCTCAACATTAGGCGTTGCTAGTTAGCTGTTCATAGAAGCAGTGGAAGGAACGTCGCATGCAGGTGGTGTGGCAAGGGGTTGCTGCCCAGCCAAAAGGCAAAAAGAGAGAAAGAGGGGGCATAAAAAACAAAACAAAGTTACACTATTGGTACTGGGCGCTGCCGATGTAGCTTTCAACATTAGTGTATGCTGATGCTATGCTTTTCAGTGGAAAAGCAAAGCTGCTATGCTGCTGCTATACTTCTCAGTGGAAGAGCAAGCTGCTTGTTCTCTCTTAGTAGCAGCATTACATTGGCATGGCAGCGCAAAAACAAAACAGCAGCAAAATGAGAGGCAGGTTAAAAATTAACTCCAATTAAAGCTGCTAAAGCCTGAACAGTGGGAGGGCAGCAACAAATGTAGGGGCATGGGCCTCTAAATTAGTGGGAGCTACCCAAGTGTAGGGACACAGGGCCTCTAAAAATATGTCCTAGATGAAAGTGCCAATGTTGACAGTCGGCGGCTAACAACCTCAATTGGTGATAAGCAGGTTACTGCTGGTAATGAAGCAGTGGATTACATTTCCTTAGACAGTTTAAGTATCATTCGTTAGGCAATAATGTCTTTCTAAATTGGCAATTTATGTATTTAAAAAAGCAACTATAGTGTCTATGTATTCTAAATTGGCAGTTTAAGGGATGGACGCAGCCAGTATAACAACTGCAGCAGCAACAGGGCGTCAGGGCAGCCTGGTAAAGTGTTGAAGGTGTTGGCAAACAAATCAAACACCAATGCCACTGCTAACCGGTCATCGATTTTTGCATACATAACTTCAGATCCTAGACTCCTACCAAGCCCTCCTACCCTGGACAGACACATGAAAACAGATGTCCCTATATTGTGATCAGTTGGAGAAGCACAGATTCAACGCGCCAACATTGTGATAAACTCCAGGCAAACCATTGCAACACTGAGATAAAAAACAAATTACTCAAAACAAACTGAAAAATGTTCCCTACTATTCCAGTCGTAATAAGTTGTCAGGTTCATCGAAAATTCCTAGTTCTGTAGCCAAGTTAGCTACTGTCCTACAAAATAATATGTATAGACAGATGGCATTGGCATTCATCTATAGTTTGATTACTTCATGAGCAAATGTTCCAGAAAAATTATACATGAACCAGCTATCATCTCATGAAATAGTAAAGTTTTAGAATGGATTATCAGGTCCAGGATGGACACACTAACGCTGTAACACTATTCATCTAAAAAACACTTAGTTTCAGCCCTTTGAAACACATCAAGTAAAGAAAAATAAACCAGATCTAGGATCAGGGTCATGCATCTTGTTCCTGGTGCTAAATTGAAAACAAGGCAGTGAAGATCTAAATATCCTAATCAGCTACGCTACACAGCACTGTGGTTGCGCCTGGCAGCACATCAAAAAATCTAACTGAAGCTCGAGATAGTGGTTGCTGGGATAGGGGCAAACCTGCAGCTGTATGTTGTGGAAGCGCTCCTGCACAGCGCTCAGCTAATGGCGAAGGCAAGCGATCACGGCGAGAGCAGATCTCCTTGGCGATTTTTGCATGCTGCTCACCACCGCCTCTTGCCTTGGCCTATTCCTGGCCAGCACCCGCCACCCACTACACGGGCACGAGCTTGCCGAGATCCGCCTCGACTCCATTCCCGCCCTCGGATCCGGAGGCAGCAGGCGGTCGCACGGGGCACGGAGGCGGTCGCACCGTCGCGTTCACAGGGAAGGGCAGACGCGGTGTGGCCAGGCAGGTTGGATGGGCTCGCGCCGTAGGGGTCACGACGAGGCGAGACGAATGGAGGCGCAGATCTGAGGCACATATAGCAAAAATAGGACACGTTAGGGTTGGGGAGCTCTCGCACAACAGGAAGGGGAAAGGAAGGCATGGGTGAACGAACCTGGTGGGTTCTTGTCGCCGACGAGCGTCCAAGGGCCCGGCAAAGCCCCTCGGTACCTGCGGTCGAAGACGAGGCGGAGTACCTGGAGGCGCGTCGGCAGCAAGTCGTCGCAGGTGCCATGCCTAGGGCCAGATCCGTCGGATCCACCATGGCCGGGGCCCGAGCCGCCATGGCCAGGATTGGAGCCGCCGGATCCGCCGTGGCCAGGGTTAGATCCGGCGGATCCGCCATGGCCGGCGCGGGGAGGCGGTGGGCAGCGGGAACTAGGAGGCGGTGGGCGCGCGGGCTCGCCGGAGGAGGTCGCCGTCGGGGAGAGAGCGTGATGGGAAGGAGCTCACCGGGGCCGTGGGCGAGAGAGAGGGAGGGAGTGGGAGGTCGATGACGACACCATGCGGGTGCATCGCGGTCTCATGTGGAGGTGGCCGTGTAGTCTCCGTTTTGGAGAGATAAAAAGGCAAGTGGGTGGCCGTGTGGTTGAGCGAGGGTGTGCGGAGGGAGCGTACGTGCGGCTGGACTAAAGGACGCACGTTCGTAAGGAATATATATCTGGTTAAAGTTGTTTCTCGAAAAAAACAAAAACGACGGACATTTAGCGATGGAGGGAATACGGGCTACTGCACGGCGGCCACGCCACGTTCTCGTGTCCTGCTTAGGTATAGCCTGCCGGCTGCCGATGACAGGTCGGAGCGGGGCACGACGACGAGGGAGCACGTGCTGTACGTACGCTAACACGGTATTCGTCGGTACTCGTGTTCGCGCGAACGTACGTATCGTCGCTCGCTACTGATGGGAACATCATTTTCTTTGTACTTCACGCGACGACTTCTAGGCGTTGGCTGCTCGCCTACATTGGCGATAAGGGCTCGTTTGGCAATAATAGAGAAACCGGACTACCGGAGTAGATAAAGTCAAAACAATGGTTTCATGCACCGCGATTCCTTTAACACGGTTCCTAGATTATTGACGGGAGAACAAAGATAAACAACTTCTACTATATTTAGCGGCTACAGCAGCGTGTCAAAAGAAGTTGGAGCTAAAAAAAGTTGTGCCTAATGAGGCCTACTCCCTCCATCCCATAATTGAAGACGTTCTACCGTTCAAAAATTGTACCTAAAAGAATGACGTTTTGGCTTTCTCCCACCATCAGTGCAGGCGCAGTAGGCTACGCTGTCAGGTACCGTAGCTAATCGGGCATAGCAGCCTTTGCCTCCACTACACAGGCGCATCCGCTCGGCACCACCCACTGCTACACAGTTCCATTTGCAGCAGCGGCAGCAGCGTTTGTCATCTAGTTGATTGCCATGTAGGGGTAGCCAGCGTCATTTCTTCTCTTCCTTGGTAATCCCTCCCGCTCCTACGACGACTAGTATTATGGGACAGAGGGAGTAAGCTTTCACGTACGGTAAGCTTTTGCACCAGCAGCAGAGAGCCGCCTAGGCCTTTAGGCTACAGGGAACACGTGTGTTTGAAAAATCTATACAACTGTCATCAACCAATTCTTGTTTAATGGCCTCTCATCCTCCTTTTTATTCCACTCTTATCCCAAGGTTGTGCAATTTATACTGAGGCCAGATCCTGTGTTAGCCTTCACAATTCTTTGGTGAGCTCTATAAAAACACTTCCGGAGTCTGTTGCAAAATTTTCAATTCTTTAGCCTCTTAAAAATATATTTTGAATCATCTTGTATCTTACTTATGTCTATTAAATGGAGCCAGTATTTCTTCGAACATGCCAACACATGGTGGATATATGTCTAGCATGTATATGCATGGATGATGAATGATTGTCAAGAGATAATCGAGCTTTGGTTTAGTGTGTTGAGACTAACCATGGTGTGAGTAGAGTATGTGCAATATGTCCCTTGTCTCATTACAAGAGGACATCCCGTTTAGTAATGTATATATGTGTTGCTAGAAGTCTATATATGCGTTGTAGGTGTCTTTACCAACCTGGTTCCCATGGGATTGGAGGAAGATGCGGTGTAGACTGGATGGGGAGGCCGACAGACATGAGATCCAGGGGTGAGGTAATACTCATCTATGTGCAGGCATCAGGGAGGGCTAATGAGGACTTCGAGTCCGACAGACGGCAGTCTACCGCAGCGGCGAACCTAAGAAGTTTGCATGGGTAGAGGCTAGCTTGAATCGAGAGCTTTTTTTATTGTTGGACGAGGAGGTGGGCAGGCAATAAACAGTCAACAATGCATCCAGTTTCGTTCCAAGCCATGTGTTGCAAAATGGGGGGTTGGTGGAGTAGTATCCTGTGATGTTCGGGTGTTGAGCATTGAGACGGTCAATGACGATAGAGAAGGTCAAGCGAGTTCGTGCCGATGGACCGAGGACGAAGGATGGACATGGAGGCATGAACTGGGGGCCGAAGGATGGATCATGGACGGCTAGCACTTGACGACGTTAGCAAGCAAGCATACATGTGATGGAGTGTAGACGGAGTTGACTGAAGTTTTGTGTTATGCGTCCTACCTTAGTTTATCTTAAGACCTTACCGCTGCCACCCTTGGATACAATTTGACATCTCCATCCACGGGTCCAATTGCTATTCTAGTGAGAAAGATATGGATGGAGGTGGTCGTCATAGTGCAAATGTTGGTTGGTTAGCCTAAGGGCGGGTTTGGATCTTTATGCGTAATCTTTAGTCTATGTTTGGAGGTCAATTAGGAGGACTAAATATGAGCTAATTATAAAACTAATTGCATAAGCGGAGGCTAATTTGTGAGAAGAATTTATTAAACCTAATTAAGCCATGATTAGCATATATTTACTGTAGTATCACATGGGCAAATCATAGACAAATTAGGCTTAATGGATTCGTCTCACGAATTCGCCTCTATTTATGCAATTAGTCTTCTAATTAGTCCATTTTTAATACTTTGGTGATCTAAACACCTCCTAAGTCGAGAGATGGTGCTCGTTACCACTCTCCTGGGTTGACAAATAGTAGATCAACCCAGGCCTTCTTTAGTTCCAAAGTTGAGAGGTGCCAGAAATACTGTAGCATTTCATTTGTATTTGTCAATTATTGTCCAAACATTGACTAATTAGGCTCAAAAGATTTATCTCGCAAAGTACAAGCAAACTGTGTAATTAGTTATTTTTTATCTACATTTAATACTCTATGTATGTGTCTAAAGATTTGATGTGATGGTGATGTGATAGAGAATCTTTGCACTTTTTGCATTTTAGAGGGAAACTAAGGCCTTGTTTAGATCCCAAAAATTTTTGGGAAAAATTCTTGTAGCACTTTTCGTTATTATTTGGTAAAATTTGTCCAACCATGGACTAACTAGGCTCAAAAGATTCGTCTCGATATTTACAGACAAACTGTGCAATTAGTTATTTTTTACCTATATTTAATATTCCACGTATACGTCAAAGATTCGATACGATAGGTATTATGTAATTTTTTTTTTGATGTTTTTGGCAATCTAAACCAGGGCCAACGGTAAGTCCATTCAACAGCCTTTAGGTCCGAATCTTCCGGTCCCTTCCCAAAGACGTCCCTCTCCTGTGTGGACAAGCCAGTTGTCTAAATTTGGGTTCAAAATTCACTATGCAAAAGAAAATTTCCCATCACATCAAAATATCGGCACATATATAAAATACTAAATGTAGATGAAATAAAAAACTAATTGTACAGTTTTGTTGTACTTTGCGAGACGAACATTTTGAGCCTAATTAATCAATGTTTGAATAATTATTAGAAAATAAAAATAAAAATGCTACAGTGCCTAACAGTAATTTGTCAAACTCCGACTTAGGAACTAAACAAGGCCAAATAAATAAATCATGGTCAGTCAGTGTCAGTCCATTCAGCCTTTTCGGTCCTTCCCAAAAAGACGTCAGGATCGAAGCTCAGTGCTCTGATTAGTGAGGCACTGGCAGCATGCAGTGGTTCCTGTTCCTGACATACACGGCGCTATCACGTTTCAGTTCTCTCCGAGTATCGATCGGCGCATCTGCGACGTGGTTATAGTTGAGCCGCGTCACATAAGATATTAGGGGCTGTTTGGTTGCCCGCATAAGGGCAAATCTGGCCCGTGGGATGCAAGCCACACGTGTTTGGTAGCCTGTTCCTCTCCTCCAGCCAGGCTCTGCGCGTGCAAAAGCCGTATCTCAGCCTAGCTCCGAAAGAACGACCAATTCGGCCGTTTCTCCTTAGCCTGGCTCGCTCCGTGCTCCCGCGAGCTCGCGCGCCTGGCGATTCCGTGCGCGCCGATGGCGGGAAGCTCCTAGGGTTACCTCCCCCGTTCCCGCCATTCACCGCCTATATATCTGCACTCCCGCCTCCTCCCTCTCTTCTTCTTCCTATCGCTCCCCTTCTGCGCCGCCGGTGGGTACTCTTCCTGTTCTTCCTCAAGTCCGACCGCTTCTTCGTCGATTCTTGCTATGCTAATGCCTCTCTCTCTCTCGATTTGTTGCAGGTGCCGTAGATCTGACGACTCTTTGAATCAGGTGAGTTTTCCCTAATCTTTCTCCATCTTTTCTCTCGGAATCCGAAACCCTAGGTCACGTTTTCTTCTTGATCTTGATGCAGGGACACCAGATCCGTGTTCTTGGCTGTTCTTGTGGTATGTATCCATGTTCTTTGGTCTCAGTTTATTTTTCTTTATTTTTTGCAGTATAAAATCATAGGTTGTGTATGCTAATCCCCTCTGCCTTTCGTGCTTGCTTGCAGATCTGACCTCCCTCACCTGTTGTTGGGCTTTTGCTGGTACTCCTGCTTGTTGACGTGGGTATTTCGTATATTTACTCCCCCCTCTCACCTCTCCCCTAATCTGTTTCGTGCGATAGTTAGTCATGCGGTCTTGCTATGTGATGCATGTCCTCCTTTCTGATATGATGAGCAAGTATAATAAATTGCCATATTTTCTGAGCTGTTGGCCATGTCTGTGATGATGCTTTTTAATTTTCTGAGCTATTGCCCATAGTCTGTGATGACGCTTTTCTATTTTCTAAGCTATTGCCCCATAGTCTGTGATGATGTTGTTTAATGTTCTGAGCTATTGCCCATAGTCTGTGATGATGCTGCTTTATTTTGTGAGCTATTGCCCATATTCTGTGATGATGGTTTGTTATTTACTGAGTTATTGCCCTTTGTCTGTGATAATGGTTTCTTATTTACTGAGTTTTGTCCTAGACTGTGGTGACGACTGTTGTATTATTAGCTAGTGTCCATTCCCGGTAAAATTAACTGAATTATCATTAAAATCCATTCAATTTCTAGATGGACTTCTTACAAAAGAGAAGAATGCCTATTGCTCGTGCTGGTGCCCTCATCACTACCATGTATGCCTTGCTGTCTGCTAGACTTAGAGTGCTTCAGTCTCAGAGGCCTCAGATCAGTTATGGGCCAATGAGCATTAGGGATGAGGAGCGGCAAAGGAACCTTAACTTGATGTACAACTATAATGACATAGAGTATGTGAACATGCTTCGCATGAGAAGGAAGCCATTTTTTAGTTTGAGCAACTTGCTTAGGGATAGAAAACTGCTTGCAGACAACATTAACTCTTGTGTTGAAGAGCAAGTAGCCATGTTTCTCCACATTGTTGGTCATAACCAACGATTTAGAGTTGTAAAGAACAACTGGAGAAGGTCCATAGAGACTGTCCACCGCCATTTCAAGGATGTGTTGTATGCTATTGGAGAACTTAGGAAAGAGATGATTAGGCCACCAAGCAATGAGACACCAGTTAAGATTAGCAGCTGTCATAGATGGTATCCTTATTGGAAGGTAAATAGACTGTTATTTTGTGATTAGGCTGCTGTTGCATTAGGTATTGGTGAATTTACTATCAAATTTTGGATTCCATGTAGGAATGTGTTGGGGCCATTGATGGGACTCATGTTTTTGCTAAAGTTCCATTGAAGATGCAAGCTGCATTTAGGGGTAGAAAGAATGCCCCCACACAGAATGTACTAGCTGCATGATAGTTCTTGAGGAGGAGCACTACAATGGCCATACCAAGGTGTGTACTTCATCGTTGCATTTCATTGTACTTCATCTTTACATTTCTGTTTTCTTCAATGATGACTAACCTGTTGCAGTTCTTGTTTCAGGACCACCCCAATGATGCACCTCTGCTCAACAAGCCCATCCAGTACTACAAGGAGATGATGGTGATATATGGCAATGGTCAGGCAACAGGGAAGTGGGCTATGGGCAACAATGAAGCACTTGGTAGCCCTTCTGATGGAGCTGAGAGCTCTATGAAGACTATGGCAACAGAGATCCTCTACAGTGGCAAGACTGATACCTGTGACACCACCAAGGCTGATGTTTAGGTTGGTAGCAAGAGGAAGAGATCCATGCTGGGAGAAGAGGATGTGATTGTGCTTAGTGGCATGTCTGAGGCAGTCAAGGAGGTTGCATCTGCTATTAGGGAGACCAAGGTTGAGGACTGCCACCCTAACCTATATGGAGCTATCATGTTCATCCCAGGATTCACTGAGGAGGCCCTCATGTGTGCTTATGGCCACCTTCTGGACAACAAGGCATTGGGCACCTCATTTATGCAGTGGTCTGACTCCCACCATGTGCTCTGGCTGAGGACCCACTTGGCCAAACATTATTACATATGAGGGTCTTGACAGCTTGGGGTTGATCCTTTTGAGCAGTGCCTGCATTGTCATGGCTGACTTATGATGCAGTGCTTGCCTGTGTGCAGTGGTGGCCTCTTTTGTACATACCTGACTACAGATGGTGGGTGTGTAGTGGGTTGACCTTCTCTTTTGTGCAGTTGATGTGATCCTGCATTCTTTACATAGTAACACTAACATATAGTTAGTGTGTTAGATAACCATGCACTAACTTCCTAGATCAATCTGAGCATGTGTCTCTTGCCAATGATGTGAACTTTGTGGTTGAGAACTTGATATGGGCAACGACCAATGCTTGTCATTCTGAGCACATGCCTTATTGTCTGTGATGTTTGTTTTTCTTATATCTGAGCACATGGCCTTATTGCCAATGATGTTGCTTGTTATTTTTGAGCACATGCCCTTATTGCCAATGATGTTTCTTATTCTTATATCTGGGCACATTGCCCTTAACCTGTGATGATTATTGTTATTACTCTGAGCACATGTCCTTAGCCTGTGTAGGGATGGCATGGTATGCTGTTCATCGTGGGATGACTCCTGGTGTGTACTCCAGTTGGGCACTTGCACATTCTTAGGTGCATGGGTACCCTGGAAATTGCTACAGGAAGTACAACACAGAGGATGAAGCTATGCAAGCTTTCAATCAAGATGTTGAAGTTCATCCACCTCTCCTACAACCAGTTGATCCACCTATTCTTGAAGATATTGAAGTTCATGGTTCTCATTTGTTTTGCATTTTAGTTAAAGTAGTCATAACCGTAGTTGTTATGGTGGTGATAGGTTTTTTAATCTCAAAGTTGATGTAATCTAATTTAGTTTGGTTGGATGCTTGTTGCACATGTGTAGAAACCTTTGTTAGGGTGGTGGTAAGCACACCACTCAAGAGAAGTGGTGAGTCCACCATGTTGTATGCAGACAACCAAACATGGTGCTTGCATCCCCATATTTTGAATCTGATGCATGAGAAGCCAACCAAACACCATCCCAGGTTGGCCAGGCTGTTGGGAGCTGACCAACCAAACAACCCCTTACATGCGCTCGGCCTGGGCAGAGGGAGCCTGGCTAGGTTGATGCGAGCTAGGCTTGCCTGGGAAGACAACCAAACAGGCCCTAGAACCCCAGCGTCGAAAATCGTCTCAGCATTACTCTTGATAGTATTTGTCTTGTGTTCGGTGTTACATGGACGCTGCGCTGAACAAAATATAGGCTAACGTACGGCAGCAACACAGTATTCTGTATTCAACGATGGTTCTTGCAATCTTGCTCTCCCTGTGAACAATCAGAGGAGATGCTGCTGGTGCTCTGGGTTCTGGTGGTTGCGTCTTCAGTCGCAAGGTGTGATACAGCCTGCTGGGTTGCGTCTTCCACTCGCATGCAAGCACAAAACGGACACCGAAGGAATTAACAAAGGGTTGTTTCGAGCTTTCGGCTCCCTTGTGATCTTAGGATAAATAGTCGATGGAATCAAGTCGTAAATGAAAGGCAAATAAGGAGAATATAATATGTCTGTTTTTCTTGTCATTCAAATCTTGAGCTTAATTTTTCGTTTGCAAAAAACTGTGAAGATGTGCCGTCCACTTGTACTTTTTTCACAAGAACCGGTGCCATACTAATGTTTTTATGGGGATTCTAGAGCTTGTTAGGTTGGTGTTGTAAGAGCATATGAGTATTCTATTTTTTCCTCCCAAAAACTTATAGTTTTGCAACTCCTGAAAAAGGTATTAAAAGAAAAAAAAATCATCTCCAAGAGTTTCTAATAAGGGTGTGTTTAGTTCCCCATTTCACCCAAATTTTTTTGGGTTTTTATCCATTATTTTGCAGAATGGAACTAAACACCATGCAAAATTTTTGACAAAAAAGTATCCATTCTCCATTTTGGATTTTGGTCTCAAGAGACTAAAAAAGCCAAAAAGCTAAAAAGCCATCACCCACCCCATAAAAAATTTGGTATTTTAGATGGAATTAAACACACCTATGAAAATTTTAGTATTTTGCATTTTATTATTCCAAAGTAATTGGCATTTTACATTTTGCATTCTATGGAAAACTAAACAATGCCTAAATAGCTTAAAAAAAGTCAAATTTGGTGGTATCCACCGTGTACACGTCAGTCTTCTCCCCGCGGGTGTAGGTCGTGATCCCCATCATGTGGCCGCGCGGGAGAGGGAGGACGAACCGCTCCGTGTCACGGAGGCGGAGGCGGCAGAGGAGGCTGGGGTCCTCGGCGATGCAGCGGCGCGCGTCCCTGCACGTGGCCTCACACTGCACAAAGGTGGCCCGGTCGGATCGTGCCGCCACCCGGCTGTCCTCAGCTCAGCACCAATGGCGTGTACGTATTTATGTGGGGTACAGTGTGAGAGATGAGCAGCACTGCTAGCTCCCTTGCGCACGTACGTAAGCCTCCCATCCTTGAGTACTACTCCTATATGGTTTGTCTTTGATGATGACAAGAACATTAGACGCCCTTTAGGCGCCCTATCTTGACTATTTTATTAAATTTATAGATACTAAATTATCTAACTAAAATTTAAAACAATAAATTTTCTCGTTTCATAATGAACAAAATTAAGAAAATATTTTTGCGTGTATTACACTAAGATTCTTGCACAATAAAAGAACATTAAACCATGAATGTCATTGGACATCTCTGAAAACTATTACATCATGCATCACTATAAAGGGTCATTGTATAGTCTCTGAGATCAATTTAGGGGGTGAGATTTGAAAAATAAAAAATACATCTAAGTAGGAAGTATACATGCAACCATAATGAACTTCAAAAGAGTTTGTCCTGAACTTGATGCAAAACAGAAAGACTCATAGAATCTCTGATTGATGTGCTGTTAACACAATTTATACTCCTAAACCCGTCAACGGTGGCTAGGCAGAGTCGTCGTTTGACACCGACAGTAGGTCTTTACCGCATCTTTGTGTACCTGCTCCACAATTCAAGAGCAAGACCACTAACAAAATTTGATCTTATCCAAACTTGAAAATGAACAGCTTACAGGCTATCTAGAAAATTAGCTTTTCTGCAAGCTAGTCCAAAATCAGTGGTAACAAAGCCACTGAAATGGTATACAACAATTTTTCCCACTTACCAAGCTCCTGGATGAGAAGCTGACAGCAGTCCATCTTCATTACCTGCCGGTGATAAGCCTTCTTTCTGTGAAAACACACAGGATTTTGATAGTTCCATATGCACCGTTGTAGCATATTTCTCATTACTAATCCATAAACGCGCCAGAGATTAAAAGTGCTTTCTCAAATCAATTTGCATCATTTTAGAAATCTCCTAAACACAAGATGTCACACATCAATTAAAAAAATAGGTGACCAACTATTTCTTGCTCATTACTGAATATAAGCAGGTGAGGTCACTCATAGTTCTTCTAAGCAGTCTATTGTTAGACAGTAACAATAGCAAAATGTACCAGGATTTGCAAGACTTACAAACGAACACAAGTTGCAAATGAATAGATTAAAAACTATGGCAGTTCTAGCAGATTATTGATACTGAAATATGAAAGACTAAACATTGGGCGCATAGTGGATATATAGAGAAGGACATCAGCTCTATGTGTTGACTAAAGCTTCATAGGTCCAATCAACTGCTAATAGCTCCACGACCTCTATAATTAAAAGGGCAATTGGTTCGCACAAACATCAGTCCTGAATACTACTCCAAGAAGAACTAGATGGCCGTCCTTCCACATACATAACCAATTCATTAATGAATCTACCGGATTTCACATACAACCAATTCAATAATGAATCCACTACATCCAATGCAAGTCATTTGCAAGATTAGGGGTGATCGTGTGTGTACCTTGCCGAACATTGAACTGGATACAACAACCTCGCTGGCGGACATAATGGATGGGCAACAATAGGTTGCCGGCAGACGCCGTGAACGGGCAACATAACGAACGCAGCAAGTGGGAAGGATGTGGCTGTGGACTAGAGAGCAAACTGGCGGTGCTCGCTCCTGCAAGTTGCCACAATCACTCTAGGAATGAGGATCTGAGGTTCAATTTGGCCATTTGGGAGCGCAGTAAGCCATTAAGAGAAGCAGTACCTACTTGCCACCGTCGTCGCTCGCCTGCCAGATCTGTGTCATACCGCCTGGATGCCATCATGGGGCAGCACGCGGAGGAGGCCGACGCACCATCTGCCACCCACCGCCGCTGCTCGGCCGCCAAATCCGCGTCATGATGCCCCGATGTCACCACGGGGCAGCATGTTGAGACCTGCGAGCTGCCCGCCGCCGCTCAAGCTCGCGCCACATCAGCCCAAACTCAGATCTAAGAGGAGAAAGAACGAAGAGAGGAATGACAGGGAGATAAGGTTCGGGAGAGGGAGTAACGACAGAGGCGTCGGTGGGGGTCTTTTGCAAAAATGTCAAGGATCCAATGCTATATGGAGCGCGGGTTTATTTTATAAATCATGAAGGGTCTCTCTGCAAAAGATCCGTGGCCACACGCCGGCACGCGAAGAAGCCACCGATGCCTGGATTTCTCTCGTGCGAGCAAAGGGCAGCGGGTTTTAATCAACCCCGACGAGGGTACTCGCTCATCGGCCATTAGCCGCCCCCTTCGTCCGTCTGGCACCGCGTTGCGCGACGGCAGCCTGGACGCCGCCGGCCCCGCGTACACTTCCTCGACGCTGTGCGCCTGTGCGTGTCCTGCGCCAGGGCCTCTGCCTCCTGGGAGCTCGCGACTGCTCCGCTTCCTTGCCGTCGTGTCGGAGCTTGCAGATGGCCGAGGCGCCGAGGTGTGGCGGGAGGAGCGCATGCAGATGAAGCTCTCCGACGCCAAGCTCGTGCTCGAGACCAAATACACGCGCCTCAACCGCCTGCAGCGGAGATGGAAGCATTTACGTGGACGGGCATCGCGCGTATCTTTACGCGTGAGGGCGTCGGTTTTCCGAAGTGCTAAAAATTTAGGCGGTGACATTATGAGTCGTTGGAGATGCTTTTTTTTAATCTTGCTAAAAATTCTAGACTGGGAGAGTGCTTTAGAAACTCTTAGAGATGCTTTAATTTGCCATGTCTGACCTCATGTAGTAAAGTTTGATAAAAAAAATCTATAGCATGAGAGGCAAGATACTAAGAAAGTGTGGCGTTATGCTATAGTTCCAGCAACGAACTAAACATCTACCTAAACAACAACCTATAATGGCTCTTTGAAAACAAGTGGAATTAGAAAGTAACCCCACGCGAAGGGCGAGGGCAATGGCAAGGAGAACAATATCGGTGAGCCTATAGACACAAAAACACCAAACGTAGCAGCATTGTTAATCTATAAAAGCGTGGGCTCTATTCTCTGATCTCGTCACACTACAGGGTATGCGGACACTGTTAATTTATAGGAGATATTCTCCCTACGTTTAAACATTTATATAGATTGTTTGAAGCCATTTTTGGAGCCGCTTCTATGTCCGATTCTTGTGAAAAAGTGAGTCATGCCTCCTGACACGATGCTTCAAGGCTGATTCTCATGACTGGGCGTGTGCAGTCGAGCCGATTCTCAGATACAACGTGAAAGAAGCCTTTTCCTATCATGCTTCCGCTTCTTCCTCTTTGGCTCCTCCTTCGCACCATCGAGCTCCCGCTTCTTTGTGACGCTGCCATGCTCATCCTTCTTGTGTCACCACCAAACTCCTCACCATGGTCCTCCTCTTCGCCATGCTCTCGTTCTCCTCCCGAGTTTCTTGTGCCGCCAGCCCGTCACCATGCTCCTCCCCGTGGATATACGATTTGAAGAGTGAAAGCATATAGAGAATGATTTTTATTAAATAACTCTTAAACAATGATTTAAGAACTTAATTTAAGAAAGACTATCGGAGATGCAACAAGGTCTAAATCTCATCCACGTCGGATTTTGCAACACACGAGTAGGGGTGACATTTTTAATTTCGGTAATTCTTGGTATAGGACGTCCATCTGCGCTGGACACTCCAGATGGCGGGCCGCCCCGCGCCAGCCCAACGAACGCCTCTTATCTCGCCCCAACCGTTCTAAAAAAACTCACCTCACCTCACCTCACCGCCGCGCCGCACCACCTCAGCGACCGCGCCTCCACTCTGCTAGCCGGCATCTCGCCTGTTGTGGCCTTCCAGAGCTTGTGGACCTGCCGCCTTCTCCACCGGAGCGGCGAGCACCGCGCCACCGGCGAGCTTTTACACCAATGAATTACACGCACCGACGAGACTCCATTCCAAAACAACAACAAGATATTGCGCTGAAAGCACATGTTGCAAATGCTTGTTAAGTGTTTCAGAGGTATATTGCAAGTGTCTTATGCGGATATTGCAAAAGTAGATCGGGATGTTGCACATGTTGCAATGGTTGTGCACGTATGTTGTAAGCTTCTGTTTTAAATGTTTCATTTGTTTTTTCTAGATGTGTGTTGCAACATATGTTGCAAGTGTTTTATCTGGATATTACGTATGTTTTATAATGGTTTTCAAGTGTTTTTCGTGTGTTTTCGTAAGTATTTCAGATGCATGTTGCAATTGTTCCATCTTCCTTCAGACGTATGTTGCAATTTATTACATCTGGATGTTTCAAAAGTAGATCGGGTGTTGCATCTTCCTTCTCGTTTTATGTTGTCTTGCCTCCGTGTCTCCTCCTCCCGACGCCAGTTGGGCATCCACCGCTCCCTCCTCATCTTTCTCGATGCCGGTGACGTTTGGGGTGACGCGGCCCCCACATGAGCATGTGAAACGGCGTGAGAAATGACCGCAGGCGAGGTCTAGCAAGCATGTTTTAATTTCGAGGAAACCCACAATCCAAGTGAGGTGTTTCTCTTTAAAAAAAGTGAGGTCTTAGGAACTGCACGTAGTACAGATTGCAGAAGCCGGCGGTTGGCTTGCTGCCCACCAACGTTCGAACCATAGGTTCGACGTTTGGTGTCTTACCGGGGTTTTTCCCCAACAGTGCCTAGGCTGTGTCCTGGGTTTTCAGCAGCCTCACGCGTGGGTGCGCCACAATGGTTAGGGTGATGTGCTCGTCGTATGCGAAGCCTGGATGATTTCAAATACCTCTCAGCCACGTGCAACCTCTTCATTAGGGTATAGGTCTAACTTGTGCACTAGATGTGTGTGCATGTGTGTGATGGTGTACGGTGATGTGAGTTAGTACGTGAGTTCAGATACTACAAATTGTATTTAGGGTGTGTTTAGTTCTTCATTTCACCCAAAAATTCTTGGGTTTTGACCCATTATTTTGCAGAATAGAACTAAACACTATGCAAAATTTTTGGTAAAAAAATATTCATTCTCCATGTTGGATTTTAGCCTCGAGAGGTTAAAAAAAGTCAAAAGGCCAAAAAAAAAAACCTCATCCACCCTATGAAAAATTTGGCATTTTAAATGAAACTAAACACATCTAAGAAATTTTTGGCATTTTGCATTTCATTATTTCAAAATAGTTGATATTTTGCATTTTGTATTTTATGGAAACTAAACACAGCCTCAGAGTGTTGATGCATAAAACAAAAGGTGAGGCCTTTCTCGCAAAATTCTCTCTCTTTTTCCCCAATTTCCCCTCCCATTTGTTTGGCCTCGTTCGTGTTGAAAAATCATTTGTGCCTAGCCCGTGGCAGTGTGGCACTGGCACCACACGACGCCACGCGGCTTCCACCGTCCTCGCGCCCTATAACACCCGTGCAGCGGAGAGCACAGAGCACACAGCTCCAAGCCTCGACCAGCGCGGGCAAGCGCGCCGCTAAACTCGACCAAATGCCGCTACTCCTCACCTCCTCCTCCCTACCGGCGCTGCCGCTACCGCCGCTGGCCGCGTCGCCCAGGTCCCGCCTCAGGGTCGCGTCTTCCACCGCCGCCTCCGCCCAGGACGGGGCCGGCGCCACTGCCAGAGGCACCAGCGCGGCCGGGTTCCCGTCCTTCCTTCCCCAGGCGGTGGAGCGCATCCGCGACGGCGCCGCCATCCGCCTCGCCAAGCGAATCGAGCGCGTGCCCGTCCAGGCGAGCCAATTTCTCCCGATTTTAGTGTGCTGTGTCGTATGCTCAATGCGCAATGGCTGTGCTTCTCTCAAGACTGAACTTATCCCATCTTCATCTTCATTCAGACCGGTTTCTCGGGGAGCGCGATACCGAGCAGCTGCGTGAGGCCGCTCAAGCAGCAACAAGACGCTGATCCAGTCGTGCTGCTGCATGGCTTCGACAGGTAAGTTCCATTCCACAGCAAATTTCATGGTTCAACTAGAATGGTCTGGTTTCAGTGCTGCTCATGCATCATCGTTGTCTTAGAGCCTGTCCCAAAATACAATGCTGTATTTCTGCTATGTGAGTATGTGACTATTAGTGTGGACCATTTTAAAGTATTGCCTACAGTTCTGTTCTAGAATGGAGATACACCTACCCTTTGCTTGAGGAGGCCGGATTGGAGGCTTGGGCTGTGGACATCCTTGGTTGGGGCTTCTCTGATTTAGGTACGCCCCATCCTGTACACCATGTGATCTGGTTTGGTTACTGTACGTGGTTGGTTTCGTTATTGTACCTGGTAAGGTTTTAATTAGGCCCTTGTAACATCTTTGATTGTCTCATTCGTAGAAACACGGCCTCCATGTGATGTTGCATCCAAACGCGAGCATCTTTATCAGGTACCATATATATGTACTATCACTGATGTTGTACCTTTTGCTAATCGCCACATGATGTGTCCTTTTCCTTGTGGTGGACTTATTTCTGATTCTAATATGGCAAACGCTAGAATGCTACTCAAGTACTGATAGTAGCTGATTTGAACAACTTGCTTATAACATTAGAGCATTATAGTAACTGATTTCAACAACTTACTTAGCATGAGAGTAACAACTTACTTAGCATGAGAATAACTGATCCGCCGTCCTTGCCAGGCATGTTATAAAATACAGAACTTTCTCCTGAATTGCTACAATAGTTTTCAGTTTATTTTCCACTTTGGTATTTTTTTCTCGAACACGTAGGAGAGCTGCATATCATTTCATTAAAAGACAACGTACCAGAGAGTATGGCACCACACCCACCACTCCTCCCTTTGCTTAACAGTTCAGCCAATTAAGACCAGGCAGTTCTTGTCGAGTTGTCGTGTACCGACGCTACTATCTAATGGTTACATGATCTGTTATTTTCTTAGTTACAGTGATGTGACCCTTACAACTTATCTTGTATGTGTAGTTCTGGAAATCATACATCAAAAGGCCAATGGTGTTAGTCGGGCCCAGCCTTGGTGCTGCTGTTGCCATTGATTTTTCAGTCAACTACCCAGAAGCGGTACATGCTCAAAATAGTTTTGTTGTCTATATTTCTTTATTACTGCAGACTACAGAGTAATACAACAGATTAAACTGAGGTATCTGTAGTGCTTCCTTTTATGTGAATTTTGACTACTATGCCACAAGCCTTCATACAAGACTGACCTTACAAGTTTGAGAGATTTATATTCCAATTAGCTAATTTAAGCTTGGTTTCACAGGTCTCGAAATTGATCTTCATTGGTGCAAGTGTATACTCTGAGGGCCCAAAAGATATGACTAGAATGCCTAAATTTGTTTCATATGCCGGGGTGAGTCATTCTGACTTCCATGCTAAGCTTATTTAATTTTCCATTTCATTTTACATGTTTTATTTTTTGTGTCGTTATGTCTTTATTTTCCATTGGGTGCTTAGTGATATTATCTCTTATTGGTTATGGCTGTGCTAATTTTTTTCGATAATGATGGTTGTGCTACTTAAGAGGAATGTCTCTAATTGGATCAAAGAAATCTTGTGGTGTGTGTCTATATTGGCTGGGCGACTGGACTACTGGAGTAAACTGATCGTTTTCTTTGCTTCCCCAGGTGTTTATATTGAAGAGTCTTCCATTGCGATTTTTGGCAACAAGATTGGCATTTAAAACAACTCCAAATGAATTCTTTGATTGGGTGCAAGTAAGCTTCTATGGATCACTTTGAACTTTAAAAAGAACATGAAAAGAAGAGAAAATCATGTTCTACTTGTTGCTCTAGTAGTTTTCTCTACCTTTTGAAATTAGGGAGAAGTCCATTTTCTCTTCCAATAAATTTGCTTTCTCCAATGCTGCAAGAAACTGGCGGTAACAGTGTCCCTGTTGGAACTACTTGTGCAATAATCATGTTTCTGTTGATGGGAGCAAACATGATTAATCCAAACTTTTATGATTCATGCTAAAATTATATTAAAAATAAATTATCATCAGACACTCCAATTTTCCTTTTTTCTGTTTGACATCCTAACAGTGCAAAAGTGTTGCCATAACTAATCTAATAGATTTTGCAAACAGGCTATTCAAGCTTTCCTGTTCCTCTGTACCTTGAGCATATGAGGTCATGCATTTTGACATGTTTCCCCTTTCAGATTGGCCGTCTGCATTGCCTACTTCCCTGGTGGGAGGATGCTACAGTGGATTTTATGATTAGAGGGGGTTATAACGTCATAAACCAAATAAAACAGGTTCTTTTCTTTAAATACCCTGCTTATGAATTTTTCACTGTTCAAGGATGAAGTTTCTATTTTTTCTAGTTCATCCGCCCCCCTCTGTGCACTGATGATATTGTGACAGCTATCAGTCACTAGTCTCGACAATGACAGTTGTCTTTGACAATGCTGCAACACGACAAAATGGTCTTGAGATGATAACTACTAACTACTACTGTTATATATGATAACACCCTAATGCTAAATGAAACTTTCTCTGCATGTTGATAATTATGTACTACTCCCTCCGTTCTGAAATATAAGGTATTGAAGCATTCAGAATTTGTCCCAAATTATAAGGTATTCTAGGTGAAGTAACTATCCCAAAGTCCCAATCACATGCATCCCTGATATTAGTGTGTACCATCATGCTCAAAATATGGTAAGCACAGAGTCTCTCTATAGTTAAGGGAGGGTTACATGCGTCATTTGCATTACCCCATAATCTGTCCTAGAATTCCTAGGACTTATCTTTCAGGATGGAGCAAGTAAGATATAAGTAAAACCAAGAACAACACCATAGCATGAGGAAGGATGGCTTCCATAGTTTCTTTGATGCTAGTTATGATCATTTAGCTTTTCCTTTAACTCTCAGGACTTCCTTTTATCCTAGATATATTTTTGTTCTTGTTTTAAGAATGCGGTAAGAGTAACAAAGTACGGCTGGGAACACCAGCTTACAAGAAAGCATCCAAAAGGCAAAGCAATCTTCTAGCCTATTGACAATTATAATTCACTAATATAAGAAATGACTAAATTTGGGGGTTTAAAGTTGTTCATCCAACCATAGATGATCTCCATGATCTTGTCATATCCTTCCTTGTCCTTTGGTTTGATCAGGATAGACCACTTCTACAGAAAATGATGAATCTAAAAATGTCACATCAGAAGGTTTGCTTGGGAAAACCTTTTCAATCACCATCTTGTTGTGTTTGGTCCATATGGCCCAGGCGAGAGACCTGCAAACAGGAACATAGATGTTTGAGGGATGTGTAGTCTGACGACTGACGTTTATCCAACTTCGCATGAAGTCCAATCAAGAGATCAGGTGGGAGGTTCAGTTAAAGACGTCCCTCAGGATGCACCATGCAAGACTTGTCATAGGGCAGGTGATGACCACTACTCAGCCTCTGTGCCGAAGAGCTCTCTGCAATCCGATAGAGTTCAGGGCACTTTTGTAGCACCGGTGGAGCCTAGTAGAGTCCATACTGGGCTCCCCCCTCCTGGCTAAGAAGATTAATGAAGGTTTTACATATATATTTGCAAGTCTAAACAGTCCGTCTGAAGAAGGTAGATATTGTAAGCTTGGTTCCCTGGAAACTGTGCATGTAACGGCCTCATGGCCCATCTATCTCCAGTGGCTAGTATTAGCTGTCCAAAACTGTGATTAAGCTAGTAATAAAGCTAGTTTTATCATATTTTCAGGCTCCGCCATCTGTAGAGGTGTATCCCAACCATACATCCTGCCAGAAGTAAGCTTTGCAGCCATTCTTCACGTTGAAGGTGGCCCCCCATTTGAATAGGTGCTTAACTTTTTGTAGCCCCTGCCCAAGTTGCTATGTGCCTTTGTGTTTAGAATTGAAGAAGTTCCCATTTGACATATATTTAGCGTGCCGAACTTTAAGCATGTGTCCTCAGAGCAGCAGCAACAACAACAACAACAACAACATAGCCTTTTGTCCCAAGCAAGTTGGGGTAGGCTAGAGATGAAACCCAAAAGAGACGAGAAACAGGGAGACACAAAAAAGGACATAAAGGGAGACAAAAAGAGGTCACGATTCCGGTACGTTAATTGCCAATCTCCAAGCGCTCCTATCCATAGCTAAATCCTTGGAGATATTCTACTCCTTAAGGTCTCTCTTAACGGACTCGTCCCAAGTTAGTTTAGGTCGACCTCTACCGCTCTTTACATTATCGGCCCGCTTTAGAACTCCACTACGCACCGGCGCCTCAGGAGGCCTCCGTTGGACATGTCCAAACCATCTCAACCGATGTTGAATCAATTTCTCCTCAATTGGTGCCACCCCAACCCTATCCCGAATATCGTCGTTCCGGACTCTATCCCTCCTTGTGTGCCCACAACACCAACGCAACATACGCATCTCTGCTACACTCAATTGCTGAACATGTCGCCTTTTTGTAGGCCAACACTCAGCACCGTATAACATCGCCGGACGAATCGCCGTCCTATAGAACTTACCTTTCAGCTTCTGAGGCACCCTTTTGTCACATAGGACGCCAGAAGCTTGACGCCATTTCAACCAGCCGGCTAAAATTCTATGCCTAACATCTTCATCAATGTCTCCGTCCTTTTGTAGCATCGACCCTAAATAACGAAAAGTATCCTTCTTGGCCACCACTTGCCCATCGAGGCTAACGTCTCCCTCCTTATGCCTAGTCACGCTGAAATCGCACCTCATGTACTCGGTCTTAGTCCTACTAAGTCTGAACCCTTTCGACTCTAACGTGTGCCTCCATAGCTCTAACTTCCTATTAACCCCTGCCCTACTGTCGTCAACTAGCACCACATCATCAGCAAAGAGCATACACCAAGGGATACCACCTTGTATGTCCCTTGTGACCTCATCCATCACCAAAGCAAATAAATAAGGGCTCAAAGCTGACCCCTGATGCAGTCCTATTTTAATTGGAAAGTCACTGGTGTCGCCATCACATGTTCGGACAAACGTCACCACATCCCTGTACATATCCTTGATGAGGGTAACGTACTTAGTTGGGACTTTGTGCTTTTCCAAGGCCCACCACATGACATTTCTCGGTACTCAGAGCCCTGCATAATTTTCCAAATCCGTTTAACTAGTAAACACTCATTTCATTACATTTGTGTTGATTATCCCTAGACCTCCTTGGTATTTTGGTCTTGTCATCATTTCCCACCTGGCCATGTGGTACTTGTGTTTTTTCCTCAGCCCCTTGCCAGAAAAAGTTTGCTCTTATAGGGTCCATCTTACTGTGTGCCCCATCTAGAAGCCGATATAAGTTGGGATAGTGCTTAAACAAGTATTGGTAAGAATTAATCTCCCTCCCAAGGTTATGATTTAACCCTTGCATGGGTCTAACCTTTTGGTCATTTTACCGAAATTTTCGGAGAAAGCTGATAAGGGCTAGTGTACATTTGACAAGATATATTTTTTGCTATCTGTATAAGGGCTTTGAACTGCTTCCTTGTCATTAACCAAACCTATTGGGTGAGAAAATGCAGTACCTTGAATATTTCATCTTCTTCGTGAAAACACCAATAGTTGTTGCACTGTTGTTCCGTCATACTCTTGCCAAGATTACAGAGAAGGGATGCTGCGTGCTCCATCATAGCTTTATAGTACACTATATAATACTGTCACTGTAATAAAAATGGCGCGTATGATCTGGCCGGCCTTTCTGGATCGAAGTCAGGCATGAAAATAACTGGAATGGGTTCTGTAGAACAGATACATTACTAATGATGTTCCTATTTTTGTTTACAGGTGAAGCATAAATGCCTGATCATGTGGGGAGAGGATGATGGAATAATAAGCAGCAAGCTAGCATATGTAAGTTGAGATAGATGTTATGATTTGTGGGGTACTAAAACACTCGGAGCACCAATATTCAAGTGCTATTGCTATTGAAACCACGAGGAAAGCTAATGCCATGTCAACATAATAACAGCATAAAGTAGCATCACTGCATCAGTATTTGCCCTACCATATATTATGCTCACACTATTTGTATCTCTCTGCAGAGGTTGCATCAGGAACTCCCAGATGCGATTCTGAGGCAGGTCCGGCAGTGTGGTCACATTCCTCATGTCGAAAAGCCAAGGGAGGCGGTAAAACATGTTCTTGAATTCCTTGCAAGAAACATGTCAAACAAGTCAGATCAGTCTCCTTCCGAACTGTCGGTACTCGTGTGAGCTACCATGACTATCCAGCTGGATGCTTCGCTCTTTTCTGCATTCATTCATGAATACCATTGTACTGATTTATTGCTCAATGTCCATGCCCCAAAATGGTACAGGAACCGCTGAACATATTACAGACGCTTGAGGGTAGGCTGTATAAAGTGAAATGTGCCGATGGATGAAAGATACGGAGACACTCGCTATGCTCAGCCAAGCTGCTGCTGAAGGCTGAAGCTGAACTCGGCGGCAAGGTTACCGTGTGCCTACCTCTGCTGCACCTGCGAACAGCCCATTGGACGGCCTTCCTGTGGAGTTGGAACGAAGTGACACTAGAAGATGGATCGCGTGTCCCTGCCCCTAGTGGTATATCAGCTGCTGTTTTCTAAGCTAAGCTCGTTGGTCAGTTTCAGTTAGGACTAACTGTCCTCTACGGTAGCACTGCAATGCAAAGACGCAGTGGATTGGAGCAATATGATTTCGGCCGTCGCCAGTACTGTAAAACTATTCTTCTCTGTGCTCCGCACCACTGCACCTGCAGTTGCTGTCTGCCTGGTTCCTCGCATCGTACCCGCAACGGCGTGCTGTGATCGTCCGAGAAATTCGCCGCGATTTGCAGCCAGCGATTAGGCCAATCCACCACTCGGTCTCGATTTCCGGCCTTTTGAATCGGACCGCCGCACGCACGGACGTCAATGGCGGATTGGCTGTTTGGTTTGAGGCCATTGGGCCGAGAAGGTCCCGCTTATGGTGACTGCTGAGTTCGGCCCATATGCATGTAAGAGCGAGTCCAGCCCATGGATGTACATGTACGTATGTAGATTCCCTCAAAAAAAAAACATGTACGTATGTAGAACGTGACACAGGGTGCCCAAAATAATCTGAAAAGCTACTACTGTACGTCCCTACTTTCTCGAGAAATTCTTCCCAACGATCGTCAGTTGCGTCTCCGTGGATCGGGGACACAGCGGGTTAGGGTTTCGTAATTAATCAAGTAATGTCGTTGACCAGTACCTGCTGTTAGTACTTACGGAGTATTGCACTATAAGTTTGCCACTTGTATCTCAGTTCATGTGCTGCAGAACTTTGTTATTTCTCGATTTCGTCGTCTTGTGACAAGTTCACGTGCATTGTCCTGATTTTCTTTTTCTCGAAACGGCAGAAGCCAGAAGCTCCTCGTTTGCTAGAATTAGGCCTGGTTTAGTTTGCCGGAATCGGCAGCTGCTGAATCACTGTAGCATACTATAGTATTTTGTTTTTATTTAGTAATAATTGTCAAAACATTGACTAATTAGGTTCAAAACGTTCGTCTCGCAAAGTACAATAAAACTGTGCAATTAGTTTTTAATTTCATCTATATTTTATACTCCATGCATATGCCGGCATTTTGATGTGATAGGAATCTTCTTTTTGCATAGTGAATTTTGGAGGCAAATTTGGAGATCGGCCTTAATCAGAAATACGCGCGAGACAGTAGAACGAAATTAAATGGTCGTCAGGCTGCTGCTACACATGCACTGCCATGAAAAAAAGATAAACTGAGATAGCTCGATGAGCAGCTGCCGTCCGAGCTCATACTACGAAGTAGTTGAACGCGTTTGGCCGCACGAAGAAGATGGTGAGAAGATGCAGTGGCCGGCACCGGCCGATCCAGAGGCACCGGCCTGTTCTTCCGGCCGGGTCCGGATCGAACCAGTTCACCTAAACGCCTTTCTTTCCTTTAGTCTAGGGGAACTAATGCAAGCCGGCCGGCGCAGTTAGACGCGTGGAGAGTTGAGTTCTCTCTTCGCAAACCGGCTGCCACTAGCAGATTAAGAAGCGTTTTCAGTCCTTCCAGTCAAAAAAGAGTGACGTTTTGGGTAACCTTGTTTTCAGATTTGGACCATCGTCATGACTTTTTGAATATCTTGACTTGATCAAACTTTTCAAAAGGAAATAACTAGAGTTGTTTTTGAAAAGCAGTTCTATAAGACAATACTTTTAAGAACGCACGGTGCATGCATGACTTCTATAATACCAGGTCGTCGTCTAGCTTGCCTTGTCGTTGCGTGGTACAAAATCCCATTTTTTTCCCCAGGTATGCAAAGTCAGATAATTCGATGCTAACCTGCTCATTCTAAATGAAATAGTGGATCATAAGTTCATCGGTACAGACAAATTCGAAGATATGGCTTGTCATCTTTTTCTTCACGTGAGGTGTTCTGTGTTGACCTACAGACGAATTGACAGGCACACTTGCTAATTTGCTATTGACAGGCACCATTCAGTACGCCCGCGCGCCAGCATTAATTCTCTACGTAACCACGCAAGGTCGCGATAATATTTTTTTTCTATTTCCTGTTTTGTCCACTATGTCTTTATATAGACAGTCTAATTTATTTGCAGGTGCGGAGCCAGGAGGTTATTGGCTCTGTTTGGCTGATGGTTTTTCGTCTGAAAAATACTATTTTAGCTGATTTGTGCAGGAGAAAAACACTATTTCACGACTGAAAAGCAAGCTAATTCTGTCATGATGTCCGGTGGTTTGATCATAAAGAGAGGCCTAGTATATTTTGTCCCTGTATATATTTATATATATATCCATCAGCGCGACCTGCCGGGCGGGGGTAAGGGTGTTAGTGCCTGGGCAGTGGGCCCAGCTGGGGCAACCTCGTGCTGGGTGGCTGCTGGCCGGAGGATCGGCTCGGTGGAGACTGTCAGACTGGAAGGAGACTGTCGTGGACCCGACGCCCGGTAATAAGAAAGAAGATGGCGCTGCAGAGATTGCGTCACCGGCGGCTAATAACTTGCGCCTTGTTTAGTTTACCTCAAAGTTTCAAGTTTTTTCACTCTCTCTCCATCACATCAATTTTTAATCGCTTGCATAGAGTATTAAATGTAGGTAAAAAAATAACTAATTACACAGTTTAGTTGGAAATCATGAGACGAATCTTTTGAGCCTAGTTGGTCCATGATTGGACAATATTTACCAAATAAGACGAAAGTGGTACTATTCATCGGGTTGAAATTTTCTTCAATCTAAACAAGGGCTTGCAGCCCTTGTTCAGTTCCCGATTCGGGAGTGGCCGAATTGCTACCGTTTGCTACAGTGCGTATTAAATGTGCACTGTAGCAATTTGTTTGTATTTGGTAAAAATTGTCCAAACTTTGACTAATTAGGCTCAAAATGTTCGTCTCGCAAAGTACAACAAAACTGTGCAATTAGTTTTTAATTTCATCTATATTTAGTACTCCATGCATGTGCCGATATTTTGATGTGATGGGAATCTTCTTTTTACATAGTAGAATTTGGGGAAGAAGTTGGGAACTAAACAAGGCCGCATATTGACTCCTACTGCAGGCCCGCTCCGCTTGTCAACAAGATGACCACGTCCTGCGTAGCTACTCGCTCCGTTCAAAATTATAAGGCATTCTAGGAATCTTGAGAGTCAAAGCATTTAAATTTGACCAAAATTATAGAGAAAAATACAAAACTTTATAACATCAAATAGGTATACTATGAAAATATAATTAATAAAGAATCTAATTATACTTAATTAATGTTATAAATATTATTATCTTATCATATAAATTTGATGGAAAAAGTCTACATCACCCCCTGAAGTATGGGGTGATGTCTAATTTACCTCCTCAAGTATGAAACGGTCTAATTTACCCCCTGAACTTTCCAAAACCATCTACTTTATCCCCTGGGGCAGTTTTGGACGGCGGTTTGCTACAGTAACAATGGTTTTTGCTGCGGTGACCGAATCTTTAAAAAATCATAGTAAATCACAGAAAAATCGTAAAATGAAAAATCCAATTTTGTTGGACTCCACGTGAGTAGATCTACACAATGAACATATAATATGGTGTGCTTTAGTACAAAGTTTTTACTGTAGCTTTAAATTTATTGGAAAATCCTAATTGGGGACCACTGGGGCGCGCTCGACCGCGCTCTCACTGCGCCAACTGCAGGGACGAAGCTCAGCATGTGTCGGGGTCCTCCTACTGCTGGTGTTGGCGACGGAGGGGGCGCTCGTTGGCGCGGCAAGGCAGACTGTGCGGGCCGCTGCCATGGCAAGGAGCCGCAACCGTGCGGCTGTGCCACCTTGGCAGAACAGGCGCGCGACGTGATGGGGCAGAGCAGCGGAGGTGGCGGGGGCCGGGGAGGCGTACGGGGCATGTGGGGGTGGGGTGTTTGTGCGAGCGGCGTGTGGAGAAGAAGGGGGATCGTGGGCCGTGCGACGGTTCTGCAGGCGCCGCGCGATGGAAGAAGGAAGGTATGGCGGGACGATAAGACGATAACATTTTTAGTTGTAGAGATTATAGGCTTATCTCTTCACGATGGCCTTATTCGCTAGACTAGCTAGAGTAATCCTAGCTAGCTCCTTTTTGACGCACATTGGAACAAGTCTCCTTCTGCACCAGCTCGTCCTGATGTCTCGATGACATCTATGTATATCGTACGTGCCGACGAGCAGTCCCTGATCTTGACTCGTGTGGTACGGTTTTTTAGGTCAATACCGGGAGGATCATGAATTTCATTTCCACTGATGTCCGGGGGAATAAAGCCGGTTGGTGGGGGGTAAAAATGCCGCAAGATTACTTGATTCAGGATGGTAGGGGAGAGAGGTTACATGGGTAGAATACTATGCCAACTTCTAAGTAAAGCGTCTGACTTCTTCAATATACGGCAGAACCAGAGCCTCGTCGTCTCTCTGCAATGCCGTGGTCGTCTAGTCTAGTTAGAGTCCCCGGAATACCATATCACGGCGGTGCTTCCAAATCTCCCAGCAGCATAGCAGAATCATGGTAACCTGAGGAGGAGAAGAGGTCTTTCCAGAGCTCCTCTGTCACCTCGTTCTGGCATGACTCATGGCTGGGCGACGGCTCGCTGGCGTACCGACAGGCATGTACGCCAGCTTCGCTGCGTTGGCGCGTGCATACGTACGGACGGGCGAGACAGCGTTTGACCTTCGCACGTACGTTCGTCCTCCAGCTTCGCTGCGTTGGCGCGCGCGGCCGGCGGCCGGCGGCCGGCGCGGCGCGCTTTGGTTCTCCAAATTGACCAAATCCCGGCCCGTTTCTCCGGCCGACTGTTGCATATTGTTGGATTGGGTTCCGCCTCCATTTCCTCGCCATTTTTCTTTCCACGACCTACAATATTTTATTGTCGCATATTGATGCATATTGTTGGACTGAGGCTTTGTTTAGATGTACTCTTCTAAAAGTTAGAATTTTTTCATTCTCTCTCCATCACATCAATCTTTAGACTCATACATGAAGTAGTAAATATAGGTAAAAAAATAACCAATTACATAGTTTAGTTGGAAATTACGAGATGAATCTTTTGAGTCCAATTGGTCCACGATTAGACAATATTTATTAAATAAGACGAAAGTTGTACTATTTATCGGGTTCAAAATATTTACAATCTAAACGTGGCCTGACTGTTCTCGCCTCCATTTTCGTTCGTGCTTTTCGATGGCTATTTATTTGTTTATTTATCTATATTTAGACAGAAAGCTAAGAAAGTGACCGGCCGGGCCGGGACGTACAAATTTGTTCTCGTCTCGCGATTCCTCACGGCTTCGCTGTTTTTATAAATGCGGCCGAGCTTGCACACGGGGCCAGTACTACATACTACGGCACACCTGCACATACACACACACAGTGCGAGGTCGAGACGTGGTTTCAGGAGAAGGAAGGAAGGGAAGAGCTAGCTAGGAGGATGGGCGGCTTCACGGCGGACACGGTGGTGTGCGTCACCGGCGGCAGCGGCTACCTCGGGAGCTGGCTCGTCCGGAAGCTCCTCGGCAGAGGCTACGTCGTCCACGCCACCCTGCGGAGCCTCGGTATCCACGCGCCTCCGAACCCGGTCTCTGGCTCATATGGCCATATCATCTGACCTTCATGGGCGCCGCTGACGTGCAGCGGACGAGAAGAAGACGGGGCTGCTCCGAGCGCTCGCCGGCGCGGCGGAGCGGCTGCGGCTGTTCGAGGCGGACATGTACGACGCCGACACCTTCGAGCCCGCCATCGCCGGCTGCCACTTCGTCTTCCTCGTAGCCACGCCCTTGGCGCACGACCCCACCAGCACCAAGGTATGTACTACGCTCCCCTCCAGCTCCACCGCCGCCGCCGGGGCAGGCAGCTAGCTAGCGTCAACGATCACTCTAAGCCTTGCGCTCAGAGGCGGAACCAGACAATCAAATTAGGGGGGCCAAGACCAAGACAACACATGGATACAGCTTCTTCTTCACTTGAAAATCATAACTGCTACAGTGATTACAGTAACATTTGTCAGATGTTAGGGGTGGCCTTGGCTCCTGCTAAGCCCTTAGTTCCGCCACTGCTTGCGCTCTCTCTGCAGCTGCGGCTCTGATTTACCATGCCTACGTCTAATATAATACTCTGGTTCACGTGTTAGCTGTACAGTTGGCACGGCCTCCTGACAAGGACGGTCCGCGCCAAATTTTTTTCCCTAGAGACGAAACGACAATGCCTGCATGGACGGTTATAATTAAATACATTATTCATTTTCCTTTTCCCCCCGAGGCCGAGACCGAAAGCCCGAGACCTCCGCGGATGACGGATCTCAGTGCATCATGGGCTGGCCGGTTCCATTTCGGAATAGACTATATGTTGAGTTGGCAGCTTCCACGATCCCTAATAATTTACGCCGGCCGCCCTCCACCTATCCCGATTAGAGTAGACGACTGTGGGCATCGATAGATCGTTGGGTTGGATTGTTCCATGCATACACCTTCAGCTTACACTAGTTTGTTTGTTGGATTCTTGCGTTCCTATAACAGATATCAAGAACGAAAATTTTGCTTGCAGGGCGTTTCTATATTAAAATTATTGGGCCTTTTCTTTTCGCGAAGTACAATTATTTTTGTCATATACGAGTTTGGCCGCTTCTATATCCAAAGTCAATAGGCAAGAGAAGATTATTATTTTAAATGACCAAATTGCACTCCCTTCCCAGCTTCGTACTTGTCTACGACTGTATAGATACATAGAAAGCGACTGGGATGGAATGGATGTACTCCTCTCGCGCGTCCCCAAATATAGAAACCTATGAGTTTATCCGAAACTAAACTATTCCCAATATGCGTAAGATATATTTCGGGTTCGGCTGGTCCAGACTTGACTGGATTCGGCTGATTTCAGCAGGTCTGGAAACGAAACGAGCGCTGGGCCTATGAACATTCAGCCGATTTCAGTCCTGTCTAGAACCTGCCGAACACACCAATAGAAAAAATGGTAACATTTAATTTATAACTCAAACAATTGTGTCTATGCACTACTTAAAAAATATATCTTAGGTGCCTGAATTTTAAGATGATTTCAAACAACACTCTTATTCAACCAACAACTAGCACAAGTAAATTGTTACTTTTGTGTATGGTTAATTATCTTCGTGCCAACACGAATCAAATTATATCCGGTTTGTGGTTTTCTCTAACAGGTTTGTGCCTTTCTTTTTTAAAAAAATGTTTCTCAGATCCATATAAATATATGGCTCATCTGAAAATCTATTTCTAGAAAGAGATGGCCACGCTGCTGCTTTGGCTCTGGCTCATGGTTTTCCTGCAGTACAAGAACACGACGGAGGCGGCGGTGGACGCGATGCGCATCATCCTCCGGCAGTGCGAGCGGTCCGGCACGGTGAAGCGCGTCATCCAAACGGCCTCGGTCACGGCCGCCTCGCCGCTCAAGGAGGACGGCAGTGGGTACAAGGACTTCGCCAACGAGTCCAACTGGACACCGCTCAACCTCTCCTACGAATTCAGCAACGCTCACCTGGACGTACGTATACAGCAATGCTGCTGTGCTAGCTGATCATCCATATCGATGATGAACTTTTGAGCTGAAACATGCGTGCACGCACGCAGGATTACGTGTGGTCCAAGTCGCTGTCGGAGAAGGAGCTGCTGAGGTACAACGACGAGTCCTCCAAGGAGGCCCGGCCACTGGAGGTGGTCACCCTGACGTGCGCGCTCGTCGGCGGCGACACCATCCAGACGTACCTGTGGAGCAGCATCCCCGTGATCGTCGCGCCGCTGACGGGGCAGGCGATCTACCACAACTCCCTCCTGTTCCTGCAGGCGCTGCTGGGCTCCGTGCCGCTGGCGCACGTCGAGGACGTCTGCGACGCGCACGTCTTCTGCATGGAGCAGGCGTCCATGGCCGGCCGCTTCCTCTGCGCCGCCGGGTACCCCAACATGCGGGACATCGTCGAACACTTCGCTGCTAAGCACCCGGACCTCAAGATACAACTGACGGAGTACGTTCTGGCAATGACATGTTCTCGGTTGTTATTAGCTAGAGTTCTGGTGATTTTTTTTTATGATGATTGCTACTTGACCTTGTGTGGTGGTGACTGGTGATCTTGTGATGATATAGGGTGACCGGGGAAGGGGTCAGGATTGTGCCCAACACCAGCAAGCTGCAGGACTTGGGTTTCAAGTTCAAGTACGGAGTGGAGGAGACGTTGGACTGCAGCGTCGAGTGCGCCAAGAGGCTGGGAGAACTCTAGATGCTATATGCTGCACTACACATGCATTGGAATGGAGCTACAGAATTATACCTCCGTCCAAAAAAATGCAACTATTGGTTGCTCGCCACATAAAATGGTTTACATTTGATCAAGTTCTAGTGAATGGTACTCAAATTTATGCCTTCAAATTAATACATTATAAAATATATATTTCATAATTAATCTAATGGTATTTATCTGGTATCATAAATATTGATACTTTTTTATCTATAATATTAGTCAACTTAAGCTAAACATGACACTATGCTAGAATTTCATTCTTTCTGGGACGGATGGAGTATTGTTGTATGGTAGTATCGTGTTCGTACATGTGTAGGAGTATATTCAGTGGCGAAGTCAGAACAAATTTGAGAGGGTGTGTTTGACTTTGTGGTTGTAGATGCAAGGATTTATGATATTATATCATGATGAAAATTTGGTTCTGAATAGTTGGCCTCACCCACCGCAGCGAATATTGATCCACCCCTGAGTACGTTGCATTATTGCGCCATCGCGGTCGATTCCTCCCATCAAAGTTTGAAGTGTTTCAGACTCCCATCAGTTTCCCTGTCATCACCAGAAAAGGAAAAGGGAAAAAATCACATATGGTTTTGTTACAGATTTGCATTTAAAATAATCTACTTGTTGGGCTAGCCTTCGGCAGCGAAGTCTTAGGCAACCCAGTGGAAATCTAAAATAGGCCCGCCTTGGCTCTGCATGGGCGCACACCATGAGCCCAATAAGTTCATGACCCAAGCCCCCACGGTCGCGCGCCTTCCGCCGCCCGTCTAGACGCCTTGCCTTGCCACGGGCATCCCCCATCGCCCACCTAGACACAACATTTGTTGTGAGTCTTGAACCAACTTTTGGATGAAGCTAGAACGTTTTCTTGCGAAGTGTATATTTCTTTTGTTTCACGATAAGAAAATTCTAGGTTCATTTTTTTAAAAAAATATTCCTTGTGAGAATATCATCCAAATATATACTCTAATAAAGTCTTGCTTTAAAACTCTTATTGTAACAGAGACATTTTTTAAGGGGGTGTGGTGTTAAAAGAGAAATAATGTCATCGGGATTTAGATTTTGAGGGTCCCTCTAGAAACTGTGGTGAGACATGATGTCCGGTGTTTGATGAAGTAAAGAGAGGCCTATTACTGCTCCTATATTACGGCCCATAGAAATTCCTCTGAATCGTCAAAAACATCAGAAGGTCGTGACCCAGTGGTAATTGGACGAGTACTATCTCCTACAACTAAAAAAACGAAAGGAAGACAATTCATTCGTGCGACAAATGCTTCGCATCGGGTGTGATTGGTTGCTCTTGGGCTCATGGTCCGGGATGGAGGGGTGGTCCTGGGTGGTTTGGTACATGCTAGAATCATACATTTCGGTGTGTTTGGTTGCAACTTGTGCCCCTATATCGGATGAAGGTGAGTTTGATTGGTTCACAGCTTGCACCAATTTGATGAACGTTCTGGCCATGCATCTTGTGTTTGGTTGGTTGCATGGCACAAGGTGTGAGCACCCATGTATAAGTTTGGTGATCTTACCACCATTTTTTTGAGGAGAAGGACAACAACTCAAACGTTACCTCAGATCAAATTGTATCATCATGAACTAAGACCTTGGAGCATAAGAGATATTACAAACTAATAAAGCAGTCCAACCAACAAAACTCCATCAGCATAACGGTCCCAGTGCCTCACAAGGTCAAAGTCGAAACATGATTACAAGGTTTCAAACTAGATCATCACTGGCAGTTCTTCCCACAGCTGAAAATGAACAACATCAGCACCAGCAACAATAGAGATTGAAACATACATATATGAAATAACAAAGAGCTTTTGCCAATGACAGTGGCTATAGGCTTGATAAAAACTTTCTCATCTTCACAATCTCTGAACTCCAAGTAGGATGCTTCTGCCTCCTCCCTTGAAGGAAAGCTTTTGTAGTAGCAATTAGCAAAACCAGTAACCTGAGAATGGCAAGAAGCCCATGTTCCATAGAACCCAGGTTCTCTCTGTCATGGTATACAACATACCAGGCCATTTCCCCTTCAAACAAACACAAACAACAAATCATAAGATTTTGCAAAATAAGAACTGCTGATCATATGATTTGCCTCAAATAAATATGCCTCTCCACTTGACCTTGAGCCTAGAGCATAAGGAATAAACTGCCAACAGCTAAGCCTCAACATGGCGGAACTGAAACCTTAACATCCCAATTTCCAGTACCTCAACAGGTCAAGGTCATACGATGTTCGAATTGAGGGCAACTGGGACTAATCATCACAGGCACTTCTTGCAACCAAAAATAATGAACAAAAGGAGCACCACCACCAGAGAAGAAAGCATAATACAAGCAACAAACAAGCACGGTGATTTGTTAACCACCGCTAGAGGAGCCTCCACCAACAGTGGCTGTTCTTCACAAGCAATGAACAAGTAATAAAGGAAAAGGACAAATGTATTTGCCTCAGTCATGCAACATTGTTGAAACAAACCATATTGATACAAATTAGAGAAAACAGGTTGACATCATAGGCAAATACAAAAACAAAGCCTCAGCTACTACAAGAATATCAGGTGGCCTCAGACATTGAATTTGATAATTTGATTCATATATACATGTCATTGGTGGCTGCCATCCAAATGAAAAGAACTAATATCATAGGCAACTTTCTTAATAACCAAACACATGGTAGCCATGGAATCTGCTTGAACATCCACTGTTTGCCATCAACTTTAGTATGACATAGATGTTGCTAAACAGTGGATGATTCCAACAGATCTGATGAATGACATGACAAAATAACAGGAAAAGTAAGTACAAACAAGGTAGCCACCTCATTCTTGTATTTTTCATCATTGGCCATAATAGGTTCCCAAGTGTACATATCATTAGCAAATACAAAAGCAAGGCCTCAGCTTAAGAGCATAAACAGTTCAGGCAGGTTCATGGTAGCCATGGAAGCATGGCTACACCCATTCCTAGCCTTCAGGAAAGGCATGCCAAGTCCAGTTGCTTAGGAATGGATGTCAGTCATGGTTTGATGACCAACAAGAGTGAATAAAACAAGACAACAGTTGAGAAGAAGCACAACCACCTCAGATTAGTATAAGTTACATCATAGGCCAAGTATAAACCCCAACATAAAAAATAGTTAACTGCATATCAAATGTTTCAAGTCCACACAACAAGAAAGCATCACCAAGTGTTAATGTCTACACCACATAGATGACCTAGTCTCACATCCATCACCATATGATAATGTCTACACCACATAGATGACCCAGCCTCACATCCATGACCATGTGGTAATGTCTACACCACATAGATGACCTAGCCTCACATCTATCACCATGTCTCCTATGCTATACAAAAATAGGGTCTGCCTTTCTCAGGCAACACATGGTTCATGTTAGCACCACCGTTGGTCAGTGCTACACAACAAAAGAATTGCTACAACATAAGATAGTTAGCAAGGCTATATGCAAAAGGGGGGAGGATGTAAGCAACTAGGCTCTAAGCAAAGTAAGTTGTGCTCAGGTAGGTCCTAAGCCACATGATCCTATGAGCCTCAGTCATTTGAACAAAGCACAGACCCTCTGCCTTGTTCTTCAGCAGGTATCCAAGGGCATACATCAGAGCTTCCTGTGTCTAACCAGGGCAACCCATGACACACCCATAGAGGTCCTCATGCACCTCATTGTGTTGTGGAGCTTTAAGTGCCTCAACAACACCTTGCACAGCCTTAATCATGCCTTTCATGAGCTCAGTTTCCTCCTGTGATATATTTCTCCTTTTCCCACCCCTTTCCTTGTCTTCATTTGCTGCACTGCTGTCAGTAGCAGCATCCTTTGCCTTTCTAGAATTCACATTAGTCCTAAATGACTTAGTGTTTTCATCACCAGTAGTGTCATAGCCTAGGTCAGTAGGTGTGCCAAGAGGCTCATTGGATCCCATGGCATATCTGCCAGTTGCCTGCACTCCACCATAGATGGCTTCTAGCTCCACATAGTACTCAAGGGGAGTGTTTAGGAACTTAGCATCATCAGGGTGGTCCTAGTTAATCCAACACAGTAGAATGTTAGACATAAGTAAGAAGAACTAAGTCAGTCCTAAAACAGTAAGTTTCCAACCTTAGTGTGGCCAATCAAGTGCTCATCATCTAGCATTATCATGTGCAGCTTCTCATCCCAAAGAGCCCCACTAAGATCCTTAAGCCTAGTGTACTTAACTCATCTTGACCTCCATTTGCGCTGGTGATTGTAGATCTAGTTCACTGAGACAGCAATCCCAGTAAACTCTGAAAGCATGGCACCAACCTGCCTAACATGGACCTCTTTGAATGATTTGTCAGTTTGACCCCCAGCTTAACAAGGTCATGAAACCTTCTAAGCATGAAACCAGACTGCACATTAGTCCAGTGCATGGGGCCATTGGCCTGTCCAGCAGTAGCATTCTCATCCTCAACTGCTTTAGCAAGAGGATGGTTGTACCCAACTAAGTGATGACCCTCATCAATGTTGTTAATCTGGTCACCCAACCCTTCCATTGCCTATCCAGAATTTGAAGCATTTGTGGCATGAGGAAAACATCACAAGATAACTTAAAGCAAATAGTACCAGATGCTACAAAGCCACAAAGTTTGCAGGAATCACATTGTTCTTACATCATTGCTCAGTGCTTAGGTCTCATAAATAAGTTATAACACATCACAGAAACCCATTAGAACAAACAACACAAATGGTTCAACAACTAAAGGATCTACTGTTCTGCCACATTTGGGCAGCCCAAGCCTCTCTTTGCTAGGACCATGCCCCATTATCTAGGACATGATCAGGCTGGGTAGCATTGTCAGTGATGTTGGGCGTCCAGGTGGCTTCATCAGGAATGTAGTCTTTATCCCCATGCCTGAGGATCCAGTTGTGTAGAATGCAGCAAGCCAAAACCAGCTTCACTTGTGTTTTATAAGGTGAAATGGTTTGTTGTCCAAGATTCTAAACCTATTCTTTAAAGCACCAAAGGCTCTCTCCACAGTCACTCTTAAAGAGGAGTGCCTTAGATTGAAGAGTTCTCTTTGGTTTTGAGGCCTGTTGGCCCCATACTCTCTCAAATGGTACCTTACACCCCAAAATGGTGGCAAGAAACCAGGCCTCACTGCATATCCAGCATCAACAAGGTAGAACTTTCCTATAAATGTTAACACAAGGACAAGCTTCAATTGGTTGGAAAGGTATCTGTATTGAGTATTGAGAATGGCTGCATTAGGTTTGTATAGTACCTAGAGAGACTCTAAGGCCATCTTGTCTGTCAAGGGCATCAGATAGGATAAGGGCATCATGTGCAGACCCTTCCCAGCCAGCTAGCACATAAGTGAACCTCAAATCAAAGTCCACTACAGCAAGAACATTCTGTGTGGTTGTGCTCTTTCTACCTCTAAAGGCAGGCTGCATGTTCTTAGGCACTCTAGCTAATACATGGGTTCCATCAATGGCTCCTATGCAGTTCTAGAAAAACATAAGACAAAATAGTTTGGGTTATATAATGCATGTGGTCAAATATGTTATGACCAGCAAGGCAGTAAAGGGGTACCAACCTTGAAATAGGGGTACCACCTTCTGCTCCCCAAGATCCTAGGATGCACATTGGAGCTTGGAGGCACAATCAGCTCATTTCTCAACTCCCCACTGCATATAACACCTTTTGAAAGAATCTACTAATTGTTTTCCCAGATCTCCTAAATGTCAGGTCTACCACTCTGAATCTCTCATTGTGGCCTACTACATGCAAAAACAAGGCAACATGTTCTTCAACAGTAGCATTAATGCTATCATTGACCAACCCTCTTTGGCAAAAGAGGTTGCTAAGTTGAAAGAAAGGTGCCCTCCTCATCCTAAGAAGATATTTGCAGTGGACATCATCTGATTCATAAATGTATCTAAGGTTGTTAAGCCTTTGTTGGTCCCTCTCTATCATGGGGCCATAGGTAATGGACCGAGCATCTTCAACCCTTCTCCTAAACCACAAGGAAAACCACGACGCCACTGCTACAATCATAGCAGCAGCAGCATGACGCCTAGCTTGCAAATCCATCTCTAGGAACACAAAGGATAGTTTACCACCAATTAGAAAGAATTGAACCACTTGTGCTGTGAGCTAAAGTGTAACCAAAGATTCAGCCATTAAAAAGGCAAGTTAGACATATCTGCCACACCAAATGGTGCTCCTCTAGTGCCTAAACTATCACAAGTAATGTAATCATCGACCTAGGCACTGAGCTCACTAGGCATATCAAATATAATGCATCATCATCGACAACATCTTAAGCATATAAAAATACCACATCAAATTTCCGCTGCACCAGCAAAGCCACAGATCTGAGTACCAAACATCTAGGAACAGCTGGATCTGAGCCAAAATCACACGGATCTAGTTTCAAACCAACAAGAAAACCCTAGCTCCATATGCAAGCCGCAAACAAAATCACCGCACAAATCAAAGCTCATACAGGGGGAGGGGAGGGGGAGGGGGAGGGGGAGGTGACTTCTGTACCGACATGAGCTGGGGAGGACCGCTAAGGGTCCGCCGGAGATCGTCGGTAGTGACGGCGGATGGAGGCCAACAAGGTGGAAGAGGAGTCACCGCACCGAGAGAGGGGAGGCAACAGAGGCGCCAAATGGGGGAGGTAACCCTAACGCCCACCCGCGTGTGCTCTTTTATCGCAGGGACACCACAATCTCCTGCGCTCGCACCGCGCCTTCCCGCCAAGGACGCACCGTCCGAGACGGTGAGGGAAGCTTGCCTCGAGTAGACGGCCTCAGCCGAGACGGAGGGGGGAGGGGAATGAGAGGATACACCGAAATGATGTGGGTTGGGGAACCAAACATGGGTCAGGTCCACACAGTCGCACCGGATGGGCCTAAGGACGCTACCGTCAGCGCAACCAATCACACCCGTCGTCGGTCTGCCCTCGACACCTACGATCCCGCCTCCCATGCGCGTACCGTGACCGGCAGGTGGGACCCTGCTCGTGCCTCCCACCTCCACCCTAACATTGCGAGGTCTAGCACTCGCTCACACACGCCGTTGCTTCCTCTCTCTCCTTGCCCTTGCGCTGTCGCTCCATCACCGCGCTCCCCACGCCATCATACTCGATGGCCGCCCCAACCCTATGTGGCTAGGGTTTTCCGGCCGCCGACCCCACCCCCAACCCCCGAGGCAGCGCCGCATCGCTGGTAGCCACGGCGCCGCCGACGCCGCGAAGCCGCCGCTGCTCCGCCCTCGCCGGTTCTGATTCGCGACGCGCGCTCCACTCATCCCTCTTCTCGGCTCTGGTTGCCCAACCCTGTGCCGCACTACCACAGGGGCACCGACGAGGGCAAACCCTAGCGTGGTTGAGGCCTCTGACGCGACCAGGTCCTCCTCTACTCCGCTCTCCCCATACGTCGCGCGGAGGAGGTACACATGAGGGCGTGTGGAGGCACCGCGGAAGAGACCAAACAGCCCAGCGCATGACTCCGACAGTGCGCAGTGTCGGCGGCATAGGAGCACGCGAAGCCGGCGCGCAGCCTAGGCGGCACGATAGCGCGTGGACCCGGCAGTGCGGAAGTCACGACCTTGGCACATGAGCTTCCCTAGGCGGCCACGGTAGGCCCTCTTCCCCACTGCTACTGGCTTTACTGGATTATTGCATTGATCGATTGCATTCTTTCCAAGGGTATGCAGTTGTGTCTTTTCCAATCGAGTGAGCTGCAGTCGGCAGCGGCGACCTAGCCATCCCCATCCAGATAGCAAAGGCAGTCTCCAGCGGGTAGCCAATCCCAGAGGTATTTCCTACCTGCATCTCATCCATCCCCCATCTAGGCCTGCGTAGGTAGCCTTGGTGTGAGCAGCAGCAAAATCATTGAACTCATTTAACTTGGAAACACATGAACATCACGGGTTATTTAAATCGGATTTCCTTTGAATTTTACTATGGTTTTACTGTATGTCCTTTTTTAGTGTTTTTCCAGGTCTTTACTCATAGAGCTATCATCCAATTATCATAATTTGTAAGCTACGTGTTTGTTTAGCAGACGCCCACTAGCTGTTCGCTAAAATGTCCCATTCTAAATATTTCCTATTACCATAATCTATAAGTTGTGTGTTTGTTTACCTTTATCTGGTCTCATGTTTAAACAAAGAAGAACTAAATTATGTTGCTGACAAGGCCTATACTGGTTTTCAGTTGTCAGAACAATGATTATCATTCTGCAATATGTAGTTAGTATGGATGCAATTATTATTATTCTGTTGCTCAGAGTCAAAGGTGGTGGCCTGGTGTGCTGGAGGATCAAGGGGAAGAAGTACAACATCGTGAGGAAGCTGGGGACGCACATAGTGAGCCATTGGGGATTCACGGAATGTCTTAGGGACAGAAGGCACCTCCCAGAGGACCCCCGATGGTAAGAGAAGCATTTTTTCTTCAACTATTTTGAATGAAATTGTGGTATGATTAGACAAGTACTTTGTTGCTGTTTCACTTGGGCGAATGCATGGTTAAATGTGAAACTGGAAATAGTAGTTAACTAGGTATGTCTCCACAGATCTGCTGTGTTGATAGAACAAAGTTGCTGTGGACAGTTGTAATCTGTCTCACTTTTTGTTCTGAGATTTGCAATCAATATGTTGACAGAATTTCTCAGATAACACCTTATCTTTCCTTGTGATTAATAGTTGCCAAGAAGAAGGTACAATCCCTTTAAACTAGAAGTCACAGATACCATGGTTCAGCCAGACTCTGTTGCAGTAGAATTGATTCTGCAGGTATATTAGGGTGACAGTTATTGTGTAGTACAATATGACCTTGAAAGATAAAGTACAAAATGTTAGCTATGTGTGACTGTGTTTCCATTATCTAAAAAGTTATATTGATGATGGTGGGGTGCTTGACGACATAAACAAATTTTGTTTCGTAAAAACTAATTATGGTGCAGTTCTGGAAATACTCTTCAATTTCCCTCATAGCTGGGGTTAGCAATAACTATTTAATCACTCAATTATGAAATAAGAGTAGCAGCTCGTCAGTTTGAGTCTCTATCTGCAAGTGACTGGCAAAATGGATCTGGTTTTCATCAGTTCAACTGCAGGCAACCTCTGTCATTGCCATGCGCACATATGTATACCAGGAGCATGGAGGTTTCAGTCATCATCAACTTGGCTGCATCATTGTTCGGAACTTTAATTAGTTCAGTATAGCAGCTCGTAGATCCTTGAATGTGAAATGTCACTTTCGTGCCACAGCCAAGCATTCATTTGTCTGTAAGTGGGTTTACTGGTCCATGTTTGAACCAAAATTCAGAACGTTCATCTAAACTTATAGTCGATACATACACCTCTTATTTTGAAGGAATAGTATCTTGTAATGTTGTCATAGAGTTGCAAATGATGGTCGTCTTGTGTTGTTATCATAAAGTTGCAAACACTTATCTGGAATGTTTGAGCACTGCAGGTGGCTAAGTTATTGGGATTTTTTAACGGTGTTCCAACCTAATTGTATTTATGTTTAATACACTATATGATGGAATTGTTTGATTCATGATTCAGAGTCTTTGCCGGGAACAAGCAGTACCTGTCATTATCATGTTCTATGGGATGTGAACAAATTTGCCACTGATAGTGGCTAAAAAATTCAAGGAAGTTGCAAGTAATTTTCAACAGCTGTGATCCCCTTAATTTTTAGACGAATTGAGTTGGACTGCATTTACTTGGCTATATATCAATTTTAGATTTATATTTTTATGAACTGTGCACTGAGTGTTGCTACCTGAATGCCAATTAATATGATGACTTAAATTTTCATTCTCCAGCGTGGCACAAACTTTATAGGTGTGATGATAAAATAAATAATTGAGCAATAAACAACCTGATATCTTTACCCCTTTTCTTTGATGGGTTTGTGGCCAAAACTCTTGGCACCATCAATAACTCTTCAAGTTAGGTGTAATGCGCCTGTTCGGTGTGCTGCAGCTGCAGGCTGTGCTGCTAGGGTTCTTGGTGGGTGAAGGTAGATGGGGGAAAAGGGTTGCCTTTACTTTGTCTGCTGGTGGTGTCTGTGTGTAACTACGGTTTGCTTTACTGGTTGTCCAGGTGGGGGAGATCCTCAGCCAGGTGAACAGCCCCGTGACGGTTTGCGGTGACATCCAAGTGTACTAAAATTTTAATTCTCAAGTAATTTACTAATTTTACTAATATTACTTGATTTTTTACTGTGATGTATAGTTTTTTATTTTTATATACTAACAATGCACTACCTATAAGTTAGACTTTTGCCTTATGTCAGCCCTTGTCTTGTATGATTTTTTCTGCAAAATTGTGCTAAACTTGTATTGGCAATCTGATTCTGTTATTTAGCATTCTGGTCACCTTTAACCCTTATATCCTGTTGTAATTTTCTTGTGGCAAGTATGTGGATTCCCTTCCAATGTAGTTGACTGTACTGTAATTTTTGTTTCCTAAATTTCAGGGGACTATATTAACCCCTTTTTCTTCTCAAATGCCTTATATTGACATTTTTATATCCAAGGGACATGGGATAGTGCCTTCTGATTTTCTTCATGCCTTTTGCAGGGTAACTTTGATCTTGTGGGTAACAACATAGAGCCTATGTTTTTCATCCAAGATGGGATGAGATCTGGTCCATGCTTTAAAGCCAAACCCAAAGACTAATCTGCACTGGAGACAGAAGAGTAGATTTCTTCTCTCACCACCCGGAGAGCCTACACATGTTTTCCAGCCTTGTAGAACTGGTAATTTGTCATATGCAACTCTAGAATGTATGAGCAATGAAGGCTGAATTTTTTTAATCAGAGGTGAGACCTTGAAAAGATCACCTCTTCTGTTTTTATCCTCAAGGTTGGAAATCAGCATGCCTTCCATCAGTTTTGTACATTAATTGGATGGTATATTGCCTATTGCATTCTTCAAATTAAATGTAGGCTATGTACAGTTATATAAGCAAGGTTCAGCCTTTTTCTACACTATAAATTAACATCAAAGGCTATGTACAATTATATAAGCAAGGCTTCTTTGTTGCGTCCCAGACTGTGACTACCAGTTAATAGCAGAACCATCAATTGAGGTTGTTTTCTCTTGGTAACCTTCTTGCAGCTACTTTTCTTCAAATTTAGCTGCCTATACGAATGCACGATTCGGTTGAGATTTATGTGGATGACATTTGTGACTCTGTCTCTTAGTTTGCCACTCTGTTCTCATGTTGCTTTTCACTGTTTATTTTTCAAGGTCTCTGCGCTTGGAAACAAATAGTATCCATTCCTGTTGCCGAGATCCATGGACATCTACAGGTTTGTTAGTAAATACTTATGTGAATAATGCATAGCACTCATAAGATTAAATCCTAATTACTAAATCCTAAAGTTAGAGGGTTATATATGGTTATATGTGTCCCCTTTTATTATACGGGAAATTAGATCAACTGAATGACTATGGTCAGTATCTCTGCTCCTAGGTACATAATATCAATTGAATGCTGAGTTAATTATTTATTACAGTCCCTAAGAAAAGGTTGACAACCTCATATTGTTTTCTGGTATTCTTTTTTATTTTCTTCCCTTCGAGGTTTTCTTAGCCATTTTCCTTTCATTAATATTCTTTCTTTTGTTTTCCTGCACCCATGTTCCTTGTTTGATTCATGGCTTAATCTACCAGTACATGCTCCTGGCTCTGATGATTCGATTCAGCATCACACGTCCTGTTTTCCTATTATTCTTAATTCTTCACATTTCCAGTGCTCTATTTGCGTGGCCTACATTATTTAATTAAGGGGTGCGTACGGCGGCCTCGGCCTCCTCGGTGGCGCTGCCGACGGTGGCGAGGTCCTCGGCGTTCGGGGTGGCCCCGCTGCGGCGGGTGCGGCGAATGCGCCACGGACGACAAAATCTTATCTGGCCCCGCCCTTCATCGCCGGCTTTGGTTCCTCCATGCTCTTCGGCACCATCGTCAGATCCCTCGTGGATAAGCAGTGAGTGCGCCCCCTCTGCCTTGGGTGAATTCAGTTGATTTCGTTGTGTTTTGGTGGATATGGTGACGAGGATGATGTATTTTGGGTGGTCAGGGGACGGATGAGGGCACGTGTCCCCTACTGCATCAGCTACATCATCAGCTGCATCACCAAGCACTCCCCCAGGCCCCAGTACAAAATTCTTATGATTGGCCGAGTCCTTGGAGGCACTGCCACTTCGCTGCTCTTCTCAGCATTTGAGTCGTGTCTTGTCGCAGAGCACAACAAGGTACCTGCCCATATCCCTCTCTCCACAGAGATGCTGATACCTCGGAGATTACCTTCTTTAATTTTAATCGTAATCAGCTCATCATTTTCCCCATGAAAACAACTATTGTTATTTACATTTTGCTTTTGGTTTTGGTTTTGGTTTTGTGTACATCTGTTGCCAGTACTAGGTATATAGGTTTACTGAAGCTAACAAAAGATAACATACTTGGGAGGTTTCACTTCTAGAGTGCCTCTTATGGTGGGTCAGCACTATCAGAGAAGGAAGAGGAGCCGTGGCTGAGGGGCGCGTGCGATGGGTCTGTTGCCGCGATGGGTGCGGTCACCAGGAGGGTGCGTGGTCGTCACAGATCGGTGTCAGCCGTTCCACTTATCCAATCCAGAGTTGTTAGATTGAGTTGTTATCTTGTTAGCGTTTCCAGTAGTTTGTTAGGAAAGTTTGTTTAGAGAATGCCTATAAGGCCACAACATTTGAGATTATTGAAGGTTAGCCAGAGATTAATTAGAATCTCTCATGCTCTATCTTTGCGTGTTCTCTCTTCTCGACGTGGCGTCGAGAACCTAATCGTCGGGCACCTAAGCCACGCCCGCCTACCTCCCATTCATATTTCCTACGCCATAAGCAAGCACTTCCAACAGTGCCAGTACACTATGTATAAAATGATCGAACATACCTGAATTAGAATACAATTAATAATGTTTGGAGTAAAGTTTCAATGATAAAAAGTGTAATGCATTGCAGAACAGTGCATCAGGAATTGAGGATCACTTTATTGCCGTCTTCTTGTCACTTGTAAGCAGTCCATTTATTTTCTCTTTTGTTTGATTTGAAGCCCTTATTGGCAGGTCTGGTGTTCCCACGCTTGACCAGAACAAGCCAGTAATTAAAATTGTGGCCCAGTCCAATTAGATTTTTTAGGACAATGGACTTTCCTGATGATAATTAGTACATTTCTGTACCGATATGTACAAGTACCACGAGAAGTCCATTGTCGCATTGCACTATACTTTTTGTCTATATCAATGTTTTTTTTACTAAATGTCACTTTAAGGCCGGAATTTAATTTCATAGTATTGCTATTTTATTGTGCGATCCGTATGTTTTTAGTACAAAAGTTTAGCTGTTTCCGTAGCAACGCACGTGCATGCTACCTAGTTTACTAGCAGTTCTGATCGATTACTATTGGCTCACGATCTATTACTTCGCTGCCGCTGGCGCTTCGCGAGAGAACAATGGCATGTTCTTGGTTGTTATTAGCTAGCTGCTCTGGTGAATTTTATGATGATGATTGATGCTTGACCTTGTGTGGTGGTGACTGGTGATCTTGTGATATAGGGTGACGGAGGAAGGGGTCAGGATTATGCCCAACACCAGCAAGCTGGAGGCGGACTTGGGTTTCAGGTTAGTATGGAGTAGAGGAGATGCTGGACTGCAGCGTCGAGTGCGCCAAGGTGGCTGGGAGAACTCTAGATGCTATGCTACGCTACACATGCATGTGCAGCATTGGAATTCAGCTACAGAACTACTGTCGTATGGTAGTACCGTGTTTGTACGTGTGTAGAGTATATTCGTTGGCGGAGTCAGAACAAGTTCGAGAGGATGTGTTTGGCTTGTGGCTGCGGATACAAGAATTTATGATATTATAAAGTGCAAATATCGTGAAAATCTAGTTCTTGATACTATTTTTTGTTTTTTCGTGAGTGCGGCCTCACCCACCGCAGTGAATATAGATCCACACCTGAGACCTGAGTATATTGCATTACGGCCTTGTTTAGATCCCAACTCGAGGGTGACCAAATTTGCACAGTGCCACCCCCGAGTACTGTAGCACTTTTTGTTTTTAGTGGTAATAATTGTCCAAATTTTGATTAATTAGGCTCAAAATGTTCGTCTCGCAAAGTACAACAAAACTGTGCAATTAGTTTTTGATTTCATCTACATTTAGTACTCCATATATGTGCTGACATTTTGATGTGATGGGGAATCTTCTTTTTACATAGTGGAATTTGGGGGTGAATTCTGAAATCTAAACTAGGCCTATATTGTGCCGCCGCGGTCGTTTCCAACCATCAAAGTTTGAACCGTTTCAGGCTCTCGTCAGTTCATGATCAAAGAGGACAACGCCCCCGCATCGCTCCTCCTTGGGGCAACTCGAGCAGAAGCTCGAAACCTTGTCGCCGCCCGCATCCCTCCTTGCCCGCGCCTCGGCTCCGCCCGAGCAGGTCGCCGGAGACTCATGCGACCGCGAGGAAGGCGGTGGCGGGCGGAAATTTTCCGATGGATTCCCGCACTTGTTTCCCGTGCCGAACGGTTCCAGGCGCCACGCACTTCTGCTTGCACGGTGTTCCAGCAGGCCCACATGCGGCCCACGTGCACGAGCGATGGAGCAAGCGCAAGCGCGGGATTTCCGACCAGGAAGCGTCCGGGTATGTCCAAGTACGTATGTTTTTTTTTCTTTTTTATATATAAACGCATGTTTTCCCTTTTTTCTTTTTTATTTTATTTTATTTTATTTTCCTTTTCTTTTCTTTTTTCTCTTTTTCTTTTTTTGTTCTCCGTTCTTTATTTGTTTTATGTTACTTTTTATTATTCTGTTCATTTTCATTTTTATGTTTATTATTTTTCTTTTTTCTTTTCTTTTCCTTTCTTTTTTTTCTTATTATTCTTATATGCCGTCTTTTTTTTATTTTTTTCTTTAAATCCAGGCTGTTACGTTAGTTTTTTTATTTATTGTATTTCTTTTTTCTTTTCATTAATATTTTTCTTTTTCTTTTTCTCCTTTCTTATTATTTTTTTTATGTTCGCGTGCTGATGTTCTAGTTTTATCTTTTTCTTTTTTCTTTTCTTATTATTTTTTAACGATGTTCTATGTTGTGTTTTTTATGTTTATGTAGTATACAAGTTTTTTATGTTCACGTGTTATACATGTAATGTTCTGTGATTTTTTATGTTCTCGTGGTATATATGTGATGTTCTATGATATTTTTTGTGATGTTCGCGTAATATACATGTGATGTTCTATGATGTATTCAGTGATGTTCACGTAATATATATTTGATGTGTTATAATGTATTTAGTGATGTTCTATGGTGTATTTAGTAATGTTCACTTAGTATACATGTGATGTTTTATAATGTATTTGGTGATGTTCACGTAATATATATGCGATATTCTATAATGTATTTAGTGATGTTCACTTAGTACACATGTGATGTTCTATAGTATATTTTTAGGATGTATTTAGTGATGTTCACGTAATATATATGTGATGTTTTATAATGTATTTAGTGATGTTTTATGTGGTATTTATTGATGTTCACTTAGTACATATGTGATGTTCTATAATATATTTTAGAATGTTTCAAAAGTATTCCTATGATGTTCTTTTAATTTTTTTCTATTACGTGTTTTTATTTTTTTCTTCATACTTTGCTCTAGATTTTATTATTTTTTTATTTATGTTACTTATTTATTTATATATATATTATAATACCAATTTCATGAACCTAAAATTATAATATCGTTCTTCAAAACCGAGAACATTATTTCTACGAAGACGGAACATTGTTCTCTGAATTAGAATATTGTCACTGCTCAATAGATGAAAATGTTCTATCTTCATAATATAAATGTTCGTTAATAAAATTTTATCTAAATATATTTATGTGAGATCTCGTTTTGAAGGATTTATTGCAAGAAACCCGATTGTGTAATCGGATTTTAGTTTAGATGTTTGATTTATGAGTTATGACTTTTTTTAGTTCGTAGAAACTACATGCAAATACTAAGAGGGTATGCATGAGCTGACGCTAGCCGAGGTGGGGCCGTGCGCGAGTGGACGGACGGACGGGAGCACACAGCGCAAGTATCGACGACAATCTTTCTTCTGTCTGTGCGCGTGCGTGGTGCGAAATAATTACGAATGCTGGAGGCGGGAAAATGGGTGGGTGGGAAACCATCGGCACTGGGTTACGATCCGATTAATCGGACACTAAGACTCCCCGGTGGCAGGGCTTCTTCCACTGTGGCCATGTTTAGATTCCCAATTCTCCCACCAAATTCCACTATGCAAAAAGAAGATTCCCCGTCACATCAAAATGTCGGCAAATGCATGGAGTACTAAATGTTGATGAAATCAAAAACTAATTGTACAGTTTTGTTGTACTTTGCGAGACGAACATTTTAAGCCTAGTTAGTCAAAATTTGGATAATTTTTACCAAATACAAACGAAATGCTACAGGAATTCTGATACAGTGTTTTTCACCCCCAATTCCGCAATCTAAACGAGGCCTGTGTCTGGACCACCGGGTTTTCGTCTGACCCCGGCGCACGTGCGATGCTGACAAAGGCCGATATCAGATCGATGGGGCCCTGCAACATGAAACTGTGGAGCAGTGGTTGTGCCATGGACTAATTGTCGGATGATTTAGCTCTGACAATACCTAGCAACTAATTGCCCAAGATGAATCAGATGGTAGCACACGAGGCACGGGGAGCCCTACGTCCAATTTGAAGGTGGATCGCCCGTCGAGGGTGCCTCGTACGAGTCGGAACGTAGTCGAGACGTCCCGTCGAGCTGCCTCGTACGAGTCGGAGCGTAGTCGAAGTGTCTCGTCTGCTATTTTGGCTCATTTTGTTTGCGGGTAGCGTTTTATTTTTTTAGTCGTTGATTGTGGGTACCCCTAGTTTTGGGTACTCGACAGTAGCCCCCGAGCCTTTAGGTGAGTGTGGGTCACTCTCACAGAGGCTCAGTGGTTCATGAACTGAAGTCGTAGCGTTGTAACCTCTTCTGATGGGGGCGCGCGAGCGCACCCGCCGGGTGTAGCCCCCGAGGTCTTGGTGGAGTGTTTTGACTCCTCCGAGGTCTTTTGCACGCTCTTTTTGAGAAATGTTCTCGGATCGTGGCGTGTTCTGTCTTTTTTTGCTCGAGGTTTGGCTTTCTGCGGCCGAGCCTCGAGCCTTGCGCGCATGAGGTTGATCAGAGTCTTGGCCGTCTTTTATCGTTCGACCCTCATGCTCCCTTTTCAGGAAAAAGGAGGAGGGGTGGGGAACGTCGTACTACCCTCGTTAACAGGGAATTTGAGTGGGAGCCCGTGCTCCATTTGATAGGAGTCGGCTAGCGGCCACTGAGGCACTCTAAAAAATGTCAAAGAGTAGTCGTGTGGATCTCGATTCCTTGCGATAGGATTCGAGGGCTCGATGCCTCCCTCCGAGGGGATTCCTCCGTCGACCTCTCTTTTAGCCTCGAATACGTCTCGGGGTGCCTCGAGAGCGTCGCTCGAGCCCTGGCCTTGTATGGGTGCATACCTAGTCGTCCCTGACTCTATTACTCGAGGGCAGCTGTCGAACCATGGTCGAGGGCCAGCTTTCGATCCCTTGAGGTTTACGTCAGGCTCGGAGCCCGTTACCCATGCGTTTGGGAATATCCGTCCGCGGATCCTTCTCCTACCCATTTCGGGCGCGTCTTTTCAGGAGGGGAAGCGAGATCGGCGCGGTAGTGGGCGGCGTGGTGCGATGGTTACGGCGTGCACAGCGGACACGTGCCCATATCTGCGGATTTTCAGGGAGCGGTTAGGTAAGGTCATTGAATGCAAAAACTGCTCCTACCTTTTCGTCCGCCCGTTGGACTTCCATCGGGGTATAAGAGCAAAACCCGAGGTTCCATTTACCCTTACGAGCCCTTTGCATTCTCGCCTTCCCTGCCTTTCTTCACCCCCTTTGCCATTTTGCGCCCTTCAGCCACCGTCCAGCGTCGCCGTCGTTCCTTTGCCTGCATCGCTTCTTCGACAACAATGGCAGGCAAAAGTCAGATCCTCCCCGCCGACGCTTGGGCCCATTCCTCAATAACGGAGAGGAAGTTGGAGGATCTGGTTCGCGATGGGCTTCTGCGGCCGAGGACGAGTCGGACCCAGCCGGAGTGGAGAGTGCCGCCGTCTGACCACCGGGAACCGACGCCCCCAGAAGGTTGCGTGGTGAGCTTTATGGCCTTCCACGAGAGGGGGGTCGGCATGCCGGCCAGCCCCTTCATGCGGGAGCTCCTCCACTACTACAAGGTGGAGCTGCACCACCTCGCCCCCAACTCCATCTCGTAGGCTGCCATTTTTGCGGCGGTCTGCGAGGGATACCTGGGGATGGAGCCACAGTGGAATCTGTGGCTCCACCTCTTCAGGGTAGAGCACTTCGCCAAGAAGGCGGGCGAGCGAGGGGTGCAGCGCGCAGTGCACGCGGGGAGCTGCACCCTCCAAGTCCAATCTGGTCGAGGCGATCAGTACATCCCGGCGCAGTTGATCTCTTCGAACAGCGGCTGGCACGACGGCTGGTTCTACTTCTGCAACGACGACGACCAGCTACCGAGGTACTCTGGCCGGGTGCTGATGGCGTGAGAGGAGAACTGGACGTACGACGTCGTTGAAGACGACAAGCCAAAGCTGGAGCCGCTCCTCGATGCGCTAAGGAGGCTCCGTCAGTGCGGGCTGACGGCGGGGATGGTGGCCGCGGTGTTCCACCGCCGGAGGGTGCTACCGCTGATACAATGCCGGCTCTGGCTCTACGAGATGACACCGGAGGCGTCGTTGGAGGGGAGCAGGATGTCGCACGAGTCCCTCCCCCTCGGCGAGGTCGCCTGACGTGCGTGGTGGATGGTGGGGAGCTTCCGGCAGGAGGACATCGACAGAGTCCTGATGCGCCCCACCCAGGGATTTGAGCCCCTGGTAAGTGTTGTTTTTGACGATCTTAAGTTTTTTTGCTTCCCGATTCCTTCTACTAACCCGGTCGAGGTCTGTGTACAGGATCTGTCGGTGGTCAAGGAGACACGGCTGCCGGTTCTAGAAGATCGGGTCGCTCGGGAGGCTCGACGCCTCTTGGCGACCCAGAAGAAGGAAAAAAAAAGACGCTGCCAAGAAGCGTCAAATCCACCAGGCCCTCGAGCAGGAGACGTTGAAGAAGCGCCGTTGCCAACAGAGCCTCGACGGGCTCCCGCTCGAGGAGTCTCCCTCTAAGATGGTCTCGGGGGAGGACGACGATAGCGATGACGATGACGCCTGGTCACGGTACGACACCGCGACTTCCCTGGTGGACCTCCCCGATGTGCGCCCCTTTATGGAGCCCATTGGGGGGTCGACCTCCCAGGCGTCGAGGGTGGCATCGACGCCCATCGAGGGGGAGGGAGAGCCAAGGGAGAGAAGGGTCGGAGCGGGGCCTTCAGCGAGAGGAGCCGTCTCGCCTGGGGTCCCTCAAGAGGGGTCGGTGGCGCCGCCCCAGTGAGCCCAAGCGCCTCAGGCTCAGATGGCGGTCGGGGCAGCGGCGTCGGCATCAGAAGCCGGGGCACCGTCGACGGGCATGAGGACCCGAGGCCAGCTAGCCTCGGCAGCGTAGAGGACCTTGGACGCCCCGCTAGCCAGGGCTCTGAGGAGCACCCGGCCAGCAGGAGGCTCGACGGTAGGGCCGTCGCAGGCGCCGTCGGGTGGCTCTGGCCTACCGGGGTCTAGGCCCCTGGTTCCTTTATCTGGGTAAGTTTTTTGCCCTATTTTTCGTGATTAGTGATCCTGTTTTTTATTCTAACGCGCTTGTTTGTCGCTCAGGCATAAGCATAAGGCGGAGCTCACGGGTCCGACTCCCGTGAAGGCACTCAGGTCGGGCGCCGCCGCGATGATGCGGACGGCGGCCGATGACGTCGCCTGGGTCGCGAAGTGCCAGGCTGCGACGGAGCGGCTTAGGTAGCGGGAGGCGGTTGCCCGGACCGGGGCAAGCGCCCAGGAGATCACCGGCTCTGATCCCACCGTGCAGGGGTCAGGGCCGGTCGAGGCGGTCCCGGGCGATGCCAGGCTCGAGGTGCCCGGCACTGGTGGGTCAGAGCCTGGGTCGATCGTGACGATCCAGGCGACCGTCGAGGCCGCTGAGGCTGAGACATCCGTCCACGACGCAGGGTGGGTGGATGTTGACAAATTGAAGGAGGTGGTGGAGGCCCCGCCTGATGGGGACGTGATTCCCGATCTTCCGTCTGGTAGAAGGTAACTATCATTTTAGGCGGAGAGTGACACACCAATCCGGCTTCAAATTGAATGACTGAATCCTGCAATCTTAGCACCACAACTCCTCTGGTTATCAACTGTGTCTCCAACCATTGACCTCGCCACAAAGGCTAATCCCTGCCTATGAAACGAAGAACACAAGTAAGAACTCAGAAGAACGCAGCTCAAGATTTGGGACAAACTGCAGATGAATGATTAAGTTCTCAAGTGGGGTCTCACAAACCGATGAAACGGTGACTGTCAATGGACAGATTGATCTAAGAAAAACCCAAAACCTAATGATGGTGGTGGCACATGAATATAAAGGTCTTAGGGTCACCGCCTACCCTGGACGCGCCCTCCTAATGGACTCAAGATGATACATGGTCCATTGGACCAAATACGGTGACGCAGCACCTGGGCAGAATCTGGACGCTGATTTGTTTCGACAATTCCTGTGGATTCCGAAGAGATTTTGACGTGATACCACTTGTATTGGCTTCCTTATCAAATTATCTTTCCAACCATATGTGGATCATCAAAAACGGAGTCCGTACACATCCTGGGTGACCAGTTCAAGACAGACTGGTCCTGAAAACCGAAGCAGACTTGAAATCATGTTGGGCTAGGCCTCAGACTTCTATTGGACGTCCTGGCTGGTCATCATCGCCTCCACCACTTCCTCTAAGTTCCTCATGACTCTCTCCAATATTCCTAATTAATATAACATCATTAGGTAGCAATCTATTCTCAAAAGTATAAAAAGGATCACTTAGGATCGAGCTCACCTCTAAATTAAGTTGTCGTCTTCGGGCTCAGGTCATTGGACCTCCTTGCATACCGAATGAAGGAACAGCAGGTGCATCTAAAGGAGTGATGTCCTCATCATCCTCCCCCTCTTGAAATGGAGTCATCCTCGACTCAAGCTCATCTTCTTCTCCCAAGTAAGGTGTCAAATCTGCAATGTTAAAAGTAGGACTAACCCCGAACTCGGGTGGCAACTCAAGCTTGTATGCATTATCATTTATTTTCTCAATTATCTTATAAGGACCTGCAGCTCTTGGCATTTATTTAGACTTACGCATCTCTAGAAATCTTTCTTTTCTCAAATGTAGCCAAACTAAATCACCCGGATCAAGTTTAAGTTCTTTTCTTCCCTCACTACCAGCAACCCTATATTTTTCATTCATCTTTTCAATATTTATTTTAGTTGTTTCATGCAACTTACGAATAAAATCAGCACGCCTACTAGCATCAATATGTGTTCTCTCAGAGGTAGGTAATGGCAAAAGATCAATAGGAGCACGAGGATTAAAGCCATACACTACCTAGAAAGGACTTACCTTTGTGGTGGAGTGTTCCGCCCTGTTATACGCAAACTCCACATGTGGCAAACACTCTTCTCACATCTTCAGGTTTCGTTTCAAAATGGCTCTCAACATGGTGGACAATGTATGATTCACTACCTCAGTTTGTCCATCAGTTTGTGGATGACAAGTTGTAAAAAATAACAGCTTTGTCCCCAATTTATTCCACAAAGTGCGCCAGAAGTGACTCAAAAATTTTGCATCTCGATCTGAAACAATAGTAGACGGCATACCATGCAAGCGAACAATTTCTTGAAAGAACAGGTTAGCAATATGAACAACATCATCGCTTTTGTGACAAGCAATAAAATGTGCCATCTTAGAAAAACGATCTACGACCATAAAAATACTATCCCTCCCCCTCTTAGTCCTTGGTAATCCCAAAATAAAATCCATAGAAATATTAGCCCAAGGAATAGAAGGAACGGGAAGAGGCATGTACAAACCATGTGGGTTCAACCGCGACTTAGCTTTTTGGCACGTGGTACACCGGCCTACAAATCGCTCAACATGTTGCCTCATCTTAGGCCAAAAGAAGTGTGTGGACAGCACCTCCTCTGTCGTCTTGGCACCAAAATGCCCCATCAATCCGCCTCCATGCGCTTCCTGCAACAACAATAGTCGAACGGAACCAACTGGAATGCATAGGCGGTTAGCTCTAAACAAAAACCCATCCTGCAGCATATATCAAGCTTGTCGTCTAATCTAGGAATAGGATGATGATACCTTATTGTGATATTTGTAATGGCTCTACAATCCACACACATGCGCCAACTACCATCTTTTTTTAGAACCAAAATAACTGGCACAACACAAGGACTAAGGCTCTCACGTACATACCCGCGGTCCAAAAGATCTTGGACTTAGCGCTGAATCTACTTAGTCTCCTCGGGGTTGGTTCTATAAGTAGTTCGGTTTGGCAAGGCTGCTCCAGGAATCAAGTCAATCTGGTGCTCAATGCCTCGAATAGGTGGAAGTCCTGGAGGTATGTCGGAAACACATCACCATACTCCTGCAAAAGGTTAGTGATAGCAGGTGGCAAAGTGCTAAATATCATCAATCAAAAATAAAGCATCTTTGCATACCAAGGCATAGCACACATCATTAATCTCTGCTAAGTCAAGCTTAGTAGCAACCATCACTGGATTTTTCAATTTAGTTACATGCTGATTTCCAGTTTTAGCAGAAACTTGTTTGGATTCACTAGCTATTCTATCCTTTTCAACTTGTACAATTCGAGCAGGAGTCATTGGTTGTAAAGTAATCTTTTGCCCATTATGCATAAGAGTATATGTATTACTTCTACCATGATGGATAGCATTATTGTCATATTCACAAGGTCTACCCAACAAAAGAGAGCAAGCTTGCATGGGTACCACATCGCAATCTACAAAATCAGAATATGGACTGAGAGAGAAATGCACACGTGCTGTTTGAGTTACCTTGGCCTTACCCGAATCATTGAGCCACTGAATGTGATATGGATTCTTATGAGGACGCGTTGTCAACCCAAGATTTTTGACCAAATCAGCACTTACTAAATTGTTGCAGCTTCCGCCATCAATAATTACTCGTGCACGCCGATCTTTAATGACAAACAAAATCTAGAACAAGTTATGACACTGTTGCTCGGCTTCCCCCATTTGTGTACTAAGAACACGCTGCACAATGCATATCTTCTGGTTTCCAGCATCATTGGAGCCCAAAGAAAGACCATGTTGTTCCTCATTTGAAGCCGGTTCCTCTTCAGCGTCATCCTCTATATCAGAAGCACTGACATAGCCTCCATCTTCTGTAACAATGTATGCGCGCTTGCTAGGACACTCCCTTGCCATATGGCCAAGTCCTTGGCAACGATGGCACTGAATGGTTGAAGAGCATCCGGTGGAAGCCACAAATGAGGAACTCTTAGCCAGAACCTGTAAACGAGTCTTACCAACGTTCGAAGGAGTAGTTGCTGGTAGTGTTGATTGTATGCTCGCTGATGAAGGAGATCGTGCGCTTGTAGATGGCGCTGAAGGTAGTGCTCCCGACAACTTGGCGGTCGGCGGCATGTTGGTCTTGGGCGCGTAGGAGCTGCCGTAGTTGCTTCTGCTCCTTGGTGGTTGTTGCTGCTGCCGTCCCTGCAATTCTTTCTCTGCAAGCATAGCAATCTGGAACAACTGGCCGGTGGTGTTAAAGTCTTTATAATCAACAATATCCTGGATCTCACGACGCAAACCACCATAAAATGGCACAATTTATCCTCGGGGTCCTCCACTACCCCACATCGCATCATGCCCTTCTAAAGCTCTGCAAAATATTCTTGTACCGACATATCTCCCTGCTCTAAACGTTGTAATTTCTTGCACAAATCTCGTTTATATGATATAGGTACAAATCTATCACGCATGCTAAGTTTAAGGTTCTCCCATGTATTAGGTTTTTGCGATAAAGAAGCCCACCAAATTAGAGCAAAATCTTTAAATTCACTAGTGGCTTGTCTAACTTTATAGCGATCAGGTACAAGATGGGCAGCAAACTTTTGTTCGACTAACATCTCCCAATCTAGGTATTCCTCAACATCATATTTCCCAGGAAAAGAAGGAATGGTAAATTTAAGTTTAGCCAAAGGATCATCGTTAGTTCTATTACCTCCCATACCTGTTCTATTCTTTTGGAGTCGTCTCCTACGCAGACGGTTGGCGTTGGTTGCGATGTTGTCAGGCAATCCATCAGAACCATATACTACATCTTCCTCCAATTCAGGAAAACCATCGTCATTGTCATCATCCTTGTTTTTGTTATCTTCATCCTCAGGAGAAGGATTGATCTCTAAATTTTGAATCCTCCCTGTTAAGTTGGCAACTCGCCTGTCCATACTCTCAAAGTCATGATGGAGACCTCTAATTTCTTCTTTTAGTGTGCCCATCTCTTGCTTCAGGAGATCCAAAAGGTCCTGCAATTGACTAGACAAAACAGGAACGTCATCTGGCATGGTTAGTTATCAATAAAAGATCCTAGTAACTACTTGGGATCAGTTGGTGGAATCACACCCTCACACACGTCTTACCAAGTTCTTACCAAGTTCTTACCAACACGAGAAGAGGATGGCAACCGGAGGCTTGGTTGTGATACCTGTGAGGAAGTGGCACCACGATTGCAAGGTCCTTTTCTATACTGATCTGAAGAATATGTGGAGCTTGGAAGGCAAACAAGTAGGAAAAATATGTATATGTGGCACACAAGTCAGTAACAGATAGTAATGCTGAATTATAGTCCCAATTACTTGTTCTGGTTGCTGGTCTCACGTGTTCCAAGTACCAAGTATGTGTGACAACAAGTGCAGAGAAACAAGTATGATGGATAGCAGAAGCAACAGGAACAATGCTCAAGACAGCACACGCTAACACTGCTCACTTAGGCCTTCTCTATGTGCTCCTCTAGATATTGTTCCAATTTTGCTCCTCTTTTTTCTCTATTTTTGGGTTGTTGTTGTTTTTTGGGAATCTTTGACTTTTTATTTTTATTTTTTAATATTTTTTCTTCACTTAGGAGCACATAAGAAGTAACCACAGAAAATTTGAGCTTAAACAAGTGAAAGACGTGGCCTGTGGAAAATTCAGAAGATGGGTCCAAACTTGAGAAAAAGCTTGTGACCAGGAAAAGAGGATCTTGTGACCAGTTTTTGGCGAAAATAAAATTTTTGAACCCCAGCAAGGCCAGGGATGGACGGATCCAAAAAAATTTCTGATCGATTTTGATATATGGAACGTCGAAATCCGAGTTCGTATGCGAAAACTGGACCAATTTCAAGTTTGGACTCCGAATTAGAGGACAAAACAGGAATAATGCGCACAAAAGTGGTCACGAAGGCTAGAATTTGATGGAATCGATGGGGAAAAACACACGAACTAGACTCTAACACAAACTAACCAGTAACAAGACGTCAATCAGGACACAAACTCAACACGATGGACTCTGAAACTAAAATATGCAAAGGCTATGGCGTGGAAAGGTTCTAGAATAGGAAAACAAATATGGTTGTGGACTATGGGACAATTTGAAACACTCAAACTAGGGAATAAATACGAACCTGATGGTATACCTTAGCTCTGAATACCACTTGATGGGAACATGATTCCCGATCTTCTGTCAGGTAGAAGGTAACTATCGTTTTAGGCGGAGAGTGACACACCAATCCGGCTTCAGATCGAAAGACTGAATCCTACAATCTTAGCACCACAACTCCTCTAGTTATCAACCGTGTCTCCAACCGATTGACCTTGCCACGAAGGATAATCCCTACCTGCGAAACGAATAACACAAGCAAGAACTAGGAAGAACGCAACTCAAGATTTGGGATAAACTGCAGATGAATGATTAAGTTCTCAAGTGGGGTCTCACAAACCGATGAAACGGCGACTGTCAATGGACAGATTGATCTAACCAAAACTCAAAACCTAATAACAGCGGTGGCACATGAATATAAAGGTCTTAGGGTCACCGCCTACCCTAGACGCACCCTCCTAATGGGCTCAAGACGATACATGGTCCAGTGGACCAAATACGGTGACGCAGCACCTGCACAGAATCTGGATGCTGAATTGTTTCAATAATTTCCATGGATTCCGAAGAGATTTTGATGTGAGACCACTTGTATTGGCTTTCTTATCAAATTAGCTTTCCAACCATATGTGGATCATCGAAAACGGAGTCCGGACGCATCCTGGGTGACCAGTTCAAGACAGACTGGTCCTGAAAACCGAAGCAGACTTGAAATCATGTTGGGCTGGGCCTCCGACTTCTATTGGACGTTCTGGCTGGTCATCGTCGCCTCCACCACTTCCTCTAAGTTCCTCATGACTCTCTCCAATATTCCTAATTAATATAACATCATTAGGTAGCAATCTATTCTCAAAGGTATAAAAAAGGATCACTTAGGATCGAGCTCACCTCTAAATTAAGTTGTCGTCTTCGGGCTCGGGTCATTGGACCTCCTTGCATACCAGATGAAGGAACAGTGGGTGTATCTGAAGGAGTGATGTCCTCATCACCTCCAGAGGCGGGGCAAGAGGCGGCGCAGTCGGAGGAGCCGCAGCCGCAACAGGACCGGCCGACGGAGCCGGCGGTCGAGGTGGAACGGGGGGCGGTCGTGCCACCGCCTATCGTCCAGGCGGTGGTGCTGGTAGTCGAGGCGCCAGCCCCGCCGCAAGAGTTGACCCCAGCTCTGATCGACCTCACCGTCGACGATTCTCCTACTGACAAAGGAAAGCCGGAGGCGAACGTCGAGACGGCCGAGGCCTCAGATCAGGCCGATACCTCTACGGCGTTACGGGGTGACCAGGCCGAGGCGTCGGCCGGGTGGCCGGACTTTGTCAGACTAGCGCTCGTGCGGGCGAAGGAGGAGCTTTCGCGCTGGGGCAGGTTGACCCTTGAATTCAGGGACGCGTCCAACCCTGGCGCCGAGCCCTTCTTTGCACTCGACGACAAGGACGAGGTGCAGCACTAGGAGTACCTCGAGGGACTCCGAAAGCACTCGTTGCAGTCCCTGTGCATGGTCTCGGACACCCTGGTGCGGAGCATGTCTGAGGCCTTTGAGGTAAGCCGGGTTCGTTAGTCTTTTCCTGCGCTTTATCCTTCCCTTTGCCTTGGTTCTAATTGTTAGGTTTCAACTGTGCTCAGGAGCTCAAGGAGCGTTCTCACCGCAAGTCACTCTTCATTCGTCATGAGAGTGGCATGTGGGCGGCGCTTGTCCGTCAACGGGCCCTGGTCGAGGAAGCCAACAAGCGGCTATCCCAGAAGAGCGCCGAGACGGCCGAGCTCCGCGTCGCCCACGCAGCGATTAGGGAAGAGGCTGCGCAGGCCCAGGAGGCCGAGGCCAAGGCGCGTGAAGACATAGCAAGGGCTCGAGAAGAGGCTGTCAAGGCCCGTGAGGACCTCGCGTCGCTGCTGGCGCGTGTGAAGGAGCTTGAGGAGGACATCGCCTTAGTCGGTGGTCAGTGCGATGCCCTCAACATCCAGGTCGAGATGGTATCCACCCGCGTCATAACCTTGCAAGACGAGGTTGTGACGTTGAAGGGGACGGTCCGAGAGAGGGACGAGGCTCTCTCGGGCACCTGCTGAGAAATTGAGGTGCTGAGGGCGATGGTCCATGACAAGGACGAAGCTCTTCGAGTGTCTGAGAAGACGTGCGGGGAGCTGCGTGACGAGGTCATGGGTTGGCAGACCCACTCCGACGGTAAAATTCTTGTTGTGTTGTGGCCTTGGCATCGAGGTCCTAGGCTTATGCTAACTTGGTGTTTATGTTTCAGAGTTGGAGAAGCAACAGCAAACGGCTCAGGCGACGGCCACATCGTTCCAGAACCTCTTCGAGGCCGAGGCCGTGCGGACTCAATTGCTCCAGGGCGCCATCACCTCAGTATGTAATGGCTTGGGGGTCGAGCCCAACGCCGACACCGAGGAGGACGCCCCGGGGAACTCCTTCGTCTGTCGGATGGTGGCGCTGGGCCACCTCGTCCGCGAGAGGATACGAGGCGGGCTTCATCACGGCGTGAAGAGGGCTCTGGCGGTCGTTCGGTCTGGATTCGTGTACGACATGGACCTCATCGCTGACGGCTTCATCACGGATCTAGATCGTACGGACGAGGAGAATGAAGTCGCCTGCCTGGGTCTGATCGAAGCCGCTGAGGAGCATGGGATTCGCCTCGCCAAGCTCTTTGAGGTCGAGGTGGTTTCGCCTGTTGATGACGAGGGCCTGTGAGCCGAACCTAGGCATGAAGGCCCGTGTAATAAGTTAGTATTTGTAACTTTGGTCATGATGGTCTCGGGGGCCTTGAAACGTTTAAGTATAAACTTGTACTGGTTGTTAAGTTTCGTTCGAGTTTTTTCTTCCCTTTATCGCTTGAATCACATTCTCGCATGATTTACTTAGCGCGCGGTCGTGCCCCTTGGCATAAGGAAGCGAGTGGAGGTACCGTAGCCTTGGAGGCATAAGTGATCTCGTGGCTCGACTGCCCTTGAGCTTTAGGGTGTGTTTGCGGCCTTACAGATCGTGTAAGAACTTGATTCGAAGCAAACGGGGATGTGAGTTTTTTCAAAGTCGTGAACTGTAACTAGGTCTACTTAGCGTGCGGTTGCACCCCTTGGCATGAGGGGTGAGTGGAGGTACCGTAGCCTCGGAGGCGTAAGTGATCTCGGGGCTCAACGACCCTTGAGCCTCAGGGTGCTCTTGCGGCCTTGTCGACCTATGTGACAGTTCTCTTTTTTGAACAAGCTCGAAAAAATGTGAGTTTTTTGGGGATACGTAGGGGGTTCCCCCCTTGCAGCCCCCGAGGGAGGGTCGACTCTGAGGAAACAGGATCGATCCTTCCTGGTTGTTATGAAAACAAAGCTTTGAACACCGCTGTATTCTTTATTAATGAGATTGTGAAACAATTTACAGAGCCTCGAGGCTTTAAGGAAAAAAGCGACGTAGTTGTTCAATGTTCCAAGGCTTGGTGAAGATTTCACCTTTCTCATTCAATAGTTTGTAGGTGCCGGGCTTCAACACTTCTGCGATGATGTATGACCCTTCCCACGGTGGTGTGAGCTTGTGTCGTCCCTTAGTGTTCTGGCTTCGCCGTAGCACTAGGTCACCAACATTGAGGTCCCGCCTACGGACGTGTCTGTCGTGGTAGCGTCAGAGACTCTGCTGATACCTGGCAAAATGCAACAGAGCCACATCGCAGGCTTCCTCGAGCTGGTCGAGGGTGTCCTCTCTTATGGCGTTGTTATTTTTCTCGTTGTAGGCCTTCAACCTCGGGGATCTGTATTCTACATCAGTTGGGAGCATAGCCTCGGATCCGTAGACTAAGAAGAATGGAGTGAACCCCGTGGCTCGACTCGACGTTGTTCTTAGGCTCCACAGGACCGAGGGAAGCTTGACGGCCCATTTTTTGCCGTGTTTGTTTAACTTGTCAAAAATGATGGGTTTCAGGCCTTGCAGGACCATGCCATTGGCACGTTCTACTTGGCCATTTGTTTTTAGATGAGCTACGGCCGACCAGAGCACACGGATGTGGTGGTTGTCGTAGAAATCCAAAAACTTTTTACCAGTGAATTGGGTGTTGTTGTCCGTGATGATGCAGTTAGGAACCCTGAAGCGGTGGATGATGTTGGTAAAAAATAGCACAACTTGCTCAGACCTGATGCTGGTGATAGGACGGGCCTCGATCCACTTTGAAAATTTGTCAATGGCGACGAGTAAGTGGGTGAAGCCACCAGTTTTCCTTTTCAGGGGTCCGACCAGGTCGAGCCCCCAAACAGCGAATGGCCACGTGATGGGAATAGTTTGCAGGGCGTGAGCCGGGAGATGGGTGTCTTGCATAGTATTGGCAGCCTTTGCAGGAGTGTACTAGCTTTACAGCGTCGGAGACTGCGGTCGGCCAATAGAAACCTTGTCGAAAAGCGTTTCCAACGAGGGTTCGAGGCGCTGCGTGATGACCACAAGCCCCCGAGTGCAGATCATTGAGCAGGTTTCTACCTTCCTCATTTGTGATACAGCGTTGGAGGACGCTAGTAGGGCTGCGGTGATACAGCTCTCTACTATCGCCAATTATCACAAAGGATTTGGCCCAGCAGGCGATCCGTCGAGCCTCGATCTTATCTGAGGGGAGGTCCCCTCGAGTGAGATGGTCGAGGTACGGAATACGCCAGTCAGGCTCAGGGTTGGCTGGTGGGGTCGAGCCTTCCACCTTCATGGCCTCAGCCCCGGTCGAGGGGGCTTCCGCCTCAGGTGGGGGGTCGAGTGACGGCCCGTCGACCCCTCCGTCTGCCCTGATGTCGACGGACGGTTGGTGGAGATCTCTTGCGAAAATGTCTGGTGAAACCGTGGTTCGACTAGAAGCGATTTTTGCAAGTTCATCGACAGCCTCATTATACCTGCGTGCGATGTGGTTGAGCTCGAGGCCGTGAAACTTGTCCTCCAGGCGTCGTACCTCTTCACAGTAGGCCTCCATCTTGGGATCACGGCAGCTCGAGCTCTTCATGACCCGGTCGATTACGAGCTGAGAGTCACCTCGAACATTGAGGTGTCGGACCCCTAGTTCGACGGCGATTCGCAAGCCCGTGACGAGAGCCTCGTATTCGGTGACGTTGTTGAAAGCAGAAAAATGAAGTCGTATGACATAGCGCATGTGGACTCCAAGGGGTGAGATGAAGAGCAAACCCACGCCTGCTCCCGTTTTCATCAGCGACCCATCAAAGTACATGGTCCAAAGCTCAGTCTGGAGCTGAACCGGAGGAAGTTGAGTGCCAGTCCACTCCACCAGGAAATCTGCCAGTACTTGGGATTTGATGGCTTTGCGTGGCGCATAAGAGAGGGTCTCACCCATGAGCTCGACCGCCCACTTAGCTATCCTACCCGAGGCTTCCTGGTTCTGGGCTATCTCTCCCAGAGGGAAGGATGACACCACAGTCACTGGGTGGCCCTTGAAGTAGTGACGGTTGCGCCGTGTCAAGACGATGGCATATAGCAGCTTCTAGATCTGCGGGTAGTGAACCTTGGTTTCCAAGAGCACCTCGCTGATGAAGTAGACCGGTCTCTAGACGAGCAAGGTGTGTCCTTCCTCTGCCCTCTCGACAACCAAGACCGCGCTGACTACTTGTGTCGTTGCGATGACATAAATTAGGAGGGGCTCCCCTGGGGTCAGAGGGACAAGGATCGGTGAGTTGGAGAGCGTGCTTTGAGCTTTGCAAGGGCTAGCTCGGCCTCGAGGGTCCACGAGAAGTGTTCTGATTTCTTTAGGAGATGGTACAGTGGGAGCACTTTTTCGCTGAGGCGCGAAATGAAGCGACTGAGGGCTGCTAAGCAGCCCATGACCCTCTGCACGCCCTTCAGATCTCGGATAGGGCCCATTTTGGTTATTGCAGAGATTTTTTTCAGGTTGGCCTCGATGCCACGCTCGGAAACGATGAACCCTAGAAGCATGCCTCGAGGAACGCCGAAAACACATTTCTCGGGGTTGAGCTTAATGTTCTTTGCCCGGAGGCACTTGAACGCAACGTCGAGGCCGTTGATCAAATTATTGGCCTTTTTGGTTTTGACAACGATATCATCGATGTAAGCCTCGATGGTTGGTCAAATGTGTTCCCCAAAAACGTGTTGCATGCATCGCTGGTACGTATCCCCTGCGTTCCAGAGACCGAAGGGCATAGTAACATAGCAATACATGCCGAATGGGGTGATGAATGAAGTCGCGAGCTGGTCAGATTCCTTCATTTTGATCTAGTGGTAGCCGGAATATGCATCTAAGAATGACAGAGTTTCACATCCCGCGGTAGAATCAATGATTTGATCAATGTGTGGCAAAGGAAAAGGAACTTTTGTACATGCTTTATTTAAACTAGTATAGTCTACACACATCCTCCACTTCCCATTCTTTTTCTTAACTAATACGGGATTAACTAGCCACTCGGAATGATGAACCTCCTTGATGAACCCGGCCTCCAACAGTTTGTGTATCTCCTCGCCGATGACCTTGCGCTTCTCCTCGTCGAAGCGGTGCAAGCGTTGCTTCACCGGCTTGGAGCCGGCTCGGATCTCTAAGGCGTGCTCGGTGACTTCCCTGGGTATGCCCGGCATATCTGAGGGACTCTATGCAAAGATGTCGATGTTTGCGTGGAGAAAGTCGAGGAGCACTGTTTCCTATTTGGGATCGAGGGTGGCCTGATGCTCAACGCCTTTCCCTTTGGGTCGGTGGGGTCGAGGGGCATGAGCTTGACGTCTTCCGCAGGCTCGAAGCAGCCGGCGTGGTGCTTGGGGTCGGAAATCTCGTTGGCCAAACCATCGAGATCCACCGCCAAGGTTGCCGACTCCAAGACGGCCTCTCCGTGCTCGACGCACTCAACGTCGCATTCATAGGCGTGCTTGTAGGAGGGCCTGACAGTTATGACACCGTTGGGCCCTGGCATCTTGAGCTTGAGGTAGGTGTAGTTGGGGACCGCCATGAACTAGGCGTAGCATGGGTGCCCAAGGATGGCGTGGTATGTTCCACGGAATCCGACCACTTCGAAAGTGAGAGTCTCCTTTCTGAACTTGGCGGGAGTGCCAAAACAGACGGGCAGGTTGACCCGCCCGACGGGTTCTGCTCGCTTTCCTGGCACGACTCCATGGAAGCCCCCGACGCTGGGTTGGAGGCGCGTCCTTGCGATCCCTAGGAGGTCGAGGGTCTGGGCATAGATGATATTAAGGCTGCTGCCACCATCCATGAGCACCTTGGTGAGGCGTGTGTTAGCGATAATGGGATCAACAACAAGCGGGTAGACCCCAGGATTGGGGACGTAGTCTGGGTGGTCATCACGGTCGAAAGTGATGGCCACCTCGGACCAGTCAAGGAAGAGGGGGGTTGCCGGCTGCACGGAGAAGACCTCTCGACGTTCTCGCTTACGCTGTTGTGTCGAGAGACGCGTCGAGGGTCCTCCGTATATCATGAAGCAGTCATGGATCTCAGGGAACCCCTCGTCCTTGTCATCTCCCTTGGGATCTTCCTTCTTGTCGCCTTTCTTGACGCCTATGTTTTCAAAATATCTTTGGAGCATGTGGCAGTCCTCAAGGTTGTGGTTTGTGGGCCCTTTGTGGAAGGGACACGGTTCTTTGAGCATTTTGTCGAAAATGCCCCCACCGGGGGGCCCATGAGGTTTCTTGCGTTCAGTAGCAGCAACAAGGTCGTCGGCCGGGACCTCGAGCTTGCCCTGCTGGTTCTTCTTCTTTCTATTGTTCCTCTTGGAGCTCTGGCTGGGGCCCATGGGATCCTCTTCCTTGCACTTCCCCTTGTCCTGATCGCCACCAAACATGGCACCAACCTCCTCCTCGCCAACGGCGAAGTTGGTGATGATATCCATCAAACCATTGGCAGTGACGGGAGTGTTGCGGCCCAATTCTCAGACCAACTCTTTGCAGGTGGTACCAGAGAGGAAGGTCATGATGACGTCGGAATCGGTGATGTTGGGAAGCTCGATGCGTTGCTTGGAGAAACGTCGGATGTAATCCTAGAGGGATTCACCCGGCTTCTGCTTGCAGCTTTAGAGATCCCACGAGTTGTCGGGGCGCATGTAGGTTCCCTTGAAGTTCCCCTCGAACACTCTCACGAGGTCGTCCTAGTCGTGGATTTGTCGAGGTGGGAGGTCCTCGAGCCAGGCTCGAGCGGTGTCTGACAGGAACAGGGGGAGTTGTCGAATGATAACTCAGTCGTCGGTGGCCCCACCCAACTAACAAGCCAAGCGGAAATCAGCGAGTCAAAGTTTGAGTTTGGTCTCGCCGTTATACTTGGTAAGATTCGTGGGGGGTGGAACCGAGCCAGGAGTATCGTTTCGCGAATGGCCTTGCTAAAGACCCGAGGACCCGGTGGCTCGGGTGAAGGGCTTCGATCTTCCGAGCTGTCGTAGCACTCGCCTCTGTGCTCGTGGTAGCCTCGAGCTGCACCGTCACCGTGTTTGGCCTCCGGCGCTCGACGAAGTTGTCACCGGCATCTCGAGGTTCACGGTTGTTGACGATGCGCTCACGGACAGAGGCCGCCTTGTTTCGTTGGGCGTGCTCGGGATGAACCGAGGCCTCTCTCTCCTGTCAGGAGGGCTCGACATGCTGTTCTAAGGTAGGCCCATGTCGCCTTGAGGCAGAACTCTCGGCCTGCTGCATGGCAGCGGTCTCGAGGAGTCCTCGGATTTCATCTTGGGCTCGACGGGCCTTGGGGTTCCATGGCTCAGGCATGTTACGAAGGAGCATGGCGGCGGCGACCACGTTCTGGCTGGCTCGACCGAAAACTAGGGGGTCGACCGTCCGATCCTCGACGATGCGATGATTGATGTCGCGAGCTCTTTCTCGAGCTCCTCCGCCATGTGCGCATGCCGCGCGCTCTTGCTCAAGGGTTCGCTAAAGTAGACGTAGGTTTTCTCGTTCCTCGTCGAGCCTATCCTACAACTCACGGATTTGCTCGAGCTGCATTCCTTTATCCGCAAGGAATTGAGCCTCATCCCGCTCGGTAGGGAGCTCGACCTAAGGCGGCATGTTCCTTCCTTCAACGGTTGCCTCATCCTCCGAATCCGACGTGCTAGCTCCATCAATGTTGAAGCACTCGCGAGTCGGGTCGCAGGTATCATCGGCAGAGTCGGAGTCTGGAGCACCGAAATAGTAGTACGATGGGTGCATGTGAGGTCGTCTATCTCTAGGGTCGTAATGTCAAGAAGCAGTTGCACGGGGCTCTGTATCTAGGGTCTCCGTGGAGTCCAGGTACTTGGAAGATGGTGTGGATGCAACAAGGTCGAGAGTGGAGCGTAGATGGTGTCCGGGGAGTTCCTCGTAAGCACTCATGCTGGTGCTTACAGAAGAAGCATATGCCCGAGCAACCAAGTCTAGTCCAAATGGGAATGCTGATGAAGGCGTCGTTCCTCGTACCGGTGTAGTCGAACTGGGTGGTGGCGGCATCGCACCGGGCAGTAGAGCGATGGGACTCCCTATCGGCATCTTACCCTCAGCCAAGCTCACCCTACACAGATCCTCAGTGAGTAAATCTGTGTCGGCATCTGGCTGAGAGGCGCCGGATCGGGGAATACCATCACCCTCCGCAAGGCGATGACGGTGGTTACGCCGGGCTCGCCGTCGCCTGGCAGCTTGTGCCTGACGAGAGCGACGATACTGGCGCAACGCTCCCCCGGGCTAGGAGAGCTCGTGGTCCTCGTCGGTCGGGTGCCTAGGCGGGAGGAGGACCATGTCGTAGCCGTGGCCAAGCGACATGAACTTCAAACTCCCAAACCAGATCACCGTGGCCAACGGGAGCGGACGTTCGGGGCCAGCCATCCAGACAAATGGCGGGAAAACGTTGTTGGCACGCAGCTTCCCCTACCTGGCGCGCCAACTGTCGACGTTAGGTCCCGCGGGGGTCCTAAGCCAACGAGTGAATCAAGTGTCGCATGTCCCTAATTTGGATGGTGATGCAAGGAGAATACACGGGGATTTATCCTGGTTCGGGCAAAAGAAGGCTCTACGTCCAGCGAGGAGGGGGAGTATTGTATTTCCTTGCACCTAAGTGCTTATGTATGGGTTACAAGCTGTGAGAGTGGGATCCGAGCCCAGGTCTCAATGGAAAAATGAGAGTACAAAGGAGATTGGTTTTTCATGGTCTGTGGTTTGTTGTTCTTCTGCCTTTGCTTGCTTGCGCTTGGCTTCTTGCCCCTTTGTAGAGCCCCGACCTGCCCTTTTATAGAGTAAGAGGAGGCTGGGACGCCGAGGGAAGCCTTTGAGGTGAAGTTTTGTCGATCCCTATGGAGGTGGCTATAGCAACGTGCCCCCAGAATGGCCGACCATCCCTGGACACCATGGTGACGTAGAGGACGAGACGGTGAAAAGACCCCGAGTCCTGTGCCACGTCGGCCTTTCCTCCCTGCTGACCGATGGTAGGTCGAGGCTGGGTCGAGGATGGGTGGATAAGACCGAATCCTCGAGATCGTGGGGTACGGTCCTTGTCGTATTTTCCCTCGAGGGTGATCGGTGGCAAAACAGTACGCGGTATGGTGCGTATAGTGACAGGTTTTCACCTCCCATCCCAGGATGGGCAGTAAAAAGTAAGATTTGACACCGGTACTACTCCCACGTCGGTCACAACTGTAGCCATGATGGTAGAAAGTAGTAGATAGTCACATTAAATGCTCTGACATTTGTCTCAGAGTAGGTGAATAAGGTGGGTCGAGCAGTCCGACCCGAGGTCGTGCGAGTCAGAGATTTCCCGATAGTTGAGATGCCTTGTCGAACGAGCCTCGTACGAGTCGGAACACGGTCGAGGCGTCCCGTCGAGGGTGCCTCGTACGAGTCGGAACGTAGTCGAGGTGTCCCGTCAAGGGTGCCTCGTACGAGTCGGAACGTAGTCGAGGCGTCCCGTCGAGCTGGCCTCGTATGAGTCAGAGCGCAGTCGAGGTGTCTCGTCTGCTATTTTGGCTCGTTTTGTTTGCGGGTAGCGTTTTGTTTTTCTTAGTCGTTGATTGTGGGTACCCCTAGTTTTGGGTACCCGACATCGGCGTTTCCCCGTACTTCATGGTCTTCGGCTCTGAGGCCGTGCTGCCAGCTGATATTACTTTTCAGTCACCAAGGGTCGAGGACCATGACGAGGAGAGGTCAAATGAAGCCAGAGAGCTTGAGGTTAATTGCGTCGAGGAACAGCTCCTTGACACCTGCGCACGCACGGCTAAATATTTGAAAGGCTTGCGCAGGTACTATAACCGCAATGTCAAGGATAGATTCTTCGTGGTCGGTGATTTGGTTCTGCAAAGAAAGCAGAAGACAGAAGGATTGCATACGTTAGCATCGCATTAGGAGGGCCCATACAAGGTCAAGGCAGTCACTAGTCCTACCTCTTATAGGCCGTGTGATCTCGACGGAGTCGACGTCCTGAATTTGTGGCATATCAACCACCTTAGACGCTTCAACGCTTGATCCGGTACTAAGAAAGATATGTACTCTTTTTGTACTTTGAGTATTCAATAAACATTTCATTGTGCTTTTGTTGCCATCTTTTTTGTGCATCGCAATATCTCCTAAATTTTTATTGAGTGTTTTCTCAGAGCTGGTACTGTCTCCGACTCCTCCCCACACGTGCATGAGATCCGTTCACTACGTTCCGGGGGGTTGGCAGTAACTCTCTCGCAAGGCTGGCAGTCTTAAGCATGCCTAAGCTCCGCGCCTCACGCTCCGGGCTGTGGGTCAGACCAGGGCTGGTGAAACTCTAGGACGGATTAACTACTCGCGCTTATAGTAAACATGACAAAACAATTAAAAATAGAGTTTTTGCTTAAATTTATGACCGCATATTATACCGAGTATAATATCTCATCTAGGCGAGCACCGAGTGCTCTACTATAACTTACTTAATATTTTTACAAAAGCACTGAGTGCTCCATCATAACTTAAACTGCAAATAGAAGTTTTTTATAGCTCTAATCTACTGACTGCTTTGTCCAGTCTCACCACACAGGTCCACATCGGCTATCATCTTCGATGTTGTTTCTATGGAAGTAATCCTGAGCCGCTCGACCTTCCTTTGATCGGTGTTGTTGGACACGCCGATCTCAAGCCTCTTCGGGTCCACTCTAGGGTAGTGTGACCACACCACGCCTAACACATGGGCGGCCATGTACTCACCAGCATCGCGGATGTATTATTTGAACTAGGTCTAGGAGCTCTGGCACTTCTCGAAGATGGCTTCTGGTCGGGTTGATCGGTCGGTCGGCACCTCTTCAGGTTCCATGCCGATCAGGTCTAGAACTGGCTTGATTCCTTGTTCCATCGCCTTGCACTTGGACGCCAAGTGGTCCTTCTCCTTTATCAGCGCCTCCAGGTGTGTCTTTGTGTTTTGGTGTACAACTGCAATCAAGCATAAGACCGTGCTGAGCATGATGAATAATAGCGAAGGAAATCAATAACTGAGTTGTCGATAACTTACTCGAAAAGTCCTTGTCCAGCTTGGTCACCTGCTCCTTCAGCTTGGTGTTCCCGTAGTCCCGCTGGTCAGGCGAGCAACTTCGTCTTTGCGCTCCTTGTCGAGCTGGTCGTTTTTCTCCACAAGCTCCTTGTTGCTTTTTGATAGCCGAGCTAGCTTGTCAACAAGAAGCATCTTCTCTGCCTCCATGCCTACCGAGCAGAGTGTGGTTTGTCAACAAGTCATAAGGAGAGCAATGCACGAAGATTTTGTCATATACCTTTCCTTTCCTGGTTGAGGCAGCAGTGTTGCTCATTTACTGTGGCCTGCAGCGCGTCCCGCTCATTCCGGGCCTGCTGTAGCATCTCCTGTAGACGCACTACGTCCTCCTTTAGGGCTCTATTTTCTTCCATGGTTGGGGCAATAGTGTCGAAGCACCGTTTTTGGTACTTCGATGTTTTCTCAATGCTATACAACACAATGAAGGATTAGCGATAGCAATCTCTACAAAAGCCTAATAGGGTTGCATCGGGTTTCCAGCGCTCTTACCTTTATTTGGCCCATCAGATCATCAACTCTTCGCTGCAGTTTGCGGATGGCCCGGTCTGAGTGGTCTTCTTCGTAGAACACCCACCGATTGCGGCCTCAGCCATCACGCCAGGACGAGGGTCTAGATAGTTCTCACCGGGTGATGTCCTCCATCCACCGATTGCGGCCTCGGCCATCACACCGGCGGTGACGAGCCTCACGAGGGTGGCCTCCGTACTCACCGATTTGTTCCACTCTGCCGCCATCAGATGTGATCTAGCTCCACGGCCCCCGCGCGCCATCCCCTTCCTCTTCTCCGGCTGTGGAATGCGGCTTCGGTGTGCGGTGCGGTGTTGAAGCGGCCAGATCTGGTGGAGATGTGATGCCTGCAACTGCTGCGTATGGTTGGATCTAGGTTTTGGATTTACGGATACAACAGCCATGGAAATGGCGGAGATGGCGGGACGAGCAATATGGAAGATGAACTGACATGAAGTGGATGAAGTGGGAGAAGTGGAGCGTCGCCGCACAGGTATTTATAACAGACGGAGTGACCCTTTGACTTCCAGGGTTTTTGGGTAACTGCGCTCGACGCGCCGCTTCCGCTCCCTCAATCATTATTTCCAAGCGGGCTTTTACGTGGGCCTTGACTATGGTGGAGGACCCCAGAGCGGGCCTGTTTCACCATTTTTTGTACGGTCCGATTCTAGCACGCTAGTGCATTTTATGGCCCCACAGCAGAGCTGGGGACTGCTGCGTGGCAGGCCTATCCGTATGCATCAGTTTGATGCCCTTTTTTCCACAGCTAAGCAGGGGACTGAATCAGCAGCAGAGCTACGGAGTGGGCCCACAACTGAGTTGGGCATCGTCTCGCAGCAAAGTTGGGGGCTGCCGTGTGGCAGAGCCATGGGTTGTTTCTATTTTAGGGCCCACAACTGAGTTTGGGGACGTCTAACAGTGGAGCTGGGAGTTACCACATGGCAGAGCCATGGATTTTTATCCACGGTAGAGCTGGGGACTGTGCCGTGATAGAGCCACGGTGCATAATTCTCAACTAAGTTGGGGATGTTGCTCTTTGGACCTTGGCACCATATGATCAAGTCACCTGCTGTCAGGCTCGGGGACTAAGTGGGCATATTTCACCTTGCGATGAATATGTTTAACTTTTTTTGCAAACATGATTTGCTACATAGTGCTAGAGGCGCGACCCCTACCTTAACATGACTAGATCCTGAGGATCACATCTCTTAACATTATGGCAGAGCCGATGGTGCCAATCACCATTAACTTTCCACAATGAAACTTAAGTGGACACACTTCATCAAAGATGAACTGTTTTTCTTTTTTCTCGGAGCACCATGTATTTTTTTGACAAGGCGTTTTCTGACAATTGCGGTGATTGGCTATCAGCTGAGCTGGTCGGAAGGGTTGGAATATTCCTTGGCAGACCACCCTTCTGGTCGGGTGCTTCAGGACTTCAAGCCTCACTGGTCGGAGAAGATCAAGACAGCATGTCGCTTCAAAATACATAGTGCTCGGGGACTAGCATTGGGGGGTATAGACCCGTATACCCTCATGGCTCCACATGGGCCGCGCCAGACAAGGTGGCCCAACTCACCAGAAAGGGCCGTGCGGATCTCCGAACTGCTCGGCGAACCGTGCAGAGCAAGCAGAGACTACTTGATGATCAAAGAAACCTAGTTGGTTAGGATAGATATCGTGTGCTTCGTGGATACAATAGTTGTAACTGATTGGAACTAGATTCCTAAGATCTGTAATCTTGCCCCCCGTACTATATAAGGTGGGCATGGACCCCCCCAAAACACATCATCATCACGCATCAATACAATTCGCAGAGATGCAAGACGTAGGGTATTACGCAGTTCGCGGCCTGAATCTGGATAAACTCTGTGTTCATCTTGCGTCACCATCTAGTTCGTTGTCTTGCGCACCTCCATTGATAATCTACTACCGTGGGACATACCCCTCAGTAGACTGCCGACCACATCTTGTCGACAAGTCCCCTCGACTCCTGGAGGTTTGGTTGAAAAAACCTATGTTTTTTGCTTGGTGTTGGCGGCATTGTGAATGTCATTTTCCTTCTTTGAGGCATCGCTACCGAGAACACCCTCCTTTCATCAAGCTCCGTGCTTGTTTTCTATGGTGTGCTTGGTGGCGTCCGTCTACCGCTACTTTGGTGGTTTATAGCAGGTTGTGTTTGTTGCGGTGGTTGTCTTGCTGTCGCTTGTACCGTGCGTGTTTGTTTTTGTTTCGTGTATGTTGGTTGTACGTTACTCTTCTTCTCTATTAATATTTGCTTGGCGATTCTCTCGCATGTGGCTTTTCAAAAAAAATCATCAGAAGAGGAAAAGGGGGAAAAAAACGTATATGGTTTTGTACATATTTGCATTTAAAATCTTCTAGTTGGGCCGGCCTTCAGCAGCGAAATCTCAGGTAGCCCGGTGGAAATCTCAACAAGGCCCTCCTCGGCTCCGCACACCATGAGCCAATAAGTTCATGACGCAGCCCCGTGGCCGCGCGCCTTCGGCAGTCGCCCGCCTAGACGCCTTGCCACGGACGGCCCGCGCCACCCGCCGTGATTCTTGAACATCTTTTGGACGAAGCTACTCCAATGCGGTGGGTGTACTCTAAACAAAAGAGTTTAGATGCCAATTAGTAGAGTATTTTATTGCGTAGGTGTACTTCTCTTTTGTTTCACGATAAGAAAATTCAATGTTATTTTTTTGAAAAATGTTTTTTGTGAAAATATCATCCAAATATATATGCCCCAATGCGGTCTTTGCTTTAAAAAACAAAACTCTTGCTGTGAGAGATTTTTTTTCAGGGAGCATAAAAAAGAGAAATAATGTCATCAGATTTTGGAGGGTTCCCCTGAACACTACGGGGAGGCATGATATCTGGTGGTTTGATCTAGTAAAGAGAGGCCTATTATTGTCCCTATATTACAGCCTAGAAAATCCTTCGAATCGCGTCGAAAACACCAGAAGGTCGTGCCCGATGGTTTGGATTGATAATGTTTCAATCAATAGTAAAGTACTACACCGTCCCACAAAGACCATAAATCTTGACCTATATCTATATCTATATCTATATCTATATCTATATCTATATCTATATCTATACCTAATAATAAAAAGGTAAAATTTCTCTCCGTCTATTTTTTTGTTCGGCCATCCCTTAACTAACTTTGTGAAAGTGAAAAACCACCTATAGCCTTTCTATTTATATAACTAAAAATCCTAATCCAATTAGATCTCTCCAATTTCAGATGAGTAAGGATTTTAATCTAAATAGGAAAAATATAATAATATGGACAACTAGAAATCTTAATCCAATTAGATCTCTCCAACTCCGAGTAACCGGAATAGGAATCTTATTTCAAATGCAAAAATATAAGATAGTCTGTTGTACCTTTTTTCTTTTTTTTTTGTTTTTTAGCTTTCCTTTGTAGCTACGGCCGGCCAGCCAAAACCAAACAGACACTCTTTCTTTTCTTTCTCTTAATACTTAATATACAATCCTTTTTGATAAAAAATATACGATCCTTGATTTTTTCTATTTTTATTTTTATATGTACATACATATAGATGAGCTGCTACCACGCTAGCACATATATGTGATATATTCATATGTAATATTAAAACAAACCATGTTTAGGTAGTTTCTCATTCTCTATATGAACTAGAGTATTGTGTGATTGAAAATTAAAGTGTATAACGTGATCACTGATTAAAATCTTGAAGTCTCTCGTGCAAATATAAGTGTAGCGCACGTCCAGACAGAGTATGAAAGTCCAGCCTAAGCGTTCCAGTCCAAGAGAAATTGAAACACGTGATCATTGGATAAATGTCGAAGCCATCGGTTCCATACAAGTTATTTAAGTATGCATTTAGATACTATAAAATGAATTGGAACATAAGACTAATCTAAAGTCAAGTTATTCTTATAACTGTATAAGTTGTACGTCCCGTTGCAACGCACGAGCATATTTGCTAGTACATATAAAAAAATATTTATGTTTACTATACGTAATAAGTATTATTAGATTAATCATATGATATTTTTCATAATAAATTTATCTAGATATCTAAATGTAGATTCTTTGATTCCTCATAAAACGAAATTTATATAGTTTTTATTGGGACGGAGGTAGTTTTTTTTTTGTTGGAATACTAGTACTACTTGTATGTAGTGATAGCCCATCGGCGACCTGCCGGGGTAATCCCTGGCCTAGTTATTTGGACAGGACCAGACCGGCGATCGGACCGGTAAAAGATTAAACCAGAGACTACACCCACTCGGTTCATTTAAAAACCGTTCATACAATCGGATCGTTAAAAACTGTTGAACTGGCCGATTTTTTAAGGTTCTGTATGGACCGTCCCTGTCTGGGGCTCTGGTCTCGTGGTGCGCGCTGCTGTCTCCTTCTGCCCGTGTGCATAGCTGCCGCTGGGCCCAGCCTGGCTGCTACTGCCGCCGGTGCGGAGGACGTGTGGGCTGTGAACCTGGCCTACCACGCTTCATGCACTTGTTGATTTTGGACGCCGCATTTCTAAATTCAAAAAAATGATAATTTTTATATGAGCTCTTAATTAAATAAATAATATATCCATCTTGATTATTTTGATGAGCTCTTCCCAATAATACGCTCTATTTCAACATTTGAGATTATTTTGATAACAATGAATATTTAAATTACTATTTAAGTCTTTTTCGAACCAATTCGTAAGTGCTCTATATATTATCTTTTAATGCATATCTTTTTGTATATATAATTGTAGCTAGATTAGCTTGAAAATGGTTATATAATTGTGTTCTTTATTAGATTATTTGTATATATGATCAACTATATGTTGCTAATTAGCGGTTTAATTCATCTAATCTAAAACTATCGAACAGATAACGGTTGAACCAGTGTCCGGTTCAGTCCAAATGACTAATGACTATGGTGCCTGGGGCAACCTCGTACCTTGGCACACCCTGCTTGGTGGACGTGGATCGATCTGCTCTGCCGGCGGAGGATCAGCACGGTGGCGAAGCGGAGGAGAGACAGTGTGGTGGACCCGCGACGCCCGGTAAGAAGATAAGGTGGTGTCACCGGCAGCTAACATGCATAACGGGTCCAGGCCGAGGCCGGCTCGTCAAGCTCTATGCCCTGTTCGTTTGAGCTATTCAGCGGAATCCGCAGCCATTCAGCAGTGTTTTTTTCTCACAACAAACCAGCGAACAGTGCTTTCAGTCACAATAAACCAGCGAAACGAACAGGTTGTAGGCAGTCGCTAGCTTGACCTGTCTACTGCAGTGATCTATTTACTGACAAAAATACGGCACGCCCACCCAAAGACCAAGGGGTGTTTAGTTGGCAAAAAAATTTGGATTCGGGTACTGTAGTTTTTTGTTTTATTTGGTAATTACTGTTCAATCATGATCTAATTAGGCTTAAAAGATTCGTCTCACGATTTCACGGTGAACTGTGCAATTAATTTTTTGTTTCGTCTGCATTTAATGCTCCATATATATGCCGCAAGATTCGATATGATGTTTTGAGGTGAAAATATTTTAGAACTAAACACCCCAAAGTAAAAGTAAAACCCCGCCCGTCTCTGCAGATCGGCCGAATAGAAATGCAAAACGTCATCTCGCTCGCTGACTGACTCGCCGGCCACCATGTCCTTCTCCATCCAATCTCCCTATATAGCGTGCCTGCACAGTCTATCGTGCCCAGGATACGGCTTGCGAGTTGCGATGCGGACCCCTGCGTGCACAATCGGGGCACCTCCGCACTTCTCTAGGGAGTTCGTAAAAAAAAATTAAAATGGTATTGTAGGTAATTAGTGTCTAATTAGGTTTAAAAGATTCGTCTCATAAATTTCATCTAAACTGTGTAATTAATTTTATTTTTTTATCTATAATTAATGTTTTATACATACGGCTAAATATTTGATGTGATGGAGAATTTTGAAAAATTTTGCAAAATTTTAGGAACTAAGCAGACGCTGGGCTTACTATGGACCTGAGGCAGCTACCTAGCTGTGTGTTTATGGACTGCAACCGTGTAGAGTTGGAGCGGCTGTGCATTCATGGACTCGATCCGGCGCCAGCGCACGAGAAGATGGTGTTTCCCTGTTAGGCCACGTTTAGATGTTAAAGTTTGCCACTAAATTTTATTATGTAAAAAAAAAAGATTTTCATCACATTAAAATATCAGTATATATATGAAATATTAAATATAAATAAAATTAAAAACTAATTACATAATTTTATTGTACTTTGCGAGGCGAACAAAGCCTTACATCGAACATGCGCTGGCCGGCGCTACAGACTTTCCGAGGTACACGCATGCTGGCACACTTGAATGTAACGGGGGTTATTTTGACGTACTAGTACGACACTTCCTGGCCAGTTCCCATCCCGGCCGGTCAGTAGCTAGGCCTTGTTTAGGGCCTGTTTTGTTAGACGTGTTAAAGTTTAATAAAACATAGTAGCATTTTTGTTTCATTTGATAAAAAGTTTTTAATTTTAGACTAATTAGGCTTAATAGATTCGTCTCATAAATTACTTCTAATTTATGCTGACATACATGTAATTAGTTTACATTTAGTACTCTATGGATTTGCCACAATATTGATGTGATGGGAGTTAAATTTTAACATTCATGAATCAAACAGGCCCTTAGTTGGCCGAAGTTGACGCCGCTAAATTTGCTGTGTGGCACTGTAGCGCACTGTAGCATTTGTTTGTATTTGATAATAATTGTTTAACCATCGACTAATTAGACTCAAAACGTTCGTCTCGCAAAGTACAACCTAACTGTGTAATTAGTTTTTGATTTCGTCTATATTTAGTATTTCATACATGTATCGTAAGTTTAATGTGACGAGTAATCTTCTTTTTGCATAATGGCAAATTCAGGAGTTTAGGGTAACTAAACATGCCCCAGCTGAGCTCGCACCTCCGAGATTTTCCGTGGAGGAATCGCAAAAAAAAATTCCGTGGACGCCAGCCAGTTAGCATCGGAATTTTGAGAAAATTTTCTATTTAGCATTGGAATATGACCGGTGACTAGTATTCGTGGAGTGTAGTGTGTAGAGGTGACTGGTGACCGTGAGAGAGCCCGGATATTTTGAGAAAAATTCTTATTTAGTATTGGATTATGACATGGTTTCTTATTTAGCACCGAAAGGTAAAATCTTCTCAATATAGCATTGGATTTATTTTTGATTCCCTATATAGCACTGCTGTTAGATTTGGCCTCTAACACCGTCAACTACGAGTGGAAAAGACCATGTTACTCATGTTTTCATGTGCAGCCACATCACTGTGTTAACGGTTAAATTTTCTTGCACAGATTTTTTTGACAATATCATTTTATTACAAAATTAAACATTTTTTTTGACAATACAATTTTTTGGACCATGAATATTTTTTGGTAGTATAATTTTTTGCACAGATTATTTATGACAATTCTTGATGTACGCTTGGTACAGTAAAATGATTATTGTCCATAAAATTGTACAACCATAAATAATATGCGCAAAAAAATGTACTGCCAAAAGATTTTTCTGTTCCAAAAAGTTGTATTTCAAAAAAATGTAATAAAATATTATTGTTAACATGTTGATGGTGCTATAGATGAAACAGGGGTAAAATAGTCTTTCCCCCTCATAGTTGACGGTGTTCGAGGCCACATCTAAAGACAGTGCTATATAGGGAACAAAAAATAAACCCGATGTTATATTAAGAAGATTTTATCTTTCAGTGCTAAATAAAGAACTATGTCATATTCCGATGCTAAATAGAGAATTTCCTCGGATATTTTCGACGATCGTCGTCAATATATGGCCACCACATCACGGTGGCGCTGTTGCTGTACCTCTCAGTACTTATCTTAATTTGTCGTTCAGGGCAGCACGGCTGTGCACAGTGACGTGGTTTATTTCAGAAGGAAGGGAAGAGCTAGGATGGGCAGCACGGCGGAGACGGTGGTGTGCGTCACCGGCGGCAGCGGCTACCTCGCCAGCTGGCTCGTCAGGAAGCTCCTGGGCAGAGGCTGCGTCGTCCACGCCACCCTGCGGAGCTTCGGTGCGTGCACGAATGTATACTCTGTCACAGATTTGAGGTCATCGAGCGAGCTAATAAGGCATGGCTGGACGGGGCGTTGTTGACGTACAGCGGACGAGAAGAAGACGGGGCTGCTCCGGGCGCTCCCCGGCGCGGCGGAGCGGCTGCGGCTGTTCGAGGCGGACATGTACGACGCCGACACCTTTGAGCCCGCCATCGCCGGCTGCCACTTCGTCTTCCTCGTCGCCACACCCTTGGCGCACGACCCCACCAGCACCAAGGTATGTACATGTACGGTGTACGCTCCCCTCCTCTCCGGCTGCCATGGCCAGTTCCACTTCGAAAAGGTCCGAGGGTTCATGTACTATTTTCTCACCACCTGGCTCGTTGTTAAGGTACGTTGTATTAAATATTTTATCTATCTTAATACAAATACAAAGACGCGTAAACATTTTGCGTGATGAAAAAAATCTTCAAAATAAACTAGTATGACGAGTTGGAGGACGTGTGGCAGCCACGACTCCACAGGAGGAAGCCAGCCATGTGGTCGGCTCCGCCTCCACCTAGCTATCCCCATTTCTCCATTGGATTGGATTCCAATTTCACCTTCACTTGCTAGTTTGTTCGCTGGTTGGGAAAGCGGGATTATAAATTACCAAATTGCACTCCCTTTATTTTCCATCTTCGTCGTGCTTGTCATTGTCTATGACATTTTTATAGATAAAAAGCGATTGGGACTGTGCTTCCCTTGGCCCCAAAACGAACAGAGTAGAAACTTAATGAGTTTGTCCGAAACAAAACTATTCTACATTTTACTAAACGCATAGAAAAATATAATAACATTCATAATTCAAACGAGTATCATTATGTCCGATCCATTCACTAATTAATAAAATGATTTTCAGACATGTTTTTTTAAAATGTTTTCATTCTTGCTGCATCTAGAAACGCATATAGAAGGTCTAGCTTCGCCCTGAGAATATTTTCTCGAAGGTCTGTTTGGTAAAGCTCCACTAACTCTAGATTTACCAAGTCTAGATTTTTAATTAAAAAACAAAACTGGATTCGGATCCATGCTTTCTGTATGTAGCCGGAGATTTTCGTTTAGGCATATCTACGACCATATATCCTATCCTATACGTAGACTTGAGTAGTGCTCGTCGTCCGTTATCGCTTGCTGCAACACTGCATTATTGGCGGCCCGCTGCTCCAGGGACATATAATGATCAGCCGCATGGTTTTCCCGCAGTACAAGAACACGACGGAGGCGACGGTGGACGCGATGCGCATCATCCTCCAGCAGTGCGAGCGGTCCGGCACGGTGAAGCGCGTCATCCACACGGCCTCCGTCACGGCCGCGTCGCCGCTCAAGGAGGACGGCAGCGGGTACAAGGACTTCGCCAACGAGTCCAACTGGACGCCGCTCAACCTCTCCTACGAATTCAGCAACGCTCACCTGAACGTACGTAATAACTCAACTGAGATGTACAGCAATGCTACCTGATCGTCATGCCATGCATGCCATCTGGATGAGCTGATCGAAACACGCGCGTACGCACGAACAAACGCAGGATTATGTGCGGTCCAAGTCGCTGTCGGAGAAGGAGCTGCTGAGCTACAACGACGACAAGTCCTCCAAGGATCAGCCCCGGGCACTGGAGGTGGTCACCCTGGCGTGCGCGCTCGTCGGCGGCGACACCATCCAGACGTACCTGTGGAGCAGCATCCCCGTGATCGTGGCGCCGCTGACGGGGCAGGCGATCTTCCACAACGCCCTCCTGTTCCTGCAGGCGCTGCTGGGCTCCGTGCCGCTGGCGCACGTGGACGACGTCTGTGAGGCGCACGTCTTCTGCATGGAGCAGGCGTCCATGGCCGGGCGCTTCCTCTGCGCCGCCGGGTACCCCAACATGCGGGACATCGTCGACCACTTCGCCGCCAAGCACCCCGACCTCAAGATACAGCTGACGGAGTACGTTCTGGCATGCTCTCGGTCTCGATCGGTTGCTGTTTGACGCTTGTTATTAGCCAGCTCTGGTGATTGCTAGCTGCTTGACCTTGTGTGGTGGTGACCGGTGATCTTGTTATATAGGGTGACAGGGGAAGGCGTCAGGATTGTACCCAACACCAGCAAGCTGGAGGACTTGGGGTTCAGGTTCAAGTACGGAGTGGAGGAGACGCTGGACTGTAGCGTCGAGTGCGCCAAGAGGTTCGGAGAGCTCTAGATGCTGCTACACATGCATACGCAGCATTGGAATTCAGCTACTGTGAGGATGGTGGTATCGTGTTCGTACGTGTGTGTATTGTGGTCGATTCCTCCCACCAGAGTATGAACATTGAACTGTTCCAGAGTCCCATCAGTTTCCCCGCAATCAGAAAAGAAAAATGAACAATAATCCTATATGGTTTCGTTACTGATTTGCATTTAAAATCTACTGTAGTTGGGCCGCGGCCTTCGGTAGCGAAATCCGAACTAGGCCCACCTCGGCTCCGCACAGCCGCACACCATGACCTAGCCCCCGCGGCCGCGCCCCGAACGCCGCCGCGCCGAGACGCCTTGCCACGGGCCCAGCTCGCGCACCCTCCCGGTCGGTCACCGTGAGCACCCGGCTGTGTCCACGCGCGTCAGCATCCATCCGCCTGACCCGCCTCCGCCGTGTCGTCCCCCCACTCTCATGGCGCCCTGACGCCCCCTGCCGCGTTCACCACGCTTCTTGCGGTCTTGCCGCTGCCGGCTCCCGCGCAGCCAATGGCCACACCATGATCTGCACCGTGGCAGGGCAGGGCAGCAGCGCCCCTGCCGCACGGGCACGGCACGCCTGCTCTGCTCCTGCGCGCGCGCCATTACCAGTTTACCACCCCGCGCCCCGCCGTAACTCGCCCGGCCCCGTCGGGTACACGCCAATCATGGTGCTCGCTGCGCGACACCATGTGCGCCCGCATGGATCCAGTGGCCAGCGCCGGCCGTTCCATGATCGCATGCCGCGCTTTGTACAACCGGGCAGGCAGCCTGACCGCATCATTCATCGCTCGTCACGCAGCTCTCGGCTGGATCCAGGGCGCCGTCGTACGGCGACCACTGCCCGCTCCCCGGCCGTGGGGCCTGCGGGTTTGCAACTTTGCAAGTGGCCGCATCTACCGCTTTCAGCAAGGCAACAAGCAGTGACAGTGACAGAGAGCGAGGGAGCCCCACTCCGCTAGCTAGGGCGGGACGAGCGCTGACGCGCCACACCACCCAACGACATCAGTTTGCAATGCAATGCCGCCATGCTCTGACGATAACAACGAGGCCCGACGGCATCAGCAATGGAAGCACCGTTCTTTCTTTCTCTTTTCCGAGAGAGCTGAGAATCTCTGTATGTATCAAGAATAGTTAGACAGATATAGTGGATGGAGGTTACAGAGTTCTAACTTGCTTGGCCTCAATTCATGCAGGTTCATCAAAGTGCGCCGAGCATATGGGCCACCGACAGGGCGACAGCGGTGACGGGCCTGATGACATGCAGGTTGATAAAAAGCAAGGCATTGTTTGTCCCAGTAGCAGCATTCTCATTCCAGCCAGCCTTGAGGAACTAATTAACCTACCAGTGCCTTCCCTACATTTACATGATTAATAACAGAATAGAAAGACAGACAAATTGTCCTTGCATGACAGAGACAGACATCCTACCAGACTACAGAGTAGTACACAGAACATGAGGTGGTCATCACAGAGGAGCCCAAACGAAAGGGCACCCCACCCATGAGGCCCCCGGCGGCACCGAACAAGAAGCAGGCGCTAGTGGGTTTTTCAGATAGGATGCATTAGGTTTTTCTCCCTTTCTCCATAGATCATCAGAGTACTCCTGAAATGCCCCTTACCAAAAGGGTTGTGCTTTCTACTAGCAGGTAGGGTCTTGTTTCTGAAGTCATATCAAGCGTCATGCGAGCACGATGGCGGAGAGGAGGAGCGCAATGAAGGCAGCGCTCGGTCCAGCCCTTGGGAGGAGCAAGCCCGCCGCTGCCGCTGTGTCCATGCCAGCGTTTGTGCCTGGTCCTAGGCCGCCGAACCCGGTGGTTCCGGTCGTAGTGCCTGTCCCCATGCCAGTGCCGGTTGTGCCTGTGCCTGTGCCTGTCCCGGGCGTGAAGGTCCCTGGGGTTCCTCCCATTGTGCCTCCAGTGGTCGGGGTCATGGTTCCAGCGGCGCTATATAAAGAAGGCAATGCTGTTAGTGTTGTGGTAATATTGATTCAAGCCACATGCTGAATGTTCTGCAATTATTAATACAAGCATTGAGCTATGGATTAGCTACTGTATTATATGCAGTTGTTTGCTACTTAACCCACTGCAGCAGTCAAGTTGTTCAAGGTGTGGAATTACAAAAAGGATCTCTGGCATGGAGCTATCGAAGCGTCATCAGTGACCACGGAGTACTGTGCACAGGATTACAAATCTGGAAATTCATAGCCTCTTAGGCATGCTGAATGTTCCTGTAGATCAACTGATCTGCTGATGTCTAAATTCCAGTTTCCTATTCCATGAGTTACGAGTAGTTTGGAAGAGCATCAATTAAAATTCAGTGAACCCACTGATGATTTCAAAAGATCTGACTCAACATGATGCATAATTTTCTTGGGGGTACCAGCTCCCAAAGTGCACAAGTTTGAAATATGAACTACTCAGTCAGGCCTCAGTGCCAATAGTTCTACATGGATCATGGTGCAGTGTTAATTTAACTTCACGATGTACCTTGCACTGGTGGGGTAAGAGCAGCCAGAAGAACCTGGAAGTTTAGAACACAAAGATCATATAAGATACAGGTAGAACTCTGATTGAGTGATAAAATGGATAGTGTCACCCAACCAGAAGAACATGGAAGCAATAGAACACAGACATCATATAAGACACTGGAATCTGTCTTCAGAATGATAAAACAAAGATCGCAAGAACAAAATCTGCCTTTGCCGCGTTACAGTTTACTTTCCTTTTGGAAAGTAGGGAAAAAATGGATGCGCTTTCATGCCAATGCCTGCCCCAGTACACACCAGAGAATATTGGGTCAAGAATAAAGCATACCGCAACAGCTTTGAACTTTGCAAATCTTGCTATTCATTCGGAAAGTTTGTATTTTTTACTATTTTATTAGTTGTTAGGCTAGTCCACACCAATAGCCTAATTCAGTACCTGTACAGAACCAGATTCCCTAAAGCTTGACCAGTACACCTAAGATAGCTTTAACTTATGCTAACTGATAACAAAATGAAATGTGCCAAAAATGATTAGATCCACAATGTTGCATGTCAAAAGTCGAGTTCAGGTGGTCCAAGCACACAAGTCTGGAAAACCTTTAACAATGCTAGTAGACGGCATGAATATTGGTTCCACTAACCGCGCAAACTTTTCTTCTTCTTCGCAATTCTAACCCAGCAAGGAAGGACTAATTAAACACTAACGATCAGCAGCTATAGCTTAATCGCTAGCGGACAATCCTTGAAGAAGTTGAACCTGAATGCATGGGTAATTAATGTGATAATCTAGGCATGAGGAAGGTCATTACTTGGGTCGCTGGTGGTGAGGGTGGCGGTGCCGGTGAAGTCGCAGGTGGCGCCCTTGGCCTTGTTGTTCTGGTAGTAGCTGTTGGCTGCCCAGGAGCAGTGCGCCGGGACGGTGTTGGGGTTGTAGCACGCCCCGTTCTCATGGATGGAGTTGCAGTCCGCCCCGGAGCCGCAGGCGTAGTCGATGGTCTTCTGCAGCGCGGCCTGCGTCGCGTCCTGCCTGCACACGCACCACTCTGCACCAAAGATTTGGTTAGAAGGGATGCTAGAGACTGGAGGGAACGCCTGGCCTGGGCGTTCCAGGGGATGCGCCAGTTTTGTCTTCGACGTGGTATGTGGATGTCACCAAATGCGATGGCCAGGGGAGCATGAGCACAGCAAGCAGACGGAACGAGCTTGGCACACGCAAAGCAAGAGAGAACGGCACTTTTCGTGCTCCGACGGAAGTCTGAGCTTTTTGTGTAAGCTGTGCGCTGCATTTCAGTTATTAAGCAAAAGCACAAAAAGGGATTGTCAAAAAGGAAAGTTGTTTTGGGGGGCACAACTTCAGTGTCCATCAGCAAACAAGAAGAAATTTCCCTCTCCCCCTGCTTTGTTCCTGAACGAATCTCTTGGAAACAGAAGCGGAGGAAATACTGAAACGGATGCAGCCGATGAGTGCCGTCGGCTTGAACAATGTCAGGAAAAGGAATCTTGAAGAAACTCAACGGCAAAAACAGTACGTACATCTCAGATGCAACGTTGCTTGGGCCCAGTTTAGTTCCCCAAGAATTTTGCAAAATATTTCACATTCCCGTCACATCCAATCTTTGGAGATACATTCATGAAGCATTAAATATAAATAAAAAATAAAACTAATTACACAGTTTAGATGAAATCCACGAGACGAATCTTTTAAGTCTAATTAGACTATGATTAGACACTAATTACCAAATAACAACGAAGACGCTACGTGTCCATTTTGCTAAATTTTTTTATCTAAACAGGCCATTGGTTCATCCACGATAAGGAAAAGGAGAGAGAGAAAAAAAGATGAAACGAGCATTGAAGCACAGCTGAGAAAAACAGGCACAGAAAACAGAGCCGGCGATGTCAGAGCACAGAAAGCAGTAGAAGAGCTTGCCGTGGCGACTCGGCAGAATTATGAACGAGAAACCCCGAGGTTTGCGCGCGCGCGCGCACTACACACACCAACAAGTCCAAACTCCGCAAACAGGAGAAAAGACGAGGCGGCAGTCATTGTGGCAGTCGACGCTGACGCTACTACAAAATCCATAGGAGTTAGGAGAGCAGGAGGAAGGAAGGAAAGAAAGAAAGGTTAGAAAAAGAAGAGTGCTCACGTGACGCGGCGAGGGTGGAGGAGAGGAGGAGAAGCACCGTCACCACCAGCGCCCTCATGGTCTACCACCGCTGCCACGGACGAAGCCGCGCCTGCGACTGCGAGCACGCGAGAGAACTCCGCACAGAGACGGGGGTGAGAGAGGCAGTGCGGTCGGCCTTGCCGGTAGAGAGAGAGAAGAAGATAGATAGACCGATGGGGATTGGGGAGTGACGAAGAGGGCGTGTGTGCAGTGCAGCGGCTGGCGGCCACTCCTGGACTGGACAACAAGAGCGGCTGGCACTGGCAGGGCAGTATGGGGAGTGCGTGCACTGTGCACCGCGGGTGCGTCTGCTTGGGGCCGGTTTAGATAAAAAAGTTTTGCAAAATGGTACTGTAGTAAGTTTCGTTGTTATTTGGTAATTAGTGTCCAATCAAGGTCTAATTAGACTTAAAAGATTCGTCTCGTCTATTTTGTCTAAACTGTGTAATTAGTTTTATTTTTTATTTATATTTAATGCTTCATGCATGTGTCTAAAAATTCGATGTGACGAAGAATCTGAAAAATTTTGTAAAAATTTTGGAGAACTAAACAGGGCCCAGGCGGGTGCGCGACGCGCGAGATGCGCGTGTAGTAGCCTGTAGGAGTATTGGGTAGTGTTTAGATCCCTTCAAACTTCCAAAAATTTTACAAGATTCTCCGTCACATCAAATCTTTAGACGCATGTATAGAGTATTAAATGTAGGTAAAAAAATTAACTAATTGCACAGTTTGTCAGTAAATGTCGAGACGAATCTTTTGAGCCTAGTTAGTCTACGATTAGATAAATTTTACCAAATAATAACAAAAAATGCTACAGAAACTTTACACCAACTTTTACACCGTGTAAACACTACACGTTCCAAATTTATCTGCGCCGTCGACCGTCGTCCTGCTCTACTGCCGCTGCTACTTGCATCGGCGACGGACGACGGTTACGACCTCCAAATAACAAAAAAAAAAAATGTTACAGGAATTTTACACTAACTTTTATACCATCTAAACACTACAGGTTCCAAATTTATCTGCGCCGTCGACCGTCGTCCTGCTCTACTGCCACTGCTACTTGCATCGGCGACGGAGGACGGTTACGACCTCTCGGAGACCGAGCGCCTCGCACCCACCACCACCGCTCTGCTTTGCGGGCCTTTGCTTCGCCGGCCTACGTCCAGCCCGCCACGCTACCGCTGCAAAAATGCCACGGGCAGCGTATTCCGTGTGGAATTCGCCCTCCGCTTTGTGCGTCCAACTTTGCAAAAGCTATGGTTCTTGCCGCCGCTTTCTCTCTATCGGGGAATTTTGTTTTCGAAACAGTATCCGTGGTCCTCTCTGGATGGCGTTTCGAGGTCACCATGCAATTTGGCAGTGCTGCCATTTTCTCTCTCTTTTCTTCTTCTCCTGTTTCAGAGTAACGGAAGCGAAATAGTTATTACTGCTAAGTAAATGAGGTAGTAAGCTTCCCAAAAAAAAAGAGGTAGTGATGGAGACTGAAATCTTGTGGGTGAAACAACAAACGCTACTTACTGTTTGGCAGATCTAGATGGCGTTTGTAAGTTTGTGGTCCGCATTACTACATTCATTCTCTTGGCGTTTTTGCGAGAGAAAACCTGCGCTGTTGTTGACTACTCGTACTATGTACCTACACGCATTCTCAGCTGGGGACGGTCGCACCAAACGCACTGGGGCCATGGCTGGCACGTGATCGATTTGAGACTTCCAATCTATCCGACCAATAACTCTCGCTTGAACGCGGGTTGTCCGCTGCAGGAGGCAGTTTTGAATTGCAGAGCAGGAAATAACCCCATGTAGGAGTATAAGCTCACAGGTGAAAACTCGGCACTCAGCAGTGAACTTTTTTCAGTACGTACTGTAGTACCGTGGTGACAAAAGCTAACGGTCGCATTGTCAGAGAGGGTTGGCCGGTTGGGGGAGGGGGCTTCAGCTTCAGGCCTACAGCAGCGGTAATGCGGTCTCCGAGGATGTGGCTCATTATTTTGGGTAGGTGTGTGTTGGCCACTGGTCAGGGCCCAAACTGCGAGAGCCAGAGAGAAGGAGACGGACACAGGCACACCGCACACAGCCAGTCAGCCACACAGGCCACCGTACAGTCCATATGCCTCCTCGTGCAGTTGTGCTTGGCCTCGCCATCGCTCGCCTGCCTTGCTTGGATGGATGGATCTCTTGCATGGTGCCTTGGTCCACCAACTTGCTTGCAATGGGCCAATAGCCCTACGTTATGCACTACTGAACCGAAACGATCTTTTTCTTGCTTAGGCTGGTCTCAACGGGACGTTATAGGAGTTTTATAGGCATTAAATAAAACGACATGTCAGCAAAATTTACTGTTTTGCATGTATAAAAAAGAGAGATGATTGAAGTTTTATAGGCATAAAACTGGCCAGCGTGGGAGCATTGTTCCCACGCCTTAGAAAGCGAACGAAACCTACACTGAGACGCGTCATTTCGTTTCATCCCATCCAGTGTGGCCAGTTGCGGCAGAAACTCCTCGTGCGCTCCTCAACTGTCGTTCTGTAGGCTCATATCCCTTGTAGCTCGGTGAAGATCGATCCATCTCAGGAGTCAGGAGGCACGACGACGAGTTTGTCCGACGGCACAGGACACCTCAACATGGCACGGCTCCGGCGGAGGAAAAGGGCGCAATGCGACGACGTCCTCGCTTCGCCGCTGCCGACCTTCTCGCATGCGCGCCGCCGATCTAATCTCTCTCTCCCCTTCGCAGAGCAGCACCAAATCTCGATGGCCCTGTTTATCCGGTTTATAATCTGTCTTTTTCAGTTTATTTTTTCAGCCAGAACAGTGTTTTTCTCTCACAATAAATCAGCTAACAATGTTTTTCAGCCGGCTTATCAGCACAGCTGAACGGGGCTGTAACGCCCCAACCCGGGATGACGGCTAAAACCCACTCTGCACATTGAATGTTTATAATCCGTCTTTTTCAGCTTATTGGCCGGCTTATCAGCACAGCTGAACGGGGCTGTAACGCCCCAACCCGGGATGACGGCTAAAACCCACTCTGCACATTGAATGTTTATAATCCGTCTTTTTCAGCTTATTGGGATGACGGCTAAAACCCACTCTACACATTGAATGTTTATAATCCGTCTTTTTTAGCTTATTTTTTCAGCCAGAACAGTGCTGTAACGTCCCGACCCGGAATAACGGTTAAGACCCACTCTACACATTTAATGAGCCACACCTGCTAATTAACTCTCTTACGCTTTCGTCCTCGCTTCGCGTAAAAAAATCAATTCGGAGTTACTAGCCTTCCGGAGCCCGGGCTTTTTAAGCTGGTTCGACTGACCTTCAGCTTATGAGGTGGTACTAATTCGCGCAGCTAGAGTGATTCGCGAAGCTACAGTATCTCCGAGCTACAGTAACTCAAATTTGGCCCGGCCCAAGTCTGGCCTATCAGGTTGGGTTTCACAGGGGCCGATGACCCTCCTGCTCTCCTTTCCTCCGGGCTCCAGCCATATGCTCGGTCTCCAGATGAATGTGATGCGGCCGCCGCTGAGTTCCTGACGGGAGAGCTTTTTCATTGGATAAGACAGGGGAGCAAAGGTCGAGGATAAGATTGGCAGGCTTCATTTTTTTTTGCCATGTTTAGTTTACAATTTTTTTTGAAAAAGCACTGTAGTACTTTTCATTTGCATTTGACAAACTTTGTTCAATCATAGATTAACTAGGCTCAAAAGATTCGTCTCAATATTTACAGACAAACTGTGCAATTAGTTATTTTTCTACCTACATTTAATGCTTCATACATGTGTCGACATATGCGATGTGACGGGGAATCTTGAAAACTTTTTACATTTTAGCACAAACTAAACAAGGATGAAAAGCTGGCTTCATGTTGCTCCGTTTCTCTGATTCTGATTTTTTTTATCCTTTTTGCATTTGTTTTATTTTGTCTCGTGTCGATGAATATGACTATATATAATATATAATATGATATGGTGTGTGAAACTGTGATATTCTAGTTTTTTTTTAAAAAATATATATAATAGCTACATAGTTCATATGGCACAATTGATCACATCATCTTTCAAGAATTAAATGTTACAAGTAGTCTATGAAACAATAAAATGAAAATATGCATTGAGATAGTTTGTTTCATTCACAGTTACCAGTACTATCACGTTTTAAAAACAGTGGGATGAAACCTTCCTTTGAAACTAGCCTTAATTACCGACACGAAGAAACGAAATGGCCATTGCCCATCGGTCAAGCTTACCTCGCTGACCGGTTCGGCTACTGCTTGGAGCGACAAGAAATGCCCCCAGCAAGAAACACAAGAGACCCATCACCCCGCGGCGCGCGCCACTTGTTGGACCTTAGCTGCCCTGCGGAAAGCTTCCGGTCCGAAAGGGCGAACCGAAGCCGTGCGCCGAACGGCGTGCGGGAAACCACGGCGCACGCTCACGTGGGAAGCCGCGGCGATGGAAGCAGGTACAGTTCTCTGTTTTTTCTTTTTCTTATCCTTCTCATTTCTTTTCTTTTCTTTTCCTTTTCTTTTCTTTTTTCTTTTTTCTTTTTCTTTCTTCATTTCATGATTCATTTTTTATTTACATTTCTTTTTTGTTTTATGTGATATTTTATTATTTTTCATTTTTATGTTTCTTTTTTGTTTTGTTTTCTTTTATTTTCTTTTCTTATTATTTTTTATTTCCTTTCTTTATTTTTTATTTTTTCATTTCATGTGATTTTTCATTATTCTTTTTATTTTTATATTTTTATTTATTGTATTTCTTTTTTGCTTTTACTAGAACTAATTATTTGTTATATTTTATTTTTATATTTTATTCTTTTTTGTATTTTTTCCTTTTCTCTTTTGTATTTATGTTTTCTATAGATTTTTATTTTTTATTTTTCTATTTTACCTTACTTAATTATATTTTTATGTTTAATTTTTTTATTTTCTATATTTCATATAGATGTGATGTTCTATGCTCTATTTTGCGATTTCACATGGTATATAATGTCATGTTTTATGATATTTTTTTGTGATGTCACGTAGTATACATGTTATGTTCTATGTTATTTATTATGTTCAAGTGTTATACATGTGATGTTTTGTGATATGTTTTTATGATGTTCATGTGATATACATGTGATATTCTAAATGCATTTTGTGATGTTCGCATAGTATACATGTGTTGTTCACGAAGTATACATGTGATGTTCAACGATGTTTTTTTGTGATATTTACTTAGTAAGCATGTGATGTTCTACGACAAATTTAGTGTTATTTACGTAATATATATGCATTGTTCTACGATGTATTTAGTGATATTCCACGTTGTATTTATTGTTGTTCATGTAATATATACGCGATGTTCTATGATGTATTCAGTGATGTTTTACGATATATTTAGTGATGTTCACTTAGTATACATGTGATGTTCTATAGTACTACCTTTGTCCTAAAAAAATACGATTCTAGCATAGTGTCACGTTTTAGTACACCAATTATATACAAAAAAGTTTTTGTGTTTATGATCCTAAATAAATACTATTAGATTAATTACGAAATAAATTTTCATAATTAGTTAATTTAAAGACATAACTGTGAATATTATTTATTGAAAACTTTGTCAAACGTGAACCACTTTTCGTGGCACGCAACTTATAATTACATTCTTTTCAAGACGGAGGTAGTATATTTTAGAATGTTTGAAAATCTCCATGTGATGTTTTTTTAAAAATTTTCCTCTATTACGTGTTTTTATTTTTTCCTTATGCTTTGCTTTAGATTTTATTATTATTTATTTATGTTATGTATTTATTTATTTACTATTTATATATTTCATCATTTTTGTTATCATTATTTTTAGTTTATGTATATTATAATACCAATTGCATGAACCTAAAACTAGAATATTTTTTTTCTAAATTGAGAATATTTTTCTTACAAAGACGGAACATTATTCTCTGAACCCAGAATATCGTCTTTGCTTGATAAAGTTCTATATTCGTAAGATAATTGTTCGTTAATAAAATTTTATCTAAATATATCCATGTGGGATTTTATTTTGAAAGATGTATTGCAAGAAAATTGATGGTGTAATCGGAATTTAATTTAGATGTTTAGATTAGCAGTTATGTCTATTTTTAGTTCGTAAACACATGACGTCACTACACGCAAATTGAGCGGATAATAAAAATCACGCATGTATGCTCGTGGGCTCCGTCCCGCGCGCGTCGGACGCTAGCACCCCTCCCCCCTGCTGGCCGGCTGCCCCAGCTGCTGTTTTGGCGTGGCGGGACATGCTGTCGCTCGCTCGCTCGCTCACAGTCGACGCTCGGCAGTCATATCCTCCGATCAGATCGCTCCCTGGGTGATCTGGTGATGATCTACCACTCTAGCCTTTGCTCCAAATTTTGAAGGACCCGGTCCTTCCTTCATCATGGAGGACCTTGCTCCTCAAATGACACGTGTATCTCAACAATCTCAAAGTACATATATCCCCTTTGCTCCTTCCAATCTATTTCCTATTCCAATCTGACGACACGTTATCCACGTTAAGTCTTTCCTTGCATCGGAAGGTACCGTACCAGCAGCCAGCAGCTACACGCGCCCGATCGAGAGTTCATCCTTCCATCAGAAAGCACCGTACCAGCAGCCATCAGTACGTGCGTTGTTGCTCCTTTGCTTGGAGCTCCGGCTACGGCGGCGCGTTCGCACACCACTACGCGGCGGCCAGCGTGCCAGAGCGGTTCACGGCGAAGCTGTCCGACCTCGTGAGCAACTGATCCATCGCGCCGCCGAACCCGTTCCTCGGCCACGCGCACGCCGCGGCTTTCGATAACAACGCCGCGGTGGCCGCCTTGGGCCACGCCTGTCGGCTTACGAGCTGCCGATAGGCAGTTTTGACATGCGTCGGCTGCCACACGTGTGCCATGTAGGCCTGTAGGCTTACGAGCTGCCGATAGGGCGCATGTCGGCCTTTGAGACTGACCGCAGTGGATACTCTAAAACGATACTCTAAAGCTTTAGAGTATGAATATAGAGTAAAAACTGCTGCACTGGATACTCTAAAACGATACTCTATTCTTTCTCTCACTCTATATTTAGAGTAGTACAGTACTTACTCTATACTCTATAGTGACGGGCCCCACTAGCTAAACAAAGGAAAAAAATGCTATAACTCACAAACCAAAAATCCAAATTAAATTTCGATTGCACCATTAAATTCGTCTCAATAAATTCTTCAAAACTAGATCACACATGAATATATTTAGATAAAGTGACAAGTGGGCCCCACAGTGAATAGAGTGGATAGAGGATGATATAGAGGATTGATGAGTGCGGGAGAATTGAGTATAGAGGAGAGAATCTTGCTGACTAGGACATATAGAGGATGAATATAGAGGTTCATGAGTGCAGGTAGTCTGAGCGCCTTTGAGCGGACGACAGACAGTTCTAACATGCGTAGGCCGTAAGCTACCATGCGTGCGCCACGTAGGTCTATCGGCTTCCGAGCTATCGGCCTTTGAGCGGCCGACAAGCAGTTTTGACATGCGTCGGTTGCCACGCGTGTGCCACGTAGGCCTGTCGGCTTTCGAGCACAGTTGAGCGGCCGACAGACTGTTTTGACGTGCGTTGGCTGCCATGTGTGCGCCACGTAGTCCTGTCGGCTTCCGAGGTGCCGATAGGGTGGATATCAGCCTTTGAGCGGCCAACAGGCAGTTTTGACGTGCGTCGGCTGCTACGTGTGCACCACGTAGGCCTGTCGGCTTTCGAGCTGCTATACGTGAAATTCTTATATAACAGCTTCTATATTTGCAATTAATCATTAAAAATATTATTTCAAAAACTTCGGTCAAAGCCAACCTGTCAAAGCTTCTAGAATCTGCTGGCCATCTACCGCGGCGCCAAGGCCAGTCTGTTCCTGGACTCCGGCGGCGGTGGAACAAGCGTCAGGCACCTGTTACGCGTAGCTGGGATGGATCGGAGCCAAGGAGATGCTGTCGCGACGGCGAGCACAGGTTTGCGATCAAGTTCTTGTTTCCCCGTGTCTTCCGTGGTCAAGGAGACAAGGGCCATCGCAAAAGCTGTCGCCGGTAGGTTTGCTCTAAAGTTGCAACCAGCTGGCCATGGTGATATGAGCGAAAGTTTTTATCCCAGTGTTGAGGATGAAGATTTCAACTTTGATGTTGAGAAAATTGAAGAAATTGCAGGTTTTGAGGTGAGCGAGGAACACATTTCTATTTAATGAAGTAATTTATTGTGTGCATATGTGACATATATATATATATATATATATATATATATATATATATATATATATATATATATATATATATATATATATATATACACACACACACGGCAGCGTTATTCTACACCCTAGGTGACCACAAGTTAAAACTGACCTGAAAAAATACTGAGTACTACTGAACCACGTTCAGTATCAGTCAATATTACACCCAGCACCTCGAAAATACTGAACAATACTGAAACACGAGTACTGAATAGTACTGAATTTTGTTCAGTATAACAGCTTGGTGTAGAATACTATTCTACACCTAGGGTGCAGAATAACGCGTAATATACTCTGTAGCTAGCTATAGAATAGTTTATTTTGTAGCCGGACCAAGTTACTGCACCAGATAGACCCATCCGTGCCAACCGGCGCAAGCGCGCGAGCATTTACCGGATCGGGAGTTACTGCAGGGTAGATGGGACCAGGGTTTTTATCCTGGGCGGTAAACCGCGGTTTACCGCGGTAACCGGGCTTACCGGGCCGGGCCGGTTCCGGTCCGGTCCGGTTAGGTATTCCCCAAATTCAAATTTAAAATTTGAAAAAAAATGCTGAAAAAATTCCTAAAAATAGTTCATGATTTATAGAAGCCAATGGTGTAAAAATTTTTCAAATTCGAGTTCGTTTAGTATTTATTTATACGTATAGAAGTTTGAAAAAAAAAGAAAAAGAAAAATCCCGGTCCCGGCCCGTTAAGGCCCATGAGGCCCATTAGGCCGCCACGGGCACAAAACGCGCCGGGAGCTGCGGGGGGAGGGGGGGTCAACGCGCCCAGAAGCTTATCCGCTCCCGTCCGCCCCCCGCCCGCTCCGTCCGCGCCGCCGCCGCCGCGCGACCGGCCCGGCTCGCCGGCTTACCGCGCGGGACGGGCGGTTTACCACGCGCCCGCCTCAGCGACGGTTAGCTGGCCAGAAGGCGCGCCTAACCGCCCGGGAGGAGCGGCTTACCGCTCGGTTCGCCGGGCGACCGCCAGGTAAGTTTTTTTTCTTTTTTTTCTTTAGAGTAGTATTAGCTTTAGGATTTAGGTATGGTTTATGTGTTAGGATTTAGGAAAGATCTAGGATTTAGGTAGGATTTGTGTTAGGATTTAGGATAGGTTTTTTGTTAGGTTTTAGGTAGGATTTACTTTAGGATGTTTTTTAGATTTAGGATTAGAGGTAGGATTTGTGGTAGGATGTATATTTTAGGTATATATTGTGTAGATACATTTTATTTAGGTGTGACTTTGTGTTGTCCGTTTATGCAGGTAGACAATGTCAGACAGAAACAGAGACGTTGTATGGGAGCATGGTGAAAATCTTGCTCCTGGATGGAGATGCAATTATTGTCATGTGACTAAAGCAGACGGTGGTTGCACTAGATTTAAACAGCATTTGGCTGGGCACAGGGCGAACACCTTGCATTGCGACCGTGTGCCACCAGATGTGCGTGCGTACTTTCGGCGAGATCTTGACAGAGCTAAGAAGACGACTGCTGACCGGGCTCGACAAAGGTTGACACGAGAAAAAGCTGCAGCGGAGGGAAACCATCCCCTCGGTGATGATGAATATGAGGCTCAGATGAAGGAAGCACTAAACCAGTCGAGAGCAGAATATGACTACGAGCAGAGGGTGCAACAGAGAGGAGGTAATTACGACCGTAAAGGGGTAGTGGTGGTGGTGGTTCGCATGGTGGGAATCCTATTGAGAGGTTGTTTAGAAGAGCAGGATCTCAGAGGGAGACTCCTGTGGAGGTGGAGGACTATCATGTGGCAACCGGTGGGAGGAGAGGAATGCACCAACAAAGGATTGATATAGGGTCTTGAACGCAGAAGGGGAAAAATGCAAAGGAAGCTATTGGTAAAGCTTGGGGAAAGGTTTTCCATTATGTAGGAATCCCAGGACGAAATGCCGACAATCCGTACTTTGTCAGTGCGGTCCGAGAGACACAGAAGTGGGGTAAGTACCTATACTTGGAGACCTATGGCCTTATGTATCTTTCCATATTCTCATTCTTTGCTTATGATTTCAGGTGAAGGCTTCGCGTCACCCACTGGAAGAGATATTGATGGCAAGTACTTAGATCAGAATGAGAAAGACTTGAAGGATAGGTATGCAAAGTTTCAGAAGGAGTGGTCCAACTTTGGCGTCACGTTGATGTGTGATTCATGGACTGGCCCTACTAAAATGAGTGTCATAAACTTTCTGATTTATTGCAATGGGGTCACATGGTTTCACAAATCCATTGATGCATCTGGAAAAAGTCAAGATGCTAACTATTTGTACAGGGTACCTCCTAAACATAGTTGTCATATGGTTCTTTTTATTTATATATATATGTATATATAATATGTTCTGTTTTTTTCAGGAGATTCGGAAGGTGGTGGAGGAGATTGGTGCCGAGCATATTGTCCATGTGGTCACTGACAATGGCGCCAACTACAAGAAAGCTTGCAACTCACTGAAAGAGGAGTATGGTCACATTATTTGGATACCTTGTCTGGTACACACCATCAACTTGATGTTGAAGGATATTGGTAACAGGCCCGATCATGCAGGTATGTTGCAAGTATGCAAGCGAATTTCAACTTGGTTGCACAACCATTCTCAGTTGAATCATATGATGAAGAAAGCAATTGGTGGTGAGTTGGTCAAGTGGAATGGCACTAGATTTGGGACCAACTACATGTTTCTAGAGAGCCTTCATCGAAAACGTGAACAGTTCATGCAGTGGATGGGATCTCCTGAGTTTTTGCAGAGCAAGTGGACACTCACTGAAGAAGGTCGATATGCTCATGTAAGGTTGTCAAATATTCAGTGGTGGGAGGGATTGGAATACATCATCAACACGGTTCAACCAATTTACAAGTTCCTTCGTTTCGCTGATCAAGACAAACGGCCCAACATGTGTGACGTGGTGTACGAGTACCAGAATTGCAAACAGGAGTTGGAGTCGTTCTTTGGAAGGAATGCGCAAATATGGAATGAGTATAGACAGATTATGGACGCAAGGATTCATGACGTGTACATAGGGACGTATGTGGGTGCAGGTATGATAATGACTTATGTTGATTTAGCGAGCTCTAGATATTGAATATTTACCTTATGCTTATTTGAATCATATGTTGCAGCTGTTGTTCTAAATCCAAAGCTTACATATAGTTTGGATCCAACTCCAAGAATGTTTGGTGGCCTGAAGGAGACGTTTCAGCAAATGACGGATGTGCAGTGCGCCGTGCAGGCATTGCAGGAGGCTGAGATTTTTCGACAGAAGCTTGGTGAGTTTGGCTCAGAACTGGCAATGAAAATGGCGACGGATCCAAGGACAACCCCATGTAAGAGTACTTTCTACACCTATTTGGTTTCCTATATTGGAACATATAGCTAACATAATGTGTTCCATTTGCAGCGGCCTGGTGGATGATATTTGGTAGAGATACTCCAAATTTGCAGCGTCTTGCTTTGTGGCTTGTTTCACAATGTATCTCCTCCAGTGGATGCGAGCGGAACTGGAGTACTTTTGCCTTGCTGCATACGAAGGTTCGCAATCGGTTGCCGCACAAGAAATTAAACAGGCTTGTTTATGTCAATTACAACCTTCGGCTGCAACTTGCGGATGTGAACCCACGAAGGCATGATGAAAAAGATTTTATCGACCGGTTCGCCGAAGTCTCATTCTATGACCGGAGCAATCCGGTTAGGGAATGGATGGAGTACGGTAGATCTAACCTACCTCTAGTTCTTGATGAGGATTCTGACGAAGTGGACGTCTCTCTGCCATCACATCTTGTCAGGTACATTATATTTATATATATAAAAATGTGTGTGTATGTCTCATCCTGTATTATGTGATTGATTTTATTTATGTGATTCATTTGTTTGTGTTGGCAGTGACCAAATAGACCCCGAGGATCTACGTCAGGCTACGAGGCATGATTGCATCAGTGATTGGGCCCGTAGAAATGTGGGTGAAAGTCACCTCGGGAAGAGGAAGATGTAGATGGTGCCTCCGAAGGGTCACCGCAAGCGTCACCGAGGAAAAGGAAAAGCAGTGACCAGCGACACAGAGACTGAGGATGAGGAATACCAGTCCTAGGATAGTGGTGACGATAACAGTAGTGATGATGACAGTGACAATGACGGTGCTGGTGGGAGTGACGGTGGCGGTGGTGGTGGGAAAGACGGTGGTGGTGGTGGGAGTGGGGCTGGTACTATTGGTGCTGGTGGTAGTAGTTATGTAGGTCTTCATTTCACAGGTATCCATTGCACCTACATACGCACAATTGTTTCTGTCTATGCCTACTAATTATTGTTGATTGCAGGCGAGACCCAATTCACACATGCTACTCAAGACCGTGACCATGGACAACCGACATCGCAGAGGAGAGCATATGCACTGACAGACTATGACACTCCACAGTACTCTTCTTCCTCCTACAGCGATACCTCACAGCCTACTTATAGCTATCTCAATCCTGACATGACTATGCAGACTCAGACTAGATGGGTGTATGAATGGGAAGACCCCAGTTTTTACAATATGTTAGTTCAAGAATGGAAGACAACAGCAGCATGGACAGGTCAAACTTGGTAAGATTACAAGGCTGCCCTGCTTAGACAGTAATGTATCTCTCTTATGTCCACCGCCGAATATGAAATGTCGTGCCAACAAGGGGTCTTTCCATACATCCTACGTAGTTGACCATGCGACTATTTGTTTGTGTAAGTGAATATGTATTTGTATGCGACTATATATTGTTGCTTTATTGACTTATGCTATTTATTACCGCATTGTGTGGTCTTTTTACATTAATTTGTGCAAAGGAAATACCAAAAATTCTTTTTATTCATGCAAAAAAAAAAGAAAATTCTAAACGGTTTGTAGCGGTTACCGCTCAAACCGAACGGTAACCGCTACAAACCGCTCGGTAAACCGGCCGCCGACCGAACCGAAGGCGAGTTTGAATTCAAATTCAAACTCGACCGGTTACCGTACGGTTACCGGCAAACCGGACCGGTAAACCGGAACCGGAGGCCGGCGGTTTGACCCTTCCGGTCGGTAAAAAAAACCCTGGATGGGACACCCTAGCTGCATGAGCCGATTTAATGCTGGCTCTATGATCACGGCGTGATTTTGGATCTGACGAGCTGCCGTGTGCATGCATGCAAGATATATAGTGGAATGAGTGGTTACGAGAATACATGAATTACCATACCGAGAGCATACAAGTGAATTAGCGTATGCATGCACCGTGCAATAAACTATTGTATATGGACTATGGTAAATAGATAAGATATTTAGGTAGTTACCCGAATACCGTATGGAAAATATTCTTGTTACGAGAATACAACACACCTTAAAATAGTAAGGTTACGAGAATACTAAAAATAGTAAAGAATATATTCTAGTAAATAGGAATGGGTTACGAGAATACTCTACATGCTTGCTACGGGCTATCTGAAGAGTAGTATACAAGTTGAACTAATGTAATTGTTCATGTGTTACGAGAATTTGAGCACAGTGACTAAACCAATTTTATCATAAGCTGATTAAAATAATTTGAATGTCTCAGACAAAATTAGCATTAAGAAAGATTTACCATAATTTCATGGACAAGTTACTATAATACTGCATATTTACGAAAATTCTGTTTACAACAATACTAATACTATTTACAATAATTTGCACTAATAATACGTACGAGAATTGCTACTCGAGAGCTATTGGATGCGTGCTCCAATTTCACGAGAAAGAAAGACACCGTCTCACAGGATCTTGCCACCATAGAAGATAGAATTTGTGGCCGCCGCCGCCTACATCAGTCATCAGAGCGCTACTGCTTGAGCCTGACATCAGGGAGTCACTGGTGAAGGTGCGGACGGGCTCGTCAACGAAGCAGCGCCGCCGGAACAAAAGGACAGGAGTCGCACTGCCTGGCTGTTGGGTACACCGCCGAGACCTGCCGCCGATGAGGACCCACCGCCGCCACTAGGCTGTACACCATCGGTCGCTGCTGGACGTGCAGAACTGCAGGCGACTTCCCAAGGTGTGCCTAGCGCACGCCATCACACTTGCCTCCCCGCCGCATGAGTCAAGGGTGCGGCGCCACCGGCGGGGCGCGTCGTGCACGTGGATCGAGGATACGCCGCCGCCACCGGAGCGCGTCGTGTGCATAGATTGAGGGCGGACCGCCACTGCCGAAGCGCGGGTTCGCACGGATCGAGGGTGCGCCGCCGGCTAATTAAGTGTCGCTGGCAGGGGAGAGCAGTTCGTGCAACCGTGCTCGACGGCAACCACCGCACCTCCCCTGCTCCTCGTGCTTGAGGCGGAGCCTGGTGTACCGGTTGGTCGGCTGCCGCTGCGCCAGCGCCCGCCGCGGGAACGTCTCGCTGCCGCGCACCTCCTGCCCTCGTCGCTCCCACAGCGCACTGCCCCAGCATCCCATCGCACGGTGCCAGCAGCGCCCCGAGGTCTGTCGGCCCGGCGCCAGTGGAGGCCAGCGTCGCTGACGACGCAACGCAGTAGAGGAGGCTGGCCGCGAGGGCCACAATCTGCGATGGTGTGCGGACGTATCTGAACAGGACCCAATCTTGACTTTTCTATAGGGAGATGGAAATAAGCGTAATTTTTGGGTTAATTAATGGAATAGTATTTATTGTCTTTAGTGATGTCGTCTTTACTAGTGCGGTGGGTGAATGGTCGGAGCTGGGTGACGCTCGGGCTCGAGTTCTGATTCAACTACAGAATATGTTATTTTACAGCCAGCTACAGGGTATTAGTTTTATATATATATATATATATATATATATATATATATTATACAGTGGTACTACTGTAGCCAAGATAATTATTAGAGACAGCGCACCGTCCAGCTGTCCAGACAACAGTAGAAGACTATAACTGAAGACTTATCCACGAAGGCAATCCAGACCATACCCAGAATACACATGAAGATAACGCCTATCAGGGGACAACACAAAAGGATTATACAGTGACACTACTGGAGTCACGACAATTATTAGAGGCAGCGTACCGTTCAGCTGTCCCTGCAACAGTAGAAGACGATAATTGAAGACATATCCACGAAGGCAATTCAACAGATAAGCACGAAGGACGTTCCAGAAGGCTCCTCTCGCTCTTTAAAATGAGAAGTCAGGCGCATGCATTCACCACGACACAAGAAGACCATCATCGATCACCGAAACTATAACCAGACCACCATCAGCAACACTGCACTATAAAAAGGAGAGGTGGGGGCCGGGGCACGGACAACGAAGTTCGCCGCCGCCACTTTCCTCACTTACAGTTCCTAACCCTAATCCGATCTAAGTGAGGGAGCGCAGCAGTGACGGGAAGCACCTCCACACCGTCGCCGTCACTACACTGCGCTGCCACGGTCACCACTGCACCGCCTATCTTCACCGAACGTCGCTGCCCGAGCGCAGCCTCCACCAACGACCGTGATGGCGACCGGCTCCAGCTCCAGTGCCCCTACAGTTCCCACCGACGGTCTGTGAACTTCACCGTATCTCTACCTCCTCCCTCCTTCCTCTCTCTCTGTTATTCTTCTCGTATATCATGTTCTAGGATCTTGATGTTTATACCAAAATAAAAAGAAAGTTCCCTGTCTAATCTACTCTATTTGATCCTATAGTTACAACACGCCGCGCCCCACCCTAACCCTGTGGGCGCCCCGACTGAGCACCAGAAGGATGACGCGTGGGGCGGCGAGGGCCACGGCTACGGCCACGAGCATGAGGAGGAAGCGGAGGCGACTGTTTGCCTAGAAGGCAACTCCGAGGACGATGAAGCATGCGGCGCAAGCGTGTGCAGCCGAGCAGGGTGCGGAAGCAGGGGAAGTAGAGTAGGGCTAGAATGGCCATTAATTGAAAAATCTGACACCCACGTCCGACTGTGCTCTAACAGTGATGACGGCAGGGGTTGAAATTTGAGAACCGATGGTCGACAAGGAAGATGAACTTTTCTGATGTCATAAAAGGAAGTCTCATCTTTTATAATGGTTGCTAGTGAATTCTCTCTAAAGGAAGGGGTGGGTCTCTCAGAATTTGCCCTCCCCTTTTGTCCCTCCGGCCTCCGTCTCCGAAGTCCGGCCGTGAGACGTTGAGGCCTTGTTTAGATTCACGATTCTGGGCCCCGGATTCGGCCTGGGACAGTGATTCGGCCTACTTTTTGCAAAATGGATCTAAACGGCCTGCCAAATTCTGGGCCGAATTCTGCACTTCTATGGCCATTCATCGTGCCTTAAAAAGCCAACGCCGAACTCTCCAGAACCCTAGGCAGCGTCGCCCACTCCTCTCTCATCCGCCGCTCCTCTCCCCCTGCGCCGCTCTCCCTCTCCCCCTCCGCTCATCTCTCATCCGTAGCTGCGTCCCAAGCTTCTACCGCCAGATCCACGCCCAGTCTGTCGGATCCACCGCGGCCACCGCTGGATCCATCGTCCTTGCCTGCGTCGCCGGCGATGGACGGCTTCAACGGGCACGACAACGGGTCGGACGATGACTTGGAGGACGGCCACCGCACCAGGAACTTCTTCTCCATGGCGCCGCCGGGAGGACAAACCGGTGGCTACAACCCCTACACCGCTGCGCCGGCGGCTTTCGGATCCCGTGCGTACAACCCCTACCCTGCCGTGCCGCCCGAAGCTGGATCCGGTGGGTTCAACACCTACACCGCCGCGCCGACGGGACCTGCATCCGGTGCCTACAACCCCTTCCCTTACGCACCGCCGGGCTCCGGGTCCGCTGGCTACCACCCCTATAGCTCCTGCCGAATCCGTATTCGGCGTCGACGCCAAGCCACCTGGGGATGTCGGGCCTGAACCTGAACTCAAGCTCAGGATACCCCCACATCAACGAGTACGAAGGCATCCTGCGTTCCGGCGACCCACATGGCAGCAGTGGCGCCCCTCCCATCGGTGCGCCTGCCGTCAACGTCGGTGTTGACGTGGGTGCCTTGCCTCGTCAGCGCCGAAGGCCATCCGTCGCACGCGGTGGGCGTCGTGGCCGTGCAAACAACGACCCTGCAGACCCGGTACTGCTTCCTTCACATTAATCCCGCCAAGTTGTGGTTTCCTATCTCGTATTTGTTGTTACATGGATTTGTAGTTACAAGATTGTTGCAAATGATTCTGTCATGAACTTGTGGTCGTCCTTGTATTGTCACATGAACTCGTTGCTGTCAAGTTGTGGTTGCTGTCATGAACTTGTCATGAACTTGTTGTGGTTGCTGTCATGAACTTGCTGTCAATTTGTGGTTGCTGTCATGAACTTGCCATTGTATTAATCCCGTCAAGTTGTGGTTGCTGTCATGAACTTGTTGCCATTGTATTGTCACATGCTCTTTTCAAGTACCTTCAAGGTGTTCTAAAATTATGTATCCGTAGCTTATTAGCTTAATTCCATTCCTTCTTCATGCATTCCTTGTCATTTGCCATGTACACAGACACAGTTGTCTAGGGCCGACTGGACCCTAGAGGTTACAAAGAAGTTCTGTGAGATTTATTGCATCCAAATGGATCTGGGCCACTGCAAAAATGGGGTCATGAGCAAGCATGGATGGATAGATGTGCAGTCTAGGTTTCTAGCTGCAACAGGTTTGCGTCATGACCAGGCGCAATTCGGCCATAGGTTGAGGGAGCTTAAAAGGCTGTGGAACTTCATCGAGGCCCTTCGACACACGGCAACAGGCATCGAAAACAGAGAAGATGGCTCTGTGGTTGCTGGTGACGACTGGTGGGCGCACAGGCTCAAAAGGGAGAAGGTCCATCACCTTTGCAACCATAAAATCTGTACCCCATCCGCTTCATCCTAAGCTACTAATAACATATCGGTTGTTCTATGCAGATGGATCACAAGAAGGAGTGGCAGGATCTGAAGCATGGATGGCCAATATTCATTGATGAAATGGACCGCATGTTTCCTGGAGTTACTGTGACAGGAGACAATGCATTTGTTCCTGGGGCGACCCGCCACCTGAACTTCATTAACAGCGATGAGGAAGAAGAAGCACCAGTTGACTATGGTACCCCTCAAGCACCAGCTGACTATGGTACCCCTCAGAGTTTCGGCACCACTCCTAGCCAGGGTACCCCTGTCAGCAGTGGTAGCAAGAGGAGTGTGAGCAGCCTCCACATCACTGCTACAAGTCCTGGGAAGAAGCCCAAGAACGCTGCTGTCCATGGCATGAACCAGAACATGAGCAGGTACACATGCAGTTATGATAGAAGGACAGAACTTATGGAGAGAAGCTGGTCCGAGAGAAAGTTGACTATTGAACATGACATGACCTTGAGGGAAAAACAACTGCAGAGGACTGTGGAACGTGAGGAAAAAGGAAAGAACAGAAACTTGTTACGGAGTCAGCTACAAAACTTGGGGTTCACCTGATGGACAATCTGTGGGTTGGTGTGCTCAACATTGGCATGGATGACCAAGCCAGGCATATGTACCTTCATTCACCAGACGAAGGAAAGCTGCAACTCATCAAGACATATGCCACAAGGGTGGTTAACCAGCCCCCTCCATCCATGCATTAGCACTAGTGCTGACTGTAGTTGGCTTCATGCCCTCTAGCTTTTGTGTATCTTTGTCGGGTCTCGTATTAGAACTATGTGTTGTATCATTGTGATCTCGAACTAGTCATGGACCCCTTAAATTTAAGTTTGGTGGTTGAAGTCTGATGTGAGGGAAAACATTTATTTATTATACTATTTGGCTCTACTTACTGACTCTTACATGTTTCAATTGTACGAACTGACTGTGCACTGCATTGCGCAGGCAATTCATGATCAAGTGCGTGGTGAAGTACCTGCTGAAGCAACTCTTGATCCTGCTGAAGTGTACAATGGGGTCGAGGATGACGACTGGTGGGATGAATTCTGGAACACCATGGTAGAAGACGATGATGAAGCACCAATTATGTTCGGTATGTATGAATATGCCATCCATGTGGACAGGTATTGCAGTAGACGGCCGTATAGGGACCCACCATTGAGTGGAGAACAATGGGTTGAAAACAAGCCTGCTGATCCAGTAGCCTGCTATGACATGTTTAGGATGAGTCTCCGGATGTTTAAAACCCTGCACACACTGTTGACAACACGATATGGCCTAAAACCATCACCGAAGTCTAGTACTATGGAGGCACTAGGAGTCTTCCTTTGGATATGTGGGGCACCACAATCAGCTAGGCAAGCTAGGGACAGATTTGAGAGATCACTAGGCACGGTGCTTAACCTCTTCCACAAAGTTCTCAAAGCTGTGGTAGCCCTATCTCATGACTTTATTAAACCTAGGGACCCAGATTTTACAACAATACATCCGAGGCTAGAGAACCCTAGGTTCTTCCCTGAATTCAGGAAATGCATAGGGGCAATAGATGGCACTCACATACCTGTGGTCGTGCCCCAGGATAAGTTTAAGCAGCACCTGTGTCGCAAAGGCAAGACAACTCAGAATGTCATGGCCGTTTGTGACTTCGATATATTCTTTATATTTGTTCTTGCTGGGTGGGAGGGTTCGGCACATGACATGCGAGTGTTCGACGATGCAATGACAAGATACAAAGATTCTTTCCCGAAGATACCTATAGGTACACACATTGCTATGTCATTATTGTTTCCTAATGTTGCCATTGAAAACTTACAGGTACTTCCTCCTGTAGGGAAGTTCTTCCTGGTGGACTTGGGGTATGCAAACCGGAAGGGGTTCCTGTCTCCTTACCGGCAGACCAGGTACCACATCCAAGACTTCCAAAACGCCGTCGAACCACAAGGTATGGAGGAGACATTCAACTATGCACATTCGTCTCTTAGAAATGTCATCGAGAGGGCGTTTAGAGTGTTGAAAATGAAGTGGCGTATATTGTTGGACATCCCCTGCTATAGACCTGAAACACAGACACAAATTATTTGTGCATGCTTTGCTCTCCACAACTTCATCAGGATGAATGGTGACTTTGATAGTCACTTTGCTTTAGTTTACAACAACAGAAACTTTGTGCCTGTTGAAGCCACTCTTGATCAGTCTGAAACAGTAGAAGCTCCAGAAAGTGCAGACATGGAAAGCGCAAATGCATGGAGGGATAGGCTGGCTGAACATTTGTACAATAGGATTAATTCTTGATTGCGAGATTTTAATTGTTTATGTACATGATGAGGCCGTCCTTTGTGAGGACATGTATCAATTTTCGGTACAATTCAATTTGTATGAATTTTGGTTGCACTTGTTTTTCTAAGAATTTGTAATTTAGAACAATTTTCTGTATTTGAGTATGTTCCCTTTTTAATTACATGTGCTGATGCAGTTTGTTTTGTGCCATGGAGCAAAATAAAGTCTGTACTGGGTTTTGCCTTGGAGCAAACGGATGTTTGCATGGGAGACGGTGCAGTGGAATCTGGATTCCAATTCGGAACAGTGCATGCACAATACCAATTAGAGGCAAACAGTGCATGCAGATTTTGGGGTTACAAAATCTGGAGTCTAAACAAGGGCTGCACGAAAAAAGCAGGCCTGGCCAGGTGCTCAGTTCAACCCAGGCAGGCACCATCTGCAGCAGGGCAGCAGCTCGTCGTGGTCGACCCCTTTGACCCCCTCGCACTCGGAGCTCAATCGCGCGACAGGCAGGGTCCGAGTCCGGCTGATTGATTGGTGGCAGGGCCGATGTGGTGTGGGGTGGGCCACCGGTGACCCGCCGGCCGCCGGCCGCCGCGAACGGACCTGAATATATGCTGCGTGCCTGTCAGTGGGCTGCGAATCATTGGGCCATGTCCACGGTCCGGACACACGGTACCAGAGTACCGGACCTGGGGCATTTTTCTAGTGCGATGGATGCCCGTGCAGCTCGTTCGTTCGTAGCACTTGTTTATTTTCCTTCACCCGCTTGATCGTCTCGGGGCGGATCAGCTGGACTTGGACCGTGCTAGGTGTGGACTGGGGAATGCCGAGCGCACGTGCGGCAGGGAGTGTGCTTGGTTGGAGCTTTGCTCAAAGTGCTCAACGGCCACTGACTGACTATCCTGTCTACCTGCAGAGCTCGAGGAGTCATCAATCCACTCGACAGGTAGCCATCGCCCATCGCCGCCTCCGCCGTTCTGGATGCGTGTCCGGACAAGACGAGAATCAGGGCCACGCTGGCTGCCGGGGGTGGCCTTGGAGCTGATCGTGGAATCCTGTCGTTCTGGGTTTCGGCTGATGAAACCAGTCCCTGTCTGTCCCTGCGCTCGGGAGCTTTCCGAATCCGCCCCTTGTTAAGATGACATCAAAATTCCAAGTTTTTTCACTCTCTCTCCATCACATCAATTTTTAACCGCTTGTATGGAGTATTAAATGTAGGTAAAAAAATAACTAATTATATAGTTTAGTTGTAAATCACGAGATGAATCTTTTGAGCCTAGTTGGTCCACGATTGGACAATATTTGTTAAATAAGACGAAAGTGGTACTATTTATCGGGTTGAAATTTTTTCTCGATCTAAACGAGGGCCCGAGCTGCAACTGCAACCGTGGCCAGCCGCCAGCCCGCAGCACGGCAGGCAGGGCAGGGATGAGAGCCGCCTCCTGGTTGGTACGAAACAAACCTGTGCCGCCGCACCGCACTGATCAGGGCCAGGGCGGGAGACTCCGAAAAGGAACGCTCTCCGTATGGGAACTGGATGTGGGCTGCTGGGTAGGTTGGGCGTGGGCAACTCACCAAATGGGCTGTTGGGTAGGTTGGCCTCAGCCGAAATAGGGCCTTGATCAGATTGGGCTCGGAGTTTCAATTTCTCAAGCCTGCCTGGAAATATACATGTTCTTTTTTAATTTTATTAGAAACAACCGGATTGTGTCGCGGATTTGCTAGCATTGTTTCGTTCAGGCTTCTTTAGTTATGATGAAAACAATATTTCAGAAAAAAACATTAACATCTTTAGTACCTACACCATCAAGACATATTTTATGGTGGTTCCAATGAAGCTAATTTAATATTGTATACATTGATGTATTTTTAGAAACTTATCGTTCTTTTCAGGTCAAGATAGTTTAGAGAACGCGAACGGAGCCCGCTCAGTTGGTAAGGTCTTTGAATCTGTCCATTCGGTTTAAGTCCTTGACTTGGTATTAGTACTCGTATTTTTCTAAATTTATTCTTTCGGAGGTGTTCATAGGGGTAGAGTTTGTGCATGTGTGTTCATAGGGGTCAAATCCTCGACTTTGGCATGGGTGTAAGGATTTAACAGTGATGTGCCGGCACAGTCTTTTCGAAGGTGGTCATAGGGGTAGGGTTTTTGCGTATGTGTGTTCATTGAGGTCAAGTCCTCGACTTGGCACGATGTGCCAGCATAGTCTTTCGGATGTGCTCATAGGAAAATTCACGGGGGGTCAGTGTGCGTACGTACAGTGATGTGTTGGCACAGTCTTTCGGAGGTGCTCATAGAGAAGCTCACCGGGGAAGGGGGGTTCAGTGTGCGTGCGTGTTAGTGTCCGCGTCTGTACTTTAATTCGCAAAAAAAGGATAGTTTAGAGAACTTGAGATGCATATAACTTACCGTCGATTTTTATCTAGAGAACAGAGTAGCAACCAAAGTTTGGTGTGTCGTAATATCTCATATAAAGTTTTGGGGCTGAGTTAAAGCTTAATAAACTCATAATATTACTCTGTACTTATTCCAATTATATTCACAAAAATAGGTTCATCTAGATTTTACTAAGTCAAGCTTTTAACTTTCACATTCAATGGTTAAAATTTTATATGCATTGATTGACAACACATGTTTGGTATTACTAGATTCATTACATAAAAAGACTTTGACACAATACATAATTCTTAATTTAAGATAATGTAATTTTATTAATATTATAAGTTAGAATTAAGAAAATTTCACTTAGAACATGCCTAATTAAGCTTATATATGTATGGTCAGAGAAAGTAATGCTTTGTACCGGCTAAACGATATCCGTTCGGTTAATCAACACGCAATAGAGAACTAAAGCTCATCAGGTGTAATAAAAATGTGTATCTTAAATTGAAAGTACTCAGAGGGGCTTACTGCAAAACAGCATTCCCAATCCCCAATTCCCCATTCTGCCATCCCACACCCCCTGTCGCTGAACATTGGGACCAACGACCACTGAAACCCTAACCAAATAAACCCAGGCACCCAGCGTTCGAACTCCCAAAAGGCCAAAACCCGCCTCCGACCCTTCCCACCGCCGCCACCACCTCCTCGTTCTCCTACCGTCCGCCGTCGCCGCGATGGACGAAGACCCCTCGCGCCAGGTGCGCGTGCGCTTCGTCACGAAGCTGCCGCCTCCGCTGCGGGCGCCGCCCGCTGCCATCGCCGTCCCTGCGGACCTCACCCGCATGGGCCTCTCCGAGATCGTCAACAGCCTCCTCGCCGCCAGTGAGCGCCTACGACCCATCCGCGGCCTCCCTGGAGAGTAACCACCCACAGATTTCTAAGCCTTTCTTCGCTCTCGTTTTGCAGCCGAGCCGGACCACCAGGCGCAGCCCTTCGACTTCATTGTGGACGGTGAGCTCGTGCGGCTGCCACTCCAGGAGTTCCTCCTCGCCAAGGGCATCTCCGCGGTACAATTTTTTCAGAGCCCTTTTTTTCGGAGGTGTTGCTGTGTAGGATGTGGTTGTGATTTTGCGAGGATTCGCTGTGAATGTGTTGCAGGAGAGGGTGCTTGAGCTCGAGTATGTGCAAGCAGTGGCGCCAAGGAAGCAGGAGGAACCTTGCCCCCATGATGACTGGGTTAGTGCTGTGGATGGATCGAACCCAAGGTATGGTTGAGCTCTTGTTTGTTATGTGCAAACCTGTTAGCTGTGGAAGTAACTATTCTGGTTTGGACTTTTTATCTTCTCTTATTTGTAGCATGTGTATTGGGCCTGGGTTCGAATTTCGCAGTTGATGATTAGTTGATGCACAAATTCGATTTTTGACTAAGGTATAGGCATCCAGTTTATTGCTGGTCTGAGAATCGAATCACATGACATGACTGTCTGCTCCCATGCGTACCCCGCTGGCGCTGGATACTTTAGTTGACAGTTGTTACGAAATATACCTATGTTGATAATGTTGGTACAGTTGTATTTCAACTAAGTTTTGCACACTGTATGCTGTCCCTGTTGTGCGCTGATCAGCTGCTACTCCGTCCACCTTCTTGGATTGGGTAGTGTTGACACCAATACTCCACAGAGCACTAGTTATGAATAAAAATCACAGGATGACCACATACCCTATTAAATCTGTCTCCTTGCTACATTGAACCAATTGTCTCCTAAACTGGCAAACTGCCCATCTTTAATCAGTGACCAATCACTGATCAACATAGACATTAGTTTGTAGAATGTAGAATACACCAGATAAGCTAGGGTCACTTTAGAAAGATGTATTCATGTGTCCTTTGGAATAACGCAACTAATAAAATGGAACAAGTCACCTCTATATATCACATAACGCACAATGACGAGTTATCAGTTCTGTTGTTGGATATGCATAGGTCGTGCATTCACATAAAGATGAATATTTGATATCTTGAACCTTTATTAAAGTTTTAGTTTCATTTGGTTTGTATTACTGCTAAATCAGTTGTCTTTTGGCAGTTTTATATTATCTGGATGCTATGATGGCTTTGCAAGGTATGTATATAGTTCAAACTATAATATTTTTATTACTCTGGTACATTTGTTGCTAGTATGGACCTGTTGTATGCCTTACCCTTTCATTTTTCTCTTAGATTATGGAAAGATGCAGCAGTATGTACACAAATTTTGGAGGGACACAGTGATGCAATTACTTCTGCCAGATTCATAAATAAAGGTAAGCACGCTTGAAATAATAACTATTTTGTATGAAGGCATCTGTTCCAAAAATGTTTCTGCTTCGTTCTCGCATTTTCATGTTATTTTATAAGTGATTGGCATGAATGATGTTGTCACAGGATCTGAAACTGAGGGCAGTCTGCATGTAGTGACTGGCTCAAAGGATAGGTCACTACGGCTATACAAGGTAGTGGTCCCCTTTTACCTTTCCACAAGTCTTGTTTGTTCCGTTGTAATATATTTTTCTTATATCCTACATTATGCCTTGGACTCCTGAAGTGTGATACATCAGTCAGTATGGACTACCCAAAGCGGGTTGGGGCTTACAAAATTCTTCGTGGCCACACGGCATCTGTTAAAAGTATCTCCGCAGACCCTTCTGGCGATATGGTAATGATCACTCTGTCTCTCCTGCATCAATGCTACTGCTATTTTTACTTGTTATATATCGACATTTCCTTCTGACCTTTTCTTTTGGGTACCTAGCTATGTTCTGGATCCTGGGATAACACCATCAAGCTGTGGGCAGTTGAAGGATATGAAGACGATGATGCTGTTTCATTGAAGAAGAGAAGGATGAATTCTGACTCATCTGGACCTGAAGAGTCTCAGTTAGAGGTACTAGCTATGTTCTTATCCTAATTCCTGAGTCTTGTATGCACAGCACCAAGATAAGAGTATGTCCATCCTTCGATTGACTGAGTTAAGAAGTTAAGCATGTTCATCACCTTATTTGCGATTTACTGGTATGCCCTTGGTGTGCTGACATATGGTGATAAAGTCTATGTGTACTCAGCTGCCAATCAATGGTTTCTACTCATGATGTAGCCAACTCTTGATGTTTCCCTAGTGCTGTATCTGGATTAGATGAATTAGTTCCAGTTATTTGGTTTTGTTGTGAACGGGCAAACTGATGGTTTTCAAATCCTTGTATATGATTGATTTAATGTGTATTGACTACCATGATTTTGTGAGAGATAGAAAGATGCCACTTTCTGTTAGTACCTTTTTTTTCCTCCTTTTTTAGTCATTGAATTCATGAACTGCCACTCATCTCACAGTTTCGATTCTTGTAATCCAGGGTTCAGCCACTTCAACACTTCTGGGACATACACAAGGTGTAACTGCTGTTACCTGGCCTGAACAGAAAATGATATATTCAGCATCTTGGGATCATTCTGTAAGGCAGTGGGATGTCCAAACAGTGAAAGAAACATGGAATATGGTATGAACTTTATCTTTATATTCCAAATTCTGTAAACACCATCTATTTGGTTTCAGTAGAGTCCCGACTCACTTAATAGAATATTTGTGTATTGCAAAGGGGCTTTGTTTTTGTGTAAAGTACATTTTGCAACCTCCAGCTTGCAGGACAGCTCTATTTTCGACCTTAAACTACGAACTGGGTATCGAATGCCCTGCAACTGTTGAAATCAGGCAAAACACAACCCCAAACTGGAGCAAAGTGGTTTCGGATGTGATTTTATAAAAATAATAAAAATCTGGTTTGATCTCTCAGAAATCATAACTAATTTATTTTAAATCAGAAAATATGAAACTAGTACCCATTTTTTCGACAAATGTTATTTATCTGTTGGTGATCTATTTAGAGTTATTTGTAGCTTATTTATTTCTGTTCCTATTTTTTTATTGCTTATAGTCCTGCTCATTATTTATTTAAATTATTATTTGCACTGTATCAGACCTTAGATCAACCAAGAGAATTTGGTAGCAGTGAGTACATAGAAACACGACACAGACCTCACAGATGCCATGCTCTACCACATTTATAGATCCTATTTAGGCATTGCATGGATAGCAATTTATTTTATATTGATTTCCTGATTAGGTAATAGGTTTCAAGCTATGCAGTGCATAAAAAATTATTCAATCAGCTGGCCATGCAATGAACATAAAGTAGATGGCAATAAATAATAGGCGTTGCTTCAAGCCATAAAACACTAGGAACACAAACAAATAAGATCTAAGTAACTCCAAATAGAGCACCGACAGATACGTAATACGTTTTTAGAAAAAATGGTTCTAGTTCCATATTATTCTGAATTAAAATAAATTAGCTATGAATAGAGATTAAACCAGAATTTTATTATTTTTAGGAACGAAAACCACCTTGAAAACCACTTTGCACTGGTTTAGGTTTGTGTTTCGTTTGGTTTTGACAGTTGCAGGGTGTTCGTATCCGTTTATAGATCATGGTTAAAAAATCGGACTGTTGATAAATGGAGGTTCCTTTGTTTTTTAACTAGCTAACAGGAAGAAGGAAACCAATTTTTCTATGCTAATTCACCTGGACATCTTTTAGATTAGGAAACAAACTTTTCTATGCTAATTCACTTGCTCAGGTTTTCTCCTGAGTTTGCCTAAGGAGATGCAGAAATGGAAATGGCTGCTTTAATTCTTGTCTGTTAAATGCAGCAGATCCATTAAGCTATTATATATATCATGTTCTATTTCATAACTAAATCTGTTTTATTTCACTTTTTCATCCAAAATTTTTCGTAGTTTTGTGGGAAGGCCTTGAATTGCTTGGACTGTGGAGGTGAGGGTTCTTCATTGATTGCTGCTGGTGGCTCTGATCCTGTGTTGAGGGTATGGGACCCTCGCAAACCTGGTAAATATATTATAGATCTTTTAGTTAGCTTTGTTGGACCATATTCAAACTAGCTGATATGTTTTTGTCTGCAAATAGGAACATTAGCTCCTGTTTTTCAGTTCTCCTCCCATTCTGGCTGGATCACTGCTTGTAAATGGCATCCAAGTTCCTGTTTCCATTTGGTATCATCTTCATTTGATGGGAAAGTGATGTTGTGGGATCTAAGAACAGCAGTATGATTCTAACAAATTCATTATCTTCCTCATTTGCTCCTTGTACCATTGCATTAAATTTTCACTGATGATATTGCTCCTGTTGCAGTGGCCGCTGGCGTCTGTGGACTCACACGAAGATAAGGTACTCTTTTGTGCCATGTTTCTTTTTCCTTGTTTCAGAAGGGGAAATGAATGATATGCTTAGCTAACTTTGGCTATTATAGGTTTTATGTGCCGACTGGTGGAAAGGGAACAGCATGATAAGTGGCGGAGCTGATTCCAAGCTATGTATCTCATCTGGTATTCAAATTGTGTGATGAAGTTCTTCCTTAAGCTTCTTGAGTCCATGCTATCGAGGTTCGAACTTTTCTCAATGGTCATCATTTTGAATGGTTGAATTGTACTTCTTTCCTGTTGCATACTCTGCTTTGCTGACGCCGAACCATTTAGGTGCTTGCTAGCCATAGCTAAGTATTGTTCAATTGCACAGATGATATGAGTTGACAAACCATTCCCAGAAGCCAAATAATGTCAGCTATGGTTGTGGGAAGATATTCAACCCTTCAGCCAAGATCAAGATACGGCACAGGGCTTGCCAGATGTGTATGCAAAAGTACATTTCATGCATTAGTAAGATCCATAGCAATTGGTAACTACATTTTGCTCATCAATTTCTGTGTTCGTTGGTGAATTTGATACCAATATTACTCTATTACCCCCAAGATCATGAATTTTAATAGTCGAAGTTTTGGCTGACCGCCTGGCACTTGGCAGGGTGGTATAAAGTAACCTAGCATATGATTGTGAATGTGATCGACGTTATTTGCTTATTAGGACTTAGGCCTTGTTTGGCACAGCTCAGCTTTACTAGTAAAACTGTTTTTTTTTTGAAAAATAGTTTCATGAGCAACTTTCTAGGTGAAGCTGAGCTGTTTTATTTCTAGGTGAAAATAGCTTCACCCATGAGAGCTGTTGTGAGCTATGCTAAACCGGCCCTTACTGTGTGGATAGCGCAGTTATCTTAGCTCTGGCTGTGTCGACGGATGGGAACGTGAACTACACAATGTAAGTGGTCGTCGACAAACCGTACTATATCATATTCCAGTCACAGTAGACATGGCCGCTTCCCAGTTATCAAGTTTCTTAACTCACTGTACTGGCAACGCTTGTACAGTTGTACGACTCTCGTGCACAGTTGGTGCTTCCCAGTCCTCTTTACCGATGGCCTAACAAGAGTCTGCTGCTCGTATATCTGCACTCGACATGCCGCACTGATCAGTAGTTGAGCACTCACCAAGACCGTCCCTTTCGTTTATCCTTTTTTCTCAACCAATCGTCTGTGTAGACTCTGGAGTCTGGAGCACAGCCTGCAGATGACCAACCAAAGTCCGGTCCGGCAGCTAGCTCTAGCTGCACTACCGAGGGGCTATAAGTGCAGCATGGACCCTCGCCTCTTCCATCCCCACAGGCACCTGCTTACAATCAACATGGCCTCGAGAACCACCGTGTCCTCCCTGGCGCTCCTGCTCGCGCTGCTCCTCTCGTGTGCCGCCGTGAGCAGCGCGGCGCGAAGGCTGGAGGAGGCGGCGCCCGAGGAGGGGGAGCCCCACCTGACCGTGCCGGAGCTGCCAGTGCCAGAACACGAGCTGCCGCCGCTGCCCAAGGTCGAACTGCCGCCACTCCCGGAGGTGAACCTGCCGCCGTTCCCCAAGGTCGAGCTGCCGCCGAAGCCCCAGGTGCCGGCCATTCCCGAGCTCCATTTCCCGGAGCCGGAGGCTAAGCCATGACGCGCCACCGCTGTGTCCTACTTCGTCCTCGGTCGTACGTGTGTGTGAATGAATTATATAGTATGTTCGTGTTGGGATATGGATGTCCGCTCGATCGTTCGTGTGTGTGCCGTGGGCATTGGTGACTTGGTGTGTTGCTCGTGTTTAGATGCTTGTTTGCTTGCGGGATCCAGTTCTCGGCGTGTGTCCGCGCCAACGACGAACGTACTGTGCATAAGTGACTGTCTTGCGACTTGTCATGTTCATGTACATACTGCAGTGTATACTGTACCTTGTTGCTTAATGTTTGTCAACGGAGCATGGATATCATCATTATCAGTGAAACAAATAATATGCTCTGACAAGTTCAGTCCACGTTGCTTGTATTGTACTGGTACTGTCTGTTGGTCAAGCTAGTTCACTTTGCTTCTTCAGTTGGCCCTGATCGTTTGGCTTATTAGCCCTACTTTTTCAGCCAAGTAACAGTGTTTTTTCTCTCACAACAAATCAGCGAACAATACCTTTCAGCCTGGCTTTTCAACAAAACGAATAGGGCTGACAAACCTCTCACAACGTGTCAGTTCCCTGTGAGATTCAAACTCCTGTGATACTTGGTGATCCCTTTTCAAAATTACCAAAAGCAAAACAAGTGTGTACAAGTACAAGTGAGGGTTGGTTTTGTTTGTGTTTCTTTTGGTGAAAGATGTCCACATGATTGGAGTTTAGAACTTTTACAACTTAGTACGTTTTCTTTTAGTGGCAGACACTTAGCACATTTTTTTTCTAGTAGTACGTAGTGGTCAACATGCGTCTCGATAATAAGGTGCATGTGGTGATTTCTTAGAACGGTACGGTGGATTGCATATTGTGTTTTGGAAAATAGAAAAAAAACTGTTTGAACAATCCACTTTGTTTGCTTAACCCAAGGACCAGAATTTTGGTTCCATTTGCTCCCCTGAACTATTTCAATAAGTCCAACTCAACCTTAGATTTTTCTCTCCGCAGTCCGCACAAATCGAGCTTACAAACTAAGATAAAAATAAGTCAAGTCCTTTTTCTGATTAACGCTGGTATCATTTTTTAAAAAAACAACAATATTGATTTAAAATTGTAAATGCGTTTTATTTTGAAAACAGACTATAGACATATAGCCATTCAAATATAAATACACTCACCCATAAAAGCACACACGTGCATGTGGTCCTCCTATAAGCATCTCTACAAATATTATCCTAGGTGTTTCGTTGTCGGTAGACATATGTCGACTACACCAAATGAATAACGTCATTTTTTTTCTTTCTAATTAAATATAGAAAAATACAAGCACATATGCCGAGTATAGGACTTTAACCGGGAAGGCAAGTTCTACGCAAGGAATCCAAACCAATTGAGCTAACTTAACTCCTATTATAACGTGCATGCTTATAAAAAAAAATTGACTGCAGCTGCAGTTAACCTAACTAGGCCGACAGATCAGAATTTGGACATTATGGCATTGTGGTATTGGCTCCCTAACGTCACCGATTCACCACAAGAGAAACTAGAGATTAGAGAACACACGTACGAGAGAGCGTTGGCCACCTTTCCGGACTAAAACCTGGCATAGCCCGTCTGTCCACTGTCCAGACTCCAGTACGTCCCAAGTTAGCTAGGTTCTGAACTGCACGCCTTGTCTGTGCAGCTGTACCTTTCTTCTACTGATTCATCTGGAGTCTGGACCGGTGGCCTAACAATCATGCTCGTACCTGCCCCGCGCGGCCGCGCACGATGACATGCTCTACAGACTACAGCCTCAGATGACCAACCCAAGTCCGATCCTCGAGCGCCCGGCTGCTGCAAACACGCGCGACACCTCTGCTAACGATGGGCTATCTGTATAAGTACCGCATCGCTCTTTGCCTCTCATCCATCTCATCACCTGGAGTTTTGATCCTACAAACCCAATATAGCTCACAAATATCACAAGCATTATATGTTCCAGCCCAATATGGCATCGAGAACCGGCGTCCCGGTCCTCGTACTCCTCGCTCTGCTGCTCTCGTGCGCCGTCATGCGCAGCACGGCGCGGAGGCTGGAGGAGGCGGCTCCCAAGCAGGAGGAGTTCCCGCCACACCTGCCCGTTCCAGAGCTGCCGTTGCCGGTGCCAGAGCACGAGCTGCCTCCGTTCCCGGACGTGCACCTGCCGCCAAAGCCGGAGCTGCCGCCGTTCCCCGAGGTGGAGCTGCCGCCGAAGCCCGAGCTGCCGCCAAAGCCCGAGATGCCCTCCATTCCCGAGTTCCACTTCCCAGAGCCTGAGGCTAAGCCATGATGAAACTGAAAGCCCATGCATGATGCACCCTACCGCTGCCTACTAGGCTAAGTTTGGACTTGCCGCACGACTCCCCTCGTACATGTACAGTTGTACACTGCATGGTGTGTACCTTGTGTTCTTATTGGTTCTTATATATATATATATATAGAGAGAGGGAGAGGGGGGAGAGGGAGAGTATACTCTATAGCTAGCTACAGAATAAGTTATTTTGTAGCCAACTGTAGTGTAATATATATATATATATATATATATATATATATATATATATATATATATATATATATATATATATATATATGGTAAATTTTTTCTACTCCCTACTCCCATCTCATCTAGTACCAGCTGCCTCTAGATCCCATGAGGCTGAACGGGTTATTGGATTGGGAGGAATCCATTAAGGATTTAAATTTCGGCTTGTTTTAGTTATAAATTATTTAATTTGAATTAATCGGCCAACGGTGCCTGGATTCTCGGTTAGCCTGTTGTTCGCTAGTTTTGAACGTGCCAAGTCCTAAAACTTCGCATGTTCTTGAATCCGTATGTGCCAGTACAAGTTCTTGGGAGTATTATTAAAGTAGTAACAGAGTGTGTACGTAGACAAGGGAGTATATACATATACTATTCTGAGTGCTATTTGAGTAGAGTACTTGTATATACTATTTTAAGAAGGCGTACGTGTATATAGTTTATTTTTACGAAGGTGTATGTCTACGTACTATTTTTTTAAAGGGTCTACATACTATTTTGATATTTTGAGTAATTACTCCCGGAAGTATAAAAAAATGCATCCTCTCTCTCTATATATATATGTGTGTGTGTTATATATTCTACACCCTAGGTGTAGAATAATTATTATACACCATGAGCCAGCCAACGGACCTAACGGACCAGCCAACGGACCTAACGGACTCCTACAGTACCGCCCCACGCGCCTGACCCCGCCCCGCGCGACCCGGAGATCGCAGCCCGCACGCCTGATCCTCCCCACGCGCACCGCACCCTGTGGGCCCGATCCACTAGCATGCGCGGACGCACCTTGTGATTCGCGGCCACACTCCTGTCCGCTCCCACTCCTGTGTGCATGCAGCTCTACAGTGGTTCTGTCTCACCTGTGTGCATGAGCGAGACATGCATGCACTGATTTTCTCTCTCACGTAGTAAAGTACTCCGTACTACATAGAACTATGTACGGATGCATGTATGCACTGGCGTATCTAGTATCCATTTTATTCACCATTTTCATTAGATGCATGCAGACATTAATGATTGTGACAAGCATAGTAGCTAATATATTTGATATTTGGACTCTATTATTTTCTTTAAAACAAATGATGCAACTAATAAAACACTAAAAATGTTTGAAAGTATGTCAATGTTAATTAATCTTCAGAGTATTTTTAAGTACCTACTATTAGTATTAGCTAGTAGATCATGTGTCAGTATTTATATGTTTCAGTATCTTTAAGTATTTTGTCAGTAGCTTGGTACAGCCGGTACTATAACTTCAGTAGTTGCTAGTACCTTTAAGTATTTGGTCAGTATCTTCAAATATTTTTGTCAGCATTTTTTGTTAGTGGCTTGATACAGCCAGTACTATAACTTCAATAGTTGCCAACACTTTTACATAGTTGTTACCATCTTCAAGCATTTTGTCAATATCTTCATATATTTTATCCACTGTTCGCCGTTTAGCCTGTTTACACACCGTTTAAACGCTACACGGTGGTACACCGTTTCCGTTTAATCGGGTGTTTTGACCGTTTAAACAACCGTTTTCCCATTTAAACACCTATTTTTCCTGAATAATGGGCTAAACGGTAAGTGACCGACTGTTTACCATTTAACGTTTAGGATAACACTGATTTTATTAGTATATTCAAGTATATTATCAGTAGCTTGGTATAACCGGTACTATAACTTTAGTAGTTGCTAGTACCTTTAAGTAGTTGTCAGTATCTTCAAGTATTTTGTCAGTATCTTCGAGTATTTTTATCAGTAGCTTGTTATAGCCAGTATTATAACTTCAGTAGTTGCTAGTACTTTTAGATAGTTGTCAGTACCTTCAAGTATTTTTGTTAGTATCTTCGAGTATTTTTGTCAGTAGCTTGGTACAGTCGGTTAGTTGCTAGTACCTTTAAGTAGTTGTGAGTATCTTCAAGTATTTTATCAGTATCTTCAAGTATTTTGTTAGTATTTTTTTGTCAGTAGCTTGTTATAGCCAGTATTATAACTTCAGTAGTTGCTAGTACTTTTAAGTAGTTGTTAGTACCTTCAAGAATTTTGTCAGTATCTTCAAATATTTTTGTCAGTAGGTTGGTACAATCGGTTAGTTGTTAGTACCTCTAAGTAGTTGTGAGTATATGTACCAGTAATACTTCTTTGAGTAGTTGTCAGTACTACCTAGGACCAATGGAAATGAACAAAATATTATGATTCTCCCCTTCAGTTTGCTCTATGCAGCATCGTTTTTCTTTTTGTCTGTGTTTTATTTATGGCCGATTGGTTTGCATCATGGCCGACAGCATTGCACAATGACCTAGCACTCAGGCGCTGCTTTTTGATGGTGTTCTGGCCGGTCATGGCTGAGCCCATGTTTAGATCACCTCAAAATTCCAAGTTTTTTCACTCTCTCTCCATCACATCAATTTTTAGCCGCTTGCATGGAGTATTAAATGTAGGTAAAAAAAATAACTAATTACACAGTTTAGTTGGAAATCACGAGATGAATCTTTTGAGCCTAGTTGGTCCATGATTGGACAATATTTGTCAAATAAGACGAAAGTGGTACTATTCATCGGGTTGAAAAAACTTTCAATCTAAACAAGGCCTGAGTGCGCCTGAGTGTTTGACTGAGCAGCATTCAGTATTTGATTCAGTAGTGTTCAGCAGCATTCAGTATTATTCATGAGCACTGAAACGATAATGCCAAACTCTGTATTATTCAATACTGAATAAGCGGATGAGAGACAACGGCTAGTAAATCATCGGACAGGAGACACAATCTACTTTTTCAATACCGAACAATTCTCTGAACCAATCTACAGTATCTGGTAGTTCATCAATTCGTCAATTCTCCGAACCAAATACTTACCAATACTAAATCTGCAGGAGACGGAGTTGTGGTTGACGAAGAATCAAAAAGAACGTTTGTTTCCTCTAGCGATCTGCCTCCTGTCTCCTAGCAGCGCTAAGCAGGTGCGGATCAGGTAGAGGAGGGAGGGGGCGTTGGCCCAGCCGCGGCTGCCCATGAGTGCTGGCGCCGCCCTGGCCGTGCTTCTGTGCTGAGGTGGTCAGAGGGGTTGGGGTAGACGTTGGAGGCCGCCGTGGTGGGGGCGCCGGGGAGTGGGGCGGCGCCAAGAGGTAGTCGGAGGGGTGGGGGCCGGAGGTGGAAGTCGAGGTGGATGGCCGGGGCGTCGTAGTTTCATTCATTGGGTGGCGGCGCAATTCGGTGGGGTTGGGGAAGACGGTGTTTTTTTCGATCGGGTGGGTTTGGGAGACGAGTTGGCTGGTTGGTGCGGTCGGGATCGGGGTGGGCTGGTTGGTCGGTTGGTGCAGTCGAATCGGGGCGGACCAGTGGGCTGATTGTGTCTTGGTGTAGAATAGTTATTCTACACCTAGGGTGTAGAATAGCGCTTATATATATATATATATATATATATATATATATATATATATATATATATATATATATATATATATATATATATATATATATATATATATTCCATCGTCTCCCCAAGACCCCAAGAGTGTGCCAAGTACGCACGAGTTGTGAGTATACGAGGCTGTGTCTTGCGACTTGTAATGTACATATTGATGCGTGTATACAAGTACTGTATGGTTGATGTGTATACCTGTACCTAATAATAAAGAGACAAAGTTTCAGACTATTTTTTCCGTGCATCTATTTTTTTTGGTACGTCTCTCTTTAACTACCGGACAATAGAGAGTTTCTTTATAGCTCATGCTGATATGTGTTATAATAGTTCACGTCTAGACGGATATAGAGTCTGATTATAAGATTATTTGGGGTTCCGTACAAACGGAATTAGGATTCTTCCTTCTCCTTTCCTTCTAGATAGAGTTCGTATGTTTTACAACAACAAGAGTCCGTAAGCAGCTCATCAAGCAAAAAAAAAACAGCGGGTCATGGTACACAGTTAGACACAAAAAGGAATTAAAGTATCCACAATATATGCTATATTTGCATGCATGCCGTGATAAAGAGAGAATCCTAAAGAAGCTTAGGGTAGCCGGACTTGTTTATTTGGTATAATATACGTATGCACACGTAATCTGTCCAGGAGCCTTTTCATATGATTGGTTCAATACAAAATATGTATCTTCTTAGTTTAGAAAAGGACGACATGTTTTAGGTTTGGACTTTGGCTTGATCACCAAACCGGTTTAGAAAATATGCTTGTATGATTTGAATCTATTGATTCAACCAGAAAATACCAGCTGTTCTATCTATTTCTATACCTAGATACATATTGGAACATATCTCTCTCCTGTGTTGTATGAGTTAATGTGACGTGTTCAACCACTGTGTGGAGTCTTAATTTTAAAACAAATTGGTATATGAGTTACCACAGTTCAGATCTAGGTGGTACAAAATTTAATTCCGAGACGTATTAGAGCAGATAACGCGAACATTACATAAATCTCCAAATCTCAAGTCGTCCATGTAACCACTCAGCAAGTTGTATGTCCCGGTGCAACGCACGGGCATGTTCTGCTTGTAATAATAAAGAGACAAAATTTCAGACTCTTTTTTTTCGTCCATCCATTTTTTTTGTCCATCTTCCTCTACCTACCGAATAATAGAGAGTTTCTTTTGTCCGGACTTATATATATAATCCGTGCTCATACGAGTTAAAATAGCTCGCGTCTAGACCAATATGGAATATAAATCTTAACCTAAATAGATTCTTCAGATTCTGAGTACTCTAAATAGAACTCTTAATAATAAATAGAAAATGATAAGAGTTATGTTCTTTATTTTGCACCGCTTTCTTTATTTACGTACGAGTTAGAATAGCTTGCGTCTGGACGGGTATGAAGTAGGAATCCTAATCTATATAGATTCCTCAGATCTGACGATAATGCTGTGCATTTATTTTCCTTTGACAGGATATATATGGTAGTTTATAAGGACCGATTTCTTTTTTTAATGCTGGGAACTTTCTTTTCCTCAGAAAATATTAGGAACTTCTATAATAGATCTGAGCCTGACGTTTTTTATGGTGGAAGGCCGAACAATTTAATCAGAAAAATAGAAAAGGAAAAAAAGTAATATGGTTATGCCATCTTTTTTATCAACCTTACTTTTTTTTCTCTTTGGTGGAAGGCCAAACAATTCAATTAGGAAAATAGAAAAAGAAAAAAATATTATGGTTATGTCATCTTTTTTATCCATCTTACTTTTTTTTCTCTTTTGTCCTGACGTGTTCTCTTTTTTTTTCATCCTTGCAAGCGTGTGCTGTCCGAGCATCCGTGAGAGCATTTTACGGGACGTTCACACGTTACCCGTTCATCTAAACGATTGTTTTTTTCTCCTACAAATATAAAAAAGGACTAAATTCAACCATCATGGATGTTTGAACCGTCGATCTTTACCTATATAAAATAGAGAAATATTTTCTATATGAGTTAGAGCACCGTGCCATACATGATGTGATGTCTAATTCCAAAATGAATCGAAATGGATGATACAATCTGTAAAGTATAAATCAAAAATGAATTGGAACGTCTGATGTAATTATTAGATAAATATCCAAGTCTCCGATGTACATATGAGTTAGAACAGTGCACATCTGTCAATGGTACGAGGTCTAATTCAAGACGAATCATACACATGATGAAGTTTTTATTGAACAAATTTCTTAGAAGTCGAAACGAATAAGAACTTAGACTAAACATAATAAAATAGAAACAGAAAAAGGAAACATGCAACAAAAAAAGGAACCGAAAGGTTAAACACAAACAATGCATAGAGTTCGATGCAAAGTCAAATTTAAATATACGATGCAATCTTAAATACTATTCAAAATCCGATGCTCGATCGTATAAGAGTTAGAGCGTCACACGTTTGTTGGATAAATTTTTAACCTATAAATCATCTAAATAAATTACACAGCGAGTCTTTGCTAGTCAATCATAAAGGATGAATCTCAACTTGCATGCATATGCAACGACCAACGATATACTCGGAGAACTTCAGTTCAAGTTGCGTATACTATGCAAGTCTTGCTTTTTCCTTCCAAAAAAGAGTTTGCAACTCTTTCGGTCTAGGTGATCATAATACGGTCAGAACTTGGTTATCTTTTTTCTCTCTATATTTTCTTTTGTAAATTAATAGAGAAATTTTACGGCGCTGGAAATAATGAGTCATTCGTATGGCTAGATCGGAGGGTTAAGAAAGATAAAGAACATACTAAAAGGAACTTAAGCTGTGGGCCGGAACTAAAATTTGCTGGACCAAGAACCGGCTCTAAATTATTTTTGAAGGGTACAATAGTACTTTATGTAAGGGGGTTTGGGTTTCTTCTCGCTGCTCCCTACTTGCACAATCCCGTGAACCACAAATCCATCGCCGTCTATTAGGCAGCGCGGCGGTAGCCAACGAATCGACGCCGCTAGCGGCGAGCCGGCGACGCTCTGTCGCTGCCTGCCTAGGCTTTGCTCGGTTTGTTGATCGCCGCCGTGGGAGAGCGCGACAGTACATGCATGCCGTCGTGGACGGCGGCGTCGAACACCGGCAGGATGTCCATGTCGAAACACTCGTTGCCGTTCACGTGAGGGAAACACACACATGCAATAGGCTGCCAAGCGCGCGTAGGGAGCCGCCGGATTGCGTGCTGTTGCCGAACCTTCGAACATCGACACACCAGGACTAGCGAGCCGCCTGCCGTGGACAACGTGTGAGTGCCGTGGCCATCCATGTTGCAGGGGCGTTCAATGCACCCGCAGCCGCTGCGTAGCACTTGTTGAAGTAGCGTGCGCCGATCAGCTTCCAGTTACAATGGAATTTATCATCTCGGTCTTCGGCGCAGCCTCGTAGGCTCCTGGCAAGTGGATCGGCTGTCGGCGGCTGCGTCCGGCGACGAGGTTAGCGACGAGGTGGAGGGAGCCGTCGCTCCGTGGATTCAACTAACAGACAAAGCCAACTACGCACTGACTGGAGTAGTCCGGAGTCCAGACAGGCGGGCGGCGGCGGCGATCCCTACAGCCGGCCGAGTGGCAGGCCTTTGTAGGGATTGCCGCTTGCCGGTGAACCCTGCAGATGGTCTGCGGCGGGCCCTGTAGGCTGTCGGCAATGAGCCATGGAGAAGCTGCCGCTGCACCCTGTGCAGGTAGGAGCCGGCGCCGGCGAGGCCCTCCCCGGCCCTGCTTTCCGTGTGTGAAACTGCGAGCTGCGTTCGTCGTGGCTTTGTGCGACAGGCGAAACAATGACCGCAGCAAAATGACAAAAGTGCCCTTAATTACATCTAATTAATTCGTTTTAATCAGATGGCTGCAAAAATTCCAATGGAGTGGAACCGCTAGTTCCTGCCAAGCACGGTAACAAATCTCTAGTTAATAACTATAGTTATATAGAATTTGATTTACGGGGTCCATTATTCAAAATAAACTAAGACGCTGCAAGAGGTACAGGAGCAGGTGGGAAGTGATTTTGGTGGGGATTGAGCAGTGAGGAGTGAGAAGTGATTCTTGTCTAATTCTAATTGAAATCTGTATGTTTTTTCTTGTTTGGCTAACAAAGAGTGATTTTTGCAGATAAGGTGCTCCAAAACGACCCCCTTACATTCATGGAATCAATTCTAGATTTCTAGGGGAGTTAGAGCATCTCCAAGAGTTTGCCAAATCAACTTAGCATCCATCTATTTTTGGTAAAACAGAAAAAATTGTGCTCCAACAGTTTGGCATCTAACTTGGCAAATTTTAGCAACTTGGCAAATCTCCCCCTCCACGCGCATATTTTCGCGCTGAGCGCGAGCGCGCATCCGGCTTCACGTGCAAATTTAAGCGGGGCTCTTCGTTTCTTAGTGGGGCTCTTCGTTTCTTAACGGGGCTCTTCGTTCGCTTAGCGGACCTCTTCTTATTTTACCAAGTCCAAATAGCAAACTCTTGGAGAGAGTCTATTTTTTCACTTGCCATATATTTTAGCGAGTTGCCAAATCACGATATTTGCCAAGTGAATTTTGGCAAACTCTTGCAAACATGCCCAAAGGGCTTCTATTAGAAAAGTGATTCTGATTGTCTGTAAGAAATGATTCTATTAGAAAAGTGATTTTATGGCTAAAAATGACTCTCTTTAGTTCTTTACAATAATCTCTACATAGAAAATGAGGAAAACCAAATTTTTAGCTCCTAATCTTCTAGTTGAATTCAAAGAATTACTTCACACAATCAGTATAGAATCACTTCACATAATCAGTACAAAATCACTTGTACTGTTTGGCGAAGCTCCTCCTTGATTTAGCTTAAAAGCTCCTCTCATAGTTATGCCCAGTAGGGCCTAGGAGGCTAAGAGTTTGTTTGGTTCAGCTTAGAGCTGTGAAAAGTTGTTAAGATTTGTGAGTAGTGGAAAAAGATGTTGTGAAAAGTTATAGGCTATTGGTTAAAATAACTATAAAACCTATTACATGTATTTATCTCTTTTGAAACATCTGTAAAACGTCTCTTTATTTCTACTCATTTGGAAAAGCTAAAATCCAAAAGCAGGGTCAAGATGCTACAAAAATTATACTACGCAAAAACATATATGCTTCTAGAAAAGCGGCTTCTGATTCTACTCGTTTGGCTGCTTTTTGCCAGCAGAAGGATTTCTGAGAAGATAACCAAACACGGCTAATACACTCACTTCCCTGCGACCCTGCCCATACAAAATCTAGACGTACGACTGAGTTGATGGTACTGGCGGCAGGCCCGCCGTTTCCTCTAACAACCGTACGCGCGCGCTTCGTGCTCATACCTGTAGTCGAGCACACGACGTGGATCCACTGTTTGTGCACTCACCAGGCAGTTGTGGCGAGCTCTCTTTTCTCAACCAAATTGTCCGGTGAACACGACGACCAGACTCAACAGGCATCAGCAGTCCAGCTCCATCTCCAACAGAGGATCGGACACCAAAACCAGGCACCAACCGTGTACCGTGCGTCCCTGCAGGTGACCAACCAAGGTCCTCGAGCGCTGGGCAGGCTAGCCGCGCGCGCGCTTGCGACACGCTGACACGTACGCCGCACGACGCATAGGGCTATAAGTACCGCGTCGCCCTAGGCCTACTGCATCCCAGAGTAACTGTATTCCAAACATCCAAGTTCCAACGCATCAATCAAAGCTCAAATAATTCACAAATCGCAACCATCATACGAGACACTATCCGATCCAATATGGCGTCGTCGAGAACCTCGCGCTCCTGCTCCTGGTGCTGCTGCTCTCGTGCGCCGTGACGAGCAGCGCGGCGCGGAGGCTGGAGGAGGAGGCGCCCAAGGAGGAGCAGGATGAGGAGTTCCCGCCGCACCTGTCGGTGCCGCCGGAGCACGAGCTGCCTCCGTTCCCACAGGTGCTCCTGCCGCCCAAGCCGGAGCTGCCACCGTTCCCCGAGGTCGACCTGCCGCCAAAGCCCGTGATCGTCCCCGCCATCCCCGAGTTCCACTTCCCAGAGCCAGAGGCTAAGCCATGATGCATTCTGCCACAACGATGCATGTCGTCCGTCGTGTCTTGTCGCGTTGTTATGTCCGTTTTGGTACGCGTCGTGTGTGCTCTTGCTTTGTACTGCATGGTGTGCTGCTCGTACGTGTTCCTTTTTCGTTTTCATTTATCGAGTGCGCCAAGCATGTATAGTATATATGGGTCTGTGTCCGGTGGCTTGGCATATGCACATATATTACTTCATATTCATATGTACTGATGCAAGTGCATTGGAGAGTCCTTGTGCGTTTATCACTTTATTTTATATCAATAAAAGCATCACTGACTAAAGGGAAACAAGTACTTCGGGAAGTTGAGTGCACGCATGGTTTAGGTGTCCTTCGTTTGGTCATTTTGATTTTTTAGCACTGTATATGTAAAGATGCAAAGAACGAGTCTACAAATACAATCCACTCACAAAAAAGTTTCAGTATTTTATACTAGCTTTTCTTTTACATGGTAAGAGGTACAAACACCTTCCAGCAGATAAAAAACCCACACATACCCGCTATGGCTTCACCGAGAGCTCCTAGTATAGCTAGGATATGTGCATCGACATATATTTAACTTCCTTCCTCTCATCTCGTGAACAATATGGTTGTAAGTGCCAAGGAACCCTCTCGAATACTCTCTGCTACATTGGCGCAGTCAATTGCCAAAAAAAAAAACTACTAATTGCAAATCGTTAGCCAAGGAAATGCCCTCCCTGCACGCCGAAGCTTCTAGCTTCTCTGGGTCTGTTATTCCTTCGATTCTAGAAGCTCAAGGAACACCCCAGCGAACTCCTAGCTTCTAGCTTCTAGCCAAGGAAATCACCAAGGCTCAAGGAACACCCCAGCGAACTCCTTGCCACTACCGCAACAACATCTAAGCTTGAATTCTTTGACACCGTCACCATTGATTTTCATAAGACCCGCTTGTGGAGGAATCCAACTAGGAACCTTTCCCTGTATTCTTTCCTCTAGCACCGGCCGGAGTTTTGATAGTTTTAGGTCACGGAGAAACTTTTCCACGAAGCAGTGGATCAATAGCGGGCTTTGGAAAGAACTCTCATGTATACCTTTTTGCCTAGCATGCTAGATAGCCTACATTCTCATTGCTAATCTAACCAAATCATCTTGCAACAATGTAGCGAACATCACCACGAGCCAACCCCTTGGGTTATTCTAGCTTATAGCATCTCCAACAGATTACTTATACCCATGTGCAATACTAAAAATATGCAATATAAGGGATTATGGTGCTCCAATAGATTACTCATCCTATCCCCAATAAGTTACTTAAAATCCATCTCCTCTCCCTCGAATGTAGAAGATCCGTACCCTATCCCCTATCCACTTTAAAGATATTGGTAATCTGTTGGGGGAGAAGAAGAAAAAGCTACACTAATAATAATACGAGATTACCTATATAAACTTTTAGGAGATGTGAGATAAGTAATCTGAGATGCTCTTAAGATGTAGCACTGGTTACGTATGGCTGCGTTGCGAGAGAAACATGGGCTCAGTTGACCCATAATAGCATAGATTTGACCAAAAAGGGTGAAGGTGGAAAACAACCCCTAAGCAGGTTGGAAACAAGTACATTTACCCTCCTAAACTATTGTCATGGTCTGATTTTTCTTCTTAAACTCTAAAAATAGACATCTTAAACCCCGAACTCTAAAAAAAACGTTCAAATTACTTTCCTACCATGGATTGAAGTGATTTGAAGACGGTTTCATCTTTTTTAGTTAATAAAATTTCATTAAATACTTAAGATATTTAAACCACAAAATGTCTCTAAGCTTCTAATTTTTTAGAGAAAAATCTTAGAAATAGATTGGGACACGATGAACCTAAATAAAGTATTTACACCTCATGAAAATATTTCTTGTTAGATTTAATGCGGGCATGACCCATATTTTATTTAATAATTAATGAAATAAATTATAAAGCCATATTAGATGCTAGGTGCTATAAAATGGTGGACTCAGTTGCTTCAGGGCGGCTCAGGCGACGGCCACCTCGTTCCAGAACCTTTTCGAGGCCGAGACCCAGCGGACTCAGTTGCTTCAGGGCGCCATCTCCTCCGTATGCGACGGCCTGGGGGTCGAGCCTGACGCCGACACTGAGGAGGACGCCCCGGGGAACTCCTTCATCCGCCGGATGGTGGCACTAGGCCGCCTCGTTCACAAGAGGGTACGAGGCGGACTGCACCACGGCGTGAAGAGGGCTTTGGCTGTCGTTCGGTCCGGATTTGTGTACGACATGAAGCTCGTCGCTGATGGCTTCATCACGGATCCGGATCGGACGGACGAGGAGAATGAAACCGCCTGCCTGGGTCTGATCGAAACCGCTGAGGAGCCTGGAAGTCGCCTGGCCAAGCTCTTCGAGGTCGAGGTGGTTCCGCCTACCGACGACGAAGGCCTATGAGCCAAATCTGGGCATGGAGGCCCATGTAATAACTTAGTGTCTGTAACTTTGGTCGTAGTGGCCTTGGAGGCCTTGGAACGCTCGAATGTAAACTTGTACTGATCGTTAAGTTTTGTTCGAGTTTTTTCTTCCCTTTATCGCTTGAATCACGTTCTCGCATGATTTACTTAGCGCGCGGTCGCGCCCCTTGGCGTAAGGGGGCGAGTGGAGGTACCATAGCCTCGGAGGCGTAAGTGATCTCGCGGCTCGACCGCCCTCGAGCTTTAGGGTGCGTTTGCGGCCTTGCAGATCGTGTAAGAACTTGATTTGAAGCGACCGGGGATGTACTCTTTTTCAAAGTTATGAACCGTTACTAGGTCTACTTAGAGCGCGGTCGCACCCCTAGGCGTAAGGGGTGAGTGGAGGTACTGTAGCCTCGGAGGCGTAAGTGATCTCACGGCTCGACGACCCTTTGAGTCTTAGGGTGCTCCCGCGGCGTTGTTGACTTAAGTGACAGTTCTCTTTTTTTGAAAAAGAGTACGAGTTTTTTCGGGGACAGGGGTTCCCCCCTTGCAGCCCCCGAGGGAGGGTCGATTCTGGGAAAACAGAGTCGATCCTTCCTGGTTGTTATGAAAACAAAGCTTTGAACACCGTTGTATTCTTTATTGATGAGTGTAAGTGCATTCGCCCCCGTTGTGGGTTTTGGATAATTAATGACAATCAAATTAGGGACTAACATGTCTATCTAAGTGAATATGCAGGTGTTAGTTCGATGAAAGAATTTGTATGGTCACATTTGGTGATGTTAGCACCCTCAATTCCTTTGGTTGGAAAGCTTTCCGTCTCAAGTGGATCGATTAGATTTTATCTTTTGACTTGAGTTATAGGAATCGCCGCACTATCAAGAGGGATACAAATTAGGCTATCTAGAGGGAAAACTTGTGCTCAATATGTGTTTGTTTAAGTGTTTGAGAGACACCTTTGCACTCACGGACACTTAGAGAAGTGTTTTTTGCCTGGGAGGACCGGTGGTACCGGTGAAAGCCCGGTAGTACCGGTAGGCATAAATCCCGCCAGTGACTGCGCTTTAGTTCTGCGAGTTTTTGTTCTAGCGGTAGTATCGGTGGTTGACCGGTGGTACCGGTTGTTGACCGATGGTACCGGTGAAAGCCCGGTAGTACCGGTAAGCCTTTTTCCCGCAAAATGTATCTTCACCGAAAACTGTACTACCGGTGGTACCGGTCGTTGACCGGCAGTACCGGTGAGAGACCGGTAGTACCGGTAGGCTATTTTCTCGCAAAGTCTCCAGTAGGTTGTCTGTAACGGTCAAAACCTTTGGGACCGGTAGTACCGGTGGGCACTCACCGGTAGTACCGGTACCGCTTCGAGGATAAGAGTATAAATAGCTCTCCCCTTCATTTCTAATCGTTACCCACGCCATTTACTCCCACCAACCTTCAGACAAACAGCTCTCAAGCATTGACTCACCCTCTCTCTCTTTCTCTTTGCTCTCAAATCCAATCCCTTACAGGATCTGAGTAGAGAGGAGAGATTTAAGAGTGGAAAGCTTCGATTCACATCTTGAGCACTTGGTTCCCCTCCTAGTTGGCTTGGTTTGTGTTTGTTACTCTTGGGTTCTTGGAACCCTAGCCGGCTAGGTGTTCTTCGTGGTTGCCCGTGTTGTTCTACTTGTGAGGGCACCCCGAAGTGTTTGTATTACCCTTGTATTCTTAGTGGAAATCTCGGGCTAACCTTTGTGGTTGCTTGAGGGAGGCAAGGAGGTGGAATAGACTCCGACCTTAGTGGTCACCTCAACAACGAGGACGTAGGAACTCCTTTGTGGGGTTGCCGAACCTCGGGTTAAATCGTGTGTCCTGCGTGATTGTTGTTGTTGTTATTTGTGTTTACTTGAGATATTACTTGTTCTTTGTGTTCTCCCTCTTTCATATCTCTTTCATAGGTTGTGGGTGCTCGATCTACTACTAGGTGAAGGAACAAGAAAGGAGAGTTCATAAACTTCATCAACATCATCTTCGGTAGTGGGGTAAAACTCAGATCTGAAATCACAACACGTAAATCTCTGATTTCTTAGTTTCAATAGGATATCGGTAGTACCGGTGGTTTGCGTCGGTAGTACCGGTGATCCCTCACCGGTAGTACCGGTCCAAACCAACCGGTAGTACCGGTCAGTGTTTTAACTTCCGCGTTGAGTTTTTGAGTTTCAGGTTTTTAGATCCGCCTATTCACCCCCCTCTAGGCCTATTAGATCCTTTCAATTGGTATCGGAGCGTGGTTTCCTCGTGTTTAGCGCTTCACCGCGTGAGGAGAAAGCATGGCTACCTTTGATGATGACACCTTGAACAAGCTAGTCGAGCTGCTTGCCGGGAAACTCAGTGACAGGCTTCTAGAGCAACAAAAAGAGCAAATGAACAAGATGCAAGATGAGATGAAAAAGTTGAAGGAAGCCGTAAGTAAGAAGATTGAAGATGTGGCAAGTGGTGGTGATGGAGATGGTGAGAATGAAGCAATCAAGACACCTAAAGGGTTTACTCGTGTTCCATATGAGTACTCTTCTTTTAGCAAATCCAATACACACTTGCCAACCATCAACCCCGGCAAACCACCTCAATTTGACGGAGTTAGATACACCGATTGGGCTCATAGAATGAAGATGCATCTTATTGCCGCAAGATGTTGGGAGATTGTGGAAGTGGGTGTTAAAGCTTTGGAAGAAGATGGTGAGTTGACAACCGAAGATTACCTTGACATACAACAAAATGCTACAGCTGCTTCCTTGATTCTATCATGCCTAAATCAAGAAGATTACAACAAGGTAAACAACATGGAAAGTGCAAAGCAAATTTGGGATACCTTGAAGGTTTCATTTGAAGGTGATAAAAGTGTGAGAAAGGGAAACATTGAGCTACTTCAAAGCAAGATTGAGAACTTTGGGATGATTGAAGGTAAAACTACCCAAGCTATGTTTGATAGATTCATGACCTTGATCAATAGAATAAGAGCTCTTGGTGACACGTATTGGGATGACAACTCGGTGGCTAGAAAGTTGTGTAGAGTGTATAGACAAAAGAACAACATTCTTGCTTCGGTCATCATGGAAAGACCTAACTATGACACAATGACACCTCAAGAAATGCTTGCCAAGTTGAAACACCATGAGTGCTTAGAAGATGAAGCAAAAGAAGCATCAAGTCAAAAGAAGAATATTGCTCTCAAGGCATCTCATGGTAGAAGCAAGAAGAAAGATATTCATGATCCGTCAAGTGATGAAGAACAAGATGAAGATTCCGATGCGGAAGAAGCTCTATTAGTTGCAAACTATAGAAAATACTTGAAAAAGAAGAAGGAGAGGAAGAGGAGTGGAGGCAAGCCATACAAGAAAAGATTTTGCTATGGTTGTGGAGATATTGGTCATTTCATTGCCGATTGTCCAAAAGAGAAGATGAAGCACAAGCACAACAAAGATGATGACAAGAAGCATAAAGGCAAGAAGAGAGGTGAAGCACATCTTGGTGAAGAATGGGAATCGAACGATGAAAGTGATGATTCAAATGACAAAGACAAGGAGAAGAAGAAGGGTGTAGCAACGATTGCTATTCAAGAGACTTCTTCCTCTCAACCCAAGCGCATCATCAACCATTCTTCGTCACCATCATTGTTCGCCGACTTATCTTCATCACCTAGGCTCTTCGAAAATCTCACCGACAACGACTACTACACTCCTACTTGCCTTATGGGAAAGGGAGAGAAGGTACCACACAACTCTCCGACTCACTCTAGTAATGAATGTAGTAGTTGTGATGAAAATGATGATGAAGTTGCAAACAACATGATAAAGAAATTCGGCAAATCGGCCGGCTCTCAAATAATAAAGCTAATCCATAAGCTAGAAAAGCGGGAAGCATGCATCGAGTCGCAAGGGGAATTGCTCCTAGTGGAAAGAGAGAAGAACCTTGAACTTGAAGCATGCCTTTCTAAGGAAAAGGAGGAAGTTGAGAAATTAAACATAGAATTGTCTTTAGCCAAAGATTCATATGAACGTTTGACTAAGGAACATTCTTTGGTTAATGACTCTTTAGCTAGTTTAAAGAGTGAACATAGTTTGGTTCAAGAAAGCCTCACAAGCTTCAAAGATAAATATCATACTCTTGAACTTAGATATGAAACTCTTTGGAATAGCACTTCCATCCATCCTAAGGAATTCGGTGATTCCAATGCTTCAACTAGTGGAGGATGTAAAAGATGTTATAATCATGATATAAGTGCTTGTGCTACTAACCTTGTTGAGCTAGAAAAGAAAGATAAGGAGATTCAAAGATTGAACATGGTTATCAAGAATGGTTACAAGGAGAAACAATCAACAACCATGTACAAGTCATCAAGACACCCCCTCATCAAGGATGGACTTGGCTACAATAGGTATGATGGTAAAGCAAATGGAAGGAACATGATTAATGGAGTGCCTTGTGTGAGATTCAACAAGGGTGTGGCACTAGATGATCTTATCAACAAGGTCAACAACGTTGCCACTCCTTCAAGCACATTTGTCAAGACCAAGGCCAACAACAAAAAGAAGCAAGTGCTTACCTCCAAGCAACAAGTACCCATTTCACAAAGCTATGCTAGTGATTATATGTGTTGTTGGGGCAAGGATGGCAAGATTGTTGTGAAGTATATTGGTGCACTCAAGAAGAAGCAAATCATGAGGAGTGTTTGGGTGCCCAAGACCTATGTGACTAACCCATTAGGACCCAATTCTATTTGGGTACCTAAAACCAAGGCTTAATTTGTTTTTGTAGGAATACTCCTCCGGTGGAACAAGTTGGGTGCTAGATAGTGGATGCACTAATCATATGACCGGGGAGAAGAATATGTTCACCTCCTTTCAACCAAATCAAAGTACAAGTGAACGCATTGTGTTTGGTGATAATGGTAAAGGAGACGTCCTTGGTTTGGGTAAAATTGCTATCTCAAATGATAATTCTATTTCAAATGTATTACTTGTGGAAGGGTTAGGATACAATTTGTTGTCCATTTCACAACTTTGTGAGATAGGCTACAATTGTCTCTTTACCAATGTGGGTGTGGAAGTCTCTAAAAGGAAGGACTCCTCCATTGTCTTCACGGGTCGTTTGAAAGGCAAACTTTATCTAGTTGATTTCACATCTAGTAAAGTGAAGCCCGAGACTTGTTTAGTGGCAAAATCTAGCATGGGTTGGCTATGGCATCGCTGACTAGCCCATGTTGGAATGAGGAACTTGGCCGACCTTCAAAGAGGCGAACACATCCTTGGACTAACAAATGTCTCCTTTGAGAAAGATAGGATTTGCATCGCATGTCAAGCGGGCAAACAAGTTGGAGCCAAGCATCCCGTCAAAAATGTTGTATCAACAACGAGACCACTTGAGCTACTTCACATGGACTTATTTGGTCCCAATGCTTACATAAGCATTGGAGGTAACAATTATGGTTTCGTTATTGTTGATGATTATTCCCGCTTCACTTGGGTATTCTTTTTGCAAGATAAAAGTGATACTCAAGTAATCTTCAAGAAGTTTGCAAGAAGAGCTCAAAATGAATTTGAAGTGAAGATCAAGAAAGTGAGAAGTGACAACGGGACGGAGTTTAGGAACACCAACATTGAAGAGTTCCTTAATGAAGAGGGAATCAAGCATGAGTTTTTGGTTCCCTATACTCCTCAACAAAATGGTGTTGTGGAGAGAAAGAACCGAACACTCATAGAAGCGGCAAGAGCAATGTTGGATGAATACAAGACTCCGGACAAGTATTGGGCGGAAGCGGTCAACACGGCATGTCATGCAATCAACCGCTTGTATCTTCATAAAATCATGAAAAAGACCGCCTACGAGCTTCTTACCGGTAACAAACCTAAGGTGCATTACTTTCGAGTTTTTGGATGCAAGTGTTTCATACTTAACAAGAAATCCAAAAGCTCAAAGTTTGCAACAAAGGTTGATGAAGGTTTCTTGCTTGGTTATGGTACTAACGAACATGGCTATCGTGTTTTCAACAAGACCACCGGTCAAGTTGAAATAGCGATTGACGTGACATTTGATGAAACCGACGGCTCTCAAAAGGAGCAAGTCAATGTTGACATTATAGGTAAAGAAGATCCATCCTCTCAAGTGATCAAGAAGCTTGCTACCGGTGAAGTAAAGCCCGTTGAAGAAGATGATGAATATGCACAAGAGCAAACCATTCATGATCCGCATATGCATCATGGGTCAATAAATGTCCATGATGATGGTTCTACATCAAGAAATGGACATGATTCAAGTGTTCAAGTCATTCAAAATTCACCACAAGTTGAAGATAGCAACCAAGTTGATGATCGAAATAGAAATGAAGATGTTGATGCAAAAGTAAATCTGCAAACACAAAGGGCTAATACCCGAAATCGATATCCAAAGCGTGCCAGTCGATTTGACCTGTTAATCGACAAGGACGAAGATACGAGCACTTTGGTCCTGACAACAGCGATACGCCCGGAAGTCACGACGAAGAGGTACTCACGCAGAACTCGAGGATCGTCGAAGATTGCATTTAGAGCAATGCAACTCGCCGAATCGATGAGAACTCGTAAAAAGGAAAAATATGCAAATTGACGAAGTCGCCGAAAGTAGATGTAAATAAGAGTAAAAGCTGTTTTTTGATGTATTGATTGATCCCCTATTACATTGCCCTTCACTCTATATTTATATCCTGATCTATAGAAACGTAACCAAATACGACTAGGACACTAAATCCAAATCTAAGGAAAAACATGACTTTGATACAACTCAGACTCTACTAAACGTAAACAAGGAAATTAACTCCTATTTTACTCCATAGTCCGCCTCAATCACGATGGTATTCTCATCGACCTCCTTTTCAACGGCACAGTCCCTGTTCCATCGGCAGCAGCCTTCGAGTTCCTTCCATCGGTACATTCCCTATTTTATCGGCAGCAGTCTTCATACCCTCCTTCATCGGTACATCCCCTGTCTCATCGGCAGCAGTCTCCAAACCCTCTTTTATCGGCATCAGTAATAATACCCTTAACCTCATCGGCAACACTTCAAATTAAATCCATACGCTGCCACCACTCAAAAACAAACTTATTCTCCTTGGCTATCAATCTACACGGTAATCTTTCCTCTATTGATTAGCCCTTCCTGATCATCTTGACACGTGCTAAAAACGATGTCAACACATGCCCCCCAATTTCGGAGTATAAGATACTGATGCTCCGAAATTTACTCCAGCTGATGCTTGCTATTACCTATTTTTTAACCCATTCTCCAAGCATAACATGATTTGTTACTAGATTTAATCAAATCTAGATCTAATCCATGTATCTCAATAAATATCGCACATTTTCCAACCTTCTTTGCCTTAATTACGGTTGAGATACCAAAATAACAATCCATCAGCAAGATCTTACCACAATGCATCATTTTTTTAGAACCAAAAAATCCTGTATCGAGATATCCTTCAAGTCATGATTACTTGCCGTCAAATCTTCTGTACCATCCCTTGATTGTCGTGCGAACAGTTACCATATCCAACTGAACCACCTCGATCCATCCGCATACGGCATAGAGATAAGTCAAGAATACCCCTACCCCAAATGGCCTATAAATAGATTTCTCCGGGCTGCTCATCTTCTACCTTCAAACTCCATCCTTTGGCATTCTCACTCCGGCGGCAACCCTAACCAACAACCGCGCATCCTCGACTCACCAGAGCCATCGTCATCTTCAAGTTCCCAGCTCGTGCCCTCATCCGTTCGAAGCAATGGCTGTTAACTTCGACGTCCCTGCGGTTCATTCTTCCTCTTATTACTTTTACTTTAATCCTTTTGGTTCCCTGCGAGTTCTTACAGTCGGCATTTTCCTATCTCTTCCATTTTCTTGGTCCTCCAAACTCAGGAACTACGCAACACACTGGTGATTCCAACCCATCAACCTCCCCTCCATTGCCTAGGTCCAATGGGCGACCCAGATCCAACTGACCTGATTAATGCAGAGGCAAATCGTATTCCCTTCAAATCTCAAAATTTCTCTTTGAATCTGTGGAAAGACACGTTCCGTTCTTGGCCCAAACCCACCAAAGGGTGGAAAAACTGGTTCTTGAGGGTCAACAGATCAATGCAAGTGTTCTGGGCAGAACGGAAGATAGATCAATATATCAGGCTATCCATTGCCGATATACAAAAGAACGAATCCATGATGATAGCTGCCGCTCAATTTTGGTCAGATACCACCAATACCTTCATGTTTGGTCATGGCCCATGTGCCCCTACTCTTGCCGATGTATATATGCTCACAGGCTTGGACATCTCAACTGTCGATGAAGGCCACATTTTTGGCAGAAAAGCTGAATACAGAGTGAGTACACGCAACATCGGCGGCTGGACGGGATACATCCAAGAGTACCAAAAAACTGGTACTGTCAATCAAAGGGAACACACCACATTCCTAAACATGTGGCTGGAGAAGTTTATTTTCTGTGGCCGATCGGTAGGACCAACCAACGCTTTTCTCCCAGCAGCAGAACTCTTAGCCAACGGTGTCAGATTCCCACTTGGCCGATATCTCCTGAGCTCAACCTACCACCTTCTCCACCAAGTATCTCAGAAGCTTATACTTGGCGAACCTATCGGCAACCTGGGAGGCCCATGGTGGTTCATCAATATGTGGTTAAACGCTCACATGCACAAGCGTTTACAGTGGGATCTCTTTGCTCAAGAATTCAAACGAGAGATTCCCGAAGATTACGTCCTTAGAGACGATGAACCGGCAACACGCCCCCCTTTCAACTTCGGCGAAGCCATGTCCTTCCCGGAATAGAAGCCAATGAAGACCAAATCGGCAGATTTTTTCAGACTTTCTACCATGGCCTCCCTCGTGAACTCAGGGCTTGGGTACCTTACATTGATGAGGATAACAAGTTCCCTCTCCTCTTCAATTTTACCGATAGTGATCTGAACCAAGACAATGATCTTATGATGGCCATTATCACCCCGGAGCAATCCCAGTCAACACATTTGGTAGCGGGAAAGCTTCCCATATTACTTATGAATTCTACAATCCATCGGCAGTATCTCGCCAGCTGGCCTTTGGGCAACTGCCAATCAAGCTATGCTATGCCGATGTGATCAAGCCCAGAGAAATCATTACCGCTGGAACTGAATGGAGCAGGATAGTAAGACTTGCTCCCGATGTCGATATCTCAAATGTCGATCTCTCCGCCTGGTCACCAGCATCTTTCATCACAGAGTCATATAAGCAATGATGGCAAGAGTGGAAAGAACAGCTGTTTTCAACATCTGTTCACACATATCGGCACATGATCGATCCCGATTATACCGTTCCTGACAATGCAGTAAGTTCCTTTTAACTTTTGTCTCTTTCCTTCCTTTTATCGGTAGCTAACCTTCCTTGAAACAGGCCGATGATCTAGTTCCACCAATAAGCAAAAGTGGAAAACCCTTCAACCTCCACCCAGCCTCTCCAGTCTCAGTAATCGGCTACAACGCCCCTTCCTTAGAGGCCTTGACCTTCCAGAGGACTCGCGCCAAAACTATCACCTCCAGACCAAGACTGGGAACATCCAGGGCTTCTCCAAAGGCTGCTGCTTCAAGCCTAATCAAGGCTTTTAAGGTAATAACCTTGCTTACTCTGTTTTCTGCCGATACACTCTATATTAACATACAACTATCAGGGTGTACAAGCTGCAGCTGGATCGTCATCGGCAACTTTACCAAGCACCACGACCTCTACCCCTCCTTCAGAGGTATTCTCTTGTTTTTACATTTTTTCCTGTTAAATATCCAATCTTATATCCGTTTCTGCAGCAACAAACGGGCACATCGGCAAGCACGCCAAGCATGCAGGCTCTCCAATCAACAGATGTCGATGCCCCCCAGCCAATTGTCGTTGAAGCCCAAACAAAGCGTAAAGCTTTGACCGATGCTGAAGCTCACCAAAAACGACAGAAATCTACACCAGCCCCTGCGTCTGCTCCAACACCTGTCAGTCAACCCACTGATGTAACTGAACAAGCTGCTCCTTCTGCACAAGATACATCATCGGCAATTATACCCCAAGGGCCGACTACCGATGTGATCATAGAAGACATTCCATCGGCATCCTCTGCCGATCCTTCGTATGATCCTCTACAAGCCGCTCCCTCAAGCCAAGCTCAAGAAATTGCCCTGAAGCAGGTAAACCAATTAATTGTTTGGTTTATAATATCCCCAGACATCACAGATAGGATTTCTAATTCTCTTTATTTCACAGGAACAAGATTCTCCCAATAGCTTATTCTCTTTTGCTATCGATGTCTCCGATGATGACGGAGAAGAGGCGAATTCTTCCCTGGCATTGGGAACAATATCGTCAGACACCTATGGCAAGCTAGAAGCCCTCCTAAATCTGCTGCAGCAAGATACTGCCTAATTGGTGATCGACTCGGACCCTGCGAGGACTATCTTCAAAACGATCCGCGGCCAAGTCCCTGCCAATGTTGAAGAAACCATCTTTCCAGCAGTCCATCTGGAGAGCAGACAACTTCAATATCAAAGGGCCGTTCATCGTATTGCTGACAGAGCAGCTTAGGCTCAACTTAAAGAAGAAATGCTGCAGCTGAAGCAAACTGCCGATGAGAAGCACAAGAATATCAACAACTTGCAAGCCTCCAGTGCCGATCTTAGGCAGAAAATCTTAGATCTATCGGCAAAGAAGGCAGCCCTGTTAGCTGAACTGGAAAAGGTTGAAATAGCTCTGACTCAAGCTAAACAAGAAGAAGACCAGCTTCCCGACGCTATCAAAGCCCTTCAACAGGAACGAGATGCTCAGGCTCGCAAGGCCTTGGTCCTCAAAAAGAAACTCAAGCCTGTGGAAGGAAGTGCAGATGAAGACGCCAAGAAATTAAAAGAAGCCGATGAAATTCGTCTGTGTGCGATATCAGCCATCCAGGCTTTGTTAAATTAGCGCATCGGCACCAATTGATACTTTATTTTAACTCCAGCCGATAGGATTGTTATCGGTAATTATACTTTTATGCGTCTATCCAGATACTAGGGTAATATTTCTTTAAATATCTTCCATTTAATGCTCTAGGAAATACAACTCCTTCGAGAGTTTCAAGAATATATGCATTACCAGGAACAGATTGATTTATCCGATATGGACCTTCCCAATTCGGTGACCATTTGCCAAACTTAGAACTTTTAGTCCCAATCGGTAAAATCAACTTCCAGACCAATTCACCATCGACAAATTCCTTTACCTTCACTTTCTTGTCATACCATCTAGCTACCCTTTTCTTATTCTCTTCGATGCTAACTAAAGCTTTTAACCGATGACCTGCTACATCTTCCAATTCATCTTTCATAAGAATATCATAATCATCGGCTGTCAGTTGATCCTGAAAACGTATTCGCCTAGAACCAATTTTAATCTCCCAGGGTAATACTGCATCGTGTCCATACACCAATTGATAAGGTGCTACCTTGGTTGCACCATGACATGCCATCCGATATGACCACAAAGCTTCATTTAATATTGTATGCCACTTCTTAGGATACTCTTTAATCTTGCGCTTAATGAGTTTGATAATTCCTTTATTAGATGCTTCAGCCTGGCCATTAGCTTGGGCATAATACGGTGAAGAATTCAAAACTTTAATTCCCATACCTATAGCAAACTCATCAAATTCACCCGATGTAAATATAGTGCCCTGATCGGTAGTGATGGTTTGAGGGATGCCAAATCGGTAGACAATATGCTCCTTCACAAAATCAATCATATTAGCCGATGTCACCTTTTTTAAAGGAATTGCCTCAACCTACTTTGTGAAATAATCGGTAGCAACCAGAATAAACTTATGTCATTTACTCAATGGTGGATAAATCTGACCGATGAGATCAATAGCCCAACCCCGAAACGGCCAAGGCTTAATTATGGGGTTCATAGCCGATGCGGGTGCCCTTTGAATATTACCAAATTTTTGACATTCCTGACATCCTTTAAAATATTTAAAACAATCCTCAAGAATAGTCGGCCAATAATATCCATTTCTTCTGATCATCCATTTCATCTTGAAAGCTGACTGATGAGCCCCACATACTCCTTCATGAATTTCACTCATCAGGCTTTTGATTCATCTATGCTAACACACCTGAGTAAAACTCCATCTACGGTACGGTAATACAATTCATCATCGAGGAGTACATACTTGGTAGCTTGGAACCTTATACGTCTTTCAACCTTTTTACATGGATTCTTTAAATAATCAATGATTTCCTTTCTCCAGTCATCGGTATCAGCCACTGATATCAATGCTTCTTGAACAGGTTGATATCCTGAAGCATGCTGAGCCAATCGGTTAGCCTCTTCATTATGCATCCGGGAAATATGCTTTAGATGAAAACTCCTAAACCCTTTTAACAATTCCAAACACTTTTCATGATATGAAATTAGAATTTCACTTCGGCATTCATAAACCCCAATCAACTGATTTATAACTAGCATAGAATCACCAAAGACTTCAACAGCATCAGCCTGTACTTCTTTAAGCAATTCTAACCCTTTTATCAGGGCTTGGTACTCAGCTTGATTGTTTATCGATGTAGCAACGATCGGCAATGAGAACTCATACTTCTTCCCCGAGGGGAAATTAACACGATACCGATGCCTGCCCCTTCACCACAAGTAGACCCATCAAAGAAAAGTGTCCACAGAGCAACTTCCAGAGAATCCACCGTGTTGCAATGTTGAGTAACAAAATCGGCCATAACATGTCCTTTAACTGCCTTAGCCGATTCATAACGTAGGTCAAACTCTGATAATGCTAAAATCCATTTACCAATCCTACCATTTAATATCGGCATAGATAGCATATATTTGACCACAACATCTTTGCATATGACAGTACATTCAGCCGATAGTAAATAATGCCTCAGCTTAATACAAGAGAAGTATAAGCATAAGCATAATTTCTCAATGGCCGAATACCTGGTTTCAGCATCTATTAACCGCCTGCTCAAATAATAGATAACACGCTCCTTCCCTTCAAATTCTTGAATAAGAGCTGAACCGATAACAGTATCTTCAGTTGATAAATACAATCTGAAAGGTTTTCCATGTTGGGGTGGAACTAACACTGGAGGATTTGTTAAATAACTCTTAATCTGATCTAAGGCTAATTGCTGTTCATCTCCCCATTTAAATTCCTGATCGGCTTTTAATTTCAATAATGGACTAAAAGCCTTGATCTTACCTGACAGGTTAGATATGAATCTTCTGATGAAATTAATCTTACCGATCAAGGACTGTAATTCAGTTTTATCAGCAGGAGCAACAACCTTGTTGATTGCCTCAATAGATTTTCTACTAATTTCAATGCCCCGCTGATGCACCATAAAACCCAAGAATTGTCCTGGCGATACACCAAATGCACATTTATTAGGATTCATCTTTAATCCATGTTTTCTTGTGCACTCCAGTATCTTCCGTAGATCGGTTAGATACTTTGTGATGTCTCCAGACTTAATCACTATGTCATCAATGTAGATTTCTACCAACGTGTCGATATATTCATGGAAAATAAAGTTCATAGCTCTTTGATAAGTAGCACCGGCATTTTTCAAACCAAATGTCATAACTATCCACTCAAATAATCCCACATGACCTGGACACCTAAAAGCAGTCTTGGAAATATCTTCTTCAGCCATGAATATTTGATTATAACCCGCATTACCATCCATGAAACTAATAATCTGATGCCCTGCTGCAGCATCAATCAACAAATCAGCAATCGGCATTGGATAACCATCCATTGGTGTGGCCTTATTGAGATTCCTGAAATCAATACAAACACGAAGTTTCCCATTTTTCTTATATACAGGAACCACATTAGAAATCCACTCTGCATATCGACACTGCCGAATAAACTTTGCCTCAATTAATTTGGTTATTTCGGCCTTAATATCAGGAAGTATATTAGGATTGCATCGGCGAGCCGGCTGCTGATGTGGCCGAAATTCAGATTTAATAGGCAACCGATGTTCAACTATAGATCAGTCTAATCCAGGCATTTCAGTATAATCCCAAGCAAAACAATCTTTATATTCCTTTAACAAATCAACTAGTTGTTGTTTACACTTGGAATCTAACTTAGAGCTAATAAAAGTGGGTCTTGGCCTATCGCCTTCACCAATATCTACTTCTATTAAATCATCTGCCGATGTAAATCCTTGACCTAATTTTCCATCATCGGCAAATCTATCCATTAAAACTCTTCTTCAGAACCGACTGCTTGGATCGGTAGAATTTCGTAATCGGCAACCTTGAGGAACTCTTTTTCCCAGGCTTCTCCCGATATGCACTTGGTTCGCTCATAAGTGTCTGATTCTACCGATGCGATGATATAAGAAGAGTCACCAGGAACAACTTCAATCTTATCTCCAATCCACTGTACCAGACATTGATGCATTGTAGAAGGAACACAGAAATTAGCATGAATCCAATCCCTTCCCAAGAGCAGATTATATGCACCCTTGCCATTAATAACAAAGAAAGTTGTTGGTAAGGTTTTACTGCCGATGGTCAACTCAACACATACTGCCCCTTTAGCTGGTGATACATTGCCTTCAAAATCCTTTAGCATCATATCGGTCTTAGTTAAGTCTTGATCTCCCTTACCAAGCTTCCGATACATCACATAAGGCATAATATTAATTGCAGCTCCTCCATCAATAAGTATCTTAGATACAGGCTGCCCATCAACTCTGCCTTTTACAAACAAAGCCTTGAGGTGTTGTCTCTCATCATCGACAGGCTTCTCAAAAACAGCCATCATTGGATCTAGCGTTAATTGAGCTATTTGGTCTGAGAAAGCAGCCTCTTCTTCGCTATCGGACAGAGCCAAAAATTCCATCGGCAACATAAACACCATATCCGCCGATGGACCTTTATTTTTGTGCCTTATCTGCCACTGCTGGTTACCAGATCTCTCATTGGAGGGACTTTCTTCTTGATATAAATCTTTTTGATGCTCTCACTGCATTTTTCTCTTCTGTGTCTTTGTCAAACCCTCTGGACACCATTGAGGAAGCTTAGTTTTCCATACTGGCTGATAAGTCCTGGTTGTCTCCACACGACGTATATTAGGATCCCTGTAAAATATTTCTTCATCAGGAACTCTTGCGTTTGCCATCTCTTCAAGTTCCTCTTGGTTTCTCGAAAAATATGCAACGCGTTTACCAAGCCTTTCATGTACACTGAGCCTGCCCCCTAGCCGATCATGTACTGATGCTCTCCCTCTGATCGGCTCATTAATGAACAAACCTTGATTACCAGATTGAAACCTTCTTACAGGATGATTAACTCCATAATAACCATTGCACTCTGGACAATCTTCAACAGTAGGTAACTTAATACCTTCCTCCCAACAATGAATAAAAAATGGACAATTCCAATGATCCTTATGCCGATTCCACTCTTCTTGACGTCTTTCTTCTTGTTGTCGTTGATACCGGTCCCTTCGCTGACGCCAGCCTTCTTGTTGTCTTCGATGAGTGATCACGATGCCAGATCGAGGAGGCCTCCCAGAACCGCTACTTTCCGTTAATAGCCCCTTGCCTTTTGCATCATCGGTAGTTATCCGATGTTGGGGATCTACTGATGCATTCTTTTCAGCAGCTTCCGATGTCAACACCTTAGTTTTCCCTTCAGCATCCAACATATTTGCTGGAAAAGGATGTTGATCAATTTTCATCGGCTTTTGAATCTTGGAATTGCCAAATTTTATTCTACCAGACTCAATAGCTAACTGCAATTGTTGTCTAAATACTTTGCACTCATTGGTACTGTGTGAAGTTGCATTATGCCACTTGCAATACAACATATGCTTCAACTCTTCTGCCGATGGGATCACATGATTAGGTGACAATTTAATCTGGCCCTCCTGAAGCAAAAGATCAAATATCTTATCGGCTTTGGTGACGTCAAAAGTAAACTTTTCTGGCTCTTTGTGACCAAAGGGACAAGATATCGGCTTCTTATTCTTAACCCACTCTGCCAAACCGATAACTGGTTCATTATCTGAATCAGAATCTTCCACCTCTTCAACAAATGAAACTTTCTTGTTCCAATTTCTTTTAGGTTCAAAAACCCTAGTGTCTTGATCAGAAATCCTTTGCACTAAATGACTTAGGCTTTCGAACTCCTGAGAAGCATATCTGTCCTTAAGGTGTGGTAACAATCCTTGAAAGGCTAAATCGGCAAGCTGCCGATCATCCAATACCAGGCTATAACATTTGTTCTTTACATCTCGTAACCTTTGCACAAAGCCTTCTACCGATTCATCATTGCGCTGTTTCATCTTTACCAAATCGGTAAGCTTCTTTTCATAAACTCCAGCAAAGAAATACTTATGAAATTGCTTTTCCAGATCAGCCCAAGTGATAATAGAATTTGGCGGTAGTGAAATAAACCATGTAAATGCTGATCCGGATAGAGATGATAAGAACAGACGAACTCTCAATTCATCTCTACAAGCTGCCTCTCCACATTGAATAATAAAACGATTAACATGCTCCATGGTTGATGTATCGTCTTGCCCAGAAAACTTAGTGAAATCTGGCACCTTGTAACGATTTGGGAGAGGAATTAAATCGTATGCCGGAGGATACGGAGTCCGATAAGAATAGGTATTAACTTTGGGCTTGATCCCAAACTGATCCTTCATAATTTCTGCTATTTTATCGGCCCAAAAAGCATCAACATCTTGTTGACGATATTGTTGAATCTCCACTGGAGGTATCTGATGGTACCCTTCTGCATACCTTTGTGGCCCACGATCTCCAGCAATTGGCACATTTGCTACTATCTGTGGTCCATTAACCTGCTGAAAAGGGTTCATCGGCTGAGCTGCCGATGTTTGATTCTGAAAACCAGCATGCATGTGACCTTGATGAACACCTGTGGCTTGCTGATTTGGCTGAACTGTATGTTGAGTGGGAAACTGCCCTGACCAATTATTAGTATTCATCGGCACTAAATTTGCCGATGGCTGGTAGCTTGTTGGCATTGCTGGATAATTACATCCAACTTGAGGCATAACCTGGACTCCAGGTTGACTGGTAATAGGAGCCTTCTGCTACATCGGTAACAAATTTGCCGATGGACTTGAACTAGATGTTTGACCCAAAGACGCCTGAAAACCTCCTAGATTCGGTTGTACATTAGTTGTAGTATATTGAGGCGCTTGAGCTATTGGCAAACCAGCCGATGGCATAGGAGTTTTTCCCGCTGCATCAAACACTTGAGATAATCCGTGATTGAAAGCAGATGGCTCTGGAGGCATACCATATCCCCACCAATTAGCAGGAGTTTGATTATTCTGTGGTACAGGACCTGATAGAGCCGATGCTGATAGATCTGTACCAAGCTGAACTCGTCCTGATAATGCTGAATCTGGACGCACCGGAGTAGACTGTACGTTAGATAAACCTGCTGATACTGGAGGAGAAGAAATCTCTATACCCGCAACGGCTGGGGAGCCGATGGAGCAACAGCAGATGCTGCTTCTAGTTGATGATAAGCAGGTCCAACGTAACGAGGTGACGCTTGCCCTTCTTTGAAGGTTCGAATCACAACATTATGAACAGTATTGGACAACACATTGGAGTGATTAATTAAAGCATGATTCACCGCAGAATTAACCATCTCTTGAAGTTTACCCGGATTAGGATCAAAGATAACCTGCCGAGGCAACGACAAGTCCTGCTTCTGGATGACTTGTCCACTTTTGTTCAAGCTGAATGACTTCAAGCAAAGCTGTCTGTATTCTTCAATAGCCCTCTCCATAGCCTGCTTCTGATCGTCCTTAAGATCTTCTTCTGTTACTGCGATGTTATTCCCAGCATCGATCTCAGGATTAAGCATCTTGACTAGATCTGTCCCACCGAGCGTGCCAAAAGATGTGTTGATGCAAAAGTAAATCTGCAAACACAAAGGGCTAATACCCGAAATCGATATCCAAAGCGTGCCAGTCGATTTGACCTGTTAATCGACAAGGACGAAGATACGAGCACTTTGGTCCTGATAATAGCGATACGCCCGAAAGTCACGGCCAAGAGGTACTCACGCGGAACTCGAGGATCGTCGAAGATTGCACTTAGAGCAATGCAACTCGCCGAATCGATGAGAACTCGTAAAAAGGAAAAATATGCAAATTGACGAAGTCGCCGAAAGTAGATGTAAATAAGAGTAAAAGCTATTTTTTGATGTATTGATTGATCCCCTATTACATTGCCCTTCACTCTATATTTATATCCTGATCTATAGAAACGTAACCAAATACGACTAGGACACTAAATCCAAATCTAAGGAAAAACATGACTTTGATACAACTCAGACTCTACTAAACGTAAACAAGGAAATTAACTCCTATTTTACTCCATAGTCCGCCTAAATCACGATGGTATTCTCATCGACCTCCTTTTCAACGGCACAGTCCCTGTTCCATCGGCAGCAACCTTCGAGTTCCTTCCATCGGTACATTCCCTGTTTCATCGGTAGCAGTCTTCATACCCTCCTTCATCGGTACATCCCCTGTCTCATCGGCAGCAGTCTCCAAACCCTCTTTCATCGGCATCGGCAATAATACCCTTAACCTCATCGGCAACACTTCAAATTAAATCCATACGCTGCCACCACTCAAAAACAAACTTATTCTCCTTGGCTATCAATCTACACGGTAATCTTTCCTCTGTTGATTAGCCCTTCCTGATCATCTTGACACGTGCTAAAAACGATGTCAACAGAAGACAACTTCACACAAGATCTTAATCTTGACCTTTCAATCAACCAAGACAAGGATGATGAAGATGAAGGTCCAATCCAAAGGAGAACTCAAGTGCCTCACCCAAGAGTACATCATACCATTCAAAGAGACCATCCCGTTGACAACATCTTGGGAAGCATTCAAAGAGGAGTTGTCACAAGGACAAGGCTTGCAAGCTTTTGTGAACACTTCTTATTTGTGTCTCCAAAAGAGCCTAAAAAGGTTGAAGAAGCCATTGATGATGAGGATTGGATGATAGCAATGCAAGAAGAGTTGAATAACTTCACTCGCAATGAAGTTTGGACATTGGTGGAAAGACCTAAACAAAATGTGATTGGAACCAAATGGGTTTTCCGCAACAAGCAAGATGAGCATGGTGTGGTCACAAGAAACAAGGCGCGGTTGGTAGCTCAAGGATTCACTCAAATTGAAGGTTTGGATTTTGGGGAAACTTATGCACCGGTGGCAAGGCTTGAGTCAATTCGGATCTTACTTGCCTATGCCGTCCATCACAACTTCAAGCTATATCAAATGGATGTGAAGAGTGCATTCCTCAACGGCCCCCTCTCCGAAGTGGTATATGTAGAGCAACCACCGGATTTTGAAGATCCCAAGAATCCTGATCATGTCTATAAGCTCAACAAAGCACTCTATGGGCTTAAGCAAGCCCCTAGAGCTTAGTATAATTGTCTTAAGGACTTCCTACTCAAACAAGGGTTTGAGATAGGCAAGGCCGATCTAACTTTATTTACTCGCAAAGTCAATAATGATATCTTTATTTGCCAAATATATGTCGATGACATAATATTTGGTAGTACTAATGTGGCTTTTTGTGAGGAGTTTAGTAGGATTATGATGAATAGATTCGAGATGTCTATGATGGGAGAGTTGAAGTTCTTTCTTGGTTTTCAAATCAAGCAACTCAAGGAAGGGACCTTTATTTGTCAAACAAAGTATACTCTTGACATGTTGAAGAAGTTTGACATGGAGAAAGCAAAACTCATCAAGACACCGATGCCAACCAATGGGCATCTTGATCTCGACAAGGATGGAAAGGCCGTCGATCAAAAGGTATATCGTTCCATGATTGGATCCTTACTTTACCTTTGTGCATCTAGGCCCGATATTATGCTTAGTGTGTGCATGTGTGCAAGATTTCAAGCTAATCCGAAAGAATGTCACTTAGTGGCTGTTAAGAGAATTTTGAGATATTTAGTGCACACTCCTAATCTTGGCTTGTGGTATCCTAAGGGCTCCACTTTTGATTTACTTGGCTACTCCGATTCGGATTATGCCGGATGTAGGGTAAATCGAAAGAGCACTACCGGGACTTGCCAATTTCTTGGTAGGTCTTTGGTGTCGTGGAGCTCTAAAAAGCAAAATAGTGTTGCCTTGTCTACTGCCGAAGCCGAGTATGTGGCGGCCGGTGCTTGCTGTGCCCAACTACTTTGGATGAAGCAGACCCTTAAAGACTTTGGTTGTGAGCTAACCAAGATTCCCCTCTTGTGTGACAATGAGAGTGCCATTAAATTGGCTAACAATCCCATAAACCATTCTCGTACAAAGCACATAGACATCCGGCATCATTTCTTGAGAGACCATGAAGCCAAAGGAGATATCGCTTTACATCATGTGAGCACCGAAAAGCAACTAGCCGATATCTTCACAAAGCCCCTAGATGAGTCAAGATTTTGTGCTTTGAGGAGTGAACTAAATATCATTGATTCTCGTAACGTGGCTTGATTTTTTGGACATATTTTGTTTGATTCTAGCTAGGCGAAAACTCTTTGAAAAAGTTTGAGTGAGATTTCAAAATCTATTTTCACTTCTCAAGCATGTTCATAGTTTTGTGTTGTTTCTATGAAATCTAGACATGCTTGAGTTGGTTCTAGTTCATCATATTTGTTCACCATCTCTCACTCACTTCTTCCTGCACTGGAACCACCGGTGGTACCGCCGGGTGACCGGTAGTACCGGTCTCTGACCGGTAGTACCGACTAGCCACCGGTACCACCGGTAGTTCTTTTTCTCGCGTCGGCTGGCTGCGGTTGTCGACCTGACCGGTAGTACCGGTGCATCTCCACCGGTAGTACCGGTAGTGTAAGTTTGGCTGGGTATAAATAGGGGCTGTGACCTTTCTTCTCTCATTCTTCTTCCCCGTGCCCGCACCATACTCCCACCGACGGCGCCGCCCCTTCCAACCCCCCCACTCGATCTCCCTCCTCCCTCCACCACTCTTGCCGATCTTTGAGGAGAAGTTTCCCCTTGTCGTGGGGATCGCATGGAGGTGCTTTGGGGTTGCCCAAACTCCTTCCTTTGCTCGGATTCGATCTTCTTTCATCTTCAAGCATGCAAAGGAAGAACCCCAAGAGGACCGCTCGTCCCAGTGGAGGTGATGGTGGTAGTGCTTCCCGGCCTGTCCGTGGAAGGACTGCTGCTCGTTCTAGCGGCCGTGGTGGTGGCGGCGGCATTGGAGATGAAGATGATGTTGAGCCCCAGGGTGTGCCTGCTCCTCTCTCAAGTATGGGACGCCCCAATCCTCCGCGTCGTCATAGCGAGCAAGTGCAAGGTCAGCGTCTAGCAGGTGAGAATCCACAGCTTGTCGCTATGCAAATTGAGGGTCGCTCTATTGACCCTAACATTGTGGCTCAATCTCCCATTCAAATTGGACTTGCCACTGCCAACCGGATGCTTTTATTTCTTCAAAATGCAAATCCTCGTATGTCCGGTCCTCAAAATCAAGGTGGTTATCAACCCTCTCTTCCTGTTGATTATTCTAAGAGAGCGGGTGATTTAAGGGTGCAGCGTAGTGAGAATCCCTATCAGTTTATCCGCAATCCTAGTGTGGATGTTTGTTTTTGGAGCCGCATGCATTTGGATTATTATTACAAGGTTCTTTTCAAGAGTGGGCAGCGTGGGTCTTCTCCGCCGATTTTCCAGCACAAGTGGGTGCAGCGCGCCTCTCTTGATAATTTGAACAATCCTGACATTCACCGTTTGGTTGCTGATCTTGATGCTTGTCGTCTGCTTCCTCTTATGACGTTCCAGCATAATTGGAATGATGAGATTATTTGTCAGTTTTATGCAACTCTGTGGATTGATTCTCAGAACCTTGTACTGCATTGGCTTACCCAAGGCGTCCATTACAGATGTGATTATCAGACTTTTTCACGCCTTCTTGGGTTTACTGCTGAGGACAGGGGTGCTTCTAGTCTCTTTGATATTTTTTTGGATTCTGTCTCTCACGATGACTTAGAGGCTGCTGAGGTATACAAGCCTGGTGCGGCTATTGATTTCACTACCACTCATTTGAAGCCGTACTTTTATGTCCTCAACAATCTCATTCGCCTCACCTTGGACCCGAAGATTGGAGATTCTATTCATCTCATGCTTGATGCTCCCAAGGTCCTTTGCCGTTTTGGCACTGGTGGTGATCGTTTTTCCCTCACTGACTTCATGTGGCGCAAGATTGAGCAGGCTGCAAATGATCCCCACAAGTCTCTGCCTTATGCTCCATATCTCATGTATATCATTGAGCAAGTGGTGGGTCGTTCATTCCATCACAACGCCGTGCACAAGTCCTACTCCGTCCGTCACTTGGGCCCTAAAGGTATTGTTGGTGGATCCGCTCCTTCTCCCACTCGTGGTCCGGCCACACGTACCTCCTCCCGCGGTGCTTACCGTGGTGGTGCCTCTACTGCTCCTCCTCGCTCCTCCTCAGAGCGTCGTCGGCGTGGTGGCGGTGTCATCAAGTACGCATTGGGGAAGCTTTGGGAGGCCTTCTGTTACAAGGCCAAGAAGGATGATCGTCGCCTAAGGTGTATTGAGCAGCACCTTCAGATTGATCCTCCTGAGAGTCCTCTCCGTGAGTTTCGCGATCCCTTTGTCGAGTACAATGAGTTGGATGGTGCTCCCATCTCTGGCCTTAGTGAGGAGGCTGGCCCATCCGATGACCCTCGTGGTAAGAAGACGGTCCCTCCATTGCCAGGGTTGGTTGACTACTCCACCGACGACGACAGTGACGACGACCGCGACTTCTCGGAGCCTTATTAGATTTCGCTACCTTGTCGTTTTCGTGCCTACCCTTTTTGGCACTTGATGCCAAAGGGGGAGTGTTAGGCTTGTCTTCTATGTAATAGGTAGTTAATGGTCGTGTTTTATTTCCAAAACTTGTGGTGAACTATGTATGGTGGACTAAGAACTATGTGTGTGATGATGGATGATTGTAGGCTAATCACTTATGCTTATTCGATATGTTTGCCTAGTTGTTTTTTTTCTGTTGATGTTTGTTGGCTTAGTTTGGCTTTGTTGTTTTAAGTCCTTTTTCTTTCTACCTTAGCCTTTCTTGTTGTTGTGTGATAAGTCATGTCTCATGCATCACGTTATATTTCTTGTCACACACTTTTAGGCACCCCACGAATTGCAAAATTTAGGGGCAGCTTCCCTTATGTATGCATATTGATTATGATCAATGTTGAGATTCAAGTTCAATGCATACACTGAGGGGGAGCCTCTTGTAAAGTTTGGAATTCAATTTTTTTTCAATTCTTTACATCTTATGTAAGCCTAAGTTGGTTGTCATCAATTATCAAAAAGGGAGAGTTTGTAAGTGCATTCGCCCCCGTTGTGGGTTTTGGATAATTAATGACAATCAAATTAGGGACTAACATGTCTATCTAAGTGAATATGCAGGTGTTAGTTCGATGAAAGAATTTGTATGGTCACATTTGGTGATGTTAGCACCCTCAATTCCTTTGGTTGGAAAGCTTTCCGTCTCAAGTGGATCGATTAGATTTTATCTTTTGACTTGAGTTATAGGAATCGCCGCACTATCAAGAGGGATACAAATTAGGCTATCTAGAGGGAAAACTTGTGCTCAATATGTGTTTGTTTAAGTGTTTGAGAGACACCTTTGCACTCACGGACACTTAGAGAAGTGTTTTTTGCCTGGGAGGACCGGTGGTACCGGTGAAAGCCCGGTAGTACCGATAGGCATAAATCCCGCCGGTGACTGCGCTTTAGTTCTGCGAGTTTTTGTTCTAGCGGTAGTATCGGTGGTTGACCGGTGGTACCAGTTGTTGACCGGTGGTACCGGTGAAAGCCCGGTAGTACCGGTAAGCCTTTTTCCCGCAAAATGTATCTTCACCGAAAACTGTACTACCGGTGGTACCGGTCGTTGACCGGCAGTACCGGTGAGAGACCGGTAGTACCGGTAGGCTATTTTCTCGCAAAGTCTCCAGTAGGTTGTCTGTAACGGTCGAAACCTTTGGGACCGGTAGTACCGGTGGGCACTCACCGGTAGTACCGGTACCGCTTCAAGGATAAGAGTATAAATAGCTCTCCCCTTCATTTCTAACCGTTACCCACGCCATTTACTCCCACCAACCTTCAGACAAACAGCTCTCAAGCATTGACTCACCCTCTCTCTCTTTCTCTTTGCTCTCAAATCCAATCCCTTACAAGATCTGAGTAGAGAGGAGAGATTTAAGAGTGGAAAGCTTCGATTCACATCTTGAGCACTTGGTTCCCCTCCTAGTTGGCTTGGTTTGTGTTTGTTACTCTTGGGTTCTTGGAACCCTAGCCGGCTAGGTGTTCTTCGTGGTTGCCCGTGTTGTTCTACTTGTGAGGGCACCCCGAAGTGTTTGTATTACCCTTGTATTCTTAGTGGAAATCTCGGGCTAACCTTTGTGGTTGCTTGAGGGAGGCAAGGAGGTGGAATAGACTCCGACCTTAGTGGTTACCTTAACAACGAGGACGTAGGAACTCCTTTGTGGGGTTGCCGAACCTCGGGTTAAATCGTGTGTCCTGCGTGATTGTTGTTGTTGTTATTTGTGTTTACTTGAGATATTACTTGTTCTTTGTGTTCTCCCTCTTTCATATCTCTTTCATAGGTTGTGGGTGCTCGATCTACTACTAGGTGAAGGAACAAGAAAGGAGAGTTCATAAACTTCATCAACATCATCTTCGGTAGTGGGGTAAAACTCAGATCTGAAATCACAACACGCAAATCTCTGATTTCTTAGTTTCAGTAGGATACCGGTAGTACTGGTGGTTTGCGTCGGTAGTACCGGTGATCCCTCACCGGTAGTACCGGTCCAAACCAATCGGTAGTACCGGTCAGTGTTTTAACTTCCGCATTGAGTTTTTGAGTTTCAGGTTTTTAGATCCGCCTATTCACCCCCCTCTAGGCCTATTAGATCCTTTCAATGAGATTGAAAAGAATTTACAGAGCCTCGAGACTTTTCAAGGGAAAAAGTGACGTGGCTGTTCAATGTTCCAAGCGTGGGTGAAGATTTCGCCCTTCTCGTTCGATAGCTTGTAGGTGCCGGGCTTCAACACTTCTGCGATGATGTATGGCCCTTCCCACAATGGTGTGAGCTTGTGTCGTCCCTTGGTGTTCTGGCTTCATCGTAGCACCAGGTCACCAACGTTGAGGTCGCGCCTGCGGACGTGTCTGTTGTGGTAGCATCGGAGACTCTGTTGTTACCTGGCAGAATGCAATAGAGCCACATCGCGGGCTTCCTCGAGCTGGTCGAGGGCGTCCTCTCTTGTGGCATCGTTATTTTTTTGTTGTAGGCCTTCAGCCTCGGGGATCTGTATTCTACATCAGTTGGGAGCATAGCCTCGGATCCGTAGACTAAGAAGAACAGAGTGAACCCCGTGGCTTGACTCGGCATTGTTCTTAGGCTCCACAGGACCGAGAGAAGCTCGGCAGCCCATTTCTTGTTATGTTTGTTTAGCTTGTCAAAGATTCTGGGTTTCAGGCCTTGTAGGACCACGCCGTTGGCACGTTCTACTTGGCCATTTGTTTTTGGATGAGCTACGATCGACCAGAGCACACGAATGTGGTGGTTGTTGCAGAAATCCAAAAACTTTTTACCAGTGAACTGGGTGCCATTGTCCGTGATGATGCAGTTGGGAACCCCAAAGTGGTGGACGATGTTGGTAAAAAAGAGCACAGCTTGCTCGGACCTGATGCTGGTGATAGGACGGGCCTCGATCCACTTGGAAAATTTGTCAATGGCGACGAGCAAGTGGGTGAAGCCCCCAATTATCCTTTTTAGGGGTCCGACTAGGTTGAGCCCCCAAACAGCGAACGACCATGTGATGAGGATAGTTTGTAGGGCGTGAGCCGGGAGATGGGTCTGTCTCGCATAGTACTGGCAGCCTTTGCAGGAGCGTACTAGCTTGACAGCATCGGAGACTGCGGTCGGCCAATAGAAACCTTGTCGGAAAGCGTTTCCGACGAGGGTTCGAGGCGCTGCGTGATGACCACAAGCCCCCGAGTGCAGATCATTGAGCAGGTTTCTGCCTTCCTCATTTGTGATACAGCGTTGGAGGACGCCTGTAGGGCTGCGGCGATACAGCTCCCTACTGTCGCCAAATATCACAAAGGACTTGGCCCGGCGAGCGATCCGTCGAGCCTCGATCTTATCTGAGGGGAGGTCCCCTCGAATGAGATGGTCGAGGTACGGAATACGCTAGTCAGGCCCGGGGTCGGATGGTGGGGTCAAGCCTTCCACTTGCATGGCCTCAGCCCCGGTCGAGGGGGCTTCTGCCTCAGGTGGGGGGTCGAGTGACGGCCCGTCGACTCCTCCGTCCAACTCGATGTTAACGGACGGTTGGCGGAGATCTGTCATGGAAACGTCTGGTGGAACCGTAGTTCGACTGGACGCGATTTTTGTGAGTTCATCAGCAGCCTCATTATACCTGCGTGCGATGTGGTTGAGCTCGAGGCCGTGAAACTTGTCCTCAAGGCGCCGTACCTCTTCACAGTAGGCCTCCATCTTGGGATCACAGCAGCTCGAGCTCTTCATGACCTGGTCGATCATGAGCTGAGAGTCACCTCGAACATCGAGGTGTCGGACCCCTAGTTCGACGGTGATTCGCAAGCCTGTGACAAGCGCCTCGTATTCGGTGACGTTGTTGGAGGCAGGAAAATGAAGCCGGATGATATAGCGCATGTGGACTCCGAGGGGTGAGATGAAGAGCAAACCCGCGCCTGCCCCTATTTTCATCAGCGACCCGTCGAAGTACATGGTCCAAAGCTCAGCCTGGAGCTGAATCGGAGGGATTTGAGTGTCGGTCCATTCTGCCAGGAAATCTGCTAGTACTTGGGATTTGATGGCCTTGCGCGGCGCATAAGAGAGGGTCTCACCTATGAGCTCGACCGCCCACTTGGCTATCCTACCCGAGGCTTCCCGGTTCTAGGCTATCTCTCCCAGAGGGGAAGAAGAAACCACAGTCACCGGGTGGCCTCAAAATAGTGATGGAGTTTGCGCCGCGTTAAGACGATGGCGTACAACAGCTTTTGAATCTGCGGGTAGCGAACATTGGTTTCCGAGAGCACCTCGCTAATGAAGTAGACCGGTCTCTGGACGAGCAAGGTATGTCCTTCCTCTGCCCTCTCGATAACCAAGACCGCGCTGACTACTTGTGTCATCGTGACGACATAAAGTAGGAGCAGTTCCCCTGGAGTCAGAGAGACGAGGATCGGTGAGTTAGAGAGTGTAGCTTTGAGCTTTGTAAGAGCTTCCTCGGCCTCGGGGGTCCACGAGAAGTGTTCCGATTTCTTTAGGAGACGATACAGTGGGAGTGCTTTTTTGCTGAGGCGTGAAATGAAGCGACTGAGGGCTGCTAGGCAGCCCGTGACCCTCTGCACGCCCTTCAGATCTCGGATGGGGCCCATCTTGGTTATTGCGGTTATTGCGGTGATCTTTTCCGGGTTGGACTCGATGCCACGCTCAGAAACGATGAACCCTAGAAGCATGCCTCGAGGAACGCCGAAAACGCATTTCTCAGGGTTGAGCTTGATGTTCTTTGCCCGAAGGCACTTGAACGCAACGTCGAGGTCATTTATCAAATTATCGACCTTTTTGGTTTTGACAACGATATCATCGACGTAAGCCTCGACGGTTGGTCCGATGTGTTCCCCAAAAACGTGTTGCATGCATCACTGGTACATAGCCCCTGGGTTCCAAAGACTGAAGGGCATATTAACGTAGCAATACATGCCGAATGGGGTGATGAACGAAGTCACGAGCTGGTCGGACTCCTTCATTTTGATCTGGTGGTAGCCGGAATATACATCTAAGAACGAAAGAGTTTCACATCCCGCAGTGGAATCAACGATTTGATCAATGCGTGGCAAAGGAAAAGGGACTTTTGGACATGCTTTATTTAAACTAGTATAGTATACACACATCCTCCACTTCCTATTTTTTTCTTAACTAATACAGGATTAGCTAGCCACTCGGGATGATGAACCTCCTTGATGAATCCGGCCTCCAGCAGTTTGTGTATCTCCTCACTGATGACCTTGCGCTTCTCCTCGTCGAAGCGGAGCAAGCGTTGCTTCACCGGTTTGGAGCCAGCTCGGATCTCCAAGGCGTGCTCGGCGACTTCCCTGGGTATGCCCGGCATATTCGAGAGACTCCATGCAAAGATGTCGATGTTTGCACGGAGAAAGTTGATGAGCATTGTTTCCTATTTGGGATCGAGGGTGGCGCTGATGCTCAACGCCTTTCCCTTTGGGTTGGCGGGGTCGAGGGGCACGAGCTTGACGTCTTCTGCGGGCTCGAAGCTGTCGGCGTGGCGCTTGGGGTCGGGGATCTTGTTGGCCAGGCCGTCGAGGTCCGTCGCCATGGTTGTCGACTCCAAGACGGCTTCTCCGTGCTCGACGCACTTGACGTCGCACTCGTAGGCATGCTCGTATGAGGGCCCGACATTTATGACACCGTTAGGGCCTGACATCTTGAGCTTGAGGTAGGTGTAGTTTGGGACCGCCATGAACCGGGCATAACATGGGCGCCCAAGGATGGCGTGGTACGTTCCACGGAATCTGACCACTTTGAAAGTGAGAGTTTCCTTTCTGAAATTGGTGGGAGTGCCAAAACAGACAGGCTGGTCGACCCGGCCGACGGGTTCTGCTCGCTTTCCTGGCACGACTCTATGGAAGCCCCCGACGCTGGGTTGGAGGTGCGTCCTCTCGATCCCCAGGAGGTCGAGGGTCTGAGCATAGATGATGTTAAGGCTACTACCACCATCCATGAGCACCTTGGTGAGGCGTGTGTTGGTGATAATGGGATCAACAACAAGCGGGTACACCCCAGGGTTGGGGACGTAGTCTGGGTGATCATCACGGTCGAAAGTGATGGCCACCTTGGACCAGTCAAGGAAGAGGGGGGTCACCGGCTGCACGAAGAAGACCTCTCAACGTTCTCGCTTGCGTTGGCGCACCGAGAGGCGTGTCGAGGGTCCTCCGTATATCATGAAGCAGTCATGGATCTCGGGGAACCCCTCGTCCTTGTCGTCACCCTTGGGATCTTCCTTCTTGTCATCTTTCTGGATGCCTATGCCTTTAAAATATCTTCGTAGCATGTGGTAGTCCTTGAGGTTGTGGTTCGTGGGCCCCTTGTGGTAGGGACACGGCTCTTTGAGCATTTTGTCGAAGATGCCCCCGCCGGGGGGCCCTCGAGGTTTCTTGTGATCAGCAGCAGCGACAAGGTCGTCGGCCGGGGCCTCGAGCTTGCCCTGCTGGTTCTTCTTCTTCTTCCTCCTATTGTTCCTTTTTGAGCCCTGACTGGGGCTCGTGGGATCGTCCACCTTGTGCTTCCCCTTGTCCTGATCACCACCAAAGATGGCACCAACCGCTTCCTCGCCGGCGGCGAAGTTGGTGATGATGTCCATCAAACCGTTGGCAGTGATGGGGGTGTTACGGTCCAGCTCTCGGACCAACTCTTTGCAGGTGGTGCCAGAGAGGAATGCCATGATCACATCGGAGTCGGTGATGTTGGAGAGCTCGGTGTGTTGCTTGGAGAAACACCGGATGTAATCCCAAAGGGATTCACCCGGCTTCTGCTTGCAGCTTCGGAGGTCCCACGAGTTGCCGGGGCGCACGTAGGTTCCCTTGAAGTTCCCCTTGAACACTCTCACAAGGTCATCCCAGTCGTGGATTTGTCGAGGTGGGAGATCATCGAGCTAGGATCGAGCGGTGTCCGATAGGAACAGGGGGAGTTGCCGAATGATGACCCGGTCATCGGTGGCCCCACCCAACTGACATGCCAAGCAGAAGTCTGCGAGCCAAAGTTTGGGTTTGGTCTCGCCGTTGTACTTGGTAAGAGTCGTGAGAGGGCGAAACCGAGCCGGGAGTATTGTTTTATGAATGGCCTTGCTAAAGACCCGGGGACCCGGTGGCTCGGGTGAAGGGCTTCGATCTTCAGAGCTGTCGTAGTGCCCGCCTTTGTGCACGTGGTAGCCTCGAGCCACACCGTCACCGTGTTTGCACGTGTGGCGCTCGACGATGTTGCCACGGGTATCTCGAGGTTCACGGTCGTCGGCGATGTGCTCAGGGACAGGGGCCGCCCTATTCCGTTGGGCATGCTCGGGATGAACCGAGGCCTCTCTCTCCTGTCGGGAGGGCTCGGCAGGCTGCTCCGAGGCAGGCCCGCGTCGCCTCGAGGCAGAACTCTCGGCCTGCTGTATGGCAGCTGTCTCGAGGAGTCCTCAGATTTCATATCGGGCTCGACGAGCATCAGGGTTCGATGGCTCGGGCATGTTACGAAGGAGCATGACGGCGGCGACCACGTTCTGGCTGGCTCGACCGAAAACCGGGGGGTCGACCGCCCGATCCTCGATGATGCGACGATTGACGTCGCGAGCTCTTTCTCGAGCTCCTCCGCCATGTGCGCGTGCCGCGCGCTCTTGCTCGAGGGTTCGCTGTAGTAGACGCAGGTTTTCTCGTTCCTCGTCGAGCCTGTCCTGCAACTTACGGATTTGCTCGAGCTGCATTCCTTGATCCGCAAGGAATTGAGCCTCATCCCGCTCGGCAGGGAGCTCGACATGAGGTGGCGTGTTCCTTCCTTCAACGGGTGCCTCATCCTCCGAATCCGACGCGCTAATTCCATCGATGTGGAAGCACTTGCGGGTCGGGTCGTAGGTGTCATCGGTAGAGTCGGAGTCAGGAGCACTGAAGTAGTAGTATGATGGGTGCATGTGAGGTCGTCTGTCTTTGGGGTCGTAACGTCGGGAAGCAGTTGCACGGGGCTCTGTTTCTGGGGTCTCCGTAGAGTCCAGGTACTCGGAAGCCGGCGTGGATGCAACAAGGTCGAGAGTGGAGCGTAGATGGTGTCCGGGGAGTTCCTCGTAAGCACTCATGCTGGTGCTTACAGAGGAAGTGTACGCCCGGGCAACCGAGTCTAGCCCAAACGGAAATACTGATGAAGACGTCGTTCCTTGTGCCGGTGTAGTCGGACCGGGTGGTGGTGGCGTCACACCGGGCGGTAGAGCGGTGGAACTCCCTATCGGCATCTTACCCTCAGCCAAGCTCATCCTACACAGATCCTCAGCGAGGAATTCCATGTTGACGTCCGGCTGAGAGGCGCCGGATCGGGGAATCCCACCGTCCTCCGCATGGCGATGACGGTGGTTGCGCCGGGCTCGTCGTCGTCTGGCGGCTCGTGCCTGACGAGAGCGACGGTACCGGCGCAGCGCTCCCCCAGGCTGGGAGAGCTCGTGGTCCTCATCGGTCGGGTGCCTAGGCGGGAGGAGGACCATGTCGTAGCCGTAGCCAAGCGACATGAACTCCAAACTCCCAAACCAGATTACTGTGGCCAACGAGAGCGGGCGTTCGGGGTCAGCTATCCAAAAAAATGGCGGAAAAACGATGTTGGCACGCAGCTTCCCCTACCTGGCACGCCAACTGTCGGCGTTCGGTCCCGTGGGGGTCCTAAGCCAACGAGTGAGTGATGCGCGTCCCTAATCTGGATGGTGATGCAAGGAGAATACACGGGGATTTATCCTGGTTCGGGCAAAAGAAGGCCCTACGTCCAGCGGGGAGGGAGGAGTATTGTATTTCCTTGCACCGAAGTGCTTGCGTAGGGGTTACAAGCTGTGAGAGAGGGAATCGAGCCCAAGTCTCAAAGGAAAAGTCAGAGTACAAGGGTGATTGCTTGAGTTGTTGATCTGTGGGTGGTGTGCCTTTGCTCGTTTGTTGGTTGATTCGTTATTGCCTTCCTTGCCCCTTGTAGAGCCCTGGCCTGTCCTTTTATAGGGTAAGAGGAGGCCGGGACGCCGGGGTGCCTTGAGGTGAAGTTTTGTCGATCCTTGTAGAGGTGGCTGTAGCAACATGCCCCAGGAATGGCCGGCCATCCCTGGACACCATGGTGACGTCGGGGACGAGATGGTGAAAAGACCCTGAGTTCTGCGCCACGTCGGTCTTTCTTCCCTGCTGACCGGCGGTGGGTCGAGGCCGGACGGATAAGGCCGAATCCCCGAGATCGTGGGGTACGGACCTTGTCGTATCTTCTCTCGAGGGTGATCAGTGGCAAAACAGTGTGCGATATAGTGTGTATAGTGACAGGTTTTCACCTCCTATCCCGGGATGGGTAGTAAAATGTGAGACCTGACACCGGCATTGCTTCCATGTCGATCACAGCTGTAGCCATGACGGTAGGAGGTAGTAGGTAGTCGCATTAAATGCTCTGACTTCTGCCTCAGAGCAGGTGAATAAGATGGGTCGAGTGATCTGACCCGGGGTCGTGTGAGTCGGAGGTTTATCGATAGTCGAGATGCCTTATCGAACGGGTCTCGTACGAGTCGGGACGCGGTCGAGGCGTCCCGTCGAGGGTGCCTCGTATGAGTCGGAACGTAGTCGAGGCGTCCCGTCGAGCTGGCCTCGTGCGAGTCGGAACGCAGTCGAGATATCTCGTCCGCTGTTTTGGCTCTGTTTCGTTTGTGGATAGTGTTTTGTTTTTCTTAATCGTTGATTGTGGGTACCCTAGTTCGTAGGTACCGACAAACAGCAGCATGTGTAAGTGAAGTAGGCAGGCACGCACGGGCATCCGAACAGGGCCAGCGTCCGGACATTCGGACGCTAGCCACTCCGAATATTATAAGGTGTCTAAAATGTGTTATATTTCTGGACAGAGGGAGTAGAAACTAAAAGAGATCTAAGAAGTCAATCGACTGAAAACAAGCAGTATTCGTTCAGGCAACAGCGAGCGTCGTGTCATGGCGTCATCCACCAAACCATCCCGCGTATGTGGGGATATTTCCCGGTAACAACGAACAACTAACGACTCCTGAACGAGCTCTCGGCTCTTTGGCAGCAGAGCCGCTCGCGGGCGTCGGCGGCAGCGCGTTCTGCGCGTCAGATCAAGTCCGCCCCACGGTCGCGGCCTACCGGCTACCGCACTGTGCCGCGACTGCGGCGTGATCCACCTGCTGTTGCTCTTCTCACACACCTCTAGATCGCGCACGGCGCACCTCATGCTAGCAGCTAGCTAGCTACCGCGACTTATGCAGCACACACAGCGCCGTACGGCGGAGTCGTTTTCCTTTCCGGCGAGGGGGGCCGATCAGGATCAGCTCGGCACCGTACCCCGCGTGGGCGCCCGCCGCTGGCATCGTCACGTCGATCGCGCAGGGCAGGTGCGGCAAGCAAGCAACCCCGACGTAGACCCGCTATGGCGACCTCTCGCCCGATAACAACACGTCAAGGCTCTGGCAAGTGGCCATTGTCCAACCAGGAGCGCTCGGGTGATCAGCCGCAAGACACCGGCCGCGGCCGGTATCAACAGGTCCGGCTCCGGCGAGCCTATAAATACCGCGGCTCGCCTCCCGTTCTCTGCACAGCCCATCATTCAGCACGCACACAGAGCTGGTCGGTCGATAAGCAGTAATGGCTTCCACGACCACCACCATGTCCTCTCTTGCCTTGGTCCTCGCGTTGCTGCTCTCGAGCGGTGGCATCGGCGGCGCGGCGCGGCTGCTGCAGGAGCTCCCGAAGCCCGACCTGCCGCCGTTGCCCAAGCCTGAGGTGCCACCGAGGCCGGACCTGCCGCCGCTCCCCAAGCCCGAGGAGCAGCCGCCGTTGCCCAAGCCGGAGCTGCCGGTGCCACCGCAGCCCCTCCCGAAGCCCGAGCTGCCGGTGCCCCCGCAGCCGTTGCCCAAGCCGGAGCTGCCGGTGCCCCCGCAGCCCCTGCCCAAGCCCGAGCTGCCAGTGCCGCCGCAGCCCCTGCCCAAGCCCGAGCTCCCTGTCCCGCCGCAGCCCCTGCCCAAGCCCGAGCTGCCGGTGGCACCGGAGCCCCTCCCCAAGCCTGAGCTCCCCGTGCCACCAGAGCCGCTGCCCAAGCCTGAGCTCCCCGTGCCACCGCAGCCCCTTCCCAAGCCCGAGCTCCCCGTGCCACAGCAGCCACTTCCCAAGCCGGAGCTGCCACCCCCGGTGCTGGCTGGCGAGCTTCCACCCAAGCCTGAAATCCCGGCGCTACTACCAAAGCCTGAGCTGCCCAAGCCCTAGATTCCGGACATCCCTGAGGTGCACCCTGCCGGAGCCTGCTGGGCCGAAGCCATGATCGATGAGCTACGAGGACTTCACGGACGCATATATATTGATTGATCGACACTGCGCTCCACGACTCAGACATATTCGATTTGCTTATTTTCTATTCCATTTTTTTGCTCATTCGTGTGAGTGTTTGGTTTGATTTGACGAGGTGTATAAAGGTAGCTATCAGAATTGCAGCGTGGAGTGTATATTGCCATGCCATCTGATCCGTGACCGTGATCTATATATGTATGTACTCTTGCTGAGATCCATATGTTGTTAACTAATAAATGGTTTCGTTTGTATATGTACTTATGTACTCCTACTTGCTCCTTACCAACTAATGTCACGCCACCCTTGAATGCCTGATCAAATGTACTCCAGACTTGCAGGTGAACTCATCATGAACAGACAAAGTTAGGCCCAAGCACTTACAATGTACTGCGTACTTAAATTTGGTTCTTGGCTGATCAAATGGATTCTAGACTTGTATAAGTGAACCCGTTTTATGTTCAGATGTCACGTTTTCGTGAGGTTCTCGTACGTTGGACCTCTTGCATAAACAACATGTGGATCAAACTTTATTACTTGTGGTCGTTTATACCGTCAAATTAACCAACTGCTCACTGTACTCAGATGTGACTGTTTTTATAGCCTGACCAAGGTTTTTTTTAAAAAATCCTTCTAAAGATGTCATGTGGAGTTCTTTAACATGTCCTCTTTGATTACTTTATGAACTAAATTGACACCGACCTTTACAAACAGGTTCATTGGCAAATGTTAAAAACCTACCTTTGAATTTACTCTCTTATTGGATTTCAAAAAACAATAGTTTAATTTTGTCGAATAAATAAAATTATGGTTTGAATAGTTGGAGTTATCTTAGAGATTGAACTTTGTTTGTTAATATAATCTACATGATACAGTTAACTTTCTTAATACCATGACAAAAGACATCACAAAGTGTCTTTAGAGCCTCTTTTCATCCCCCAAACAATCATTAGAGCCTCTTTTAAGAGATTTTTTTGGGTAGAAGTGACGTACTAAACCTATTATTCTATTGTATTTTGCATGTGGGATGCAACTATTTTGATTTTCATTTAGGAAATACCTTTTAACAACATTTTTGAACTAGACTAGTAGAAATACACGTGCGGCACATACATGTCTATTAAAAATTATCATACTCAACAAAGATAAAAATATCATTTATAAAGAAACAAAACATATTGTTCTTAAATAAAGAAATATCAAGTAAGAAGTAATTATACATGGTCATAAGAAAATAGCATCAAATTAACATGATATAACTTTTATCCTTGCCTAAATTATTACAAAAATTTCCTGATCCGAAGGCATAATTTTGAACAAGAAATGAAAATCATACTTAAGAAAATATGAATTGCCTTGGCGATTTCGAATGACACTCAAACAAGTGAGGAATTATCTTGGCGGTTTGTAATAACACTTAAAGAAATATGAAATCACCTTGACACTCTAGAAAATATGGAATTACTTTGGTGGTTTGGTTAGCACACAAGAATATATATTTCCATGTAGATTTCCTACAACCCCAATGTAATGATATATTTCTGGGGGTTTAATTTTGCCCATTAAGAAAATTGTTAACAGACAAAGATTAGTTTTCTGGTAGTGTTCGCAGTTTCGCACCCTGCTTTCCTTGCCATATTATATACAGAACATGCACGGAAAGTAAGCACGGATATCCATCTGATGCCCAGCCCAGCGAATGGATTTGGTCCTCTACGGTGACAAATCTGCCTTTTCTTTTTCGGGTCATGAAATCAGGTTTTCCTAGGAAAACTTCTATTTAGCATGATTGCCGCCTGTCTATGGTAAGACATCCAGCTTGCCATTTCGCTGAAATTTAGCTTATGCTGATGTTTATACTGATTTATTGTAAGAGAAAAATATTGTTCGTTTGTTGAAAAGTACTGTTGATGAAATCACTTCCGTATGCGCCGCTCGTCCAACGACCCTCTCCATTACTTGTAGTCCGTTTCTAAAAAAAATCACTTCCGCACGCCTCGCTCTACTGTGCTCCCGCATGCGGCGCTCGACTGCCCTCTCCCAGTCTCGCCGTGCGGCCGCCTGCGAGTCACTTCACGCGGCTGCCGACCTGCCAGGCGCGGTGCGTAGCCGCCTGCGAGTAGCAGCGCTCGGCTGCGGGCCCTGTGAGTCGCGACGCGCAGCCGCTGCCACACTGCCACGTCGCGCAGCCGCTAACTCTAGCCGCGCAACCGATCCACTGCCTACGAGCGCCGTCGGGCTGCTGCCTTCGCCGAACTCCACACCCCGACAAGCCTCCATTCTCCCAAGCAGTAAGAAGATGTTGCGATGTGCTGAAAACACATGTTGCAAGCGTATGTTTAAAGTGTTTTGGATGTTTTAGAGGATGTTGCAAGTGTTTCAAATGTATGTTACAATGGTTATACACGTATGTTGCAAATGTCTGTTTTCAATGTTTCATTTGTATTTTTAAACGTATTGTTGCAAGTGGGTTTATTGGGATGTTGCATACGTTTCACGCATACGCTGCAAATATTTTATATGGATATTGTGTATGTTTGCAATGGTTTTTAAGTGTTTTCAGTTGTTTTTGCAAATATTTCAGAAGCATGTTTAAAGTGTTTTATCTGTCTTCTTTTGTATATTGCAAGTGTTGCATCTGGACGTTTCAAAAATAGAACGGATGAGTGCAGGGTCAGTGCGGATCAAATTTCCAGCGGTGTTTCTCGCCTCCACGGCGGTTAGTGGTGGCGGGCAGACCACGCCCTTGTTGCAGTTTTCAACAGTGGCTTAAGGCAGCTCTCGGACAATGCCTCCAGGAGGCACGGGCCCCGCGTGGGCGCGGGAAGCGGACTGCAGGCGCGGGGTGTCCGGGTGCCCCATCCGTCCGGACACTAGCAACACCGTAACTTCTATATGTCTTGCATGATTATCACTCGTTTTTTTGCACTATATGTGCCTAGTTATATACTCCCTCCATCCTCAAATACATGGTATCTTAGGAATTTTAGGATATATTTTGGAGTTAAGAAAATGATAGAGTTTCATAATTTTTTAGAGACAGCTAGCGCCCGGACGCCCAGCTCCGGGGGGCGTCCAGATGCACCTGCCCTCCTGCACGTAAACAGAAAAAGAAAGGAACCCCGCCACCCAACCTTCCACAGAAAGAAGAAAGGAATCCTCCGCTCGCCCTTCCTCCACTCCCCGCGCAAGGAGGACGCCCCGCCAACGGATCAGCCCGCCCCAACCTTCGCTGGCCCCCAACACCTCCGCCCCGCCACCAGCTCGCCCCCATAGTCCGCTCACCAGCTGCAACAACGAAAAAAAGGCTATTGCAACATCGAAAGACATCTAATGCAACAAATGAAAAAAATTGCTGCAACAAACGAAAACAACTATTGAAACATCGAAAGAACATCTAATGCAACAAACAAAATATGAACTGCAACATAAAAAATGTCTACTGCAACATTCAAAAACACCCACTGAAACATCGGGGAGAATCTGCTGCAACAACGAGAAAAAGCTATTGCAACATCTCAAGCACTACTAATGCAACATTCAAAAAAAAAGCCTGTTGCAACAAAATCCACTGCGACATCATGGGGAAACTGTTGCAACAATGGAAAAAAAAACTATTGCAACATCTCAAGAACTACTCCTGCAATATTCCCTTTTCTAAAAAAAACATCAGAGAAACGCTTGTTGCAATAACCAAGAAAAGTACCATTGCAACATTCCACATTATCTGTTGCAACATTAAAAAGAATCGTTGCAACAACGACGAGATCTGACACCCGAGGGGCTCGCCGGAACCCTAGCCACCACCAAGCCATTAGATCCAGAGGGGGAGGAGGAGGCGGAGGACGGCCAGATCCAGAGGAGCAGAGCTCAGATCCATAGGAGAAGGAGGACGAGGAGGAAGGAGACGGCTCAAATCCACGAAGGATCCACCTACCTCGCCGAAAAGCCATTGCCGTCGAGCTTCTCTCTGATGGCTGGAGGTCGCCAGAGCGAGGGGAGGGAGGCAGGGGAGGAGGGGAGCGCGCGGCTCACAGCCTCTGTCGTCGCCCTCTCTTTTGGCCGCATGGAGGACGCGGAGCAAAGAGGAAGGAAGGGGGGAGGAGAGGGAGGGAGGCGCGGCTCGCCGACCGTCACGGCGTGTGCAGCATGGAAGGAAGGAGGCGCGGGTGCGAGCAGAGCACAGCGGTGGAGGAGGAAGAAAGGAGCAGCGAGCGGATAAGGGAGTCGTGGGGAGCAGCGAGCGGCCGGGCCGAGTGAGCGGGTGCCCGCGTCCGAAAATGGCCGGACGTCTGAATCATATCATTATCGTAATTTTTTGGGTAAATTTGTCACGGATATTAAGTTACATACATGACAAATTTGCCCCCCAAAAAGAAATTTGGTAAAGCGCGGTTCAAGGTTGTGTGCAACGGCTCCAATTTTCCAAGATTATGACATGCCTGATGCCTGATGGCATATATATACCAACCACAACCAAGCATGCAAGAAACTGAAGCAAGCGTGTCCGCCTGCAGCAAATTCAGCACGGTTAGACCTGCGATCATTTTCAGCTGGATATGATATATCTTTGCATCGGAACAACTACCGTGCCGAGACGATAAATATATATCGATTCTGACATGTCTCACGCTTACCGTTCTTCCATTTCCGATGTGACATCGTCGGTGTTCCTGAGCCTTAAATAAGAGGACGAGCGAGCCAGCCCACATGTCTGCATTTGACCGTACTGCGCTAGCTTGGCGGTGAGCCGGTGACCTAAAGCCTGCTGAACGCTGCTACGCGAAAGCGCGCTCGATCCATCACCGACCTGAACAACAATCGGTGCTCTCTTCTAGGAGACGAGACGATCCACCACTCTTCTTGCTCCTAAAAGGATAATGAAAACGACCAGAACCTACTACCACGCGCAGCAGCTGAGCTACCACGAATCCGGCCGTTTTTATGGCCAGATGATCTGCAAGGACGACTCTTGCCATCGAGGTGTACTTGACCATGCATCTGAGACTGAGAGACAAGCTAGCTATTACTACTATTAACTATTTTTCTGGTTTATATATGTCCTGCTATGTACTGACTGTCGTACGTTGCAGGTACACGTATTAGCTTATTTTAGGGCTGTCGTCGTTTTCAACTCTATCTGGAACTACCAACACCAATCGTCTCGTCTGCTTATTAGTTTTCAGACAGATGCTATCTCTGTATCGATATCAGCTATCTACTGTTCTTCACATGCACGGCAGCATGATCACTAGCTTTGCGGTATATATTCGGTAGCCTAACCACAGAAGATGTGCATCACACGTTGTTACCTACTAGCTAGGCACCACAGTAATAAGGGCCTGTAAAGGTGGAGCATCCATCAACCAGGTCACGCATATTTCAGGGGTATTCTGAACTGATTTAACCAGAAAAAACAGGTAGCAGTAGAGAACTAGAGATCACACGGACACTAGTTGCGCAGATGACCTTGCTAGAGAGGTTTCAGGGGAAAAAATGCAGATGACCTACCGTAACTGGCAGGCTGGCACGGTGGCACCAAATGTCAGACTCCCTCTTGCAGACACACACACACACACGCATGGATATGTAACCATGCCTTCGATCAACTATAAATAGCATGCCGCTCTTCTCCAACCATCACAACATCACAACAAGAACCAACTCTTAAGTGATACACAGAGGTCACAGCAGCACAGAAGCATAAGCGATTCGATATGGTTTTCAAGAGAACCATGTCGTCCTCCCTCGCCTTCCTGATGGCACTGCTGCTCTCACGCAGCACCATGAGCAGCGCGGCACGGTACCTGGAGGAGACGAGGCCTGCAGAGGAGTACCCGCCGCATCCGACTGCGCCGGAGATCCCCAAGCCAGAGCTGCCACCGCACCCCACAGTGCCAGAGCTCCCGAAGCCTGAGCTGCCTCCACACCCTACCTTGCCGGAGCTGCCCAAGCCTGAACTGCCACCGCACCCCACCGTTCCAGAGCACCCAAAGCCTGAACTGCCACCACACCCTACCGTGCCAGAGCACCCAAAGCCTGAACTGCCACCGCGCCCTACTGTGCCAGAGCACCCAAAGCCTGAACTGCCGCACCCCGCTGTGCCAGAGGTTCCTAAGCCCGAGCTACCACACCCCGCTGTGCCGGAGCTACCGCACCCTGCCGTCCCTGAGGTGCCAAAACCTGAGCTGCCACACCCCGCTGTACCGGAGGTTCCAAAGCCTGAGCTGCCGCACCCTGCTGCACCGGTGGTTCCCAAGCCTGAGCTGCCCCATCCGGCTGTACCGGAGGTTCCGAAGCCTGAGCTGCCACACCCGGACGTGCCAAAGCCTGAACTGCTGCCGCACCCCACGGCACCAGAAGTGCCTGAGGTGCCAAAGCATGAGCTTCCGCCTCTGCCGGAGCCTGAGCTGCCACCCAAGCCGGAGAGCCACTACCCGGTGCCAGAGGCCAAGCCATGATCGAACTACGTCACTGTTGTCTCAGGAATAAATATGTGTTGTACTAGTGTCTATGTGTATGGTGTAGGAGTAGTGTGACGTTCAGTGTTGTACGTTGTGCTGCTTTGAGATCGATTTACGTGTCTATTGCCTTTGGTTTGGTGTACCATATATACATGTATATTCATATTGTTTCATGTGTTGTACTAGTGTCTATGTGTATGGTTTGGTGTACCATATATGTAGTTTTTGTTCCTAATTCATTACCACCAGCACATAGTACAAAGTACAAACACACCAGTTTCAAGTCTGGAGCCATCAATACATAGTTTGTTTCACGTAGGAAAAGCAAGTTTTCCCGAAACATGAAAAGAGTTTTGTGTGGGAATCAAATGCCACTAAACTTCTTTGTACCGAAGCTAAAGAAAAGAAATATGAAGCATTTATTTAAAAGTCATATCTTGGTAAAAAAATATTAACCTTGATCAAATAACATCACCACATATAGTTAGCATCGAACCCAAATAATGAAGTATAGTTCATCTATTACCAACTAATTACAAAAATTGTTGCCCTAAAATTGCAAATGCAATTATTCAAAAATTACATTTTAAGAGCCCAAAATAGACAATTCAAATAATCTCACCAAGCCCACATATGCGAGCATGTGAATTTTGAGAGGTTTAATTAGATCCAATTAGAGATGCAAGTGAGCTTTTATCCGTGAGTCCACAAATAATATTTGCAGGCTCGCGAATAGGCCCGCTTGCATCCCTAAATCCAATACATCATGTAACACAACTCAAGCACGCAGTAAGGTGCCTGTGGTGACTCCATCAATCTCGAGAATTTTTCAGCTCAGTCTTCGAAGATGCTCATAGAGATAGGGTTTGCATGCGTACATACGTTGTGGTGTCTACGTTGTAATGTGTAATTCTAAAAAAAATACGCACTATCGCACTAACTGTGAACAGGTGAATTTAAACAAAAATCAATTGGACACACTTAATATGAGATCCACGACGCTATATATCCCACCAAAAATTGGAACGGAGGGACTTTGCTCTCAAGATTTTGCTAAGTAATTTTCAAAATTCAGAACGTACTGCTACGAAACCAAGCATGATGTCATCAGCGTGGACTTATAGCTCATGCTAAACTGTACGTTTCAGTCTTGTCCTTCCAAACACACATATACGGTCGATAAGAGTACGATCGAGACACATCGAACACGTGTCACCAAAGAAACATGCATGTGCTTCCATTTCAAAAGAAAAAAGGTGCAGCTGCTCCAACCAATCAGATCGATCTTCTCAGTATGTATTCCCAACCGATCAAACCATACACAAGCAGGAAATCAGGATGGAGATCAGAGGGACGAATTAAGGACCAAATCTTAACAACCGCGGGGATGCAGATGACCTACCAGCTGCTACCAACGGCAACATACAAGAAATGCATGGTTCCAGTAAACGCTCACGGCTCACCTGATAGACGATCCGTGGTCACATGCGTATAGTTCAGCATCGCACTATAAATAGCATGCTTCTCTCACCCCTTCCAGCCATCACACAACGATCAAGTTCGCTCTAGCTACTGATCGATACTTGAACTTGACACGAGGCAGTACACAAAGCTCACGCACAAGAAGTGTCATGGCTACCAAGAGCACCATGATGATGCCTTCCCTTGTCCTCCTCATGGCGCTGGTGCTCTCGTGCAGCGGCATTAGTGGCGCAGCGCGGTTGCTGGAGGAGGCAACGCCCAAGGAGGAGTACCCGCACCCTGCCACGCCGGAGCTGCCAAAGCCCGAGCTGCCGCCGCACCCCATGGTGCCGGAGCTGCCGAAACCCGAGGTGCCAGCACACCCAGAGCTGCCACCTCACCCCACTGAGCTGCCCAAGCCTGAGGTACCTGCTGAGCACTTGCCGGAGTTGCCCAAGCCCGAGCTGCCTCCTCCTCACCCAGCTGCCGTGCATGAACCTGAACTGCCCAAGCCTGAGGTACGGGAGCACCCCGCCGTTCCAGAGCTGCCGAAGCCCGAGCTGCCTCCTCACCCCGCCGTCCCGGAGCTGCCAAAGCCCGAGGTGCCGGCGTACCCCACCGTGCCGGAGCTGCCGAAGCCTGAGCTGCCTCCTCACCCCACCTACCCGGAAGTGCCGGAGGTGCCAAAGCATGAGCTGCCACCGAAGCCCGAGAGCCACTACCCGGTGCCAGAGACCAAGCCATGATCGCGACTGCATGCATTCGTCTGTCGCCCCAGCAATAAGCATGTTCTGTACTTGTGTGTATGATGGTGTAATACTTTTTATTATATTTCTATGTTTGTGATCTTGTTGATCACTAGCTAGCTAGGAGTGTGATGTTTCAGTGTTGTATGTTGTGCCCCATTAGTTTGTCCTTTGATGATGTGTACGAAAATACTGGCCTTTATGTACTATACAGAGTATATATATGTGAATAATGTTTCATTCATGTTGTAGTTACATTGCTTTCAGAAACAGTGAAGTAAGGGTTTGTTTATTGGAGCTCTTAGAGCAGCTTCTAGGTTGAATCCTAGGAGAAGCTCAGCCAGACAAGTATTTTACGGAAAAGTTATTATGTGCTAACGGAGTGCTTCTCTAAAATGAACTAGAAGCATGTGAGGTGGAAAAAGTAGCTTATCCTAATTCACTTTGTTGTACATAATCACTTTCAACATAGAGTTTATATATCCTAGCGAATCCAAAAATCACCTTTAAGCCAAAGAATCAGAAATAGGTGGCCAGGAGCCATATGAAACAGATCCTAAAATGTCTGGCTAAATCCAAATTCTAGACAATACATGTATATATACAAATTATGCATGACTGGTTATAGGATTATATTAGTTGATGCAAAGTACTAATTGTATTTGAAGGGGAAGGGCATATATATATTTGTTTGTGTTGGAGTTAGAATATTAATCTATGGGTGTCTTCTAAGTACTAGTAGAAAATGTCCTTTGCTTATTTGTTCATAGTAGTTTCTCTAATTACAAAAGTTCACGACACCACCGTTTTTGTTCATATATATGCATCACTAAAACAAATAGAGAACGATCAGTAAACCAATTATTTGGCGTTGAACCATCTAAAAACATGGCTAGTTTGGAGCAAAATTCAGTAGAACTAATTTTTTCTATTATTAATAAGTTTTCTGTGTACATATATTATAGAGCCCAAATTTTAAATTCAATTTCCAGAAACAAACATTTAAAAGTTAGTTTTCAACCGCAAATATATATTGTGTTGTTGTATGGATGATGAAATGCAAATAAATTCTTAAATGCATTTTCCAACAGGGAGCAATATATATGTTTGCTTAGCTGTTCGAACTGTCGCCACGTACACCATACAAACAGATGATAATATGCATGTTCTAGCAGTACACCGCCACATTTGTTGGCGTTTGAATATATGCAGTCCTCATGTACCAAATTAAGGGCCATATTTTTTTGTCACTTGTATGATGAGATCGTCCGGGAAGCTAAGTTTGCAGGCGGGTGTATGCTTTTACTCTGATGAACTTGCGAACAAAAGTTCCACAGAGCCATTAATGAGAATAATGATCTCAAAACATGTAATTGATTTTGTAACAGATCTCCTTAACATAAGTACTTAATTAGGTGATGAAAGCAGAAAGCAAGTTGTCTGGAAAATGGCCATCCCGTCATGTTCAACTCGCTTTACAACAACTACTACTACAAAAAAAAGGTTCCTGCTATCTTATCAGTCTGACCTTGAATGCACATCGTGTCATTATTTGCGTTATCCGGTGGCCAAACACAAACACATCGATGAGACAGCGCAAGGTGATTCAACTAACCAGATCTCTCAAATGGTCTCAGTATTCCCAACAAACTATACCATACATGAGATGGATCAGGAGAGAGAGCAAGCACACACAGAGATCCAAAGTTGACAACCATGGGATGCAGATAGTAGCCAACCAATGAACCAATTACCAAACGATCACTACGTGGATCAGAAAAAGAGTACACATCTGCTCGATCAGGGTTCCATTTGGCACTACAAATACCATAATTCCGCTCTCCCCAGTCACCACACAAGTACACAACGATCTTCTTCTCACTGGCCATAGGTGTGTAGAGCAACTCGATCGCTATGGCTTCCAAGCGTTCCCTTGTCCTCCTCATGGGGTTGCTGCTGCTCTCATGCAGCGGCACGAGCAGCACGGCGCGGCTGCTGGAGGAGGTGGCGCCCAAGGAGGAGTACCCGCACCCTGAAGTGCCAGAGCTTCCCAAGCCTGAACTCCCGCCGCACCCTACGGTTCCGGAGCTTCCTAAGCCTGAGCTATCGCCGCATCCGGTCGTGCCGGAGCTGCCAAAGCCCGAGGTGCCTGTGCACCCCGCCGTGCCAGAGGTGCCGAAGCCTCAGCTGCCACCACATCCCACCGTGCCTGAGCTGCCGAAGCCCGAGGTGCCGGAGCACCCTGCTGTCGTGCCGGAGTTGCCAAAGCCCGAGCTTCCTCCTCACCCCACCGTGCCTGAACTGCCGAAGCCCGAGGTGCCAGAGCACCCTGCTGCCGTGCCGGAGCTGCCGAAGCCTGAGGTGCCTGAGCACCCCGCCGTGCCAGAGCTGCCCCACCCGGACTTGCCGGAGCTGCCAAAGCATGAGCTGCCTCCTCTGCCTGAACCTGAGTTGCCAGTGCCACCAAAGGCCAAGAGCCACTACCCGGAGCCAGAGACCAAGCCGTGATCGGCCGGCCTGCATTAATGAACATTTTATGTATAATGTGTGTACGTACGTATGGTCTACACTTTGATGTCTGCCTGCGTGGTTGTTGGCCGGTGCCCCATGCACACTACTCGCTAGGAGCGTGATGTTTCCAGTACAGTGTATGTATGTGTATTCGCTTTGTATATATACGTCTGTACTTTTGGTTATAATGCCTATGCAGAATATATATCCATGTATCCCACACATTTCATTTATATTTATTTATCTTGGGGTTATACATATGCCTTAAAACTTCTTAACATTTTAGAAATTTTCTTTTTGGGAGTATGTTGCAAACTAGTAAAGTCCTTACTCCTTACACCTAGCAGCAATATCACTAGCACATGAATAAAGAAGGTTTATTTCAGAGCGACAAGCAGAACCCCAACAAACTAGTACTTCAGTTAACAAGTGATTGGTAACTAGACAAAAAAAATTCAAAGCATAACTAGTGTGTTAGAATATGGACAAATGGGAGAGATCATGCAAAGATAAGAACTTTTGAATATTAGGTGTCAACCTCAGATTCATCCACAAACTTAAACATATCTTTTCTTAAAGTTACTAGCCTGCCTGTGGAGCACAGATTGATGGATATTATTACTTTGCCAAATTAAAAGAAATGGATTGGAAAAGGACGTGAGTTACAAACATAAAAAAATAGAAGATGGCGCTCTAAATAGATTTACAGCGTGTTAGGGTCATTTTCAACTGGATCGCTTAAGTATTTTATTTAGAGCTAGTATAATTCCACCCATCCTCTCGTAAGCATAGGTGTATTCAATTATTCATGTTGGTTGATCTCTTTCTTAGTCGATTCTTGGCATGCAAGTCCACACCTTTGCACAATCCGGTAGCCAAACAAATGTAGATTGATGAGATATTGTACATCGCACACGTGTAGCTATAGCCTACATTATTGCCGCTGCATCGACCAACCAGATCACTCAGGTCGTCTCAGTATTCCCAACTAATGAAACCATACACAAGTGTAGATCAGGAAAGTATCGCCAAGGACGAAAAGTTAAACAACCACATCGATGCAGATGACCTACCAGCTCTGAAACGACGAGAGCTAAGCCTTCGCAGAACGCTATAAATAGCAGGCTTCTCTACGTTCCTAGCCATCACACACAACCATCCCCAGCTCGATCTCCCTGAAACAAGAAGCACATAGAGCACGATCGAGTGGAAACCATCTAATCATGGCTTCGAGTTCCAGGAGCACCGTGTCTTCACTTCTCTTGGTGGCGCTGCTGCTCTGCTGCAGCGGCATGAGCAGCGCGGCGCGGTTGCTGGAAGAGGCGCCCCCCAAGGAGGAACACCCACACCCTGCCGTGCCGGAGCTGCCAAAACCCGAGGTGCCGCCGCACCCTACCAACGTCGTGCCGCCCGAGCTGCCCAAGCCCGAATTGCCACCGCATCCGGCCGTCCCCGAGCTGCCGAAGCCTGAGGTGCCTCACCCGGTGCCGGAGCAGCCGAAGCCCAAGTTGCCACCGCACCCGGCCGTCCCCGAGCTGCCCAAGCCTGAGGTTCCTCAAACAGTGCCGGAGCAGCCGAAGGCCGAGCTGCCACCGCACCCGGCCGTCCCAGAGCTGCCGAAGCCTGAGGTGCCGCACCCAGTGCCGGAGCTGCCCAAGCCCGAAGTGACTCCTCATCCGGCCGTCCCAGAGCTTCCAAAGCCTGAGGTGCCGCACCCAGTGGCACCAGAGCTGCCAAAGCCTGAACTCCCTCCTCACCCGACCGTGCCAGAGGTTCCGGAGGTGCCAAACCACGAGTTGCCGCCTCAGCCGAAAGCTGAGCTGCCACCGAAGCCGGAGGGCCACTACCCGGAGCCGGAGGCAGCAAAACCATGAGCGGACGTACACAGTCCCACCAGTTATCTACACATTTTACCATATGTGCATGTTGTGTAGTTTATGCACAGTTATATAGTACCTATATATGAGTTGTGATGTTGTGTTCTTGCGTACGATTCAGAGCTTGCTTGTGATGAATAAAGATTTCTAGTTGCTATATTTACACTGTTGAGAATTAATCATGTGTGCATAATATATATGTTTTTCATCTTGCTTATTATTGCTTTTTTTAGTAAATGCTCATTTTGCAGGAAGTTAGTAAGAACAGATCATCTCAAGAGCAATAATATACATGTTGTATGCTGAAATGTGAGGTTTTCCTGCAAATGCCCAAGCTGTTATGTATACATCTGCATGCCATTTTCAGAGAGAACTCAAGGCCATGCATGTTTGGAATGAAACATGTTATTCACGTCTCGTTTGGATTACCTAAACTTTTTAAAAGCTGCTAATAGCTTTTTATAAGCTGGATGGTTCAATAGTTTAAAATGGGCTATAATCTAAAGCATAAGTTGCGTTGTTTGGATCAACTAGAATTTTTTTAGCAGCTAGCCAGCTACTAGCAATTTATTTTAGTCAATCTAAATAGGTCCGGAATAATCTTATGAAGATTATATTGTTTGCTGGAAAAATAAAATGACAACTTAAGACTTGTTAGTCGTCCATGAGTGTGAGTCCCTGTATATCATTTCATTGTCGAATCATCATCAAGGGAAGTCAGATTTTATTCTTTTGTGAATTTTTCATGTACTATTTAATTTGTGTGCCCATTGTCGCTCTAGAAAAATGTTTAAAGTCGATCATGAGTGATCACTGATAATCAGTATAGGGCTATATAGAAAAGAAAACTAATCAAAGCTTTAAATCTATCTAAATCTCTAAAGGGAATAACCAAATAATAGTTCAAGAAAATCAAAGAAAAAATAGAATTTCCTTGGTGGCCAAGGATTTTCTAGAGTGCCAAAACCAAGTCGCTAAAGAATATTGCAACTTAGCGGTTCTACAAAGTCTACAAGAAACTATATATTCCTTATAGCGATTACAACATTTTCTTGTCCCTTTGGAAAACTTGATAGATATCCCTAGTTTTCTTGGCCGCCAAACCTCCAAGGAAATAAATCTTGAGGGTTAGACGCCAAGGAAACTGAATTTCCCTTGTGCTGTATCCTTAGTAGATTTTGCTTGATGGTTTGCCGTCAAAGATCTGTCCTTCAGCGGTTTCAGTACTTTTCCCGACTGTTTTTAGCCACCAAATAAATTCCAGATTATGGTAGCGTACCAACAATTTTTTTCCTAAGAGATATCCATCCCGATGGTTAATGGATCATCTATGCATGATGTGATGTTATAATCCTGCAAGTAATCCATACAAGGAACACTTGGCATGAAGTGACATCCACTTTATCATTTCCTATAGTAGTTTCACCAAGCTATATGTATTGAACGGTAAACTAAAACATCACACCAACAACTTTTAGCCCGTAATTGGTGTAGCTCCAACTCTAGCTCTGACGGCACCTCCACCAGAGCAAACAGAGCCACACCAAACATCCGAAGGAGAAAGAGCTGTTTGGGCATGGAATAATAGAGGAGCTGGAGGTGTTTTTGGCATACGAAGATGAACCACTATATATTTGAGGCTTCAACCTCTAGCTCAAGGCGCATCCAGGATATCATGTCATTGGAGTCAAGCACTAAAATCGGGTCAAAGATACGTTGATTCTCTATTTGAAAGAGTAATTTACAGGCAGATACATAAAACAACTTTTAGTTAGTTTTCATGAAGTTACCGGGGTGAGGCGACCCCAATGAAAACATGTAGATTCATCCCTACTCTAGCTCTGGCAATGGAGCGGACAGAGCAAGAGCTACAACAAACACGTGCTAACGTGCATAGTTTCTTTTTAGATCAACATTATCTGACGGAGGGATGCACAACACCACATAGATAATGCTATGATGGCTTTGGAGGCCTGCAGGGTTCAGTTTGTGAATGTTGTGGCTGAAAGGGATGAAGCCGCTCAACGACAGATGGCGCTCTACTCTCCGGCGTCCCTTGTGTTCCCCTCCCCGGCGCTCCTCTCCCTGGTGTCCCCTCCTGCTGATCGTCAAGGATAGCCATGGGCTCTCCCTCTACGCTCGCTTCTGATCTAGACTTCGCACCCGGTGCTTGGTTTAGGCACCAATGTCTGGTAAGTTTTGGAAAAGTTGTTCATCACCCTTCGGAATGCCTTGATGGCTCGTTCCTTCTTTTGGCTTCCTTTCCCCAGTTTTGCTTCCGTTTAACGGAAGAATCAGTGGGTCTGGCTCTTCATGCCTGTCTGGGCGGCTCTGCCCCGGGTTTTCATGTTTCTCAGATCTCCCATCAAGTTTTCAAGTTTGCACTTTCTTGCAAACAAGTTGGACTGTTTGTTTACTCTCTGAAATCATATAGCTATGACAAGTTTATGGTCCGCTTTGACCTTTGGAGAGATGGTGGTGCCAATTATCGCCGTGAGTTTGCTCGTTGGAATAGAGAATGCTTGGCTGAGTGGACTACGGTCTCTCATACTCGTCAACCTCGTACCTCCAACCGTGTCTCTTTTGCTGATAAACTCATCCTCACAAATCAAGCACAAGCCTCGCAATCTCTCTATTAAATTTGGGCAGTTCTGTCGTCCTATGGATTTCTCGTCTCCCCAAAAGAATTTGTTTTTTGGTTTTCGTGCTGCTGATGTTCCTTCTTCTGGGATGGAGAATTCTCCAACAAGCAAACATCCGACCCGTGTTCTTCGGCGGGAGCGGTCTTCCCGGCCTCTCCAAAATTCAAACTCTGCTAATGGCTGCCTTAATTGCTTTGCCGACGATCACTCGATGAGATCTTGTTCCAATCCGCCCAGATGTAAAGTGTGCTTCAATTACAGACATCTTTCCTTCTCTTGCCTTCGTGCTCGATCGGTAAGGAAAGTGTATCGGCCCAAATCATCTGCAGGCCCACTCCAGGATCCAGATGCCTCTGCCCCTGACACGGAGATAGTTATTGACCTAGGTGGCGAAACAGATCCTCCCCGAGTCATTATTGACGAGCTCGCTCATTCGTCTCCCTCAACAGTTAACCACGCGTCCGCCATTCCTATGGCGAACTTTGAGGTCGATCCTCGCCCTCTGGTGCCCCGCGACTTTCGCTTGGAGCAATGGCCTCCGGAAGCTGCACTCCAGTAGCAAGAAGAATGTCCGCGCGTGTATCTTGGTGACAGGGAGGAGAAGAAGCATGAAGCAGTGGCGTACACCATCTTCCAGCCAGCAGTCGCCACAGATGATTTCTTCCCCATGGCTGAGGCCCTTCGTGAGTATCTCATCAATCAGTGTCATGCGCGCTATGTTAGTGTTGAGCAAAGCGCTATTGGATCTGCTAGCAACTTTAAGATCGTCCAGTGGTAGATCTAGCGGGTACATAACTTTACATTTCGGGTAGAACAAGTAGATCATCCTAGGATATGAACTAGAAAGAGAGAGAGGGTGAGGATGCCTAACCGTCGGGCTTGACGAAGAGGAAGTTAACCATGGCAACCGGCGAAGCAGTGGAGGCACTGGTGGGGCATCCCGCCGCTGGCAGTGCCGCCCTCGGGATCGGCTAGGGCTAGACGGTGGGTGTACTGTGGCGTTAAACCTCTCGCACTGAGCCCGTGGCTCCCACCTCTTCTTATATGGCACTGTGCGACGGGGCCCACCAACCGCTAATGGGTTGAGCGCCCCCGATCAGGGCACGAGTCAAGGCCCAATTAGGCCGTTGGGCCTAATCGGTGGGAGATCAATTCCAACAATAGTTACTTTCAACTCTGGTTTAGAGCGTGAGGGCATTCTTAGAGGCAACCCACACTCCATTGCTCCCTATTCTCTCACCTTTGTTAAGCATGATGAAGGTCTGAATGTGAGAGATGTTTCAGTAGATCGCTTTGCCTAGATGATGTTCATTGGTTTTCCTATGGATTTTGTTCATACTCGGCACCTAGACAAGGCAGTTGCTTTCTTTGGTCAATTGGTTCATTGGCATGTCGAGTCTGCTCTGTCCCGTGTGATAGTCAAGGTGCTAATGAATGATGATGCTAAGATCCCTGTCCGTTTCCTTGCAACTTGTGGTTCGGTTGGTAATACCAGATCTTTCACTGTGATTGTTGTTCATCTGCAAGAAGATGGGTTCACTTTCCTAGGTAATGAGTCACCACTGCCTGAGCATGGGTTTCCCAACCTTTTGCCTGCTTCGCCTCAGCGCTGGATGGCACATGCTGGAGGCCGCTGCAATGTTTCTGTTGATGCTGAAAATGAGGCTCGAGTTGCAGCTGTGCAGATGGATGAAATGGAAGATGACCAGAATTCAGAGTTCACATTTGTGCCAGTCTTTGATGATCAAAATCCTCTTGGAGTGTATGTAGTGCCCACCCCTGTTATTCAGTCTCAGGCCGTGTTGCAGAATGCAGTGCCCACCCCTTTTGTTCGTTCTCAGGCTGTGCTGCAGAGTGCATTGCCTCCTGTTGGTTAGATCATTCCTCGGATTGCTGCCCCTCCTACTGTACAGATTCAGTCTTTGCTGCAGAGTAGCAATGGTATGACCCTTTGTGACTTGCGTGAGGCTGCTTTTCAAGATTACTTCAACTGTGTTGCTGACATCCCTAGAGCTATTTCAGTCCTGTACCATTCCACTACACAATTTGTCAGTGCCCACCTTGACACTTTCTTGGTCCAGAAGGATGGCCACCCAATCATGCAGCGCTTTATTGTGCAGTTGATCTCTGAGCCTAAGATGAAGAATACTTGTGTCCTCACTGAGTTGGAAGAAGAAAATATTGTGGCTCTGACTTCTGGAAATTCTACAGTGCTAGAGATGACAGATGATGAAGTGGTGAAGGTCGCCCAGCAAGCAAATCTAGAAGATGAAAATAATGTGCCTTCGACTTCTGGAAAATCTACGGTGCTAAAGATGACAGATGTAGAAGTGGTGGAGGTCCCCCACCTAGCAAATCTCACTCCCCACCGCCGTCGCCGCAAGCCTAGGTGCCCGATTGATGTCGAACTCCTTCGTCGTAGTCTTAGGCTGAACCCTGATAGGGCTGGATTCCGCACTCAGGAAGCTGCGGATGCGGCTGCTATGTTCCGCTCTGCGGTGATCTCTGAAGGTGCTGCACGTGATGGACCAGCTCCTTTTCTTCTGCTACAGATTGTGCAAGGCATCGATGAGAGCTTTTTGCAGATGAATCCTGAGGATCTCTCTGAAGAAGCTTTGGTGGCATCTCCTGTGATCAGTGATGATGAAGAAGCTGCTTAGATGCTTTTTATCTTGCTTAGCCTTTCAGGCTTTTTTTTATTATCGCTATCTGCTGACCCTGCGTGGCAGACTGGCAGCCTCCAAATAATTAGGCGGTCTTGCATGGCCCATAGCCTATTCAATCTTTCAGTGTGTCAAACCTTTGTCCTTTGCTTTAATCAGGGTGGTTTCAGTTATTCTCCTGTGGGCTTGTTTGTGTTGGCCAGTAGCTCCGTTTGCTGGTCTTCTTGCTTTCTTCCTAGTTTTGTTCAATGGCTTTTAGATCCTAGAATGTTTTGTCATGGAATGTAAGAGGTTTAAACTCACAGGAGAAGCATGATTGCCTTCGTGCAAAGATTCAAGAGTGTGCCTGTAATATTATTTGCATCTAGGAAACTAAGTGTGAATCCTTTGATTCCTTTTATTTGTCAAAATTCTGCCCCCGGTACTTGAATCAATTTTCTTACCATAGCTCTGTTGGCGCCTCTGGTGGTCTTCTCACGGTCTAGTCTGATACTTTGTTCTCTGGAACTGTGATTCATTCTACTCCAAATGTCCTAACCTTGCAATTCATATGTCGACTGTCCAGCCAAACTTTTTTCATTTCCAATGTCTATGGCCCCTCTAACTCTTCAGAAAAAGTTTCTTTTGTAAATTAAATTGGCTCAAAGATGTTGACACAGAAGCACTTAAGGTGTGGTTACTTTTGGGGGATTTTAATCTCATTAGATCCTCAGAGAATAGGAGTGACCCAGGGGGTGTTGACTCAGAAATGTTGATTTTTAATGACCTTATTAGCTCCCATAATTGGATCGATTTGCCCTTCACTGGTAGATCCTTTACCTGGAGTAACATGCAGACGCCCCCTCTACTGGTGAAGCTTGATTGGGTATTTTGCTCCACAGATTGGTTGATGGCTTACCCAAACTCTGTTGTGCAGCCCCTCTCTAGACCAATTTCAGATCATGTCCCTTATGTGACTCAGTTTAGCAGTGGCATTCTGAGAGCTACCTACGGTTACTAACCTTTGGAATGCAGCTCCCTATTTTCTCTAGCCGGCCAGGGACTTGAATATCAAACTAAAGAAGGTCAGACAAGGTTTAAGAATTTGGGCAAAGTCCCTATCTAATCTAGGGAAGCTAATAGAGAATTGCAGTTGGACTATTGCCTTACTGGATGGTCTAGAGGAGCAACGTCCCCTTTGCAGAGTGGAAATGAATTTCAGGCGCCTTGTTTGTCGTCATATTTTGTTCCTTCTTGAGGCTAAACGTACTTTTTGGAAGCAACGTAGTACTGCTCGCTGGGTCTGCCTAGGAGATGAAAACACAAAGTTTTTTCATGCTCTTGCAACTAGAAGCTTTAGAAGGAATTTCATCTCCCAGATTAAGATAGATGATGATACGGTGGTTTCTGGCCATGATTTAAAAGCGGGTGTTCTTTTTAATGCTTTTAAAGATAGACTGGGGAAATCTGAGTTTGTTGGTATTTCTTATGATTTGGGTTCTCTGATTCAACCAGTGACTCTACTGGTTCTTGATGGGCCTTTTTCTGATGAGGAAATACAAGAAGCTATTACAGCTATGCCATTAGATCATGCTCCAGGTCCAGACGGCTTCAATGGGCTCTTTTATAAAAAAAATGTTGGCATCTCATTCTTCCTAATTTTAAGAGATTATGTGCTGATTTTTGTCAAGGTGTTGCCAACTTGTTGCCCATAAACAGCTCATATATCACTCTAATTCCTAAGAAGTCTGATCCTGAAGTGGTGAATGACTACCGGCCTATTTCTTTATTGAATTATTCAGTGAAGTTACTCACAAAGATGCTCTATATTAGGCTTCAGTCTGTGATAACAGAAGTTGTGCATTTGCATCAGTTTGGTTTCATTAAGGGGAGAACTATCCAAGATTGCTTCGCATGGGCATTTCAGTTTTTGCATTTTTGCCATCAGTCCAAGAAAGAGGTGCTCATTCTTAAATTGGATTTTGAGAAAGCGTTTGACAAAGTCGAGCATCCAGTTATCTTGTTGCAGCACAAAGGCTTTTCTCCAAGGTGGGTCAGTTGGATTCATCAGGTACTTTCATCCTGTACCTCTGCAGTTTTGTTGAATGCAACACCTGGGAAAAATTTTCATTGCAAAAGGGGTGTTCGTCAAAGGGACCCCCTTTCGCCATTGTTATTTGTTTTGGCTGCGGACCTTTTACAGAGCATTGTGAATCAAGCAGCAGAGAGAGGACTCCATCATCCTCTAAGTGATCGTTTTGGTGGAGACTTTCCGATAGTACAGTACGCAGATGATACTCTTCTCTTTCTTCAGGCTGACGCCAGGCAGTTGTTCCTCCTCAAAGGCCTGCTAAGATCATTTTGTGACTCTACAAGTTTGCAAATTAATTTTTGCAAAGTCTCTGATGGCGCCGATCAATGTTAGTGAGGAGAAAACTGCTCACCTTGCAAGGACGTTTGGCTGCGCAGTGGGCTCACTACCCTTTACCTATTTGGGCTTGCATCTAGGGACTACTCGGACTGCAGTTACTGATTTCATGCTGCTCATCTGCAGAATTGAACGGAGGCTTGCTGGGCTCAGTCAGTTCCTTTCTTATTATGGTCGGCTAACCTTGGTGAATTCCCTGCTGACATCATTGCCAATGTATTGGTTGAGCATTTTCAAATTCCTAAAGTCAGTCATAAAGCAAATTGATACCTTTCGTAAGAACTGTCTTTGGGAAGGCAATGCAATTCACAGACAAGGTCGTTGTTTAGTTGCTTGGACAAAAGCCTGTAAGTCAAAGCAAGAAGGGGGCCTCGGGATTCTTGATTTCAAGGCGCAAAATAAAGCTTTGTTACTGAAATTTGCAGACAAATTTTATAATAACTGTGATACTCCTTGGGTGCAGCTCACTTGGCAAGCATTGTACTCTAATCCAGTTGCTCCACATGCTAAGCGCCTGGTTGGATCCTTTTGGTGGCAGGATGTCATGAGCTTGTCATTGGTTTTTAGAAGCTTTGCTTCCTGTGAGGTAGGCAATGGGCGCACAGTTTGCTTTTGGGAAGATATATGGAATGGCCGGCTATTAAAATTGGATTTCCCTCAGCTGCACTCTTTTGCTCGAGACCATAAAGTCTCAGTGAAGGCCCTTATGTCTCCAGAAGACAACTTCCTGCTACCCTGTCGCTGATTGCTTCACAACAGCTAACGAGTCTATCAGATTTGCTTTCTGGGCTTCAGCTACTGGATAATGATGATGGCAGATGGTCCTATATTTGGGGAGATGGTTTTATTTGCAAACGTGCTTACAAATCAATTGTTGGTACAAGTTCAGCACCCCAACAGTTTGTTTGGCTATGGAAAAGTGGTTGCCGAGGGCGCCATAAATTCTTCTTTTGGCTCCTGTTACTGGACAGACTAAATACGAGGAACATTTTGCGCCGAAAGAATTTTTACCTGCAGTCTTACTCATGTGTTTTGTGCCAATCCAATGTGGAAGAATCCCTGGAGCATTTGTTCTTCGAGTGCACTTTTAGTGCATGGTGCTGGCGTTTAGTCGATATTTCTTGGGATTCTACACTGCCGATTATGGAGAGGCTGCAGTCTACTAGAGCTAGCTTTGGTGCCCCCATTTTTATGGAAATTGTAATTCTAACGGCTTGGTGTATTTGGACTATGCGCAATCGTGTCATCTTTGATGGCGCTTCTCCCTCTTTAGGACTGTGGAAGCGTAGTCTTAGGGAAGAGCTTTTTCTTTCTCTTTTTAAGTGCAAGCCTTTGAAGAAATCCCTTCTTCATGACTGGCTTGCTCAGTTTTAGTTTTCTTTCTTTCCTCTTTTGTACAGACAAAATTTATAAACTGAATTCAGTAGGGGCTTCCCCTCCTGTTTATTCAAAAAAACATTATCTGACGTGTACTTATGATAACTCTTTGTTAGCATGGTTTAAGATGAAGCAACTAACAATAAACTTATTAACACACCTGATCACCATCTAGATGTTGTTACGTTACATCAGTACTTACCGTGCATTACCAAGTCCTTTTTTGGAAACCAAGCATCGACCCTGTTCGTGTCACACCCCAAAAATTCTATTTTAGGTTGGGAATAGTTAACACTAAATAAAATTAATGCTTTTGTCACTTTTCTTAAAATTTCCAAGATTTTATTGGGGTTTTAGGAATTTTAACTGTGCAAATGTGATTTTTCAAAAAAAAAGAGAATGAAAAGTTAAACTCCCTCTTTGCTGCGCCAATTCTGGCCGGCCTGCAGCCCCACTCCCACGCCCCCTCCTCCTCTAGGGCTTGGCCCAAGCCTCCCTCCTGCACACTCCCCCTTCACTTGAGCCAGCGGCCCGTTTCTACCCGCGCAACCCCTCCCTCCACTCTCATAGACAGGTGGACCATGCCTGCTCCTCTCTTACCATCGCTGATGAATGGGCCCACCCCGTTAGCCTTCCCCTACCTTCATACCTCCTCCCTCTGCCGCAATGGCTGGGTAGGCCCGAGCCGCCCGTGCGACCTAGCCGTGCTCTGGATCGATCAATACAGCGCTACCGAGCCCCGTCCGTTCTCCTCCCGCGTCTACCGCACACACTCGCTAGCGCAGCCGCTTGTGACCTCTTCTCGCGCGCACTCCACGACCGCCATTGACGGCATGCACCGGAGCTCATGATCCGGCCCCTCCCCTCACCTTTTCGCCCTATAAAAGCTTTCTAGGCTCCGTACCTACACTCTATAGCTACGCCGCCCCTCTCTGTGACCTATCCCTCGCCGCAGCACCTCCGACCGCCCTATAGACCACCTCTCGCTCCCCTTTTAAAAGCTCTAGTTTGGTTTTGGTGAATTAATGAAACCCTAGGTGCTAACCTATTACTCTAAGTGATCATAAGATAGGGTAACACATTCTAAGTGGTGGAGCAAATGGTGGAGATCATGATGGTGGTGACGGCCATGGTGATGATCAAGGTGCTCGAGCTTGGAAACGAAGAAAGACAAAAACAAAAAACTCAAGGCAAAGATGATAACTATAGGAGCTTTTATTTTGGCGATCGAGACACTTAGTGAGTGTGATCACATTTAGGATCGATAGTCGTACTATTAAGAGGGGTGGAACTCGTATCGAAACGCAGTTATCAAAGTGTACTAGATGTTCTAACTCATTGCATATGTATTTAGATTCTAGTGAGTGCTAACACCCTTGAAAATATTTATAAAAATATGCTAACACACGTGCACTTAGTGATACACTTGGTGGTTGGCACATTTGAGCAAGGATGGTGAAGCTGGAGAACAAAAGGAGAAGAAACAGGGGTGTCGGCCCCTGCTCGCCTGGGTCCGACGCTGAGTGGTGTGAGTGCGGCAGTGTCGGACCAAGGCTCACGAGGGCGTCAGACCAGACGCGCGCACTGTTCCTCGGTGTGGGGTTTGGAGAGGTGCACGCTGGTGTGACGCGTGGCAGCGTCGGACCGGGGGCTGCATTCGACGATGGGCGTCGGACTCGGGTCTGACGGTTTTTACCATCTCTGGACCTTACTAGACCAAGTTGGACCCTCCTGGTGTGGAGTCCAACGATGGGTCCGATGGCTGGGTCCGAGGCTTTGATCAGCACGTGGCAGGCGACCGTTGGCAGCAACGGTTGACTTCGTTTGAATGGGACGCATGGCAGCACGTGAGTGGACGCGGCAGGGCGTCACACCGAGTGTCGGACGGTCCGACAGCCCCATGTTTCAGAGTCCGATGGTCACTTATGTGACTTAATGGATCTATTTCGTGGGGGGCTTTTATTTAAGCCCCATGAACGGCTCTAACTCACTCTCTTGACCATTTGCATTGCCTATACTCTCTTGTGAGCCTAGCCAACACTCTCTCACTCACTTAGCTTGATTAGATCATCACTTTGGAGAGATTGAGAGCATCCAAGTGTATTGCTTTGAGTGATTGCATCTAGAGGCACTTGATGATTGTGTTTCGCTACAGGATTCACTTGTTTCTCTTGGTAGGTGCCACCACCTAGATAGCTTAGTGCAGCGAGGATCGTTGAGTGGAGGAAGGTGATTGTCTCTAACTCCGATCATGGTGATTGTGAGGGGTTCTTGATCTTTCCCTGACGGAGAGCCAAATGGTATTCTAGTGGATTGCTCATGACTTGTGGATCCTCATCTTGTGTTGGTTGTGTGGCACCTGATTGTGGGTTAGGCTTGTGATATCTATTAGCGCGTGAACCTCTAAGTGAGTGAATCGCCACAACAGTGACTAGCTTGCCAGCAAGCAAGTGAACCTCGGTGAAAAATTATTGTGTCATCTTGTCACCGAGATTTTATTGGTATTCATTGTGATTGATTGATTGTCTCTTGCCACGGTGGTATAACTTCACTACCTCACTCTTGTATTTACATTCCTAGTGTTGCTAAGTTCTTTAGTGTAATTAATTTTGTGAGCTAGCTTGTGTCTTGTCTAGTGGTTAGTGAGGCTCTTTAGTTAGTCTTCGAGAGCTCACTAAATTAGTGGTAGTAACTTAGCCTCTTGTGTGATATAGAGATCATAGATAACTAGAATTATGGATAGGAGACTTGTATTTTAAGTATGCTAGCATAACACTCGCTTCGCTTCATAATTGTCTAACAACTTGGCTTAAGTGTTGTTGTATAATTTTTTATAGGCTATTCATCCCCTCCTCTAGCCATTAGGACCTGTCATCTATTCCCTCCGTCAGCTTCGCAAGTGGATATCGCACCTTCTACGCCACTCTTCGGTGCCCAACTGAGCCCACAGCGCTTTCCAAGCTTGCGCAGAGAGTTCTGTCTGCTGAGTCGAGCCGCCTACTGTAGCCATGCTCGTCGTCCACCGTCTCCGCCCACGAAACTAGTCGTGGTGAGCTCGTCTTTGCCTCCTCTATCTCCTAGTGCCCGTAGGCCATTTTCGCACACGCGGCGAGCTCCTCGCTGCCGTTCATGGCCACCACCACGCCGACCACCCTATTCCGCCCGGCAGTTTTGCCCCAAGCCATCGCAGTCGTCCGTTCAGATCAGACGATTGAAAATAGAACATACCCCTTCCTGCTCTTTTTGCTAAAGAGACCCTCGTCTTTCTATAAATTCTACCCGCAGTCCCTCAGCTGAGTTAAAATCCGATTTCTATTTATTTTAATTTGTATATAGTTCGGTTTATTTATGGTTCCGCCATCCAGAGCCTAAAATCATCATAACTTCTCCGTTTTAGCTCCGATTTCAGTGATTTTCGCGTCTGTGTGTTCGTAGCAATGTGTAGATTAGTTTTATAAGTTTTTCAACATCTTTTTCCAGTGTTTGTGTCATGTTCTAATTATAGTTCTTGTTTGCTTCATGCATGATTGCCTATGGAGACTTGTATGTTGATGTATAATCGAGTATAGACGGCGAGCAGTACTAAGGTGATCAGGAGCAATACTTTGACGACCAGGACCAGCAGGGAAACTTTGAGCAAGACAAGTATAACATGGGATCATGCTTGTTATCCTATTCACATTAATATCATTTAATCATATGTATGTGTCTATCTTGATACTCATAGAAATTTATCATAGTTATTTTGATATCCTGATTCCTTGACACCTTGGGAAAATTTGCATATGGGTAGCTGATGCTAGTGCTCAATTAATTATGATCATGAACTGTAACTTGATTAATGAAATATGCAATGAAAAATAAAAAATATTTTTTAGCAACGTGAATTAAAGGGTGAGAGCATATGGCTTTATACATGATGCTCCCGTTCTCCCTAAGGACTTATCTGTAAGTGATCACCTGGGACTTACAGTACAACCATAAGTGTTATATGGCTCTGGCTTTAGTTCAGTATGAGAACATTTTCTAGCTTGTTAGTGATTACCGAAATGTGCAAAAGGGGTGTGACGAGCTGGGTATAGTGCGGCCTCTGTTCCTCTGAGTACTTCTGCATGTGAGTGTGCCATTCAAAAGGGGCTCTATATCCCCTTGCCATGGAAACCTAGAGGTCCTAACTTGTCAGACGAATCTTTGAAAGACTTCATAGTGAATCCTGCCAACCTTCCTTGGTAGTGGATCAAGAGGCTGATCACCTCGGACGAAAAGGTAAATCACGGCTCATGGTGAAAGTGTACAACCTCTGCAGAGTGTAAAACTGATATATCAGTCGTGATCACGAACACGAGCAACCTTGCGATCCTTATGGAATAGAAGAACACATGTGATGAATTTGTTTATGTTATACATTATTCTTATTTTACATGATCATGTGGTCATATGGGTTTGTGCTAAACTTGTTGCTACTTGATTGCTAAAATTATGACTCACTAAAGTTAACCGCAGTAAACTAATGTCAGCCTTTTGAGCCTCATGAACTCCATGTTATATTTGTTGAGTACAACATGTACTTACGCTTGCTTTACTTTTCATTACTTGATAAAAATCCCAGATGAGTAACAGAAGATAGAGCTTGGTTAAAGATTTTGAGAAGTGCTAGGCGTATGTACCCTCAGTCAACCGTCCCTGTGGTGTTTGGAGGCTTCACTTGAAGATTAGAATGTTAAATTTTCGCTATTCTGGTAAATATCTTGTCTCCAGGTAATATTGTTGTTCGTTATATAATAAAGCATTGTCTCTTGATATTACTGTAATTTGTTGTCTTATGTGTATGACTGATTCCTGTGCACACATAAAATTCTACAACCGATTTTGTCCTTAAATCGAGTGTGACAGTTTGTTTTGCTGAATTTTGGCTTATGCTGATAAATATTGCGATAGGAAAGCACTATTCGTTCGTCAAAAATATTCGTTTGTTGAAATTTGGCTTGCGCGATTTTTTATCTTCAAAAGAGAAATCTCGATCGCCCGTCGCCGCATGGGTGCAATGCAGATGCAGTGCGGTGCACGGCCACGCGATTCACCAACTAGTAGTAGCTGATCTGATTAGTCTTTCTCAACTAAAAATGGAAGACTAATTGGAACAAGCTGCATGAGTCATCGGATCAGGAAACAGTAGCTGACAGCCCCACTCAACCTGCAGCTGGACCAATGCAATCCTTCGGTGGCCTACCCAATCACAAATGGTTCTGAAAGACAACACGGGCTGGCGCAAAGGATGAGCCGCAGCGAGAGGCCGTTGCTCGGGCGCGGAGGAGCAAGAGTTGCGTGATTGCGTCACGCCGTTTCTTTGCAACTTGCACGAAATCTTAAAGATATCGGTGTTTTGCATGTCGTTGGGAAGGGGCTGTTTAGCTAGGCGGCGCTTCAGTGTCAGAGCAACACCAAAAAAAATGTATAAAATTAGATGGCTATATTGGAATTGATCTCTCACCAAGATGGCTCAACGGCCATTTAGACCTTGACTCGCGCTCTGATCGGGGACATCCAGCTTCAGAATGGCTGGTGGGCCCCGTCGCCCAGTGTCATAAATAGGAGGTGGGAGCCACTGGCTAGAGTGTGAGGTTCACCGCCACCATCCCCACTGTCCGATGCCCTGATCCGATCACGAGGGCGGCACTGCCAGCGACGGAAAACACCACCAGCTTCTAGCCCTGCTAATGGGTGAAAACCCACCCCATACCCAACCCATCCCATAACAAATTAACTCTCTTCTTCCACCCAACCCATCCCATATTTTTATAGTTTCAACCCAACCCATTCCAACCCATAAACTAATTAAACCCACGGGTTTGCTATAAAAATCTATGAGTTTGCATAAAAATGTATATATATATGCTTAATAAGACATATGGGCCCCACATCAAAGCCGGATCCTAGAAATAAAAGCTCGCGTTCACATTATAAAATTTTGTTGAAATTGACTAAAATTTGTTGCAGATGATTTAATGTAACAAGCGGCTACTTTATGCCAATTGGCACTGCCAGATCAATATGTGGGCCCCACATCAAAGCCGGACCCTAGAAATAAAAGCTCGTGTTCATATTATAAAATTTTGTCGAAATTGACTAGAATTTGTTGCTGGTAATTTAATGTAACAAGCAGCTACTTTATGCCAGTTGGCACTGCCAGATCAATATGTGGGCCCCACCTCGAAGCCGGACCCTAGAAATAAAAGTTCGCGTTCACATTATAAAATTTTGTCGAAATTGACTAAAATTTGTTGCAGATGATTTAATGTAACAAGCAGCTATTTCATGCCAGTTGGCATTGCCAGATGAATATGTGGGCCCCACCTCGAAGCCGGACCCTAGAAATAAAAGCTCACGTTCACATTATAAAATTTTGTCTAAATTGACCAAAATTTGTTGCAGATGATTTAATGTAACAAGCAGCTATTTCATGCCAGTTGGCATTGCCAGATGAATATGTGGGCCCCACCTCGAAGCCGGACCATAGAAATAAAAGCTCGTGTTCACATTATAAAATTTTGTCGAAATTGACCAAAATAAATTAAGCTGGATTCAAAATGTCATGAGGCTAATCCGTGCCAGCATAGCAAAATATGCATGTGGGCCCTACATCAAAAGCTAAACAAATTACAAATCAATATATATGTATACTATGATATATTAAAAATTCAACATCAACCCATGGGCTCAACCCATTCAAACCCACAAAAAAAAGAACCCAATCCCGACCCATCCAACCCAGTTTTCTATTAAACCCAACCCGACCCAACCCGCTAAATAAATCAACCCATTCCTACCCATCCAGAGTGCACCCATTTGAAAACCCAACCCATTAAACCCATTTGAACCCAACCCATTAGCAGGCCTACCAGCTTCTCCACAGCTGCCACCGTCTTCACCGTCGGCACCACTGTACTCCACTGCTTCACCGATACCATGGTTGACTTCCTCTTCGTCAAGCCCGACGGTTAGGCATCCTCACCCCTCTCTCCCTTTCTAGTTCATATTAGTTCATATCCTAGGATGGTCTACTTGTTCTACCCGAAATGCAAAGAGAACTCTCTGCTAGATATACCCTAGACGATCCTACAGACACGACAGGCTATATCCATGATTTAGTCAGCCTCTAAAATAAAAAACTTTCAAAAAAACAAAAAATTCCAATAACCTATCCAATTACCATTGTATATATTTTCCACGCCATGTGTTTTCAAAAGGGCCAATTGCCAGCGGCGTGAGGGAATACACCCCGGGAGGCAGATGGGCAGTGGTGCCGGTGTGGTATTTAGCATCCCATATCTCCGGAATAGATGACTTGTTATTTTAGAATACGAGATACAATATTTGTTGAACTCTGTTTTCTTCCTAAAATAGTCAAATATGAATTCCACGACACGAATACCTCTTCTCTTGAAGTTGCTCTTACGAGCTGCCTCCGGTATTTGAATACGGCGTCAGATGGAAACTTCGGTATACCGTCTCCGTTGGAGAAATAGTAAAGTTAGAGTAAATTGGAGGAGTTGTATTTGACTTATGATATGTAGACATGTGTCTTATTGACGGCAGCGCTATTCTACACCCTAGGTGTAGAATATTATTCTACACCACAAGCCAAAACTGACTAAAAAAATACGAGTACTACTGAACCGTGTTCAGTATTAGTCAGTACTACGCACAGTACCACGAAATACTGAATAATACTGAAACACGACTACTGAACAGTACTGAATTTTGTTCAGTATAACAGCTCGGTGTAGAATACTATTCTACACCTAGGGTGTAGAATTTTAGTAAAAAATGTTGTTTTTATATTTTATAAAGGGGTTTATTTAGGACGCATTTGGTTTCCTGTTGAGTGAGCCTTGCTCGTATCATAGATCCAGGCTCTGAATGGCCAGGCTTAGAACGTACAACTTTTGTTGTTCGATTATTATTTTTGTTTAGTCAAGCCACAGGGAGACGTTGTTTGGTAGTTCTCTTATCCCGCACTAGTGCAATAGTACTCTCTCATCTGGCATCTCACGCACAAGTACGTTACTCCATGGCATTCTGATCCAACAGAAACGAGAAAAATTTTCGTATTCACAGAGTGAGCATCAAGCGCCCATTTTGCATGGCCTAGAACAGGTGCAATGGCTTGCACAACCAACCAATAGTGTGCTAGCTACATGTGGGGGGTCTAGTTGGGCTGAAATCGGCCACCCAAACACGCCCTTGCACCCTCTAACTGATATAGCAATATACCTTAGCCTTGCTTCTTATCGAGTTACCTCATCATCTTTTGCGAAACACCTCCCACAAGTCCCCAACCATTGAAGCCAGCTGACCTTAACACACATGCTACTATGATCTAGATGAGATGTATTATCGTGATGTGGTAGGGTCCGGCAAAAGTTTCGAGCTCCAATAAGACCCTACCACACATCTGCGGCAACTCGTCCCTCCTACTGCCATAGACCATAGTTAACGTCATTGCCTACTTCCCACTCTATCCACTCAATATCCTCCATAGTCCATTTGAGTGCCTAGAACAGTGGCGCCATTGTCCCATGCTCAATTATTACTGGTTAGTACCAGTAAAAACGGTACGGATATTTTTCGACTGTATTCGAGACTGAATTCATTTAGAGAGGTTCAGATCTGTCCGTATCAAGCCTGGATATTCAACATCCGATATCATATCCGTATTCGAATACTCAAATCGCATATTTACGATGTCGATATCCAATTGTATCTTATCCGGCATGGTTGACACTATCCGTATTTGAATCCAAATCCGAACAGAAATATGAAAATAAATGTAATATCAATTATATTCGTCCGTATCCGATCCATTTTCATGCACATAGACACCGGTGAGTGTGATTTGACACCTGCACGGTCGCACCTAATATGCATCCATTTCCTATCCTAACAATCTATTGAGATATTATTAGGTCCTGTTGCCACAGTGTAGCTTAGGTAAAGTGGTGCAGCTTTTCTCTTCCTTGGGCTAAATCATACAGAAAAGCATTCGCGAGCCATGGACCTGTAACCCACAATGCACAAATGAGGCCCATACGCGCGCACGGGCCATACGGCCCAACTCCCACAAGCCGCTGTGCGCTTAACGTTAAAACACGATCCTACGGCCCAGATTCCGCTCGCTCGATCGCACCTCGCACGGCACTGTGCCCAGCCGGCAGCCGCGCCGTTTTCTCGCGCTCTGAGGCTGAAGTCGCTGAACCGCCTGACCGCCTCGCCCTTCGTCGGATCACCAACGACCGAAGCCATACGATGCCTCCCCGTCCCCGCCACCGCCTCTTCTTTTTCCGCCGCCACCTCTCCACCTCCACGCCGTCTCCCGCGCCGGTCCCCGTGCCTAAGCCCACCGACCCGGCGCTGCTGCTCCGCCTCTGCACGATCCTCTACCAGCAGCAGCACGACCCCGAAGACGCGCTGCGCCGCCGCCTCTCCGTGCTGCCGCTGCCCACCGCGCCCGCCGACATTCGCGAGCTCTTCCTCCAGGCCTCCGCGCGGTTCCCTCTCTCCTGGCGCCCCGTGCACCGCCTCCTCGCGCACCTCTCCACCCTCCACCGCGGCGCCGGCGACGGCGACGGCGGAGACGGAGGCGTAGGCGCTGGGTTCCCACACTCCCCCGCCACCGCCGCCCGCCTCCTCGACGTCCTAGCCAAGTCCGGGAACATCGACCTGCTCCACTCCACGCTCTTCTCGCTGCCCCGCAGCCTCCTCTCCGCCGCGGCACTCCGAGCCGCCGTGCGGGGGCTCGCCCCCGCCCGCGAGGTCGGGAAGGTCGCCGCGCTCGTGACGCTCTTCCCCGAGTGCCACCGCGCTCGGGTCCTCACGTTCGTCACCGAGATCGCGTGCTCGGAGCCGTGCAGGCTCCCTGACGTCGCGGAGAAGGCGATCAAGCGTGCCGAGCACCGGCACGGCGTCGCGCGCACGGGCAGGTGCTGCGACCTGCTGGTCGTAGCGTACTGCCGCGCGGGGTCTCTCGCGGACGCGTGCAGGGTGTGGAATGGCATGGAGAAGCGCGGCCTCGAGCCAGGTGCCGCGGCGTACCAGGAGATCGTGGTAACCATGTTCAAGAACAACCGCGCAGGCGACGCCATGGAGATGTTCGACGGAATGCGGAGGAGCGGAGTGCTGGACAAAGGAGGCGGCTGCTGCTGCGCGGTGGTGTCTTGGCTGTGCAAGGAAGGGAGGGTGTGGGGCGCGTACATGGTGTTGGCAGAAATGGTAAAACGAGGTCTGGAAGTGGATGGTGAAGTGCTGGGAGATTTGGTGTATGGGCTGATGGTGAGGAGAAGAGTGAGGGAAGGATACAGGGTGTTCCATGGCGTTAAGGAGAAGGACATTGCTCTCTACCATGGGTTGATGAAGGGATTGCTGAGGATCAAACGAGCAGGGGAGGCCACCGAGGTATTCAGGGAGATGATCACCAGGGGATGTGAACCGAACATGCACACTTACATCATGTTGCTTCAGGGACACCTTGGGAAGAGGGGTCGGAAGGGGAGGGATCCATTGGTGAATTTTGAGAGCATATTTGTCGGTGGCTTGGTGAAAGCTGGGAGGACATTGGAGGCGACTAAGTTTGTAGAGAGGACAATGTGGGGTGGGGTAGACGTGCCAAGATTTGACTATAACAAGTTTCTGTACTATTTCTCGAATGAGGAGGGGGCAGTAATGTTTGAAGAGGTAGGCAAGAGATTGAGGGAGGTTGGAGTAATTGATCTTGCAGACATTTTGTCAGCCTATGGTGAGCGCATGACCACCAGGGATAGGAGAAGGATGGCAATGAATGGACTTCTTAAATCGGTTTAGGATGTTTGTTCCCAGTCATCATCTCAGGAGCTAGGCGCTTGTGATGTTGTATTGTACACCAAAGTAAGTATATTAGATGATCTACTCATGTAGTATTATTGTGGAGGAAAATGCAAATAATTCTTTCTTGCCTTCGTCTCTGTGACTCTAAGGGTCAAATGGATTAGCATTGGGATGATCTGAGTATTTCCTTTTAGATGATCCATTCATGCTATGTTTGCAGCTTTGCAAGTTTTAATCAAGTCATTTGCACCGCAGTAGTTTTTTTTATCAATATGATTGTGGTATGGTAGCATTAGCCAATAGTAGTTCCTTTTACTTTCGTTTTGTCTCATTTATCATTTCTTTTCCAGTGACTTTCTTTGCCAATAGCAATGTCTAATCTTCGTAATCTAAAGTTTAATGGAAGAAACATGCAAAGATCAGCTATGTGGCAGCCTAATTCTTCATTCTTGGAGTCCTCACCAAAAAAGGTATTATTATATTGGTCCTAATTTTGGACCTAAACTTTATTATTATTATTATTATTATTATTATTATTATTATTATTATTATTATTATTATTATTATTATTATTATTATTATTATTATTATTATTATTATTATTATTATTATTATTATCATTATCATTATCATTATCATTACCATTACCATTACCATTACCATTATCATTATCATTATCATTATCATTATTTGTTGTGGGTATTTGCTAGGAACAAAGGAATCCCTGCGTTGCAAGGTACACTTCTAGAAAGAAGATTTGTTTATGAAACATAACTTGATGCTAAAATATTAGAGCTCAAAGGTTCTAGTCAGTGTGGTTTTCATGAGGTTTGCTTTATTTGGGTTTTGTTGAGAAAAATCGATAGAGGTCGTGATGGGAGTCAAATAGATTTCTATTCTTTCGTAGCTTCTCTGTGCCTCCTTAGCAAACGCCGGCTTGTACCACGGCGACTCTGATGTTGCTTATCTAGAAGCTTAATCAGCTCCACCTTTGTGCCCATGCTGGCAGTGGCTTGTCTGTCTAGTGACAGCAGCCTGCTAAAGAATGCTGTAGTGGCTAGAAGTAGGTAGAAGTATGGCCAGTATGGTCTTGTAGCTGGTAGTGGTAGGTAGTGACCTCATTTACCTCAATTTGATTTTGTTATAAGGATGTAAGGAATATAAGAGGCTAGCTGCACCTGAATTCAGAATTCGGTAGCACCATTTGCATTGTGTCAATGTGTAAGTTATTGCTCTGTTCTCCACCACCTTCTACCTCCGGTGTGTGTGCACGCGCGCTACTAGTGGTAGTGGCATACCTGTGCTCCTAAGCCAGCCAATAGACCATACACTGCCCCTACCTTCAATCCAGCGGCATTCACCTTGCATGACCTCGTGCATCCCAAAACGGTAATCCTGATTCTTAGTTATTCTTTTGTGGGCAAACTCTTCATTCGTGTGAAAAGCAATGGAATTAGGACAGGATGGAATGACGAAGCTAAACATTTCAAGAGGAAGGGCTGATTCACACGAAGACTCGTCGCCAAGGCAAACGATCTAGCAAGATAAATAAGCCCTAACATCGATGTCCCTTGTTCAACCCCACTGATGTCACATAGAAGAGCGAATCAGATGCTGAGGTGATCGGGGTTGATCATGTGTGCCATGGATCCTCCATTAGTACAAGCACCTGGCTCCATACCGTGCTGCATCACCAATGGTATACGTGCGATGTCACCGACAAACACAAGATTGACGACATGAAAACTGTGTCGCCATGACACACAAATAGATACACCGCAAAGAAACAGCTGTACACACATGAAGAATCAATGGTGATAGAGCCATCAAACTTGGATCAGAACCATGACTCGCTCCAATAATCTACGAACACAAAACAAATGAGGGTGCACAAGAATACAAATCCCATGTTATATGAATATCTTCATGAAGTGCAAGCATGTGACGCGCCAAGCCAAAAGTTTAAATAACATCATTTAGGAGATGTATGGGGAGAGAAGAATGTACCTGTAACATAACATGACTTGGAGAACCGGTAAGTGATAACTGATAATAATACTAGTTTAAAAACAGTAAATACAAAATCATTTATATTGATTGGTGATAAATACATAGTCTGCAGGGAAGCAATGAATGTGTGGGTGGAACATGCAAATGACATGAACAAGCTCTTATAGTTCTTCACATATTGCTAGGCGCAAAACCTGCAGTTCCACTGAGACGTCAAGGTTGACATAGAGGGAGTAATACATAGCTTATTCTGGAGTCTAGCACGCAAGTAGAATATGCTTCTAAAGGATGAAAGAATACCAACTTTCGAGTGGGTGTTCCAAACCTTAAAAAAATGCATGGGAACAGAGTGCATTATGACAGATATATAGGTTAGGATAGTCGGGAAATGTCGAGTATCGATAGTAAGCATACCCAACCAAGGGCGTTAATAGTGTGTCAGCTGTTAAGTCGCTCGAGGCTTAGGGACGGCTTTCGTCTCGCCTGAGCCCCCCTGACGTCATCAAAGCGCCGGACCCCTGCGCCCCGTCGGGAACGATCTCCACCTTGCCCGACCCCTACAACGTAAGCACGGGAGCGCCTGACCCTCTTGGCATACTTCCGCCTTGCCCAAGGAACACGGAGAGCCCTCTAGCAAGGCAGGGAGCCACGTGGGCCCCCACCACAGCGCCCGTTCCCACTGATGGGATGGACATGACCGTGCACAGTGGATGTGAACATGGGAACCACGCTCTGATCCAATATAACCCCGGTCATTCCACCACCACGATGTCCATACCTCTACAGCGACGGGGTTAACGGCAACTATACCACCTAACTCCCTCTCTACACAAATCCAGACGCATGCGCCGCCCATCCTCGACGGTACAGAAGCACATAGGACGAAGCATAGCCATAGCACGTTGCACCAGCGGACGGAGAGGCCAAAAGCTTGATGCCCATTGCGTCTCTGCGCTACAGGATAAACTGCTCACGCCGGATAAGGAGGAAGACGGCCACACCCGAGGCCACCTTTTTCTTTTTCTTTTTCGTCTTTTCCTCATTTCACCTTTTTACCACAAATGTAACCCGAGCCCTCCCCTTAAGAACTATAAAAGGGGAGGCAGAGGCCAAACGAAACAGACTTTGATCGAGTCACACCTCATCGATTCAACACTCAAAAACACGCACGAGACTTGGGATCCGCTCCCTCTCTCGAAAGCTTGTAACCCCTACTACAAGCACTCCGGTGCAAGACAACACGAGCAATAGCAACACCCACTAGACGTTGGGATATTCTTACCCGAACCATTATAAACCCTCGTGTCCGTATTGCACACCATCTAGGCCTAGACACGCAGTCACAAATTCACTCGTTTAGTGTCTAGGACGCAGTTCTAGACACTGACAGTTGGCACGTCAGGTAGGGGCCTTCTGCGCATCACGATCTGTTTTATCAGGCTTCGGATGGCCGATCACCGCGTTCGCTTCGCTCTGGACTCCCACATCCGGTTTGGGAGCCTAGATTTCCTCTGCATGGGGGTGGATCACGACCTTGTCCTGCTCCCTCCTTCCGTGCCGGATGACCTTGCGTCCCCTCCAGGTTCCGACGAGCGTGTCGGGGACCTGGATTCCACCGGTGTGGAAGGGGTGGGCGTCCTGTCATCCTCTGCTGAGTCGTCTGACTCACCTTCCAACGTCGACTCCGTCATCGAGTCGATGGTTGGTCTTTGTCTGCATGCCAACGAGGCGCAGGCTTCTAGGGGCGCTCAGCCCCATGGTTTCGACCACCCGAGGCTGGGGCGTCAGCTTGACATCATCCTGGGGCCACGCCCGTCCCAGGAAGATCTCCATCGCCTCTATTCCGTCTCCGCCAATACCTTGTCGCAGCTCTTAGGGGAACCACCGCTCTCCCTGGAGATAGGCGCCGTGCCAGCGCAATTGGCGTGGCCTTTCGAGCTGCACAATGCTGCGAGAACTTTCGGTCACTTCACACGGCTTGCGGAGGATGCATCCGCGGGTTTGCCACCCCACCACCTGGAGTCCCTCTCGGAGCTCCTCGCGAGCACCGCGACGACCTTAAGCGTCAACTCCAAGGAGGACGACAGCGGCTAGGCTGGTGCTGACTTCTCTGGGTTCAACGACCCGGATGCTCTGCGCCAGTTCCTTTTTAGCACATTCTCGAGGATTTTGACTTTGATGACGAGAGCCATGACCCATCTCGAGAGTGTTTTATGTGCGATAGGGAGCTCCGCGAAGGAACCCCCAATGAGAATGAGGGCGAACACACCCCGACCAATGCCGCGACTCGCAACACCGCGCGCGCCGGGGGTGCAACCATGCCACCACCTGTGGGGCAATCACGGCCCCAGCTGGAGCAACTCCGCGAGCTAGAGAGAAAGCTCGAGGAAGAGCGACAGCGCGGCGCTTGAGCAAGAGCTCGGGAGTCGCGACGATGGCGGCGCGGCTCGACGCAGAGCTCGCAACGTCCACCGCCGCATCTGCGACGACGACGGCGGTGATCGTCCACCACTCTTCGCTCGGGCGAGCCAAAACATTGCTGCCGCGGCAAGCCCACGAGGAGCTCCCCGATCCACTCTCTGTGTCTTCCTCGGATACTCCCCGGACCACAAGGGGTACCGCTGCTACGACCTCACCTCTCGTCGGGTCCTCATCTCACGCCATGTGGTGTTCGACGAGTCTGTCTTCCCCTTTTCCACCACCACTACCCCTTCCCCTTCCCCCCTTGACCTCACCTCCTCTTTTCCCACTGATGCGGTGGTCGAGCCACCTTTGCCGTTGTTTCCTGCAGGTCCTACGGCCCCGTGCCCCAGCTCGCCGTCGACCGGTGCTCCCCCCGACCCTGCTCCTCGCTCGAGCACCGAGAGTCCCCGGCCGCCCTCACCGACTCCGCCTGCGCGCTTTGCCCGGCCGATTCACGTGTACCAGCGCCGGGCGCGTCCTGCTGCGGCCTCTTCGCCGCCGCCACCGGTGGTCCCTCCGTCGCCGGTGTCTCCGCCGGAGCTGTCCTCTCCGCCGGGTACACCGGGGCCGTCTCCGCCGCCCCACACTGCTCGTGTGGCGCCCCCGGTGTATCACCCGCCGCTTCTTCACCGCCACCCGCGTCATGTTCACCCTATGGTGACACGACATGCGGCCGGGACCCTGCCGCCCCCGGCTCTCGCGGCGATGCCCGCGGATTCGCCGGTCTCTCCAGTACCCTCTTCCGTCCGCAAGGCCCTGTTGGACCCTCACTGGCGCCATGCGATGGAAGAGGAGTACGCGGCTCTCCTCGCCAACCGGACCTGGGATCTGGTGCCCCGTCCACCTGGCTCCAATGTCGTCACCGGCAAGTGGATCTGGACTCACAAGCGCCGGGCTGACGGCACTCTCGAGCGGTACAAGGCTCGTTGGGTTCTCAGGGGCTTCACTCAGCGGCCTGGTGTTGATTATGATGAGACATTCAGTCCAGTGGTGAAGCCGGCTACAGTGTGCACGGTGCTCTCACTTGCCCTCACTCGCTCCTGGCCCGTGCATCAGCTGGATGTCAAGAATGCCTTCCTGCATGGTCTACTCACTGAGACAGTTTACTGCAGTCAGCCGGCCGGATTTGTTGACTCCTCGCGTCCTGACATGGTCTGCAGGCTCAACAGATCTCTCTACGGCCTCAAGCAGGCTCCCAGGGCATGGAACCATCGCTTTGCTGCCTTTCTGCGCTCACTGGGGTTTGTGGAGGCCAAGTCTGATACGTCGCTATTCATCTTCCACCATGGAGCTGAGACTGCGTGTCTACTGCTCTATGTTGATGATATTGTCCTCACCGCCTCCAGTGAGTTACTCCTTCGCCGAATTATCACCTCTCTCCAGCAGGAGTTTGCGATGAAGGATTTGGGTGTGCTACATCACTTCCTTGGGGTCACTGTTGCGCCTCACCCTGCTGGACTTCTCCTTCACCAGCGGCAGTACACTCTTGACATCCTTGAGCGCGCCGGGATGACAGACTGCAACCCCTGCTCCACTCCAGTTGACACCCAGGGCAAGCTGTCTGAGACTGAGGGGCACCCGGTGTCTGATCCCACCGCGTACCGGAGTCTGGCTGGGGCTCTCCAGTACCTCACCTTTACTCGCCCAGACATCACGTATGCGGTTCAGCAGCTGTGCCTCCATATGCATGATCCGCGGGAGCCCCACCTCGTTGCCCTTAAGCGGCTCCTCCACTACCTACGGGGTACTGTGGACTACGGCCTCCTCCTTCACCGGCAGTCCTCCTCCACTGAGATGGTTGTCTACACTGACGCTGACTGGGCCGGCTGTCCGGACACTCGGCGTTCCACCTCCGGCTACGCTGTCTTCTTGGGCAGCAACCTGGTGTCCTGGTCGTCCAAGCGGCAGCCGGTGGCCTCCCGCTCCAGTGCCGAGGCGGAGTACCGCGCCGTGGCCGAGGCTTCTTGGCTCCGACAGCTCCTGGCTGAGCTCCATAACCCTCTTCTCCGGAGCACGCTTGTCTACTGCGACAACGTCAGTGCAGTCTACCTCTCCACCAACCCCGTACAGCACCAGCGGATCAAGCATGTGGAGATTGATCTTCACTTCGTCCGTGACCGGGTGGCCATCGGCGAGGTGCGCGTCCTACATGTACCTACGACGTCCCAGTTCGCCGACATCTTCACCAAGGGCCTCCCGTCGACGACCTTCGCCGTCTTTCGCTCCAGCCTCAACATCACCCGTGGCTAGTTGAGTCTGTGGGGGGGCTCATGTGTATTTTCTTTTCATGGTGTACAGTCTGAATCCGCTGCGTCGGTAGTTCAGACTGCGGGGGAGTGTTGGAGTATGTGTGTTGGCCCATGTGGCTAGGCCCATGAGGCCCATGTATGCTACACTATATAGCTACCCTTCTAGGGTTAGCCTAATCAAGAAACTCTCCTATTTCCAACAAATACAAACTCTGTCATTAGTTCTTGCCATGTTGCCTCATTAGTGAGTGGTTCAGCATAGAATTAAGCTTTACCATGATCTATAGTCGGGAATGTTGGTGTTTTTCATTTGAATAGATATTTTGCATGTCTTCTCTCAAGTTCTACTGTGCCTCCCTTTATATTACTTTGCAAACTTTACCTATACATGATCTATGTGACATTTTGTCATATGCTTGTTAAGTTGGATATGCATCTGTATTGAGGCACACACACAGTCACTACAGAAGTGTGAGATGGAAGAAATACATTATTTTGGAAGGATAAATGGCTACATGGACAGAGTATTGCCCAGATTGCACCTAGACTAGTTGAATTGGTGCCTAGAAGAGTGGCTATAGCAGAAGGACTGCTTTTGACACCTTGACTGATTTGCAATGGGTTACTGATATCTGAGGGGCCTTGTCTGTTGTCATCTTGGCTGATTACCTCAACCTCTGGGATCCAATCTCTAACGTAATATTGCAGCCTAAAGTTGATGATTCCCATATTTGGCGTCTTTCCCATGTTTGGTCATCATCTTAGGTGCTTGGGCTACCTGGATTGACCACAATCGGTGTGTTTTCAACGGCATTTCCCCTTCTCTGACTGATGTTATATCACTAGCTTTAGAGGAGTTGAGGTTTTGGAGTTTGGCTAGGGCTCGAGGTGTGTCTTATCTCCTTGCCCTTGCGCCGGTTGGTATTTAAAGTTTTATTAGTCACGTGAGTTTTAGTTCTACTGAGTGTTTCGTGTGTGGGTATGTGATCTGTATACGGCTCTAACCCCCCCCCCCCCCCCCCCCTTTTTTCTTCTTAATATAATGATACGCAACTCTCCTGTGTGTTTGAGAAAAAAAAAAGACACAGTTATTTTTTTTAAGGCGAAAACAGGGGGAGAGGATCCCCACCTGGAATTTCATTGATTAGGGCCTGCATTAGACCTGTCGGGTACTTAAAAGTTTCACATCATTGAACAACATAAGGAACACACAGGTTTAGCAATCCAATTGTGCAATTCTAAAGTTTATACACCCTTGGAAGTTTAGGGCCCTAACTGCACTTTATTCCTTACTTTTGTTCACTGTTCATATTTCAAAAATTGTTCGCTGTTCAACTTTGGTTTTTGTATGGGGTTTTCCGATCAGTTTTTTTATCATTGGCACAGGTTCTTTTAGAATGCCTTGTTTCTGTTCAAAATTTAATTGGCGCAACTTGTGGTGGGTATCCAAGTGTGCCTGTTTGCAAGGTACTGTCTAGGCAGTGGCGGATCCAAGACAAAATTCTAGGGGGGGCTGAACTTTACGGCTGACTCGACCTTCGTCTTCAACCTCTGTCCAGTGTCCAACGCCTCCTTCCTAAGCTCCAATGGCTGAACTTTCATGAGGGGGCTCGGGGGGTGGGGGGGGGGGGGCTGGTCTCTTCTTCTTCCTCTCTTTCTCTCCATTTTTCTTCTTTCCTCCACCTCTTCTTCTCCTCAACCTCTCCATATTTCCATTATGCACAAGCTGTAGGGGGGGCTGGAGCCCCCCCCCAGCCCCCCATGTAGATACGCCCCTGCGTGTAGGTGCATTGAAGGTTGCTGACATGTGGGCTCGCTCTCCCACCTGGACCACATATCAGTGACTTTCAATGCACCTGCAGGCTGCAGTATGGCAGAACATATTGTTCTGTTAAAAACAAGTATACTAGATAAACAATAGCGGATTCAGTCAGTTATTCACACTTAAAGTCCAGCATTCTTTTTTTGACTTTAAGAACCATTCGGATGTGCAATGCATTCAGTTGACTCTGATATGCTTTCTTAAGAAGCAGGGCTACTCCTCTGTACAGGCATTCAGATCTCCATATCTCTCACCGAGCTTTCATTTGAGGCTACGCAAACAGAAGCAGGGGTTATAACCTGGTTTGTTCTTTCATCCAGCTTTTCTTTTCTTTTCTTTTCTTTTGAAGGAACTTTCATTTTGAGGTCCCAATAACAAAATAGGGTTTGGTTTTCTTTTCTTTACTTTTCCCAGCTCTTGTTTTGTTCGATCTTTTGCTAGAGAAATGGAGCGTGTGGTTGTTAGTGCTGCAGAAGGTGCCATCCATACTCTCCTGGGGAAGCTGGGCACACTTCTTGTGCAAGAAACCCAGCTTCTAGGTGGTATCCGGAGTGAATTGCAATATTTGAAGGATGAGCTAGAGAGCATGACAGCCTTCCTTCAGGACCTTGCTGAGAGAAATGAACAACGCAAGCAAGTTAAGATTTGGATGAAGCAAGTGCGTGAGATTGCATATGATGTGGAGGATTGTATTGATGAATTTGAACACCACCTTGGCAACAGCAATGGCAATCATAGTGGTGGTGGCCCTGTAGCGATCTTCTGCAGGATGACTCACGTATTGCTGACCACCAGGGTGTGGCATAGGATTGCCAAACAAATCCATGAACTTAAAATGCGCACTAGAGATATAAGTGACTGAAATTCAAGGTAACTCGCACCATCTCACTGTTTAACAATATGAACAGCTTCCATGCTGTTGCTCTTTTACCTTTTTATTAAGGATTTATTTTTTAACACAATGGCAAATCTGGAATAGGACACCTAAAGTATCTCTAATTTGACCTTTTCTTTGTTTGCACCTTTATCTTTTTTATTGATATATAAAATCAGTAGGGGTTTTACCCCTCCTGTTTCCTCAAAAAAGAAATATTTTCTAAAATTAGATGAACGTTATGTTCATTGTGAGAAGCCAAGAGGTATGGCAGGGTAAAACTGTATTTGATGGTCAACTGATTGAGAGTAATTGCTGGAAAGGTGTCATCCCTTATCTCAACATGGCTATTATTTTAGAGCTCATCCAGCACTGGAAACCTTTTCTTTCAAAAAAGGCATGTGCTCTGCAAGAATTATCTGCTGTTCAATCCAGTTATATGCATAACTTGTAAATGTGAGATAACAAGGGCATTATATAGATTTTTTTTGTCGAGATAAGTAGAAGTGTATAGATTGATAAAGCCTCCTAATAAATGATATTATGAATTTAATGAACTTTTTTGCCAGTGTGAGTATAATGTCAAAAACTTTACCTCGTAGAATGAACTTTGCATCCTTGGCATCAAGTTCCTGCATCATTCTGCATATACTGTAGATATATACTTATCAACTAAAGTCAACACTATCCTTGTTAGTACTTTGATAATATGCTTCCATATGGCCGAGAAACTAGCTGTTTTCTGTACTGTTGTTACAACTATTAACTCCTGCAGGTATAATGGCAATCATCACATGTTTGGAGCTGCTGGGAACAGCACAGTTGCTTATGACACCCCAGCTAATCATTTAGATCTCGATCTTCACAGAGCTGCACTCTTTCCAGAGAGAAGACAGCTTGTAGGCATTGAACCGTGCCAGGAAAATCTTGTGCAATGGTTGATGGAGGAAAACTTACAACAATTGCGAGTCATATCCATATTCGGTTTCAGTGGTTTGGGAAAGACAACTCTTGCTATGACAATATACCAAAGTCTATCTGCAAAAGGTGGACGTTTTCAATGTCATGCTTTTGTAACTGTGTCCCAGAGATTTGATGTCAAGATGCTGATGAGACACATTCTCAGACAAATTATCCAGCCAGTTTATCAAAAGGGTTTTCATGAGCCGAGAGCTAGTGAAACATCCTTGGAAGACCTTCTCAAGGGCATGGAAGCATGGGACGTGGGGCAACTTGCAAGCATGCTGAGGCAGCAATTGGAAAACAAGATATATCTAATTGTTCTTGATGATGTTTGGAGCATAGCTGCATGGGAAGCTATTCGATTTTCTCTGCCTGACTCAAACAATGGTAGCAGAATACTGGTTACAACACGAATCAGAGCTGTAGCACACACCTGTTGTTTCCATGAGTATGACCGAGCTTATGAAATCGAACCTCTCACAGATCATGAATCCAGAGACTTGTTCTTTAAAAGGATATTTGGCAGTACAGTTAATTGCCCGGATAACTTAAAGGAAATTTCAGAAAAGATCTTGGGAAAATGTGGGGGTGCACCCTTGGCTATAGTGAGCATAGCAGGTCTCTTGGTCAGTAAGCCAGTGCTAAGTAAAGATCAGTGGCAGAAAATTTATAGCTCTCTTGGATCGGAGCTTGAAACTAGTCCATCACTTGAGAGATTGAAGAAAATACTTGAGCTAAGCTATAATGATCTTCCTTACCACTTGAAAACTTGTTTCTTATATTTAAGTGTTTACCCTGAGGACCATATTATCAGAAGGAAAGGTGTACTGAGACGATGGGTAGCTGAACGCTTTGTGACTGAAAAGCGTGGACTTAGTGTCTTTGAAGTGGCAGAAAGCTACTTCGACGAGTTCATCAATCGAAGCATTATTCATCCTGTGGACATGAGCTTTACTGGGAAGGTCAAAACATTTCGAGTTCATGACGTGATGTTAGAGATTATTGTGTCAAGGTCAATTGAAGAGAATTTTATCACTCTGGTAGGTGAACAGCACATTTCAGTGCCACGAGAGAAAATTCGGCGACTATCTGTTCACAGTGGAGACATGAAAGATATTGCAACAAGCAAGATGTTATCCCATGTCCGATCCTTGAGCATATTCTCCGGTGGAGAAACACTGCAGTTTGGTTGGATGAAACTATTGAGAATATTAGATTTAGAAGGTTATGGAATTCTGAGGAATAGAGGTCTCAAAAATGTATGCAGCCTCTTTCAGTTGGAGTATCTTAGTCTCAGAAAAACGCACATCATGGAACTCCCCGCACAAATAGGAAACCTGCAGAAGTTGGAGACTCTGGATATAAGGGAAACTGGTGTCAAGCATTTGCCTCCAGGCATTACCTTTCTTCCTCACTTAATAAACTTACTTGGAGGGAGAAGATTTTACAATCACAATGGATTGTGGCCTGTTTCTGAGTTTTGGCGGTTGCATGTCCCTAACAAAATTGGCAATTTGGATGCACTTGAAACACTTGAGCAGGTAGAAATCACAGAGTATGCTTCCCATTCCTTTAGTGAGCTGGGGAAATTATCTCGTTTGAGGAAGCTTGGGGTAATGATGTTTGTTGATGATGACAACAGCTGGGCATCCTTGATGTCTGCACTTGAGAATATAAGTAGCAGCTTATGCTCGTTATTACTTTGGCGTCCTGATGGGACAATGAACTTCAATTCTCTTGATTCATACCACCATTGTTTATGAGAAGTATCGACTTTCGTGGTCAGTTAAGAAAACTACCGAAGTGGTTCCCATCTCTTTCTAACCTCACTGAGCTAACCCTTCGTGCAACAGAACTAAGTGCAAAGGAAGACCTGGAGGTGCTTGCAGGGTTGCCTAGCCTAATCTACCTTCGGTTGCATCACAGTGCATATGTTGAAACCGAATTTGCTGTTGCTGCATCAGAATTCCCAGTTCTTAAGTTGCTTGTCATTCATCTTGCCATGTTTGAAGCTTGGAGGGCAAGATTTCATGAAGGTGCCCTGCCTAGGCTTGAAAAGCTAGAGCTGTCATTGTTTGAACAAGCTTCCATCCAAGAGGTTTCTGGTATAGAGTTCCTTCCTAATCTTAAGGAGGTTTCGGTTTCTGCTTGTCCAGACAACACTATGGAGGATGTCATTCAATCTCTGAAGGATGATGCCGAGAAGAATCCTAGTAAGCCCACTGTCACTTTCGATACGAAAAAGTGGGTACCGATGAAGGCAAGGACAGATCCACCTTTAGATCATAGGGGGAACCTATGGTCTTCATATTTAGACAACTCTGATGATTTGTAATCTCTGATCACTCCCATAACTGAATTATTATGTCTCTGCAATGCTGTCGGTTGCACTCACCTTTGGTCCTGTAGTTTCGTCTCACTGTTGTTGGAGTATCATCATTGATTCTGTCATTAACACATTAAGATGCAGTGTTGTCATGAAACAATAGCAGCACAGTTGCAATTTTTCTTTTGAAAAAAAGGAGGATAAATTGCCAATACAAACCAAATTAATATGTGAATTATGTAGAAGTGTCTTTCTAGCCTGCCCCAACTTGCCTAGGACAGGAAGGCTTTGGTTTTTTTTTCTTTTTAAGTATGTTTGATTTTGCTGTTATGCAATTTGATGTTCAAACTTCAAAAGCGATAATAATTTCTCTGGCTCTAAAGAGAAGTCCGCAAATGGTGCCTAAATGTGCTTCACCAATAATCTTGTTACGGAATGTATATAAAAAAAAGTCTTATCGCGATTCTGATTCAGATGCTACAAAAGAGCGATTTGCCAACAATTTTATTGCCAAGGGCGAACAGAGGGGATGCTGTTGATATGATGAAAATGGAAGAGTGAAACACTTTGGTTAGGGCAGGACAGATACAAGGTGAGAGATCTTCCTTCATCTACTGATTGATTTGGAGACACGGGGGACGAAGTAAGAAAATGTTCTCTCAAGATTTTGAGTCCAAACATCCCCAAAGTTTAGGCGGGCCACCTCGTCCTCATTTTAACTCTTCTTCGCAACGTGGTAGGCCATGACGCGCAGGGGGGGTAAAGGGGGGCATGGAGCATGGAGGGCGAGGGTAAGGCCAGGAACGCCCGGCGGGGGAGGTCATGGCAATCGGAGGCAAGAGCGGCTTTCGGGTGAAGGACAAGGAAGACAGTGATGGAGAATGACATGCGGGCCCCACTTAGCTGTGTAACAGATTTAAAATGATCATATATCCTCTCCCTCTACGTCCCTTCTACCGAACACAAAACACGAACACAAAACAAGGATACAGAACGGGGACATTCTCACTCAACCAAACACAAACATGAAATGATCTCATTCCAGAAAAAGATCTCCCTCCCCGTCCCATGTACCAAACCAAACGCGAAACAGGAACATTAACCAAACACAAAGATGTTATAGGGACGTTTCCATTCCCTCAACCAAACACAAATATGAGATGGTTCTGTTCCAAAAAAAACTGAAATGGAACTAACCTCTCCCATTTTTTTAACCAAGCGCAACCATCTTGTCCCCCAAACTAAACGTAGCCTCAAGCAATTGAGCTATATTGGTGGAACCCAGCTAACACAAACGCCATGACTCGAGCAAAATTTACATTTATGATTAGTCGTTGGTAATGCTGCATTCGATCGATCTTATGTTCTCTTGGGCCTTGGCTGTCCTTGGAGTAAGTCGCCCAAGTCATGACTCCAGTGAAAAGAAAGAGACAGATAGTCCAACACGTCATGCTATTACTTGCTGAAACCCAAACTGAAAATTCCATTTGGTTCTTGTTCAGCTCCCAACCAAGGAAGCCATATGATAATGCCAAGGCCTCGTTAGTCAGTAGCCATGACACTACTCCAACATCTCAAATGAACACCATGTAAACGTACAACTAGGGGGAACAGTAAAACGGAGCACAAAGTGCGTCGGGTGGTACTTAACACTAACTCTATGTTCACAAGCCCGCAAGCCCATCCTAACCATGGGGACCAAAAGGCAGCAGCAGCTCGTTGCCAATTTCCATGAAACAACAGCCCTTGCGTGATTCCGCCACGAGTAGTGCAGAGAGTGAAGAGATTCCAGAAGTAGCACCATCCCAAGGCAGCACCGCAGCAGCACTGCATCATACACAACATATAAGCCATCCATCAGACCTCGGCAAATTGTATATAATTACATAGACAAAGGATCATCAGGTCTCCATGGTCATTTAGATGGACAGGTTGTGTCTACGACCTAATTGCTTGTGTGGGAAGGACAACACAAATTTTCCTTTGATGCAACTCAGAGAGACAGTGCAGTTCAAACCATAAAAAAAAACTACGGGTATATAATTACATAGACAAAGGATCATCAGATCTCCATGGTCATTTAGATGGACAGGTTGTGTCTACGACCTAATTGCTTGTGTGGGAAGGACAACACAAATTTTCCTTTGATGCAACTCAGAGAGACAGTGCAGTTCAAACCATAAAAAAAACTACGGGAGGCCAAGAAAAGTACAACTTGAACAGTAGTAATTAGTATGGCATGGGTGCAGGAAATTGGTGGTTGGCTGGCCTAGTGTATGGGCAGCATAGATGGCAAGGATCATTTCATCCGTTAAAAACACCTGTTCTGAAGGCCTGAATTACATGGTAGATGAAACACAACGAAACGGAAAAAAAAAACATAACAAGGTGCTCCAGAAATAAAGGCACAACTAGGGTGCCATAAGCATCACTTTCTTAATTTTATAAAATCTACACAAAATCACCCGCTTAGCTATATTCTTTGTATATAGTAGGACTAACAATGGCAAACATGCCATATCATTATTCTGCATACCCATTATTCGCTATATGAAAAGGTTGCAAATGGCAAACCACAAGATAGATGCTGGCCTAGTGTTCAGCCCAAGAAAGCAAAGGTACAATTGCAGCATGTGCAAACAATAGAACACTATACAGAATTTGGAAAAAAAAAAAGAACCACTAAAAACCAACCATATCAAGCCACAGCATTTGTTTATAGCTAATCCAGCATGTAAACTGAGAAGGAACTTACCATGAGCTGGCCTTCACCCTCGGTAGAGCCTATATATCACTACTTGTGAAGAATACTCTTCTTGGGAATTTTAGGCTTCCTTTGGACATGATTCTGAAGGATGGAAAAGCATGGACGAAATTAGAGGACACACGGAGAGGAACACGCATAAAGAAGGAAATAGACAAGTACCTTTTGTCTTTCCAGAGCCTCAACATCTGTCCTCTCCTTCCAGTTACTCTTACGCAATTTAATAGGGCGGTTCCCAACATACTTTCCTGAAAGAAGTTTGTTCAAAAGTTACAAGGGGAACAGTCAACCAAAATATGCACACAAGTGGCAGCAACTGAATCTGCAGAACATATTAGAGATACAAACCATTCATCTCTTTTATTGCTGCAGCCAGGTCAGTAGGGTTTGAAAAGCTCACAAATCCATAACCTTTAGTTTTGCCAGTCCTCTTATCTCTAACAACCTGAAATAAAGAGTACAAAGGCAAACTAAGAATGTATAAAATCAAGAAATGCATGCCAAATGCTGCACATAATGACTGACATAAGCCCCGCTACTTATAACTCAGCATATGGATTTCTTTGTTTGTTAATCTCTTAGCTTCTCTCAATCAGGTAGATTATGCTTCTTTAGGAAAAAGGATTTATAAACATCAAAGGAAGCAGAGAACAAGTTCAACAAAGTGTAGATTGTTACTACAAATTTCTTCAGGGATGCATAAGCTTATACGAACCCCGTTGCTTTTGTTTTGGTTTTTGCTACTTCATGTGATAAGTCATTAACAAACAGCCATTAATGCAATTCTCAGAACTAGCTAGCATGAAGTATTGAAGTAGCATATTCCTATTCCTACTATAAAAGAGCGAGTTTTTTTAAGAGGGCTCTCCCTGCGTAATAACCGTTCGATCTAGACTTCGTGCTATATGAGCCCTCCGTCGTCCGAGATCTTACATCTTACATGTAAGACTCCTCAATCAAGATTTCTCTAGATCTCAAAAAAGGAAAATAACACGTAACGTTCCATGACTCCAAAACGTGCCAAAAAGGACTCTGACGCCCATATGTACCAAAATATTAGTGCAAAACGTGATTTTTTTTTCATCTGGAGAGGTTATCTTCACGTGGTAATAATCCAAACCCGATGGACTTCATGTGCAGGCCCAATCATTCACCGGGCCGGACCGGTCGATGGACAAGAACGTACTCCGTACACCGTTTCACCTATAAGCAGTAATATATAATATGTACAAGATCCAGATTAAACTCCCTGGTATACACAGACACTATGCATGGATGTACATGCAAGTTCATGTGAATATGCAAGCGCATCTGTACAAGCTGACAACTTGCTAGCTTATATATTTTGTTCTCATACATAATTAGCACACGTGAACATACATGCACATAAATTGCTTGTTGTTTATTTATCTTAACGAGTACGTAATATTTCTTGATAGCACATATTAATATATACGCAGGCAACCTAATAAAGCACTGGTCCTTCAACACCCTGTATTACTTATAGTACCATATTATGAATGAACAGCAACTGCAATGTAGAGGTGGAAATAAATTAAGGTACACAAAACAACACAATTCACACGTGAGGGATAGAAAATTCCCTAAATCCAAATAATGAATACAGAAAAGGTTTGTAAGAAATAATGAGAAAAATATCATGTACATGTACTTTATACTCTACTTTGTGGCCAAAAAAGGAAAAAAACATAAAGTTATGTTGTTTATGGGGGCAAAAAAAGAAAAAAAAACATTAAGTTACGTTTAGATGGACATGCTAAATAAATTAATGCTACATTATTGAAGTTATTATTTTGCATCTAAAGATGCTTGTTTATTCATACTATTCATTTAGGCACAATCTTATTACATCATTAATAAAGTCATAATCCTTCACATTATTTGAACGTGCCTATAATAGACATGGAAAGGATAACTGCTGAAAACATATAAGTAGTAAGCTCACTCCAAGGTGAGTGCTCTCTTCTCCGATCTCTCTACAGCCTCCGGAGACTACAAAAGTTCTCTACCCATACGAGGATGGATTGATAGAACTATGGAAATATGATAAGATAAGGGCAACACGAACTAAGTCAAAGTGCAGTGATATATGTAACTGATGCATCCTAAGAAACAAGTGATTTGAATCTTGTTCTACACGACCGATCAAATCGATCAAGCACTTGTCATCTACCTTTATTGTACACCGACAATTCAAATAACATTTTTATTGCATTTAAAATAGTTTTTAAAACACGTGCGTGTCGCAACACACGAGCAAGCGACTCTTCTGGACCTTGCGAGGGATCCGGAAGGGTCACACGAGCACGCACTCCACTCACACATTGAGACTTGGGAGCACCTCCCTCTATCATAACCGCTTGTAACCCCTGCTACGAGCACTTCGGTGCAAGGTAATACAGAACTCTCCTCCCCTACTGGACGTAGGGCATTCTTCGGCCCGAACCACTCTCCTCCCCTACTGGACGTAGGGCATTCTTCGGCCCGAACCAGTATAAATCGTCTGTGTTCTTCTTGCACACCATCCGGACCCCCGACGCGTAGACACTCATTACTTGTTGGTGCTAGGACCGCCGTTTCTTACACAGACAATTACTGTCAAACAAAAAAAAACTCCGGCTAAGCAAAGAGCACGGAACACAGGAAAACAAAGAAAGATGGTAACCGGCAAGACAAATATCGGCTTCAGAATCTTTTAAGGACATGTATGGCCAGTGTCGGAGCCAGAAATTTATATGGTGAGGGCCGGACTATCAAATACATATAATATAACATAAATTTCAATATATATCTATATATGTATATAGATTTCGATCATATACTGAAACATCAAAACCTCTATTAAATAATTGATTATGCATGTTGTAACAATTTTGCGATGGAAAATATAATGATAAGCATAAAAGAGTGAGTTTTTTTAGACTCTCCTTTTATAATAACCGTTCGATCTAGACGTTGTGCCATATGAGCCCTCCGTCATCCGCGATCTTACAAGTAAGATGTAAGACTCCTAGCGCGATCCGTAAAAAAAGATTTGGATTGGTTCATGAGTCCTCATCCGTCACGTATGCCATACGTGTCCTTAAAAGATTTTGAAGCTGATATTTGCCTTGCTGGTTGCCATCTTTTTTCGTTTTCCTATCTTCTGTGCTCTTTGCTTAGCCGGAGTTTTTTTTTGTTTGACGGTAATCCTTGGAATATTGTGCTGGCTTTTATTGTATTTGGTTTCAAATGACGCTGGCTGCCAGGACCTGTGCTCCCGCATACGCCGCTGAGGACGGCCATGGTACGTCTGGAAGCTCAGGTGCACGATCGAGTTTCGAGTCCAGGCCCAAGGCCGCCATGTAGACCAAGCTCGACTTGCTACGTACAAGGCGCTAGACAATGCCAAATTGTACTGCCTGCAATGAGTTTCTCGTGGCACACATGAGTGACATAAATGAGCTAACCTAGCAGGTCGTAGATTATTTATTTGTCTATCTATGTACGTATCCTATACTTAATATATGGTTCTATTGTCACAGATCGATGTTGATGGCGTCAATCCAAGCAAGAGATAATTAGTTCATAATTTCATATTCATATATAATTTGGACAATATATTATTAATCGAAACAATAAACACGTGCGTGTCGCACGTGCATATTTGCTAGTACTATGAAAAGATCCATAGAAAATATCTTCTAACTGCTGGTTATCTCCAATTCATACAAAGTTTTATATAGAAAACAGTACCACTATGTGCATCGCTGATGTTCTGTAAACTGCTAACATTTGCAGAAATCAGTGTTATTTTGATTTGGATTTCTCATTTCTTTATATAGTCCCTTGGCAACAGTGGAAAATCCATTTTAATGCTTGCCAATCCTTCTCACTTCTTCCACACTTAATTATTACACCTTACTAGTGACTATTAAGGAACTTAGTACATCTGAACGGCTTACAGATTTATGTAGTCCATTATACAAAACCTTTTCCATGTCATCATTTACCTACTATAAGTAACCTTGACAGATCTAAAGTATTCATGAATTTACTCATTCCAATCGTAGAGGACATTTTGGAGTTTGGATGCCACTGTTACTTTTCTGTTGTTACAATTATATTCACGCAAAATTCAGTTAAATTATTACATTAGTAAAGTACTCTTCTTGACAAATCTACACATCCTAAACATCTATAGAGAATGGTAGCAAAGGTTTAGCACAACTAATTAGACAGAACTGACGAAATTTTTTCATTTTGTAACCAGAGGAAGTAGTGCAAGGCATGGTTTCATCAACAAGCAACTTCCTATTTAAATGCTACGGTGCGCATACCATAGTCCATACCTAAAGATCAGATAGTTGGACCTCACGTGTGCTATTGAAATAATCTAACCAGATTAATCATTTTGGGGGTATAGATTCAATAGTATCTCATGCAGGATGTAAAAGCTAACTTCGTCATGCAGGCAGTAAAAGTTATGTACCTACAATCCAACATTAGTCATTTCAGACAAGACTGCACATATAAATTCCCATAGAATCTATCCTAAGCCATGAATTTGCCAATAAACTCCCTATCAGCCTCTGAAGTACCTCATGTGGGCTGTAAATGTTACCTACCTATGTTAGTCATTTCAGGCGAGACTATCCGGCTATCTGCATAACTTTTGACTTGTGAGGCAGAACTACATTTGAATGATAGTTCTACTACATATTGGACACGTTTAGCCATGCATTTTATCAGCTAATGACAGAATTAAAAGCCTGAGCATTTTAGTTAGCCTTATTCCATAAACTCTAAAAGAATTTGACAGTCGGTATTGCATAACAAATTTTAGAGAACCCGAGATACAATAATTTGGATCGTTGAACAAGTTTTGCTACAGACAAGCATTTTGGATACAAAGGGGTATTTACCCTTGCCATGTTGAAGGATGGAAACCGTGAGAATGCTTTGGAGAGAACATCATCATTAACTTCGTTGCCTAGATCTCCACAGAACAGCCGGTAGTCGTCTGCAAGTTGTTAAGAGTTGAGACACAAGGAAACGAAATAAGGGTGAGGCATAAAACAAAGGAAACTGGATTAATAAGTTATACTTTCGGGCCAGTCAGTGAGGGTAGGATCCTCCCAGGATTGTCCGGCAGCGCGGCGGGGGATGGGCTTCTTGCTGGTAGAGGGATCGGAGGGCCTGGCGTTGGCGGCGGCGGCGGGGTCGAGGACGTCGCTGGTGGCGAGGGCAGCCTTGACGCTCTGCAGCGCCTCGGGGGTGATGGTCTGCGCGTCCCGCTGGAAGAGCTGATGCGCCTGATGCAGCTGTTGCTGGTACTGCTGGTAACTGCTCGCCGCCATAGGCGGCGGCATCTGCGGCGGCGGCTGGTGCTGCTGCAGGTGGAAAGGGAGAGGGAAGTAGCTGGCCCCTGCCGGAGCCGACGACGACGACCCAGGAGGCGGCGGGGGAGGAGGATTGACAGGCATGGCGGCGGATCGACTCGGGAGTGGTTCAGACGCCGCCGCCCGCGATCAAAGCGTTAGGGTTTACTCGTCGCCCGTCAAGCGCTGCCGCCCGTGCCCTCACCCTGCATCTATGTGCCTGCCGCCGGCCTGCCCGCCTTCCGGGAGATCTTTCTAGGAAGCACGAGGCTAGGCTACGGATCTACGTATGTTTTAGGGGAGCACAAGTAATTGGGGGTGATAGGATTGGGGATGGATTTCTAGTTTGCAATGAAGCTGGAAACGCTCTTTTCGCATGTACAGTAGCAGATGAAAGGTTTACGCCTCTTTTCTTTATTTTTAAGCTACTTGTCCACAAAATAATGTAATTATAGAAATAGTGTCGACCAAACTAGCTCAAATTTGAATAAATTTATACTTAATAATATTAATATTTATGTTTTCAGATGAAAATATATTCTATAACTAATTTAATGGTAGTTATTTGGTATCATAAATGTTAGTATTTTTTATATAAATTTAGTCCAAGTTCAAATAGATTGACTTCTCTAAAATGAGAATTTGATTTTTTTGGCACCCGCAATGGGTGACTCATAAGCTAGCTCTTAGTATTTTTTATATTTTAATAGAAGAGATAGAAAAGGTAGTTTTTATCTAGTTTTAGGCTGATACACATATTCCAAGATCACGTGAGAGTGCCATGTGAGATTATCCATATATGAGCTATATGCAAAAAGTTAGCACAATTGAGAAAGTTAGCTTAGAATTAGTAACAAGCTTATACCATTGTGGGTACTTTTATGGACGAATGCAGCACTATACTACTCCCTCCGTCCCAGAATATTAGTTGTCTAGGAGTTTAAATTTTGTCCCTAAAAGAGTGTCGTTCTCTGCTCCCAGAGCAACATCCTACTAGTCCCAGTGCCTAGCCAGTTAGGTGCACCGGTCCTTGACCCTGTAACATCCCTGCGTGTTAAGCATACATTAGCATCCAAAGCATTAGTCATAAGCATCACATACATGGTTATCATTGTATGAAATATAAGCCCTTTTAATTTTAAACTTGAAAAGCAATTATTAGAACCCTAACTTTGATTGTAGGTGCCAAAAGGTGGTGTACTCTTGGGTAATAGTAATTTTAAATAATCAAGAATAAATTAACATGATTTTTGGAGCAACCCTTGAATTCAAATTTACCTCAAATTTTGCTTTAAAAATATTCTAAACAAATGAATTTCTGTTTAGCAATTTAGCTTTAAATCCCAAATTCAAAATCTATTGAGAATTTTGAAAAGTGCCCTACATGAAAGTTGTAGAGAATTAAATTTTGAACAACTTTTATTTTGGGCCAAAGTTCTAAAAATCTCTTTTTCATCTTCAAATTCAAATTTGAAACCAATAAAGAAATCTGAAAATATTATTTATAAAAGAAAAATCGGTTTTTACTTTCGTGGGCCGCGGCCTCCTTTTCGGCCCAGCAGCGCTAGCAGCCCGGCCCGCGCCCCGCGCCGGCTTCCTCCCGCGCGCGCGCCCGCGCGCGACACGCGCCCTGGTGGCCCCCGCGTCCCCCACGCCCGCTTACCCCCTCCACGCGCTCGTCCGCCTCGGTTGCTCCCTCCATTCCCTCCTCTCGCTCCGCAGCCGCTCGCCAGCAGCAGCCGCGCCTCGCCGCGCCATTGCCGGCTCCCGAAGCTCCGCCACCGCCGTACGCGCCCGTGGCTGCTTCTCCGGCCGATTCCTCCCGGCCTCAGCTCCGCCCCGCTTCCCTCCACCTCGTGCTCGCCTCCACTCCGCCGCTCGAGCTCAGGTGAGGGCCAATTGGCCGCTTCCCTCCTCCACCGCCGCCATGGCCGCCGTGGCCGGCGCACATGGCCGGAGCTCCCTAACCCTCCACGCCTCCTCCGGTCTTGAGCATCAGCTTCCCCTTCGCCTCGCGGTGCTCGCGCTTGCCTTCTCGGCCGCTCCCGTGGCCTGCATTGGCCGGCCGACGAGCTCCAGCGCTGCCGTGCCGCCATCTCCGCCGGCGAGCCTCCTCTGGAGCTCCCGCGCCGCTCAGAGTTGGTGCGCTGGGTGCGCCTCGGTGCGGGGAGCACGTTGGTGCCCTCCCCGTCGCCGGAGACCTCACCGGTGGCGAGTTTGCCACCGGTCAGCGCCTCCCCCGCGCTGCTCCGGCTGGCAAGTGGGCCCCGTTGACCCGAGGGTCCCGCGTGTCAGTGCGTGTGGGTGCACTGCACCGGGTGCATCTAGCGTTTTCACCGGCGGATTTTTAAAAGAATTATGGAAAATGATTTCTCAGAATTTATGAAATAGCTTTGAAAAATCATATCTCTAGATCTATAGCTCCAAAAATTGTGAAACAAATTTTGAAATGTTTCTCTTGAATAGATCTACAGTTTAAAAATAATTCATGTTAATTTTGTGACACTTTTCTGTGCAAATTTATTTAATTGCTATAAATGCTGATATCTTAGAAAATATGTAGTAAATAAAATAATAGTGGGAAAAATGTGATTCTTGTTGCTTTAATCTTTCTTAGTGATGTACTTCCTAGGAAAAATACTTGTGAAGTATGTTCTGTAAAAGATTATTGAGGTGTAGTTCAAATGCTTTTAATTGATAATCTTTGTTATTTTTAGTAGAGAGCTAAATTTGTATAGAACATACATGTGATAATTTCTGTAGTATGTTAGTTTACTGTAAGTAACATAGGAAAAATGTGAAATCTGTTGTTTGATACCTTTTCTAGTACAAAATAATTTCATGCTCATATTTATGCTATAACTTGTTTATTTTGTACAGGCAGTTTTACATATTCAATTCTCATGAAAATTTAGTGGTAGGTTAGTTAAGGTAAGAGTAAGCTACTGTAATTTTTGTAGATTTTTATCTACACCAAAAATAGGTGTTACTGTGTAACCCTAGTTAAATAGGGAATAAAAGATTATTCTTTATGAGAAATTAAGAGTAATAAATTATGTTTGGTGTATCTTTGAAGCATCAATATGTCTGGCTGATGTTGTTGGATGAGTTAGGTTGGTAAGATTTGGTAACTTAGGTTCACTTGTATGTGTAGGTGATATGCTAACTAGTAGAATAATAAGGTGCATGTTTTAGGGTATATGTTCTTGGATGACGTGGACTACCTTGTAGAAGATGTAGTTATATCCAAACTGCTCATTCCATGTGCTCATCTGCATGTCATGTCATCAAAGCATTACACCGTAATCCGATGCATCATTCGCATGTTTGCTTATGCATTTGCATCATACAGGATCGCAGGAGGAGTCGCAGGTAGCAGTACCGGAGGAGCAGGCTTGGACGGATCAACAAGAGCCTCAGGCACAGGAGGTGCCCGAGGAAGAAGAACCAGGCGAGGAGCTGCCCGAGTGCGTAGACCACCATCCTAGCTCGTTCGAAAGAGGCAAGCCCCGGAGCATTTTAAGTCTCCTACTTTATAAAAGCAATTCTTTACTACATGAGTTATAGTTATATATACTGTTGCATTAGGTTATAGGAGTTGAGTGGAACCGTTGTTGCATTACTATCCTTGTCCACTGGATTACCTTTTACCTTGTTAGGTCAGGCTCGAGTAAATTGCTTAGCCATGCTTAGATCGGTAGAAGTCGGGTGATTTCCTGTCACCTGCGAGCTATAGGTGAATAGCTGGTTATGGTTAGCTGTAATTGTGATCATGAAAAGTAACCAAGTGTTGATGGATAAACGGAGACCGGGCGGAGTCTTATAGGGTTTTGGACTATAGTGATTCCGTCTGTGTCGGTTAAGGACCGATCGTTGCTCGTCCCTCTTGTCATGTTGAACGCATACCTCACATTTAGCTGGCCGAATAAAGTACCTTTTGACCGCGAAGCTAGTGACACTATTTCGAGCCGGGATAAACTCGGGTTGGCAGACTGGTGCTGAAGGGGGTGTAACGGGGACGCGAAGAGTGAGCCCAAGGTGCGTCCTGGCAGTCGGGCGGTCCCTGGGTAGTGCGATCCATGATTGTTATCCCGCGGCTTTTTGGAAAGTGTCATTGGTGATCTACGCGACCCTGACGGGGGAAGCATGGTTTGTGTGAGGAATAAATCTTCAGCTGGATAGGAATTCGATTCGAATCGCCGTCGCTCTCGGTTAGTGAGCACTTGACTCGAGCTACGGCATCGTAGTAACAGTAATGGAACACTGATGGTTAAGTGAATGATGTTGAAAATGCTAAACCTGATATGGTACTTTAGATGTTAATGATGAATCAAGTGATTGCTTTAGTAATAGGTGCTTACTTATCTGGAATAGTTATAATAAAATGATGCAAAAAGTACTTATTTTATTTACTCATAATAACTTATGCTTTTCGCAAACGAGTCAAGCCAGTCCACTATATAAAGCCTTGCATGCTCCTTGGTGTCAGTTATTTCTGGTTTATGACGGGTAAGTCTAGCTGAGTACATTCTCGTACTCAGGGCGTTGTTCCCATTGTTGTTGCAGATGGTCAGATATACTATGGGTACTGCTCCAACTGTCTGTATCCGACGATGGGCGACAACTAGGACCTTGGGCAATGGTCACTCTGTTCGTCTTATCTAATGCTTTTGTGGACCATGACTATCTACTGGCACTGTATTTGAACCAAGTGTGTGTGTTTAAAACTGCTTGCTTCCGCTATGTTATCTGGAACTATGTTGTAATAACTTTTATTCCGAACTCTGATGTATTCCACTTTCATTGTGAACTCTATGTATCATATGAACTGTGGCTGCTAAATCAGTACGATCTTGGTTGTATGTTGGTTGGTTTGAAATCCCTCGTGATTTCACGAAATCTCGGGTTATACGGGTTTAAGTTTGATAAATTATCCGCCTCAGTGGAAGATTTTCTTACTTAATCTCGTATAATTACGTTGATCTGTTACAGACCCCTCCACAGTCCATTAGTTTAGGCTCCGTTTGGTTTTGGTGTGTTAAAGTTTAACTCTCATTACATCAATGTTCCCTCAAATGCATAGAGTACTAAATATAGACTAATTGCATGCATGTCGGCACAGATTAGGAGTAATTTACGAGACGAATCTATTAAGCCTAATTAGTCCAAGATTGGAAACTTTTTATCAAATAAGACAAAAGTGCTACAGTGTTTGTTAAACTTTAACACACAACCCAAACGGGCCCTTAATGATGTACCATGCAAGTGTGGTTGTTTGTATACACATGTAGCATAAGTAGTTAATGCATCCACTCAATGATTATAACCATAGGGGCATGAAGGTCATTGGTTCACTTCCGTGGTAGTGTCGCTCAATCCTAAAAACAACTCATATATTGGGACAGAGGCATGGGCAGATACAGAGAGATATCCAATTTTTTTATGTACTAAGTATATATAGGTATATTTATCTATATGTATACCTAATATATCTGCATTTTTATATTAAGGGGCTAAAATTTCTCTCTCATTTTTTTGTTTGTTCTATCCTCGTATTCTTTTTTCTAGATAGTTTCTATGTTAGCTCGATTGTTTCTTGCCGAAATTGTTCAATTTTGTTGTTTCTGCAAATGAACCTAATTATTTATGTCCAAACCTCGTATATATTGACTCAAAGTTATAACACCAAATATTCAAGTCCAAATTCTTGCTTCCAAACTCCTTTCCAAGATAAATCAGAATATGCACTTGGTAACATGCATAATAAAGGATTCTTTAGTGCGAGTGAGCGAGGCATGAGTGGGAGGCAATTCCATAATCTCCATTCCTAAATCTCTAACACTAGCCGACCAGGCATGACGTGGTGGCGGCATTGCCGGCGTCCCGGGCTCCTGGCGGTGCAGGGCGTGCAGCGCGAGCGCGGCCTTTGTGTCTAGGCTACTCCTACGTGGCGGCCGGCGATGGCGTGTGTCGATCGTGAGTTTGGAGGCAGCAGTTGAGCGGCGGCCCACTAGGCACCAGTAAGGGAATACCTAAGGTTGAAATCTTGGCTCCGCCACTGGACAGAGGGAGTAAGTTTTCACGCGGTATGATTTTCAAATAATTTGATTTTTTTGGCACCTAAAAAAAGATTCTTTTTGGGCATATTTGATTTTTTTGTCCTCTTATAAATGTCGCTCCTTCAAAACCCATACAGAACCATCTGTACATTTACCACCGGTGAAAGTGAGAGAAATTTTTCTTGTTTTCTTTCTTTCTTTCTTTTGTTGCATAACGTGCATGCCGCAGACAGATGAACTATAGCAACTTAGGCCAGGTCAGGTATGCTTACAAGATGAGTAAAAGTTTTCCTTGTTTCTTGCTAATTTTGCCGATGTGACGAGATGTGCTAACCTACCAACGTGGAGTGAAAAGACCAGAACGTCCCGTCCTTATTTTGTGCAAGCCATCCATCCATTTCTTTTTCCGTTGCTCCATCTTCAGGTTCGAAGCAGGCATGCCCATGCCACAACGACCAGCCCGCATTGTCTTTCATCTTTGTCCCCTCCTTTCACTTGGCTCCACATGTCGTCGTCGTCCCTGAGTGCTGACCGAAAAGGCCGTCTTGTCACTTTTCCACTAACGTGCAGGCAACCGCTGGAGCATATCCACGATGTTACTGTGCCTCTACAAGGTCCCTAAGTGTGAAGGTGGCCTTGCTATGTTGCACCGTGTAACAGAACCGACCAATACGAAATTAAGTAAGAAAATCATCCATCGAGCAGACGATTTAGCAAACTTAAGCCCGTATAACCCGTTAGTCCGTGAAATCACGACGGATTTCAAACCAACTTACATACCAGCCAAGATCGTAATAAGTTTAGCGGTCACCATCACAAGTTACATAAAAATTCATGTCACAAATACATCGGTTTAAACATAGTTATTACAAACCGAGTTCAAATAAAAATAGCGGAAGCATTTAGTTCAAACCACACCCACTCACACAGCGTTCGAAATAAAGTGCCAGCTTGTGATCATCTCCAGCAAAAGCATCAAACAAGACGTAGTGAATGACCATTGCTCATGGTCCTAAGCTTCACCCATCGCAGGATAAAGACAGTTGATACAGTAGCCGTAATACATCTGCCCATCTGCAACAAGTGGGAACAAAGCCCTGAGTATGAGAAGGTACTCAGCTAGACTTACCCAACATAACCAAAAATAAAATGACACCAAGGATCATGACAGGCTTTATGGTGGGGTAGCTGACTCATTTGCAAAAAGGCATGTTTAATATTAATGAATCTTTTCCAAAAGTTTACATCAAATTAAATCTTTATTAACCTGTCAACAATATTTACACCTGTACTAAAGTAACATGTAATTAAGCAGGTAAGTGTTGACGGTCCTTAAGTACCAAATATAGTTATCAAATAAATAAAGAAAAGGATCCAAATGCAACTAACACCTAGACTTAGGGTTTTATCTGACAGAATTCCACGAGTTTTGGTGTTTGTCTGTTTCTGCAGGGGGTTATCAGAAAATACGGAGGAAAGGCCCACACGTCGGGTTTACATAGAGATAATAACGTGTTCACCGATTTTCTATCATCTAGAAGACTCCAGAAGCCACGAGATCGAACGGGAGGCCGAACGGGCCCGGAGGCAGGGCGCCCGCCCTGCTCCCTAGGGCGCTCGCCCTGGCCTGAGAGCCAATCAGGCTCCGTCTCGCGGATTATGCTCCACCGACCTAAGGGATCAAGGAAAACCGTGCGATTAATGTCGGTTTGATCCGACGGCCCACGTTCACTTGAGGGGGCTATATAAGCAGGACCCCTAGCCCCTGGAGGAGGCACTCCCTTATTCTCAATTCTTCAAACCCTAATCTCAGGAGGAGAGTCTCTGATCAAGCCCTAGAGCCACCACATCAACTAGATCTCTAGTATAGCATAGCTACATAGGATTAGAACTAGAAGGAGTCAATCTTCGATTGGTTTCCGAATCTGTCAAGAGAAATTTTGGTAATTCCTCTACTGTTCTTCATTGTTCATCATTGTTCTTCAATATTATGAATACAACTTTGTTCTATTTCAATATATTGATTATGACTATGCTCTACTTGTTTATGTTTGCAATTATATTGTTCTTAGTTTATCGTAGTTATACGCTTGGTTTAGTTAGATTGGAATTATATACATGTTTAGGATCGTATAGCGTTTATCCATCGGATCCATGGGTAAATGATAAATATTGTGTAGGCGTGGTGCTTAGACCATATTTATCTGCGATTGCACCTTATATGCCGGATCGTGGGGTGGTCCGTGATGGTGACAGCTTCGTTGGTTCTTATATAGTCCCCCTCCCGTGTGTAAGGCAGGCAGAGCAACATTATTACGGGGGAGTGATTGCTATGTTTCTCATCTTCCTTGATAATATCACTATGCATGGGCGTAGTCCTTTCTCGCAATGATTGCCAAGTGTACTTGCACTAACTATGATATGCTAGACTTTATAGTTAAGAATAACTTAGGAAATATCCTTATAGTTCATCCTAATACCATGCTAATGACTTGCTAGAATATCTGTTGAGGTGCTTATCATTATTATATGTGGCTAGCTGATCAGATTAATTATCTTTGTCACCATTCATACTTTATCTATATTTTATGTGACACTTACCCCTGTATGTAAGAGATAGATGAATGCTCTCACTTATACATGCAATGATTGATACTCATTCCTATATTCCATTCCATAATCAACATTGATGTTAGTAATCCCTTCCCAGTGATAAAAATATAAATAACGATACCTGGAATACTTCCCGGTTAAAATGCTACATCGGTATTAATCTGTGCGCTTGCAGATCTTATTTATTATTTATTTAGAAGAGTAGTTGCATATTTCAATACCGTGTCTCTCATGTCATGCTGGGGATGACAACTTGGCTTAAGTGGCATGAGGGATAGGTTCGGCATTTTTGGCGCCGTTATCAGAATTAGAAAACTAAGTCTACTTTTGGTAATGACGTTAAGAATGCCCAACAAGCATTTTTGGCGCCGTTGCCGGGAAAGGTTGATTTACTAACAAGGAATGAATACGGAATTTGAGTCATCATTCGCATCATTAAGTGATTGAGATCATCAATTCTCCCATACAGATTTACCCCTGTATTTTTTTCCATTCTTATTGTTTTGCAGGGTGATGTATGAATAGAGGACATCTTCCAGAAAATTTTGTTGACAACCCCGAAGCATTAATCAGAGGGGCAAGAGCCAAGCTCAAGAAGTCAACACTTCGACGCAACACTTCATCCAATTCAGAAGACCACCGAAGTTTCATCCGGAATTTGTCAACAGAGTTCGCAGCCATGGCGAACAAGACGATCCGCGAGTTCTCAGCTCCCACTACGGACAACATCCGCACTGGACCTGCCGCGGCCATCGACAAGAACTTTGAGCTCAAGCCAGGGCTCATCAATATGGTACAAGTCAACCAGTTTTGTGGGAAGCCGCACGAAGATGCAAGTGCTCATCTCCAATACTTCCTAAAGATTTGCAGCACATTCACTTTATTAGATGTTCTCAGAGACGCCATACTACTTTGCCTTTTCCCATTCTCACTATTGGGGAGAGCGAAGCAGTGGTTCTACGCGACGAAGGATAAGAACACTACGTGGGCACTCTGCTCTACGAACTTTCTGGCTAAGTTCTTTCCCATGGGCAAGACCAATGCTCTCCGTGGGAAGATTACAAGTTTTCAGCAACAACATGATGAATCCGTTCCAGAAGCATGGGAGCGCTTTCAAGATTACATCCTAGAATGTCTCCATCATGGAATGGAGAACTGGCTACTTATGCAGACTTTCTATCATGGGCTCATCACTAGTGCTCGTGAGACCATGGATGCTGCAGCTGGAGGCGTATTTCTATCACTCACCATACCATAAGCTACAGCCCTTGTGGAGAAGATGGCGTCCAACCAAGGTTGGAACGAAGAGAGGACTCAAACACGCAAGAAGGGTGGAGGTATGCACCAGCTCAAGGAGGTAGACATGCTGTCTGTAAAGTTAGACCTACTCATGAAAAAGCTCGATGACAAAGCTGGAGATAAAAGAGAAGTCATGAACGTCTACGACTCTCACATGACTTGTGAGGAATGTGGAGACACTGGACACTCAGGCAATCACTGCCCTAAGATGCTTGAGGATGCAAGGTACATCAACAACAACAACAACTACAACCATCCTCAACAAAATCAAGGTTGGAATCAGCAGAGGCCTAACTACTCAGGTAACTACTCAGGTAATTATCAAGACAATAACTCTTACAACAACAATAATAATTTTCCACCCCTGAGAGAGTTAGTGTCTAATCAAGGAAAGCTAATGGATAACTTGTCTAAAAAATTGGCATCCAATGATAAAATACTAGAAAACATAAATAATAGAATAGATAATTTCTCTACTGTCATCAAAAACCAAATTAGCTTTAATAAAATGATTGAATCTCAGTTAAATCAAATAGCTGCTGCTGTTCCTGCTACTAACCCCGGTATACCATCACAACCGGAAGGATTAGAATCTGCAAATCTTGTAGACATGTTTGATGCAGGTAACTATTGGAGTAATACCGCTGTCGGAGTACATAATGACCTTCTGCCAGTCAAGAGAGGCGATCCAGGACGCCCCGTCATCCCGATCTCCATCGGCATGGTGGACTTCCCAGAAGCACTCTGCGACTTTGGCTCTAGCGTCAATATTATGCCCAGGATCGGACACTAAGCTTTCCTAAAGGAATATTAAAGAACATGTGTGTCCGAGTTGGTACCTCGTACACTCCAGCTGACTTCGTGGTGATAGAGACCGGGTCCGATGAGAGGTCACTAGTTATTCTGGGAAGGCCATTCCTGAACACCTCGGGAGCTGTCATCTACGCCAGCGCTGCAAAGATCAACTTCAACATCAAGGGGAGGAAGGAGACGTTTTCCTTCAAGAACAAGATTACACAAATCCTAGAGCAACCCCAACATGAACCAAGGAAGAGGACCAATAGGAGGATCAAGCAGAACAAGAACAACCAAGGATGGACCGAATCAGCTAAGATGGTCACTGCAGTTCAAGGAGGTCAAGATGGTCGACTCAAGTCGCCCTTCCTGAACAAGAAGGACGACCCAGGTATGCCAAGCATTGAATGCTCAATCAATGGATACTCCTTTCAGAAGGCGCTCTGCGACACTGGATCAGGCGTCAACATAATGGCCACAGTCACCTATCAGCTCTTGTACGGGACCATGCCCTTAAAACCAACATACACTCAGCTCCAGATGGCAGATCAGACATCCCGAAAGGTCGAAGGTATAGTAACCGATGTCCCTGTTAAAATTAACGATCATTTTGTCCATACAGACTTTCAGGTCATTGACATGGGAGACGACGAGTACGATCCACCCATCATCCTAGGAAGACCGTTCCTAGGCACCGTCAAAGCAATCATCTACATTGGAACCGGAGAAGTCCATATGCATTTCCCCTCTGAGAAGGTACGCCGCTACTTTAATGACCCTAACTATATAGTTGAAGATTCTAAGCAGGTCAGGACAAGAAGAAAGCGACGTAACCGTAACCAAAGGAGGCAAACCATCAAGGACGTATGGGCAGACTATGAAGGAGAGGTCATAAGGCCCGAGGATACACAACAGGAGACCGAAGCACCAAGTCGGGTATGGAAGGCGAAGACAGTTACACAAGAAGAGGAGGCGCTGCCGGAATCGCCGTCTACGCCACCCAAATCCCAGGACAACTAAGAAGAAAAGAAGTCCTGTTCGGAGGACTTAAAAACACCGAACACCGTGCCAAGAGGAAGACTAGCAGATGGAGGACATCCTAATCGCTGTCAGGGTGCTGCCGACATTCAAATACACCTCTGCACCCGCTAGCTACATCAGAAGAAATTACGTCAAGATCCAGCTTGGGGGAGAGCACCCCCATTTATCCCGATAAGTATTTTTATCTACATTTATACCTATGCTTTATTAAAATAAAAAGATGCATAATCATGAAAACCCAAATAAATATTTTGTGTTTATATATATTTGCTTAGTTTAATAAATAAATAAAGTAGCTATGCTAAACTGAATCTTGAAAATAAAACTCTAGCATGGATATGATGAATAGTTGCTCTGCCTAATTTTCAAATTTGTTCTCTCTCTAGTTTAGACATAACTGTTATAATTTAAAACTGGCTCTAAACCTGAACTAGTGGGAAGAGAATTTGATCTGAAGTCTAAGTTGTTAGCGGATATGATATGGGAAGGTTGAGCTGTTGTTTATCTGTTCCTAGAGATGCTAGAATTCTAGAGAATTTTATCTTTGAAAATCTTTAAAATGTTGCATGATGAGTTCCTGTATGATGAGAGTTTAAATTCCTACCACAGCCATATATACATGCTTGTTAGATTAAGAGCCGCACTTTTACTACTTACTGCTTATGGGCATTGAGTGTGGTCAAGCTGTGTAGACCCTTAGGAACTTGTCATGTGGTTAAAATCAAGATTCACTTGCACGTTCACTCATACATGTTCCTTCTACTCCGGAAGTACGCATCCACATATATCCACTCATTTCCATCTCCAGATTCACCCAATATTATCCCATTCCTGTTATTCCCTGTGAAGTTAATGCTCAAGTCATTTCTACTACCACTTGCTATATTTTCAAAAGAGGGAGATTGCTCTAAAATAAAATATATATAAATACGAGAAAATAAAAAGGAGCAAGTGCTCGGAACCTCGAAGAAAGAAAAAGTGAGACGAGAGGTAAAAATGGACAAGTGTCCGACAGTAGAATTAGGGGTACAAGATACCCACCTGAGAGAAAAAAAAATAGAGCATCTCATTCCCCTCAAAAAGTTTCAAAAAGCAAGAAAGGTATGTATTCCCTCAAAAAGAGCATTAGACTTTTGTTATCACCATCATCACCATACACCACTCATTCACCACACATGCACATCTTGATTTGACTTATTGACTTGTTTCTCTGGATCCATGGTTTGACTATGCAATAAATGTTCTATGAGTATGTATACTGTATCTCCCACCTATGAGCTCCAGATATCAAAGCCTTATTAGAGTAGGGTGAGAGAGAAGGCAATGTCACTACGCCTTATACCATAAATACCACATACTTTGAGAGAGAAGGCATATACCATTACTGCCTTGGTAAGGATCCAGAAATACCACAAAAGAGAGACCCGAGAAAGTCATACAAGGAATCTCTGAGTTTTATTTGAAAAATTTGCAAAAACTCCAGAGCTATAGCTGATCAAGAATAAGAGACATGGCGTTTGACTAGACCGTTCTATCTTTTAACCACTCAAGATGCAGGTGACGGTTGCAAGCCCCATGGTGAAAGGTAAAATGAGTAAGTTTTAAGTCTTGACAGGTTACTCTAACTCAGGGATGAGACCTTATTTGAAAGCATATGTACCGTCAACGTTCAAAGGCGTTGCAGCAACTTCTGATCCATAATGAGTCTATCCTTGCTCAGGGACGAGCAAGAGGTAAGCTTGGTGGAGTTTGTTGACGGTCCTTAAGTACCAAATATAGTTATCAAATAAATAAAGAAAAGGATCCAAATGCAACCAACACCTAGACTTAGGGTTTTATCTGACAGAATTCCACGAGTTTTGGTGTTTGTCTGTTTCTGCAGGGGGTTATCAGAAAATACGGAGGAAAGGCCCACACGTCGGGTTTACATAGAGATAATAACGTGTTCACCGATTTTCTATCATCTAGAAGACTCCAGAAGCCACGAGATCGAACGGGAGGCCGAACGGGCCCGGAGGCAGGGCGCCCGCCCTGCTCCCTAGGGCGCCCGCCCTGGCCTGAGAGCCAATCAGGCTCCGTCTCGCGGATTATGCTCCACCGACCTAAGGGATCAAGGAAAACCGTGCGATTAATGTCGGTTTGATCCGACGGCCCACGTTCACTTGAGGGGGCTATATAAGCAGGACCCCTAGCCCCTGGAGGAGGCACTCCCTTATTCTCAATTCTTCAAACCCTAATCTCAGGAGGAGAGTCTCTGATCAAGCCCTAGAGCCACCACATCAACTAGATCTCTAGTATAGCATAGCTACATAGGATTAGAACTAGAAGGAGTCAATCTTCGATTGGTTTCCGAATCTGTCAAGAGGAATTTTGGTAATTCCTCTACTGTTCTTCATTGTTCATCATTGTTCTTCAATATTATGAATACAACTTTATTCTATTTCAATATATTGATTATGACTATGCTCTACTTGTTTATGTTTGCAATTATATTGTTCTTAGTTTATCGTAGTTATACGCTTGGTTTAGTTAGATTGGAATTATATACATGTTTAGGATCTTATAGCGTTTATCCATCGGATCCATGGGTAAATGATAAATATTGTGTAGGCGTGGTGCTTAGACCATATTTATCTGCGATTGCACCTTATATGCCGGATCGTGGGGTGGTCCGCGATGGTGACAGCTTCGTTGGTTCTTATATAGTCCCCCTCCCGTATGTAAGGCAGGCAGAGCAACATTATTACGGGGGAGTGATTGCTATGTTTCTCATCTTCCTTGATAATATCACTATGCATGGGCGTAGTCCTTTCTCGCAATGATTGCCAAGTGTACTTGCACTAACTATGATATGCTAGACTTTATAGTTAAGAATAACTTAGGAAATATCCTTGTAGTTCATCCTAATACCATGCTAATGACTTGCTAGAATATCTGTTGAGGTGCTTATCATTATTATATGTGGCTAGCTGATCAGATTAATTATCTTTGTCACCATTCATACTTTATCTATATTTTATGTGACACTTACCCCTGTATGTAAGAGATAGATGAATGCTCTCACTTATACATGCAATGATTGATACTCATTCCTATATTCCATTCCATAATCAACATTGATGTTAGTAATCCCTTTCCAGTGGTAAAAATATAAATAACGATACCTGGAATACTTCCCGGTTAAAATGCTACATCGGTATTAATCTGTGCGCTTGCAGATCTTATTTATTATTTATTTAGAAGAGTAGTTGCATATTTCAATACCGCGTCTCTCATGTCATGCTGGGGATGACAACTTGGCTTAAGTGGCATGAGGGATAGGTTCGGCATTTTTGGCGCCGTTATCAGAATTAGAAAACTAAGTCTACTTTTGGTAATGACGTTAAGAATGCCCAACAGTAAGGATAACCAATGATCATTAACAACCTTCATCATGCAATATTCCATATAACTGTCCAAGTGTTCCATCAATATTACTACGATGAAGTAGCTCAAGTCAAGTGTTCACTATCCAGTGAACGATGGCGATTCGAATCGATTATTAATCAGTTGGTAATTTGTTCCTCACACAAACCTCACTCACCTGCTAAAGTGAGGTATTGGTCACCGAGTCAACTATTCAGGTAAAGTCGCGAGTTTGCCAGGAACCACATGTACCCGGGGGCCGCCCGACTGCTTTTTGGCCTTATCATCGTGCCCCCGTATCCTACCACTACTGCTCCGGTATAGTGCGTTGCGGGCAATCCACTCAGCCTGAATAATCTCCCAGCTTCGCGGTCGAAAGGTACATTATTCGGCCAGCTAAATGTGAGGCATGCGTTCAACATGACTCGAGGCCCAACAACGGTCGGTCCTTAATCGACACAGATGGAAACACTACAGTCCGAAACACTGCAAGTTTCCGTCCGGTCTTAATTTTGATTTGACACTTAGTTATTCCCATATGACATACTTTTCCAAACAGATCTAGGTAACCACCTATAGCTCGCAGGTGACAGGCAATCACCCGACTTCTACCGGTCTAAGCAAACTAAGCATTTCTTGACTGTGAATACCCAGGTAACAAGGATATGGTAGAGCAAGGGTAAACAAGATATAATGCAGCAACGGTTGCAACTAACTCCTAAACGTAATGCATCAATTAAAGTAAGCATTAATAAAATATTTGCAAACCGGGAGAGAAATGCTCCGGGGCTTGCCTCTTTCGAAAAAACTCGGGCGGTGGTCTAGGCACTCTGGCAGATCCTCACCGACCTCCTCGTCAGCTTCGGGCACCTCCTGCTCTTGCACCTCGGGTTGTTCTTCCGGCTCCTCGGAAACTGCTACCAGAGTTACTTCCTGCGATCCTGTATGATGCAGATGTATAAGTGCTCATGCCTAGGTGCATTGCAGAGGTGACATGAGATGATGATGATGATGATGATGAATGAGATATAGATGAACAGGTTTACTTTATTTGGATCAGGTGGGAATACAACTCTTCTACAAGGTAGTCTACATCATCCAAGAACATATACTCATAAACTACTACCAACATACTCTACCATGCAAGATCACCCCAGCACCCTAAGATGCTTCAAAGATACACCAAAGCAAATTTTATTAACTAATCTTGCATTAACAATGTTAATTAAACTCTAGTTGACACTATGTTTGAACAGCAACACTTATTTTGGTAACATGGAGAAATCTGATAAAATTACAGTGGATTACTATCATCTACTTCAGTATGCCACAAAAATTTCATTGCATTTGGAACACCATAACTACCTACACAAAAATAACAATCTAGGGCCGAAAAATAAGCATAAAATACTTTATACTATGAAAAGTATCAAACAATAGATTTAGAAATTTTTCTACATTCTACACACTAAACATATGCATGTTTTATTTATATATTTCTCTCTATCAAAAATAACAATTTCTAACAATAATAAGCACTTGTACTACACATAAGAATTTTTCTACAGAACATGCATGGTACATATTTTTCCTAGAGAGTACATTGCACAAAAAGATTAACAAATTTGGAACCATATTTTTCTGGGTTTTCTGTAATTTATTACATATTTATCAAGAAAACAGCAATTTCAATGATTAAATAAAAACCCTACAGAAAAGTATTGCAACTTTGACATGCAACATTTTTAGATTGCAGATCTGGTCCTAAGAAGTCCATAAAAATTTATTTCACGGTTTTTGGAGCTAAAATAATCACACAAACATTTTCTAAAGCATTTTTATTCCCAAATAATAAAAGAAAAACGAAAACAAATTTCTCTTTTCGCTAACGGGCTGGTCCAGTGGAAACATCCGGCTTGATCCGGTTTTTGGCCTGGAGGCGCGCGCGCGGGGGAAAGGAGACGGCCCGGCTGGGCCTACGGCCCAGAGCCGTTTGTTCGTGAGGCCAGGGGGAAGACGAGGTCACGCCGGTGACCGTGACGTCACGGTCGTGCGGTAGCCGGCCGTCGGCCGTTGCCGGCCATGACCGGACGCGAGGAGGTGCGCATCGGGTCTGCAAGGAGAAGGCGAACTTGTCTAGGTATTGCGCAAGGAGCAAGGAGCAGCGGGGACGCCCTTCCCACGGTGAGGTCGAGCGCGGTGGCGCCATGACCGACGGTGGCGAAACGGCAACAACCGCATCTACCTTGCTCAACCGGTGAATCCAAGGCGAGCACGGCGTGTCGGAGATGGAGGCGGAGCGACGTGCATGAGATGGAGGGCGGTGGTGGATCACCGGCGGCCAATTTGGCCGGCGGAGGTGGCGGTGGCGAGGTGAGCTCAAGCGGTGCTCGGTGCGGAGCGGAGAAGATGGCCGCGTGGGGAGAAAATGGAGAGGGCAGAGCGGGAACGGGAGTGCGTGCAGCTTGAAGGGGCGAGGCGCACTCTTGCGGGGGCCACCGACGGCCAGGTGTCGCCGGCGAGCGGCGCATGCCGGCCACGGGGCGAGCGGCGTCTGCCACGGCCGGGACGTGGCGCGGGAGCGCGGGCGGGCGAGGCAGGCGCAGCGCGCGGAGCTGGGTCGGGCCGCTTCGGGAGCAGGGCGGGAAGGGAGGCGGCGGCCCGTTAAGGTAAGAAACTGTTTTTCATTTTTATTTTCCAGAGAATTTTCAAATAAATTCAATTCACAGTTTTAAAAATCTATTTTGAGCAAGAAGGTGACTTTTTCTGAAAATGGCCCAAAAATGAAAGTTGCTTAGAATTTAATTCTCTACAACTTTTATTAAGGGGCCAACTCCAAAATTCCCACAGATTTTGAATTGGAGAATAAAAGCTAAATAGGGAGGGTTTTTGACCATTTTCTAATAATATTTTTAAAAGCAAATTTTTGACAAAACTTTGGTTATCAAGTTGCTCCAAAAATTGCACTAATTAGTTCTAGGTGATTTAAAAATTATAGCTACACAAGTTTTCTTAATCTAACTAGCATAATTAGGGTGAAATAGTTATAAACACCATATGCAACAATCGTTCCATAAAATTTGCTTTCACTCGAGGTGCACTCTAATCCACATGTGATTATGAATGCACATGTTATGCGTATGATTTGTAATGCTAATGTTTGCGTAACACCGGGGTGTTACACACCGGTCGAGCACATAACAACTGTCAGGGCATGGGATGTCAGCAACAAAGAAGTCACTGTCCTTGTCGTCCTCATCTATGGTGAGCTTCAAGGTGAAATCCTTGCACCCAACACTTGTCGCCACCTGAAGAACCCTCCCTTGACTCTAAACCTCAGCCTGATGCCTAGCCTCCGAGCTCAGGATGCAGCGGGGCGGGGTTTTAACGTTGCCCACCAACCCGCCCTACAAAATCAACGTTCGCGGACAACGCGGCTCAGCTGCAAGTTCCTTGTGGCCTAACATCGTTTGGTCCGCCAAGCCCACTGGACAACATAATAAGCTTGCTAAGAACCCGCAAAAACCACAACCGCTGTTGTCGAAGCTGACGGTGTCATACTCCTCCGCTCTTCGTCTCCTTCGCCCACTCTACCTCGAAACCCCGCAGATGGAAAGTATGTGCCGCCATGCCAGGCGCCAGTGACATAGCCGCGGTGGAGGAGGAGGCAGGAGAGGATGGGTTGACATGGCTGCCACACAGATGCAGGCGTTCGCTTCTGGGGGATGCTGATGCGCCATAGTGGCTGCGGCTTCGTCATCCAGCGACTGGTTCCACGGAGATGAGGCCAGCGGTGGTCCAGTCATGTTTCCATGGTCCTCACCTCACCTCCATTGTTTCTTGAATTTCAGATTTGATCAGTCCAAACGCAGCCAGTGCATTCTTGCACTGTCTTTTTTTTTATGTGCTCAGCACCCTACCATGCTATTCATATATGTATTCCTGAATTCTGACATATGGTTGAGAAATCGTAGCTGGTAGCTAATTTTTTCAGCCACTGTAAGCTATTCATATGAAGCTCTGCAGCAACGATGTAATCTATATTTGATCATGTGTACTTTTTTGTTTACTTAGTAGCAACAATTGACACTATTAGTCATCTGCATAACTGCATTACAGAATGGGGCTGGCAAGTACTAGTGCAGTACAGTAGAGGCAAGTAAGCTGAGCTGCGAGGTTAATTTAGTTTTCCTAGTATTGCGGGCTATGCGGGTTTCTGCTAGTCCACCAATGAGCCCACAAACACAAAGAAGTAGCATGAGTAACATTGTATTTTATTAGGCATTCTAACCGAATGTTTTTTCCCCTCACAGCGGTTACATCTCCAAGTTCTCCAACTGCAACGGTGTTGAACATTTTCAGGTAGATCGTTTCTGAAATGCTCAAAATAAAAAAAAAAATATGAAATGCTATGTGCACTTCTAAACTTGTATGGTCAACAAATTCGCACGTAATAACTTGTTGTTAAAAAACTGAAATATATTCCATGTAGTTTCTTCTATAAGAAAAGTTTTGCGCATATATTAGTTTTAGTTAATGTTTTTAGGAGAGATGCTCTCGTATTTCAAGGGTGTCTTTGTAAGATGTGAGATGTAATGTATCTGAAAGAAACAAAACGTCTTATAGTTTAAGTAACTTAGTACTCTTATAATATATGAAATGGCTATTAGCCATTAGACTTTCGACCCCATCCTAATTGAGAAAAATATTCCGTGTAGGCCATTTGTTCGGTGGAAACGTAGAACCATAAATCATACTTAGTAGTTTTTTTTATATACATACAAAAACGAAATGATGCACATTCTTAGTAGATTTATAGACGGACTTTGTCACAAAAGTTAAGATGCAAACTCAACCTAAAAAATCATACAAAAATGTTAAATTCCATCTGAACCTAGAATTTGTTATTTTTGTATATTTTTCACAATACAAACTTTCATCTCAACTTTTGTGTGCAAGCACATTTATAGGTTTACTATGAATATGCATCGTTTTATTTCTTAAAAGTATGCTTCTCGTGAGAGTTTGTACTGAATACTTTCAAGGCAAACGGAAGGGCGGCAACTGCAACTAGGCCTCAGCATGAACCCGCACGCCGAAAACAAGAACGGCTACCATTATTATCACAAAACTGAAACGGTCTGAAATTACTAATTCTGTCCCAAAATAAGTGTATTTCTGGCATGAAACAGAAGTAGCAAAAAAAAAAAAGAGTATCTGAGGTGACTGTAAATTGCCAGTTTCCATAAAATTAGTGCACACACCGTAGTCGTTCACATAATTAAATTTTCATAAAGAATAAGCTGCGACCCAATCATCCCAGGACTTCTTCGTTAGTTAAACAAAGCCAAAAACAACTAGAAGTCACGTAAGAAGTGGGGCCATGCAGATGCTACAATTTTTATAAAAAAAAACAACTGACATTTTCGGATTTTCAAACAAACAAATAGTATGACAGCCTTATTAGCAAGTCCTAGCATCAACCCTGCGAGCAAAAATGATGATTGAGAAACTGAAAATTGCTTAAGAATCCTGGTACATCCAAGTAATTTACAAGCTACAATGTCCGTTCTCCCCAAGCGGCCAGCAAACTCAGCACGAACTGCCTATCAAAATGAAAAGAACACCAGCGTCCGATAAAGTCAGGAGAAACAGCCAGGAAAGCATAACTAGCAAGATGCCACACTAATTGTCAGGGTGAAAACAGAACCACTACATGGGATGAAATCCAGTAGATGGACCAGTACTTACTGCTTCAGTACACAGGATTGTATTCTATGCTATAAAGCATCTCTCTTCGATTCTCACCACCCATTCGGTAGTTGAACTGCTTAGCCAGGGATTGGACTTTCTCGTCACTGTCAAAGTCTGATTCACGAGAGCATCGTCTTCGAACCTTCCTTAGGGTATCCTTGGAAGGAGTGAAGCCAGCATCAACCTGAACCAAACATAATTAGAGAAAAAGTTTCCATGTGAAAATGCATTTTAAATTGTAGTTTGGACTAACCATCTCATCAATTATGGCAAGAGCAGCTTTTGGATCTTTGTTGGCAAGATGGGCATCGACAAGCAGGGAGTATGTTGTTGCATTTGGCTTAACACCAAGAGTTAATATATGCTGGAACACATTACATGCTTCTCCTGTCTGCAATACAAAAGGGCAAATGGATTTGAAGGAATTGTTGCGGAACAAGTTATAAAGAGGCCATAAATTTTATCATACAAATAACGATACCTGTTTCAACTTTCCAAATGCACACAGAAGGGCATTGTATGAATGAATGTCAGGCGTGAGTTCAAATTTTTCCTTAATAGCCACAAAAGTTTCATAAGCTCGATTAATGTCCCAAATGTTTGCACACCCTAATATAACACAGTTGAGAGCAGCACCAGATTTGTATGGTGGATCTGCACGACTCAGATTCTCCAACTGAACATAAACCTGCGGAGAGGAATTTATGCGATTAGGGTTCCGTTCTACTCCCTCCATTCCAATTGTAAGTCGTTCTGGTTTTTCTATTTACGTAGCTTTTATTATGTATCTAGACATATTGTATATCTAGGTGCGTAGCAAAAGCTATGTATCCAGAAATGCCAGAATGACTTAAAATTTGGAACAGAGGGAGTACTTTGCAAAATAAAAGTACAAATGGCCATCTTAATGAATCATGTATAACAAGTGGCGTGAATATACCGAATCCAGTGTGCTAAAGCCATCTTTGCAGCAAGCAACAACAAGAGGATGCAAGGAAGTAAATGGTGAGAAGAGCTCTAAATCAATGTCCTCAGAGTTCCCATAGGCATTTTCAAATTCACGCAATGTACCAAAAGCCCTTTGAAGCTGGCCAATTGATGAATGAGCATAGATCTTGGCAAGATATGTCTCTGGGGTGGGTGCCCTTTTCTGGCGCAGGGACTTCCGTAATAGCGACCAAGCAGCATTCAAGAGGTCAGTACTAAAAGTTCTGCCAGCCGCACTCAGAGCTGATATTACAAGACCTTCATTAACTGACAGCTGAACAGGAGGTTGAACATTCTCACCACGAGCAATCCATCTTGCAAGAAATTCCAAAGCAAAAAGAGCTAATTTGCTATTGTTAGCTTCAAATGCAGCTTCTGCTATGTCAATGCACCAGGCCCATTGTGGACACAAAACTTTGTTCTTATCAGTTGTCTGGAACAAAAAAAAAAGACAGCATCATAAACAAGGCAGACAGATACTTTTCAAGTTGACATAAACATGCAAAAGGTTATATTCCAAAAATGAGAATGCCAAAGGTTCAAAGGTGCATAACCAAAAAAATAACACTGAGAACTGAGACCAGCTGCAATTAACAATCCCAAATAACTCAGGTCCGCCAGATTAAGCATTCCAAGAATATGTACCTTGCATTTCTCTATAATTGATGCCAACGTGTCCAACCTCCCGGATCTCATACATGCTCGGATATAATCAGTGTAAACAGTTAGGGATAGCGTGTAGCCTGATTTAAGAATCAGATCCAAATACTTCAGAGATGAGTCAACAAGGTTCTGTCTAATAAGCAGGCCTACAACCAAATTGTAGGATTCATCATCTGGAAATGTTCCTGTTTGCAGCATCCTGATTTCAACAAATAGAGAATCATTTCATAGTCAAATGTAATGTAGCAGAGTCACAAAGTGACCTTGAAACAAGTTTTGGTACAAATTATAGTATAGATTGTTAGGATTAGGAATACAAGAAATTTAATGTGCATAAAAAACTTTTCCAATACTACCTTTGTTATATCAATGCTGCACATATTTCTTTAAGAAGTAAACTACAACAGTGTAGATAAGACCAGTTTCTGGAATTAAAAACCCAACCTAAAAGGCGCTTTAATAAGTAAGGATACACTATGTAATGTAAAGGATACAGAGTTCCTATCGACCACACATCACAAATCCATAATATAGAGGTAGTCTGAGCAAGCCAATTTTCATAGAACCTCATGATCAACAACCTCCACACATCCATAAAAACAAAATGCAAAACCAGCCGACATCAAGCATGAGAGATCACGATATTTCCATTTCCCATCATTATGTGTGTCAATCCAAATTATATGCGGACCATGCCATGCACCTTAGGTCAAGCTATCAATCTATTAGCCTATAATAACATACCAATATCCAAAGTAAAACAGGTAACTATGCAAGTAATCATATCAGACTTGGCAACAGTTATCGGAATCAACCACATCCTGGTATCACAAAAGATAAATCAACACTGTAATCCATAGGTTACCAGCAGATACTTGTATGCAGGGGCGGATTTTGGGCTAGGGCCACTACGGCCATGGCCCTAGGCGTCGCCCAAAGAACACCTTACAGTATATGTCTTCTTGGCCTGGTTTCAGATGTTGGACCACAACCTTCCGGCCCATCACAGAGAGGAGCAGTCGAGAGGCGCACGATTCGCGAGCGCGGCGCTCCTCCGAGGCTCCGACTCCGTTCCTGCTTCTCTCCGTGACCATGACTCCGTAGTTTGAACCTAGCTACCGGGCGCCGTTCTTCATGGCACCGTGCCTCCGCCAGTCTTCCCTCTCGCTGGATGCCGCCCTCCCGCCGGACCTCGACGGATCCACCACACTTGGGCTTGGCCGCAACGGCAGGCCGTAGATGCCCTGGCCGAGGGCGCGACGACTCGGTGCGGTGGTGCCGCCGTGCCGGCAGCGGCAGCTGGAAAGAAGGCCGGCATCTCAGCCTTAGCGTGGCCTGGTGGCCGCGTAGGCAGGCAGCAAGCTGCGCCCTGCAAGCCACACGCACACAGCAGCAGGCTGCCAAGCATGCGGCTCTGTGTTGCTTGCTGATTGCACGGACGCCTCCCCTGATTGGTAGTCCCCATTCCAATTCTCAAATCTCAAATCTAAAGTTCTTGGTACCAGGTCTGTCTCTGTTTCTTACCAGGTATGCGTCTGAATCATTATCTCGGACTTTATGTTTTATACTAGGAGGCTCTAGAAAAGATGAAGATATTTTATATCATTTCTAAGAACTGAAGTCTCAAATGAAAAAGTTACCTTCAGTATCTCAAACTTTATGTTTTCCATCTATTATTTTGTGAATTTAAGTACGAAATTGAGATATCATATAAACTTATGTATTTACAAGCTACTTTTGTTATCTATCGGTATTAGTATTTTGACCCGGTGCGAGTGCCGAGTGGTCTATACGATTTCACAGTGGCCCTAGTCGTGAAAATCGACGAGCTCCGCCACTGCTTGTATGGTTATACCATTATATAGTTTTATAGGTCCGCACCTAATAAAAGTATAGTAAATAAACTAGGTGCCGGAACAGAAATCAGAATACCTCATCCAGTGCACTTGGCAACGACAATGCCGCCAATACAAGAAAAGCGCACTAACCGTTCAATGAGCTTCTCGGCGCCCTCGGACTCCTGCCCAGCGACCATGCTCTTGAGCACGAGGTTGTACGATGCAGTGTTGGGCTCGAGCTCGAACTCACGCATGTGGTCAGCGAGATCGAGCATCTCGTGCGGCAGGGCCCCCGACATGAGGTTGGCACGGAGGTAGTGATTGAAGAGGTCGACGTCGGGGTGGTTGGGCTTCCCCGTGGTGGCGTCGAGGGAGCGCACCCACTGGTCGAACAGATGCTTCATGTCCTCCCACCGCTGCTCCGCCATATACTTGCCGAACGTCTCCTTGAGCCCCGCGGCGTCGGGCGTATCGTAGAAGGCAGCCATGCGGTGCTGCGCCCCGAAGTGGCTGCCGGCGACGACGGTGGGCGGAAGCGAGGAGGAAGGGTTGGCGGCGGCGGGGTTGCGCCAGTTCTGGCTGTAGAAGGGGCTCCCCGTGCTGGGGTTTGGGGGGAGTGGGGCGGGGTCGGGGGCGCCGGCGGTCGGGTCAGGGGACAGCTCCGGCTGCTGGGGCAGCGCGCGGGAGGAGAAGATCGCGGCGCGGAGGAGGAGGAGGTGGGGGTTGCGGTGGTGGCGTAGTAGGAGCGAGGTGGCCGCAGCCATGGCGGCGAGGGATTAGGGTTTTAGTGGAGTGGTGGGGGAGGAGTGGCGGAGCGAGGGAGAAGACGGCGGCTGAGATGTTGAGATGGGCGGGCGTGATGGGATCAGGATTCAGGAATGGAAGAGCAGAGTGCCGCGTTGGAGGGTGCTTCCGTAATTTGGATACTGACCATCCTCAACGTGAAAATCTAGGCCTCTTTGAAACGCAAAAATACTTCGAAAAAAAACTCAGCTTATTTTTTTTAGAAAACACAAAATATTCCGGTGTTGAGGATCCTAGTTTTTAGCGGGCTCTGGTGGATGAGTTGCGTTCATCCAAGAACAGATTCATTCTTTATTATAGTGGGATCAGCTTGTGGTTGTTATGCTGTGAAATGTTATATATATACACTATTTTGAGTCCTGCGCGTTGAATCCTAATGAGCGCCCCGGCGGAGCGCCGCCCATCTCCGGCGGAGATCCTGCGAATAAATGTTGACACAATCAATTGAACGCAGACACTTTTACTCTTCTGTTTCTATATCAGTCAGGTAATAATAATAATAATAATAATAATAATAATAATAATAATAATAATAATAATAATAATAATAATAATAATAATAATAAAACACCAAATAAAGATTCGTTTCATTAATCGCGCTATCCCCGCCCCCCCGTGATCCCCGCAAGGCCGCACCCACCCCAACCCCACCCCACCCCACCCCATCGAACCGATGCAGTCCCTCGCCATTCGTATATATAAAGATGGGAGTAATTACTCCCGGGAGTATAGAAAACGCACCCTATATACTATGATGAGGACATGCTTCCAGGGCCTACGAATCGATTGGGCCCAATAGGCAACGCACCGATCTTCTACTCCCGAACATTTTCCCCACTCGCGACCGCTACTTCTCAATTGGGCCCAACAGGCAACGTGCCGATCTTTTACTCCCGAACATTTTCCCCCCACTCGCGACCGCTACTCCTTTCACCGCGTCGTACGCCTGCAAGGCCGTGTCAACTGCATCGTCCGCCCGCCTACTCTGCCTCGCCACTGCGCCCCATCCCACGCCGCACCCGCCCCAATCTCACGCCGCGTCACGCCCCATCCCGCGCCGCGTGGGGCGTCCACCACCGCAACCCATCCACCTCGCTCGTCGTGGCCATGGCGTACAAAAGTGCCGGTGAAGGAATTTGGTCAAACTTAATTAGTGTCATAAATATTATTATCTTATTATATAAATTTGGTCAAACTTGAGATCCTTTGACTCTCTAAGATTCTTGGATGCCTTATAATTTGGGATGAAAGGAGTAATACATACTCCCTCCGTATCGGATTCAGAAGTCGTTTTGGACAAGGTTTAAGTCAAACATTGGGAATATAGATCATCAATAACTTTTAAGTTGTTGAGTTTGCAAATGTAAAAAATATATGAATAGATTTATCTTGAAAAATATTTTCATAAAAGTATACATATATCACTTTTTCATAAATATATTTTATAAAAAGAAGAGGTTAAAGTTGTGTTTTAGAGACCATGTCGCTGTCCTAAACGACTTCTAAATCCGATACGGAGGGAGTACTTTGTTTTTATAGAGATGCCCTCGCATGCTCACGCATCGGGCGTGTGCTCCTACTACCTAACTAAACCTTCACGATGGTTGCTTTTCCGTTCTTCTTCTTGACCTTCAGACGGATTTTATAGGGAGAGGTGGCGCCGTCGTCTACTGGGCTGGCAGTGGCAGCGGCCCCGGACCCAGCGAAGGACGACATGGATGCTGTGGCGGCGGATGCTTCGTCGTCCTCGTCCTTAGGGTCCTTGAGGCGCTTTATGAGCAACTCGGGCACCACCCAGTTGGACACAAAGTAGAAGAGTAACATCAGAGCACTGACCGGGACGAGCGAGGAGCGAGCCAGGCACTAGCTTGGGGCTGAGGATCTCGCTGATGACTTCCGCCGACAGCAAAGCCCGGATCCTGCCGGCGTGGCATGGCCGCGCTCGCCGCTCCTCCTCTCCGCTGTTGGCCATGAGCGGGAGTAGTAGCAGCTGGACACTGCAGGGAATGGGAGCTGTAGCGGATGGTGAGCGCAGGCGTCGTCTCCATGGATGGATAAGAAAGATATATTTTTATCTACTGAGCTGACTGTGCTTAGCCCCACCCCTGAGTGGCTGACGCTGACCCCCACCTGCAACTCGCGACGCGTTGGGTGATAGTACTCTCGTCACAGCCGCTTCAACCACGCCACCCTCGTCAGGCTGTGGGGTGTCGTCGTCGGCGTCCACGCGGAGCATCAGGAGCTATCGGAGGAGCTTCTGTAGAGCCACCAACAGCTTCGAGCGCGCGCTCATGGTGGCTGGGTGAGGCCGTGAGGGCAGCTTCGGTCTTTGACTAGTCACTACTGTAGCAAAATAGGAGTAAAATGCCTAGAGCTATATGATTGTTAGGCCAATACATATTACATCCTATGTAAAAGCAAATTTTCCATGTGTGCATGTGAAAAAAGAAGAGGAAGTGTAAACAACAATGCTTGATAAGGCAATCAGTAAAGGTCACATTAAGGAAGTATTGGATCATCTTATTCCTGAGGGAATTTCACACATTAAGTACGCTGATGACACGGTTATCATGATAGATGGATCTATGAAGTCAATCAGAAATCTCAAACTTATCATCTGCTGTTTTGAGTGGCTATCTGGTTTGAAGATCAACTTCCATAAGAGTGAAGTATATGTTTTTGTATATCAACAGCAAGACAAGGAAATTATGGCAAATATGTTGAATTGTGTTTTGGGTGAATTTCCCATGAAATACCTTGGTATCCCTGTGAGTGACCACCATCTGGGAATGGGTGCTTTCTCACCTATATTGCAAAAGATGATAAAAAGACTAGATCCATGGAAGGGTAAGCATATCACTTCTGGGAGGAGACAGATCCTAACCAACTCCTGTCTTAGCAGCATACCACTCTATTCCATGGGGTTCTACTGGCTAACTGATGGGATGCACAAGCAAATGGACAGCATTAGGGCCAACTTCGTTTGGCAAGTGGCTGAAAGGAAGTTCAGGTACCACATGGCCAAATGGGAGATGGTTAGCAGGCCTAAAGACCAGGGGGTCTGGGCATAATTAACGCTAGGACAATGAATGATTGCTCGCTAGCTAAATGGATTTGGAGAATTTTACAAGAACTTGATGGGTTGTGGTTCAAGATAATTAAAGCTAAATATCTTGAGGGTTGTTCTTTCTTTTCTGCCCCTAACAGAGGTAGCTCACAATTTTGGAAAGGTTTACACAAAGTGAAACACCTCTTCAAGTGGGGAGCCATCTTCAAAGTTAAAAATGGGTTGAAATGTAGGTTCTGGCAGGATTGTTGACTTCTGAATGTGCCTTTGAAAATTGCATATGAAGATCTGTTCAAACTAGCTTGAGATCCTGATATCTCAGTAGCTGAACGTTGGGTGGAGGACGAGTGGTTTATAGATTTCAAAAGATCCCTCTCATTTCAGGACTTTGAGAGGTGGTCAGAGCTCAAGGGTGAGCTTGATAGGATTTCTCTAGAATATGATCAGAATGATATTATGTCCTGGGGGCTAGAAAACAAAGGCCTCTTCACAACTAAGTCTCTGTACAGATTCATCCTAAATGGAGGTAGCTCGAGCAGAATGGCTAGGCACATCTGGAAATGTAGAGTTCCTTTGAAAATCAATTTTTTTTCTTGGGAAGATCTTTAATAATAAGCTCCAATGTGTTGCCAGTTTGGTTAAGAGGGGCTGGAAAGGTGATATAGATTGCTGCCTGGGGAATGGGCAGGAATCGGTTAACCACATCTTTTTCAACTGTCACATTGCTAAAATAATTTGGGGTTTTCTTCGGGAGACGTTTAGATGGAAAAATTTCCCAAGATCTATTAAGGAACTTTCTGAAACATGGTTATTGGGCAAGGGGCCCCTACCGATCAAGTTAACTTTGTTCATATTTGCAGGCTTTGCCTGGGCAATATGGAATAACAGGAACAAGATATCTATTGAGAACAAGTTTCCCAAGAACCCAGCTGATGTGTATGTTGCCTTATCATTCATGCAAAAGTGGGGACTGCTTCTGAAGGAAGACTATCGTTTGCGCTGCACTCAACTGAAGAATGAGATCCTGCTTTGGATGAAGAACTTCAAACCAAGCGCCTTGATGTCCACTGACGTTTATGAGATCTAGTTGTTTGCTCTTTTATCTGTGTTGCGTTATGTGTTGGCTGTCATGTAAAACTGGAATCCCCAGTATGCACCAACTCTGGCTTTCTTAAAAGCTGAGGTTTAATCCTCTTTAAAAAAAAGTGTAAACAACAATGAGCAATATGTATGTACAATATTCCCATATCTCTAAAGCAAGTACAAAAAGAAGAAAGAATCGATTCTAGGCTGAGATATCAGTGCTGTCAGTCTCCGGGCGCCCAACAATGCCAGCGTGGCCAAGCAACGCCCACAGCACGGTTTTTTTTTATGAGTACAGGAGGGGTTTCCCCCTACTGGCTTTTATTGAAAAGAGAACCAAACTTTACAACAAAAATCACGAAACAAAAAAGGTTAAAAAGAAAATGAGCAAAATTACACAAAGTATTCTAACCATTGACTAATATAGGGTTCATAACTAGGTTTTGCTCTAAGAATAACTTGAGCAAATTCCTTCCTGAAGATGATCTTGCTTCGATTCAGAGAAGGCTGGATGCCCCTGAAGATGAGGTCATTTCTCACTGACCAAATACTCCAACACATTGTGATGAGAATTTCCAAAGCAAATGGACAGTGAAGCTGAGTTCTGTACGTAGTGATTACCACAAAAGGATCAACAGACTGATGAGGCAGCAGACCCAAACTTGCCCAACAGATTTGCGCAAAAGGACAGCTGAAAAACAAATGCAGGACAGTTTCCTCAACTGGTGCTGAAACACAGTGAACACAATTGTAATCTTCTAAGAACATATGCCTCCTTCGCAAGAGTTGCCTAGTACTCAACCTGTCCTTAAGAAGAAGCCAGAAAAAAATTTTACGCTTATTCTGACAGCAAGTCTTCTATAACCATCTAAACACTGGATGAACTTGAGAAGAGCCTGTGAGATGCATGTAATCCTTCTTAGGGGAGAAACCTGAAGAACCCCAAATATATGTCCACTGATCTGGTTCAGCTTGGAGATGAAGGTCATTGAGTAACTGGAGTAGTTCTTGAAATTGTTGATAAGCTTCAACAGAAAGGGGCAAATAAAAGAGATGAAGTAAATTTGAAGTCTGAGCCACTTGTTGAACTGTTAACTTGTGATCTCTGACAAAAGAGAATAGGTGTGGAAAATGGTGGGAGAGCAAATGACTGTCCCAAACATCCAACCAGAAAAAACAAGAAGATCCATTACGAACCAAAGCTGAACTCACTCCTTTGAACTGGTAAAGGAGCTTGAGAGAATCCCTCCACCAGAACGATCCTTTTCGTGCATGTGACATAGGTAGAGAACCATTAGAATAATAGGATGCCCATAAAAGATGTACCCAGGGGATATTAACTTGGTTATAAAATTTGTGCAAATTCTTCAGAAGTAAACTCTCATTATGAGTCTGTAAGTTAAGAACGCCTAAACCACCATTTTCTTTACTGACACACACCATTTTCCAGGCAGCTTTGGAAGGCTTGTTGCTAGAAAGATCAGGACCTCTCCACATACAATGTTTTCTATACTTATCCACTTGTGCAATGACTGTCTTTGGCAAAAGAAAAGTGCACATGGCAAAAGTAGGCAGGGCACTGAAAACAGAATTTACCAATTCTAATCTTCCTGCTTGGCTTAGAAAAGCTGAAGTACTCACCAATCTTCTTTCACACCTAGTTACTATGGGCCAAAAATCAGCAACAGTGGGTTTGGTTAAGCTTAGAGGCAGTCCCAGGTAGGTAAAAGGGAGACTTCCTTTAGTACATCCAAAAGTGCTGGCTAGAATGTCAAACCTGTCATCAGGTATATTGATAGGGACCATCATAGACTTAGAATAATTTACCTTAAGCCCTGTGAACTCTGCAAAGGAATTAAGCAAAGCCTTCAAGAAGAAAAGTTCCCTTGCACTGCCATTGAGAAAAACTAAAGTATCATCAGCATACTGCAAAATTAGAAAATCTTGACTGTGAGGCAAGTCAATTGGCAAAGAAATCAAACTCTGAGCCTTTGCAAAGTTGAGAATATTCTGAAGGAAATCTGCAGCCAAGACAAAAAGTAGTGGGGATAGAGGATCTCCTTGTCTGACCCCTCTTCTACAATGGAATACTTTGCTAGGTACTCCATTTAGTAGAACAGCAGAGGTACCTGAAGAGAAGATTAGTTTCATCCAATTCAACCATCTCTGAGGTAAACCTTTGGATTGCATAATGTTTAGCATCCAGTGATGTTCCACTTTATCAAAAGCTTTCTCAAAATCAAGTTTAAGAATGACTATTTCTTTTTTAGTTTGATGACATAGGTGCAGATACTCTAGAGACCAAGCAATGCAGTCCTGGATGGATCTATGTCTTATAAAACCATACTGATTTCTGTGCACCAAATCAGGCATCAGCAGCTGCAATCTATTAGCTAAAAGCTTGGTAAGGATCTTAATCGAAGTATTCAGCAAAGAAATTGGTCTGAAATCATTGATTTTTGTTGCATTATCCTTCTTTGGAACCAAAGTGATATGGGAACCATTAATACTCTGTAAACAGACATTCCCATTGTAAAAAGCCTGACAAAGGTTATAAAAATCATGCTTAACAATTGGCCAACACTTCTTAATGAAATCAGTGTTGAAGCCATCGGGGCCAGGCGCTTTGTCAGAGGGTAGAGATTTTACTACTGCATCAATTTCATCAGTTGAAAAAGGCTCAATCAAAGTAACAGTGTCAACAGTATTCTGAAAGAAAAACCCCAAATCAATGCTCATATGAGTGTTAGAAGAGACCCCCAACCTGGCTTTAAAAGTTGTCCAAATCAACTCAGCTTTTGCCTGATGGTCAACCAAACTTGAACCTGCATCATCTTCCAACACAGTGATAAGATTTCTTCTATATTTAATTGTAGCATTTGCATGAAAGAATTTTGTAGGGGCATCTCCCAAGGTAACCCATTTAATCTTTCCCCGTTGTTTCCAATATAATCGCTGATGCTGTAGAAGAATGTGCAACTTATTCTCTAGAATGGCTTTAAAATTTCACTCAACTACAGTTAGGTCTCTAAATTCCTCCACAAGACAGAAGAAACCCAACAGAAGTTTGACATTAGCAATAGTGGACTTTAAGTTGGAAAGCGTCCTTTTCCAGGTCCTGAGTGCCAGTCTAAGTGCCTTGAACTTAGCTGAAATGATCTTGGCTGTATCTGTAACATTAATGGGTGCAGACCAAGAATGCTGAACATAGAATAAAAGTCACTGTGCTCCAACCAGTAGTTCTCAAAGCGAAAAAGAAAATGTTTAGGAATGGAAGTTGAAATAGTAATGACACAGGGGATGTGATCAGAGGTTTCATTGACTAAAGGGTAGACAACAGTATTAGGATAAGATAAAGTCCAACATGCAGAAGTAAAAAACCAATCAAGGCGTTCAAGAAGGGGAGATTGCTGCTTATTAGACCATGTAAAACGTCTACCTTTGAGTGGCAACTCAATTAAGCCGAGGGAGCTAATGGCTTCATTGAAGAGGAGCATCTCATTCAGATCACCTCCAGGTCTATTCCTGTCCTCAGGATTGCGACAGAGATTAAAATCACCAACTACAAGCCAATTGAAAGAGTCAGGCATCTGAATATTAGAAAACCAATCCAAGAACTCTCTCTTCCCAGTGTAAGTGCAAGGAGCATAAATATTCGTTAGGATCCAATGAGCATCATTATGTTTAGAATAGAATTCCACAGATATCGCATAAGAATTTTGGAAGGCAAGGGTACCATGAAAAAGAGAGGATTTTCAGATTATGATTGCACCACCAGAAAGGCCCACAGAAGGCAGCGTTTCATAGTGATCAAAACAAGGTGGACACATGTTACGAATAAAAGCATTATCGAATGTCTCACGCTTAGTTTCTTGGAGACAAATTACATCACAACCACATTCAGAAACTCTGTCTCTTACTGCATTCCATTTCTTATCTGAGTTAACCCCTCTAACATTCCAACATAAAACTGACCAATTTCTTGTAGCCATAAACAAAACTATTAAACAAAAGGACAAAGATCATTAGCTAGCTAATGAAGAAGACAAAAGCGACTTGGAGTGCGACTTGGAGTGGTAAAGCGACTTGGAGTGCGAGGTTATGAACTCGCCACCGTGGTAAAGCGACTTGGAGTGCGAGGTCACGTTCTCCGACGGTGCGAGGTAGAGGATGAGCTCCGCCCAGAAGTCGGCGAGCACCTTCCACAACAAGGCCTCGTCGCTGACCTCCTCCACCAGCTGCCGCCCGAGCTTGGACGCCTTCCTCAACGTCACGTTCATGCTCCCACCGAGGCACGTCGCGGCGCGCTCGTACGCCACCACCGGCCCCGCGCAGCGCGCGAGCACCCTCGTCACCTCCTCCACCACTCCCTCGTAGAGCTCCTCCGTCCTCGCGCGGTGGTCTGGCAGGAGGGCCGGCTTCAGCGCCACCAGGTAGGCGCAGTAACGGGACAGCCGTGTAGCAACAACCACCAGGTCGAGGTCGCTCTCCCCATCTGTGTCATTATTATTGTCGTTGTCGAGTTGGCCACCATGAGCTCCCTCGGAGCGCTTGAGCTCGATCAGCCTCGTGGCGAGATGCCACACAAGAATCTGCTCGGATAGGCTGTCCACGGCATTGTCGTCGCCGGCTTTAATACGGCAAGCCCAGAAGAGGTTGCCCGCGACTCCGTTGCCTTGCAAGGACCGCTCGCCGTTCCCGAGCCTACCCTTGTTTGTTCTGAGCGTCACCACAATGGCGGATTTCACCGCCGCGGGCACTGCGACGGTCTTCTTCACGATCCGGTCGACTTGCCGTGAGACGCAGCCGCAGTAGCAGAACCGAAGCTGCAGGATGGACACCTGGCAGAACCGGTCGTCCCATTGCTGCATGGGCCGGAGCCAGAGCAGGCGGCTGAGCTTACGACGCGCCCACGGCGACTTCCGCCACGTCGGCCGTCGCGCGTACTCGCAGATGGCGGACACCTTGATCCAGTCGGAGCAGACGTAGTTGGCGATCTCCCACCCCTCCGTGAACACGATGGAGACGATGAAGGAGACGGAGACGAGTATGTCGAGGCCAACGATGACGTGGAACACCGTGTCGTGGTGCTGCAGGTAGCCCCGGAGGTTCTGGTAGCCCATGACGAGCGCCGTGCCGGGGTTCGTCATGTCGTGCACGATGGCGCCGCCGGCCGCGAGGCAGCTGATCCACGTGGCAAGCACGAGGATTGAGTTGAGCGCCGGGAACCACCACCCGCTGGCGTAGAAGACGGTGAGCTTCGAGTAGAGGAAGTCGGCGAGGAAGGACAGCTCGGCCTCGACCACCCGGAACACCCTCTCTGGGCTACCACTACCAGCAAGGAGCCCGTCCTGCACGAATGCCATGGCACGGTGGCAGCCGGCCTCGGCGAGTGGGCACCCAATGAACCGCCGGAGCTGCAGCTTGAACAGGGCAAAAGAGAGGCACAGGTCCTTGATCTGCGGGCAGGATGCGAGGAGAGGGTCGCCGGACGAGGAAAGCGACCATATCCTGTCCACGGTGATGACATGCCCCGCGTTCAGGTCCATGGACAATGACGGCGGAGCTGCAGTAGTCCTGTCAATGTGGTACCCATGCGGCCTAGGCTTGATAGGCAGTTTCTCCTCACCCTTCACAAGGTAAGGAGGGGGCACTTCTAGTCCACCTTGGCCTGCCTGACCATGCCCATGCCCATGGAGTTGCTTCATGTAGTCGGCGACGAGGTACGAGTTGAGGCCGACAGCGAATGAGTTCTTGGCGAGCTCGGCAGCGACGAGCCTGTGGATGACCTTGAGGAGACTGAGCACCCACAGCCACAGCAGGACGCCGGTGAGCAGTGGGCTCCCAGCGGCACCACCACTGCTGATGATGAGGAACGCCACCCACCCCATCCTCGCCAGCTGCTCGACCGACGGCCGGAACTTGCTTCCGTTGGAGCCGCTGCTGCTGATGGTCGAAGTGGAGGAGCGGGCGGTGTCGATGGTGTTGCGCAGGATCTGGAGGAAGACGGTCCAGGCGAGGAGGAGCGGGACGCGCGCTGATGCGTCCCACTTGGCCGCCGCGGAGACGGCGTAGGACACGAGCGGGAGAAAGAGAGTGGACGCGGCCCAGACGAAGAGGCGGAGTGCCGGATGACTGGAGCGGCGGCGGTAGGAGCTCAACACAACCAGGATTGCGGGCAGGACAATGCTGACGATGGCCGCCACCTCCATGAGCAGCAGATTCACGAGGCTGGAGGCCATGGGGGTGGTTAGTTCTTTTCCTTCTCCCTTTATCCACCTCTCCTTGTTGGCAATGAGCAAATATGGAGTCTTGGAGAGAGAGAGCTCTGCAGGCTTCAAAGCTAAATGCGGTATATATAACAACACAGTTTGTTTTCATGCATGTGATGGCTTATGGCTGACTACATTGCAATGAAGGTCAGGTGGATGCATGTGAGGACTGATTAGGAGAAGGGTGGACGACAAGCCAAGTTAAAGACACGATTCTGTGTGCTACGCAAAAAGCAAAGGCATCGCCTTTTATGATGGATGACAGAGAGTACTTGCAGCTAGGGGCTACATACCTTTACCTACGTGTTGCGAATTTGAAGCTCTGGTCTAGGCTCGCTACTCCCCCAATGCCATGAAAAGAGTCTGCTATAGTTTATAAAAAAATAGAAATCTTGGGCGCACCATCTCTGAGGTAACATTGTTGATCTTTAAGTTTGTAATCAGATAAATCAAATTTTGGATTTTGCCATGCCATCTCTAAGGTGACCATTGTTAATCTTGTAGTTCCTGTAGTTGGATAGCTAGATTAGACATGAAGAAAATAAATTGAATTTTGGGATAGCCATGATGTGGCAATGGAAGGTCTATCTAAAAACATCCATATCCCTTATATACTAGTACGTGACAGCCTATTTTCAGGACAATTGATGATTTAGATATGTGTAAATATAAAGGTAAAATATTCTCAAATACAATTACTATGGGGTGTCTGTTACCCTAGCCCGACGGCCCGACTGCACCCTCCAGCTGCAACTCTACCTGTTTGATGTCATGAACCCACTATCGGCCCAGGCTAGGTGCGTGCAAAATCTCTTCTCTCTCCTGCCTCTAGGGAATGACATCCCCCTTGGTTTCTCGACGGTCTGGCTCGCTCAAGCGTCACATGCGGTTTCGAGTTACCTCTTGGCTGTGGTGAGGCGCTCACCCTCTTCTCCTTGGACGTCGGGGTGGAGCATCGGAATCTCGCCGACGAGGGCGTTGTGGGAGAGGACGAGCGGTCACGGAGCTGGAGCAGCGACGATAGGATCCGCCCGGTTGCCGTCGAGGTACAGGGCGACGATCGTGGCGAGCTCGAGCGGGACGCGACCGGAGAGCGCGTTGTGGCTAAGGTCGACGGTGGCGCCCGGCGGGACGCACCTGGCCGAACGGAGCTCCCCCGAGAAGGCGTTCTTGCGAAGCTGCAGGTACCCGATCCGGCTGAACACGAACACCTCCCCGGGGACCTTGCCGGAGAACTAGTTCCGGCCGAGGTCGAGGAACGACAGCCTAGGCAGCAACCGCAGCGCGGCGCCGACGGGGCCAGACAGCCGTTTCCCCGTCAGCAAGAGGTACACCAGCGTGCCTGGCAGCGACGAGACCCGCCCGACAGGCGGTTACTCTGGAGGTCGAGGTGGAGTAGCGGCGATCTCACCGCCCGCGGGATCTCGCCGGAGAGGGCGTTGTGGGAGACGGACGCGGGTGCAGCGTGGCCCCGGACACGGGCGACGCCGCCATGAGGAGGAGGAGGAGCGGTGTGAGCGTCGGGAGGAGGCGCGAGGCCATGGCCTCGCTCGATTAGGCGCGGCGGTGGCGGTGGCGACGACGCCAGCAGTGGAGCGAGCTGACTGCGGCGCATTGGCGAACTCCACGCATCTCCTTGCCGCATCGATCTCCTCGCCGCTCTGCCTCATCTCCTTCCTTCTTCATGGCAGACTCCACGCGTGTTCGATGAAATAACTGAGAGGAGAGAACAAGTGAAGGATGGTGATAAATCTACCACTTCCTGATGCAATGTAGCCATATCCACTGGTACAAGCAAAACAAACACAATCTCTATCTAGTCTGGCTCATTTGGTCTAGTGAAACAAACACGTGAGGTTACACCATGTGAGCCAGGCCTAAGCCGGCCACGGCCGGGCTAGTCGGCCGTGCCGGGCAGGGACACGGATAGGATATCAAACACGCCCTATATTTGTGTATTGGGCACTTCTATCTTTGGTTCACATTAAGAGTATGCAAGTGAGGAATAAAAATCAGAATAGCTTGTTATTTTATTAATATTTATGCTTTTGTACCTGTGTATCTGAAGTAGCAGAGATAATTAAATAACATTTCATCTCATTATCTCACCATGTTACTCATCGAAGCACAACCAACCAACATAGCCTGTGTTTTTTGATGGGCACGTAGAAATCTCAGTTGGGGAAACAAACAAAGACTATATTGGGTATATGCCAAATTTGAACTAAATTGCAACTTGATTGTTAATTATTTGAAGTCTTGAGAATTTGGTACGTAGTGAACATCTGAATATATAAGCATTCTATAATATTTCCTCGCAGTACAAAATAAATCAACTTCCAGATATTTACGTGGACAAGTGCTTATCTAGGTATGTAGCTAAATGGAGTAAGTGAAGATTTACCTTAAGACCGCCTTTGGCATGGCAGGTGGGAGCCCCAGGAGGATCCCTGCCAAAGGGGCCCGTAGGCCTTCTGCAGTGTGATGCTAGAGTAGTGTCTAAATAGGAGAGAGATGGTATAAGCATCACTAGTCACACGGTAGCATGTGGTGCTAGCTCTAGAAAAACTTGGAGCGACGCAACTACTTGCGCCGACGCTTTCTCTGTGAAAAGCTGATAAAAGTACCGCTCTGGTCCCACTTCTCTTTGCTACACTGCTGCAGTATAGACTGTTGAGGACTTTTTAAATAATTTTGGCCTGTGGTTTTGCATGCTTGGAGAATTTGGAGCGAAGCTCCACACTGCAACATTCTAGAGTGATGCCGGTTACTGTTTATAGGGCCCAAAGATTCTTTTTGGGCACCACTCCACGTTGTGGAGGGTCTTAATATAGTGCACAAAACCACCACCTGACATCTTTACTTTTTCATGGACTTAAACCACCGAGAGCTCTCAACTTGAAAATTAGGTAGGATTCCTTGAATCAATAACAAGCATATTATATAGCTTTTTCTCGAACTGAAAGATGGGCACAACAGTGGCCAGTGCTTTCAGCATCTTTTTTTGTTCTATATTTTGTTTTATACGAATTGATTAAGCACAAATACTATGTCGTTGGTTTGTAATTTTGGATTGGAGAGCGGCACACTGAAGGTAATCGCTGAACTTATTACGATCTTGGCTGTGATGTGAAATGGTTTGAAATCCATCGAGATTTCACGGACTACCGGGTTATACGGGCTTAAGTTTGGTAAATTGTCCGTCAGTTGGATGATTTTCTTACTTAATCTCGTATAATTAGGCGGTTCTGTTACAAAGAGCTCGGTGGAAGGTGTCAGAGGATGAAGACGAGGGTAGTTTAGATATTTCCCCCACATTCTCTCTCTCCAAAACTAAAAATTTAATAAAATAATCCATACGGTGTCTTTGGGCAAAGAACCAGAAATTTGTAATGTCCGTCGGCAAATTTTGACAGTTCCCGAGCAAAGTTTTCCTTTTTCTAAAATCGAGTCTTGTCACACTACTCCCGGTGACGCGACAAAACAATATTGTCATGCCAGTGGAAATGGCGTGACAAGGTTTTCCACGTAAGAAACAATATCGAAGCTACGTAAGGATGGAACAAGAATACACCGAAGGTAGAACCGTACGACTACACAAAGGAGTTACGCTAGAACTACCACGACTAAGATACAGGAATGTGCATAAGTTTAGGGTTAAGTCCGCACTCAAGGGCGTGTTTGCGAGGGTGGTTGCAGCCGGCTCGGTCTGCCCATGAGGCCCAGGCCAGTCTAGGCCAGCCTCAACTGGTGCAACTGCTCTTGTTTGCCTCCATGTACGAAACGAACCAGGCCGACCTCAGATCGTGTTTGTGTGCCTGTACCGAGGAAGTCTGGCTACTTGCACAACAATGTGGGTAGCCTTACCATTAGAGAACGCTTCACTGGCATTTCATCGAGCAGCTGGTGGACACGGCGAGCGCGGCAGGGGACGGCGACTATGGGCGCGGCGTCGGCGGCGCTCAACCTCGCGCTCACCCGGCAGTGGCCGCGGCTCACCCACGCGGGCCGAAATGCCCGCGGGGCACGGTGCCCCCCTCCTCGCGACGGGCACCCGCCCTCATCGCCCTCCACCGCGGCCATGGCCGCCACTAGGCTTGAGGCCCGCGCCACCCCGACTGCGGCGTCGTGTGCCCGGTCGCGGAGCCGGGCGGGGTCGCCTGCGAGGCGTTGCTCGTGTCAGAGGGCGTCCTGCCGCCGCTCGTCAGGCTGGCGGAGTCCGGCAGCCTCGTGGGTCGCGCTCACGCTGTAGCGCCTGTCCGCGTCGTCGTCGGATGTCGCACGCGCGGTCATCGGACACGGTGGCGCCGGCCCGCTTGTCGAGATCTGCCCTGGAGCACGCCACCGATCCCTCCCCCTCCTCGTGACGGGCGCCAATCCCCTGTGGCGGCACACGGCGGCGGCAACGGAGAAGAATGGAGCGGTGGGCGAGAGAGGAGTCGGAAGGTGATTTCACCCCCATGCGTGAGCCCGTGACGAGCTTCAGCAAGCCGGGCTGAAAAAAAAAACGGACCAAAATCTCGTTTGCCTGGAGCCATGAGAGAGAGAGGGTGATTTGCATGGGATGGGCCTGGCTGGCTGGTGGGCTCAAGGTGGCAAACAAACGAAGTTGCATGCCGGGGGTGCAGCCGAGCCCACGGGCCACCCCCGCAAACACGCCCCAAGTTTCCTGTAGGAATGGAGCCATGACGTCATAGGATCGATGCAATAGAACTCTGATGCTTGCTATAAGGCCAATGACCCAAGCTATGTAAACACAAACTTTATAATATGTTTTCCTGTTAGCAATAAAATTATGATTTTTTTATATCAATCTTGTTCAACTATGCGTATCATCTACTGATCTAGAGACTGATACATGATGCACAAATGACCCTGAATTAGGGGGTCAATAGCACTCCCTTTGATCTCCGTCACTGACGATAACTATTGTCGTTTTTAGTACCGGTTCTCTTTAGGAGACACCGAGTTGTTTGATACCCACTGATGTCATGTTTCAAGTGTTTCAGACTTATGTTTCAAGTGTTTCATCTGGATGTTGCAAAAGTAGATATGAAATGTTTTATATGTTGCAATGACAATATATGCATGTTTCAAGTCTATGTTCAAAGTGTTTTAGTTGTTTGAGACATATGTTTCAAATGTTTTCATCTGGATATTGCATATGTTGTTATGGCTGCACACACATGTTTCAAGTATTTGTTTTCATGTGTTTCAGTTGCAAAAGTGGATCTGGATATTGCATATGTTGCTATGACTAAATATACATGCATGTTTCAAGAGCATGTTTCAAATGTTTCATCTATTTCAGTTGTATGTTGTAGCTATTTTTTATCTATATGTTTCAAAAGTAGATCGGATGTTGTATATGTTGCAATGCCCGCTGGTGACTGGCGGACAGTGGCCTGCCGCAGCGGCCTGGTGCTGCTGTCAGGGCGTCGTCGTGGTTCACGTGCGGGTACGGGATGGGCATGGCAGCCCTGGTGCTACTGCAGGGGTGCCGACGTGGTTCACATGCGGGCACAGAGGCGCAATTCCAGACGCTGGCGTGCAATGCGGGTAGGCGCGGGATGCGATGCGGGTGGGCGTCGAGTGTAGGTGCGGAGCTCCATCCGCCCGTTGCCTCCAGAACGGGATTTGGCGTGGGATGAAGGGAGTTACATGCATCGTGCGCAGGTGTGGGAGCTATGTCCGGACGGACACCGCGTCCGTACATCCGGCGCTAGTCGTCCCGATTTAGAAAAGTCAAAACGTCTTATAATTTGAAACAGAGGGAATACGTTGCAAAGGGGCACTTATAGTAGTACACCTTCTTGGGTTTATAAACATCTCGAAATTATCCGTACTGAAAACATCTCGAAAATAACCGAGTGGGCTCCTCTAGATGAGTTGTTCATCCAAGAACAGATTCATACTTTATTATAGTCTTTATTATAGTGGGATCAGCTTGTGGTTGCTACGCCGTGAAATGTTGCACGGTGAAACTTGCACCGGCCGCGTTATCTTTTTGTCTTCTCAAATATACCCTTAACCAAATACTAGTTCCTTGAGTCTAGGAGTACCTGGTAATGTAGATAAAAATATAAAATGGTGCGTCATGGCCCTTTGAACAAGAAGGGCACGCTCTTCAGTCTTCACTGTCCATCATCCTAATCAGCCAAATTCTAATGTGAGCGCCCGTGCTCTACTGTCGGGCAACAGTCCATCATCCTAATCAGCCAAATTCTAATGCGAGCGCCCGTGCTCTACTGTCGGGCAACAGGAAATCATTCCGTAAACCATAAACCGCAGCAGTGTAGAGTTGAGCTACGGGGTCCAGACTCAGAATGAATGGATGATGCAGGATACAGAACACGGACCACATGACACAAAAGAAGCCACCAATTCCCGAGCAAAATTCGCCTAACGCATTGCAGTTTCTACTTCATGCAAAATTTAATTTTCCACCAGCGTACCTGTAAAAAAATGTGTTTATGATCATAAAAGCAAAATTGAAATACTTCCCCAGAGTACATCCCGTAATTGGACAGATGCCTCTTCAACAAAACCGAAGAAACAAGCTCTGCAGAAAAATTGTATCATGGTGCGTCGGAAAAGCACTTGACATGATAATACAGCCATGAAACCAGTTGAGCTGTAAGGCTACGCTTACTCTTCACCTTCTGAGTTGCTTGCCCTACTAAAGATTCTCCACTAACGAAGTGTATGTATGGAGCACCTGATATCTATATTCCCCGACAGAAGATTCTCCTCCAGTTCAGTATTCACTTACACAGAGGTACCTGCGTGCCTGCGTGCATACTACAGGCAAGAAAATTAAACTGATGTACAAACACACAAAGAGTTGAATCGTTTTAAACAGTATACAAGCATTGTTAACATAGCAACTCATGATAATGGCAGCTCAATGCCACAAACAGCAAAGCTATCCATAATGGCATGTGATGCCCCCAAAGTGGAAAATGTGAATGGCAACCTCTAATACAAAGGGCAATTTACCTCACAGAAACGTTCGAAAAAAATTACCTCACAGAAAAATGGGCAACTAACATTGTGCAAGGCAAACAGATGCTCATTATCAGCTCTTGCAACCACTAAAAGAATCTTGAAGAACATTGATATCCAAATTGCGGCCTGCAGCAAAATGGGCATGCAAAGATTACAACCAGTTCAGAATTTGCAAATGCTGAACTACTGAGTTTTGACTTTTGAGGTTTTACCTATGACAACTATCTTGTTCATGTGAGACTCTGCCTCAGACCATTTCCGAGCCGGCACAACTTCATAGACTTCCCTCACTGCCTGCATAAGGGCAAAATCAGAAATCAGTACTGACAATCCCTGCAACAAAATACAAAAAATGGCTGATAGCTTTAGCTGATCATGCAGTTCTTTCAGATTCTTTGTATGATGTAACAACCTGTAATGTATGAACTTGGTCTGAATCATGGATATATAAAATCCCTTTACAGCGATATATGTCCATACTAGATTTCTTTTCCCAAAGAAGATCTTCGAGCCAAGACTCCACCTGTAAAAAACAAACCACAATAGGGCATCAGACAAATATGCAAAAGGGACTGATAATTGGAGGTTCAAGTTCATTAGATCAAGAACAGAGAACCTTGTGGGGGGAGGGGGAGGAGGAGGAGGAGGAGGAGGAGGGAGGGGGGTGTGTGGGTTGGGTGGGTGGGGGAGGGGTCACCAAGGCATGGATACTAGAAAATATTAAATAGTCGTTTCCATTTAAAGTATTGGATTTTGTCAATTTATTTAGTCCAGCTGACAGCCTGACAGAGAAAGTGTGGAACATCTTGTTTTGATGTATGAAGAAATATCTATATTCGAAATCGCAAATCAGAGACAGGAACAATTTATCCTACGAAATACGAATGCCACTTGATGTGGAACACTGAGTGAAACAATTCAAGACATACTTTGAATAGCAAACTATGCACTTTATGTCAACTTTGTATCCTTGAATAAGAAATATCTTTCGAGCCCCCGTTTTCTGTATGCAAATGTCTTAATGTCTGACTTCATTACATGATCCTGCTCATTTAAGGAGAGAAAGTACCTTAGCCAAGTTAACAGAATCCTGCTCATAGATGCACAAGGTGGAAATACTGTTATCATGACGGCGACTAGGTGGCACTGATTTACTATAGTCCAGCAGTTCTTGCAGATGAGATGAATTCTAGTGAAAAAGAACGAAGAAGTTAGAATTGCATCCCTATAAGATCAGACCAATGCATATTTCTAGCACATACGAAGCCTTGCAATGGACAAAGAATCAGCTTTGCAGAATTGTTTTCAGGTTGTTCTATTGGTTTCCAAGTTTCCATTCAGTTAGATAAAACTCAGAATATATAAGGATAGTGTTGATGAGTCGTGTAATATTTTCAATATATAGCATACGAAGTATTGAGGATAAATTGCATTGCCATATAGTTGCTCAAGACTTCAACTTGTAGAGGATACTGCTAGTTAGCCACTTAGCCCCAAAGTTCACTGACTTGTTGGTTTGATATATCCTTCATAGTCCTTATGATATAGTCCATCTTTCAAAGCAGACTATGGCTATAGACTATAGAGTTAAAATAAACTTTGACAATAAATATTCAAGTTGCCTAAGACATCAAAGCAGCTTAACCTTCAAACATTGGCATAATTAAGATGAAAAGCTGAATTTAAGTTCTTAGCTAGTTTACTAACCTTGGCACCATATGCTTGCCGGTTAAATACTTCATTCAAGTCAACCTGGCAACGGACAGACCGCACCACTGTAACCAGAGCATTCACATCATGAATGTGTTTTTCCAAATCCTCAAGATTGTCTTCCACTAGGTCAATTTTGTTCAATATCACAACATCCTGTTACACGAATTTGACATGTAGTTATTCGGATACTGGAGTTATGAATTCTAACTGCAGCTGCAAGGATAAAAAAAAAGGAAACTCCAAATTCAAGAAGTCAATATCCCAAAAATAAACCATGAAATGACAAAAACAAGAGAGACACGAAGGACAAGTTACCGCAAATGCAATTTGATGAAATGCTTCAGGGAATGAGGAAGAGTCTTTGTGCTCATCAATTTGAACCCTGAAGTTTTTTGCATCAATAACCTGCCAATAGATAACAAAAAATATATTAAAAAAACCAACGTGATATGATATGATATTCTAAATTGTGATCTTAAGAGCAACTAAAGGAAGCCAAGAACAGATAGTTTGCAGAACTTTTAGAGCATTATAAGAATGGGAAATGTAAAAAGGAAGCTGCAGAGCAAGGTTATGCATGTGATCAGCAATAGTGTTTTCTACATCTCACAAAATATGGTTGACAACTGATCAAACAAAAGAAAAAAAAAACAAATGTCACAAGGCTTAACTAACCGTAATAATAGAATCCAGTCTAATTGAGGACTCCAATTGATCGTCTAACCAAAGAACAGAAACAAGTGGAGCAGGATCGGCCAATCCTGTTGTCTCAAGTAATATATGATCCATTCTGCAGGATACCAAATCACTCCAACATGTTAGGACAATTTGCATCATCGTAATTCAAAAGGGTGCTACCAATCCAACTTATAACATTGGACCAATGCAAGAGCACAAAATATATCAAAAAAAGAAAAAATTAAATTGAACTCTACAGCTTCATGCAGACTAGATAAGGCAAGCAACCATCATTAGCAAAAGATAATCGGTCTCCTGTTCATGAATAAGAAGGGTGTTGTGAGCCAAAAACAGGATGCCAACAATTTAGAGCTACAGCCAGGATGTCAATATCAAATCAAATTATATCACCAAATAATTTGGCCATATCAACAGGTAGATAAAAGAACCAAAAAGATACAGAAAGGAGGGCCCAAAATTCTGGAATCCTAGGCCACACTTGAATCCAAGGTATCCTTGCGTAGATAGAAATAACTGTATTTTACCTATCCTTTCTCTGCACAAGCTGCTCAAGCGCTTGAACCAGACTGTGTTTTACAGAGCAACAGACACATCCATTGGCCAGCTCCACCCATTCCTCAACAAGTGCACCACCTTGTCCCTCATTGATCATCGCCCTCTCGACCCCAATTTCCTCTCCAAACTCGTTTAGTATCACGGCAATTCTCTTCCCATGTTGCTCATTCAAAATGTAGTTGACTAACTGAAAGTTCCAAGTCCAACAGAAACCTTTTTAGAGTTCAAAGTCCAATAGAAACTATCAAGTCATTAATCAGCTAATCGAGAAACTGGCTAAGAAACTTAATGTAACACACTAACACTGCATTAATAGATACATAAATGCTACCATGAGAAAGCATAAGGTGAGCTACACCTATGAATCAATTATGTCAGAAAACACTGAACTGAGGATGACAATTTTCAGAGGAGCTGTTGTGGTAAACTAGTAATCCTATAGTTTGTAACCATGATAGGGCACAAAATAGATTAAACCAGGATTAAATTTCGTGAGATTAGAAGTATCCTATCACTTTATCAGCGAGACTTTGTACAGCGAATATTGGGTACCCAGCGATTTGCCTCTGATTCTATGAAGCGCATGCATGCTGACGCGCCTACTTCACCAAACACACAGTGGGGGAGAGGCGGCGGTTAGGCCGTTAGGGTACGGAACAAAATCTCACCGTCGACTTGCCGGCCCCGAGGTAGCCGGTGATGACGGTGACGCCAACTGGCGAGGCGTCTGAGGGAGCTTGCGCCGGAGGGGACGGCACCCGCGGCGGGAGCTTGACGGCGAGAGGGGGGCAGTCATCGTCGACCTCCATGGCAGCGGCGAAGAGCACAGAGAGACGGGAGCGAGGGAAAGCTCGAGAGTCACTGGCCCCGTTTGGCCAGAGGTTAGAGTTAAGTTTTTAACCCAGAACTAGTCCTGAACTAGTTCTAGCTAAAGAGGTGTTTGATCAAGGGTTGGATGGATGGTTAGATTGATATTAAATATACTTTTTTAATTATTAATTAATTTTTCTGTGGGCCCATCGGACTAGGTGTGGCTTAAGTGTGGCTGAGAAGGAAAAATAATAATTTTTCTAGGGGTCCCATCAGAACTAGCCTTAACTATGGATGGTTAGATTGATATTAAATATACTTTTCTAATTATTAATTAATTTTTCTGTGGGCCCATCGGACTAGGTGTGGCTTAAGTGTGGCTGAGGAGGAAAAATAATAATTTTTCTAGGGGTCCCATCAGAACTAGCCCTAACTAACTCCAATAATCACCCCTTGAGAGGGATAGTTTTTTTAGGTAGGCTAACTGCAAAAAACTAGCTCTAGCCCTCCTATTTGACTACTTTTGAGCTAGTTGAGTGTAAACTAGCTCAAACTAGCTCTAGCCCCTTATCAAACAGAGCTACTGTTTTTTCTTCTCTCTCCCTCAAAACGGCTCACCGTCCGATCACCATCCGAAGGCTCTAAGAAAATATTATGAGCCCGGTTATTTGTTGCGGCAGAATCGTCCGGTTTAACACGCTTTCAGGGTGTTTGTCTTACATTAGACACTAAGCGCTCTGAATGTGAGCTAAACCAGATGATTCCGTCGAGTACACTCGACAGAAGAACTCGAACAATCCACATTTTACACCCGGGATCCAATAATAAGTACAAACTTACAATACTTAGTCCATTTTATACAACACAGAGTCTTAGACTACCCGCAGTGGGTACTCTAAAACGATACTCTAAAGCTTTGGAGTATGAATATAGAGTAAAAACTGTTGTACTGGGTACTCTAAAACGATACTCTATCCTTTCTCTCAATCTATATTTAGAGTAGTACAGACTTACTCTATACTCTACAGTGGCGGGTCCCACTAGCTAAACAAAGGGAAAAATGCTATAACTCACAAACCAAAAATCCAAATTAAATTTCGATTGCACCATTAAATTCATCTCAATAAATTCTTCAAAACTAGATCACACATGGATATATTTAGATAAAGTGACAAGTGGATCCCACAGTGGATAGAGTGGATAGAGGATGATATAGAGGATGGATGGGTGCGGGAGAATTGAGTATAGAGGAGAGAATCTGGCTGACTAGGACGTATAGAGGATGAATATAGAGGTCCATGAGTGCGGTTAGTCTATAGAAATAGTTATTACAATGCCAGAGGTTCAAAGTGTGATAAATTAACAGCGAAAATAAAATAACGTCTAGCGGGACGAAATGAGAATCCGTCTGTGCCCACCAGAAGAATCCTCTACACAAGACCTACCTGCTCAAGGTGCACCTGCAACATGGGTAGAAAAAACCCTGAGTACACAATATACTCGCAAGACTTACCCGACTGGAAAACATATTTCCCGACTTTCAAGGATTATGATAGGCTTTATGGCTTGTGAGTTTCTTGTTTACGAAAAGCAGCACCAAGAGTGTGTCCTTAATTCCATAACTTTTAGGAGCCGTATTTTATTCATTAACTAATATTCTATGTAAACACTTATGCTATAATCAAGCAAGGGTTAAGCAAATCAGGACCATTTCTCCATCTTTTCATTGTCAATTCTTACTACGATGTCAGAGTATAGTCAAACCGTACTGTCACACAGAAACAGCGATTCGCGAATCAATGTGTCCAGCTGGGTACCCTGAAAAACACACGCCTCGCTTGTACCCCAAGCACAAGCAAGACTAATCCGTCCCCCTCCTGTCACGGATTTCTAGGTCCCCTTCCAAACTTAGACTCCTAGCTCCCGCACTTGAGGCCCGACCTCAATGCGGTGCTAAGACTTCCACCTACCCCCGCCTCCAATCAGTCGGTCCGGAAAGAGTCGGAGACCATGACAAAAGAGTAACAAGCCTTCCTGCTCCCATAAGTAAGTATGTGCTCAGGATAATAAATCTGTGACTTGACCAAGATCCATGCAACGAATGGTCCTTAATTGACACGGGCAGGGAAATAGCGCAACCCAGTTATGCCCCGTGGCCACAGGACACAACTTGCTACACCCACCAATACCCATACCATATCCCTGTCCGGTCGCCATTCCCTTCTCATCATTTTATCCAGAATGTAATAATAATATTAGTAACTCTCTATTGTGAGTAACGACAGGTTACTTACTCTACCGATGAACCTAAGCAAAGCAACTACGCGATCATGTACTAGTAAGACTCATATATATATATATATATATATATATATATATATATATATATATATATATATATATATATATATATATATATATCGATTACCGGTTTACTACACAGCACTACTAGGGAAACTTAGCTACCCTATCAAACAAGCTATTCGATGGCTATAAAATTACAGCAAGCATCTAATAACAACATGAAGCTACTGTAAAATTTCTAGGGCTAACGCTATCCTAGATTTACCACAAAAATTCCTACAAGATTGGTTGCCTTAATATTCACTACCTTAAGCGTCAATTTAAACGACCTATCAACATCATAGCAACGCATGAAAGGAAAGTACCATTAGATAGATCATGAATTTAGGAACTCAACTAAAGTGGTTTTACGATTTTTGGACATTTACACAAGTTGCTAAAATTTGTCAAAGTTTGGTTCGAAAACTAATTTATAAACCATTGTTTGATTTCCTAGAAAAAGAAACTGAATTCCTCGGCGCGGCCCGCAACCAAGCGAAAGCGGCCCAGCTGCGCGCAGCGCGCGCGCACGCGGCCCACGGCCGGGGAAAGCTTGCGCCCCAGGCGATAATCAAAAACGTCCCTGCGCTTTCAGCAAATCGACCCGCGCTCCTACGTACTGTTCCAAGAGAGCTAGGTAATGCAACAAAGATCCTATAAACTCCTCTTGTTTCCATGACCAGGTCCCTGGTGAAAGGTCTTGATGGCTAGAGGGGAGGTGAATAGCCTAATAAAACTTTCTACAAAAAGTGCTAGACAATTTAATTAGCAATAACAAATAGCGAAAAATGAGTTTTGCCTAGCCTATGGAGTGTTGCAAGCCACCTATCCAAAAGACAATTCTAATATATATATCACTCAACCGCACAAGCCAAACCGCAAGAGGAAAACTAGAAGACTACTCTACTTGAGCTACTAAGCACTAGAGAAAACAACTAAGTACTTGAAATGTAATACAAGAGTAGGGTAAGAAATATTTCACCGATGGGCGATGATTTGAGCCAACCAATCAATAATTTCAAGTGATGATATTCAAGATAACCAATCCACTGAGACAAATCAATCACAATCAACGAAGTGAAGACACGATGATTTATCCCGAGGTTCACGTGCTTGCCGGCACGCTAGTCCCCGTTGTGCCCCCTACACCACGTGGTTCAGTGGCTAATCGATATCACATCGAGCCTCTCAAAAGGTGCCACAAGAACCTATCAAATGGCGAGAAGTTCCGACACGAGCAATCCACTAGAGTTGGAATTTGGTGCTCCATCGGGGAACCACAACAATCCCTCACAACAAGCTCGCCGGAGCCGGCCACGAACAATCACCAACACGTGCCGGACTTCCACCGCTGCTCCAAGTCATCTAGGTGGCGGCAACCACCAAGAGAAACAAGAATCCTGCAGCAAATGAACACCCAAGTGCCAACTAGATGCAAACTCACAAGCAAAAGCACTTGAGATCACTCAATCTCGCTTTGATTAGGCAAACAAGCAAGGAAGATGAGTGGGAGGGGATGTGCTCAGCTCAAAGGAGTGCTAGAATGATCAACAAGCCAAGAGATACTCCAAAGAGCCAGACAACACGTATTTATAGACGTACCCCTTCGAATAGAGCCATTAGACACTTAATTCTGCTGCAGTCACGCTGGTCAAACTGACCGAACGCGCTGGTCCCGTAACTGACCGGACGCGCTGGTCAAGCCGAGCAGCGCTCCAGCGAGTCAGCGACCGGATGCGCTGCTAGATGAACCGGACGCCACGGTGCCAGTGTCTGGTTTGAGTCCAGTAAGCACCCACAATGACCGGACGCGTCCGGTCAGTGCTCAGCGTTTGCGCGTGTCTTGGTATTCTGATCAGACACGGTGGCGCGTCCGGTCACGATCGACCGGACGCGTCCGGTCAAACAGAGACCACGTCCGGTCACCTCTGTGACCTCCGTTCGCCTCCGTTTCTTCGTGTCTGGCGCAGTGGAAAATAGACATTTCAGTTCCCAAAAGCGTTGAATCTCGCTTTGCAAGCTCGGCAGGAGAGAGAGGAACCCAAACCCCTCTCTACCGCTCAAACTCCACCGCCTTCGCAAATGTGCTAACATCATCAAGTGTACATCATCATGTGCATGTGTGTTAGCATTTTCACAATCATTTTTGAGGCGTTAAGTTAGCTCTCCACTAGATCTACATGCATATGCAAATGAATCTTCATCTAGTGGCACTTAAGTGATTAATAGCCCCGGAAATTCCCCTCTTTATAGTACGACTATCGATCCTAAGCCATCCACATCCTCTATGGTGTCTTGGATGCAAAATGGAAAACCCTATTTTATACCTTTGCCTTCAGCTCCACGAATTGGCTTTGCACCTTCATTCAACTCCATCATGGCAAGCACTTAATCACATCACCATTGCTTGTCCTTGCTTCACCATGTCATTGCACCAACCACATCATAGCTACACACATTCTTATGCATATGTGGTTAGTACTTAGGCATTGTCACTAATTGCCAACACCAAACATAGGACTTTCACCTGGCCACCCCTACGCTCGCCGGCGCGACGGCACGGGCACAGGTCCACCGCCCTGAGCAACCGGAAACCCCCCCCGACACCACTAGGAGGCCGACACTCACCTACAGGGTGACGCGTAGCTTCAGGAAGCGGTTGGACGAGCCGGGACGTAGCAGGGCGGCTCCTCCACGATGACGGACAACCTGTGACGGCGACATCCCCGTTCCGGTGAGCTACGGGCTTACAGGAAACAGTAGAAACAGCGGTGAGCACCAGCGACTCACCACGAAGCTACCCAAGACGATGGTTAGGTTGGAGACGGTCGGAGCTGTGATGGCCACGTGCGCCCGAGCGACTTGGCGGCGCACCGCGACGGCACGGCCGCGCCAACGCCGACTAGGCAGCGATAGGGACTCTAGGGTGGTGCGCAGGGAGGGGCGGGGGTTGTAGCGAAGCTATCGGTGCAACCGATAGGGCTCTAGGTGACCCGGTGGTGGACTGACCACGGTGAGGGCGACTCGACCTTAACAGCACGGTGGCGGCAATGCTCCAACACAATCGACGCCGTGCGAGCCTCGGTTACGGCCGTGTGCGGTCCAGTGGGTGGCCCGGTGCCCTAACTCTCCTCCGGTGCGAGCAATTTCATGGAGGGGGCGAGTGCTGCAAGCTACGCTCGACGCGCTCGGTTGACCCAGCAACAGAGTAGGGAGGAGGAAAAGCGGGAGGGGTCCAGCTGGCAACTGGCTCCCATGCGAACGCTGCGCGGCCGGGGAGCGTACGCGCGCGAGCGGTGGGGTTGCGTGGTGTGTGCGGCAGCGGCAGCGCCCGGCTGGGCAGCAGCGTGCTATGCCAAGGTGCCGATGCGACGCGAGATGACGGCGCCACAGTGGCCGATGACCGTCCAGTGCACGGGCAGGAAATAGCGACACAGTGCGAGGCCGACAGTAGCTACAGTAGGTCCTGGCGATCGGCAACACGCCAGAGACAGCAGGGCAGAGCAGCAGCGACGCGAAGTAATACAACGGCGGCAGGCCGCCGCGATGGGGTCGAGTGGCAGGGAGGGCAGCGAGGCGACGGGGCGGCCGCAAGGGCCCACGCAGCAGCCGCCAGTAGCGGTCGGCCGAGATCGACGACGACAGCACCTCCTCCCACGCGTGACCCGGCCGAGCACGCTACGGCAAGGGCAGAGCACGGTGACCACGCACGTGCACAAATTTTAAAGCATCCACCCCGGCTAAAACGGCTCGAACCCGACACGACCACCTGCACCGTGCGTAAGAAGGTACTAAAGACTACCTGCTAGGGCTAAGACTCAACACTAGCTACTAACAATTTCATGTAGAACACCACCACGAACGCAAGCTCGTCACACCGCTGTCGAGGTCGAAAAAACAGCTAAGTCCCTAAATGAACCCTAACTTAGTTTCCATCTCCGAGCTATTAGAAACCCTAGCAAGCATTATTACTTTGTTAAAACCAAAGTTGCATTAACACTTACACACTTTGCACTTCACATTTTATTTAGGGTTCACATATGTGTTTTATAGCATTCTCGTTCGATAAAAATTAGTTTCCAACCTTAGTTGATACAATCCGGTTATTACGTCAAATTTCCAATTAACATTTTTATTGACTATTTAGGATTACCAAATGATCCTACACACTTCAACATTAAGCAACAACAAAAGAATTGATGCTCATGCCATGCTTAGATGCATTGAAACACGCGGTAACACCAAGGGTGTTGCATTTGTGCGTCTATAAAATTCTAAATCGAGGGGCATTTTTTCAACTTTAGCGAAAAGAAAGATGATGTTTTGTTTGTTATGTGATGTGATGGTCGCCATGGCATCATTTCTCAAGCGAGCTTCTCGAGGAGCCGTAGTACTCGATCCCTACGTGTCAAAATTAAAGTCATGTAACATTTTATGCAGATCAAACTTTCCTAAGTTTGAATTTGTTTATAAAAAATATTAGCAACTCTACAAAAGCTTATCATGAAAATATATTCAATAATTAATCTAATAATAAATCATCTGACTCCTAGAAAAATGAGAATGATACCCTTTGTTAGATGGAGGAAGTTGGGCTTTACTCAAGAAGCTACCAGCCGAAATCTCTCAAGAAATCATTGGCCTAAGCTATTAGTAATTCCTTCACATTTCTGTATTTTTTCGCACTTTCAATAGTTATGCCCAATCAAAATGCTAACGCTTGATTGCGCATGTATTTAGGCAGCTCCCACACTCAAATTTTGCTCTTCTATCACTTTATTAATGACCATCTTCAGAACTAGAAAACGATAAAACATGAAAGTAATGCATCACCTCCTAGTATTTGAGATCTCCCATTTTCTTGAAGTGATCTACTACAGCAGCATTGATAACTCTCAACATTTTTCTCTTTCTCCACATAACAAATGAGACTATTACTTATGTACTGATCACCCATATACGGTTGCGCAAAGATGTTTTCACTATCTTTATGCCTGGAAAGAGCCTCTCAACTGTAGCTATGGCGACGGGCAATACTACTAGCTTCAATAGCCGATAAACCAAAGGATAGGTAAGATGTTTCCTTGTGTCCACCATTGCACATTATTCCAGAGAATCTAAGTGAGAAAAAAACAAATATTTCATTTGATCAAAGATTCAAAGATGCAGAAGCTTACTCGACATGAGCTTCGGCGACTTGGCGATGTGCCGAGCGACTTAGCGATGAGCTCCGGCAGTCCGGCGCGGCAATCCGGTGGCCGTGATCTGTGAGCCGTGAGCGGTGTTTTTTCCCCTCGCGATGGTCGCAATTTTGGGCAGGCGAAGCGACACCTCGCCCTCTCCGGCATAGTCGTCGTAGAGTTACAGTCGCAGTCAAAGCTTGTACGCGAAGGAAACGATGCGTCGTCATGCGTTCAACATTTAGTCTATTTCCTACACATCCTAGCTGGGCTGGCCGCTCGTCAAGATTGGCCAGCTTGTGGCCTTTGAACGCATCACACATCGATTTACGGTGGTGCACATGTTTGGCTCAGGGTGGTGCACAAAGAGGTAAAATTTATTTCCTGTTAACTTGTATTTTGATTTTACCCTGGTGCCGGTGCACTCGGGTCACCCCACGTAGCTTCACCGTGGCTGTGTTGATGGTTGCAAGCAAACAGCTATTGTTCAAAGGAGCATTTCAGTTGTCTTTCCCAACTTTTTCCTGCCAGTATATTTTTTGAAAGGAGAAACGTTGCTTTTCTACAAGCTGAAGGCTCTGATTTCGCCTCTTTCAATGAGGATACCCTACCAGTACCTAATTACCTTGGTCAGCTATATTTTTTTTTGAAAGGCGGCAAAAGATTTTGCCGGATTTTTATTAGACGAGAAAAAGAGAAACAAAATTACAAAGAGTTACTTACAGAAAACTAGAAAAGACATAAACACAGAAACCACAACTTACTTGGCCCGCAGGCCACCCACCCAACTGAGATTGGTCAGCTATATTCACTGATTATTTAACCCTTTTTGTATGTTTTGCATCACTCATCACATACTCTCATCTTCTTAGGTAACCAAGCTTCTGGATATGCTAATCCCAACCAATTTAAGGGCTTTTATATTTCTTTAACCACCCTGACGACAGTGCACTGAAAAGCAAGTAGTAGCATATACTCGTTGAGAGCAACATTTGCTACTAGTACAGTACTAGAGTAGAGACACAGAGGCATGATTTGTCTTCGGGGCATGTAAAAAAGCAGTAGCCTTTCCTTGAAGAGTGCAACCAAAGCTTGGCTGGTGTGATCTTTTGCTCACTATCCAATCAACCCGGGCAATTATTGCATTCTTGAATTCACTCATATATAGGGAACACCAACTTTGCGTCTGCCACCAGTCCAGCATCATCATCTAGTAATAATATGCCGAGTTAATGAGTTAGTATTAGCGACCTTCGGCACCTCTGATGGCAGTAAAGAAAAAGAAGAAGAAACAAATAAAGAACATAGCCACAAAAGTCAAAATGGTTAGCCACAATTTATGGCATTTTGCAGCTAGTGGTTGCTGACTAATCCGGTCACAAGCACCAAATTAGAGCCCCTATCTTTGAGACCCCTCTCGCCCGGCTAATTTTAGCGGCATTGTACTGACCGCTGAAGCAGGCAGATCTGGATCTGTCGTGGCTGCTAAAGAAAGGTTGGTTTAAGTGGTTACAAGGCAACAGAGCAATGGCTCCGTGTGCAGTGGTGAGAGGTGTCTGGTTTGGTTGGGCACACATTTGTGGGAACCACTAACATAAGTTGCCTGCACACCATGACACCAATGCCCTCTCATGGCTTTGTTTATGGATGAGTATGTATATGTATATATCTCTTCCCATTGTCTCCGCAAGCAAGTCATTACCCAGAGATGATAAATATTCCTCTGCAAGTATATATATACATATGCATATCCTTCTCGTCGCAAGTTGGAGTGTGACCTGGGCCTTTGTCAAGATGCAAGAAGAGCTTGTGACAGCTCATTTCTTTCTAGGCTTTGGCTTGTGGGTTGTGGCACCTGCTATTCCAAGGATGTCATGCATGGACCGCTAGTTTTGAGGTTAAACAAACTCTGGTGTTGTTGTAGGCTTGTAGCCTAGGGACATCATTGCTGATCAAAAAAGATCTTGCAGTTTGTTTCGGAGTGAAATTGGAGTAAAAAGTAGTGCAATATAAAATGCCCTGTTGATTGAGGGTGACCAATTCATGTCAATGCTAATGGAGACTAAGAAATTGCACGGTCAAGAACTATATCCAACATCTCCTCTTACAGCTAATTGGAAGACAAATGGAAGCTAACTAGCAAATCGACTAATTATGCCCTTATGCTCTTTTGATCCACAATGGTATTCTGCAATATTATTTTCTGCAAGCACCCGGAAGACAGTCATGACCATGCGTGTACCACTGCTAGAAAGTACAATGCAGACTCTTGCTTGAAGCACATCAGCTTGGGTCTGCACTATGCAGAATCAAAGCCATCAATCACAGACTGCACACCGATTGGCTCTGCTATACAATATAGTAACTGTGGTCAAAATGAGACCATCGCCCAATCTTTCGCACCATAAAGAAAAGAGAAGCCTTGCTCGACTTGTGGGTTACCAGCATCGAGAGCTCCACCTAATAGGATAGGACGGGGAAGAAGACCGGCATATGGCCGTGCGTGGTCCCATCCGATTGGCACCCATAAAAAGAGGTGCTTGGAGATCGCCATCGCATCTGCTTCTCAAAAAAACCGTAACCATCAAGCGTCACAAGAGTTGCTTGCATCTCGGCAATCGTATAGCAATTATAAAGATGCATTGCATGGTATTCATACAGTATATATACGCGCGCGCGCGCTTCATTCTGCACAATGGATATGGACCTATGGAACATTGTTCTCTGACTCTCTGATGTGCTAGTTTACTGAACTGAAGCAAGGAATGTGCTACTAGCCTACTACACAGATGTGACCTGAACAAACGCGCCATGAGCACAGCTGGTAACACCTCCGGTCCAAACAAGAGAAGGCTTAAACTCCTGCTGGATGCATGCGAACTCTGTGCTCTGGAATTGAGGACTATAGAATTTCGGCAGCCGGCAGGAGTTGCAGCAATGAGCAAGTGACCTGTGTGCCTCCTAAAGCAAAGCTAGTTCAACGAAGCCGAGCAAGAAAGAGACATGAGCAACACAACAATCGCGTGAGCTGTCTGTGCGTCTCTACTCTCTAGAGGGAGAAACAGAAGGGAGAGAAAGATGGCATGATTACGATTTTTAAATCTTTAGTGAGGGAAACATAAACTATATCGGAGCAGGCTTGCTAAAGCAACAAAGAAGACAGTAGAAGAGAGGAGAGTGGGGACGAGAGAGAGAGAGAGAGACCGGAACGGTGAGTGAGAAGACTTGTCCAGTGTTCTGGTGGACAAGTGAACAACCCCTCTGCACACTGCACTGACTGATCCCACATGCCATCATACACATGCATGCCAAATCTCTTTCTTCAGCAGTACCTATTGTTGCATAAAGATTTGCTGTTCCACTGTCCTAACCAATCATTTTGTCACTAAGACTACATAGTTTGCAGCTCCTGAGCTTCCATCACTGTACTCGTCTCGTCGGCCCCTCCCTTGCTTGAAGCTGCTGCTCCCCTGCTGTTTCAGTTGGCTCACATACTCGATACCTCCATTGATCTAGCTTGCACAACACATTATAATCTTTATGCACAATTTGCGTTGCTTTGCTGTCTGTCAGAGAGAGGTGCAGTACAGTACTCTTGTTGCTTGCTTCTCTCTCTGGTATGAAGTGAACCGTAGCAATAGCATGCAGAGCCACCAACCAGTAGCATGACAGTACCGTAGTACACTGAGCATGCAGCGGCTGAAGCAATTGGTTACTTTGAGGCAACAATTACCTCAGGTTGGTGAGCAAAAGTAGGAGCAGAGCAAAGGCTAGCATTGACTCAGAAATTCACGGGGAATTGCTAATGAACTTGAGCAAGCAGATGGCAAAGTTAAAAATAACAAACTGACCGAGTAAGCAGATGGATGGCTTTCGAGCTAATCTTAGCATCCGCTAAACTGAACCAGCTCGGCTACTCGAGCTCAGAATATCATCATAGGCAGGCTTATTGATCTAGTGCCCTGAAGAACAGAAATGCTAAAGATAAAAAAAAACATTAAGTAACCTGGGAGAAAACTCGAACTCTTCTTCTTAATCTTCCTCCTCCTTCAAGATTCCCTTAAGCTTGGAAAAAATGAATTGAATTGAATCAAACTGTACAGAGCCCCCATTGATCGCTTGCGGATCAAGCTTGGTTCAGTACAGCCATCGCAGCCGAGCTTCAAGCCTCCTCCGGTGCAGCCGGTGGGAAGTTGAGATCAAGGAACCCGTCCGCGGCTGCTGAATGCTGCTCCTGGTGGTCCGCGCCGGCGCCGTTGACGTAGTACAGCTCGACGTCGTCGGACTCGGAGGGCATCAGATGCGACCGCTTGTGCCAGCCGAGAGCCTGCCCCGACGCGAACAACCTGAAGCAGACCGCGCACTCGAACTTCTCCACGGCCGCGTCGGCCACCGCCTCGTCGTCCTTGGACTTGCCGAAGCCGATGACCACCGAGTCCGGCGACGCGGAGGGGGACAGTGTGTTGAACGACGCGTACATCTCGGTGCTTGGCTCCGGCGTGGAGGACGCGGCGGCGGGGGTGACCTTGGGGGAGCTGCAGCTGGCGTTGATCCGCTTGTGGCTCGCGCGGTGGCCGCCGAGAGCCTGGTACGAGCTGAACACTTTGCCGCACCCCGGGCACTCGTACCGGGTCCGCTTCGGCGCCACGAGATCGCGACGCTGCTTCGGGGAGCCTCGCTTCCTCCTCTTGGCGACGCGTCCCTTGATCTTGGCGTCGGCGGACTGGTGCAGAGCGGAGTCGTCGTCGGAATTGTAAGCGTAGCCGCTCCTTGGGAGGCCCGCCTGCTTCTCCGCGCTCTCAAAAGGCTCCTCTTTGGCCGGCGAGCTCCACATGCCGGTGTCGCGCGAGAGCATCAGCAGGCAGAGCGCGACGTCTTCCGGCTCCTTCTCGAACCCGCTCAGCATCGGCGGCGGCGGCGGCACGGGGGCAGGAGCCGCCACGCGCATCGTTCGGCGCCTCCGCCTAGGGGGCGCGGACAGCACCGTCAGAGCCGCCGGCGCCGCCGCCACAGGCGCCTCTATCGGCGTCACCATCTCTGTTTCCTCTGCTTCCGCCTCCTCTGGGACTGGGACGAATTCCTCCTCTTCCACGTCCACATCATGCTCGTCGTCGCCATACCGGCCGCCGGACGCATGGCTCCGCATGTGCCCGAACAGAGACCTCCACGACGAGAACAGCTTCCCGCACTCCCGGCACGCCTTGTGCTGCTCTCCATCGCCATCGCCAACGCCATGGCCACCATCCTCATCGTCGTTGGCGAAGTCCGATAGCCGCCGGGTCTTCCTGGGATTCTCCCTCAGCCCGTACCCGACCACTCCATTGCAGCTCCGGCCACCGTTCGGCGAAGCACGCCTCAGTTCGTCGTCGGCGTGAACCTCCATCGCCGCCTCGACGAGCGAGATGTGCGATCTCATGTGTCCTCCGAGCGACCGGCCGCACAGGAAGCTTTTCCCGCAGACCTTGCATCCATGCCTCGCCGCCGCAGCAAGCTCCACGACATCCATCACGAAGCAAGAAACTGTGGGATCGATTCGGGATCGAGGATCAAGAAACCGACCTGGAGGCCATCAGGATGCGATCGGAAGGAGGATCCGCGGCGCGTCGAGCGTCGGAGATCTGGGAGAGGGAGGAGGAAGAGCAAGCTCGAGGCTAGCAGAGTGCTGAAGGAGTAAGAGGGGAGGAAAGGTAGGGTGGTGTGGTTAAGCGGGATGGCGGAGGTCGTGATCTGCTCGGAGGTTTTGTTGGGGCGACGGGTGCGGTTGGGGCCCTGGGGGGAGGAGAAATCCATGCATGGAAGCAAAGTTAAAAACCGATAGGAGAGAGAAGAGAACCACATGGGCCCTGCAATGGAGACAGAAGGTAGGTTACTTTAGAAGAGAAAAGGGCCTCCAACGTGGAGGGCTAAAACATCATAGTTTGATGACGTGTTAAATCTACAAGGACGACACGTGGCCCTGTGGCGGTATCACAGCGTTTATAGTGTAAGCCACAGGGTTTTTCTTAGGCAATTGTAGCGGCACTGTTACGTGTATCCAAATTGTTGGGAACCATGGTATGTTTTTTTTGGCACGATAACAGCTTTTGTGGTAACTCTATACATGCCACAAGTAAATTTGGTCTATATATAGATGGATTGACCAATAACTTCTTAGAGGACCTTAATTTCTATGAGGTACTATTTCTTCTCTAGAGATAGCATGGTGTAATAAGCTAAATTGTCATAGTCACATTCTATTACAATATATCCTATAATTTATAGCATTTTAAATGTAAAAAAATAGGCATATAAAATATTTTGACATAATGTTTATGTCAGTGTCACGTTAGCATGATGTTCAACAAAGGGATTCAAAAGACAAGAGCTAGATCAATTAGCTCAATCCATGTGAGAGATTACCAAGCTGAGACCCCTACTATGGGGGAAAAACATACGCCCCACGTGATCCTAAGCTCTCTTCTTGTGCATCGGGTTTCAAAGTTGGAAACCAAGGATCCAATCTCCCCCCTTAGGCTTTATTTGGCTACACACAAATCCACCCAATCCATTTGGTTTGGGAGGTGCAGCCAAACAAGCCCTTAGGTAAGAGGAGAGAGAGTCTCGTGCAAAACGTTAGAGCTAGCCTTTCTATATCGGAGGTTTGGTGTGCATTTGAGTATGCTTTGCACTCACGTCATGGTATTGTGTAATGTTGGTATAATGCTATCAAATCATACCTATTCTATGCTCTGGTACTCTCTAACGCTTCCTAGTGTGTCTGTGTCGATGAAATATGGTCGGCAGTCTACCGAGGGGTATGCCCACGGTAGTAGATGAATCGGCGGAGGTGCGCGAGATACGAACTAGATGGTGACACAGGCACAGAGACAACGATTTAGACAGGTTTTTACCGTCAAGTCGACGTAATACCCTACATCATGTGTCTTTGGTGGATTGTATATTATAATGAGGATATCTGGGCAATGCCGACAAGGGGACCCTACCCCTCCTTATATACGCTGGAGGGGTAGGGTTATAAGAAAAGTATCTTAGTCGGTTATATGGTATGGTTATATACGCTGGAGGGGTAGGGTTATAAGAAAAGTATCTTAGTCGGTTATATGGTATGTATTCTATCTGGATTTCAATATCTATAAGAGTCCTAATAAATCATATTTTCTAGATGCCTTGCGGTGTACGTCGACCAGTGCCGTGCACTGCTAAGTTTTGATATCATGGGCTGGACCGTCCCTGATGGTGCGGCCTACATCCCTTGCCGTGGGCACCTGGGGTTATACCCCCCACAATCTGCAACTATGTCTCCGCTCCGACAATACCGCTCCCTCCCCGCCCCAGCGGCTCCTCCTTTACGTGCCCTTGTCCTCAACACCCTCTTTCCGCAGGGGTGACCATGAGTCTATGCCCCCACCCCTCCACCCTCGACGCCGACACACGGAGGCACAAAGGACGATGCATGTTGTGAAGTAGAGAAAGCCAGAAAAGGCGTCTCCGTGGATGCATAAGAGAAATGGAGAAGAAAAGACCTAATGACGAGTGGATCCTATGAATTCAAGGGCTAGGACGTAGTGACAGTCGCTGGAGGTAATGGTCGGATTTAAGTGCTCAAAAAGCAGGGAGAGCTTTTAAACTCCAAGTGAGGACCTAGGGTCTTAGCTTGTTTCAAAAAAAAAAAGACCTAGGGTCAGCAATGCTGGTGTCACCCACCCTTCCATCGCTCGCTACTGTGAAGCGGGAGTGGGGACAGAGAGAAGAGCGTGTCCTGCCGCTGCGTCGCTCGCTGCTCCCTCCACCCACGGCCACGGTGCCGAGTTGCGTGTGCGTGCGCGGCCATGGCATGGGCGCCTTCGCATGGCCACTGGCAGCGCTCGGCACAAGCTGCGGCTGCGTCTCGATCCTTCTCGCAGCCCCGGTCGCCACTAGTGGTCTCCAAACCGTCCGGCCCCGATCGTGCTTTGTGCGGGGAGGGGAGCGGCACGGCCCAGCGGGGAGGCGCGCCCACGTACAGGCACGGAACGCAACATGCTGCTGCTACATGACGTGCTGATCTGCGAGTGGAACGGCTTCTTGCAAGCTGTAACCTGTTAATACGTGTCGATTTTTATATTATCATCAAGATGTATATATTTTTTAAAAAAAACAAAGAAGAAATCAGCAGAGCACTGCCATGTCATTTAAGAACGAAGATAATGCAAGTTCTTACGGAGGCCCGTTCGGCTGGAATTATAAGCCGGCTGAAAAACACTGTTGGTTAATTTTTTTGAGAGAAAAATACTGTTCCGGCTGAAAAAAACAAGTCAAATAAGACGGATTATAAGCCAGATGAACAGAGCCATAGTCATCCTGGTAACTCGGAATCGGAAGTAACAAAACACAGGAAAGCAAAAGAAAGAACCGTTCGGCATTCATATGGTCTACATGCATGCTCATGTTCGGCAAGCATGGCCCAGGCGGTCAGCACTGCGCGGTACTACTCGCCGAAGCTAAGGCCATGTTTAGTTTCCCAATTCTCCCCCAAATTCTACTATGCAAAAAGAAGATTCCCCGTCACATCAAAATGTCGGCAAATGCATGGAGTACTAAATGTTGATGAAATCAAAAACTAATTGTACAGTTTTGTTGTACTTTGCGAGACGAACATTTTAAGCCTAGTTAGTCAAAATTTGAATAATTTTTACCAAATACAAACGAAATGCTACAGGAATTCTGATACAGTGTTTTTCACCCCTATTCGCCGAACTAAACGAGGCCTAAGCGTGTGTGACTAGGGGCTAACATTCTTAGCGGTTGCAGTACAAATAAAGTGATTCATATAAATTAAAAATTACAAAGACTACTATTCACACAATGCAAATTATCATTATTTGTGGTTTGTAAAGAAATATTTTCCTTTCATAGCATGGATCATCTTCTCTCTCCCTATATATATATATATATATATATATATATATATATATATATATATATATATATATATATATATATATATATATATATATATATATAAAACAAGTTTAAAACACCTATTTTTTTATCGATCCTCTTAGGGCTACGGCTCGAAAAAAAAAAGCTTTGGGGAAGCCCTAAACAGCTAGTCGAGCTGACGGGGGAACATCCGGCTTTGTTCGTGCAGCTGCTGCTCAGGCCATGCAAAAGCACCGGTCTTCCCCGTCAGGTGCCGTCGTTTTCCCCGCGCCTTTTCTGGCAGCTGCAGCATCCAGCATCAATGCATCGCTTGTGCTTTGCTTACAGGGTCCTGCACGCGGAATCGCTTGCTGAAATTCAGAGTCCTCGCATGGTTATGTACGGCCGGGCCATCAAGCGATTCAACAGCTTAGCCGAAATTCGAGTAGTACTGAGAAATACGAAGACGGGGAAGGAATTCAATGAGCATAAATATAGGGCCGAAATTTCATCTGAGCCAGAAATGGAACAGGGGGCAAAACCGGAACTCGAGCAAAGCTGTCGATGGGCCGCAGTTTCTTTGGGTCGGGAATAGCTTTAGGGCCAGTTTAGGCTCTACATGAGCTTTGTTTTATCGATTGGCGGGGTGTTAGGGTCCGACGCTCGGACCGTAACCCGGCGCCGGCACCTTCCCGCCCACCCGGCACTGATGCACCGACGCTCGCAACGCTCGGCACCGACTACAATTATTTTTTTCCACGCTCGCAACGATTATTTGTTCCAGCACCGATTACAATTATTTTTTTATTATTTTCCACGATTACTTTTTTTTTATTTTTTCCTCACGATGATTTTTTCCACGCTCACAACAATTATTTATTCCGGCACTGACTACAATTTTTTTTATTTTTTCCGTGATTATTTTTTTTATTTTTTTTCGCGCTCATGACACCGATTATTTTTTCCTACGCTCGCAACTTTTCCATGCCTTTCTCCAGGAAAGAAAATTACATTTACAAAATAGTAAAAATGCAAGGGTTTGAGCCCAAGACCCCATAGTTTAGGATGCAATTACCCTATCACTACAACACATTAATGTTTGTGATAGATACAGAATAGTTGAATTATTAAACCATATAAAGTCACAAAAATATATCATACACCCTCATAAATACTATATAAATACTAAAAAATAATCATAGAACTTTAAAATTAATATGTACATCCAAAAATATATCATACAACATCGCATGTGTGCCATGTGAACATTCAAAAAAAAATACAACATAGAACATCATATCTATACCCTGTGACCATCAGAAAAATACATCTAGAACATCACATCTATACTATGCGAACATCACAAAATATAACACAGAACATTACATATATATATACTTTGTGAACGTCACAAAAAAATCGTAGAACATCACATGTATACTATGAGAACATCACATGTATACTACGCGAACATCACAAAATACATCATAAAACACCATATGTATACTATGAGAACATCGCATATATACCACATGAACATCACAAAAATATATCATAGAAAATCACATATATATACCAGGTGGACATAAAAAACATCACAGAATATCACATGTATACTAAATGAACATCACAAGAAACATCATAGAACATGACATTATATACCACATGAACATCATAAAATACATATAAAACATCACATCTATATTATATGAACATAACATGTCATGGAATATAGAAAATAAAAATTAAACATGAAAAAAATAAATAAGGTAAAATAGAAAATAAAAAATAAAAAGTCTATAGAAAACATAAAGATAAAAGGGAAAAGGAGAAATAAATAAATACTTAATGAATAAAATATAAAAATAAAATAAAATAAAACAAACATAATAATTAGTTATAGTAAAAGCAAAAAAGAAATAAATAAATAAAAATATAAGAAATAAAAAGAATAATGAAAAATCACATGAAACAAAAAATAAACAAAAATAAAAAATGAAGAAAGGAAATAAAAAATAATAAGAATAGGAAAGAAAAAAAGAAAACAAAAAAGAGAAAAAATAAATATAAGAAAAGTAATTAAAAAATAATAAAATCACATAAAACAAAAAATAAATATAAATAGAAAATAAAGCACAAAATAGAAAAGAAAAATAAAGAAATAAAATAAAAATAAAAAAAAGAAAAGAAAAGAAAAGAAAAGGAAAAGAAATGAAAAGGATAAGAAAAAAATAAAACAGAAACTAACGTAACTTCCGTGGCTTCCGCAATTCCGCCGCTCCGTAGTTCCCGCGCAGCTTCCTCGGGTCCGTCGTTCCCGCGCATTCCAATTTCCCACGCACGTCTGTTCGGCGGAGGGTCGGGTCCGAGCGTTCGAACCCGATGAATCCAGCCCAAACTGGCTTCAGAGTAAACACGGCCCATCCATCGGAACAGACCTCATCTTTCGCCTACAAAACCTCGCCCCACAAGCCCTACCCGCGCCGCCGCCGCCCCACCGTCCACCGGCGTCGCGACGCGCTCTCGCAGCAGCCATGGCTGTTGGCAAGAATAAGCGTATCTCCAAGAGCTGTATGTGGAAGTGAGATGGGACCTTTGTAGGTTTTTACAATTGGTGTAGGTGGGAGTCATGTGGTCTATGTCCATGCATTGTATGGTTTGACTTGTATGTTGACTCAATTCTCGTGAAATTATACCAGCTACCAAGTTTGTATGGATTTTTATACGATACATTTGATTTAGATATCGTTCCTGATATACAGTAGTATCACAAGACCTCTGCTGTGTAGAATTTTGCCCAGTAGGATGGGGTGAATGGTGATTGTAGGTTTTCAGGTTTAGATATAGGTTGCAACTTGGAAGCATTAATATAGAATTCTTTGGTGTTTATATAAATCACCTTCTTCATGCCTGATGCCCTGATGTGTTTTTTGATTAACTATTTGTAGCATGTTAGTATAAGTTGGGCTGAAGGCCATAAGCTTCTTTTCTTTTAAATGCTGCTGATTATGCACTGATTGGATTGGTTTCTATATGCATCACTATACTGGTAGAGAATCGATACTTGTGATATTATTTGGTTACAGAACTTTACCAAGCCTTTTTCTTGCCTTCTTAAGAATTAAGATATAGATCATCTGTCATTTTTTTTTGGAACAGCACCACCTTGGCGCAGCCTTCCATGAGGCCTGGTGCGGTGCGGCGGTTCGAAACCCCGCCGGCTACTTCCCACCCTTGGCAGCTTGCCACTGGCCCATCCAGTGATATGTCATTTATCTAGGGATGTGTACTTAGCTCAGGAACAGTAATCGTATGCACTTCTTTAAGTTTAGTTCTGTCAGAAATTTTTGTTTAAAATATTCAATTTAAATTTGTATGTGATATTATTGTTCCCTCTATCTGAAATCATTTTGTTCTCAGATTGCCTCTGAGGGTCTTAAGCACAGAGTGTTTGAGGTCTCCTTTGCTGATCTCCAGAGTGATGAAGACCAGGCATACAGGAAGATCAGGCTTCGCGCAGAAGATGTACAAGGGAGAAATGTTCTCACAAACTTCTGGGTAATGATCTCTGGTTTAGTTCACACAGTTACCAGGCTTATGTTCTATATTATGTCTCTAACCATCTTGTCATCTTGTTAGGGAATGACCTTCACCACAGACAAGCTCCGTTCACTGGTGAAGAAGTGGCAGACGCTTATTGAGGCTCAAGTCGATGTCAAGTCCACTGATAACAACATGCTGCGGCTGTTCTGCATTGGGTTCACCAAGAGGCGGCCCAATCAAGTGAAGCGCACTTGCTATGCTCAGGCAAGCCAAATCAGACAGGTAAGAGTTCTGGAGATATCTCATGTTTATAAAGAGGCTTGAAATTCTCTTAGCTTGCCTGCTGTCTTGTTACATTGATACCATTTATGTTTGCAGATTCGACGGAAGATGACTGAAATCATGAGCAACCAAGCTTCTTCTTGTGATCTTAAAGAGCTCGTGTCCAAGTTCATCCCTGAGGTCACTGGAAAGAAAATTGAGAAAGCCACCTCTAGCATCTTTCCTTTACAGAATGTCTACATCCGCAAGGTGAAGATCCTGAAGGCGCCAAAATTTGACATTGGAAAACTAATGGAGGTAACTACTTGAAGCAAAGTTTCTGTGTTACAGTAGTTTAGCATTGTGCCTTTTTTTTTAATCTGATAATGTTGTGTGACTCCCAGGTGCATGGTGACTACGCCAAGGAGGATGCTGGTGTTCAGATGGAAAGGCCCGCTGAAGGCGACTTGGCAATGTGGGGACAAGAGGTTGCTGCATCCGAGTGATAGTATGATAGTATTGCTGTTTATATGTTTATAGGCTTAAGTGAGAATGTGAGATGGATTTCCCATTTAAAGCTGCTGTGTTACATTGAAACACTTTTTTTTTGTCGAGATCTGGATCTGTGGCGGCTTTATTTTTGCTTGAAAGTTGAATGTTTCCTTGCTATGCCAGGTTGATCTGTAAGTTATTTGCGCAAGCTTCTGTTTTAGGCACATGCATTTGCAAGCTATTTGCGCAAAGCCGCATACTTACATTACGCTGTAGTAGTCCAGTGGATCCCTTCACGCCGAACAGCGGATACTCGCCGATTCACGCCGAACGGTCGATTAAGAAGGCGACGACAACAATAGCAAAGCGCTGGGGAGGGTATGGGATTCTGCAAATTTTCATCTAATTGCATGGTGTTGGCCCTTTTCAAATTGTGTACATTGTTGTCCTTTTACAAATTTTGTACAAATGATTTTGTCTTAGGCTTGATTCACGTTGTCCTTGTAGAAATGATTGCGAGTGAAAAAATATATGTTATACAAACTTTGGTTGAGTTATGTACATGTTTTGGTTGCTATGCCTGTTAAGATGTGTTTGGTTTGAGGGCAAAATCGATGTGACCCATGGTTTTTTTGAGTAAAGTTGTATGTCGATGGATTCTAGGAGGGACTTATGTGTGCTCCATTTTTTGTTTTTAGGAGGGACTTATGCATGCTCTATTTTTTGTTTTTAAGGAGGGACTTATGCATGCTCCATTTTTGGCTGAACGGATTAGATGAGTCATTTTTATGTTTGGACATATTAGATGAGTCATTTTATGTTAGGTTGGACGGACGAGTGTATGCAAAAAGGATAGTTAGAGTAGTTGTTTGTATTACTTAAAACTAATAATTAGGGCTTGTTGGATCCCATGGTCTAAAGTACTTTAGCTCTTGGGGCTCCAAACTCTAAAGTACCGTCTGAAGTTTAGTCAATTTCATAAAAACTTTAGGTCACGTAAGTAAGTGAGTTAAAGTAGTTTAAAGTTTTGGTCCTCAACTTTAGCCAACTAAAATTTAAACCAAAGAATCCAAGGACTATAACTAATTATACACCAATAAATATGCAGTACCACTAATTTGTCATTATAATCACTAATTTAAAATAAAAATATGTTAACTAGCACTGTTACTATCCTAACCGGCACACAAAACGTGATGTAATCAACATATTAGTACTTATTAAGATTAATATTGCCACAATAATTATTAAGTATAATATATACTTCCTTCATCCAAAAAAGAATTCAATCGCTTGTTGAGATTCATATCTAATTTTTTTTACTAATAATCCTTAATCTATATCTATATCTATAATATTATGTAGCGTTTAGTTGGAGGGCGGGACACTTCATCTTAGTATTCGGTTCTAAGATAGGCAGGGGCAGAGTCATCCTACTTGAAAATATTCCACAAGATCCGAGGATAGTGTAATCCTCTTTCTTTAGTGCCCACTTCCACGACGTCGTTCTCCGTCCGATGCTTGGAGGGGGCATCCAAGTGAAGCCGGCCATCGGCGCGGCCATGGCACAGGGTCGGTTGTGGGCAACCGCAACATCCAAGCGGGCGGGACCGTGGGCGACGGCCATGGCGTGAGCCCGAGCGTGGGCATCCGCAGTCCGCACGCTTCGAGGAGATGCGAAGGTGGGCGGGCGGAGGCAGGCTCAGGCAGGCAGAGATGCACACTCGTGTGGGCCGAGGGTGGGTTTGGAGGCCGCCGACGTCTGGATGAAGAACTCACTCACTCGTGCTCGCATAGTAATGACGTGCTTGGGCCGCACCCCCGGCAGGCTGGGCTGGCATGAGCACGGCCTGATAACGCCCTTGACCCGCTAAGGAATGCCTTTAGCAGGCCAGGCGACACCCCCGCTCCTCGACCATTGGGGGCCTGCAAATCGGCCCGTTGGCCTGCCCCCCACGCCCCCCGTATAAAAGTGGAGGGCAAGCCGGTGCCCCTCCAAACCCTAGCGCACCCCGCCGTCGTTCTCTTCCTGCATCCCCGCCCCATTCCCTAGCGTCGCCCCCCTCGCCGCCGCACGGACGCAGCGACGAGCTCTCGCAGCAGCAATGGCGGTTGGCAAGAATAAGCGTATCTCCAAGGGCAAGAAGGGAGGCAAGAAGAAGACGTGAGTTATCTCGCCCCCACCTTATCCTCTTTCGTCCGCTGATCGGAATCCGGGAATATAACATTCAGAGATGGTCAGATTTTGCTCTTGTGGACCTTTTGGTGCGCAGATGACCATTCATTACGCTGTAACATTATCACGTCACATGATTTCTTTGAGCGAAGACACTAGGCCTGTGATATTGATGTGCCCATTTGTTCAATGCTAAACCTCGGAACTGCTTGATAGTTATGTTTCTTAGTTGTGTCGGGTTGGGTGCAGCAACTTTTGATTGTTGATTACCTGAAGAATTCTTCAGAACTGCTGAATTTTATACATCATTACACCCATTCTAATCTGAAATTGTCCCTCGAATTCACTGCATCTGGCGTCGATATATATTAGCTAATTTCTGATGCTTCTGGCTACTTCAAAATCCTTTTTGGCTGTACTATGAACTGAATGATGCATGGCATTCGTTATCAGCTGTTCTTTGGCCTTCTCTGGCCGGCGCTGTGACCCGTTTTCTTGGTGTGCCGTGTCTCTTGCCTTGCAGCGTGGATCCGTTCAGCAAAAAGGATTGGTATGATATCAAGGCTCCGTCGGTCTTCAGCGTGCGCAACATCGGCAAGACCCTGGTCTCCAGGACACAGGGCACCAAGGTATGCCCGCTCTTCACCTTCTCGCTCTGTTTGGGTATCGTACTGTTGCCTTCGTGTATTGTGGTGAAGTAGTGCTTGATTAGTCGCTGAGATGTATTGCTGAACCTTACCTTATCCATTTGTTAGGGCACTTGTTCAGTCAGGTCAGACCTATTCTTGATCTTGCGCATTGCTCTATAAATTTGTATGCCAGAATGGTTGCACTGATCCATGTATCTTGACTTCACTGCTGTGAAATCATACCAACAACCAAGTGTATATGGCATTTCTATCAATACTTTTTATTTAGACATTGTTCCCAATTTACAGTAGTACTATTTCACTCAGACCTTGGCTGTGTAGTATTTGCTCTGTAAGATGAGACCTCTGTAGGCTCACATTCGTGATTTGTTCATATAATAAGTTGGAAGCCCTAAGATTATTTACACTCTGGTCCGTTTTCTCGATGTATCACTATTCTGGTAATCAATGCCATTGGTTAGGTAGCTTTAAAAATGTTTTATGTTGACTTTCTAAGATTTAGATCATTTGTTGGACCGAATTATTGGAATGTGTACTAGACTTGAGTTGAGGATCAGTAATCTTCGATGACCCTGTTGGTTCCTTTGTAGGTTTATTGGGATCTTCAATTAATCAATTCAAAGTATCTATTTTATCCTTTTTTTGTGATTCCATGACTGCCTGTATCTCAATTTCTTCTGTTTGTTTTCAGATTGCCTCTGAGGGTTTAAAGCACAGAGTATTTGAGGTCTCCTTGGCTGATCTTCAGAGTGATGAAGACCAGGCGTACAGGAAGATCAGACTTCGTGCAGAGGATGTACAAGGGAGAAATGTTCTCACAAACTTCTGGGTAATGATCTCTAGTTCACTTCACACTGTTATGAGACCTATGTTCTATAATATGTCTCTAACCATCATGTCATCTTGTTAGGGTATGAGCTTCACCACCGACAAGCTCCGTTCACTTGTGAAGAAGTGGCAGACGCTTATTGAGGCTCATGTTGATGTCAAGACCACCGATAACTATATGCTGCGGCTGTTCTGCATTGGGTTCACCAAGAGGCGGCCCAATCAAGTGAAGCGCACTTGCTATGCTCAAGCAAGCCAAATCAGACAGGTGACAGTTCTGGAGATATCTCATGTTTTAAAGAGGCTTGAATCTCTCTTAGCTTGTTTGTCTTGTCATATGAACACCATTTCTGTTTTTGTAGATTCGTCGGAAGATGACTGAAATCATGAGCAACCAAGCTTCAACTTGTGATCTGAAAGAGCTCGTGTCCAAGTTCATCCCTGAGGTCATTGGAAAGGAAATCGAGAAAGCCACCTCTAGCATATTCCCCTTGCAAAATGTCTTCATCCGCAAGGTGAAGATCCTGAAAGCACCAAAGTTCGACATTGGAAAGCTCATGGAGGTAACTACTTGAAACAAAGTTTGTCTGTTCATGTAATTTTGTCTGTGGCTTTTCGAGCTAATGCCCTCTGTGATGCCCAGGTCCATGGTGACTATGCCAAGGAGGATGTTGGTGTCAAGATGGACAGGCCTGCTGAAGGCGATGAGGCCATGGGAGGACAGGAGGTTGCTGCAGCTGAGTGATTAGTCTCACTGTTCATGTTTAGTATACGTGATCTCTGTTGAGTTGATGTTAAGATGAACTTCCGAGTCAGAGCTGCCATATTTCCTTGAAACACTTAGAAACACTTTTTTCGAGAGTCCGACATGTGCTGGCTTCGATTCTCCTTGAAAATTTGAAGCATGGGAAATGTTATCTTGCTACCTCAGTTTGATCTCTGAGTTATTTGGGCAAACTGATGTTTTTGGAGCTTGCATTGCGTTATTGCTGCTCTAGGCCGAAGAGCTCGTTCTCTTCCTTTTCTCAAGAGTCAAGCCGAACCGGTTAAGAATCAACAGCATGTTCGCTTGAGATTATCAGTCAAATCAGCCAGCCAGTCAGCAGTGTTTTTCTCTCAAAAAAACTAGCCAGCAGTACGTTCAGCTAGATCAGCTCAAACGAATAGGCCTGAAATTATTTCTTGTTTCAACTCTGCTGCACAGTTTGCTCTATATATCGAACATAATCTGGGTTTGCGTTGATAGGGGATCGAAGACCCTTTTCCTTTCGAGAAACTCTGCCGGGAGCCGCAATGGGCAGATCGGAGAGGTGGCCATGGCCATCGCCCTCATCCTCGTTGTCCAAGCGGCGGCGTGTAAGCACCTGTATCTCGTTCTGGACGACTAGAAGTTTTCATTCATCTTTCTCATGTATAGCTTTGTGACATCATTTATGAAAACCATAAACCAGCCATAAGATATCATTTAACCTTATGTTACAAAGATGACATAAGGGTGAGATTAATATTTATAACACTCTCCCTTGATTGAATCCTTTCTTAAGATCCATGAATGTCTATTTTCCAAAAACCACATGAGAAAAAATGAAGAAATATATATCGATATGCTACTAAAAACTCCTTTAAACCCTATGAGAAAATTTAAGGAGAAAGTATAGCATTTTATGATTATTACCTCATTGTAAACTATTATGAGAAAACCTTTTAAGATAAAACTCAACATAGTTTATATGTCAATTTATGTCTTTGATATTTCTTCTAAAAATCCTTGTGAGGGAAAAATGAGGAATATGACATAGACTTATGTTATTATCGTCTCATTAAAAACTTCATTGAGAAACCTTAAGAGGAAAAACTCATAAAAGAAAAGAGTACGATATGATGTGTCAGACAGAGCTATATCTAGGAGATTTCTCCCCCTGAACCTTGCAAATCCCTAAGTCAACGCATACCAATTCCTTTGACACATTTTTTCAAATGAAGCTGGTAGGGACTTAGTGAATAAATCAGCGAGGTTATCACATGATTTGGTGGGCAAGATATTGATTTCTCCCTCTTGTTGTAATTCATGAGGATAGAACAATTTAGGAGAAATATGCTTGGTAATATTGCTTTTGATATATCATTTATCCATTTATGCAACACAAGCCGCATTATCTTCATAGATAATGGTTGGTGAATCGATAACACCAATACCATAAGACTGTTGTAGGTGGTTGATCATTCTGCGAAGCCATACACATTCTCGTGAAGCCTCATATAGAGCAACTATTTTAGAATAATTTGTAGATGTAGTCACCAAAGTTTGTTTGGATGACTTCCATGAAATGACAGTTTCATTGTGTAAAAACACAAAGTCTGTTTTTGATCTGTCATTATGGGGATCCGATAAATATCCTGCATCAGTGTATCTAATAATATTAGAATTTGGACCTCTTTTGTAGAAAAGTCTAAGATCTCTCATGCCATTTAAATATCTGAGGATACATTTTACTCCCGTCTAATGACGTTTTGTAGGAGCAGCGCTATGTCGGGCTAGCAAGTTCATTGCAAATGCAATATCATGCCTGGTGCAATTTGCAAGATACATGAGAGCTCTGATAGCACTAAGATATGGAACTTGAGGTCCCAAAATATCTTCTCCTTCATCCCGTGGTCTAAATTGGTTAGTTTCCATTTCTAGAGACCGAACAATCATAGGAGTTTTGTTGGGATATGATTTATCTATATTGAATTTCTCTAATACTTTTTGATATAGGCAAATTGATACACAAAAATTCTAGTTGGAAGGTGCTCAAGTTGTAAACCTAAGCAAAATTTGGTTTTACCCAAATCCTTCACTTCAAACTGCATCTTTAGATGATTACGTGCTTCATCAATATCTCATTGGGTGCCAATGATATTCAAATCATCAACATACACTGATATAATACAAAATCCCTTTTGTGAATTTTTGATGAAAACACACGGACAATCATCATTGTTAGAGTATCCTTTTCGCAAAAGGTACTCACTGAGTCGGTTGTACCATATTCTTCCCGATTGTTTTAAGCCATAGAGTGACTTTTGAAGCTTTACACAATACATGTTGCGACTTGCGTTTTGATTCGGTATAGAAATTCCATCTGCATATATATATATATATATATATATATATATATATATATATATATATATATATATATATATATATATATATATATATATATATATATATATATATATATATGAATCAAGTGACCCATAAAGATATGCAGTTACTACGTCCATCAATTGCATAGATAGATGATTTTGTACGGCCAGAGATATAAGATATCAGAATGTTATTCCACTCATAACTGGAGAATATGTTTCATTAAAATCAATGCTGGGTCTCTGCGTGAACCCTTATGCTACAAGCCTCGCTTTGTATCTCACCACTTCATTATTCTCATTCCGTTTCCGGATGAAAACCCATTTGAATCCCACAAGGAAAACTTTTGAAGGTGTAGGCATTGCTTGAGAGAATACCTTCCTTTTGAAAGTGAAGTAATTTCTGCTTGGATTGCCTTTCCATTGATTCCAGTTCGAGCGCGATTTGCACTCTGCCATGGTCTTAAGATCTGAATCGTTTTGGATGAGTTCTGCAATTGCGGAAAAATCAATGTCGACAATTGTAGTCTTTCGGTCATATGATTCTCCAGACTCGAGATAATTTATGGAAATTTCATGTACCCTTTCAAATGCATCATCATTTCCTAAAATGGTTGCATCAGGGCATTCCGATGTCCCAACATCAGTAATTGAGTGCACTGTTGATATAGGATGTGAAGGTTGAACCTCCACAGGGTGTTTCTCAACATGATTTTGAGTTGCATTTACTATTTTGGAAGATTTGATCTTCCTTTTCTTTTGCTTGCTAGGAGCTGCATCTGTAGGAATTGTCTTACATCTCTCCCTCGTACAAGAGAGTTGAGTAGTTTTATTTGGTACCTCTACTCTTGCAGGCACATTTCTTGCAGGATTATATGATTTGGTAACATCCTTATAATCAGTAAATGCATCTGGTGTGTTATTTGCAATGTGTTGCAAATTAATTATCTTCTGAACTTGAAGTTCAGATTCTAAAGTACATGGATCATGGTTGGAGATGACTATTGCATCCCAGTTAATTTCCTGGCATTGTTTATGTGGTATAATTTCTCCCCCCAATGCCGGAAAGTGATCTTCACTAAAGATACAATCAACGTATTGGGCCGTAAATAGATCCCCTGTAAGAGGCTCTAAATATTTTATAATAGACGGTGATTGATATCCCACATAGATTCCCAATTTTCTATGGGGGCCCATAGTGGTACGCTGCGGTGGTGAGATCGGTACGTATGTAGCGCAACCGAATTGTCGCAGATGGAAAATGCTTGGAGGATTTCCACGTACTAGTTGTAGCGGGGAGGTTGTATGATATGCAGTTGGACGCAATTGAATTAAATCAGCAGCGTGTAAAACTGCGTGACCCTAACATGATGTTGGTAGATTGCTATTCTGTAATAATGGTCTTGCAATAAGTTTGATTCTCTTGATGAGAGATTCTGCCAACCCGTTCTGAGTGTGGACATATGGAACAAAGTGCTGAACTTGAATTCCTAAGGCCTTACAATAGTCATTGAAGGCTCAAGAGGAAAATTCAGCGGCATTATCCATTCGAATTGACTGGATTTGATGTTCAGGGTATTGCGCTTTTAGTTTGATAACTTGAGCGATTAATTTTGCAAATGCATGGTTTCGTGTGGAAAGAAGACACACATGAGACCATCGCGTGGATGCGTCTATTAAAACCATAAAATACCTGAATGGTCCAGACAATGATTGGATAGGACCACATATGTCACCTTGAATGCGTTCAAGAAACTTGAGTGGTTCGGCTCGAATTTTGAGATAAGAGGGTCTCAAAATTAATTTCCCAGTAGCACATGCGGTGCACACATAATCTGAGGATTGAGGAAGTTTTGTATTACTTAAATTGTGACCAACAGAATTAGTTATAACTTTCCTCATTATCCCTATGCCAGGGTAACCAAGACGATCATGCCAAGTTTGGAATGCATTAACATTCTGGAAAATTACTTTATACACAACATATTGTACGGGTTTGAGATAAGTATAGTACAATCCAGACGAGAGTGAGGAAACTTTTTCAAGTGTTACTTTGCCATATCCGTTGTTCTTCGTAATGAGAAGGAACTCTTCGTTATTCTCATCACAAGTTTCGATATGGAAACCATTTTTTTGATATCTCTATAACTCAGTAGGATACGAGTTGAATCAGGATACAAGAGTGTATTCTCAATTACCAACGTTGTACCTATTGGGAGTGTAACGGTGGCTCGTCCGGAGCCTACTATTACTGCATCGCGTCCTGCCATTATTAAAACATTTTCTCTATTCTTTGTGAGAGTTTGGAAATATTTTATCTCCCTGAGTATAGAGTTAGTGGTACCGCTATCCACTAGGCACATTTCCTCCTCCATCGGATTGACTCCCGTACAATCTATATTAAATGGAGAATAAATAAATAAATTCTCAATAAAATAAATATAGATTTTATTCATTATTGATATCAAACGTTTATGATTACAATGAAAATATAAAAGGTTTGACGACAAATATAAATTATTACATCATGTGGGCACATGGAAATGAAAGTCTAAAATGACAAGAAGCCTAAGCGTAGACTCCAAACATATCCTCAGAAGTGTATTCTAAGAGCATGTTGTTAACGTCGTCAGCGGTGTCATCAAGCATAGGAGAGGCATTGGTGTTGCTTGGTCCCGCTGCAGCGGAGCATCCTTGGACATTGCCTTGATAATTGAAGTGCACTTTAAATTGTCCACCTTGCTTGGAACGATCTTGATTAGAGTGTCCACGTCTCACGGACTTCAAGTATAATTTCACTAGATGCTTTGGGGTGCGACACTTCTTAGTCGGGTGGTTGTAGCAACCACACCTCTCACAAGTTTTGGACTTGTCTCTGTTGGACTTAGAATTGTCTTTACCCTTGGCACCGCGAGGCTTATTCTGTCTCTTGCGCTTATTCTTAGCATTGAAGGTTTCAGGATTACCATTTTGAATAGCTCCCTTTTGTTTTTTATTATGAGTGTTGGCATGCACTTCAGGCAAAGGCTTATAACCCATAGGGCCCTTATTGGAGTTCCATAGAAGGAGCTCATCGTGCCTTTCTGCTTGAAGCAATGTCTTGATCAACTCAGAATAAATAGTAAAATCCCTTTGACGGTATTGTTGTTGAAGGATCATGTGAGCGGAAAGCATGGTAGACAGTGTCTTCTCAATTTTGTCCGCATCAGATGGTTCATTCTCACAAAATCTTAGCTTAGCGCTAATTTTGTGCACAACATGATTGAATTCACCTACGGATTTGAAATCCTGTATGTGAAGGTGATTCCATTCATGGGTAGCCTCAGGTAAGAGGACTACCTTTTGCTGTTCATACCGCTGCTGAAGAGCCTCCCAGAGAGCACGGGGATCCTCTTCCATCAGATACTCGGCTTTGAGATCTGGATAGATTTGGTTCCGTATGATAAATAAGGCATTATAATTGAAATTATCAACCAAAGGTGCTACACCCTCTTGGGGAGCTGTAATGGCCGAATAGAGTCCGCGCAACGATAGACTGACTTTTAGGTCCAGTGCCCATGTCGTGAGCAAGCTCAGTGAACTCATGGTTCGTCATGATGCCTACAATTATGTGTTGCCATCGATTAAATTAATGAGTTAATAAATCTTAGACATGAATGTAATAAAATATAATATAAATGGTCTTGAATTGCATAGAATGCAAATTAAATTAATCAAATAAAACTTGAATGCAAAAGAAATGGTAAGTGCAATGGAATTGAAAAACAATGTAAAAACAATAGAATGGAAAAACAACGTAAGTACAAATGAAATAAAATAACCACCGTGAGGATGTATGCTGTATTTATTTCAAATTGAAGCCGAAAGTTTTCGGTATAATTATTATATAAAATAGTAAATTGATATGAGCAATTAGATCATTACTATGTGACAGTCAGCGTTTCCCCCTAATGCCACGTGATGCTTAGGCTTGACGAGCGTGGCCTTCACCCTCTATGGAGGGGAGCGAACCTGCACTTTCTCCGTTCGTGAGCCGACGAGCTGATGGTCCATGAGGAACATTAATCCATGTGCGGATGATGCGCGGAGGAGGTGCAACGACGTCGTTGGCGTGTTCCGGCGATGCCGGTGATGGAGGTGGTGCAGCAGGCGTTGGATCAACGCCGGCGTATGCCATGAGACGCGACGGGGCAGACATGCGTGCTGCCATCGTCGGTGGTGGAGTCCGTGGTGGAGGAGGCGTTGGTGTCCTTGTCACGGCGTCGAAGTCCAGGTTCATAGGGCACACCTCGTGTGGTGGACATGGGGCGTAGCCATGCACAGGACATGGCGCTGGTGCCAACAATGGAGATGCCGGTCCTGGACTTTGCGGCGCAGTCGCTTCCGGGATCGCCTCTTCCACGTGGGCATCATAGGGCTGATCCCGAGGAGGAATGAAATCATACGTAGGAGATCGTGTTGAACCATGGGATGGGAAATGTCTAGTCCACAAAGAAGAGAATGGTGAAACTGTAGCATAACCGATTGGAGAATTAGGTAGGCTAAAGGCATGGGAGGGGGCGCCATTCTACCTTGATCAAAGGAGCGCAGCGAGCATTCGTGCTGATAACGTATTACAAGTGGAAAGAATTGCAAGTGACAAGAGAATAGAGCTCAAGACCAAGTTTTCATTTATCTTTCTCATGTACATATACATCTTTGTGACATCAATAATACGGGGGTTATGGAATCCATAAACCAGCCATAAGATGCCATTTAACCTTAGGTTACAAAGATGATATAAGAGTGAGATTAATATTTGTAACACAGGTGACAAGCTGTACGCGGTGACAACTGATGCAGAGAGTCTCCCTCCTTGCAGGTCCTGTCTTGGGCGCGCGACACCGAGGTGGAAAAGCCATGGCGTGGTTCGTCCATGGACTGGTGGGATTGGGTGCTGCCCTTCCGGGGTCAGGCATACTACGATGCGGACCTGGATGGGTTGGGCTTCACCACAAGAGGATCACGTTTGCTGCTGCCCGATTGCTTCCCGGAGCGACACCGCCACAGCGGCCGCTGGATGGCTGGAGTGCATGATGCTCAAAGAGAAGTTGTTCCGCGGCAAGAAGGAGGTGAAACTAGGCCAGCACTAAACCCACCCCTGGAGCAACTAGCCATTTGTATCGTAATATGCTATTTTAGGTATTTTTGAAAGAATCACGGCTCCAACAACTATTCTATCATATTTTTTAAAATAACAAGTCGTCTAACCTACACTTCTTTTTTCTTGGTGACTATCCATCTTGCACTTCTTGCTAGGTAAAAATAGTATGCCGTGAAGGTATCTGCCTTGTGGTGTGCATGCAAATGATGGTAGTACAGGAAATAGGGGAGCGAACCAATCTCAACTTGACATGTCAGCTTTAAAAAATAGATAATGAGAAATTTAGAAAGGCTGTTGCATTACTCTACTTTTTTGGAGGATGTTCTATTTAGAGAATGACTAAATCATAGATTTTAGGCTCTTATTTTATATAATCTCTTGGAGTTGCTCTTACATGCTTGGAAGACTGCAGGTTTTGCCTTGTGGAGAACATTTTGTGTGGTCAGGATTTTCAAGATGGCTCTGTGATCCATGTCACCTTGTTTGGCCTCAAGTATGATCAGAGAGGAGAGCTAAAAACTAAGGTTCGCCGAACCACTAAATCGGTAGATCCTATGCAGTATCCAAGAACATGTTTTCTGTAGAATGACAGGGAAATGGGAAACACCACACACCCAACATGGGGGTGACCTTCATATATATAGCCAATATGGCAGGGTATAACAGGCATGTACATGCTTTACATAGCAGGTGCTAATCACACTGATTTGTGCCGTTGCCTATTATATACTTGGCTAATATACACTTGCCTAATATATCTATCAGCCGCCCGCAGTCGAAGCGTCAGGATTCCGGATGCAGAGACTGGACCGAAATTCTTCAAACAGCTGAACCGGCAACCCCTTTGTCATGATGTCAGCGAACTGAAACCGTGACGGCACATGGAGAACTCGAACCTCGCCGAGAGCCACCTTCTCACGGACGAAGTGGATGTCAATCTCGATGCGCTTGGTACGGCGGTGGTGGACCGGGTTGGCTGTCATGTAGACAGCGCTGACGTTGTCACAGTATACAACTGTGGCAACCTTCAAGGGAACATGAAGTTCCTGAAGGAGTTGACGAAGCCAACAACACTCGGCAACCACGTGAGCAACAGCCCGGTACTCGGCCTCCGCACTGGACCGGGACACCGTGGTCTGCCGTTTTGAAGACCAGGACACCAGACTGTCGCCGAGGAAGACGCAGAAGCCTGATGTAGAGCGGCGGGAGTCTGGGCACCCGGCCCAGTCAGCATCGGAGTATGCAATCAGCTTGTCGACTGGCCCAGTGCCGATGTGGAGACCAGCCGACAGTGTGCCCTTCACATATCGAAGGATGCGCTTGATCAGCGCGAGGTGAGCTTCGCGCGGGTCATGCATGAAGAGGCACACTTGCTGTACAGCATAGGCCAGGTCGGGGCGAGTAAGCGTCAGGTACTGGAGAGAGCCGGCGAGACTCCGGTATGCGGCGGGATCGGCGACAGGAGCGCCCGCCGAGGCAGAGAGCTTGGCACGAGAGTCAACAGGTGTCGATGTCGAGTGACACTCGGCCATGCCCGCCTTCTGGAGGAGGTCCACGGCGTACTGCCGCTGGCTGAGGAAGAGGCCGTCGGAGGAGCGAGTGACGGATATGCCCAGGAAGTGATGTAGTTCCCCGAGGTCCGTCATGGCGAACTCAGAGTGAAGGCGGGCGATGATACGTCGAAGCAGAGCGGCCGAGGAAGCCGTGAGTACGATGTCGTCCACGTACAGCAACAAGTACGCGGAGGAGCTGCCCTCGGAGTAGATGAAGAGGGAGGCATCGGTGGCAGAGGCGACGAAGCCGAGCTGTCGGAGAAACGTGGCGAAGCGTTGGTGCCACGCTCGAGGGGCCTGCTTGAGGCCGACGCGTGATTCTTCGCTCCAATAGCTCCGACGGCCTCTACACCGTCCCCGCCACGCCACATGCCAACCTCGCCACCTCCACTGACCTATGGCACCATCGTCTTGGTCATCCAGGGGCTGCCACTCTAGATTTGCTTAGGCACAATAATTCCATTTCCTGTAATAAATCAGCTCCTACTTTATGTCATCCATGTCAACTTGGCAAGCATGTGCGGCTGCCTTTCAGTAATTCCAGTTCAGTTTCATCTCTTCCCTTTGAGCTTGTACACTGTGATGTTTGGACGTCCCCGGTCGCTAGCATTTCTGGTGCGCAGTACTACCTCGTCATCCTAGATGATTTCACACATTATTGCTGGACGTTCCCCCTTGTCCGCAAATCCGAGGTAGCCACTCACATCATTAATTTTTGCGCCTACGTCCACACACAGTTTAGCCTCCCTGTCAAGGCTGTACAGGCTGATAATGGCACTGAGTTCATCAATACTGCCCTCACCACCTTCATATATATAGCCAATATGGCAGGGTATAACAGGCATGTACATGCTTTACATAGCAGGTGCTAATCACACTGATTTGTGCCGTTGCCTATTATATACTTGGCTAATATACACTTGCCTAATATATCTATCATTTTCTCATGCGGTATTCTGGATGTAGGACCTACATACACTGTTGGTTTGGCTCCTGCTGTCCTGCATGCGTGCCAGTGCTACTACACCCTTCCTCTGTAATAGCTGCTTTTTGAGGAACATCCCTAAATTTATTTGGATGAATGGGAGTAGCATGTTGGGAATCACTGTGCCTTTAACCAATTGCCATTGGCCTCTTGTATGCACACTACGTGTTCCGGATGTAATTTATGATCCGTGGCTGTGGCGACGCAAGATAAACAACAGAAGAAAAGGTTCTCTTGGCAATTTTTTCGAATATGTTGTATTTTTTATGCCAATTCTAGAAAAATGTTGTGCTAGCAGCCTAGCATTGATAGTTTCTTGCTCAAATGTGCTGCATAGTCTTGATCTTTGCAAAGTCATGCTAGAATTACTCCAAGAAGTTCGTTTATGATCTCGAGCATGCACTGTGTCTCAATGGGCTGAATTGCTCTGCTCATTGCTATTCAGCACCAAGCTATATATTTGCCCATTTGATCTAACGATGTTACTGATGGATGTTGCATGCCATTTCTCTCTTGTCTTGCCTTTTTGCTGGGTTCCATTTATAGCATAGCAGTCATGGCACATTGCAGGTCTCATGGATATGCATACACCACTGTCAATTGTTTGTTCACTCTCTACCCTTGGTAGATCCTATAAGCTGTCAATTGAGAGATGTTCACTACCTTCCCTTGGTAGGTCCTAGCTAGTAAGCCTGCATGATCAACACCGATTGCTGCTGTGTTGCGATGGCTAGCCCATTATTGACTCTATTCCCACAATGATGTTCCGTGTTACACCAAAGTTTTCTTCCTCCAATATGAAAGGCACCTATATTCTTCCAGTAGTTAATATGACGATTCTTATGTTATCAGTGCTGATAAATAATTATCACTGAACTAAAAAATTGATTTTTTTTCATGTCACTTTCCATGTTTTCAGTTTCTATTTATTTGCTACAAATTCAGATGCCCGTATTAGAGGTCTTTGCTAAATGCCCAAATGGTTTGCTTGTTGTCAGCAGTGCAATGGTGCTATAAGCCTCGTACAATGCTGCAGATACCATGTACTTGCTTGTATATTTCTTGGCATGGTTCTTGTTTAGATTTCTTTCCCTGCCAGTAGGGTCAACCAAAAACAATTCGAGTTGCAGATTTGCAGCGGCATACATTCCCCAATCTGCCATCAACTGAATCAACTCTGCTGAACCCAGGCTCCTCTCAGGACTGCAAAAATTTTCAACTTTAGTTACTATAGCACTTTCGTTTGTATTTGGCAATTAGTGTCCAATCATAAACTAATTAGGCTCAAAAGATTCATCTCGTGATTTACTATCAAACTGTGTAATTAGTTATTTTTTTACCAACATTTAATATTCTATGCATGCCTTTAAGAATTGATGTGATGAAGAGAGTGAAAAAAGAATTTAGAAGGGAAGAGGACAAGGCTCAATTCCTCCATTCAGTTATGGCTCCGCGTCACCAACCTTGAAGCAGCAGTGTACTAGCGGACACTATAGAGCTGTTCGGGCGTTCGGCTGATAGCTCCTGTGTGCCTGTGGTCACAGGGGGCTGTCAGAAATTCACTCGACATTATCCTAGGTTGATACACAGAGCAAGTCATTGCTGGAGGTCGGAAATTTTTATAAATTTTATGGATTTGGCTTGGACTCCGGAGACACGAGAAACTCGAAATCCGAGTATCCGATTAGTCCGATCAGCTTCTGCTTAAAAACCCTAAAAAAAGGCTGTCCATCCTGTTCGGCAGGTTGTTTCTGTGGCTTATAAGCCGGCTGTGGCTGTTTTGCTATAAGAAAAAAATACTATTCCACGGCTGATAAGTCGTGCCGATAAGCTCAGCCGAACATGGTCGTCATTTTTTCTATGTCCACCCTCCTCCTTCCTCACATTTCTGTCAGCAAGCAAGGTCCATGTTCCTTCCTCCGAGACTCCGTCGCTCTGTTTCTCTTTCCTTATCCCCGTGGCGGCCCGTGCTAACAACGATTAGGGCTCCGAATCGCGTTTAAGCGCTGCGAAATCACGGCTGGGGCTTCTTCCTCGAGTCGTCCTGCTGCTGGATGCCACCTCGTGTCCCGCGCCGACGCCAGTGTCCGTCCTCGGAGCCGCCTCTCTCCGGCGATCGCCGGAGACGGATACGGCCGGAGCCGTCACTACAGGCCGCGCTCGTGCACCGTAGCAGGTCAGCTCCCGGAACTCACGGCCTTCCCCTACCTTATCTTGTGGATTTTGGTCGCCCTATTGCGGGGATCTTGTGAGATGACTGCGCTTGGTAGGGAATCAGTTAGAAACTATTACATATAGGAGGGTATTTGTCGGGTAGACCTTTGCAAGTTTAGGATTGGAGCAAGCGGGTGTTCTCAAGTTTGGGATATGTCTTTCTTCCACCTACTGTTCCTCAAATCCTTTCCTTTATGAATGAGATATCGAGCTTAGTGCATGATAAGCTGGTGGAGATGCTCTTAGTAGTACATATTAAGCTGGAGAGGCTTAAGCTGGCCCGTTTATTTTCAGCTGGATGCTTACCAGTTGCTGTAGGTACGATTTCAGTGAACCATGAAAGGTTCATTTGCTTGATGATTATCTTCTTCTCTAGCTTGTACTCTTTCTCTCTGTTTTCTTACAAAAAAGGTCTAATGATATGCTGCTCCAAAATCCGCAATTTGTGGTGCTTGTTTTGATTTGTTCTGGCAATTTCTCTTCTGATCACAAAGATTCGCCGCCCACATCTTTGAATCTGACAAAGGGTTATAGAGTAGTGTAGTGTGTCCATTATTGTATCTGAATCTATTTAAGGTCAGGGTTTTCCTATGTTCTAGTAAATCTCCAATTCCTCTTCTTCAGTTTACAATGGTAGTGGTGCTCTAGTGACAGATATGTTCATCATGTGTTATAACTTACATATACTAGATGCCATTTTAGCTTAGCATCATCTTTGTGTATAATTCTCAGTGGCTTGTGGTTTTTTGCTGCTGCAGATGCCTAGTAGCTTCAACGGCCACTAGCCTGCTAATGGTCTAGATGTCATTTTAGCTTAGCCATGCCATTTTTATGTATACTTCTCAGGGGCTTGCGGTTTTTTGCTGCTGCAGATGTCTAGTAGCTCCAATGGCCATTATCCTGCTAATGGTGCAAAGGTTCTTCATAGAAAAGAAAAGAATAAAGAGGTACCCATGATCGTATAGTTCCTGCATCTGCATGTAATATTTTAAGGGGTTTCACATTTGAATAATGTAAGAAAAAGGTAAAATTGTATCATTAATTTGTTTAACTATTTGATTGGGTTCATAATATTGTTAATACAGAAAGTACAGCTCGACAAAAATGCAGCCTCTTTGGCCTGCCAGAAGGACAGGCATTATATTGAGAAATTAGAAACAGAATTGATGAACTGCTATCAGGAAATTGGTATACGCTTGTAATTGTTCTGTTTCTCATTGGTCTGGCTACTCTATATCTAGTTACTTTGGCAGTCTTTACTGACTGCAATTGCAGACTATTTGCAGGATCAGTTAAATATACGGAGTGTTGAAGCAAACATCATGGGGGAGCATATTCACAGTCTTGAACTGAAGCTGACTGAACTTGAAAAGTTCCCAGAAAGAGTGAGAGTGATGGACAATGAGCTGATACGATCTGATTCTCAGTGCTGGCTTCTGATGGAAGAAATCAGGTGTAAAGAAGAGGAGTTGCAGAAGGCAGCCGCACAGATAGAGAAGCTTGAAAGTACAGCTTTAGATTCACAATGCGAAATTGAGAGCTTAAAACTTGATTTGACTAATCTTGAGCAGAGACTACTTGACGCCGAAAGCTTTACCCAACATGCTGCTGAGCACAAATCTCAAATTGACAAACTACTGGGAGAACATGATCTCCAGCTACACGAGGCACAGAAAACTATTGATCAACTTGTACTGGAGAATAAGCAACTGAAAGAGTTGTTGCCTGTAAGAGCTCCTAAACAATCCCCTTCTAGATCTGGGCAGCAAGTTGACAAAACATTGGAGAACGGTGTTCATGCAGGATGTGAAAGTGGTGATGTAATTATTGACAAGATGGCAAAACGAAATGAAGAATCTGAACTTCTAATTGAGCAGCTCAAGGTAATTGATTGTTTACCAGATGTAATAAGAAATTGGTATAAGCTGTAAATTTGGTCAAGTGCCATCCCCACTCCCAAACATCTTCCCAAAACAAATTGTTCTAAATATATTTTGCTATAGTGCATGCCTTAATTAATACTCGGATAAATTGAAGTAGCTATCTATTTTTTCTGGTTCAACTTTCCCTTTGATTGTGTAATGTAAGAATTTTGTTTGTTGGTTAGGAAGAGCTTCGAGAACAAAAGTTAAAGGCAAAAGAGGATGCGGATGATCTCACCCAAGAAATGGCTGAACTAAGATACCAGATAACAGGCATGCTTGAGGAAGAATACAAGCGTCGATCTTGCATTGAGCAGGCAGCTATTCAACATATTCAGGAGCTGGAGACTCAGGTAGTGATATAGAAAATTTTCACATCGTGTGATTGCACCTGGAATTATAGCTGCAGATGATTCTGATTTTTTTGTTCTATCATCTCAAACTTGACGTTACCGACATAACTAGTAACGAAATGGACATATTTCCTTGGGGTCTTGTTAAATTAATGACTTCTTTGTCTGGTGTCCCTTACATTTCTTTTCTGTTCATGATGTTTGAAACAGGTCTCCAAAGAGAAGACAAAATTGAGTGGGGCGCTTAGGCGATTGCAGGAATCACATGAACTAGCTCACACACAGGCTATGGAGATTAAGAAGTTGAAGGCTGCTTTACAGGTATGTGCATGTAGATGAACGTGATACATGTGCATGACATCCAAGATGAGTACTCTTTAGGGCTTGTTTGGATCCCATGAACTGAAACTAATATCTAGAAAGTGCTTCCCATTTTATTGTTAAATTACTTTCCAATTCCTCTCAATTCCTGGGAACCAAACAGGGCCACACTTTGGTCACTTCATCATGGTACTAATGTGCCCCATTTATTTCACTGTAGAGATTTAACTCCGTAACGAACCTGGGTTCAGTTTGCAAATCCTGCTCTTGCGGGTTCTCTGCAATGTTGTTAGAGTTGTCTAATTGCTCGATCGAAGGACCCTCAGGCGGCGCCAGATCTCCCAGTTCCAACCACATTGATGAGAAGTCACAGAACCGAGCTCTAATAGAGTGGCGTCCTGGTGAAGCTTCAGATGGTGACGGCGGGTAGGAAGGTAGATCGCCAAATAGCATGTACATTTGAGTGTGCAATTGACCAACTGTTGTAGATAATTCTTTGTATTCACCATTGTTGCCTGTAAATGCATATGAATATGTTGCCTTAGCTAAATTTCACATTGTAAGCTTTCAATGGGAATTAAGCTCCCCTGGCAGTGAAAGTGTTACCTTAAGATTTCACGTCTGTCACGAAATTTGCCTGCAAGGATCTGCCATCACGGTTTTTTGAAGCAAACACAGGATTTTCTACTCTTCAATTCTCCGATGCACAAAAAGAAAGTGCACGGATTAAATCAAGTTTGTTCTCCAAGGAAATGCGAAGTTAGGTCTGTTTGCTACATTATCTTGGGCTGAAATTTGAGTGTTGCTCCATTTTCGGTGTCTATTTTTCATTTGAATGAAAAATCTCCTTAAATATATTCAAAGTGTGGCTGCGAATTAGCATCTCCTAAGTTTAGGATGCCGACGCAATCTACCAAAGTAACACTTCAATTAGCGATTTCATAGAAAACACAGCATTTTAAATAAAATTTAATTGTACATTACGGAAACTTTTCTCGCGGTGAATCTGATAATATAAATTATTCATCGCCAACTATTGATTTCTTGAAATGTATCAACCGATCAGGTAACGATTTGGAACAAACTAAAGGCGATGCAGTGCAGGACGCGCTATTGCTGCAATTATTATATTAATTGCAGCAATTAGAAGCCAAATGCACATCAGGGTCTTCCTTGGGATTTGGGGAAGCCCCACTCCTCCCCCACTACTCCAAGCCTCACCACACACAGGGAGGGGAGAGAGACCGGCCGGGGGCCGTGAGGACGAAGGCAGCATCGCCGGAGACGGAGAGCGTCGGCAGGAGCCGCCGCGGCCGACCCAGGGAGGAATTTTCCACGGCGCTATTGACTCCTGTGGTGTTGTTGGGCCTCATTGGGCCTGGCGAGCTACGAAGCAGGCGTCGGTGAGAGTCGTTCGATTGCGCTGAGCGACAGGGCGTTAACCCAAGAGGCCCAGCGCCTCGCCGCCGCCAAGCGCAGAGCAGCGCCGCCGCCACCGCTACCTCCTTTCCCGTCAGATCCTCGGCCCGCCGCTGCTCCTCTCTTTGTCGGGGGTGCGGTGAAGACGCGTTCCTTCTCGTGTCGGTGAGTGATCCTCGCCCTCTTGGACGGACGGACGGATTATTTTTGGGTGTTCTCGATGAAGCCCATGCTCATTTCTGTCTCCGTCAGTTGTGTTGGTTGTAGCTTGTACTCCGTAGTTCTTTGTGCTGCGTGGTGCCCACTAGCCCAGTCCATCAATTAACCCGTCCATGTTCAGTTAGGCTCTTCTCGCGTGCCTAATAATTATAGTGCATTTTGGGTGTTTATCTGTCAATGATCCAAGTGGACCCCTCTCCTGTCTAGTTCCTTATTAAACTTATAGTTCATTTTTGTTTTAGGGTTTAGTGATTCTCGTCCGTGTCGGTAATAGTTTCTAGCTGAGGCACTAGTCATAATCACCAATCGATTGTCTTGAGAAATGTGTGATTTTTGCAATCCCTTTTTGTCACATTACAAATAATTTAGCTTAAATATTTCCTTGGCAGCAAGTGTATTATCGCGAAATTGTTGTCTGGGACAGCAAGAATGCCATAAGGAACCACTGATAATCTTGCGGTGGTTAACCGGTTATGGATAATGACAATGGCGATGTAGATGACCTGGGATCAGGGTGGTTTGAAGTGAAAAAGGTAATGTTCTTCTTTACCTGTCTTATTTTCTCTTGTTTTGCTCTGATCATCATTTTCTCGTATGTTTCTGCATTATGCTGGGCCCATTCTTACTGTTGGTGTTAATTCACTATACATCCATTTTACAGAAGCATCGGTCCAGCTCAAAATACACATTGCAGAGGTCTTCAGGTGGTTCCAGCCATAAAATTCCAAACTTACCATTACGGTCACGTGCTAACTGTAACGGTGACAGTTCAAGGTGGCATGACAAGCTGCAACACCCACCTCCAAGCATAAATGCTAATGTTGGTGTTGATGAATTTGGTAGTGGAGAAACAACAAATGCTCATGGTGAAGGATGCAATGATGTAGGCACCAGCACCAGTGGCCTGAATAGTGGCTTAAATGCTTCAGCCTCAGAGGATATAGTAGAAAGACCTGAAGAACCGGTGGTGGCTGAAGAAACAAGTGAACCTCCCAAAACTGATCTGGCTGATCATGTAGATCCTTCACTGCCTCATGAACCCACCACCTGTTCAGACAGTCCTGCAAAACGTGCAGATCTTTCTCAGCATGAAAAATGTTCTCCAAAAACAGAGTCAGTAGGTGTTTTGTCCAATACTCCTGTCAAGTTTGGAGACTTCGATGAAGTTCCAGGACTATCATTACCTTCAGATTCATACAGAGATAATAATTCTTCTAGAAGCCACAGACATAGTGAAGATGTTGCACATTTAAAAAATGTGCAAAATGATGCAAGTGAACTCAAAGTGGAGACGGACACTTGTACTACAATTGATCAGGCATCTCCAATTATGATACAGGGAACAGAGACACCCAATGATGATAAGAGCATTTCAAATGTTAGTGGTTCAATAGCCCCAGCTGACTCTGTTTCCCTATCCTGCTCCAATAATGATCATGAAGTTCCAGTTACATCTTCATCTGTTGCTTCCATGGAAGGTAGAACGTTACTTCACGACCAAGCACCAGCTTCTGCAGATTTTAGATCTGAAACTGCTGAGAGCAAAGAAAGATTCAGGCAGAGGCTATGGTGTTTTCTTTTTGAGAATCTGAATAGGGCTGTTGATGAACTTTACCTCCTCTGTGAACTAGAATGTGACATGGAACAGATTAATGAATCCATGCTTGTCCTTGAAGAAGCTATTTCCGATTTTCAAGAACTTAAATCCAGAGCAGAGCATTTTGATAATACCAAAAAATCTCCTGGTGTACCAAAGGAGGGCATGCCAATGGCTGTGAAAGCTGACCATAGGAGACCTCATGCCTTGTCTTGGGAGGTCTGTTTTCTCACTAGGCATCCTGATTTCTTGTGTTTTATTTTGCACTTCTGTCTATTATGATTCATTGACATACTGGAAATGCCTGCTGATGTAAGGTATGAATATTGAATGGTATCTTCACTGTGATGTTGCTAGATTGAGAACTCTTACAAAATTAACGGCTGCATGTTTTCCTTTCCTTCCTTCCATGATAAATTTTTTGAGCTGTATTTCAGTGCTCTAAAGCAATGTTTTTTTACATCTTATAAGCAGGTCAGAAGGATGACAAGTTCTCCGCACAGGCAAGAAATACTGTCTTCATCTCTAGAAGCCTTCCAGAGAATCCAATTGGAACTGGCATGCAAGCAGGCTGGTATAACAGCAGAGAGATTTACATCCAGCTCTTCTGAAGAAGTTCTGGGTAGTTCGTCAAACCTGACTACAGCATCGGCAACTGTTAGGAATATAAGTTTGAAAGTTGAGAGTCAGGTGAAACTTCCTGATACTAGTGAGAAAAAGATTGCTGGCGAGAAGCTAAGTAGGGATGCATTCAAGTCTGGTAAATCGTATCCACAAAGTATGCCTTCCTATTCTGCAAGGAGTAGAAGAGGGTCACTAGAACCAATCTCTGAAATAGAGAAACACACCTTTAAGAAGGACAGGGAGTTGCCAGAAAACAAATTTGACAGGCTCAAGTCAACCGATGCTATTAAAAAGAGTACAGCTCATCTAGAAAAGGAAAAGCAAATTACAGCGCCTTGGAAGTCTATGGATGCCTGGAAGGAGAAAAGAAACTGGGAAGATATACTGAAATCTCCTGTACGGAGTTCTCGTGTTTCTCATTCTCCTGGTGTTGGAAGAAAAGTTACAGACCGTGCTCGTGTTCTACATGACAAGTTGATGTCTCCTGAAAAGAAAAAAAGAAGTGCTTTGGATATGAAAAAAGAAGCAGAAGAAAAGCATGCACGAGCGCTGCGAATCAGGAGTCAACTAGAGAGCGAGAGGGTTCAGAGGCTACAACGTACCTCTGAAAAGTTGCATCGTGTCAATGAGTGGCAGGCTGTGCGCAGCTCAAAACTGCGAGAAGTAATGAATGCACGCCATCAACGTGGCGAATCTCGTCACGAAGCATATCTTGCTCAGGTTGCAAAAAGAGCTGGCGATGAGACTACTAAGGTCAATGAGGTCCGTTTTATTACATCACTGAATGAAGAAAACAAGAAATTCTTGCTGAGGCAGAAACTTCATGATTCTGAAATGCGGAGGGCTGAAAAGCTACAGGTGATCAAAACAAAGCAAAAGGAGGACACTGCAAGGGAAGAAGCTGTTTTGGAACGAAGAAAGTTCCTTGAAGCTGAGAAGATGCAGCGCCTTGCTGAAATACAGCGCAAGAAAGAAGAAGCTATTTTCAGAAGAGAAGAGGAGCGCAAAGCATCTAGTGCTGCACGAGAAGCAAGGGCTGCAGAACAACAACGTCGAAAAGAGATAAGAGCAAAAGCGCAACAAGAGGAAGCTGAACTTTTAGCCCAAAAGTTAGCTGAAAAGCTTCGTGAAAGTGAGCAGCGGCGCAAGTATTACCTAGAACAAATACGGGAGCGAGCCTCAATGGATCTTAGGGATCAGCCTTCACCTTTTCAGCGCCGCTTTCCAAGTAAAGATGGCCAAAACCGTTCTAGTTCTGCAAACAGCGGAGAAGATTTACAGACAACTGGCAATTCGAGCGCTGCAGATTCTATGGCTAAGTCATCAAATAATGTGCAGACAAAACGAAGGATTAAAAAGATTCGCCAGAGATTAATGGCTCTAAAGCATGAATTTATTGAACCATCGATAGGTGAAAGTACAGGAATCACACACAGGGCTGCTCTTGGAGCTGCCAAAGCTAAGTTAAGTAGATGGCTTCAAGACCTTCAGAGACTTCGTCAAGCTAGAAAAGAAGGTGCTGCCAGTATTGGTTTGATTGTCAGTGACATAACAAAGGTACTCCTCATTCCTCATGTATTGTTTGTACTAATATAGTGCTAACTATGTTTACTAATACCGTTCTCTCTTTATTTTGTTTTAGTATTTAGAAGGGAAGGATCTTGAGCTGCATGCATCAAGACAAGTTGGTTTGCTTGACTTCATTGCATCCGCATTACCTGCATCACATACTTCAAAGCCTGGAGCTTGTCAAGTCACTGTCTACCTTTTGCGCCTGTTGAGAGTGTTGCTCTCACTTCCAGCTAATCGAACTTATTTTCTAGTACAAAATCTTTTACCCCCAATTATTCCCATGTTATCAGCATCACTGGAGAATTATATTAAGGTGGCAGCATCCAACTCTGGAAGTTCAAATCTTCTTTCTAATAAAACATCAACTGAGAATGCAGAGTCATCTGGTGAAGTGTTAGATGGCTTTTTATGGACTGTGACCATGATTGTTGGCCATGTACACATCAATGATGAACAACTTCAAATGCAAGGAGGTTTGATAGAACTGATTGTAGCTTATCAAATAATACATCGTCTGCGAGATCTGTTTGCCCTTTATGATAGGCCACAGGTGGAAGGATCCCCACTCCCATCATCTATACTGTTTGGTCTCAACCTTTTGTCTGTCTTAACATCAAAACCCGGAAATTTCTCTACTATTGATTGGGAGTCCTGCAAATGCAGGACACTAGGTGGAAATATAATGCAAGAATATGAATATCTTAGTTCACAGGACAGTGTGGGGTGCCAATCAATGACACTTGATCAGTCTGGTGATGCCAAATCGCCAACCATATACAGTGAACTGGCTGAAGATAGCAAATCCTGTAAACAACATGACTCGAGCATTCCAGTGGACAGAAAATTGGTTGATGAAGCTAGTAAAGACTTATTAGTGATCTCTGCTGGCCTGAACAATTCAGCAATGCAACCGTCTGATTTGGGCGTTACTACAGAGAAGCATTCTGAAAGTCCTAGCCAGGGAGATGAAAATAGCACAGTGGACAATTTTCTTGAAGGAAGAAAGGTGAATAATGTATGTGCATTGTATAATAGTCCTGGAAAAGGCAATGAGACGAATCTTAAGCAGCCTGTAATGCTCTTACTTTCTGCACTGGCTGAGACTGGCCTTGTTAGTCTACCATCACTTTTGACTGCTGTGTTGCTCCAGGCAAACAACAACAGGTCATCATCGGAACAGGTTTGTTCACCTGCTGTATTGAGGTGCAATGTTGTTTTTTTGAGTAATTTTGTTATGCTGTCTCCAAACTAAATATCTGTATAGATCTTATGTTTTTCACACACACATTTAGATTATTTGATATGCCTAGCAAGGTAGCAATGGGTATATCACATCATCAAAATAGATACTTTGTGTTCTTGTAACAAAAATGTTAAAATGGTGTGTAGACGTTTACTAGTGTGCTTTTATTTCTTCGGCTTTCGTTACAACATAAGCAGAAACATGAGTTTTCATGCCATGGGAATCTATCTTCTTCTGTAGTTAGCAGAGTAAATCTTGCATGTTTATTGCATTTTATGGATCTTGCTGGAAAATTAAATAACTCATTTTTCAGACATTGTCGATTCTTCCGTCAAATTTTGAAGAAGTAGCCACTGGCGTATTGAAAGTTTTGAATAATATGGCGCGTTTGGATATAACCCTTTTGCAGCACATGCTGGTAAGTGCTCTTCATGAAAAGAAGGATAGATGTTATCAGTGACTGAAATCAATGTAGCCTCAGGCGCACTGAAACTTACCTACTCTCTTACACTAATCATTGGCCATGATAACATTATAAAAATAGTTAAAGACAGATTCCAGGCATAATTTTTCTGTCTGGAAAACCCCACAATATGGCCATGAGAATCTTTAAAATATTAGATATGTTTTTTTATTTACCTCCATAAGTTTGTTTTCTTACTAGTTATATGCATTATTTTCAGGCTAGATCAGATCTAAAGATGGAGTTCTTCCATTTAATCAGCTTCATTCTGAGTCATTGCATGAACAAATGGAGAGTGCCAAACGATCAGGTGTCCATCTATTCCCAACATGAGTCCTTTTGTTGTCCTTTTTAAGTTTAAAATATCCATTTTTTCAATTACTTTCCCCTTGTTTTGCACATTCAGTTACTTTCAACTTGTTTTTCTGCAATACATTCTAGTAGTTTTTGCACATTCAGTTCTTCCTTGTCTATAATGATAGCAATTTGCACCAATTACTTTTAACTTGTTTTGCACATTCAGTTACTTTCAACTTGTTTTTGTGCAATACTTTCTACTAGTTTTGCACATTCAGTTCTTCCTTGTCTATAATGATAGCAAGTTGCACCTGTGTAGTTTGCTGTATGTCTGACTAGGTGGCAGTTTTTATGTCACTGGAGGAGGGATTAGAATATAGTTACCAGCTCTTCTTATTAACTATGATCTTAATACTAACTGTACTTCTTGAACAAATGTCAGCTCTTTTTAATTAACTATGGTCTTAATACTATCCGTACTTCTTGCAGGTGTTTTACATTAGATATATGACTCAAATAGTGTGCGTATTTGTTATAAAAAAATAGTGTGCTAATAAGAAATGTTCCACCTTGTAATGTCCATTATGAATGCATTATAGTTTCTGTCGGGCTTGACCATTTGTGACCCTTTTGGATATTATTACCAAGAAATTTGGACATACTGCCATTTTACACCTGAATCTCATGCTTGACTATTGTTTGCACTTTTCTCCTGAAATGGTTGGTGTTTTTTTTTACAACTGCACCTTTTGTTCGCTCCCCTGTTCTCAGGTTTAAGGATTTGTGCTATTTTTTTTAGGTTGGTTTGCTTCTTCTAGAGTCGCTGCTACTTCTTGGCTACTTTTCTTTGTTCCATGCTGGGAACCAAGCTGTTCTCCGGTGGGGAAAGAGTCCCACCATACTTCACAAGGTAAATAATTGTTTGTGTAGCCATGTCCCTTTCAGTTTCTGTGAGTTGTTGAGCAAAAAACTGATGAGTTAGAAAACAGGTGTGCGACCTGCCATTTGTTTTCTTCAGTGACCCTGAGTTGATGCCCATTTTGGCTGCTGCTCTGATTGCCGTTTGCTACGGTTGCGATCAGAACCGAAGTGTTGTACAGCAGGAAATAAGCACGGATATGCTGCGTTGCTTGCTCAAGTCCTGCCAAACTTCAGGATCAAATTCGTCAGATTCCATTGCTGTGGATGGTTCTGGAAACAATTCCAGTGAAAGCATTCTGGATCTCAGGAACTCACAAGGTGACATCCCAACAAGGTCAAGCCGCAAAATTGGACGGCCAGTTGTTGGGAAGGGTGTTGCAGGGGGCATCAGATGCAACAGAAATAAGGTTCAGAAGGACGGTAGGGGAACAAGAGCAGTTGACGATGGGCCTCTGAGGCAAAGAGCTCAAGAAGCTTCGTCGAACTTCATGTTGCATAGAAAGATCCCAGCTTCTTTCTTGGACAGAGCCGAGGAGTTCTTCTGCTCTGAGACATGAAATCGGCTCTGTAGTTCACCTAACTTATATAGCACGAGCTACTGAATTAACTATTTTGCAAGGATGGTGCTTCAGACTGATTCTCGAAACATTAGGGGAATGGGCGTTTGGCCGAAAAGGTTTCCTGACCTGATATATTTTGATTGAATCTGCAGTCTACAGATAAAAAAAGAAGTCATGTACGGAAGCAATGCACTGTTTGTATAGAAATACAGAAGAAAAAAACTGATAAGAAAAATCCGATTTCATATGGAAGTGTTGTAAACTGAGATTCTATTGATTAGGCTAACCTCAGAAGGGTAGCAATATAGGGTAGCATACATGGGCCTCATGGGTCAAGCCACATGGGCCACAGACAGAAACTCCAACACCCCCCCGCAGTCTGAGCTACCGACGCAGCGGAGTCAGACTGTACACCAGGAAAAGAAAATACACACTAGCCCTCCTACGGACTCAACTAGCCACTGGTGATGTTGAGGCTGGAGCGAAAGACGGTGAATGTCGACGACGGGAGGCCCTTGGTGAAGATGTCGGCGAACTGGGACGTCGTAGGTACATGTAGGACTCGCACCTCGCCGATGGCCATCCGATCACGGACGAAGTGAAGGTCAATCTCCACATGCTTGGTCCGCTGGTGCTGCACGGGGTTAGTGGAGAGGTAGACTGCACTGACGTTGTCGCAGTAGACAAGCGTGCTCCGGAGAAGAGGGTTATGGAGCTCGGCCAGGAGCTGTCGGAGCCAAGAAACCTCGGCCACTCCATTTGCCACGGCACGGTACTCCGCCTCGGCGCTAGAGCGGGAGGCCACCTGCTGACGCTTGGATGACCAGGACACCAGGTTGCCGCCCAAGAAGACAGCGTAGCCGGAGGTGGAGCGCCGAGTGTCTGGACATCCGGCCCAGTCAGCGTCAGTGTAGACAACCATCTCAGTGGAGGAGGACTGCCGGTGAAGGAGCAGGCCGTAGCCCACAGTGCCACGGAGGTAGCGGAGTAGACGCTTGAGAGTAGTGAGGTGGGGCTCCCGCGGATCATGCATATGAAGGCACAGCTGCTGAACCGCATAAGTGATGTCCGGTCGAGTGAAGGTGAGGTACTGTAGAGCACCAGCAAGACTCCGGTACGCGGTGGGATTAGACACTGGGTGCCCCTCAGCCTCAGATAGCTTACCCTGCGTGTCAACTGGAGTGGAGCAGGGTTTGCAGTCTGTCATCCCCGCTCGCTCAAGGATGTCAAGAGTGTACTGCCGTGGTGAAGGAGTCCAGCAGGATGAGGCGCAATAGTGACCCCAAGGAAGTGATGGAGCACACCCAAACCCTTCATAGCAAATTTCCGCTGAAGAGAGGCGATGATGCGGCGAAGGAGTGACTGGAGGTGGTGAGGACAATGTCATCAACATAGAGCAGTAGATACGCAGTCTCAGCTCCATGGTGGAAGATGAACAGTGACATATCGGACTTGGCCTCTACAAACCCCAGTGATCGCAGAAAGGCAGCAAAGCGATGGTTCCATGCCCGGGGCGCCTGCTTGAGGCCGTAGAGAGATCTGTTGAGCCTGCAAACCATGTCAGGACTTGAGGAGTCAACAAACCCGGCCGGCTGACTGCAGTAAACTGTCTCAGTGAGAAGACCATGCAGGAAGGCATTCTTGACATCCAGCTGATGCACGGGCCAAGACCGAGTGAGTGCGAGGGAGAGCACCGTGTGGACTGTAGCTGGCTTCACCACTGGACTGAAAGTCTCATCGTAGTCAACACCAGGCCGCTGAGTGAAACCCCGGAGAACCCAACGAGCCTTGTACCTCTCGAGAGTGCCATCCGCCCGGCGCTTATGTGTCCAGATCCACTTGCCGGTGACGACGTTGGAGCCTGGGGGACATGGCACCAGATCCCAGGTCCGGTTGGCGAGGAGAGCCGCATACTCTTCTTCCATCGCGCGGCGCCAATGAGGGTCCAGCAAGGCCTCGCGGACAGAAGAGGGTACCGGAGAGACCTGCGAGTCACTGGGCATCGCTGCAAGAGCCCAGGGCGGCAGGGTCCTCGCCGCGTGTCGCGTCACCATCGGGTGAACATGACGCGAGTGTCGGTGAAGCAGCGGGGGGTGGTACACCGGTGTCGTGACACGGGCATCCGGGGATCGCGGCGGCGGTGTCGGTGTCGCCGGCGGAGAAGAAGCAGTCGGTGGTAGAGGGCACCCCGACGAAGGAGCCCCGGTGAAGACGTAGGCGGCGGCTCCGGTCGGGCACGTCGCTGGTAGACGAGCACCGGCTGGGCGAAGCGCGCAGGTGGTGCCGGAGGCGACGGCTCGGGCCCCGCGACAGGCGTAGTAACGGGGGCCCGTGAGGGGATCCCGCTAGGCCCGGGCAGGGGGTGTCACCGGCGGGCGGCGAGCGAGGGCACGGCCCCGGCGAAGGGCACGATGGAGCAGTACCTGTGGTAGACAACCGAAAAGGTGGCTCGACCACCGCGTCAGTGGGAAACAAGGAGAAGAGGTCAAGATCCGGGGTGGACATGGGAGTGGGGGTGGAGGAGAAGGGGAAGACAGACTCATCAAACACCACGTGACGAGAGATGAGGACCTGACGAGAGGTAAGATCATAGCACCGGTACCCCTTGTGATCCGGGGAGTACCCGAGGAAGACACAGAGAGTCGAACGAGGTGCCAGCTTGTGGGGAGCAGTAGCTGTGGTGTTAGGGTAACACGCACACCCGAAGACGCGAAGGTGATCGTACCGAGGAGGGGTACCGAAGAGGGCGTGGTGTGGCGTGGGAGCTGGGCAGGCAACGGAAGGAAGGCGGTTAAGGAGATATGTGGAGGTGTGCAAGCTCTCAGCCCAGAAGCGCGCAGGGAGTGACGCCTGAAGCAAGAGGGTACGCATGGTCTCGGTGGTGGTGCGAATCATGCGCTCAGCCTTGCCGTTCTAGGAGGAGGTGTACGGGCAAAACATGCGCAACTGGACACCGTGAGAGACAAAGAATGCACGGGAGGCGGAGTTATCGAACTCACGACCATTATCGCACTGGACGGCCTTGATGGTGAGGCCGAACTGTGTGGACACCCACGCGAAGAAGTGGAGAATGGCGGGGAAAGCTTCCGACTTGGCACGAAGAGGAAAAGTCCAGGAGTAATGAGAGAAATCATCAAGCAGCACAAGATAGAACTTGTAACCGGAAATGCTGATGATAGGAGAAGTCCAGAGGTCGCAATGTATAAGATCAAAGATGTGAGCCGCCTGGGAAGAAGAACTATGAAAAGGAAGACGGACATGACGGCCCAGCTGACACGCATGACACAAATGCTCACCGGGAGTCCGAGGACACCGAATGTCGGAACTGCGACTGAGCTGCATCAGGGCATCACGACCAGGATGGCCGAGGCGCCGGTGCCAAGTGGTGGAGGAAGAAGAGGTGGCGAAAGCAGCTGACAGAGGGTTCAGCGAAGAAGACGAAGGGGACGCCGGGAAGCGAAGGGTGTAAAGGGGCCCCGTGCTGTCACACCGAAGCAGAGGATGCCGGGAAGCCAAATCCTTTACCGTGAGACCGGTAGAGTCAAACTCCACGGAACAGGAATTGTCAGCTGTAAACCGACGAATAGAAAGAAGGTTGTGAACCATAGAAGGTGCCACAAGAACGTCAGGAAGACGAAAGGAGCCATGAGCGCCGGCGGCACCCACAGACGTGACAGGAAGGCATGACCCATTTGCGACCATGATGGACGAAGGGTGAGAGGAAGATGGAGGGTGAACGGAAGAGAAGATGGTGGGGTCGGAAGTGGTGTGGTAGGTGGCACCCGAATCGGCGACCCACTGTGGGCCGACAGGAGTTGTCGGGCCCATAGTGCGGAAGGAGTGTGCCAAGGCCGCCGAGCCCCAACCGGCCGACGCGGGCGAGGCGCTGGAAGGTGTCGGCCACGGGAATGCGGCTGGGTGAAAACCTGGAGAAGCAGCAGCGAGCATGGCGGTGGCCGGCGGGCGAGGCGTACCCCCGGGAGCCTGGAAAGGCCACGGACAGAGGTGGCCCAAACACGGGTCGAGGAAGCCAGAACCACCACCATGTCCGCGTCCGCGACGACGGCGGCCGCCACGGTCCCCCCCACCGCCGCGCGGCGATGCCTCGGCGATCTGGGGCACGGAGACGGGCGGCGGGGCGTAGAGGACAGCCGAAGATGGAGCCGCAGATAGCCCGAGGCCGGCTACAGCGGCGGCGGCGGCGGCATCGGACGCAAGGGCGAGGGCCACGTGCTGTCCTGGGGCCGGCAACGCCGCGGAAGAAGGATATGCGGTGAGCTGCAGCAGAGGTGCGGTGGCAGCAGTCATCCCGCCATAGGTAGCAGTGGCTGGAAGGCCGCCAGAGGGAGCAGCGGCTGGCAGAGGAGTAAACCGCGGTGGCAGAGGTAGCAGAGGAGTAAACTGCAGGGGCGCGGTGGGGCCCATGGCCGCGCCAGGTGGGGGCCAGGATGGGCCCGCACCCGCGCCGGGGAGCCCGCCGGTGGCTGGCGGCGCCAGGGGTGCGGCGGCGGCTGTAGGGCGCAGAGGAGGGGCCAGGGAGAAAACCGCGGCCTGCAGGGGCGCGGTGGGGCCCATGGCCGCGCTAGGTGGGGGCCAGGATGGGCCCGCACCCGCGCCTGGGGTCCCGCCGGCGGCTGGCGGCGCCAGGGGTGCGGCGGCGGCTGTAGGGCGCAGAGGAGGGGCCGGGGAGAAAACCGCGGCCTACAGGGGCGCGGTGGGGCCCATGGCCGCGCCAGGTGGGGGCTAGGATGGGCCCGCACCCGCGCCTGGGGTCCCGCCGGCGGCTGGCGGCGCCAGGGGGTGAGCCACGGCGGCGCCAGGTCGGGCGGCGCTCAGGGAAGCAGCGGCCGCTGTAGGGGACTGGGGGCGCAGAGGTGGGGCGGATCCGGCCTCCTGGGCCAGGAAGTGGGGTGGGAGAGGGGAGGGAAGTGTTGGAAGAGGGAGGGAGGAGAGGGATCGGCCATGGCCGGCTGAGAAGGGGGCAGCAGGCGACGACGCCCTGCCTGGAAGCTAGCCGGCGGCTGGGAAGGAACAGAGAAGAGAAGAGAGAGGCTCTGATACCATGTTGTAAACTGAGATTCTATTGATTAGGCTAACCCTAGAAGGGTAGCAATATAGGGTAGCATACATGGGCCTCATGGGCCAAGCCACATGGGCCACAGACATAAACTCCAACAGAAAGGAACATAATTTACTCAGTCTTTTACTTCTTTTGAAACTACACGTTCTGTAGTTTGGTCGTGAATCAAACATTTGAACGATGGAGATGGATTGGAGATTCCGCAACAGATTATTTGGTCGGGGCCAGTTTGGTAGCGCTCTAAGCAATTCTCGTTACTTTAGCTCCTGCTGCTTGCTGCTCCAGCCGCTCTAGGTCCCCGTTTAAACTGTTTTGTACATCTTCTTGCTGCTCCATCTCCAGGCGACAGCAGCATAAAGTAAGCAAGTGGCCAAGCCAGGTTTGATGGCGGTGAATCGAGTCGGCACTAGAGAATCGTTCTCCTCCACAAATTGAGGTCGGCCGGCTATGAATTGGCGAAGAAGGGTGGAGGCGGCAGCCGGGGAGAGGAGAGCGTCAGGAGAAAAGGGCGGTGGAGGCGGAGAAGAGCGGCGAGGTACCGGACTCCTCCCAGATCTCGCGGAGCGTAGCATTATCAAACTAGCCTGGGAGCTTTGCATGTCACATGTTCTATTTTGTTAAGATGTTGATAAATCATACATATTTACTCCATCCTACATAGCTTTTGATATTTACTTAGATATATTCGGTAGCGAAATATATGTACTCCCTGCATCCCAAAAGAATGGGACTTCTCGACGAGTCAATCAATATCAACTTTGACCAAATATATACAAAAATGTAGTAGGTTATAACACGTAATAAGTATCACTAGATTAATGATGAACTATATTTTAATGTTAAACCTATTTAGAGATACAAATAATGATACTATTTTCTATAGATCTAGTCAAATTTAAGAATTTTTGAAAAGTTAGATTTACATTTTCTTTGTATGTGTGTGTGGGGGGGTGGGGGGGGGGAATCAAAACAACTTATATCTGGAACGGAAGGAGTAGCTAATGACAAACAAAATGTCCAGTTGCATGTACAAAAGTTTAACTCTTGATTTTCCCTTTTTTATCAGAACCTGATGCTGGTTCAAAATTTCCCTACAGTAACATCTGACAAGATGAAATAACCTCAAGGTACACGAAAGATGCACTATTCAGCAGCTTTTTCATCAGCAACATTGCCAGGAAATCCTAAGGAGTAGGCGCTGCCGGGGACGGCTACCAGCAAAGATTCGTCATCTAGTTCTTCGGTTGCTTCACTTGGCTGCAGTGAAAGGAAAGATAAGAAATGGAATAATAGTAATAACAAAAGCCAATGTAGGAGAAACAAATACACAAAAGGGGGCAACAACAGATAATTTGCATATGGTTGTCCAGAGTGTTAGAAAGGCAATATCCTAGTTCCTATATCTCGGCCATTATTGGCCTTAATAGCAGATCATATATGCATGTACAATCAGTATTGATTAGGCTAGATGACATTACACCATTTTAATTCTTTTTCCTTACATGTACACTCACTGTTGTATAAGTACAGCATATAGTAATGGAGAAATCATTCTACTCATTCTATTAGCTTTCACAGAGAAGTACGTTGCACAAAGAACATTTGCTCTTTTTTATTTGCAAAATTGATTCAAAAATAATTAAAGTCTACAGGAGAGACTATGTTATGGACGTCGTTGGGATTGGGAGGATTGAGGAGAGCGGCAGCGGAGCTACAGTACCCGCGGGTACTGTTCACGCGAGAGCGGAACGGTGGCGCTACAGTACCCCGCGGTACTGTTCACGTGAGAGAGGCCGAGGGGCAGGCGGCTAGGGCTGTGAGGGGCGCTGGGAACGCCGGCCGCGGGGCTTCGCCCACGGCCGGCAAGAGAGAAGGTTTTTCCTTCTAATCTCTTGCTTGATTAGATTGATACATCTCCTCTCCTTATATAGAGAAGAGGTCTTACTTGACCCCTAAGCAAGCGACTAATTAACCCTAATGGGCTAAGGCCCAATAGGCCCATGACTCTTCTAACACTACACCCCACCTGGACATGCAGCTCGTCCTCGAGCTGCAACCTAACCCGACTCGACACAAACCTATCACTTAAAAACAAGCCTTTTACATCTCGGCTTATTTTATTGACCTGAAATAGACCACGACTCTTTATTTTTGATTTTTGGAGATACGGCGGACACCCTCTGCGTGATGGACCTGCACATGTGTAGCCACCTGGATCCCATGGAGCCCACCGGAACGAGAGGGGTGCACGGGTATAGCCCCCAGGAATTAGTCGCGATAGCGACCAGCGGAGACGTCCTCGCGGCGGCCGGTGCCGGAGCACGACAGCGCTAATTAAGGCCCGCCTATGGGTGGCCACACACCCGCGTCCCCAAACGCCGGCGCTGTAGACACCGAGTTCGCCACCCGAGGTGGCGATGCCACGCCCGATCTCCATGACGCAGCGGACGAGATCGGGGCCCTCCATGTGACGAAGCGTAGCCTGGTGGCGAAGCAAAGAAGCACGTGGCACAGGCACCAGCTGCAACCCACGCATCTCCCGCGCCTGCCGTCGCGCCAAGAGTCCGCGTGCTGCAGCCTGTAACCGCACCGCCGCCAGGACCTGGAGGGTATGCATCTTCGTCTCCTGCTCCATCGTCTTCTTGAACTGTAGCAGTTGCAGCAACTCATCCGCCTTGGCTTGCATCTGGGCTATTGTGCTGCTCATGTAGGCGTACAGATCCTTGGGTGATGGGACAATCGTCGCAGGAGACACTCTCGCCTTTGGGAGTCGCAGGGCCATGTCTTCCCGTAGCACAGCTGCTGCTGCAGAGAGCCGAGCTGCAAGGGTGACATGGCGCTGGCGCTTGAAGAGGGGGCGTTGCCCACGCCGAAGGAAGGATCGACAGCAGCAAAAGCAGTGCTGTCGACATGAAGCAGGTGATCGATGTTGGAACAAATCGGCAGCGGAACCTGGCATTAGGGTGGTGGTGGTGTAGGTCGGCAGCGCTGTCGTGCCGTACCCAGGCATCCAGTAGGGGAAACTCTGGGGCACGGCGCCCGCCGAGGATGATGCCGGATGGATCTCCATAGTGGCCAGCCATGAGTTGAGGTGCGCCTGCTGCGCGTTGATGTTGGCCAGCGCCTTGGCGATCTGATCCCACAGCGGCTCATCGAAACCTGGCATCTCCGATACCAGATTGTTATGGACGTCGTTGGGATTGGGAGGATTGAGGAGAGCGGCAGCGGAGCTACAGTACCCGCGGGTACTGTTCACGCGAGAGCGGAACGGTAGCGCTACAGTACCCCGCGGTACTGTTCACGTGAGAGAGGCCGAGGGGCAGGCGGCTAGGGCTGTGAGGGGCGCTGGGAACGCCGGCCGCGGGGCTTCGCCCACGGCCGGCAAGAGAGAAGGTTTTTCCTTCTAATCTCTTGCTTGATTAGATTGATACATCTCCTCTCCTTATATAGAGAAGAGGTCTTACTTGACCCCTAAGCAAGCGACTAATTAACCCTAATGGGCTAAGGCCCAATAGGCCCATGACTCTTCTAACAGACTACTAATCAGTATTGATTAGGCTAGATGACATTACACCATTTTAATTCTTTTTCCTTACATGTACACTCACTGTTGTATAAGTACAGCATATAGTAATGGAGAAATCATTCTACTCATTCTATTAGCTTTCACAGAGAAGTACGTTGCACAAAGAACATTTGCTCTTTTTTATTTGCAAAATTGATTAAAAAATAATTAAAGTCTACAGGAGAGACTACTAACTTTATCCTTTTGTTTATTCAAGGCCTTTTTCAGGTGCTCTTTAGCCTTCTTTCTTATTTCTTTTAGTTCCTTGTGCTGAGCTCTGGTGACCTCATAATGACAAGCCACACACAGTGTTCTCATGTTCTCAAGTTTACATTCCCCTGACAGCAAATCAGAAAGATTATCATGCCATTCAACAGTCAACTGCACAAAACTTATCAGAAAGATTATCATGCCATGCCATTCAAGAGTCAACTGCACAAAACTTTTGCACATATACCGTACCTCCTCCTTTATAGACAGGTATTATGTGATCTGCATGCCAAGCATTTCCATCAATTGGCTCATGGACAAGCTTATCTAGGCTGTGGTAGATGCAGGAAATCAACACCAAAGCAACAAATTAACATGATAATTATCCATATATGATAATACTCAGAGTTTAAACCACACGACCCTGCTAGCCCCCTAGATATGCAAAAGAATATGGAAAAACATGATATCAATGAGCAGCACTTACAGTTTCTTTCTACTCGCAATGTTTGGAGCAACCTTTCTGATGTATTCTTCTCGTTTTTCCAAGGGTAAGGGTTTAATGTGTTTGACAAGCTTGCAACAATCGAGCTTGCATTGGGAGCACTTACCACGTTCTATTTGAAACAGTGCCTGCAGTACCAAGAAGCTTTATTACATAATGATGTATATGAATTAACTTGCAACTTTCTTTGATTTATATCACTGAAAATTAGTCCTAACTCTCAACGATACCTACAAAAATTGTTCACTTATGTGGATAACAGAAAGAAGACTCACCTGCCGCAGGGCCCTGCCGCTGGTTCTTAACCTGTATTCCTGGAAACAAGCTAGACCACAGAATAGATCTTCAAAATATTCTGGTGACTTTGCAAGCCTTCCACTGAACCAAGTAAAACAACATTATTGTGAGCAAATATTATTTGTTTCTAATAACAAAACATGATTTATTTCTAAACACAAGTTAAGTGTTGGAGTATATGTAGGCCCATGAGGCTAAGGCCCATGTGGCCCATGTATGGAACCTATATAGCTACCCTTCTAGGGTTAGCCCTAATCAATAGAGTCACTAATTCTAGCATGGTATCAGCAGCCTGTTTTCCTTCCCCTTCTAGCAGCCGCCGCCGCCACCTCTGGTGAAGCCGCCGCCGCTGCCTTCTTGGCCGGCGGGCGCCACCATGGCCGGCCGCCGCTCTCCTCCCCCCTCCCCTTCCTACTTCCATTCCTTTCCCTCTCTCCCCACTCCCTCCTGGGCTCGGATTGCTGCCGCAGGGGGCCTGCCCGCCGCCGCAGGGGGGCAACCCGCCACCCCACCCGCCGCCGCTGGGGGGCTGCCCGCTCAGCCAGCCTTCCCTGCCGCTGCACTTCCTCATCTCCATCACGCCGTCGGCTTGGCTCTGGAGGGCCGCCCTTCCCCTGCTCTTCTCCCTGTCCACAGTGCCTCCTCTCCCTCTGCTGCTGCCCTTACAGCTGCTGCTGCTGTTGAGGGCGCAGCCGGGGGCTCGGGCTCCTCCTCCCTCACTGCTCCGGCGGTTGGGGGGCAAGGGGGGCCCTGCTGCAGCTCTTCCTGCAGGAGGTGTTGAGGATGGGGGGGGGGGGGGTTGATGTCCAGTCAGAGCGCCCCGCCGACGCCGTCCACCTTCCCGGCGCCGGGATGGACACCGGCAACCACCTTCCCGCCGGTGCCCAGACTTTCCCGGCCCCGACACCGCCACTCCTCTCCCAGATCTACGCCGGCTCTCAACCCTACGCCGGCCGTGACACCTCTTCTCTCGCCGCTGCTCTCGTCGCCGCGCGTGCCGCCGCCGCGGAGGGGCAGGCCCGGGTGCGGGCAGCCGCCCTCGTGTGGGAGCACGAGCGCGAAACGGCCGACGCCCTGGCTTGTCAGATTGCCGAGGCGGAGCGGCTCCTCTCTCCCGCCTCTCCGGCTGGTGCCAACTCCTCTGCCTCGTCGGGTCGCCGTGTGTCTCACACTGCTGTCCTCTGGCACGACCCGGCTGACCCGCTCGTGGCACAGCTTCACTACCAGGCCGGGGGGGTCCAGAACATTCGCCTCCTCGTGCCGGTCGTTCTCGAGCCGGAGTCACCCTCCTACGCTCGCTGGCGGGACCTCGTGGTTCTCACTCTTCGCCGCTACGCCCTCGACGACCACGTCCTCCTCGACGCTTCGGCCGCCGTCCAGACCCCGTCGTGGCTTCGTCTGGACAGCATCGTCCTCTCCTGGATCCTGGGGACGATCTCTCTCGATCTCCACGACCTCGTCCGCACCTCTCCTGACACGCGCCGGGCTTGGCTTGCCCTTGAGGGCCAGTTCCTGGAAAACGCCGAGGCCCGGGCTCTGCGCCTCGACGCGAGCTTCCGGACTTTCGTCCAGGGTGACCTCTCCGTCGGTGAGTTCTGCCGCCGGATGAAGGGCATGGCCGACTCCCTAGGGGACCTTGGGTGGCCCGTGGAGGACCGCATCTTGGTCCTCAACGTCCTCCGGGGGCTCAGCGACCGCTACGCCCACCTCCGGACGTGGATCACCCGCCAGCGGCCCTTCCCCACCTTCCTGGAGGTCCGCGACGATCTCGTCATGGAGGAGCTCACGCAGGGCCTCCAGCCGGTCTCCACCACTCCTGCGGGGTCCTCGTCCTCCTCGACGGCCCTGGCTGCTACTTCTCCGCGCCCCCCTACTCCACCGCGGACCACTGCTCCACCACCGTCGTCTCTCCTGGGTCCTCCTCCCTCCGGGCCGAGCGGAGGCGGGGGGGGGGTCGCGGCGGTCGCCGACGCCGCGGTGGGGGTCGCGGGGGTGGCCGGGGCGGCCACACCCAGGCTCAGGTTCCCGGTGGGTTACCGGGGGGGCACCATGGCCCTCCTTCCAGCACCCATGGGCAGGGCGGATCTCTATGTGGCCCTACCACACCACCGGGGCCGAGTCGCGCCCACCGGTGGCCTTGCTCACCGGCGCTCCTCCTGCTGGTACTCCACCCGGCGCCTTCCCTGCTGCAGCGTGGACTCCACCGGGGGTCGCCGGATGGGACCAGACGGCCCTGGCTCGCTCGTTCTCCACCATGGGTCTGACACCTCCGGTTGGACCCGAGTGGATCGCTGATTCAGGAGCCACCTACCACACCACTCCTGACCCCGGTATACTTTCGTCGCTCCACTCTCCTTCCTCCTCCCTTCCTTCGTCCATTATGGTCGCAAATGGTTCTTGCCTTCCTGTCACGTCTGTGGGTACCGCCGGTGCTCATGGCTCCTTTCGTCTTCCTGATGTTCTTGTTGCCCCTTCTATGGTTCATAACCTCCTTTCTATTCGTCGTTTTACAGCTGACAATTCTTGTTCTGTGGAATTTGACTCTTCTGGTCTTACTGTAAAGGATTTGGCTTCCCGGCGTCCTCTGCTCCGATGTGACAGCACCGGGCCCCTTTACACCCTTCGCTTCCCGGCGGCGCATTCGTCTTCTTCGCCGTCCCTTTTGTCAGCTGCCTTCGCCGCTTCTACTTCCTCTACTACCTGGCACCGGCGCCTCGGCCATCCTGGACGTGATGCCCTGATACAGCTCAGTCGTAGCTCTGGTCTTCCATGTACTCGAGCTCATGATGAGCAACTGTGTCATGCGTGCCAATTGGGCCGACATGTTCGTCTTCCTTTTTCTAGTTCTTCTCATGCGGCCCGCATTTTTGATCTTGTACATTGCGACCTATGGACCTCTCCTGTCATCAGTATTTCTGGTTATAAGTACTATCTTGTGGTTGTTGATGATTTTTCGCATTATTCATGGACTTTTCCCCTACGTGCGAAGTCGGATACGTTTACCACGCTCCTTCACTTCTTTGCTTGGGTGTCTACTCAGTTCGGTCTCACCATCAAGGCCGTCCAGTGTGACAATGGTCGCGAGTTTGATAACTCCACCTCCCGAGCTTTCTTCCTCTCTCACGGTGTTCAGTTGCGCATGTCTTGCCCATACACCTCTTCGCAGAATGGCAAGGCAGAGCGGATGATTCGCACCACCAACGACACCGTGCGGACTCTTCTGTTTCAGGCCTCTCTTCCTGCTCGCTTATGGGCTGAGGGCCTGCACACCTCCACCTACCTTCTTAACCGTCTTCCTTCCGCTACCTGTCCCGCTCCCACCCCTCACCACGCCCTCTTCGGTACCCCGCCTCGGTACGATCACCTCCGCGTGTTTGGGTGTGCTTGTTACCCCAACACTGCCGCCACCTCTTCTCACAAGCTGGACCCTCGCTCCACGCTCTGTGCCTTCCTCGGTTACTCCCCAGATCACAAGGGGTACCGATGCTTCGACCTTGCCTCCCGACGTGTTCTCATCTCGCGCCATGTGGTGTTCGATGAGTCCGTCTTTCCATTTTCCGGCACCTCTACTCCTCCAGTCCCTGACCCACCCACCCTGTTTCCCACTGACCCGGTGGTCCAGCCACCTTTCTTGTGGTCTCCTGCAGGTACCGCTTCACCGCGCTCCGCGCCGGCCACAGGTCCCGGCTCCCCTGCGAGTCCGGGCCCCTCGTCCTCCGGCGCGGCCCCGTCTCCTTCAGTTGGTGCAGACCCGGGGCCTTCGTCCCCCGCTTCTGCCCCGGGGGGGTCGTGCCGGTTGCCGACGCCGGATCCCGTCTCGGCACCCGCACCGGCGCCTCCGTCGAGGTTCGCCGCGCCGGTACGGGTCTACCAGCGCAGGCCGCGGCCTCCGCCGCTCGTGGTCCCTTCTCCACCGGGGACACCGACACCACCGCCACTGTCTCCGCCGGCCCGTGATACCCCGCCGGTCTACCACCCGCCGCTGCTTCACCGACACCCGCGGCATGTTCACCCGATGGTGACACGACATGCGGCTGGCACCTTGCCGCCTCGTGTCCTCGCGGCTTCGACCGACGACGCGGTGGTCTCTCCGGTACCCTCCTCCGTCCGCGACGCCCTGCTGGACCCTCACTGGCGCCGCGCGATGGAAGAGGAGTACGCCGCGCTACTCGCCAACCAGACGTGGGAGTTGGTGCCCCGGCCGCCGGGCGCCAATGTCGTCACCGGCAAGTGGATTTGGACTCACAAGCGCCGAGCGGACGGCTCTCTCGAGCGCTACAAGGCTCGATGGGTCCTCCGGGGTTTCACTCAGCGCCCTGGCGTCGACTACGATGAGACCTTCAGCCCGGTGGTCAAGCCGGCCATAGTCCGTACAGTGCTATCGCTGGCGCTTGCTCGGTCTTGGCCCGTCCACCAGCTGGATGTCAAGAACGCCTTCCTCCACGGCCTTCTTACCGAGACGGTGTACTGCAGTCAGCCGGCGGGGTTCGTCGACACCACCCGTCCTGACATGATCTGCCGGCTCAAGAGGTCCCTCTATGGCCTCAAGCAGGCACCTCGGGCGTGGAACCACCGGTTCGCTACTTTCTTGCTGACCCTGGGATTCGTGGAGGCCAAGTCTGATACGTCCCTGTTCGTCTACCACCATGGGGCCGACACTGCATACTTGTTGCTCTATGTTGATGACATTGTCCTCACCGCCTCCAGCGAGCCACTTCTCCGGCGGATCATTGCAGCTCTCCAGCAGGAGTTTGCGATGGACCTGGGTGAGCTCCACCACTTCCTCGGTGTCACTGTTGAGCACCGTCCTGCTGGGCTCCTTCTTCATCAGCGGCAGTACACTCGGGATATCCTGGAGCGGGCTGGGATGTCTGACTGCAAGCCCTACTCCACTCCGGTCGACACTCAGGGCAAGCTGTCGGAGGCTGAGGGACCTCCGGTGGCCGACCCCACTGCGTACAGGAGTCTTGCCGGGGCCCTTAAGTACCTCACCTTCACCCGGCCGGACATCACCTATGCAGTTCAGCAGGTCTGCCTCCACATGCATGATCCCCGGGAGCCTCACCTCACGGCTCTCAAGCGTCTCCTCCGCTACCTCCGGGGCACACTCGACTACGGCCTCCTCCTACACCGGGCCTCCTCCACCGACCTCGTCGTCTACACCGACGCTGACTGGGCCGGGTGCTCGGATACTCGCCGCTCCACCTCTGGCTACGCCGTCTTCCTGGGTGGCAACCTGGTGTCTTGGTCGTCCAAGCGCCAGCCGGTGGTCTCCCGGTCCAGTGCCGAGGCGGAGTACCGCGCCGTGGCTAACGGCGTGGCGAAGGCCGCCTGGCTCCGGCAGCTGCTTGCTGAGTTGCACACTCCACCCTCCCGGAGCACACTGATCTACTGTGACAATGTCAGTGCGGTCTACCTCTCCACCAATCCCATTCAGCACCAGCGGACGAAGCATGTCGAGATCGACCTCCACTTTGTCCGTGATCGGGTGGCCATGGGCGAGGTGCGGGTCCTTCATGTTCCGACGACCTCCCAGTTCGCGGACATCTTCACCAAGGGACTCCCGTCCTCGACCTTCGCCGAGTTTCGCTCCAGCCTCAACATCACCGGTGGCTAGTTGCGTCTGTGGGGGGGGGGTTGTGTGTGTTCTTTCTTTCTTGTTCAGCCTCGAACTCCGCTGCGACGGTAGTTCAGACTGCGGGGGGTGTTGGAGTATATGTAGGCCCATGAGGCTAAGGCCCATGTGGCCCATGTATGGAACCTATATAGCTACCCTTCTAGGGTTAGCCCTAATCAATAGAGTCACTAATTCTAGCATTAAGGAGTCGTTACTTGCAAAGTCCTTGACAAAGTTTGCAGAGAGGTTCATCATCAATGGTCCAGCCCTGAGTGTACTGTCTCTCTTTAGAGGCGCCATTATGCAACACCACCTGTCTCCATTCAGCATTTTCTGGCAAAGGATTACTGACATCATTTAATGGTGTGGCACGCCTCTTACTTCCCCCTTTAAGTATGCCCTAAGAAGAAAACAGACCAGAACAAGGAAAAAGTGACAGATATTCATCAAGGTGAGGAACACCAAAATAAACACTTGTGCATTTCATGCAAAGCTCTAAAATAGGTAAGAGTGCAGATTTGGTGCCCGGGGGGCTGGCACCCTCGTTAGCTAAAACGCCATGTTGCAATGTTTCGAAAAATCATGTATGTAATAATTCAGTTTGAAATTCATCTTTGATGTAATACACATAATGTTTCTTGGCATCAAAGATGAATTTCAAACTGAATTGTTGTGGCTACCATATGATTCTCCAATAGGTAAACACTATTAGTACTAGTGGCAGAGCCACCGCCCGGCTACCCTGGCGTCAGGCGACATAAGAGCGCAAGGAGTTCAAAAGAAAATTCTGTACATCAAAGAAGAACACTGTAATTTGCTACCAAAATATGTTTGCATAATAAGGATTGCCCGGGGGTTTCATCTCTAGCCTACCCTAACTTGCTTGGGACAAAAGGCTATGTTGTTGTTGTTGTTGTTGTTGTTGTTGTAATAAGGATTGCCCGGGCTCCTAAAAGCGTCTGGCTCTGCTACTGACTAGTACAGCTGCCAAAAAGTGAGATGCATGGAGTGCTGTTTCTGGTATATGTACAGATACTGTTTTAGCACGATGATTTTGTGTGCTCTTGCTTTGGATGAGCTTTCAGTGTGTGTAGCAAAACTAATAACATTTCAAGAGGTAAAAACATTACAATAGCCGAATGTGAAAAAACAGCAGTGAATGCTAACTAAGGCCTGAGCAACTGTAATAGGCTAACAAAGTTACACCCACATGAATCTTGTTTTGCACTGAATGCTATTTGAACCCTTAATTGAATTCAGTAGCTTGGGCTATAAACAATTATGATCTATACTCAAATGTGCCATGATACAGAATACAGATAGTTAAAAAACTTAAAATAGCATGTACCAGTTCCAGCATTCCTACATAAAGTATAATAATATGGTAGTGGTTACCATATCCAAAATATAGTACTAATTTTGGTTGCCAGAAGGGGATTTTTGACGGCGTTAATATGAAGATGGATTTCAGAATATTGTGACATCCTTGAGTACACATAATTGTATGTTGTATCATTGAACAAAGACATGTATCATTTAGATATGTAGAATTTCTTTAGAAAAGAAAAACAGAACTGTTATTGAACATGGCGTGCAATGCTCATAAGAAAAGCTGGACTGTGTGTGTAAAGAGAAGAATAAAATGAAGTCAATAGGTCCATACTTCTGTGCTATGGTTGATGTTATCTTCCAGAAAACACAACTCAAGGCTCAAGGGAAGTTGTAATGGCTTTCCAAGCAATTTATTCTGATCAATTGGTCTTAGCGCCAACCACTCTTTGATGAATGCCTTGAACACATTGCAAAATGCAGGAATCTTTTTCAAGAGCAGAGTTCTTGTTTTAACATCACTGGGAGAACATAAAGGCGAATTCAATTCTTCTGGTAGAAAATTTTCACAAAGTGGTTTGGGTCTTGAATCATGTCCAGGAACACAACTATACAAGTGGATTCGGCCTGTGTGCCGGCTAACCTGCAAAAGATGATGATACTTCAGACGAATTTAGTGAAAAAAAAAAATCTCATCCTCAATTATGAAACTGCATGCTTTACACACTCCCTATCAAGAAAAGATAAAATCCATCTTTCTCGACCTAAATCACTGTGATTTTAGCTCATGGGACAGCTACATGTTCAAGTTTCATTGACATGGCCATCCAGCGCACATGTATAGTTGAGTCAGCAACAGGACAGTTCACAAGCCCCACGCCTTCAACGGTTTCTATCTCCACTTAACCCCACCCCCCCTCAATATCCTACAGAAAAATAAATTGACTAGCTCCCCAACTACAACTGTAGTATTTTTATCGAATACAAGAACAAAAAGGCCTCTTAGTCCCAAGTCATTGGAGTGCATTAGAGCAGAACTCATCATAAGCCACCAACACTTCAAAAACACCAATTCAAATATGCAACTACCCTTGCCAGTTGGATGTGAATATCCTCACAACTTGTGTGGTCAAGACTCAAGAGACATTAACGATAATGCATGCATAGCACATGCAATCACTTCAATGGTTCATATTCTTTTCACCTAAGAGAACACGAAACACATCTGCCATCTCCCAAAACAAGTGCAGATTATGGAAGGGCTGACATTGCAGTAGCTATCCCCTCCTCTCCCCACAAGCATAATAACACCATAGAAAAAAAAACTAGTACTCCTAGGTTTCAGAGTGCTTTAACCTCAAAAAATAGGAAGAGCACAGTCACAATAACAGGCAAAAGATAGAATAAACAAGTAGGTAAAAAAGTGTGTTAACCTCAAAACGCAGAGACTCCACTTGAATTGGAAAATCTGGAACAGGTGCAGCTTGACTTAAGGACCCAGAATTTCCAGAAAGCCTCTTACGAGCCTAACATTTTTCAGCAATTAGATTGTTATGTATAAATGTAAATGTCATATGATTAAAGAAAGCAAAGAAATTTTACCACCTTTACTGATTTACAGCTAGATATTACAGAGCAAAAGGCTGCAGCTGGTGAAAGAGAAACATCAATACAAGATCTGTCTTCAAGTACTGTTGGAGTTGGATTATTTTTCAAGGATGTGCCAAGGGTTTCATCCTAACAGGGAAATAAGCACAGGCAGAATCATTTGTCAATCAATAATCAATAAGAAACAATAAGTGGCAAGTAGGAAGCAATTGACAAATATTGAATGGAGCATCTCCTTTTTACCTCAAATTCAAGAGGAATTGTCCTAATGGTGAAATCTGAGTCAAATTCCAAATCTTCAATGCCAAGAAAACCGTCCGTGGACAAATCATCACTTTCCAAAAGGTATTTTGGTCCATGGGTCAAATCTGCATGAACCTCAAACAACTCAGCATTTGTTTTAGTAAAATCAGATAGTTATCAACATGAGTTCAGCATGCATTTTACCTGCATTATTGTTGGAGTATATGTAGGCCCATGAGGCTAAGGCCCATGTGGCCCATGTATGGAGACTATATAGCTACCCTTCTAGGGTTAGCCAAGTAATGGAATTCACTTCTTCCAACATGGTAATCCGAGCCTAGGGTTAGTTTTCCTCTTCCCCTGCCTCCCAGCCGCCGCCCATCCCCTGGTGGGGCTGCCCGCCGGCCCAGCCACCATGGCCGGCGGCCCTCCCCTTCCCCCTTCCCTCTTCCCCTCCTCTTCCTCTCCCACCTGGGTCCAACTCCTGGCTGGTGCTGCCGCTGCTACTTCTCCCAGCAGCGCTGCTGCTTCCCACCCGCCCAGAGCCGGCGGCCCTCCCCTGGCCGCCCCCCTCCCCGCCGGCCAGCACCTGGCCGCCGGCCCCTTTCTCCCCGCCGGCCAGCCCCTGGCCGCCGGCCACCACCTCCCCGCCGGCCAGCACCTGGCCGCCGGCCACCCCCTGCCTGCTGGCGGCTCTTCTCTGGCCGGCGGGCATCCCACCACTCCTACAGCCGCTGCTGCTCTGCCAGGGGCGGCAGCCTCTGCGGGCGCTGCTGCTCTGCCTCCAGCAGCTGCAGCCGGCCCTCTTCCTGGAGCTGCTGCCGCCGCTGCAGTTTCTTCTTCCCGCCCCCTCCCTCCAGGCGCTGCCTCCAGGGCCGCTGCCCTTCTTCTTGCCGCCGCTGCGGCTTCTTCCTCCCGCCCCCTCCCTCCTACCGCTGATTCCCAGGCCGCCTGGCCGCCGCCCCTCCCTGGAGCGGGTGGCCAGCCCCTGCTCCAGCCGCCAGGGAGTGGGCTGGCCCTGGGCGCCACCATCTCCTCTGCTGCCCAACTCTCTGCCACCCCTACAAGTGCGGCCACCGCTCCTCCAGCAGCGCCCCAGGGTGCCGCTGCTTCTTCTTCCGCTGGACAGTACGCCTCAGGCACGGGTGACGCGGCCATAGGGCCCCTGCCGGCTGCTGCTCCTCCCTCTTCTCCCGCCGCATGGCCGACCCCTGGCCTGCAGGCTGGCTGCTGCTTTGCGTCCGGTGTGACCGTCGGGACCGCCCTTCCCTTTGCTGGTGCGACCCGCTCACCCGCGCTGCTGCCTTCGCCCACCCCATCCGCCTCCGCGCCCCTCCTTCCCGCGACATGGGCACAGCAGGCCCTTGCTTTCGCTGCCGGCAGTGCACCCGCGACTGCGCCTTTCCCGGCCGCCCCGACCACATCTCCTTCCCGGGCTCCGGCCGCCCTTGGCATGGCCCCGACATGGCCCGGCCACCCTCCAGCGCTGCTCACCGGCGCGGGCCACTCACTCGCGCCGCTCGCCTCTGGCGCGGGCACTGGCCAGGCCTGGGCACCACATCCGGCCCCTACGCCGCCGTCGTTTCTTGTGGATTCTCCTCCACCCGGGCCGAGCGGGGGTGGAGGGGGGCGTGGCGGACGCCGTCGTCGCGGACGGGGACGTGGTGGGGGTTCTGGGTTCCACGACCCGTCATGGCCCTTCCAGGCTCCCGGTGGTGAGCCTCGCCTGCCGGCCGCTGCCATGCTCGCGACGGCCTCTCCCGGGTTTCCACCGCCCGGTTGGGACTCGGCGGCCTTGGCACACTCCTTCAGCACGCTGGCCCCGCAAACTCCTGGTGCCGGCCCACAGTGGATCGCCGATTCGGGTGCCACCTACCACACCACTCCTGACCCCACTATTCTCTCTTCCGTTCACCTTCCTTCTTCCTATCACCCTTCATCCATCATGGTCGCTAATGGGTCTTGTCTTCCTGTCACGTCCGTGGGTGCCGCCGGCGCTCATGGCTCTTTTCGTCTTCCTGATGTTCTTGTGGCACCTTCTATGGTTCATAACCTTCTTTCTATTCGTCGATTTACTGCTGACAATTCCTGTTCTGTGGAGTTTGACTCTTCCGGTCTCACTGTCAGAGATTTGGCTTCCCGCCGTCCTCTGCTTCGGTGTGACAGCACGGGTCCCCTTTACACCCTTCGCTTCCCACCGTCTCCTTCGTCTTCCTCGCCGACCCCATTGTCAGCTGCTTTCGCCACCACTACTTCCTCCACTACTTGGCACCGGCGACTCGGCCATCCTGGTCGTGAAGCCCTGATGCAGCTCAGTCGTAGTTCTGACATTCGGTGTCCTCGGACTCACGATGAGCCTTTGTGTCATGCGTGTCAGCTGGGCCGTCATGTCCGTCTTCCCTTCCATAGTTCTTCTTCCCAGACGGCTCACATCTTTGATCTTATACATTGCGACCTCTGGACCTCTCCTGTCATCAGCGTTTCTGGCTACAAGTTCTATCTTGTGCTACTTGATGATTTCTCTCATTACTCCTGGACTTTTCCTCTTCGTGCAAAGTCTGAAGCTTTCCCCGCCATTCTCCACTTCTTCGCTTGGGTGTCTACACAGTTCGGCCTCACCATCAAGGCCGTCCAGTGTGACAATGGTCGTGAGTTCGATAACTCCACCTCCCGTGCCTTCTTTCTCTCTCACGGTGTTCAGCTCCGCATGTCTTGTCCATACACCTCTTCCCAGAATGGCAAGGCTGAGCGGATGATTCGCACCACCAACGACACCGTGCGTACCCTTCTGTTTCAGGCCTCTCTTCCCGCTCGCTTCTGGGCTGAGGGCCTGCACACCTCCACCTATCTTCTGAACCGCCTTCCTTCCACGGCCTGCCCCGCTCCCACTCCTCACCACGCCCTCTTCGGTACCCCGCCTCGGTACGATCACCTCCGCGTGTTTGGGTGTGCGTGTTACCCCAACACCGCTGCCACTTCTTCCCACAAGCTGGACCCTCGCTCCACGCTCTGTGTCTTCCTCGGGTACTCCCCGGATCACAAGGGATACCGGTGCTTTGACCTTACCTCCCGACGGGTTCTCATCTCTCGCCATGTGGTGTTCGATGAGTCCGTTTTTCCCTTTTCCAGCACTACCACCCCTCCGGTACCTGACCCACCCTCCCTGTTTCCCACTGACCCGGTGGTCCAGCCACCTTTTTCGTGGCCTCCTGCAGGTACCGCTTCGCTGCGCACCGGGCCGGCCCCCGGTCCCGGATTCCCGGCGGGTCCGGGCCCATCGTCCTCGGGCGCGGCCCCGTCCTCTCCGGTTGGTGCAGACCCGGGGCCTTCGTCCCCCGCTTCTGCCCCGGGGGGGTCGTGTCGGTCGCTGACGTCGGATCCCGTCCCGGCACCTGCCCCGGCACCTCCGTCGACGGATCCCGTCCCGGCACCTGCCCCGGCACCTCCGTCGAGGTTCGCCGCGCCGGTACGGGTGTACCAGCGCAGGCCGCGGCCGCCGCCCCTCGCGCTCCCTTCTCCACCGGGGACGCCGACACCACCGCCGCAGTCCCCGCCGGCTCGTGGTGCCCCGCCGGTCTACCACCCGCCGCTGCTTCACCGACACCCGCGGCATGTTCACCCGATGGTGACACGACACGCGGCTGGCACACTGCCGCCTCGTGCCCTCGAGGCTTCGACCGGCGACGCGGTGGTCTCTCCGGTACCCTCTTCCGTCCGCGACGCCCTGTTGGACCCTCACTGGCGCCGCGCGATGGAAGAGGAGTACGCCGCGCTACTCGCCAACCAGACGTGGGAATTGGTGCCCCGGCCGCCGGGCTCCAATGTCGTCACCGGCAAGTGGATTTGGACCCACAAGCGCCGGGCCGACGGCTCTCTCGAGCGCTACAAGGCTCGGTGGGTCCTCCGGGGTTTCACTCAGCGCCCTGGCGTCGACTACGATGAGACCTTCAGCCCGGTGGTCAAGCCGGCCACCGTCCGTACCGTGCTATCACTGGCGCTTGCTCGGTCTTGGCCCGTCCACCAGCTGGACGTCAAGAACGCCTTCCTCCACGGCCTTCTTACCGAGACGGTGTACTGCAGTCAGCCGGCGGGGTTCGTCGACACCACCCGTCCTGACATGGTCTGCCGGCTCAACCGGTCCCTCTACGGCCTCAAGCAAGCACCTCGGGCGTGGAACCACCGGTTCGCCGCTTTCTTGCTGACCCTGGGGTTCATGGAGGCCAAGTCTGATACGTCCCTGTTCGTCTACCACCGTGGAGCCGACACTGCATACTTGCTGCTCTATGTTGATGACATTGTTCTCACCGCCTCCAGTGAGTCACTTCTCCGCCGGATCATTGCTGCTCTCCAGCAGGAGTTCGCGATGAAGGATCTGGGTGAGCTCCACCACTTCCTCGGTGTCACTGTTGAGCACCGTCCCACCGGCCTCCTACTTCACCAGCGGCAGTACACTCGGGACATCCTGGAGCGGGCTGGGATGACTGACTGCAACCCCTGCTCCACTCCGGTCGACACTCAGGGCAAGTTGTCTGAGGCTGAGGGACCACCGGTGGCCGATCCCACTGCGTACAGGAGTCTCGCCGGGGCACTTCAGTACCTCACCTTCACCCGGCCGGACATCACCTATGCAGTTCAGCAGGTCTGCCTACATATGCATGACCCCCGGGAGCCTCACCTCACGGCTCTCAAGCGCCTCCTCCGCTACCTCCGGGGCACGCTCGACTACGGCCTCCTCCTCCACCGGACCTCCTCCACCGACCTCGTCGTCTACACCGACGCTGACTGGGCCGGGTGCCCAGATACTCGCCGCTCCACCTCCGGCTACGCCGTCTTCCTGGGCGGCAACCTGGTGTCGTGGTCGTCCAAGCGCCAGCCGGTGGTCTCCCGGTCCAGCGCCGAGGCGGAGTACCGCGCCGTTGCTAACGGCGTGGCGGAGGCCGCCTGGCTCAGGCAGCTGCTTGCCGAGTTGCACACTCCACCCTCCAGGAGCACACTGATCTACTGCGACAACGTCAGTGCGGTCTACCTCTCCACCAACCCCATCCAGCACCAGCGGACGAAGCATGTCGAGATCGACCTCCACTTTGTCCGTGATCGGGTGGCCATGGGCGAGGTGCGGGTCCTTCATGTCCCGACGACCTCCCAGTTCGCGGACATCTTCACCAAAGGCCTCCCGTCCTCGACCTTCGCCGAGTTTCGCTCCAGCCTCAACATCACCAGTGGCTAGTTGCGTCTGTGGGGGGGTTGTGTGTGTTCTTTCTTGTTTCAGCCTCGAACTCCGCTGCGACGGTAGTTCAGACTGCGGGGGGGTGTTGGAGTATATGTAGGCCCATGAGGCTAAGGCCCATGTGGCCCATGTATGGAGACTATATAGCTACCCTTCTAGGGTTAGCCAAGTAATGGAATTCACTTCTTCCAACAATTATGATTCCCCGAAGGATGAAGTTTGCATTTTGTTTCCTCCTTGGGGTTCTTGATTTCCTCGAGTTGGCACACTTGATCAACCTTACAAAGAAAGAACGAAGAATAAATAAAAGAAGAATGATCCTTATCAACTAACAGATACAAACTATTCAGACACCCTGTCCTCAGCAGATTTTTTAAGGGGCTAATATTTCAATTACTGTACTCTATCAGATTTTTGAAGGCACTGAATGTTGCCTGTTAGGCTGTTACATATCCCAGGTTAACTAATAGACACTGGCTACACAGGTACATGCTTAGATCTCACAACAGCCCTTCCAATCTCCCAAACGATCAATATTCTGAACTTTGTGAAAAAAAAGGCTCTTAATGTATGACCTACCTCAATCTCCCTTACAGCATCTTTTTTTCCATTCATCAAAGACGAGACACGGAACAGACTCTGGTTTAACTGGAGCCAGTGTGATTCATCCGATGTGTTCTGCAAGACCAACATTATTCTGTTTGCTATTACAATAACAAGTTACAGAACAAATTGCAAGGGAAAACAAACGAACTAACCTTTCCACAGAATATATATATGTTGACCGCATTTGTTTGGCCACGTCTATGAGCTCTATCCTCAGCCTAATAGCAACAGAGTGAAAGGTATTCTCAGCAAGCTCTTAATTACTCCCTCCGTTCCAAATTTTTAAAAGTCACTTTGGCTTTGTCCTAAGTCAAACTTTTCTAACTTTGACAGTTTGATGAAGTTTATAGAAATATATATTGACATCTACAATGCCAAATAAGTGCACTCTCAAGATATATTGCATGGTGGATTGAATGAAACTAATTTGGTGTTAAAAATGTTGTTACATTTTTCTATAGATTTGGTCAAAATTAGATAAGTTTGACTTTGGTACTAATGTGTGAACAAATTAACAACCAGGATCACATTGGCATTTCAATTCTAATTCTACCAGAATAACTATGAAAATAACCAAATATTGTTCCACCACTTTGGCTGCATTCTGTAATGGTTGAAAAGAAATTGCAACAGCAAACAGAGAGAAAAAGGCTAAGGACCTGAAGCAATGCTGAAGCTGATTTTGGGAGTTCCACAAAAATAACATTCTGAGCAGACGAGAAGTCTAAGCCAACACCACCAGCAGTAATTCCAATTATTGCAACCTTCACCTTTTTTGAAAATAAAAGGTATAAAATGGATAAACATTAAACCAAATTTGGGAGTTATTAGACATGGAATAGGAAAAGTGAGGGAAATGCAACAAAAATGTAAGGGCGGGTGGGCGGGGTCGGAGGCAGCACCTCTGGATCCAAACGGAAAGAATCAACAGCTTCTTTCCTTTCCCTTTGAAGTGTGCTTCCATCAATGCGAACAAATCTGATCCCATTCTCAGAGACAAACACCTATGTGAAAACGGTCGAACGTATAAAATTGCATCATCCTGGATTCCAGTGGTCAAGAAACTCAATAAAAAAATCTGAATAATACTTAACCATGATCGCAATAAATCTCAATTGTTCTTAAGAAGTACTAAGGCTTATACATTTCAAACTACGGAAGTAAATAACCATCACAGTTTTGATTGGAACCCTTGTCCATAGTTCACGATGCTATCGTCTAATATATGAATGGGTTCGAATAGCATTCATATATTGACGATAAAAATACATCCTTAAGTGAGGACAAATCATCTAATAGCATTATGACATATAAGGCATGTATGAGAAACACGAAACAGTTTACCTGTATTCCATCTAGAACCTTTAAGTGATGCGCAAATATTATTGTTTTCTGACAGCTAGACTGGGGATCCAGGTTATGGTTAGCACCAAATCCATTCATGATAAAATGATTTGAGAACCATTCACTAAACCCAGACAATTTTGCGATACCAATCTCTTGTGGGGTGAGATCCCTTGGAGATTTCTTGCAATCATCATCTGGATAAAAAATAAAGAGAAGCAAATTTATGCAGAGCTACCAGAACCATCATACTAGTCGTGGACGCAGAAGAGAGAAAAGTCACAGGGTGATATTAAAATTCATTAATATATGTAACTGAAATCTCATGTTAACAGTTAGCACCATGAATATACCTTCTTCCTCTTTTGTATTTTCATCATCATTGCTTTTGCAGGGCAATTCAACTGTAAGAGTTCCATTACAACTGCTAGAGTTCACCCTTTTGACGCATGAAGATGTGGCTGCCCTGATATCTGGTGCCTTTACCTTCAACCAAATAATCTGTCGACGCTTAGGGGGCAGCTCATTCAACAAATGTTCCTTCAGTCGCCTAATCTATAACGCAGAAGCAGATGAAGCAGTTAACTTTAGCTGTGACGGAGCTGACGTTAATAAGAAATCAAATATCAACACAACATATCATGTGATTGCATGGCTTGTGACAAATGCAATAGTCTTTAATAATGGCAAGCATATTATTAGGAAACGAATGCTTCATTTATTTATAAATCAGGTTATAGAACAGTAACCTTTTTTTTTGCTAGAATGTTTGCCAACAGTAACACTTATCTGCCAATTGCCTTTGAACCAATAAAAAATTCAATGAAGAGGGCTAAATAATTGCATCAGCAACAAAAAAATGAAAATACTGTGCAATTGGTGGCTAAAAGAAACCCAAGTGCTAGTATCGTTAAATAGTTAATTGTGTAGATACATGAGTTAGAATAACAGACCAACAAACAGTATGGATTGAACTACACCAATGGAGCAGAGGTAACATATCACAGTAAGCTATCAATTGAAGCTTAAGTGGCTGAAAGAGCAAGAACAAACCATGACAGTTTGACTGAGCAAAACATTTAACTCTGTCAACCGCGTACCCTTAGAGAAGTCCTGCATATAAAACAAATTACAGCATTAATGACCTAAGAATGTTTCCACAAAGATACTAGCGGCAAAATTAATTCCTCTTTCATAGCATTTCTTCTATAATACCTGCTCTATAGGGCTTTTCAGTTATAAACCACTATAATTATTAACTGGTTTGCAGAACTCCTGTTTCTTTAAGGGGGGAAACTAGTTGTAAAAAGTTTTTCATGCATTATTTCATGGTTCGCTATATTTAGTTTCTACATGCACAGCATAGATTTTACCCCCACTTAGCATAACGAATAACAGCTCTGCAGACAGCCCATAGGAGCCATAGCTTAGGGAATAGAGCTAGTAACAGTGATATGCCTTTACAAACCAAGGAATCACATACCTTAAATATTTTCCCCTGATAACTTCGTACAGCATGCAGCAAGCAATATTTTTTCGCATAATCAAGTTTATTAGTACCAAGCATGCGGGGCCTGAAAGCAGTGGGGCAGGGTGATTAACAACAATATTGCAACAGAACAATGTAAAGAGCTCCATAAGACCAAGACAGTAAGATGCCATTTTCTTTTACTTACCATAGCATATTTATCTGGTGGTAGATATCAAAAGGTCTATTATCACCTAGGAGAAAATAAATAGTAAGTAACAACTTCGTTTTAGAAATATTTAAGTACAGCAACATAGAGTTAAATGTTGTAACAGATATACAATATCCCAGTCTATCATATTTTAATGCTTCAAAGACAAAATAATAGAGACAAAATCATAATACAAAGCAGTAAAAAAAATGCTTTTGAACAATTCAGGACATCCTGAGCATGCACAGGCATAAGCTTTAACGTGGTAAAGTGAAGATATTACATCTCACACCATAATATAACCAGTACAGACGCTTAGCAGGTAATGCATTAGACAATAAGGTCTATGCACAATTATGCCATATCAACATGAATGTTCACAAGGCACTCACAGCAATTAGTGCCACCAATACTATCAAAAGAGTAAGACAAAAAAAACATCAAGATCATTTTGCAGTTGCTGATATTTTGAAATCATCAAGTCATCTCGACAAAACATCTCATATCACAAGTATTTTCATGCATCCCGGATGAAATATAGAGAGTACAATTTCAATAGCACAAGGAACTCAAAGAGTATGATGGATATCTTTATGACCTTGAGAGAGAGGGTGTCCCCGAGAGCAATATGATGCGGTCAATTTTTGAAGCTAGATGTAGCACAGCTTTTGTCTATCACAAGACAAGCAAGTCAATACAAGAAGCGAGTGGAATGCTGATATTTCAGACTAGTAATAAAAAACTAAATGAATCAGATGTGGCAACTAGTTCCTTTTTTATAGAAGTGCATAGACATGTGGAGAATCAAGCTGAATGATGAAGAAATGTGGAAGTTCACTAAATCATCTCGAAGTCAATTTTTTTGTAATAATATAGAAAAGTAAGCCTAACAAAGTCATGATCTTAAAAATAATGATAGGATGTGTCAAATAACAAGGAACAGAATCTCCTTCATAAATTGGGGCATTCGAGAGCTGTATGCTCGTACTGAAACATGATATTGTTTATTGTTTATTTTTTTCATGATAACATCAATACCTCATTTTTTTCTGGTTTCGTTGTGCAACGTATGTTGTGCGATTCATCAACAATCATCAGTGCCCATGTTCTATTCACCATACTTTCCCTAAGGCGACTTAGCATCTGGTAAGAAGTAATCACTGCCTTTGGAGTAGCATTTAGATGTTCAAGACTGTCTTGACGACCAAATACTGAAAATGAGTAAATAATAGATATAGATATAATTTAAACATCTAAACATATGGTCCTTATATAAAATAGGAAATATCAGGTGCACAAGAGCATACTGGTGAAACATATGCAAAAACTCAATCCCATCCTTCGGATCCAAATATTCAATCTTAAAGGTTCAACTTCGAGGTGGGAGTTCTCTCATCCCTCTTGGGGTGACTGAGGTCCACCTCACTTCAGCCCTTCATATTGGATCCATGGGGTGAGATTGAGTTGGTGCATATGTGCACCAATATACTATTGTGCACTTGATACTTCCTCTATATGAACTGGAAACAAAGATCAAAAGAATATATTCAGAACTAGAAAGCCAATCACACAAGGGAGAAGTAATAAGACATTAACCATATTTTGTAAAACAGCGGTCTTCACTAGGAACGACGATATTCGGGATAGGGTTGGGGTGACACCAATTGAGGAGAAATTGATTCAACATCGGTTGAGATGGTTTGGACATGTCCAACGGAGGCCTCCTGAGGCGCCGGTGCGTAGTGGAGTTCTAAAGTGGGCCGATAATGTAAAAAGTGGTAGAGGTCGACCTAAACTAACTTGGGACGAGTCCGTTAAGAGAGATCTTAAGGAGTGGAATATCTCCAAAGATTTAGCTATGGATAGGAGCGTTTGGAGATTGGCAATCAACGTGCCTGAACCGTGACCTTTTTTGTCTTGTGCCCTTTATATCCCTTTTATGTGTCTCCCTGTTTCTCGTCTCTTTTGGGTTTCATCTCTAGCCTACCCCAATTTGCTTGGGACAAAAGGCTATGTTGTTGTTGTTGTTGTTAGCGGTCTTCACTAATACTAGCGCAACAAAGTACAAATCTATGATTTGAAAGTTATTTTCTCAATAATAAATCCATTTAATTTACACTTAAAGAACCAAAAGCATTCCAGATTTGAACTTATGTTAGCAGCTAGCTTAGCTTCGGATTGAATATCACATCTTTCGACCCGAAAAGCTAAAACATACATAACTCATTAAAATATGTTCAAATGCTAGCTTATCCAGAAGTTCCTGAAAATCCCAAAGACAAGTCAGTAAGTCAAACTTAAGAAAAAAAAAATCAACTTAGATAGATCAAGCAACCACTAGGTATCAGACATCTGATGGTCTTGTCTTTGATAGTTCACAGGGGATGTTATGTGGGCTACAGCATTTCAATCAACTTATGAAAACAAATTTCATTATTTTTCACATTATGCACACAGAAGGTAAGGTTGAAATAATTAAAGTTAAAGGTTACAGGCTTCACTAGATGACCAGGTTGCTAACGAATTTTATATTATAACTGAAAAGCGTAAAGTCCTTAGAGTTCAGCCTGAATCAAGAGCAAGCAAAGAACTTGGGAGGGTTACGATACAGAATGTGTGATTAAACAATATCTGTACTTCATAATTATTCAGGACTACATTAATTTGTACAGCAAGTGTGATAAAAACCAGCTTTCACATCAAGAAAAGGAAAGATGTCTCATACCAATATGAATATCTTTTGGCATAAATGAAGGATCCCAGCGTTCCAATTCCTCTGCCCAAGAATAACGCAATACGGCTGGACATACTATTAATATAGAGCCCTCATCCTTGAAACAGCATGCTATTGCAATCGCCTGCATTAAAATGCATGAGAATATGCTCACTCACTCCCTTAATATAGGCAAATTGGTAAGCCTATTCATATAATCTAAAACCAAGTCATCAAATCTGAAATGAATAACAAAGAACAAATAGGCAGGTCTATTCATATCATTTAACAAGAAAGTCATAAATCTAAATAAAATAAATCATTGTTGAATTAATAGTGCTGCAAACTTTTCATATTGGTGTACTCCATAATAACTTTCCAGATTGTAGAATTTTATTGCTTGTAGAAAGGTAAAACAATAATATTCTACACATACACCACAAGAATATCCCAAAGTACTCATACACAAAACAGCAAGGATTGCACTATGAAAGAATTCATGCGATATGCCCACCTGGAGAGTCTTGCCAAGCCCCATCTCATCTGCAATTAGGCAGCGTCCACGCCTTCGAAGCCCAAACATCACTCCTTCAAGTTGGAAGGGTAAAAGGGCATCTTTTATTTGCTGTGGCAGCTTCTTGAGAAGCTCATCTACTTCTTCATCAGAAGCCCACTTTTGGCCAGGACCAGGATACCTAGGTATATCCTGAATAATTCTCTTTGTGCTAGAAGGTATTTCTTGCACAGAAGTTCCAGGTAATTTCTTAAGGCATTTCAACACCACATCATAGTCCACAAGCTTAAACACAGGGCGAAGATGAGCACTTTGACTTAGCGACTGTGTTGCAGAGTATTGTACAACCTAGCAGTGCCAACATTGAATGAGTTCCAGTTCCATAACAAAATCCTTACCAAGAACATCCAAACAGATGGAGCCAAAGAAAAACGCAACGTTAAAGGGAAAACGAGTTCCAGGTTTATACCAAAATCCTTATCAAGATTCGAAATAGATGGAACCAAAGAAAAACCATTTACCAATCCTTCAAAAAAAAACTATTTATCAAGAAAAGCTCGCCGATGTCCTCGAATTTGAAAAACTGGTGTCAAGAAACACGAAAATCACCAAAATCTCGCAAACAAACGCATAATGGTATCCAAGAAAACACCAAATTTCGGGAGTAGCTCATGAACTGTACATTCTGATCAAAGCAGAAACTGGGATAACGTCTATTCCTCAAAGGCAAGAACCGATGCAAACCGTACCGAAGCCGCAGCGAGGCAGTCCTGGACGGCGCCGAGGCACTCAGCCTCCCCGGGGTAGGCCCTGCCTTCCACCGGCCCCACCGCCACCAAGAACTCGTCGGGGCCGCATACCTCCAGTACAACCTGGAACCCCACCGGCGGCTGAGGCGGAGTCGGCGGCGGCGGCGGCGGTGGGGAAGGACGCGGGGGCAGCGGCGCAAACGGAGGCTGGGGCGCGGGCGGGGCGATTCTTGGGCATTTGGCGAGCCTCCACTCGGCGGCGGCAGTGTCGTAGGCAGGGAATGTGGGGGCGCCGGAGGCGGGAAAGGCGGTGGCAGGCTCGGCCGCGGCTGCGGCCTCTGCGAGGCGCTTGCGCTTCTCGAGGGCGGCAAGGCGGTTGGCCTCGGAGCGACGCCGCTGCTCCTCCGTGATCTCCATGGGGGACTCCATGGGTTACGCCTACGGCTACACTGTCGTGGGCTCGTGGCGATTGCCAGTTGAAACTTGGAAGCGTTTGGGTTCGGCGTTCGGGAAGGAAAGGAAATGAGGAGCGGGCGGGCGGTTGGGACGACGGGAAGGGAGCGGAGAAAAGAAGAGGTGGCTGAGCCCATTTAGCAGGTTATGTTCTTCTGGACCCATTTTGTACGTAGGTTGGGCCAAAGCCCATTTTCTGGACATGTTTTGAACCGTGCTATGTCAATTATTCTTTCATTATCCATTTCTGAAGCAGGTCTGCAGGTGAAATGATGCCGTGGCGACATTAATCTGACGGCATAACAGACGGTGACAAAACAAGTACTTGTATGACTAGAATCAGACCACGCACACCAGAATCAGCAATCAGCAAAATAACGACACAGTAAGGACAACAGCACATGAATATCATGAGCACAAATTTAACATCACAAGTCTCGCTAAATAGAACATCTCACTACACATGATGCGAACATGTCTATAAACAGGCAAGCGGGTAGCGTCCAGTGTCTTGATTCCAGTTACAAAAACAAGTAATGACATATATCAATAAATAAAGGAGAGACACTATAAATAGCTCTTCTTCTTTTTCCAGTCTGATGCAAGGCATCTCCTGAAGAACACAGCTGCAGTCCGATGCAGAGCCCATCACAGATTCTTGTCGTGCAACAGTTTGCTGAACCAATGTCATCCCACTCTCTGCTAGTCACAACCAAGATTCAGTACCATTTCACAAGCCCTGGGCTTCAATCTTCCAAACCTGTCAACAAAAGGTGAGTCGATTCAGAACACATGTTTGTTTCACTTTACCAGAACAAGAATTTCCGTTTGGACTTGCCTTTTACCCTACATACACTACATTGCATTTTTGTCTATTAATAGTAAATACTAGATCACAGCTCTGACACCCTTTAATTTGGGAGAGTCTGCTACCTTACTTAAACTGGCGTACTTGTCGCCAAATGAGTAGATAAAGCAACGAAAACTTGCAAATCACAAATAAAACAGGATATCAGCAATGCAGGTTTTCCTCATAATTTTTTCACAAAATAAAATAAGAGGACAAACTGGCCGGACAATATGGCTCTTCTGAAAATTAACCAGTACATCTAGATTTATATTAAGGAATGCTTGTCATGTGGATATTTGATTAAAGAGAATCTGAAAGACCTCCATTATATCATCAATATAGATTGACTGCTCTCATAATTTTCAAGTACCAGAAGTGAGAATTGGAATGGTGAATTTCTTTTGGGTGTTCATAAGCACTCTAACTGCCTCCCAAAACTTGTGTGCTGCCACTTCTAAAATGAAGATAGTTATCACTCATTTTGACTTCATGTACCATACAAATATCAAGTAGTATATATATATAAACTTTAAAGTAGGGCCAAACAGAAGGGTGCCAGAAACAGACAAGGACTGCGTTAAAAATTTGGGATTCTAAGAATCGATTCAATAATTCTGATGCCATTACAAAATAAGCATAGAAGCCCTTGAGAATAGTTTTGCTAGTAATGTTTCCTTTTTAAATGTCAAAAATTCCTAAAGTAAAATCTAAAATAAGCATTAGGTGATATGATATCCCAACAAGCTTATGCTAAGTTCCTTGGGAGTTACAGCTTACAGGGAGACAATGTTGGTATATGATATGAAATATTGAGCAAGTTATGCATTAAATAAATAGGATTAAGCATTGAGTGTATGCAAACACAAACTAATATTGAACGGCAATCAGTCTATGTACATCCAGACATGTCTGCACATGAAACTTGATGTTTACAGAAAAGATTCAAGAAGAAATCTGCCATGGAAAAGGCGTACCTGTGCTTCAGTGTATATATTTTAATACATCATATAAAGAATTATATCTATTCTTCACAAATAATTCAACAGAAAATATATGATACCTGATTCATGCTCTTGATGATTACTCATCTGCTGCCTCCTCCGAATCCGAGAGTGGTAGCAGGGTACCAAGTCCAATAACATGTCCATTCAGGCATACAAAATACTCGACAGAATCATCATAGGCACCCAGCCTAGCGGAAGCACTCCTTGGAATCATATTTTCCTGGAACATGTTCCATAGCTTGGCCTTACAATAAGGGCACAACTCTGTTGGATGAAACCTAGCCCGCTTCTCAATCAACATCTTCTTTACCCTTGAAGTGGCGAATGACTTAAAGATGCCTCGGAAGAAACCCAAGTCGCCTTCTTCCCCCTGATCAAGATGCTCGCATGGATCTGACACATACAGGACGTCCGACTTACATGGCAGAGGCAGGAAACTCCTGCCTGCAGTCCTAGAAAAGCGTGTCCTGAACACAAAATGGCCTGGAACATGGATGTTATTAAACAGTCCCCCCTTTGTGCAGCCATTGCAATAGATGAGCAGCTTTCCCAGCGCTTTCCAGTTCCCATCAACAATGTGGCTGCCACCTGAATGCAAATCCAGCATCATCTTTGGAGCCCTTGCATTACAGAACTCCTTCCACAGCACCTGCTTGGCAACCTCGTCAAACCACTTGCACACACATGACAATATAGCAATCAGCCTCGGGTTCCAGTTCATGTGGCGGAAGACGAGGTACAGAGCATCCTCACTGAGGTGGCCCTTGATGCAAACGCAGCTCGCAGAGTGTGTGCAGCGGTGCTGCTTAAACACCAACACCATCTCCGGTAATCAAATCACTAGAGCAACGATGTCCACCTTCTCATGCCCCCTTCAATCCTGTTTTACAGAAGTGCCAAAGTTAAATTATTGGAGAGTTGTCATTGACTGATTACCAGTGCTGGCAATCAAAGAAAATTCATAGGAATGGCATAAGCGCAGGAAAAATCTTCCTTTGTCATTCATATAATAAATCTGAAAACCCAACATTTAACTATCACGTGTAGGTTGTAAAGCTCGAACCAACAGCACGAAATGCTTCCTAGGTGAACCCAATGTCGCCTAGGAAACCTAGAGGGGCAGACTGCATGTAATAGCTGCGTGCAGCAAGCAACTACGGTCAATCAGCAGAGCAGGCAGTGCAGGCGCTCGCTTGCTCAGCGTGCGGGGTTCACCCGGCCCGCGTGGATCGGGAGCTCCTCGACAAGTTATACCCAGGTGCGACTCTTCGCGGGCGGCGCGGTGTAAGCGCTAGCACCTGTCATCTCGGCATTCTCCACTCGAAGACAGGAGGAGACCGGGCTCGCGTCCAAGCGAGCACACGGCGACGGTGACGCCATTGAACACGCGTTGCGCATCCATCCGACCATCCCCGCGGGAGATACAGAGCGACGGCGAACCGAGGCTTACCTGGCGCGTCGCCGCGGGGCTGGCCGAGGCCGGCGCGAGGGGAACGATTCGCCGTCTCCGTCGCCGTGGGCGTCGCCTGCGCGCGGCCCCTTGTCCGGTCGCCGGCGTGGAGAGCGAGACCGAGACGGGACGGGACGGGAAGGACGGGAGGGGGGATCGGAATCATCGGGCCGCACCAGATAGGCACCAGACGGATGCGTGCGCCGCGCCTGCGCTCGCGAGGGGGCCAGGGGCAGAACCGACCATCCACGCGGGGGGCGTGACGGGGCACGGTCCAGCTGTCCGAGGCGCGATGCGGCCTGCGAGGACGGGACGGCGGAAGCGACCGGGCGGGGCGCGGGGTTACGGAAACGCCCCTGGGCCAGTCGGCGTCCGGCTAGGTGCGGTGAGGCCGACACCAGCGGGGCGCGGCCGGCAGGGGCATTTCGGGGAAGTCCGAGTTGGACGGGGGGATCGTACGGCGTGAGCGTGGACCGCAGGATCCGTAGGATATTTTCGGGGGCGCTCAAGAGAGAGAAAACGGGAATGGGGTTGAAAATGACTGCGTTTGTGAGGAAAAATGAGAAAAACGTCTTTTGGCGTGGACTGAGATGGTCATATATCGCTCTCTCGTGTTTCATGTTTCCCCTACGAGTTAATTGATGTATTTTCTTCACCTTGGATATTCATATTCTTTTTCATCACACACACTGATATGCAACTACTGAGTACTGACCAAAGTATTTTAACTCGATTTACATGATCACGTTGTATATTTCTTAGGTTGTGCCTTTTACCGAGAGTAGCTTTCACCGCTTTGATCTTAAGCCGTTCGAGCATCGTTTAGTGCTTGCATAAAACTACACAGAACAAGCAGTCAGGCAAGCAGACAAGTAGAGTACAGCCCACTGGACCACTTGAGCCGTCAGCTTGGCAATTTGCACTCGACACCCAAGGAGCAAGGGGCCCTTGTCCGTAGCTTTCCCTAGCAGAGTTGGGTGGCGAGATGAAGACAGCATTCCATTCCACCTTCATAGAACATCTCAAAGTCAGTGTGGGCATTCGGTTCTTCGGTTCGGTTCGGTTCCTCAGTTCCTGAAGAAATTCGGTTCTCAGAAAATAGGAACCGATCGGTTCCCAAAAATTCTTGGAACCGACAATTTCGGTTCTCGGTTATTTCGGTTCGGTTCTAACCGAACTAACCGAAATTTTTCAGCATAGGTCAAGACAAGAATAAATATGCATGTTCCAAGGCAAATTTATGCAACACTATATCCATTTTTATTAATAATAATTTACAAGGCAATAATAGCAATATACTAACACAAATATATAGCTTTTGAAATATAAAATATCACACATAAACCAAAAATAATCTTACAAAATATGAGTAGATGAAGTATGATACATGTAATTCGGTTCTTTCGGTTAGTTCGGTTAACCGAGAGTAGAAACCGAATTTTCTTCGGTTATTTCGGTTCCTCAAAATTAGGAACCGAACAAGGAACCGAATTTTTCGGTTTCGGTTCTTTCGGTTTCGGTTCCGGTTCTTTCGGTTCGGTTTCTCGGTTTCGGTTTTTTGTGCTAGGCTTAATCTCAAGTTCTCAGCCCTCCAGAGGACACAAGAGGCTATACTGATACTGTTATACCACCTTCCGGTCCTAACCGCCAGTTGAACATGGAGCATTGCCAACATTTGTGAAAAAACAAGTGGAAACATATTAAGCTTTCAATCCCAACAAAAACTTACATAGTTAGCGCCTAATTTGGAAGCAAAAGTCCACGTCACTGAAAACCGTATGACTAACTGTTAACAACTCTGCTGGATTGTTGGGTTTGGGCCAGTCTTGCCACATGCCAGCAATCTGGTGGGAGTCATTGTCTCGTATCAGTTGAAGACCCAAGTAGCCCAACAGTACCCTCCAGAAAACTAACCTTCATACCAAATTCAGAAATTTGTAATTCAGAATTTCTGATTACTTTGTGCAAACATTTGCAACGATGACCACATAAGGTGGTATACAAAAAGTGAACACTGAAAGTATAAAAATTGATTAAACAAAATAAGCTGCCCTGAATGGTTAAAAAAACTCACCACCTCGTTTTTTGTCAGATAAATGCACCAGATAATCCAACATTTGATTGCCAAACACATCACTCAGCTTCTTAGCCAACACTATGCATTAGTAGGCATCAGGATGTTCTCAAAGTCTGGCCATAAAATTTTCTGCCTTCCTTTTGGCATATTCATGAACTATAGTAGCCGTGCTTTCTCTATGTCGCAGATAGAACTCAGCAAGCAATATTCTATTTTCTTCAGGTAAGAGATCACCGTGATGGCCCTGAAAAAACACCAAACATAAGATGCTGACAACCAGTATTATTAAGTCATCACTCTGAAGCAACTAGTGCCATCTTAAATCTGATCGTCCGACTAATTGCGATTAGTCATCCAGTTAGCTCACAGATTACTAGCCACAGAAAGAAATTGTGAGCAACCCAGATGGGCTGGGGGCGCACTTACTGGGCCTTTTATTTTTAGCCCATAAGTGAACATGCTTGATGCTTGCTTTGTTTACAAATTTCATGATAATGTCTTTGTGCACTATGCATGTTATGATTGGAAAGGTGTATCAGCGTCGGGGGAGGGCAAGTGGCTGAAGGGTGGACGTTGGCAGCAGGCCGCGGTCACCACCCTGGGCCAGCCTGTCCCGGCGCCCACCAGTTAGTTAGCCTGGATCCTAGTTTCCAGGAGAGTATCTATTTCATTTATTAGGCATATGAATTTTAGTTTAATTAGATTGGTTTGTTAGGATTGCAAGTATAAGTATCAAACATTACTTTGGAATGAAGTTAGCCTGGGATTGAGATTTATCTCCCCTTGGCCCCCGGGCGTTACTGTTCCTCGTCATCTCTTTGCCGTTCCCATCTACTTCCAGGCGCCGAGCACGGCGCCTCTTCCTCCACGCCGCCGCCGTGGGTTCAAGCCACGGCCATCCATCGTCCACCCCTACGCCCTCAGGTCCCTGGGGTATAACAATGCAGCTGCGCACTGGTGCTGTAGTCTAGTGGCAGTACTTCTAGGAGCTGTGCCAAACAAGACCTTAACTACTTGACTACTTTTATACTTATACAGTTATTCTATTTACTAGTATTACATAGTCAGTAGCAGGGCAAGTAGGCAGGACAACTATACTACTGGACTAACAGACTAGTCACTGACCAATCGGACCTGATTGACGACTAAAAACACGATTAATCGGCTGATCAGGACCATACGACTAGATGATTTGAAAACATTGCTGACAGTTAAGAACTAGCTTACAGCAAATATTAATCCACAATTGACTTATTTGGAGGTACAACAAATATATGGATTGGAACATAAATAAAGCATTCCATTTTTGGAGCCTTGGAGGGGAAAAAGGTCCATTCAGATCACTTCAAAATCTATGAGTGAGTCAAAAGGTGACAATTTAAACAATCCAATAAACAGACCAGATTTGCAAATCAGCTATTAAACTCCACAGTGGTTTCTATGGGCGTGATTGGTTACAAGAATTTGGTCTGGCCTGGCTGGTTGGATGCACTCCACTGATGATTGGTTGCCTGGTTCTTCACTTGGACCTGGCCCTGGCAATGCAAAAAGGTGCGCGCAGCCAGGCTCCCAGGAAACGAAATTCACTTCATGCGGACGGCTCACTCTGGCTGCAGTTTTTAGGCTGTCACGTGCAGGCAAGGGAAGCGCTACTAGCCAACCAAACATACTCATACATGCTTTCTTCATCTAGTTTACCAAACAACAGGTATTGCATGGATTCGTCCTGGCCCAGCTCAGCCTAGTTGCTTGGTGCGAGCCAGGTTAGACTGGTTCAAGAAACCAATCACGCCCTATATGAATTGTTACAGTCCTGGTTAAAACACACGTATATGCCAAATTTGGTAGTTTTAGTTTGTGTTAGTGATTCTTGTATAACATTTCAAGAGTCAGGCTATTGAGTTTACACCTAGAAGCATAACATAGTTTATGAGATATAAGATCCACAATCAATATATGGCTCTGGCAATATCTTAGAGGCTGCTCTCTGCATGATTCAACTTGTCTTAAACAACCTAATCAGACAACAGACATAGAATAGATTCAACAGCACAAGTGACTGGCATAAATTTAAGCAAACCTAAAGAGGCCTATTGCTCTTAGTGAGGTGGAGGTGACTTCTGTTGTTTTCAATAAAAGCATGACCAAGTGGTCTTTGGTCTATAAACAGGCCTTTGGTAACAAAAGTATAGCACTATGAGCACTATTATTGTAAAGTTCAAAGAAAAACAACGAGTTTTTGTTTTCTTGGCTGAAACCTGAAAGACAAAGGTAGCAGTACCATATGATGACAGATAGAACTTTGCTAATAGTGGGTTGGGGTTATGATGTCTTCTATAAGGTACGATGATAAGTAGAATGAAGAAAGTGCACTTACCAGGCGGGAAACTCTATCACAAACAGCATGGTGCATGAGGATTCCAGCTGCAACAGATACATTAAACGAATCCACCATGCCTTTCATTGGAACGCTACAGTGCAAATCTGATAACTCTAGAGCATCATCACTTATACCCCTGCCACCAAAGAATTAGTTAATACCCAACTTTCATTGTACGGTGAAATATTAATAAATGTATCAGCTAATCTATGTATCATGATGGAAAACAAATGCCTAAACTACTACTCTGCACAATGAGGTACTTAAAACTTTATAATGCTAGCATATAAGAAACCCTGGTTTGTGGATTCAAAACTTCAAGGCCAGAATACAGAACATGTTTACATGATATACAATATCTAATGCAGCTAGCCTATAAACCGAGGAACATATGCTACTCCTTTTGCAAGAGGGGTTACTCAAATACCGCATCGCAAAGCTAGCAAGCAGATCTAAGATATGTTTTCATAAAAAAAAATGTGCTTTGAAAAATAAAGGGGTAGAAAAAATACAACGGAAAGCACAACCTAGTAATTGCACGCTTCGTTTAAGTATTTCTAAATGTACTGTAAAATTCAACAAAAGAAACACATCCAGATACAAGGAACAGCCCATACCTAAGCTCATTGCCCACAACAATAGCTGTTGGTTGAGACCAATCCATGTCATACACACAAACCTAAGAAAATTTGGAACATAATTATTCCTTCAACCATATTACTTATATCAGTGGATAACAAATCACCTTTAGTGAGAAAACTAAAATCCTGATGAATGGTGAACAACTGATACATATGTCATTGGTTTCACTTCAAAAATCCATTTGTGACACACATAACTTTATTCTGGCATCTGGCTATCCTCAGACAGAACAGAACAGAATGACCAAACACACCGACAATATGGTTTGACAGCCATTTTTTTCTTTAATAGATGCATTTTGTCTCTGTATATCACTGGACATACTATTTTCACTGTTTGTACAAAATAACTGCAGCTTTTCACAGAAAACAACAGATGATCGTGCATTCAATGACACATGGCATCTGAAAATTCATGTGGAATAGTGGATCATAGATTTCCAAGGAAACCAATAGATAAAGATGTAGAAGAGTGAAAAAATACCAAATCACTAAAATGTTGAAGAGTGGAAAAAAAATACCGAATCAGTTCCCAAATAAGTGGTCGCAATGCGATAACCACGCTTTTTTAATGCACTGAAACATTCTGCAGGTGAGTTCCATATCTCAATGTCAAGCCATTTCTCAGCACCCATGCTCACATGCCTGTTGTCTCTATACCTGCAAAAGTAAAGAAGCATTTGAATGAGGAACAGTTTACTTGAGTGCAACCTATCATTTCCAAAGGATGTAATGTCAAACTTGTGAATTTTAACCCATAATGGATATCTAAATTTAGCAACTCCTCGGAATACTCCTATATGCTAAAAAAAATAAACAGGGCATAAGATCCTTGTGAAAACACTAAAACAATAGTAATCTGCAAAAAAAAATCCTAAGTCTCGTGTGATTTTTGTCACATTCATGATCCATCCAAGTTGAAAACTAATTAGTCAGAGTACCAAGCCAGTAGCCAATCTGGCAACTTTAAGAATGCAGATCGTTTTGCTTATTTAGGGCCATTTTCACAGTTCTAAATTGCAACAGCCTAGTGTACCAATCATTCCCCAGCAATCATGTAGTTCAAGCTCATTGAATAATAAAGTAAACAAAATGCACGAACCCAAACACAATACCTATCACCTATCTGGCACCTCAAAATAGAGCAGGCAATGTATTATACAAATTACTCATTTTGGAGGCAAGGGAAAGTTAGTGGATAATAGTTTGGAAGTAACCTCTATGTGGAAATTACAGCTGTGCTGCTCTAGGCTCTACAAGTCACCAGCCTAAAATCTTTTCATGGGATTGCCGATTGCACCAAACTCATCCCATCCAATCTAGGTTCTAAAGACACATGGATTCTCACAGGCCACTCACAGTTTTGAGTTTGATCAACTAACACCCAGCCTTCCCCCCCCCCACCCCCACATGAACAACACTGCAAGTGAAGTGACAGTGATCTATAGCATTTCAGTTTCACTCTTCACCTCTGCACCTTTTGCTGCTATCACAGGATATGACGTGCACGGACTGCACGCCGAGCGCGTCGGCGGAGCGGAACGCGGCCGAGACGTTGCCGAAATCGGAGAGGCCTTCCACCACAAGGCAAACGGCGTAGCTCCGGTTGCCAACGGCTCGCCGAATCCGGTCCCGCCGCGCCTCGAGGATGTGCGGCTCCAGCACCTCGATGACCTCCCCGCTGGACAGCTCCGCGCCCCCGGCCGCGGGCCGGAACGCGTCCAGGTACGGGAACCACCTCCTCCGGCCCCCGGGCACAGCGTCGCCGTCGGCCCGGCGCTGCAGCTTCATGAGGCGGTCGATCCGGCCGCGGGATCCGGCGGGCGGGCGCGGGTGCAGGAGCTGCTCCACGGTGTCGACGCCGTCCTCGTCGTCGGGAGCGGCGGCGGCGGCGGCGGTGGAGAGAGATGAGGCGCGGGGGCGAGGGCCGAGAAGGCGGAGGAGGGGAGGCGAAGGTGAGGAGGGCCTGCGTGGCCGCGGCAAGGAGGCGAAGGCCATGGAGGCGAGCGAGGAGACGGATAGCGCTCTGGTCGCCATTGCTGGGGTCGTTTGCGAGGCTTGGGCTCGAGGGCTTTGTGGGGTTTGGGCATGAACGGAAGGCGCTGAAGCGTACCTGCTGCCGCTGTCGGAGCCGAAGCGTACAGCAGGATCCACTATGAGAGTCCTGGGCCTGTTTGGCTAGCAGGCCAGTTTCCGGAGGCCGTTCTGCGCCTGGCCCGGCAACTAGCACTGGGTTTGTCTGGTGTCTTCCCCATCCTTCTCGTCCCTTCTACCGCTACAGTTGAGAGCGGCGACAGGAGGTGATCTCGCGTTCCGCCGTCGCCCTCGCCTCCATCGCCCTCGCCAGCGTCGGAGGAGGAGGGAGGCTGGACGAATCGACGGAGGACTTGTATATACCCGCTCTTATTAGAATAAGTTAGGGTTATGGTTCCCTATGCCGGCGGTGTGGCGTGGGTTCGTCTTCCCGGGCGGCGGCTCCAGCGGGCGACGGCGTGGACGTGCGGAGGTCAGCTCCAACATCTACGTCGGCTTCCCTCGACTTGGCTGGTGGCGCCCGTTCTAGTGAAGAGTACGAGCTCGCCGAATTTGCTATTCTGTGCCTCCTTTAGATCCGGTCAGTTTCACCTTTTGTCTCTCCCTCGTCTTCTCTGGTGAACTCCTCTGGCGAAGATCTTGGGAGGTACGTTTGCCAACTCAAGGAGAAACTAGGTTGGATTTTGTCTACCACTTGTTTTAGTGGTTTCATTCCCCTTCGGGTTGCGTCGTCGTCCGGTGTGCTGGAGATCCTGGTGGCAATTGAGGCGCCAGACTCCTTGTACTCCGGCGATGTGGTGGCCAGTGGCCATCTGATTCAGCTTGGGCATTCATCGGTTACAAGGCGTATCGATGTTTTCGATATGCTTCTCGAAGTGCCAACAAAAACTTGTGGTCCATTGTCAGAAAGGATGTCAGCTTTAAGTTCTAGATTCGACGTATTTCTTCAATGCGTCGTGCGGATGCTCCGACCATCGGCGACGGGGAGGACCGGGAGGATGATCTTGCTAGGATTGTGTTGTAATTTTTACTTTCTTCAATGGTGTCCTTGCAAGATCTGGAATGTAAACTTTATGAAATATCTATGAGTATAAGCTCGGTTTCTAAAAAAACACTGGGTTTGTTGTGCGGAAAAAGTCCATCAAAGTCCGTTTTTCCTCCCTAACCTCAAAAATCGGGCAAACACCTCCCTCAACTTTTAAAACCGTTCATCTTACCTCCTGGCCCTTGTCATAAGCGGTTTTGAAGGTGGTTTTGTCTTTTTCTTTTTTTATTTATTTCGGCTAAATCTTTGAAAATCATAGTAAATCACAGAAAAATCATAAAATGGAAAATCCAATTTTGTTGGACTCCACATGAGTAGATCTCCACAGTGAACATATAATATGGTATGCTTTAGTACAAAGTTTTTGTTGTAGCTTTAGCTCTATGTGTTTTCTATAATTAAATGGAATAATTCATAGCTGCAATTTCTATAGTCCAATTGTGGTGAAGTTTTTATGGTGGACTAATTATTGTATGCTTAAGTTGTAGAAAAATTCCATACTTAGTGGATCATGAATAACTTAGTTTCAATCATATAATAATTAGCCCACTATAAAAAAATTATACCATAGAAACTGAAACTATGAATTATTCCAATTAATTACAGAAAAGCATAGATCTAGAGCCACGGCAAAAACTTTGTACTAAAGCATAACATATTATATGTTCATTGTATAGATCTATTCGTGGAGTTTAACAAAATTAGATTTTCTATTTTATGATTTATTGTGATTTTTTAAAGATTCATCCGAAATAAATAAAAAAGAAAAAGACAAAACCGCCTTTAAAACCGCGTATAACGGGGACAGGGAGTTAGGATGAACGGTTTTAAAAGTTGAGGGAGATGTTTTGTCCGGTTTTGGAGTTTAGGGAGGAAAATAGACTTTCGTGAAAATTGAGGGAGGTAGCGTGAATTTTTTTCCTTGTTGTGCATAAACGGCCTACACAACACACCGCCGAAAACCACAGTTCCTGCCACGCAACGCAACGAAACAAACCCACCGTCACCCCGAGCTGTCCCTAGCTAGGCCCGGGGAGCGCCTCCACTCCACGCATGACCAAAACATGCCGAAAACATGCCGCACACGGCACACGTACCCTCCTCCCTACGACCCTACCTAGGCATCGCGCACGCGAGTTTAATTCACGTGTGCACGTCACGTACGAACGCTCCAGTCTCGCGGCACACCTCGATCCTTGACGGTTGCCGGCAGCAAGCCATCGATCACTCGATCCCATGCCCAGTTGGCAGGTGACCGTCCCTGCCGACCGCGGCGCCTTTCGCGGGTCCGCCACGACCCCCGCCCCGCGCGGGCAGCCAGCAACGCGCGCACGCATGTGCCGCTGATCGCGAACAGGAACAGGAGCGATCGAGCCAAGCCAAGGCAAGCCAGGTCGATGTCGCGGCGACGCCGATCGCGACGGCTAACCGCTGCGCTAATACTCGCTCGCTACGGACGCACATATGCATGTGCCGTGTGCGTACTCGCGGCACCGGCGCCTAGCTCGGGGCCAACCACCCACCCGCCCGGCGCGCCGATCGGTCCAACAACCACAATTCCCCCTCGATTTCCTTGGATCTGATCGAAACGGACGTACTACGAATGAATGATCACGCCAATCATACGGTCCAGAGACCGCTGCCTGTGCCTGATTGCGATGGTTATAGTACACGATTAGTTTGTCCAAGATGCTGCGTCGTCCAAGTATCTTGTGCCGGGGCGGCACAATTGCACAAACACCAAACGAGAAGGCAAGATCGGGGCTACACGTATAGCCGAGCTCCCAGCTGTGAGCTCGTAAATAATTGTCACCGAATTTCGTCCGGTTCCGATCCACAGCTGAGAACATCACACTTAGCTCAGCTGGTCACGTAGACTGACTTGTAGTTTAGTCCGTACGCTCACGGCTCACCAACCCTGGGGCCTGGAGAGATGACGAAGGCGTCCAGGTGCAGCGCAGTGCAAGGCTAGCAAGTCAAGGCACGGGTTTGAAGTTGAGCACCATAGGAACCGACCCCAATTAAGAACGAAGTTGCTGGACAAATACACCAGCAGCAGCACACGAATGTTCACGCCACTGGTTTCTCGTTTTGCGCGTGACAAGTTTCCTTCCGAAACAACATTTTTTTTTTCGGCCGATATGCATGGATCGGGTGGCTTAAAACAAGAACCATCGACAAGGCGTAATAAAGCTTCCTTTGAATAAAAAAAACTTCAACGCTATTTCATCTAAATTTTAGCTAAAGTTTATCTAAACAGACGAACTAATAAGTGTACAACTTTAGTTCAACTCCAACAAGCTAGGCCATGTTTAAATAAGTTAAAAAATTTAGAATTTTGATAAAATTTATACACCATCCAATCGGGGGAGATAGTAAGAATAATTCTCAAAAGTTTAATACTACTAAAAAATCTCATGATCTGCTTCGCGCTAGATAATTCAGATTTCTAGAATGCCTGTCATCCAAACGACACCTTATTAGTTCACTAGTTGGCTAAGTCAAACTAAAAATTGACATAAAACGCATAAAGGCATAAATGCCCTCCCACCTATCCCTTCTCTCTCATCTCTCACATGTGCAAAGGGTAGTTAGCCTATTCAAGCATGAATCACCTAACTTAACTCTAGGTGACTAAACTTTATGATTCAAACAAGCTCTTATACACAAAATAGATGTATTGTGCCAGCTCATGACATTGATATGTAATATTGTTTGTCATGGCAATATATCGTTTTAGATAGGATTTAGTCAAACCACATAAACTACAATTATCCTCAACTTTTAAATTATTTATTTTGGAAATATGTATGTTACTTACATGTGTATATTTATATCGTAAAATACTTGTAAAGTATAAAAAATTAGTGGTCAAATATATGCATAAAAAACAGTCAATAGTCAAACATAAAGACCACAAGGAGTGCAAAGACAACATAGATATCTCCATGACTCTGTTTCGGCGTGCATGATACTTATTACCTATGCAGTCATGTTTCAAATTAGATTTAGCATTTTATCCTATATATGAACTCAGACACAGTTTATAAGAAAATATACTGTAGGTTTCGATGGACCTGTAACTTTTGTAGCTAAAATGTTCTTAATTAAAATCGTTTAGATATCAAAAAGGGACTAAAGTTTTTGACAAGAAGAACAAAAAAAAAGGAAAGGACGTGGCTAGCGCCCGGACGTCTTGACGCTACCCCTCCCCCCACCCCACCCCCGTCCCCTGCCCCGCACCTGCCCGCCCACATATGGCCTGTTGCGCCCGTCCGCAAGCACGTGGGGTCCGCCCGCGCCAGTGGGGACTATCTCTGCCTATGTTCGCTTCCCACCCTTAACATCGAAGTGAGACAGAAGAAAGACGAGAAGGGAGATGTACCACCCGATCTAGTTTTGAAACATCCAGAGCAACAATTGCAACATGTCTGAAAATAAACGAAACATGCGTCTGAAACACTTGCAAAGCACACCTGAAAAACACTTGAAACCATTGTAAACATACGCAACATCCATATAAAACACTGCATCATATGTTTGAAAATGTATGCAACATCAAGATAAACACACTTGCAACATACGTAGGAAAAAACAAATGAAACATTGAGAACATGAGCTTGCAACATACGTGTATAACCATTGCAACATAATGCAACATCCCGATCTACTTTTGCAACATCCTTATGAAACACTTGTAATATACTTATGAAACATCTGAAACACTTGAAACATGTGTTTGCATCATGGAGGAGGTCGGGGCCAGTGGAATCCAGCCGTCGGGGTCAAAGCCGGTGGCGAGCGCCGACGTGCGCGGGAGGGAGCGGCCCGACCAGCAGAGGTGGGTGCGCGCGACGGGCAGGAGAGAGGAGTGAGCGGCGCAGAGGTGGATGTGTTGTAGAAGGCCGCAACAGGGCGAAGGCATGGTGGGGAGCAATGAAGGCGGGCGGCCACACTTGGCGTAGTGGAGACGAAGAATGACGGCCAAGCGGACGTGGTGGAGAGAGACGTGGTGGAGCACGCCATGGGCCTACGGTTGCGATGCAGCACGCCAAGACGGTGCGGTCGTGGCGCAGAGGCACGGCATAAATATATGTGGGCGTTGCGGGAAGCCTGAGGAAGGGGAAGTGAGTATTCCGTATTTTTTTAGCAACACGATACGAGCCTATTGAGCCGTTTGGCCAGCGGTGGCGTCCGACGGATTGGACACCCTGACCTAGTATTATCGGAAGGGAAAACTTGGTGAGATGGTAGTTACGATGGATAGCAAAATAAATCAAACATATGAAAAACACGCGATGGTGCGGGTAGTTAGAAGTTGGAAACTAAAACACTAATTAAATGCATTGCTACAGACGTGCCAAGAATTCCTACGAGAGCAGGGACTGCAAGAGGCACATGCCTGTTACTGTGTCACACGTGCAATTGAATTCCTGTGTTCAAATGAATTCAACCGAAGGAATAGGCTTCTGGCCGGCATTTTCCGAGCAAAACTTCACAACGAATTTCGTAGGCTGATGGGTACCGATGAGGGTGACACGCCGGCCGTACGTGCGTGCATGTAAATAAAGTTGAATAAAGCAAGCAGTAAATTCAATCCCAACAATTGTTTAGTCAAATTAGAGCCCGTGGAAATAACAAACGTGTCGTCACATGGTCGTCTGATCGAGCAGCGTACGACAAGATTTCGTACGAAAGCAAACAAACATGGATTTTAATTTCGAAATGGAGAAAAACGTGTTCGCGAGGACGTCAAGGTCGGCGAAAGAATCAGCGGGCGTCAGGAGGAGCCTTACGTTATGTCCCCATTTGTCGTGAACGAACCACGATATTATTGGCTCAGGGACATATGAAAATTCAGAGTCTGTTTGGTTGGCGGCTAAAATTTATCATGTTTAATCTTTGGTAAACTTTAGCTGTCACAGAAAGTGTGAAGAGTAAAATCAAAACCAAACTTATGGCAAGTTATTGCATGAAATGAGCCTATGACATGTGGGGCAGGGTGCTAGGAAAGTTCGGCGTGCTATAACTGTGGCAGTGAACCAAACAGCTGTCGAAGAAACTGTGGCATGAACCACCTTTGGCATAGTAACTTTCAGGTTTGGCGGCACCTCAGAAAAAGATCTGCAACTCTGACTAATGTTGACATATCGTGCTTTGACACTGCACCACCATATAAAAAACATGCTCTCGTAAAACAACAGATTACTTGGAAGCTAAGCCATGATTTCTTAACTAACATATGAGATATGACCTTTGACTCTTATAACAAAACAAAATTTGTATACATGCTACTCGTACATATAAATGTCATAGCCATTCTTGACTTTGGGTCTCCTATGCGCAAAGCGCCCGCACAATCGGCTTGCCCCTCTTGCAGGTTGCTCCAACCTTCGACAGATGCATGGCAGTCCTATGCTGCGCTACTGCCGCTCTGAAAGTCCAAGTTTGATTTTGGTAATTAATAACATCAAGTTGCTAATGTCATTGTGTCAAATAAATTGAGTTAGACATAGCAACACATGTGATGAAGGAGCAAGGAGCATGATGGTGCATGGACATGAAATGACGATCATGGTGGAGATGCACATGAAATGATGATCATGGTGATCAAGCATGAGGAGATGAACATGGAACAAAGTGATCAAGGCAAAGGTATAATCATAGGGTTTATTTTTGCCGGTCTAAGATGAGTAGAGAAGTGATTGATCGGGTTTAGAATTGATAGCCGACTATCAAGAGGGGCAATCACAGTTAGCTCGTGAATCAAGTGCTACTAGGTCATCATCTTGAGCATATACATTAGGATCTAGCAAAGGGCTAACATAAAGCCTTGAAAATGATTGTGAAAATGCTAACATACTTGCATATGATGGTGAACACTTGGTGGTGTTAGCACATTTATGAAGGTGGTGGAGTTTGAGGGGGTAGAGATGGGTTTTGGGACGCTTTTGTGGAAGTAAAACGTCCATTTTTCACTGCGTCGGAGGCAAAGTTTCGGAGGCAAAAGGACCTTCGGACACTGCACCGAACGCCGGCTCCGGAGTCACTGGACGCATCCGGTGGCTAACCTTAGGTGCTGCGTAGTTGGATGGCTGCACCGGCGCATCCGATGGTCTTGCATCGGACGCTGGCTGAACACTGTTCATCGTCTGGTGCCTGCTGATGTCGCGCGTGGCAAAAGAGTTGGAGAGCACAGGACACGGTGGCGTTGAAAGGATCAAGATGCCTAAGAGGGGGGTGAATTGGGTTTTTCTAAAAATTAATTGCAAGAATTAAATCCTACAAGCCGGAATTCACCCCTAGTGCCTACTTGTGTTCCTGGAGATTCTACCGGTAAAAGTTTTGCACCCTAAGTTCCAATTCTAGTCTAGCATGACAATTCTAGGAAAGTAAACCAAGCAATGAAAGTAATACAAGAATGTAAATGCTTGAAAGTAAGAGGCAAGGAACAAGGTGATGTTTTCCCGAGGTATCGGAGAGTCGCCACTCCCCACTAGTCCTCGTTGGAGCACCCGCGCAAGGGTGTAGCCCCCCTTGATCCGCGCAAGGATCAAGTGCTCTCTACGGGCTGATTCTTCGACACTCCGTCGCGGTGAATCACCCAAAACCACTCACAAGATAAGTTAGGTCATCCACAAGCTCCGCCGGATGATCACCAAACTCCCTATCACCACCAAGCCATATAGGTGATGCCGATCAGCAAGAGTAACAAGCTAGAACTCTCACTTGACCACAAACGAGCCTAATGAGAAGATGGATGCACACTTGCTACTTCCTAGACACTAGTGAGGGACTCTCAAGCTTTGATTCTCAAATCTCAACCCTCACTAGAGCTCTTGTACTCCCTTGCACTTCAAAGATGTTTCTCAGCTGAACAAATGAGCAAGAGACCTCTAAAAGAGGTGGTGGGGATGTATTTATACACTCCATAGTCAAATCCAACCGTTACCTACCAACTCAGCAAAATACGAGGTGACCGGACGCGCCGGTCGAAGTGACCGGACACGCCGGTCGCTCGTAATGGTCGAAAACCTGAAATAACGGCTGAGTGACCGGACGCGCCGATCAGGGGTGACCGAACGCGTCCGGTCATGCAGGGAGCTTACTATACTATGACCTGACGCGCGACCGTGTCCGATCAGTGATGACCGGACACGTCCGGTCGTCAGAGTACCTTACTGGAACGTGACCGGACGCGCCGATCACACCCCAGTCGTGTCCGATTAGGCGATTTCCCTCAAGTGACACGTGTCAACCTGAACACCGCGTCCGGTCCTCGCAAGGACCGCGTCCGATCAACAGCGCTGAGACACAGTAGCAGTTTAGAACTGACCGGATGCGTCCGGTCAAGCCAGACACCGCGTCCGGTCAAGGGAAAACGTCTCTAAATACTTCGAAACGCGACGCAACTTGAACCAAGTTGCTTCCAACTGAACTTTGAGCTATTCTAGAGCTACCTAGTGCTAAGTTTGACAAGTGTGCACCACACCTAAACAAAAGGACTCACCTAGGTCAACCTACTCGCTCATGCTCCCCTTTATAGTACGGCCAAAGAAAAAAAACGAAGATCCTAACGACTATTTTGAATATAACTCAACACCTTGACATCCGGAACTAACCGTCCTTAATCTTGACGTCACTCCTTTGAAAATCGAAATGATTTCCATCAAGTGGCATGAATTCCATAGTGCCCAAAGCAGTTATCAACCCCATGACCTAACTTACCAAAGTTTCTGCAAAACACACGTTAGTCATGGTAATATAGCGTTGTCATCAATTGCCGAAACCAACTCTCAGGGCCTAGATGCTTTCAATCTCCCCTTTTTTGGTGATTGATGACAACACTAAGATTCAGAAGATAAGAGTTGAGGTTTTCAAACATGCTTGGTTCACATAAGCAAAAATCAATAAGCACAAGGGGTTAGGAATTGCTTATGTGCCCCAAGCCAAAAGAGTGTACTCATAAGATAAAACATGAAGCATTAGTACACATAAAGACATAGCTCAAAAGAAATCGGAGAAGGCACAGAAGCACAACCTTATGAGTTATAACCAAACACGTGACATGATTTAAAAAGGTGACTAGATAGACCACATAGACTCAAAGTATCTCACAAGCACACATGTCACACAATGCAAGTACGGGAATGTAACCATGATGCATGAATGTAGCACACAAATAAAAACGAAAAACCTCTATCAAAACTCCCCCTAAATCTACTCTCTTCCCCTTTGGCATCAACCGCCAAAAACTAATCTAAGGATCCGACGGGGGAACAGACGGAGTCGAGTCGGGTGCCGAGGAGCGCGGACTGATCACAAACTGAGAAGTGTCTTCCTCGGACTCTGAGCTGTCAGGTTGACCCTCTGAAGAAGCACGTGGTTGTGAAGCGGTCTGGGTCTGAACAACAGGAGCAGGTATTGACGAAGAAGTAGCAACAAGAGGTGCAGTCTCCGTGACCTGAGCCTGAAGTGAGCCAACAGCTGGGGGATCTGTCGAGACAACTGATGAAGGTACAGTCTCTATAGTGTCCATCCCTGTCATAGGAGGGACAGCTGCCTCGGAAGCAGACAACCCTGAAGAAGTAGCTAGAGTGGTGTGCGAGGGCGTCGGGTGATCAGTCAACTCGCTGTAGGTGGCACTAAAGTCAGCAAACGGAGTGCCTGTCAGTAAGTGAGGGCGAGGCTGGTCTAAAGGAGTGAACTCCGTCTGAATAGGCGTGTAGCTCAGGAACTGAAACGACTGGGGGACCTGCTACTGTGGAGAAGTGAACTGGAAGCTCGACTGTCCCTGACTTTGAAGTTCACTGGACTGTAAAGCTGGAGTCAGGACAGATGCAGGAGGAGGAACCCCAACTGTAACCAAGTGACACAGGAGCTCTAAGTACTGCTACTGGTTTGCTGCCTGCTGTCGCTGCATCTCAAACTGCTGACGCTGTAGCTCAAGCTGCTGCCTCTGGACCTCATCCTATCGTGCCTGTATCTGAGCAAAAGCGGCGGCGGTGTCCTGAGCCTGTCTCTGCATCTGTAGCTCCTGTCTCTCCTGTGCCTGGGTCAGCCTCTCAAGTATAGCCACCATAGCTGGGTCTGAGCGGGAGGCTGAACCTGAACCACCAGCCTCATGGTCGTGAGACCGAGGAGAGCGGTACCTGGGGATGGGCTGGTAATCCTCATCAGTGCTGTCAGAGGCCTCATCCTCAACTGGATCAGTAGGCTGAGCATCTAGATCAGCAAGCTCTGCCTCAACAAGACCTTGAACGGTCGCGTCCTACTCAGCTGCTGTCTCGGGTACCTCAGGTCTCTCCCGCTGTCCTGGCACTGTGGCCTGCTCTCTGGTAACAGAAGCCCATAGCTGACGGATATCATACTCTGGAAAGGCAGTGGTGGTGTCTGATATCTCAGCTCTAATCTCAGAAGGCAGCTCTAATGAAGATCTGATAAGAAAGCATATCCAATGAGCATAGGGCAGCTGACGGTGTCCCTTGAAGCCTTCTGCCAAGGTGTCCTCCATCTCACATAGCATGAGATCCCATATATCAAACGATATCTGTGAGAGAAGGTGGTGTACTACCCACAACTGCATACGGGTCAGTCCCTCTCTGTAGCCAAACCTCAGAAGAAGTGTACGTCTGACAATAGCATCCAGAACTCTGGCAAGAGGTGTCAGGCTGGCGGGTGTACGTCGGGACCCTTCACCAAAGGGCTCACGAAAGCAGGGTCAGATCAGATCAGTAGGGGGCACTGTCCCACCGTTAGGGCGTCTAGGTGGAGCAGTCTGACCAAAGCACAGCTGATGTATCTTCGTGTCTGATGCTGGGAGTCTGAGAATCTCCCGCACTCTGGTGCTGTATAGTCTGCGGTCACGGCCTTAGAATGCAAAGTGAATAAACTCATGTGCCGGGTCAATCCATAGTGAAGAATAGAACTCCCTGACCCAAGTGCCGCAGTAAGCTCCTATCCGTCCTGAAAGGATCAAGATGCCCAAGAGGGGGTGAATTGGGCTTTTCTAAAAATTAATTGCAAGAATTAAATCCTACAAGCCGGAATTCACCCCTAGTGCCTACTTGTGTTCCTAGAGATTCTACTGGTAAAAAGTTTTACACCCTAGTTTCCAATCCTAGTCTAGCATGGCAATTCTAGAAAAGTAAATCAAGCAAAGAATGTAAATACGAGAATGTAAATGCTTGAAAGTAAGGGCAAGGAACACGGCGATGTTTTTCCGAGGTATCGGAGAGTCGCCACTCCCCACTAGTCCTCGTTGGAGCACCCACGCAAGGGTGTAGCTCTGCCTTGATCCGCGCAAGGATCAAGTGCTCTCTACGGGCTGATTCTTCGACACTCCGTCGCAGTGAATCGCCCAAAACCGCTCACAAGATGAGTTGGGTCATCCACAAGCTCCGCCGGATGATCACCAAACTCCCAATCACCACCAAGTCGTCTAGGTGATGGCGATCACCAAGAGTAACAAGCTAGAACTCTCACTTGATCACAACGAGCCCAATGAGAAGGAGGATGCACACTTGCTACTCTCTAATCACTAGTGAGGAACTCTCAAGCTTTGATTCTCAAAAACACACTCCTCACTAGAGCTCTTGCACTCCCTTGCACTCCAAAGGTGTTTCTCAGCTGAACAAATGAGCAAGAGAGCTCTAAAAGAGGTGGTGGGGATGTATTTATACACCCCACAGTCGAAACGAAATGTTACCTGCCAACTCAGCAAAATACAGGGTGACCAGACGCGCCGGTCGAAGTGACTGGACGCGCCGGTCGCTCGTAACGGTCGAAATTCTAAAATTTCGGCTGAGTGACCGGACGCGCCGGTCAGGAGTGACCGGACACGTCCGATCATGCAGGGAGCTTACTGTAACGAGACCGGACGCGCGACCGCGTCCGATCGGTGATGACCGGACGCGTCCGGTCGTCGCAGGACCTTACTGGAACGTGACCGGACGCGCCGATCACACCCAGTTTGCGTCCGATTAGAAGGTTTCCCTCAAGTGACACGTGTCGGCCTGACCACCGCGTCCGGTCCTCGCAAGGGCCGCGTCCGGTCGTCAGCGCCGAAACGCAGTCACGGTTTTGAACTGACCGGACGCGTCCGGTCAAGCCGAGAACCGCGTCCGGTCAAGGGAAAAACCCTCTAAACTCTCCGAAACGCGACGCAACTTGAACCAAGTTATTTCCAACTGAACTTTGATCTATTCTAGAGCTGCCTAGTGCTAAGATTAACAAGTGTGCACCACACCTAAACATAAGGCTCACCTAGGTCAAGCTACTCGCTCATGCTCCCCTTTATAGTACAGCCAAAAGAGAAAACGAAGATCCTAACAACTATTCCGAATGTAACTCAACACCTCGACATCCGGAACTAACCGTCCTTAATCTTGACGTCACTCCTTTGAAAACCAAAATGATTTCCATCAAGGGGCATGAATACCATAGTGCCCAAAGCAATTATCACTTTCATGACCTAACTTACCAAGGTTTCTATAAAACACACGTTAGTCATGGTAATAAAGTGTTGTCATCAATTGCCGAAACCAACTCTCAGGGCCTAGATGCTTTCATGTCCAAGAAAATCTGATAAGCCCGGGAGAAAGGACAGGTGCGGACGAAGCTGCTCACCCACTACCTCAACAAGAGCCTAAAGACAACAGACCCTCTGAGATCTAAAAGCAATCCCACTGTCGACATATGCTCTGTAGAAGTCCTCCTGTAGGGGTGTGTAGAATCCCTCTGACGCTCTGGAATCCCGTACAGGTGGGAACCACCGACTAACCTCAACGAACCTCAAGGCCTGCACCTGACGTGCTGTAGCTCCCCTCAAGTCAAAGTGCTCGACTGGGGGGGTGTCCTCGAGCCTTGGGAGGTGGACGTCCTCCACGACGCTGGCCCTCTGGCCTAGGAGTCACCTGAGCTCGCGTACGTCCTGAGCGATGACACGATGGAGTCTGGACTGGCTACTCCTCTGTCTCAGCCTCTGTCCCCTCTGTCCCCTCTGTGGCCTCAGTACCGAGCTGTCGACCTTCAAGATGAAAGCGACGCTCGCCAATGTGAATGCCACTACTCCTACCTCTCCTCTCTGCCTGCTCTGCTGCATCTGCAACTGCCTGAGCGATCTCTGCATCTGTAAGAGTCTTCTTCTTCTTTCTGGCCATAGTCATTACGCGCTTGCCATGCGCAACCTCTGTCAGATGAGGAGGACTCTCGTCCCCATCACTAGGAGCACCCCCGGTGTTCTTGCAGCGAACCATACTGACAAACTGCGGAGAACCTATGAAAGATGATGAACTATCACTCAAGAGGCTTGGCCTCAATCCGTATCCGCAGGCTTGGCCTCAGATTTAACCACTGTCACCCCAACACACCGACAAACTTGCTGAAAAGACGAAATAGATGGATCTACTATAAGCAACATATATAATCTAAAAGATAAGTAATCATAAGGATAGCAAGCATAAGAGATAAGAAGTGAATCGAACAGCAATGGCTACCTCGGATCGATGAGAACTCGGTGAAGAAAGGAGATGACCTAGTTTTGCGAGAGTTCCCGAACACGCCGGATGAGCGCTGAAAACGCCGAGACAAGTAACGATGGTAACTGATTGAATGAAACTGTCACGGCAAACCCTAACGACGGAATCGAAGGTTTGAAAACGAAAAACTTGATTTCACCTTGAAATCATAGGAGCAAGAAGGGTTAGGGCAAACCCTAATGACAGTGGCTCGGCTTGATGGAGGAGTTGATGGTGCCTAGGGTTTGCACGGGCGAGCAGGGGCTGAGCACAGTCTGGGCTCGGTGGTGGCGCGCGCGAGGCAATGGCGGCGCGGTAGCGGCTGCGCGGGCGGACGGTGGCGCGCGGCGAGGGCGCAGGGCGGCGCGCGGTGCGGGCTGCGGCGGAGGAAGCACGGGTGGCGGCGTAGGAAGCACGAGCGGCGGTGGAGATGGCGCAGGCGGCGGTTCTGACGAACTAGGGCAAAGACTTGGTGAGTTGGACGCGGCGGCGGGTGGTATATAAACAAAACAGATCGAAGACGAAGAGTTATATGAGGACTCAAATCCGCTCGCTGCGCACTGACCGGACGCGGTGGTCGCATGACCGGACGCGGTGGAGCAGCGTCCGGTCACAGTCCAGTAAGCTCCTGGAGCAACCGGACGCGTCCGGTTAGGACTGACCGGACGCGGACAGAGTCCAGTCGAAGGTCATCCGGGAAACTCATCGCGCATGACCGGACGCGGTGGTGGGTACCGGGACCGGACGCGGTGGTCAACAATGACGCGTCCGGTCGAGCGTCCGGTCACAGGTCCAAGAGAAGTTCTTCGGGATGACCGGATGCGCTGGTGGTCGCCGGGACCGGACGCGGTGGTGAAGCATCACTGCGTCCGGTGCAGCGTCCGGTCTAGCGTCTGGTCACAGTTTTTCACCTTTCTCCAATCTGATCTTCGACGTGACTTCTCCCAATCAAGTTCCAATTCAAAGAGACTCAAATAAACACCAATTGGAACCTGATATGAGTGACCTCACTCAAACCCTCAAGTTTTTCAAATAATTTGCCTTAGGCTAATATTGTTTTTACGAAAATAACCAATAAATACCCGAGGAGCAACGTATGGCCATGCAATAGAGTTTGTGAACCCTTAGGAGCGTCAAATGCTCTCTCTATTCATGGACGAACACAGAGGTTGCTCAAAGCCAAACCGAAAAGAAACGACAAAGCAACAACCATGCATATGCAATGCAATACAAGTAAGACTAGGTTTCTTTTCATGTTTGGTCCACGGTTAGGCTTCTTCACTCCTCCAAAGGAGGGTTATCGTAACCGTGTTAGACAAGCCCTAGATGCATTACGGAGAATTTAAACATGGCATATGATACAATGCAATGCAATGTAAGGGACAACACAAGCTCATTTTCTAAAGTTGCTAGAGTCAAGCATATTAAGTTCACTTCTCAACCTACAAAAGGTAGCCTCATCCAAGGGTTTGGTGAAGATATCCGCTAATTGATTTTCACTTCTTACACCTTCTAGTGATATATCATTTTTAGCAACATGATCTCTTAGAAAGTGGTGGCGGATATCAATGTGCATGGTGCGAGAGTGTTGTACCGGATTATTAGCAATTTTAACGACACTTTCATTGTCACATAAAAGTGGCACCTTTTCAAGAACAACTCCATAGTCTAGGAGGGTTTGTTTCATGTATAAGATTTGTGCACAACAAGCCCCCGCGGCAATGTATTCCACCTCGGTGATGGACAAGGCCACACTATTTTGCTTCTTTGATGACCAAGATACTAAAGACCTCCCAAGCAAATGGCACCCTCCGAATGTGCTTTTTCTATCAATTTTGCAACCGGCATAATCCAAATCGGAATAGCCAACTAGTTGGAATCTAGCTCCTTTGGGATACCAAAGACCAATGCTAGGGGTGTAATTAAGATATCTTAAAATCCTTTTTACGGCACTTAAGTGAGGTTCTTTAGGGCACGCTTGAAAGCGAGCACACATGCATACACTAAACATGATATCGGGCCTAGATGCGATAAGGTACAACAAGCTACCAATCATAGAACGGTAGAGAGTTTGATCAACCGGTTTACCTCCCTCATCTAGGTCGAAATGTCCATTAGATGGCATTGGGGTCTTGATTGGCTTACATTCTTCCATCTTGAATCTCTTGAGAAGATCCTTGGTATACTTTTCTTGAGAGATGAAAATCCCTGATATCTTAGATGGCATTTGTGTTGTCAAACTCTTTTCCATTGTCACTTCTAATCTTCTTTATCTTGACTTCAAATTCATTTTGAGCTCTCTTTGCAAACTTCTTGAAGCAATTTGCCACTTCGGATTTGTCATGAAGGAAGAAGGTCTAAGTGTATCTTGAGTAGTCATCCACTATCACAAGATAATAGAGATTTCCACCCAAGCTCTTGTAGGTTGTTTGCCCAAACAAATCCATGTGTAGAAGTTCTAGCACTCTTGAGGTTGACATGTAAGCTTTGGTTGGATGAGTGTTTGCAACTTGTTTGCCGGCTTGACATGCACTATAAGGTTTGTCCTTTTCAAACTTTACATCCTTCAATCCTCTCACTAGTTCTTTCTTCAATAGCTTGTTGAGAGTATTCATTCCAACATGAGCAAGCCTCCTATGCCAAAGCCATCCAAGTGAGGTCTTGGTGAACAAGCATATCATCAAGTTCGCATCTTCGGAAGTAAAGTCAACAAGATAAAGATTGTTGTATCTAAAGCCTTTGAATATCTCTTGCTTATCATCCATCTTCGAAACTACCACTTCATTTGGTGTGAATAAGCATTGAAAGCCAAGGTCACAAAGTTGCCCAACGGATAACAAGTTGAAACTCAATGAAGCAACATAGAGCACATTTGAGAGGGAGTGATCATTTGATATTGCAATCTTGCCTATACCCTTGACTTTGCTCTTTGAATTATCTCCAAATGTGATCTTCTCTTGACATACCCCATTTTCTTCAATGGAGGTGAACATACGAGGGTCACCGGTCATATGTTGAGTGCAACCACTATCAATAACCTAATGAGATCCACCGGTCTTGTAGTTCACCTACACATAAGAGATCAAGCTTTTTGTTTAGGGACCCACACTTGAGAGGGACCCTTGACTTTCTCAACTAGTGACTTGGCAACCTATATTTTCTTAGACCTATTCTTGTTTGGGGGACCCAAGAACATAACTTTCATCTTTCCACTTGAATCTTTTCTTAGCATGTAATGAGTATTGAAGGCAAAGGGTCTAGCATACTTGGGCAAGGGTTGTGGTGGTGGAGTTTTGCACTCATGAGCAAAATGGCCTTCTTTTCCACACTCAACACATCTCTTTGGTTTGGGCTTTGGCTTGCTTTGTCGTTGCTGAGCTTTAGCCTTCTTCTGTTGATTTGCCAAATAACCAATGCCACTTCTATCCATCTTCATTACGGTGTTCATGAGTAGCTCACTTTGCAAATATTGGTCTTTTGTGAACTTGCTTAGGTCGGTCTTGAGATACTCTTTCTCTTGCTTGAGCTTTTTGTTTTCTTCAATAAGTGACTCATTTGATGTTTGCTTCTCAAGAGCCATCAATCGTTTTAGCTTCTTGTTCTCACTTGCAAGCTTCTCATTTTCACTCTTGATCTTGGCTAATCATCATAGTTGTTGGACTCAACCACACTCTTGCCTTTGCTACTAGAGCCTTGCTCAATGCTTGCTCAATGCTTTCAATGATCAAGTCATCACATGATGTAGCTATATCAATCTTAACAACTTTGTTAGTAGCATCATGTGTCTCAAGAGAAAGCTCATTAGCAACCACAAGACTATCATAGTCAATTTTCAATGTAGTATATTTGTCTTTTAGAGAGTTGTGCCTAGTGATGAGCTCATCATGCTTCTTCTCAAGTTTATCATGTTGATCTCTAAGCTCTTTGTTAGAAGTTTTGAGCTCCTTGAGAGTAGAAGACATAATTTCATTTTGATCTTTGAGCTCATCGCTAGCCTTTTGTGCACTTTCAAGCTTAGAAGAGAGTGATTCATTTTCATTTTGAAGCTCATCATTTTTATTTCTAGTTCTTCTTATGACTTTAGAATATTTGTTCAACAATTTTACAAGTTCATCATAAGAAGGTGCATCATATTCATCATCACTATCACTATCATCATCATCATCATCATCACTATCATTGTTTTGTACCTTTCGTTCACCCTTGGCCATAAGGCATAGGTGAGTAGCGGACGATGATGGTGAAGGTGGCGGTGAAGGTGGTGATGAAGATGCCGGTGAATATGATGGCCCAATTACAAATGCGGCAACCTTCTCTTTCTCATCATCGCTCTCATCACCGGAGGACTCACATGATGATTCAATGTCGGTGAGCCAATCACCAACAATGTATGCTTTTCCTCCCTTCTTCTTCTTGTGGAATTCTTTTTTCTTGCCATCCTTCTTCTTGTATGGCTTGTTTTTCTTCCTCTCTTCTTCTTCATCACTTGAATCATTTTTCTTGCACTTGTTCTTGTTCTTGTACTTGTCTTTTGGAGGTCTAGGGCATTGATGAGCTAAGTGGCCAAGTTCACCACAATTGTAGCAATCCACCTCCGAGATGGGCTTCCTTTTGCTACTTGTGAAGAATTTCTTCTTGCCATCGACCTTGATGCCACTCTTGTTGAGCTTCTTTAGCATTTTGGTGGTCTTCTTCACCATGAGTGCAAGTGATGCATCATCAATATCACTTTCACTTGAGCTTTCTTGCACCATCATGGCTTGGCCCTTCTTCTTCTTCTTATCATGGCTAGCTTTGAAGGCCAAGTCCTTCTTCTTGGAAGATGATGAGCCCTCTTTCGGAGTGATGTGCATGTACATCTCATGTGCATTGATCTTCCCCAATACTTGTGTTAGTGTTGCGGTGGAGAGATCACTTTGATGAAGCACGGTGACAATGTGACCATACTTCTCAATGGGAAGAACACTCAAGATCCTCCTTGCAACATCCGATTGGCTCATTTGGGTGAGCCCAAGAGCATTGAGGTCCTCTACAAGAACATTCAATCGGGTGTACATGTCATTAGCACTTTCTTTAGGAAGCATCTCAAAAGAATTGATTTTCTTTAAAGCAATATGATAGCGTTCCTCATGCTCACTCTTCGTTCCCTCATGAAGAGCATAAAGGTTTTCCCATAATTCATGAGCGTTCTTTGCATTACGCACACGATTGAAGATATCCTTGCCTAAGCCCCGGTAGAGTGCATTTTTAGCCTTTGCATTCCACCGGTCGTACTTCTCCTCGTCACCACTTGGGTTGGCGGGATCCTTGATAGTGGGAAGCCCTTGGGTTGCGGCTCTAAGACACCCAACATCTATGGCTTCGAGGTACGCCTCCATATGGATTTTCCAATATGGAAAATCAACTCCCTCAAAGATAGGAGGTGGTCCTTCCCCGTTAGACATCTTGCTCTAGGCGGTGAAGCCTAAATTAGGAGCAACTCGGCTCCCATACCAATTGAAAGGATCAAGATGCCCAAGAGGGGGGGTAAATTGGGGTTTTCTAAAAATTAATTGCAAGAATTAAATCCTACAAGCTGAAATTCACCCCTAGTGCCTACTTATGTTCCTAGAGATTCTACCGGTAAAAGTTTTGCACCCTAAGTTCCAATCCTACTCTAGCATGGCAATTCTAGGAAAGTAAACCAAGCAATGAAAGTAATACAAGAATGTAAATGCTTGAAAGTAAGGGGCAAGGAACAAGGCGATGTTTTCTCGAGGTATCGGAGAGTCGCCACTCCCCACTAGTCCTCGTTGGAGCACCCGCGCAAGGGTGTAGCTCCCCCTTGATCCGCGCAAGGATCAAGTGCTCTCTACGGGCTGATTCTTCGACACTCCATCGCGGTGAATCGCCTAAAACCGCTCACAAGATGAGTTGGGTCATCCACAAGCTCTGCCGGATGATCACTAAACTCCCAATCACCACCAAGCCGTCTAGGTGATGGCGATCACCAAGAGTAACAAGCTAGAACTCTCACTTGACCACAAACGAGTCTAATGGGAAGATGGATGCACACTTGCTACTTCCTAGACACTAGTGAGGGACTCTCAAGCTTTGATTCTCAAATCTCAACCCTCACTAGAGCTCTTGCACTCCCTTGCACTTCAAAGATGTTTCTCAGCTGAACAATGAGCAAGAGACCTCTAAAAGAGGTGGTGGGGATGTATTTATACACTCCACAGTCAAATCCAACCGTTACCTGCCAACTCAGCAAAATACGAGGTGACCGGACGCGTCGGTCGCTCATAACGGTCGAAAACCTGAAATAACGGCTGGGTGACCGGACGCGCCGATCAGGGGTGACCGAACGCATCCGGTCGTGCAGGGAGCTTACTGTACTTTGACCTGACACGCAACCGCGTCCGATCAGTGATGACCGGACGCGTCCGGTCGTCAGAGTACCTTACTGGAACGTGACCAGACGCGCCGATCACACCGCAGTCGCGTCTGATTAGGTGATTTCCCTCAGGTGACACGTGTCAGCCTGAACACCGTGTCTGATCCTCGCAAGGACTGCGTCCGGTCAACAGCGCTGAGACACAGTAGCGGTTTAGAATTGACTGGATGTGTCCGGTCAAGCCAGACACCGTGTCCGGTCAAGGGAAAACGTCTCTAAATACTTCGAAACACGACGCAACTTGAACCAAGTTGCTTCTAACTGAACTTTGAGCTATTCTAGAGCTATCTAGTGCTAAGTTTGACAAATGTGCACCATACCTAAACAAAAGGACTCACCTAGGTCAACCTACTCGCTCATGCCCCACTTTATAGTATGGCCAAAGAAAAAAACGAAGATCCTAACGACTATTCCGAATATAACTCAACACCTTGACATCCGGAACTAACCGTCCTTAATCTTGACGTCACTCCTTTAAAAACTGAAATGATTTCCATTAAGTGGCATGAATTCCATAGTACCCTAAGCAGTTATCAACCCCATGACCTAACTTACCAAAGTTTCTGCAAAACACATGTTAGTCATGGTAATATAGCGTTGTCATCAATTACCAAAACCAACTCTCGGGGCCAGATGCTTTCAGGCGCGTCCGATGGTGCTGCGTCGGACGCGTCTGATGCGCGTTTCTGAGCTTGGGGAGCTTACTGGACCGCATCGGACGCCGCGTGTGGTGCGTCCGATGAAAAGCACCGGAGCGTCCGGTGCTCACTGAAACGGTGATTGAACTTTGAATGCGCGAGACACGTGGCGAGATCTAGTGCACCGGACGCTGCTGAGTGCATTCGATGCCAGTGCGTCGGAGCGTCTGGTGCCCCTGATTTCTGCCCAACGGCTCTATCCGAAGAGGTATCTCTATATATACTTGTTTGGCCGGTTTTGGGCTCTCGCTCTTGACTCTTTGAACACTTGAGACATACTTTGAGCTAGAGAACTTTTCTTCCACTCATCTCCTTACTTGGTTGCATACTTTAGTGAGATTGAGTGAGATTCAAGTGCATTGCTTAGTGATTTGCATCTAGTGGCACTTGTTCCTTGAATTAGCTGCGGATTTCTTGTTACTCTTGGGTGTTTCCCAACATCCTAGACGGCTTGGAGCAGTGGTGGTGTTGAGCTTGTGATTGGAGATTGTTTCAAACCTCACCAAGTGTTTGTGAGGGGTTCTTGAGCCTTCCCCGCGGGAGTTCGCGAATTGGCTACTCTAGTGGAGCTCGTGGCTTGAAGGATCCCCATCTTGTGAGTGGATGTGCGGCACCCGCTGAGGGTTTGACTCTTGATAGTCAATTAGCTCGTGATCCATCAAGTGGGTGCATCACCACAACGAGGAGTAACTTGTCGGGAAGCAAGCAAACCTCGATAAAAAATCTTATGTCATCTCTTGCCAAGGATTCTCTTTATGATTGTGTGTGATTGATTCTTTGGATACATCTCTTCTCTACATCGTTGGTATAAGAATCAATTCACTCCCCTTTTTTATTCTTGTACTTTATCTTGACTAGTGTGCTTAGCGTAATTTGTATCATATAGGAGTAAGTAGCTTAGTGACTTAGCTTTGCTGGTGTGAATTAGAGATCATAGTCTTGTTCACTAGGATTGTATAGGTGGCTTGCTTAGTATAGTTGAGCTAGTGCTAGAATTAGCATCGCCATCTTTTATACTAACAATTGTTGATTAGTGAAGCTTATAGATTTTTAAATAGGCTATTCACCCCCCTCTAGCCATTTGGACCTTACACGCTCGAGCTAAGTGCTAGAATTGGGGACGATGTCAGTTGAAAGCTCGAGCTAAGCATTAGAATTGAAAACGATGTCGGTTGAAAATTAGTGGGAACATGCGGGCATTGTGGTGACTTAGGGCTTATTAGACCAGAATAGAGGCCGTCTCTTTCATATCTATGAAGCCCCACTAGGCATGTATGTTTGGTTGGGGAGGTTGGAGTGGTTGGAGCGGGTTGGACCCGTTTTTGGAAGTGTTTGGTTAACAGAGTACTGGGTTGGGGTTATCCCAGGGAGGGAATATTTTGCTGAGATGCAGGTTCCCCTATCCCTCAGAATCGAAGAAACCGGGGCGATCCACTTCTAGTGGCCACATGAAGACGCGTGGAGGAGCGGTGGTAGTCGCAGCGGTTGCCCGGAGGAGGAACGCTGGTGCGCTCGCAGGCGTGGAAAAGCGACGCCATTGGCATCGCGAGTGCAGAGGAGCAGCGTGGGGGAGCGGCGACGGAGGCCTCACAAGCGTAGAGGGAGTGGCGCCGGCGGTCTCATGAGCGCAGAGGATGCGGCCAGCATCTGCTTGAGCGCAGGGGATGCGGCCATCATCTGCACGAGCGAGCTGGATCCGCACGAGTAGGGGGTCGCGGCGGCGGCCGCCGCATCGGCACGGACAAGCAGAGGGCGCGGCGTCCGTATGCGAGCAAAGCAGCAGCAGCCGTAACCGGAGAAGAGAGAAGAGGGCAAGGAAGGAGTCCGCTAATGACACGCGGCCCCTGTGTGTTAGCTTTTCAATCAAAGAAAAAACTTGGGATGGACCTAACCCTCTATCCAAACAAGAATTGGGTTCATCACATCCCTAAAAACGGGGTTAGGTCCAACCCATCCCTTCTCGTCCTAGAACCAAACACATGCTAGGAGAATAACTTCAGTCCATGCCTGTTGATTTGTTGTGTGCTGGCCTAAACTGGTTCGTGATGAGTACTTGTTTGTCTTTAACCTACAATCACTCAACATTTCTTAACTTGTGCTCACGTGACGAAAACTTCGTGGGCTTAGGGAGAAGGGCTATAGGGGCTCAATGGCGGTGGGGGGCTCGCTTGAGCCCGTCACCGCCATCTCACCCCGGCACTAGATCCAACACTAACCACAGCAGTGGCTGTAACATCCTGAGGGCAATACCAGTGACCTCCTCGCTTCTCAAAAGTTGAGCACGGCAGAACAAGTGTTCAGCCTGAGCAATATAGGAGCCTGAGCAATGTAGGGTACTATAACCAAAGTTGAATGGCTTTCCTCAGGCTATAAGTGAGGACTGTATATATAATAAGTCTTCGAGCTAGAGTCCAAGCTCGTCCCATTACTAAGTTGTTTCAGGCTCAGAGCCTAGTTAGTCATCGAGAGTGGTTGCTAGGTGCCTCTTTGCTCTAAAAGGCTTAACACCGTCCATAATTGAATTGAACTTAAGCACGCTGAATTTTCTAAACGAGGCAGTATAACATCGGAGCACAGCTTACTATAGATATTTTCTCCACTGTTTAAGCATGGGCATATGCCCCTCTAAGCTTGCATGTATATAGTATATGTATAGTAATCTAGTCGCCTAGTCCATTTGATTAAACAGCAGTGGCACAGAGGGGTGGGGCGAGCATGGGCATATGCCCCTCTAAGCTTGCATGTATATAGTATATAACTATATACTAACACTCTTTATTAGTTCTACTAGTTTTAGAGATTATACATACAAATATCTTCTCAATTAAGGTAATAAAAGTTCAACTAGAAATAAAATATATCTTCTTATTATCTTTTTCTCAAATTCTGTCCCTTGATTGTACAATTCTATATGACCAGATAAAATAAATATGATGCGAACCGTTGGTTTAATGAACAATATCGTTTTTTTATCTTGAATTTAGACAGTTCACACTTGTCCAAGACAAAGAAAAGAAACAAATTAAAGATGTTTTGTAGTTGTTCAAGCCAACATCAAGAAAATAAGCGGCTGAAAGTACTGTTGGCTGATTTATATGAGAGAAAAACACTGCTAGCTGGCTGAAAATAAGCGGCTGAAAGCTCAAGCGAACAGGCTCAATACTTTGTTTTAAGTCAACACCAATGTCTGACGTTTTAAGAATTTTAATAGGCATTTACTGGACTACCCCCTTGTCTGAATCCTAGCTGATAAATAAACAGGCATTAAAGTTAAACCTGTGGTAGGGCTCTGAACTTGAGCTACTGTGGTTTGGCTATACAGAATCACCATTATATTTGTGTATAAAATGTAAAAAGCCTCATTGAGCTACAAAACCACTGCATTCCGGTTCCATGGAAAGTATACAAGCAAGTTCTGATAGATGAACTGTACAATAATTAACAAAAAAAACTAGCTAGAAGTAAAATGCTATTTTTTGGACAGTGAATATAGTTTGCTCTGTCAGGATCGATCTTCCTTTGCAAAAGAATCCACAACTTTTGGCTCATCGAGCCTTTTATGATGAGCCGATCGCGTTGCATGTGAACGAAGAATCGCTCAGTCCCACACTCCCACTGCCCCATTCGTCAACTCTCCAAAAGGTATAAAGAGAGTCGGTCCGTCCATCCTCGGTCAGTCGGTCATATTCTGCGGTTTGACTAGAATCGTACTATCTATTTATTCCCTCCGTCCCTTTATATCTGTCGTGCGTTGGTGTGTATACCACAAGTTTAACTCGATTTATAAAAAATTTGTGTAACATTTATATCTCCAAATAAATTTATTAAAAAACTAGATCCAAAATTCTTTCTAATGATATTAATTATGTACTATAAATATTAATATTTTTTATTACATATTTAGTCAAAGTTGTTTCTCAGAAAGCGTAAAATATAGATATTCAGGACAGAGGAAGTATACGTGACGGCTGAGGCTGTGTTCACTTCACATGCAAACCCAAAATATTTTCTCTTCCACCCATCACATCGAATCTTTGGACACATGCATGAAGCATTAAATGTAGGTAAAAAGATAACTAATTGCATAGTTTGTCTGTAAATGTTGAGACGAATCTTTTGAGTCTAGTTACAAATTTTACCAAATAACAACGAAAGATACTACAGTAACTTTTCATTCACTTTTCACCAACTAAACACACCATGAGTAGGACTTCCAAAACGCAGGAACCCATGGCGAGTGTGCGAGCAGAGCCCACCGATGCAATGCAAAAGAGGCGCACCCACGCAAGCACTCATGATACGATTCCCCCCGTCTGTGGACTGTGTGGGCATCTCCAACTTCAAGGTGGGCCTCTCTTCAGTTACCTCTCTTTTCTTTTCCCCCTTGGAGACCCTGTGGTACAATTTCCATGAAAAGCACTCCTCCTGCTTGCTGTAATACACAACACAAGCTGCCTGCGTTCAGATGCGACCTTGCGCTCAGACTTGGTTTGGTAGAGGCCAGACACGCGGATCCACCATCCACCCACCGCTTTTTCGCTTTACGACGGCGGTCTTCGACGGGGACGGGGGACATTCCAGGCCTGACGCCACTCGCGTCTGCCGGCGGGCGCCCCACTGGCCTTTCTATCCTCCGTCTCCGTGTTGGCGGTGCCCTTCGATCGAGTGCGGGCGGCGGGGCGGGTGCACGCCCACCACACGTCCACACGCATGCCCGGCGGAGGCGTGCGCGACGCGCCTGCCCTTCCCGAATGCCCCGATACCTTACGGGCTACTACGGCCCCCGCTCCTGGCGTCGTCAACATGGGCGGCTGCCGTCGCTGACCTGACGGGCAAATATCCATTACATGTACATGTACTGTACGCACTCCGATTAAAAATATTTCCACGATCTTGCAAACTTTTCTCCCTACATTTTGATATATATATATATATATATATATATATATATATATATATATATATATATAAGTTATAATATATATATAACACAGAAAATTATGGTCAAAGTTGCTGCCTAAAGGCACACAAAATGTAAAAGAACACGAGTTCTACCGGCAGCCCTTAATTAATTACACTCAAGCCTCGCGGTAACCCTGTAGGAGTACCTTTCTATGGTCAGTGGACAAGTTACGCTACAACTTCTCTTTAACCCAACGTCACTGTCGAGGCGTTCGTGCCCGTGCGACAGCAGTGTGAACCAGTGGTGACTGGTGAACCAACCGCTGTTTTTCCAGTTGAAGATCCCCCCTAACCCCAACCCGGGGAGGATTTAGCAAGTGGTGAAATTATACAATATGGTGACAAATCCGGGCCTAATTCGGAAAGCAAGGAGACAAATTCAAAGACCACTACCCAAGCAAAGCTACTAGTTGCCCCTTTCTCTTTCTCATCTGCTCCTCGTGCAGTCAGCAATTCAGCGTCATACAAGTACTTAGCAATTAAAAAAAGTTGAACTCAAGCCACAACCGATAAACCCAAGCTCCGTTGTCTGACGAATTGAGCAGTGTGGTGTCCAGTAAACGCAGGGATCTAGGCCTTGCTTAGTTGGCCGAATCCGGCGCCGCCGAAATCACTGTAGCGCACTGTAGTATTTCGATTGTATTTGGTAATAATTGTCCAACCATTAACTAATTAGGCTCAAAACGTTCGTCTTGCAAAGTACAGCCAAACTGTACAATTAGTTTTTGAATTTATCTATATTTAGTACTTACCGCAAGCTTAATGTGACGGAGAATCTTCTTTTTTATAGTGCCAAATTCAGGAGCTTAGGGGACTAAACATGGCCTTAATCCATTCAAATGCCAGGCCCGGGCGCAACAACGACAGCCGGTAGCACTTAGCAGCGGTTGGCGTGCTCGTCGCCCACATGCGGGCCTCGGGCCATTAGATAACTTGCGATAAGTGTCAAAGATTTTGTCTCTTATTCTCTGCTTACTTCACCTCTCCCCGTGGAGAACCAGAGCAAGAGAGCGCACGCGCGTGTGGATGTGGAGGCTGCTCGCCGCTCGGCACGTCGTCCCCGTCGCCGGTGCTTCCGCTTCGCCTCGGTGTCTTCCATGATTCGGGAAGCAAGGCCATGTCTCCCCTGCTCCTCGGATTCCTCGTCCCGCTCCTCGTCGCAGGTTAGGATTCGGCGCTCCATGCCACCCCACCCGCCCCCTGTTCCTGCTCTCTTCTGTTTCTTCAGCTGCCGTATTCCCCCGCGTGGGAATCGAATTCCGCGTCTAACTGTGGTGTGGTGATCGCGTGTCCTCCTGAAGGCGAGGTGGTGCCCACCGGCGCGCAGAGCAACGGCGACAAGGAGGTGCTGGTGGAGCTCAAGCGCTTCCTGCAGGACAACAACAGGGTGAACCGCGGCGCCTACGACGAGTGGCAGGAGTCCGACGCGTCGCCGTGCGGGTGGGCCGGTGTGCGGTGCGACAACGCGTCCGGCCGCGTCACGTCGCTGGACCTGTCCCGCTCCAGCATCTCCGGCCCGGCGTTCGGCAGCTTCTCGCGGCTGCCCGCGCTCGCCGAGCTCGACCTCTCCGACAACACCATCTGCTCGCCCGGCGACATCGGCCAATGCCGCGGCCTCGTGCGCCTCAACCTCTCCCACAACCTCATCAACGGCTCGCTGGACCTGTCCGGCCTCACCAGGCTGCAGACGCTCGACTTGTCGGGGAACCGGCTGTCGGGCGGCGTCGCGGCCAACTTCACGGCGATGTGCGCCGCCGACCTCGCCGTTTTCAACGTCTCCACCAACGGGCTCACGGGCAATATCACCGGCATGTTCGACGGCTGCGCCAGGCTCGAGTACGTCGACCTCAGCTCGAACAACTTCACCGGCGAGCTGTGGCCCGGCGTCGCGAGGTTCAGGCAGTTCAGCGTCGCCGAGAACAATCTCACCGGGAGCGTCCCGCCGGCCACGTTCCCGGACGGCTGCAGGCTCGAATCTTTGGACCTGTCAGCGAATTACCTGACTGGAAGCTTCCCGGACTCCATCGCCAAGTGCGCGAACCTGACGTACCTGTCTCTGTGGGGGAATGACTTCAACGGCTTCATACCGTCCGGAATTGGGAGGCTCGCCGCGATCGAGACGCTGGTTCTCGGGAAGAACAGCTTCGATCGCAGGATACCGCTGGCCCTGACGAACTGTACGAAGCTTCAGTTCTTGGACATCAGCAGCAACATGTTTGGAGGGGACGTGCAAGACACCTTTGGCAAGTTTGCGAGTCTGAGGTACCTTGTGCTGCACCACAACAACTACACTGGCGGCATCGTCACCTCCGGCGTGCTCCAGCTACCGCTGCTCGCGAGGCTGGACCTCAGCTATAACGAGTTCTCCGGCGAGCTCCCTCCTGAGGTGGCTGACATGAAGAGCCTAAAGTACCTGATGCTCGCCTACAACCAATTCTCCAGCGGGATACCGGCGGCGTACGGCCGTCTCACCGAGCTCCAAGCGCTGGACTTGTCGTGTAACGACCTCTCCGGCGAGATACCGGCGACCATTGGGAACCTCACGTCGCTTTTGTGGCTCATGCTCGCTGGGAATCAGCTTTCCGGAGAGATTCCGTCTGAAATTGGCAAATGCAGCAGCTTGCTCTGGTTGAACCTGGCCGACAACAAGCTGACCGGGAACATCCCGCCGGAGATGGCAAACATTGGGAGGAACCCCGGCCCGACGTTCGCCAAGAACCGGAATGGTTCCAGCGTGCTCGCCGGCTCCGGCGATTGTCAAGCCATGAGGCGGTGGATCCCGGCGAGCTATCCCCCTTTCAGCTTCGTGTACTCCATCATGACTCGGGCGAACTGCCGCAGCATATGGGACCGAATCCTCAAGGGATACGGCATCGTTCCAGTCTGCACCAACTCCTCGTCGCCGGTGAGGTCCTACACGATCTCCGGGTACGTTCAGCTGTCCAGGAACCAGCTATCCGGAGAGATTCCTCCAGAGATCGGCGCGATGGTGAACCTCAGCCTGCTCCACCTCGACAACAACCAGCTCACCGGACAGCTGCCACCGGAGATCAGCAGGCTCCCGCTCGTCGTGCTGAACGTCTCGAGAAACAACATCTCAGGCGCGATCCCGTCGGAGATCGGCCACATTCTGTGCCTCGAGATGATGGACCTGTCCTACAACAACTTCTCCGGCGAGCTGCCGTGGAGTCTGAGCCAGCTCACGGACCTGACCAAGTTCAACGTGTCCTACAACCCACTTCTCACCGGCAGCGTCCCCACCACCGCCCAATTCGGCACCTTCGACGAGCAGTCCTTCCTCGGCGACCCACTCATTTCATTCGGGACGGGCACCGGTAAGCAGACACCTCCGGAAGCTGCGGATGCTCGAAGCCGCGGCATGTCTCCAAGAAGCATCGCGGTGTGGTTCCTGTTCTCGCTCCTCGCCGCCTTCGTCACCGGCGCCTTCGTGTTCTTCATGGCCAATCTGCGTGCGCGGTTCCCCGTGGACCAAGACCCGGACCCCGAGTCGTTCTCGTGCGAGAACCCCAAGTGCAGCTCCGGGAAGTGCTCTCTGCAGATGTCGACGACGTCGTCGCCACCGTCCGGGTCATCGTCGTCGGCGACCGGGTGCTCCTCCTCGACGGAGGGGGTGAAGGTGTTCCAGCTCTGCAAGACGGCGTTCACCTACCGCGACATCGTGGCGGCCACGGGGAACTTCTCGGAGGACCTGGTGATCGGGCGTGGCGGCTACGGCGTGGTGTACCGCGGCGTGCTCCCCGACGGCCGCACCGTGGCCGTGAAGAAGCTGGCGAGGCCGCGCGACGGCGACTGCGAGCGCGAGTTCCGCGCCGAGATGGAGGTGCTCGCCGACCAGATGGGGTCGACGTGGCCGCACCCGAACCTCGTCGCGCTCTACGGGTGGTGCCTGTCCGGATCGGCGAAGATCCTGGTGTACGAGTACCTGGACGGCGGCAACCTGGAGTCGCTGATCGGCGACACGGCCGCGTTCGGGTGGGGGCGGCGGCTGGACGCGGCGATCGGCGTGGCGCGCGCGCTGGTGTTCCTGCACCACGAGTGCCGCCCCGCGGTGGTGCACCGCGACGTGAAGGCCAGCAACGTGCTGCTGGACCGGGACGGGCGCGCCAGGGTGACGGACTTCGGGCTGGCCCGCGTGGTCCGTCCCGGCGACACGCACGTGAGCACGGTGGTGGCCGGGACCGTCGGGTACGTGGCCCCCGAGTACGGCCAGACGTGGCGCGCCACGACCAAGGGCGACGTGTACAGCTACGGCGTGCTCCTGATGGAGCTCGCCACGGGCCGCCGCGCCGTCGACGGCGCCGAGGACGAGTGCCTGGTGGAGTGGGCCCGGCGGATGGCCAAAGAAGGGTGGCGGTCGTCGTCGGAGAAGGCTGCGGCCGTCGGCACCGTGTCCTGGGAGCTCCTGATGCTCGGGATGCGGTGCACGGCGGACGCGCCGCAGGAGCGGCCCGACATGCCGGACGTGCTCGCCGCGCTGCTCGACGTGGCCGCGAGCGGCTGCGCGCAACTCGAATTCACGTGACAAGTTTAGGTCATCACATTTTTCTTCCCCTTTCGCTTGTCTGTTCACGTATATCTGGTTGTTTTTAGCCATTGTTATATTAGTTCGCCATTGATTCATGATGTGGATAATAGAGGTAGGAGAGCAGGGTTAGATGCAATTTTGGTTGTAAGTAGTACATAGGATAAGAAGACACGTTCGCTGTACAGTCTCGTGCAAAACAAGAACTTGTTGATTTTCCAGCTTCCATGCCTCGCAAATCGCAATGCGATCGTATCCAGTATCCTTGGCGTGCAGGTGCCGTGATGGCAGTTGCAAACTGCCAGCGCCCCTTTCCTCGTATCTCGCGGGCATTCGCCATCGCATCTTTCTCGGACCATGACAGCTCTGAAAGTGTCTGAACCTGAACCTCATCACGCACGCCTATGAATTCTTCTATGAAGGTCGCAACCTCATGACGCACGCCTATGAATTCTTCTAAAGAACGTCGCGCCGTGCAGTAGAAGCGACTCAGGCGTCCGGTCAAAGGTTAGACATTTATTAGACACCGTCGAGCGGTCAACTATTGTTTTTTTGGTCAAATGCACGTGAAAAGTTTTCGCAAGTAATCCAAACTTAGTACTCAATTATTTAAACCTCCAAGTCTCTGATCTTCACAAAGTAGCATAATAAGCCGTTAGTGGAGCATGCTGCATGCATTGGATCGATGCATACTACTGATACTAGTCGGATAGGCCCGTAAGACTACCCGCAGTGGGTAATATAAAACGATACTCTAAAGCTTTAGAGTATGAATATAGAGTAAAAACTGCTGCACTGGGTACTCTAAAACGATACTCTATTTTTTCTCTCACTCTATATTTAGAGTGGTACAGTGTTTACTCTCTACTCTATAGTGGCGGACCCCACTAGCTAAACAAAGGAAAAAATGCTATAACTCACAAACCAAAAATCCAAATTAAATTTCGATTGCACCATTAAATTCGTCTCAATAAATCATTCAAAACTAGATCACACATGATATATTTAGATAAAGTGACAAGTGGATCTCACAGTGGATAGAGTGGATAGAGAATGATATAGAGGATGGATGGGTGCGGGAGAATTAAGTATAGAGGAAAGAATCTTGCTGACTAGGACGTATAGAGGATGAATATAGAGGTCCATGAGTGCAGGTAGTCTACGAGTGGTGGGCCTTGGCAACAATCCACACGAAGGGAGAACGCGTGCGTGCACGGCGAACCAAACCAGCAACTTTTGCTTCATTCATTCCCTTTTCCAAACAAAACAAATCGCGCACACACTGAGGGAACGGAAAGGCGACCAAGCTGCCCGTCCCACTCGCACCGGCCACCGCTCGCTCCTCCGCCCATGTCTCGGTGTCGGCCTCTCGATGCCACCGGTCTGCGTCCAAACCTGAGGCGCGCGGCGCGGACGTTTGGACGGGCAGTCGGCCACCCGATGAGCGTGCGTGCCCGCGCCGCGCGACGCCCTGCGCCCACCCAATCTGCGCTTCGTTTTTTTCCACTGCCGGTCCACGAAAGCGGCTGCGCGGGGCCCCGATGCCGGAAAAGACAGGAAGGCTTGATTCCGAGACGAGAACCTACCAAGCAGCCTTCCGGGACCGAAAACGACGGCCGCGCCGCGCGCGTTTGGCACCTGATTACTCCACCGTTCTATGCCCAGACCAGACACCGGTCAGATCGTACGGTCGCGACGTCGTGTTAGTGTTACTGCTCCATGCCTCCGCCTGTGAGCTGTGATAGCCAACCGCTGGCGCCGATGGGCGATGGCTGGGCGGACCAGGACGGCAGGATCTGACCTTGCGGCTTGTGGAATCAAAGAAAAAACGTATGGATCTGGGTTCAGATCTCCAAACCTTCTGTTTGGAATGATGAACAAATTATCATAGGGAGAAATATTAGTGAGTTCATGCAGGTTGGCTGGTGATGATGAGGGTCATGTCAAGAACTGATACTCGGCAAACTTTGATTACTGCCTGTTTGGCTGCACTCCAATTTACGAGTGGAAAATTAACTTTTTTTTAAACTCCAATCCCTTCCAACCCACGTAGATCAGGATATATTGAAGTGCAGCCAAAGAAGTTTTTACAGGATGACGGTGCTGGTACGAAGAGAAGAAGTGGTGCACCCTTTGGAGCATACTGTAATACCTATGGGTGAATTTCATAGGGTCTATTTCAAAATTTCTTATAAAATAATAAAACCCCTAACGTTCAAAAAACAGCCGTCTCTGGTTTTTTCTCATGGAGAAGACGTAGGCCATTTTCACTTCGTCATTTGGTGTTTGAAATACTCCAACTTCAACGTACAATCCAAATGTCATTTGCATTGCACGAGCAAACCATTACCCTAATACTGTCACCCAACGCCCCGCCACATGAAGTCGATAAAAATTAAACAACGTTCTTGTCAAGATACTAGTTGAAGCTTTCATCCGGTGCAATGACAACCACACAAAATTTAAGCTTTCAATACCGTATTTTTGACAAACCATGATCTTACCTGAGATAGAAAAAATATTTTGCATTCGAATATGATTCTCTAGTTTATATACTCTCTCCATCCCTCATCCTTGAATACATGAGCACATTATAGACGCGAAATCTAAATCTCCCGCTCGGCACGCATACCTCGTCTGCCGCCCGATGCTCGCTGCTGCTTCCCCTGGATGTCGATTCGCCCGCGCCCACGCCTGCTCGCTGCTGCATCTCCATTGCCCGTGCCTGCGCCCTCTCTAACTCCGCCCCATCTTCTCCAACTCCGGTGGGTATAGAAGGGGCCGTCCAGAGGGAGGTAGGCCTGCCAAGCGGTGAGGATGGCCGGCGGGCGGTTTAGGGGAGTTAGCGGCGGCGGCAGCTGGGCCATGACGGGGCGGGAGCGCCATGCCGTACTTCGGCGGAGTTTGCCGGCGTTCGCATGGCCGCATATAGGAGGGGCGGGGGGAGCGGGGTAAGGAAGAAGGAGGTCAACGCCGGTGGTAGGGTCTCGCCGCGGAGGGAAGTGGTGGAGGTAGGGACGAGGGTGTGGGCGTGAAAGGTCCTTGTTTGGTTTTGGTAATTGAGCGACAACTTAGGTGGACTAATATGTGTCTATGTGAGATACATAGGAAATTAGTCCACAAATGATTGTGTCATGAAGGAGCTTATTGCATATGAGACATGACATGGAGTCATGTGATCAAGGTGGAGAAGTGTAACACCCTCAGTGTTACCGCGTCAAACAAGTCACTAAACATTTCATGAGCATCATGTTTATGTATTATTACATGTGATCACTTATGTAAATAAGGTCTTGCAACTTAAAACAATCAATGAAAATGTCAAAAATGAAAAGCATATGATTTTGCGTTTTATATCAAGTAGAGGTATAAACCAATTTAACGAAAATGCTAATAGAAATATTGAATAAAATCTAAAGTTTGTGAATTAATTCGGAGAGAATTGGGTGTCTGATCTTTTAATTCTAGCTTGGTTGATTGTTCGGTGCGGGCGGGTTTTGCGGTGTATTGTCGTCAGTCGATACTTATAGGTGGTTGTATATACGTGTCTGTATTTGCTAGTTAACTAATTTAGTAAACAAATAAAAATATATAGAGAGAGCTATATATACACACTCACGTATTTGTTTCGATAAGCATTCTTCTGATACATAATATATATATAAAAACATACAATGGATATATGTATACTAGTATGTAGATTATTAGCAAAGAAATAATGACACATTTCTAATTACTTCATCAGTCTAAATTGCATTTTTTGCTGTGATTTATATATGAAATATATTGCACATGGAAAAATTATTTAAACACTAGATTAACTAATTATTCCTAACTTCTCTTTATCCTTACTTGCTTACACGTGAGTCCATTCAACACTTGGATTATGAAAAGAAAATTTGCTCTCACCTAATCTGTACTAGTGTCATAGTAATAGTACTAGTATGCTTGGAATTGAAAACCTCCAGTAGCTAGTGGTCAACAGACCAACACACACGCACACTACACATTCATGCATGCATTCACTTCGACGCCTGCGCCCGCTGCATGCACTGCATGCTACGCCGGTGACCCACTTGCACAGCTGCTTGCATGCAATTATTTTTGACCGAGAGAAGAGAGGACAGTGCATGCATGGAGCAAGAAACACGTCGGCAACTTCTCTTGGTCTTGGTCGTGAGGGAAATTTATTACTGCACCACTGTTTTCTCCCTTGCTAGCCATGCGAGTGTCTGAGCGAGGTGCGTCAAGTATATGCCTCTCAAGTCAAGGCCAGCTGAAATGTCTGAGCGTTTAATGAATGCCTGAGCACTTAATCTCGATTGTTGACGGGAGCATCAACAGCCGAGCTTGACCGATTGACTAGCGCCTGCGGCAACTCGTAGAAACTCGCGTGCCACCTTTAATGACAAGCTATAGAACAGGGCTGAGCACATAAGATCAGAGGACACGATTCTCACGTTTCCATGGAGAAGGAAGAGGATATAACATGCTTTGGAAGAAGCTTGACTTTCTTATGTGAAATCAATGGCATGTCATTTTGCCTTACTACACCAGCTACACTTTAGTACTTGATAACTCTACCAGGACAACTGGAAGTTACCATGTCTTGCTAAATTGCACTCTGCTCAAGTCTCTGTGTTACTGTGCCCTGATTATTTTGCACTGTAACTCACGTCTTGGGGTTAGGTGTAGCACAAGACAGCAACAACGGGGTGTGAATACAACCAGCAGGTCAGTGGAAAATTACCACGCTGTTTTCTGCTTTTGACATGTTCCACTCCCTTCATGAGCGAACGACCGAGCTTAACTGACGATGAGGGCGTATCCCTTCCTCTATTTTTACCACGCCTCTGCAGCCTACTCCTATATAGATATAGCCAAGCCAAGCCACCCAACAAGTGCTTGCAGTGTTGCATTCTCTGGGAATAAGTTATTAGTGTGCGTTACGGCACTCTCCGTGCCACCGAGCTCCTTCCGCCACCGCGACCCTGCCGCTCAGCCATCTCTGCGCCACACCGAGCGCGCCACCGCCTCCACGTCCTCGAGGTGCTGTGCGCGTCAGCCCGCGAGCTCCTCTATTTCGTAGGTGAGTTCGACAGGGAGGGAGTTTTGGTGTAAAAGGAAAAGCGTACAGGGGGTTATGTATGAATTAGTTTATGCTTATCTGTGGCGATGCTGAGATATATTAAAATATTTGGAAATACTTAATATTATTATAATAATATTTGTAGGAATTGTTGTGGCAAATCAGTGATAGCTGTAGCTCTAAAATTTTTATGGTAGCTTCCCAACATTATTAGATGCTCTCTGTAATTTTTGTAGCATCTGAATAGCTAATTTATTAAGGTAGCTAACATACCCTGATGGAAAGCATATTAAATTAGTTAAGAATTTAGTTGCGAGATTGTTCTCGTTAATGAAATGATATTCGGGGCTATGTGATCAGTAGAGCTAGTTTGTTAGCATGATAAGCGTGTTCTTATTTTAAGAGTTGTTGTTGCCTGATTTCGGAATTGTTGCATCATCATTTCATGCATATAGTGAACGAATTGGCGGAGACCGTGACTGTCGGCGATCAGCAGTACGAGGAAATCGTCGAGGAATACGAGGAGGAGATCCTCATACCGGAGGAGATCCAGGAGCCACTACTGATTGACCTTGCTGACACTGCGTCTGCCCAAGGCAAGCCCCGGTGCATAACCCTTATTTTACAAATCATTATATATATATATATGTTGTGCATTTACGTTGCAGGAGTTTTATGATATCCACATGCATATATATATTTACCCATGAGTCTTACTAGTACAGGATCGTGTAGCTGCTTTGCTTACGTTTATCGGTAGCGTGAGTAACCTGTCGTTACTCACAATAGGTGGTTATTATTATTATTACACTAATGATGAAATGATGGAAAAGGAAATGGTGACCGGGCAGGGATATGGTATGGGTATTGGTGGGTGTAACAGGTTGTGTCCCGCGGCCACGGGGCACAGCTTGGTTGCACTATTTTCCTATCCGTGTCGATTAAGGACCGTTCGTTGCACTAAATCCCCAGTCAAGTCACAGATCTCCTTATCCCGAGCATATACTAGCGGATGGGGGCTAGGAAGACTTGTTACTTTCTTGTCATGGGCTCCGGCTCTTTCCGGACCGACTGATTGGAGGCGGAGATAGGTGGAGGTCTTAGCACCGTATTGAGGCCGGGCCTCAAGTACGGGAGCTAGGAGTCCAAGTTTGAACGGGGACCTGGAAACCTATGATAGGAGTGTAATGGGTTGGTCTCGCGTGTGCCTGGGGTGCAAGCGAGGCGTGTGTTTTTCGGGGTACCCAGCTGGGCACATTGATTCGTGAATCGCCATTTCTACGTGATGGTACGGCTTGACTACAATCTGGCACCGTAGTAAGAACTGGCATATGAAAGATGAAAAAATAATTCTGATTGCTCAACCCTTGCTTGAGGATAGAACAGGTGCTTACATAGCAGGTTGGATAATGAATTTAACATGGCTGCTAATAATATAATGAAATAAGGACTCACTCTTAGTATTGCTTTCCGCAAATAAGAACCCACAAGCCATAAAGCCTATCATAATCCTTGAGAGTCGGAAAATCTATTCCCAGTCGGGTAAGTCTTGCGAGTACATTGTGTACTCAGGGTTTATTTCCCCTTGTTGCAGGTGCTACTTGAGAAGCTAACTGTTGTGTAGAGGATTCTTCTGGTGGGCACAGACGGATCCTTATATCGCTTCGTTAGATGTTATTTTATTCCGCTGTTTAATTTATCGCACTCTAAACTTTGGTACTGTAATAAAGAATTTCTGAGACTCTTTGTTGTATGAAATGGGTTAAGTATTGTAAGCTTGTACTCATTATTGGATCCCGGGTGTAAAATTGTGGAACGCTTCGAGTTCTCCCGTTGGGTGTGCTCGACAGAACTGCTTGACTTGGCCCACTTTTGGGGTGCTTAGTGTCTAGTGGAAGACAACGCCTCTAAAAGTGTGTTAATTCAGGCGGTTCTGCCACAAGAAGATCGAGATGAGGCTTGACTCGACGGACCGATTGCAAGCGTGAAGGGTAAGTCAGAGGCTTTGAAGCGAGGGACCGCGTGTGACAGTGAAGCTTGGGCAAGACTTAGCGTCGATGGACCGAGGCAACGGTGAAGAGCAAGTGAGGTCAAGATCGATGAACCAATACGGTCATGTGATGATATGAAGTGGATCATATCATTTGGTGATTGGTTGGTGCATGTGTTGCATCAACGTCGGAGGAGTTGGAATGGAATGCGCAAGACAAAGGTATAATCCTAGGGCATTTTATTTCACCGGTCAAAGGTTGTGTAGAGAAGTGCATGACCGAGTTTAGAATAGATGGCCGTACTATTAAGAGGGGCAAACTTGTTTGCATATCGGTCATCTAGTGCCACTTGAGCAATCTAACTTTGCATACATGCTAGGATCGAGTGACGTGGCAAGTTGAGTGACTAACTCCTTTGAAGAAAATGATTGTGACAATGCTAACACACGTGCACAAAGTGGTGAACACTTGTTGGTGTTGGCACATTTGCGAAGGCGATGGAGTTTGAGCGGTAGAGAGGGTCATTTTCGTGGAGATGAAACACTTATTTTCCATTGCACCGAAGGATGAAAAATGAGGCGAAGTCGCAGAAGTAATCTATGCTGATCTCTAGGCGTCGGACGCTAGGTTTCTTGGTGTCAGACGCTGGCTACGGCAGCGTCGGACGCTGACGTCAGTGTCCGACCAACTCGTCGCGCTGCTGTGCTCCGAGGGTGTGGCGTTAGACGCGCTGGTGTGACGTCTGACGCGTGACGTCAGTGTCCGTTGGCGGTGGTGTCAGCAGAGCACAGAGGAGGCGAAGGTGCTCGGCGGCATCAGATGCTGAGGCACGTCTGTTGCCGCACCGACGAACGCGTCTGTTACGCGTTCGGCGAAAACAGACCTTACTGGATTGCGTATGTTGGTACATCGAACGCTGGGGCTTTCTTCGTTGGATGCGTCTGATGGTCGGTTGCTGAACGAGTTGAGTTCCTAGTGACCGTTAAAGTTTAACGGTCCACATTCAATCGAGGACACGTGGCAGCGATTGAGCGGAGCTGACTAAGAAGCATCGGACGCTGGCCGCGTTCGTCGGTCGGGCAATAGACTCGTTTGTGGGGCTATAAATAGAAGTGGTGGCAGGTCTTGGCTAGTGCTTGACACCCTTGGGACTTAGTGTCCATGCTTTGGGAGTGCTAGGAGAGCCTCTAACTTACTTGTGCTCGCAAGAGTGCGAATCGATTTGCGAGTGAGTGTGATTCTTGTGCGTTGCATTGTGAGATTACATCGAGTGGCACTAGGTGTTCGTGTTGCAAGCCGGTGGTGCTTGTTACTCTCGGAGGTTGCCACCTCCTAGACGGTTTGGTGGCTTGTGGCTTCGTTGAAGCTCATAAGAAGATTGTGCGAGGCTCCGGAGAAGCTTTGTGAGGAGGATTGTGCTCACCGCGCGGGGATCACGAAAAGCAACTCTAGTAGAGCGTGCCATTGAGCTTCCACACTTGATGGTGGGTTCTTGCGGCGCTCTTTGGGAGAGCTCGGTTGTGGATACCGATTAGCCGTCGAACTACGAAGTGTTGGTCGACATAACGGGGATGTAGCTTGATGGCAACCAAGTGAACCTCGGGAGAAAATTACCATATCAACATGTCTACTCTTCTCGGTGGTTTACCTTCGTGCAACACAAGCTTGTATTTACTTTCATATATACTTATGCTTGTGTAGTTGCTCTTGTGACTAGTTTGCTTGTGTAGCTTACTAGTTATCTTCTTACTTGTGTAGCTAGATGCTTCTCTTTGCATGGTTAATTTGGTTTGTGTAAGTTTGTTAGTCACATTGCTTAGTTTGTGTAGCTAAGTAATTTGCGCTTGCCTTGTTATTGAGCACTGCTAGTAAGTCTAGGAGCTTTGTGCTTTTGCTTACTAGAATTGTATAGGAGCTCCTCGGTGCTTGAAGTACTAGTTGCATAGGTTTGTGTGACCTTGCAAGCTAGAATTGTTTAGGTGAGCTCTTGCTAGGAAGACACCTTATTTGCTTGGTTAGGGTCTTTTGCAAGGTGCTAGAAGTTATAGATAGAGAGGTGTAGTCTTGGCTAGACTGATAGATTTAATTCCGCACTTGTTTCAGTTAGCCAACGCAATTAAGTTTTAGAAAGGACTATTCACCCCTCTCTAGTCCGCCATCTCGACCCTTCAGGGCGGCGTCACCGGATCTGGTGCCGGGTGGGCTGACGAGGTGGCAGTAGAGGCGACACCGGAGGATGGGGAGGAGGCGGGATCGGAAGAAGAATAGGATTGGGGGGAGATGTGGAAGAGTGGGTTTGTGCAGTGGCCCCGCGTGTGCGGCCATGCTGTAGTGCAGTCCCATTTTTAAATATATTTTACGGTGTATGTTATCTAATGATAGTAATTTTATTTCACAAACAACTGAGTTTTTTCTGTAATTTTGGTTAATTTTTAAAAATGACTTAATAAAACAACTTAAGGACGGAGGGAGCGCTGCAACATGTGCCAAGCGGAGAGGGTCCGGAACCCGGATGCGCTGCTGGCTGCTGCAGATGGTTAGGGCCGAATATCTGCCGGCAAAACCATCTCTGCCGGCCCAGGTTTAGCCCATGTGGCCATGTGCGTGAGGCATTTCGGACCTAGACACCAATACTCAATCTACCATCATTCCTGCTCTCCTCGGGGGAAAAAACATTATTCCTGCTCCTCGGACGCTGCTGTTCCAAGCAGAAAGTTCAGATTTTCATGACCATGGGAAACCAGCTGATCACCTGGATGTCTCTCTTGTAACGAGAAAGAGTCCAATGTCACGTCTTTTATTGCACAAGAGTGGTGCACCAACACATTGCTGTTTAGGGGGCGTTCGGTTAGCCGTTCCCGGCCTGGAACAGCAAGAAATCATTCCCACGCTATGTAAATTAACGAACGAACTACGTGGCTAGGAATTATTCTCAGGTAAGGGCTTCGTTCGGTTAGCAGGATTTCAACCAGGAATAATCCAGCTCATCAAAGCTTATACCAATTAGAGAAACTATCCAGCCAGGAATCCTTCCAGGCCACCATTCCATGGGAACCAAACAGGCAAGGAGAAAATTTCCGGTGCTTCTGAGAATGCAATACTCCAAACGATAGGAGGCAGGAGCTTTAAACTGCGTGAATTCACTATAGCATGTATCTTCTCCCAGAAGAGCATTTTGTTTTCCTGGACAAACAACCGCAGCAAAGCGCCAAATAAAGCACATGCACGTGAGAATGAATTTGAAGCAAGCCGGAGGCCTTGAGTGAAGTCATTCAAAGTTCAAGGAGCATACTCCCTCCGTCCCATTGAAAGTGTCGCCCGGGAAACGTGTTTGTGAGAGGGGCACGCTTTTCCAACGACACTTTCAATGGGACGGAGGGAGTACAGCATAGCGGCCAGCGGCACGATGCAGGAAAAGAATACAAGGCAACACATCAAGGTTCATGCAACAAGGTTAAAAGATATCACCAACGCCAAAGCAAATGCAGTATTGCTAGAGTGGCAACTGGCAACACATCAAGGTTCATGCAACCATACAAATTAGTAGGAGTACTAGTGACTTTTTTTAAAAAGGGAATATATTAATATCCTAGCTTCTGCATCGACCAATGCATATAGTTGTTTCTTATTACAGAAGTACAGAGTTCCAGGACCTAGTTGTCTCATCGAAGGTAGAAGTGCCCTACACGTCTTCAGGTTGTTAGTCAGAACGCCTCTTTGCACCGGAAACAGTCGCCGCTGTGCGGGACTGCCTACCGCCAAACCACGCAGGTCAACTCGGCAACTCAAATCTGCTGGCCACTATCTTCCACGCCGGCCTCCTTGCCAACTTCGTGGTCACAACTAGCGGACGATCCTATCAAATTATCGCCCTCCATTGCCAAGCAGATGCGAAGCCCTCCAATCGCTACGTCACCACCCTCCTCCTGACCACCTTCCTCCGTCGTGGACACTGCAAACTTGAATCCTCAACTAAGCCTCCACCTTCCTCGCCACGACGCTAGCTGCCGCCACAGACACGAGCACGAGCTTCCTAAACAACGCCTCCAAGGAGGGACACGACACATCTGTGTCGCCGTTGCCTGACCAGACGGTCAAGGTTTTCACCTAAGGAAGACACACTGCGCACAGAGGAGAGGGTCATTCGATGAACGCTTCCGACGAAGAAAACGGCGCTCGAAGGCGTCGCCGTCATCGGCCCAAGAGGGATAAGGCTTTCGCCATGGCGCCTCAACCCCGTGCGCAGTAGCCACGGTCCTTCTGCTGCACCAGCCGCCGACCACGGATGGCAGAGTGACAGGCACCGCCACCCGTGTGAGGCGATGTGTGGCCGGCCACCGCCAGCAGCTTCCCGACGTAGCCGCCGGTGTCGCGCCGTCCACGGCCGGCTGCCGCGCCGAGCCATCCACCAACCCTGGCCCCTCCGCGCGTCGCCACCCACGCCGGCTGCGGCCAGCGGCTCCCCGACGTGCCTGGGTCGCCGACGTCTCCTAGCGAGCGACGCGCCATGGCTGAGGAAGCGGCAAGCGGAGAAGGAGCCCGGCGTCGTCCTCGCGCATCCGCCGGCTCTCGCGCTGTCCACAGCCGGACGCCGCGTCGAGCCGTCCAATGACCCCGGCCCCTCCGTGCGCCGCCGTCCACGCCGGCTGTGCCACGACCAAATCCAAGCGGGGGGCGCCTGATCTGGCCTCAAGAGCACCGGATCCGGTCGCTGGTGCTGTGGATCCGAGAGCCGGCCGCCGGGGCAACCACCACCATCGCCGGAAAAAACTTCCACAAGAAAGAGAGAAGGAGGGAACAAGGGAGAAGGGCCCCGCCGCCACCATCCTCGCGGGTTGCGCGGCCTCCGGCAGCACGCTCCGGCAGCGGCGAGGAGGCACGGGGAGGGAGGGAGGGAGGAGAGGGTGGGCGGTGGTGGCGCCGCCGCCCATGCCGCCCAAACAGGGCGACGCAGGGGCCGATCCTATCAGTAAACGAGAGTACCATAAATTAAACTAGCAACCAGATAGTACCTAGAGCTACTAGAGAGTACTACTATGCATGCAGTTGCCACTTCCGATTGACGAGGTCCGCGCTATTTCATCCGATCCTCGTAGCATCTCCTCAGCCACTGGAGCCTCCCTGCGTTGGTCCTGAAAGTGAGGAACATGGCGCGATTCTCGGCCTTGACAAACAGCTTGGTCGCCATGTAATGCTCGTCGCTGCCTTCCCGAGCTCCACACTGCACAGCCAGATCCATCGCTTCCTTGATGGTGATGTCGTCCCCCTGCAATGCCCGATCACCACCACCACCAGCTCCGGCAGCCTGCTCGTCTCGGCCCGCCTCGGCACCTTGCTCCCAGCATTGTGCCCTCAACCCTTCCACTTCAGCTGCATCATATGTCGAAGCAAGCCAGTGGGACGAACCTCGGAATCGGAACTCAGGTGACGACGGAGGGTCGGGCGCGACGAAGCGGCTCAGGCGCTCGTTGCTGTCGGCATCGAAGAACCTGGCGTGGAACGTGCCGTCCTCGAGCACGGACTTCGCGAACACGGCAAAGTCGCCCGGCATCAAGTTGAAGTCCTCATATATCTCGCGCCACCCGTCTCCGAGCCGCGTCTCCCGGCCGGCCGCCGCCTTAAAGACCCGTACGACGACTCGGCGCCCATCTTGGAGAAAGAGGGTCGCGTTGTAGGGGAAGGGCCGGTCGCCGCCGCCGGGAGCGAACAGCCTCGCGACGTTGCCACGCAGCACCTGCATACATAACGTCAGCGCTGCCGCCGGCGAGAACAGTAGACGCGAAGTAGCTAGAAAACGAATGCGGTACTAGCTCGCCGATGGCCGAGTCGCAGTCGCGTGTGCCCAGGCGCTGCTCAAACGACGGTGGAGGCCCGACAGGTTGTCTCCAGCCGTGATTCATGGCCAACGGCGGCAAGCCGGCAAGGCGCAGGCGCGCGGTGGCACGGACAGACGAGCAAGCTGGGAGCTGGAGGCCTGGAGCAGGGGAGGCCTGGTCGGCTGGAGGCCAAGGGAGCTGGGAGCTGGGAGCTGGACTGCTGGACGAAGGGGTGTGGGTCGCCCCGTTCTCCTTGAAACAGTTGCGAACTTGCGACGAGGATCCGGTACATCTGTGGCACGAGGTGTATACTTCCGCTGACATGTAGACCCAGTGGGGTGCGGAGCCCACAGGCCATTGGCCTCCAGCTTCCAAGGAGCCGCACAGTCCAGATGCTGGTAGCCCGTGAGCTGTGCTTACTGTTCATTCACAAGGTCACGGTGACAATGGCGCTGTGTGTGTCAAGTGCACAGTCAGGCCTCGTTTAGATCGCGAAAAGTTACAATTTTTTTAAGTATAACATTTTCGTTTGTATTTGTTATTATTGTCTAATTATAGACTAACTATGTTTAAAAGATTCGTCTCGTGATTTATAACTAAACTGTATAATTAATTATTTTTTATCTATATTTAATATTTTATGTATATGTGCAAAGATTATGTGATGAAAAGAGTGAAAAAATTTCAACCCTAGACTTGCATCTAAATAAGGCGTCAGGAAGGCAAGTCGAGACCCAGGGGAGGTGTCGTCAGGTCACAATAGCGAAGCCGCGCCACTGTGTTGTCACCTCACTGCCGCTGCGTGCAGGCCTCCTCCTACCTTGCTCTAGGCCTTGTTTAGGGTTTGTTTATGGCTCGTAGATTGCAATTTTTTGCAATTCTTGCAACTGTAGCACTTCCGTTTGTATTTGGTAATTATTGTCCGATCGTAGACTAACTAGGCTTAAAAGATTCGTCTCATGATTTACTATCAAACTGTGCAATTAGTTATTTTTTACCAATATTTACTGCTCCATGCATGTGCCCAAAGATTTGATGTGATGGAGAGAGAGTGAAAAATTTTGGAATCTAAACAAGACCTTAGTTGTCCTGTAAAATTTTTGTAAGCACAGTATCTCTTTCATTTGTATTCGGCAATTAGTGTCCAATCATAAATTAATTAGGTTCGAAAGATTCATCTCGTGATTTACAACCAAATTGTGTAATTAGTTATTTTTATCTATATTTAATGCTCTATACATGCGTCCGATTCGATGTGACGGAAAATCTTGTAAAATTTTTGAAACTCTGAACAAACTGAACACAACCTTAGTTTGCTGGAATCGGCGCCGGCCGAATCACTGTGCTACACTATAGTGTACTATATCATTTTGTTTTTATTTGGTAATAGTTGTTCAAACATTGACTAATTAGACTTAAAACGTTCGTCTCGCAAAGTATAACAAAAATATGCAATTAGTTTTTAATTTCATCTATATTTTGTACTCCATACATATGCCGATATTTTGATGTAATATAAATCTTTTTTATAGTGAAATTTGAGGACAAATTTAGAGAACTAAACATGGCCCTAGCCCACCATAGCCATATAGCCCATAGGGCAGTACAGGCTTTGTGGTGCAGCCACAGAGCAGGCGGATCAGGCGAGTACAGTAAAAGCACTCCACTCCGCCCGCCTATCGTCGTCCACACTCCACACCCGTCTTCTCTTGTTTTTTTGTCTCCCTTACATACTACTTTATTTTGCAGTTAAAACTTAATGAAAACAGTTTTGCAATACTCCTCCGTTCCGCGCTTGTCCGGATTCAAAACTTTTGGAAAGGAGAGAGTACCCCAGTAGGCACCGAAACCATCGCTTGACCAATTGACCCAAAGGTTCGTCAAACAACTAAAGAAAAAGTTAAAAATGAAGAAAATAAGAACAACTTGTTTGAGAGTTGGCAAAGAGACCATACTAATACGGTAGTACACGGGTTTATTTTAGAGTAAACCTAAAACCCGGCATGCAAACTGCAAAGTAGGCGGCTTAGCAGACGCCAAACACTTGGTTCTGGTTTTACAGTGCCAAACCAAACACTGGTAATGTGCTCATGACTGATATTTTGGCCTCTATTTGGTTTGATGGCCAAAGTTTAGCCTGCCATGAAGAATTTGGCCTTCTTATCCTATAGTAAAAAAAAACAAGCTTCTTCCAAAAACAACTTCGGCTTCATGAGAATCTTTTGCACTGTATAGCATGAAAAAGATATGGATACAGAAGAGTTAATTCAGTAAGAGAAGCAACCACAAATAGACGATGGATAGCAGACGTTGCACACGACCTGAACCACAACCTTCTGGATGAGTTTTTTAAACTTTGGAGAAAAATTGAAGCGGCCAACCTAAACCTCTAAGATGGCGAAGAAGACTGCATAATTTGGAATCTAGAAAGCTCAGGCTATTTCTCTACCAGGTCAGCCTATGCTATATAATTTGCTGGACATACATTCTCCTCTTTTCCATCACTGATCTGGGAAGTATGGGCTTCACCCAAATGCAAATTCTTTCTCTGGCTACTATTACAAGACAAGCTATGGACTGCGGCCCTCCTACAGCAACGTGGTTAGGAGAACAACTACTTTTGTGCTCTGTGTATAAAGAATCTAGAGATTGTCCAACATCTATTTTTTGAATGCCCCTTCGCCCGATCTATCTGAAACTTGGTGGCTGATTAGAGCTTGTGTGAAAAATTGAGACCATCAGAATGAGGACACCAAGAGGACATTGAGGATTGGTTTGCTCAGACAACAACTCGTGGCGACAAAAAGGGCCACACGATGTTAATCCTAACACTCTGGTGCCTATGGAACCAAAGAAACACTGTCATTTTCAAGGATCAAAGGAAATCGGCAATAAGAGTATTTGATGAGATTAAAGACATAGCCCATTGCTGGTCCGTAGCTCGAAGGTTGGCACCTGAGCCACCTGCGGTTGTACATTTAGGTAGTGAGTAATCTTTTTTCTGTTTCCTTGGTCCTATGCAGCCTAGGTTGGGTTAGGGAGTGCAACTCGCGTATGTAAACTGTTGTTCTTGCTGCCTTCTTATTATTAATAAAAGCCGGAAGGTTCCGGATCTTTTAAAAAAATAGAAGAGTTAAAAAAACATACGGATCTAGAAGAGGTAAAATCGTGACTTTGTGAGTCCAAAGCTTACGCAGTCGAAAAAAAGTCCAAAGCTTACGCTCGCCCGAACGGTCAAATGCAATCACTGTATGTCTGGATCAGTGGAAGATCGTAGAGGGTGGACCTCACTCAAAAGTCGAAGAACTTTTTCGCGGGCACCATTATTCACGCAAGACGTGTGTTTAAAAAAGTCAAAACAACCAATTAAACAAAAAAATCGAAAACGGTGTATCATGTGTGGTGTTTAAACGGTGTGTAAGGGCATATACAACTCACAAACAGGGGGTCGTCTGTAAGTATCTCGAACTTGGCATATAGACAGCTCAAAAGATAGGTCGTACAAACCACAGATATAGGTCGTCTACGAGTTGTTTAATGTTTTGCATGTAGACAAGATCAATCATATATATTATTTTTATACCATTATGTTACTATTTGATAGATAATGAATCAACACATCACCGATTTTCCAAGGCACCATATCTATGGATTTAGTGACACTATCATGCAATATTTACTATATCAACTTAATATATCTGCCTTCTCCAAAAACAAAAGGTCTCATCATATATCTGGCATTCAACGTGAAGACGACTGATACTATCCTAAAGAACATAAACCTTTTGTCATTGCTAGAGAATCTTTACTCAGTTACAATCAGAGAGTCTCACCACAATAACACAAACTAAGGGAAATTGCATAGGGAAAAAGGATTAATAATGCATCATCACAACCTCGGCAATACAACAAGCTAACTTAGCTCAGTTGCAGAGAAACTTGGAAGCTTCACAGTGTTGGAGAGATACAACAGTAAAGGGATTCATTCTTGAAAACTCCAAGCCAACCTATGTGTGATACGCTATTGCACAACAATGACAGAAATCATTACTTTTGACTGTTGTCTAGAAGCTCACCATGGCTTCCATCCAAAAAAATCTATAGCTGCCAACAGCTCAAGCACCACGTTTCCACATCTCTTTCTTCTCCAATCTTCTCACTTCTCATGACATTACTCTAATCTATATCTATAGAAATGAAGCTATATGCACACAAATACAATCAAAATAACTGAACAACCAGGTAAGCTATACACATAATTCCAGCACGGATTCTCCTCCTTTGCTTGCGTTCTCCATTCCCTACCTAGTCATGCTGCCACTGGAATCGATCCAAGAGAGCAAGGTGGTTGCACAAAGCTACTAGAGATGAGGAGAAATCGGGCTGCTTAACAGTGCATCCTCAATTGTTGTCGGATGGGGATAAATCGATGGCGCCAGATGGGCGTGGAGGAATCCGCCGCCACCAAGCCATTGCCGCCACCCGTGAAGGTTGGGACCCCACCGCCATGACTATGTCCTTGCTCTTCCTTGCCGCCGCCACGCCCTTGCACTCTTCCATCACCGCGCGCTCGACTCGCCTGTGGAGAACAGACACAGATAGAGATGTAATGGAATATATGGTGGCGAGGAAGGATTTTGGCACCATGGATCAGCCACCAGGTGCGGCCGCAGCAAGATCCCAAGTGCACGTCCCCTAGAGACGACGCCCATACAACGCTACCTCTGCCGTCGCGTGAGCCTAGGAGCACGAGCCGCAGCCATCACCACGCCAAATGACGACCCCACCCGTCTCCGAGCTTGCGAGGGATGTTTTTGCAAAATACATGGTATAAAGACAGCTGAAAAGGCCGTGTTGAACGTGCCCTAAACAGGCTAAACGACTGTTTAGACAATAACATAGAAAACAACACCAGTTCAGAATTTGGACCTCACGTATTGCACTGGGTAGCATCATTCCTTCCACATAGGCACATAGCATGCCGAGTCTGGCATTACACGTTGCAACCCCTCTCTACAGGACACGATGACACGGATTAGCACACCGTTTTCCTATTGTCACCTCATATAAACACAGCATACGAATAAGAAACTAGGTACGGAGTGCTTTAGAAGGTACTGTGGTAGTAAGACTCCATAGGACTATACCACATACATAGTTAAGTCGCTACTTTGCGCTTCTTATTGCTCAGGTTGCATCCTTCTCCCAATTTTTTCCACTGGATGCACTGAATGGAGCAGTGAACTTCAGCGCATGGCCCTAGTCGCGTTAACCTTGAATGACAGCCCGTTCTCCTGGAGGCGCTGCTGGAGGTCGGTAGGGCCGAAGACGGCACCCGGCGTGTACACACCGCCCTTGGGCAGGTTGGCACGCTGGCTCAGCAGGACGAGGGCACACTGCACCAGCACGATCGGAGTTGTGATGTAACCGACCTCAGGTCCCGAAACCATGGTGATCACCTCCTTGTCCGGCTTGCTTCTTCCGAGCTCCAACGAGCTATCCACGTTGCTGTAGCCGTACCCGACAAACCACATCTTGAACGAGGCGCTCTTCACCTCTTCCTCAGTCGGCCCGGCTCTCCTGAACATCCCAGCGGAGAAAAACTCAGGGTACTTCAGCAGGATGGACCTGCCAAAGGAGAAGTTGGCAAGCAGGCCAATGAAGATTCCGGTGAAGATGAAGCGCACGAGCATCATCAGGGATCTGGAGGCGATCTTCACGCCGAAATGGGCAGGTTTGACAGAAGACCAGAACTTCTTCCTGTGTTCAGCATACTCTGGGGTTTCTTCTGCACCAGGAAGGCCCTCAGGATGCTCAGTCAAGGTTGATAGAGTTCTCTTCAGGACCACTGTGTCAGCAGAAGGCAACTTCATAGCCCACATTCCCAGAGGATTCTGACCCTCAATCAGTGAGCCTTTAGGAGGCGGAGGGCCTGGAATCTGCATAAAGGAAGAAATCTTAGCATTAATCAACATTTATACCAGAAAACTACTCACATGGTTGTCTAGCAAAACAGCCATGCTCATTTCACAAACAGATCGTCTCTGCAACGAAAATAGGGACCAAAGTCTTAAATAGATGTGTGAATTATACTGCAAAAATTAAACATTCAAGGTTGCACATAGCACAAAATCTATTAAACTCTAAAATTTTAATCAAGAAATTAATATAATAGCAATCATGTCTGATCTACAGTAAGAATGCCTAAAACTTGAATGCCTAAGTTGTGGTATTAGTCAGATTTCTTCTAATATCAACTGGAATATTTATTTAAGTACTCCCTCCGTTCTAATTACAAGTCGCATTGGCTTTTCTAAGTACATATCTTTTGCTATACACATATACATAGCAAAAAGCCAAAAGAAAAGGCAAAACGGCTCGTAATTTGGAATGCAGGGAGTACAAGTTTTTGGGTGGTTGGAGAAAATATGAGCCGTCAATCGAGAAAGATCAAGTGGTCAGAAAATAGGAGGCGCTTAGGGAAAAATACTCATGTAGGGATAGTACAAAAAAGAGTGAGACCAGTACCCATATTATTTCCTTTTTTATTTAAATAAATGGTAAATTGGTAATTGCACTTTACAGTTTAGACCAGAGAAAATTAGTTCGTATGGGTTAATTTGAGTTCACATAGTTAGCTGTTACATTTGAGTTCTTTGTGTAAGTTTAAGTTGATCGATTTAAGAATTGAGCTAAATGGTTATTTTATGGGAAAAAATCAGTTTGATCCATCTAGCAGCATTACATTAGAGCTAGTTTTGATTCTTGGTTGTTGTTTGTTAAACTACAAGTCGACACTGATTCACCCAGGATATAGTACTCGAGCAATCAGTGAGGCAGAAACAAGCACTAGTAATTATTTATCACCTAGTTTGTGTACCTTGATGAGTCACATGAGAACCGGAAGCAATACACAATAGTACTTGCTTTGCCAAATCGGGAATGGACACATGGTCACGCACCTGAAATCAGTCACCGGTCACCACCTCACCAGACACATGGTCACCCTTACAAGTTAGGACTTATAACTCAATTTGCCGGTCACTCACAGTGGAAATTTCGAAGCATTAAGGGAGATTAACTGCTAAGTTTTAGTGGCGTGGCAGGAGCTAGGCAAAAACAAATAAAGAATGGCACATGTTCTGAGGAGGCAAACTTTTTGGGAAAAAAACAGTTGAGAAACTATCTGATCAGCAATTGTGCGCATTCAGAGATCAGAACTGGACCAACTCCCGGCAGGGGATACGGAGTTGGGTGCGGATCCAGGGGGTCTCAGAACAACAGGAAGAGTGTAACAGAGCAGGGGACGCGGGGGACAAAAAAAAACTTACATAATTCAAATTTTAAAATGTAGTTGTCTGATCAATGGCCAGCAAAAATCAGAGGGGAAAGTATCTAAAAGTACCTCTGGTACTTAGCAATCACTGTAGCAAAGCTCTTATATAAAATCCAAATCATGGCATCACCAAATTCATCTAATCTGCTTTTACTTAATCAAGCAATGTTTCACTCTTCCTTTTGTTTTATATGTGAAGTCTGGAGCTATTAAAAATATTATAAAACACACCGTTAATAGCTTTCACATTTCCTCTGAACTTATACAGTATACACACATGGTGGTCATTGATCAAGGAACATTGTCATACAGTTGAGGAAAACAAACCATGGTCATGAGGCTCAAGGCCAAGTTCAGTGTTTGTAGGATTAAGAAATTGAACTGGTTCCCTAGAATAGTGGCAAGTGGTGGCGTTTGACAACTACCAATGGCATCAACCATCAGCACAAACTAGTAGATGATTCTTCAACTCAAATGAAGCCCTTCATCTGCTGATATAAAATGTCTACAAATTTTGTTGGAACAACTAAATTCTTTTAACATGTGCTCAGTAAAAGTTAACACAGATTAATGCTTTTCAAATCAAGTGGCATCTTAAAATTAACATTCATTTGTGTTAACAATCTTAAAATTAACACAAATGAAATCTTCATTTATTGGAATAACTAAATACTTTTAAAGCACTGCTACTATGCTCTATGCTTCTTAAGAATCTTAATCATGGACAACAAAAGGGTGAATCCAGTTCAATGCAAAATTACAGATATTGACGTATATGGATCTTGACATTCTCGATTCAAGAAAACTATCTTAAAAAAATATAACATGCCACAAAGGCATATCAACAGCATATTAAAGATGAAAAGCATACAGCCAGTGTGATTTAAGGACATCAAAATGCAAACTCCGAGCCTTTCATTTACCAAAAAGAAGTTGCAAAAGAATTTGATGAATTTTGACAAAATAAGATAACAATTCCTGTGTAGTAGTAGTAGTATCAAAATCCACTCCATGCACACACAAAAGGCATGGTAATTATCATTTGCATGTGAAAGTATGGAGGCTGTTCTGAAGGCACCCCAGGACTATTTAGCAGTAGGCAGTTGGCACACAAGAAGCGAATGATTGACTGAATAGTAACAGCCTAATAGGATCAAATAATTAACATATCGGCTGATAGTATGGGGAAGGAAATTCATAAAAGAGTTTCACAGCAAAAAAAAAGGAAAAAAGGAGCTATGAGTTCATATACCAGCAGTCTATCAACATGGCCACATATAATTTCTATAATGACTAAGAAAATCTAGGGGATATGAGTCAGAAGGATTGAAAGTTTACTAGCAGAACAACTTTCACCATTCAATTCAATTCCATCATAACACCTTGGCACACTAGGAGATTTGGGAATACATATATATTGAAGCTAAGCTAATTTGAATTTCAGGAAGCATATATGTGGCTATGTCAACATGGCTTCAGCAAAACACAACCAATTTTAGCAGAAATCAAACAGCAGTAGCAAATTCTAGTATAGTAGCCTATAGTGTACAGAGCAGACATGAGTCTGAGATCTGGGCCGGCAACTATTGCAGTCAGTAGCCAGTGCGCCCATCATGCCAAACTACAGATAGATGTTCCTTCTGAGTTGTAACTCAAGTAATTGTTCCAATACACCCTTGAGGATTCTAAGCCGATGTGAATATTGTTCTAGTGCAGCACTCTATTCTTTTGGTTTGTCTTGTAAGGAGTGAGAAACATGTAATCGAACAAGCACTTGAAATCAATTCAGACGCAGACGCAGCAAAGAGTGCATATGAACTCACATTGGGCCTGGGTCGCCTAGGCCTGGACCGGCGCAGCGCCTGCAGCTGGCCAGCGTTGGCCACCCCGAGCACGGCCGACTCGTAGGTGCCGATGTTCCCGACGATCCTCTTGGTCGACTGCAGGTACACGTACGCCTCCACGAAGACCAGCGCAGACGGTGGCTCCCACTGTCTGGAGTGGAACAGGAAGCCGAGCTCGGCGGGGACGGAGTCGAACCCGCAGGCGGAGACGATGAGCGAGCCGGTCCTGGCGGCGGGCTCGTGGAGCTCGGCCTCGACGCGCTCCATGAACTCGGGCTCCCCGGAGATGTCGAGGCAGTCGGCGCCCGCGGCCGCGCAGGCCGCCGCCACGGCGTGACCGTGGAGGCGGAAGGGCCCCGCGCAGGAGAGCACGACGCGGGCGCGGGCGGCGAGCGCCGCGAGGGAGGCCGGGTCGGAGGTGTCCGCGACGAGGATGGGCACGTCCTCGGGCGGCGGCGCCGGGGCCGCGGCCCAGCGCAGCGCGGCCTCGACGCGGTCCCGGCTGCGGCCGGCGACCGCGAGGGAGCGGAGCGGGGAGGTGGAGGCGGAGGAGGAGTTGAGGAACTTGAGGGCCTCGCGGATGACGTACTTGCCGGTGAAGCCCGAGGCCCCGAAGATGACGACGTCGAACACCTCCGGCTCCGGCGGCGCCATGGGGACGGGTCGCTGAGCGGCGGGGCCGCCTGGCTACTCCTACTCGCGGAGTGGTTCGTGAAAGTGGTGCGACTCGTATCGTCTGCCTTCCAGCGGCGGCCGTGGGCGGAGCTAAATACTCCGTAGCAACTAGTAACACCAACACTTGGGCGGCATTTGCTATGTGCTAGTCGTACTTGCCTCATGTTTTCCGAATTACTCTCCGTCCCTAAATGTCTATCTTAAAAAAAATCGTATTTTTCTCGCAAACACGTTCTCCGGACGACCACCGTTAAGAGACGGAGTAGTACAAGATAACTGCATCATTCGTGAAACAGATGTTGGCACAGCAGCACGGTGGGTGGATCCGAGACCAGACTACCAGAGAAGTTTCAGGTCGGCAGTCCTTGTTCTTGACTGAGCAGAGTTCTGTGGACGGGAAGCATGCTCGTTAAACCGGTGAGGGTGAGGTTTAGGCTTTGCGTTCTTTATTACTCCGTACAAAATAGTAAAGTTATCACGAACCACGTTTTTGTGACTTCAGTTTCTAGGTGAAAACAGCTTTGGCTGTGTTTAGTTGCTACTGTAAAATTTTTAGAAGTACAGTAACTTTTTCGTTTGTATTTGATAATTAGTGTCCAATCATAGATTAATTAGGTTCGAAAGATTCGTCTCGTGATTTACAACAAAACTGTGTAATTAATTATTTTTTTATCTATATTTAATGCTCTATGCATGTGTCCAAAGATTCGATGTAACGAAAAATCTTGTAAAATTTTTGGAATTTTAAAGGATCTAAATACACCCTTTGTTGTTAGTTTTGGCTTCGTATGCCATTTCCGCTTGTACATATTTGACAGGATTTTTAGTTAATTAAGAAGGTGAGAAGCACCAATAAAACCTCTGCTAAAGAGAACCTTAGACATGTAAGTAATTTTTAAAGTTTATTTAGAGAGTGAAATTACACCCTTACCTCAAAGGACATCCAGCACAGGTGTGGCTGTTGATACCGAGAACTGTGTTTGTCCTGCGAATGGACTGAAGCATGTCTAATCATTCCTTCCTTGCACGTCTTCACCTTTACGATTATACGAGGACTATAGTTAAAGGTTGGTTGAGTGTTAAGTTTGGCTATTAGGTTGGTTGTCGTTGCCATTTGGCGTATACAGTTAGCACGATGGTGGTTGTTACTATGGCATTATACATGTCATGGTTTCAAGACCACGCAAAAGGTATGGACACTAGTTGCATCAAGAATATAAAGGAAAAAATCACACTAGCGTGGCACTTACTGCATTACCAAGTTCAAAAGGGCACTGGTGGCATTGTAAGTTCTGTCCCGGCTTGCACCTCTATGTTTCTAAACGTATCTTCGTTTATCTGTTTGATTTTCGCAGCTTTTCAAAGGCCTTGTGCCCATGTATGTATTCGTTACACTTCCTCTTTTTTATAAGCTTCTGAAGCAAGCTCTACGCCTCTACCATGGCAAAACTCTTTCGTAACGATCGTAACCGGGTGCCTTCTACTGCCTTATTAAACAGCAACTAGTTGCTCTAGTAGCAATGGCGGAGCCATGGAGGGAAGGAAGGGCTAGTAATCCATTACTTTATTGCTTAAATATTGCTTTCTACCTAAAAAAAATATAAGACGTTCTGGCTTTTCTACGTACATAGATTTTGCTATACGCTTAAACATACTGTCGGTGTTCGGACCCCGGGGGGCCCTAAACCAACGAGTAAAATGCTGCGTGTCCCTTTCCTGGATGGTGATGCAAGGAGAACACACGGGGGTTTATCCTGGTTCAGGCAAAAGAAGGCCCTACGTCCAGCGGGGGGGGAGAGATTTGTATTTCCTTGCACCGAGGTGCTTGCGTAGGGGTTACAAGCTTGCGAGAGAGGGTGTCGAGCCCAAGTCTCAAAGGAGGAAAGAAAGAGTACAAGATGATTGCTTGAGATGTTGATCGCTATGTTGTGTATGGCTAGCTGTTCGTCTGATGTATGCTTCTCGTTCTTCTTGCCTGTCTTTTGTGAAGCCCCGGCCTGCCTTTTTATAGGACGAGAGGAGGCCAAGGCGACGGGGAGTCTTGAAATGACGTTTTGTCGATCCCTGTTGAGGTGACTGTAGCGACGTGCCCGTCCTTTCTTCCCTGTATCGGTGGTCGAGGTCGGGTCGAGGTAGGGTCGAGGCCGAACGGATAAGTCCGAATCTCCGGAATTACGGCATACGGGCCTTGTCGTATCCTTCCTCGAGGGTTAATAGTGATGTACAGGACGAGGTATGGTGGGCATAGTGACGTCTTTCACTTCCCATCACGGGATGGGCGGTAAAACAGTGAGGACTGACACCGGTATTGTTCCCACGTCGACCCAGGCCGCGGCCATGCCGGTAGGTGGTAGTTGGTAGTTGTATTAAATGCCTTGACTTTTCGTCTCGTGGTAGGTGGAGACAGAGGGGGTCGAGCGCCTCGACCCGGGCTCACGCGGGTCGGAGCGCTACCGGGGGGCGATCGAGCCTCGTGCGGGTCGGAGCGTAGTCGAGGCCTCCGGTCGAGGGGGCCTCGTACGAGTCGGAGACAGAACGCGGTCGAGGCATACCGTCGAGCCGGCCTCGTACGAGGCGGACCTGTCGCGCGTTTTGAAGTGGGCTTGTGCTTTGTCGCGGCTTAGTCGTTTTATCTTTTATTATCGTTGAATGTGGGTACCCCTATAGTATTGGTACCGACAGTAGCCCCCGAGCCTTTGGGTGAGTGTATGTGCACTCTCCTAGAGGCTTTTTACCGATGAACTGGAGTCGTAGCGCCGTTTGCTTTTCTAGTAGGGGCGTCTGAGCGTTCTTAGGACTTCTCCGGTGGGGGCGCGCGAGCGCACCCGCCGGGTGTAGCCCCCGAGGCCTCGGTGGAGTATTGAGAAATTCTCCTCCGAGGTCTTGTTTGCGTCTTATTAGGGAGTAGCTGGTGCGGCCGAGCCCCCGAGCCTCGCGCGCACGAGGTCGATCAGAGTCCCTGCCGTCTTTCGTTGTCCGTCCCTCGCGCTCTTCCTTCGGAAAGGAGGAGGAGGGGTGGGGAACGTCGTACTACCCCGTTTGGGCGAGTCCGGCGATCTCCGGCGAGCTGCTAGCGGGGGGATTCGAGTGAGAGTCCGTGCTCCAGTCGTTAGGAGTCGGCTTGTGGCCCGGAGGCGCTCTTCAAAGATGCCAAGGAGTGGTCGTGCGGATGTCGGTTCCCTGCGACAGGATCCGAGGGCTCGACGCCTCCCCCGAGGGGATTCCTGCTTCGACCTCATCCTTCGGCCTCGAATACGTCTTGGGATGCCTCGAGAGCGTGGCTCGAGCCCTGGCCATGTACGGGCGCATCCCTGGTCGTCCCTTACTCTGTTGCTCGAGGGCAGCTGTCGAACCCGGTCGAGGGCCAGCTTTCGTTCCCTCGAGACTTAAATGGGCTCGGTGCCCGTTATCGGAATCTTGGAATATCCGTCCGTGGATCTCGCCCTGCCCGTTAGCCAGGCGCGCCTTTTTAGGGCGAGATCGGCGCGGTAGTGGGTGGCGTGGCGTTCGGTTACTGCGTGGGGACGGCCACGTGCCCCGCTCCTGTAAGGCAAGAAGGACGGTTAGGTGGGCGCATTTATTGCGGGAAACTGTTCCTACCTTTTCGCGCGGCCGTTGAACTTCCGTCTGGCCTATAAAGGCAAGACCCAGGGGTCCGTGCTCCCCTCCGGCTCTCTGCGTTCTTGCCATCCCCTGCCTCAGGAAAACTTAGCCCCCTTGCGCATTCCGTCCACATCGCCGCCGCCGCCGCCTTTTCCTCCACACTTCCCCTTCCCGTCGGCGCTGATGGCTGGAAAGAGCCAATTCCTTGCTACCGACGGCTGGGCCTCCTCTTCCGTGACGGAGAAGAAGCTGGAGGAGCTGGTCGCGGATGGGTTGCTGCGGCCGAAGACGAGTCGGTCGCGGCCGGAGTGGATTGCGCCGCCGTCGACCCATCGGGAGCCGGCCCCCCCGGAAGGCTACGTGGTGAGCTTCGTAAGCTTCCACGAGCGGGGGTTCGGCATCCCGTCGTCGGTCTTCATGCGGGCGCTTCTCCACTATTACCGGGTGGAGCTCCACCACCTCGCTCCCAACGCCATCGCGCAGGCCGCCATTTTTGCGGCGGTCTGCGAGGGATACCTCGGGGTGGAGCCGCAGTGGAACCTGTGGCTCCACCTCTTCAAGGCCGAGCTTTTCGCGCGGAACGCGGGAGGGAAGGGCGCCTTCTACGCAGTGCGAGTAGGAAGCTGCGTTCTTCAGTTGAGGTCGAGCCGGGCGGAGCAGTACATCCCGGCGCGCCTCATCTCTTCGAACAGTGGGTGGCACTCGGGCTGGTTCTACCTCCGCAACGACGACAACCAGCTGCCGAGGTACACCGGCCGCGTGCTGACCGCCCGGGAGGACCGCTGGGTGTACGGCGTGCCGGACGCCGAGAAGTCGCGTCTGGACCCGTTGCTGGCGGCGCTGCAGCAACTTCGTGCTCGAGGCCTGACGGCGGCGGGGGGGTAGCGACGGCGTTCCATCGCCGCCGGGTGATGCCGCTGTGCCGGCGTCGCCTGCGCCTCGACCAGATGACCCCGGAGGCGTCGCTGGAGGGGAGCCGGATGTCACACGAGACCCTCACCCCCGAGGAGGGGCTTCGCCGAGCCCGCCGGATGGTGGGGACCTTCCAGGCGGAGGAGGCCGACCGGCTCCCCATGAGGCCCACCGAGGGGTTCGAGCCCGTGGTAAGTCTCTTGGTACGTTCGTTTTTCAGTTCCATTCGTCCTTGAGACCTTCCCCTAATCCGGTCGAGGTTGATGCGCAGGACCTATCGGCGCTGCGGGAGATACGACCGCCGGTCCCGGAGGACCAGCCTGCCCGGGATGCTCGGCGGGAGCAATCCTCGAAGCAGAAGGCGGCCAAGGAGTCGACTAAGAAGCGGGCGGCCCGCAAGGCTAAGGAGGCGGAGGCGCTGAAGAAACGCCGTCGCCAACAGGCCCTCGACGGGCTCCCCTTGGAGCCGTCGCCCTCCGAGACCATGTCGGGGGAGGACGACGGTAGCAGCGGCGAGGATGATGACGCCTTGTCGCGGTACGAGGCCGCGACCGGGCTGGGGAGCCTCCCCGACATCCGCCCTCTGTTGGAGCCCATCGCGGGGTCATCCTCCTCGGTCATCGTGATCGAGGAGGTCGAGGAGGACGACGAGGAGGAGGAGAAGAAGAAGAGGAAGAAAGAGGAGGGAAAGAAGGAGGCGGGCCCCTCAGCAGGAGGGGCCGCCTCGCCCCGGACCCGGCCAGAGGGGTCGACGGGGGCGGCTGCCCCAGCCCAAGCCCCGCAAGCTCAGGCGGGGACGGGGGCGGTGGCGCCGACATCGTCGTCGGTGGCGCCATCGCCGGGCGTGAAGACCCGAGGCCAGCTGGCCTCGGAGGCACAGAAGGCGCGCGGCGGCGCGTCGGCGAGAGCCCCACGGAGCGCTCGGTCCGCGGGTGGGGCTGCTGCGAGGCCACAGCCTGCCGCCTCGAGCGGCCCGGACCGTGGGGGGTCGAGGCCCCTGGTGCCAATCTCCGGGTGAGTTTTCGAGTTCAAGGGGTCTTGCCTTATTTTTTGATTTCGTCGATTGACTCATCCTTTATTTTTCAGGCTGAAGCGGAAGGCGGAGACCATGGGGCCCACCCCCGTGAAGTCCCTCCGGGCCAGCGCTGCCGTCCTTAACCGGTCGGCGGAACAGGACGCGGCCTGGGTCCGCGAGGTCGAGGCCGCGAAGAAGCGCCGTCGGCAGCGGGAGGCCGCGGATGTCTCGACGGCTGCCGGCCCCGATCCTGCAGTGGCGGGATCAGAGACGGCAGGGACGGTGGCGCCTGGTCTGGCCGAGGCGGGGCCTACGGTGCTGCCTTCGGTCGAGGCCACCGCGGAAGTGGCCGCGGTGGGGGCGGCCGCCGAAGCGACCGCGGAGGGAGCTGCGCCGGCGCCGGAGCAGGAGGTGGCGCCGGCGAGGGAGCCGCAGCCGCGGCAAGACCTACCGGTGCAGCCGGTGGGCACGACCGAGGGCGGGGCCGTCGATGCTTCCGCCGGAGCCCCCGAGGCGGCGGCGCCGGAGGTCGAGGTGCCGGTCGCGAGGGCACCGGCGGCCGGAGCGCCGGCTTCCGAGCCGCCGTCGAGCGAGGTACCCGCCCCAGAGGCGTCAGTGGCGGGGATGCCAGCTCCGGAAGCGCTGGTTGTCGAGGGGCCGGTAACCGCCGAGGGGCGGGCGCCTGTGGTCGTTACCCTCGACGACGCCCCCCTGGACAAGGGTAAGGAGATAGTGGGGGCGGAGGAGGGTGAGACCACGAGCCGGGCTGAGGCCTCGACCCCTGTCGGAGCGGCGGGCGAGGGCAACGAGGTCGGTCCTTCGACCGGACCGGGAGGTGCTCCGGCCGCGTCGTCGTCGTCGTGGCCAGACTTCGCCGCGCTGGCGATAGCGCGGGCCGAGGAGGAGATTCCGAGGTGGGGAGGGCCGCCGCTTCAGTTCAAGGATGCCGCAAACCTCGACGGCGAGCCCATCCTCACCCTGAACGACAGGGATGAGGTCCACCGGTGGCAGTACCTTGAGGGCGTCCGCCGGCATCTCGCTCGGCTGCTCAGCGTGGCGTCCGACGCCGTTTCGCGGGGCATGCTGGATGCCACAGAGGTATGAGTAATTTATTTAGCTTGTTTCGTGGTTCTTGGTGCTCTTTTCTCCTCGGCCATTTTATCTTTTTTGGTTTCTTTGAATTAGGAACTCAAGGAGACCTCCCGCCGCAAGTCGCTCTTCATCCGGGGTGAGAGCGGTGTGTGGGCGTCGCTGTCCCGGCAACGGGCTCTGGTCGAGGAGACCCAGAAGAAGCTCGCCGATCGGACCGCTGAGATGGCGGAGCTGCGCACCGCCTACTCGTCGGTGAAGGAGGATGCGGTCCAGGCCTGGGCGGCTGAAGCCTCGATGCGCACCGAGGCGGACAAGGCCCGGGAAGAGGCCGCCCAGGCCCGGCGAGACCTCGAGCCCTTGTCGGCGCGGGTCAAGGAGCTCGAGGAGGACGTTTCCCAGGTTGGCCGTCAGCGGGACGCCCTCAACGTCCAAATCGGGCAGGTGACAGCCCAGCTTGGCACGCTGAAGGGCGAGGTCTCGGCGCTGACCGGGGCTGTCCAGGAGAAGGACGCGGCGCTCCAAACCGCCCTCCAAGAGGTCGAGGCCCTGAAGGCGGCCGTTCGTGAGAAGGACAGCGCCCTCGTGGGGCTCGAGCGGACGTGCGGTGGGCTCCGCGATGAGGTCACGGGTTTGAAGACCCATATCGAGGGTAAGTATGATTTGCTGTAGTTATGTCCTCGAGGCCTCGTATCAAGTGCTAATTTTAACTTGTCGTATTCCAGAGCTGGAGAGCGAGAACCGGGAGGCCCACTCGACCGCCAATTCCCTGCAGAGCCTCCTCGAAGCCGAGACACAGAGGACCCAGCTGCTCCAGGGCGCGATCACCTCGGTGTGTGACGGTCTGGGGGTCGAGCCCGACGTCGATACCGGGGAGGATGCTCCGGGGAACTGCTTCATCCGTCGGATGGCGGCGCTAGGTCACTTCGCCCGGGAGAAGATACGGGACAGCCTCCACCATGGCGTGAAGAGGGCGCAGGCCGTCGTCCGCTCGGGCTTTGTGTTCGACATGGAGCTCGTCGCCGACGGCTTCATCACGGACCCGGATCGATCGGACGCGGAGAACGCGGATGCTTGCTTGGATCTGATCGAAGCCGCGGAGGGGCCTGGGAGCCGTCTGGCCTCGCTCTTTGAGCCCGAGGTGGTGCCGCCCGCCGACGACGAAGGCCTGTGAGCCAAATCTGGGCGCAAGGGCCCATGTAATAAGTTAGTATTTTGGATTTTGGTCGTGGTGGCCTCGGTGGCCCTAAAAACTCGAAACATAAACCAGTTCGTGTTTAATTTAGTTTTATTCGAGCCTTTGTTCCCTCTATCGCTTGAATCGTGTTCTCGCATAATCTTCTTAACACGCAGTTGCGCCCTTTGGCGTAAGGGAGCGAGTGGGGGTACCGTAGCCTCGGAGGCGTAAGTGATCCCACGGCTCGACTGCCCTCGAGCTTCAGGGTGCTCTTGCGGTCTCGTAGATCGTGTAAGAACCTGATCTAAGCGACAGTGGGTGTATTCTTTTTTAAAGTTACGAACCGTTATAAGACCTACTTAGCGTGCGGTCGCGCCCCTAGAAGGCATGAGGGGTGAGTGGAGGTACCGTAGCCTCGGAGGCGTAGGTAATGCTCCTGACTCGAGAGCTCTTTCGAACCTTAGGGTGCTTTTGCAGCGGAGTCGATCAAAGAAGCGGTTCTTAAATTTAAAAAAGAGTACAAGTTTTTAAAGGGACTGGGGGGTTCCCCCTTGTAGCCCCCGAGGGAGGGTCGATTCTGGGAGTGCAGAGTCGATCCTTCCTCATTGTGAAACGAAAGTTTGAACATTGCTGTATTCTTTATTGATGAAAAAGGAAATACAAGGCCTCGAGGCTTTCTAAGGAAAAAAGCGACGTAGCTGTTCAATGTTCCAAGCGTTGGTGAAGGTTTCGCCTTTCTCGTTGGATAGCTTGTAGGTGCCCGGCTTTAGCACTTCTGCGATGATGTATGGTCCTTCCCACGGTGGCGTGAGCTTGTGGCGCCCCTTGGTGTTCTGGTTCCGCCGTAGCACCAAGTCGCCGACGTCGAGGTCCCGCCTGCGGACGTGTCTGTCGTGGTAGCGTCGGAGACCCTGCTGGTACCTGGCAGAATGTAACAGAGCCACATCTCGGGCTTCCTCGAGCTGGTCGAGGGCGTCCTCTCTTGCGGCGTCGTTGTTTCTTTCGTTGTAAGCTTTTAGTCTTGGGGACCCGTATTCGATATCGGTTGGGAGCATAGCCTCGGACCCGTAGACTAAGAAGAACGGAGTGAACCCCGTGGCTCGACTCGGCGTTGTCCTTAGGCTCCACAAGACCGAGGGTAGCTCGGCAGCCCATCTTTTGCCATGTTTGCTTAGCTTGTCAAAGATTCTAGGTTTCAGGCCCTGTAGGAGCATGCCATTGGCACGTTCTACTTGGCCGTTTGTTTTTGGATGAGCTACGGCCGACCAGAGCACGCGAATGTGATGGTGGTCACAGAAATCCAAAAACTTCTTACCAGTGAACTGGGTACCGTTGTCAGTGATGATGCAGTTGGCGACCCCGAAGCGATGAATGATGTCGGTGAAGAAAAGCACAGCTTGTTCGGACCTAATGCTGGTGATGGGGCGAGCCTCGATCCACTTGGAGAATTTGTCGATAGCGACCAGTAAGTGGGTGAAGCCGCCTGTTGTCCTCTTTAAAGGTCCGACAAGGTCGAGGCCCCAAACGGCGAACGGCCATGTGATGGGAATGGTTTGCAGGGCATGTGCCGGAAGATGTGTTTGTCTCGCATAGTACTGACAACCTTTACAGGAGCGTACTAGCTGGACAGCATCGGAGACCGCGGTCGGCCAATAGAATCCTTGTCGAAAGGCGTTCCCGACGAGGGTTCGAGGCGCAGCGTGGTGACCGCAAGCCCCCGAGTGTAGGTCGCTGAGTAGGTCCCTGCCTTCCCCGTTCGTGATGCAACGTTGGAGAATGCCCGTAGGGCTGCGGCGGTACAGCTCCCTAGCGTCGCCGACGATCACGAAGGTTTTGGCCCGGCGAGCGATCCGTCGAGCCTCGGTCTTACTCGAGGGGAGGTCCCCTTGGATAAGATAGTCGAGGTATGGCGTGCGCCAATCAGGCTCGAGGTCAGATGGTGGGGTCGATCCTTCCACCTGCATGGCTTCGGCCCCGGTCGAGGGGGCTTCTGCCTCAGGTGGGGGGTCGAGTGACGTCCCGTCGACCCCTCCATCTGGCCCAAGGTCGACGGATGGCCGCTGGAGATCTTTTGCGAAAACGTCTGGTGGAACCGTAGTTCGACTGGACGCGATTTTCGCGAGTTCGTCGGCGGCCTCATTGTACCTGCGTGCGATGTGGTTGAGCTCGAGGCCGTGAAATTTGTCCTCGAGGCGCCGTACTTCTTGGCAGTAAGCTTCCATCTTGGGGTCGCGGCAGCTCGAGCTCTTCATGACCTGGTCGATCACGAGCTGGGAGTCGCCTCGAACATCAAGGTGTCGGACCCCGAGCTCGACGGCGATTCTCAGCCCCGTAACGAGTGCCTCGTATTCGGCGACGTTGTTGGACGCGGGGAAATGGAGCCGGATGACATAGCGCATGTGAACCCCGAGGGGTGAGATGAAGAGCAAGCCCGCGCCTGCTCCTGTTTTCATTAATGACCCATCGAAGTACATGGTCCAGAGTTCGGCCTGAAGTTGTGCGGGAGGGAGCTGGGTGTCAGTCCATTCGGCCAAGAAATCTGCCAATACCTGTGACTTTATAGCTTTGCGTGGCGCATAAGATAAGGTTTCGCCCATGAGCTCGACCGCCCACTTGGCAATCCTACCCGAGGCTTCCCGGTTCTGGGCTATCTCTCCCAGGGGGAAAGAAGAAACCACAGTAATCGGGTGGCCCTCGAAGTAATGTCGGAGCTTGCGCCGTGTCAAGACGACAGCATACAGCAGTTTCTGGATTTGAGGGTACCGGACCTTGGTTTCCGAGAGCACCTCGCTAATGAAGTAGACCGGCCTCTGGACGAGCAAGGTATGAGCCTCCTCGGCCCGTTCGACGACCAGGACTGCACTGACTACTTGTGACGTGGCAGCGACGTAAAGTAGGAGCGGTTCTCCTGGGCTCGGAGGGACGAGAATTGGCGAGTTAGAGAGCGTAGCTTTGAGTTTTGTGAGGGCTTCCTCGGCCTCGAGGGTCCAGGAAAAGTGTTCCGATTTCTTCAGGAGGCGGTACAGAGGGAGTGCTTTTTCGCCGAGGCGCGAAATGAAACGGCTGAGCGCCGCCAAGCAGCCCGTGACTCTCTGCACGCCCTTCAGATCTCGGATAGGGCCCATCTTGGTTATGGCTGAGATTTTTTCTGGGTTGGCCTCGATGCCACGTTTAGACACGATGAACCCCAAAAGCATACCTCGAGGGACGCCAAAAACACATTTTTCTGGGTTGAGCTTGATATTCTTCGCTCGAAGACATTTGAAAGCGACGTCGAGGTCGCTTACTAGGTTATCGGCTTGTTTGGTCTTGACTACGATGTCATCGACGTACGCCTCGACGGTTGGCCCGATGTGTTCTCCGAAAACGTGCTGCATGCATCGCTGGTACGTTGCCCCTGCGTTCCGGAGACCGAAGGGCATCGTAACGTAGCAATACATGCCGAAAGGGGTAATGAATGAAGTCGCGAGCTGGTCGGACTCCTTCATTTTTATCTGATGGTAACCGGAGTAAGCGTCTAAGAACGAAAGAGTTTCACATCCCGCAGTTGAATCAACGATTTGATCAATGCGTGGCAAAGGAAAGGGGACTTTCGGACATGCTTTATTCAAACTAGTATAGTCTACACACATCCTCCATTTCCCACTCTTTTTCTTAACTAATACAGGATTAGCTAGCCACTCGGGATGGTGAACCTCCTTGATGAACCCGGCCTCTAGTAGCTTGTGGATCTCTTCGCCGATGACCCTGCGCTTCTCCTCGTCGAAGCGGCACAGGCGTTGCTTCACCGGTTTGGACCCGGCCCGGATCTCCAAGGCGTGCTCGGCGACTTCCCTGGGTATGCCCGGCATATCCGAGGGACTCCACGCAAAAATGTCGACATTTGCGCGGAGAAAGTCGATGAGCACGGCTTCCTATTTCGGGTCGAGGGTGGCGCTGACGTTCAGCGCCTTCCCGTTGGGCTCAGCGGGGTCGAGGGGCACGAGCTTGACGTCCTCCGCGGGCTCGAAGCTGCCGGCGTGGCGTTTCGGATCGGGAATCTCGTTGGCGAGACCGTCGAGGTCTGCGGCCAAAGTCGCCGACTCCAAAACCGCCTCGCCGTGTTCGACGCACTCGACGTCGCACTCGTAGGCATGTTCGTACGAGGGCCCCACAGTGATGACGCCGTTTGGGCCTGGCATCTTGAGCTTGAGATAGGTGTAGTTCGGCACAGCCATGAACCTGGCGTAGCACGGGCGCCCGAGGATGGCGTGGTATGTCCCACGGAATCCGACTACCTCGAAGGTGAGAATCTCCTTCCTGAAGTTGGCCGGCGTGCCAAAACAAACGGGCAGATCGACCCGTCCGAGGGGTTCCGCCCGCTTTCCCGGCACGACTCCGTGGAAGCCCCCGACGCTAGGTTGGAGGCGCGCTCTTTCGACCCCCAAGAGGTCGAGGGTCTGGGAGTAGATGATGTTGAGGCTGCTTCCGCCGTCCATGAGTACTTTGGTGAGGCGTGTGTTGGCGATGACGGGATCAACGACGAGAGGGTAGACCCCTGGGCTGGGGACGTAGTCGGGATGATCATCACGGTCGAAAGTGATGGCCACCGCAGACCAGTCGAGGAATCGAGGGACCGCCGTTTGTACGGAGAAGACCTCTCGCCGCTCTCGCTTGCGCTGGCGCGCTGAGAGGCGGGTCGAGGGTCCTCCGTAGATCATGAAGCAGTCGTGGATCTCGGGGAACCCCTCATCCTTGTCGTCACCCTTTGGGTCTTCCTTCTTGTCGGTGTTCTTGCTACCCGCGCCCTCGAAGTACCTGCGGAGCATATGACAATCCTCGAGGTTATGGTTAATGGGTCCCTTGTGGTAAGGGCATGGCTCTTTAAGCATTTTGTCGAAGATGCCCCCGCCAGGGGGGCCTCGAGGCTTCTTGCGCTCGGTAGCGGCGACAAGCTCGTCGGTCGGGGCCTCGAGCTTGCCCTGCTGGCCTTTCTTCTTCTTGCGGTTGTTCCTCTTGGAGCCCCGGGCGGGGCTCGCGGGATCATCGGTCTTCTGCTTCCCTTTGTCCTGCTCGCCGCCAAAGATGGCACCAACTGCCTCCTCGCCGGCGGCAAAGTTGGTGACGATGTCCATCAGCCCGTTGGCGGTGAGGGGGGTGTGACGGCCTAACTCTCGGACCAACTCTTTGCAAGTGGTGCCCGAGAGGAAAGCCATGATCACGTCGGAGTCGGTGACGTTGGGGAGCTCGGTACGTTGCCTAGAGAAGCGCCGGATGTAATCCCGGAGGGATTCACCAGGTTTCTGCTTGCAACTCCGGAGATCCCACGAGTTGCCGGGGCGCATGTAAGTTCCCTTGAAGTTTCCCTCGAACACCCTCACGAGGTCATCCCAGTCGTGGATCTGTTGAGGCGGGAGATCCTCGAGCCAGGCTCGAGCGGTGTCGGAGAGGAACAGGGGGAGCTGTCGGATGATGACCCGGTCGTTGGTGGCCCCGCCCAGCTGACACGCCAAGCGGAAATCGGCGAGCCAAAGTTCGGGTTTGGTCTCGCCGTTGTACTTGGCAAGAGTCGTGGGAGGGCGAAACCGTGCCGGGAGTATCGTTTCACGGATAGCTTTGCTGAAGACCCGAGGGCCCGGAGGCTCGGGCGAGGGGCTACGATCTTCCGAACTGTCATAGCGCCCACCCCTGTGCACATGGTAACCTCGAGCCACGCCGTCACCGTGCTTGCGCGTGCGGCGCTCGACGATGTTGCCACGGGTGTCTCGAGGTCCATGGTCGTGAGTGACGGGTTCGGGGGCGGGAGCCATCCGGATCCGTCGGGCAGGTTCGGGATGAACCGAGGCTTCTCTCTCTTGCCGAGAGGGCTCTGCGAGCCGCTCCGAGGCGGGCTCGCGTCGCCTCGAGGCGGAGCTCTCGGCCTGCTGCAAGGCGGCGGTCTCGAGGAGCTCTCGGATCTCATCTCGAGCCCGGCGAGCATCGGGGTTCGACGGCTCGGGCATGTTCCGGAGGAGCATGGCGGCGGCGACGACGTTCTGGCTGGCTCGAGCGAAAACCGGGGGGTCGACGACCCGGTCCTCGTCGATGCGACGGTTGACGTCGCGAGCTCTCTCGCGAGCTCTCCCGCCAGGCGCGCGTTCCGCCCGCTCACGCTCGAGGGTTTGCTGGAGCAGATACAGGTTTTGCCGTTCTTCGTCAAGTTTTTCCTGCAACTCGCGGATTTGCTCGAGCTGCATTCCTTGATCCGCAAGGAGTTGAGCCTCGTCCCGGTCGGCGGGGTGCTCGACATGAGGTGGCGTGTGCCCTCCTTCGGCTAGCTCCTCATCCTCCGAATCCGACGCGCTTTCAACGTCGACGTTGAAGCATTCGCGAGTCGGATCGTAGGTGTCGTCAGCCGAGTCGGAGTCGGGGGCACCGAAATAATAGTACGACGGGGGAATGCATGGCCGTTGCGAGCCGCCACCAAAGTTGTGGCGTGGGGAAGCGGTCACACGGGATTCTGTCTCTGGCGTCTCAGTAGAGTCCAGATAATCAGAAGCCGGTGTGGTCGCTACGAGGTCCAGAGTGGAGCGTAGATGGTGCCCGGGGAGTTCCTCATAAGCACTCAAGCAAGTGCTCACGGAAGAAGCATACACCTGGGCAGCCGAAACTAGCCCAAATGGAAACGGCGAAGGCGATGTTGCTGCCCACGCCGGAAAGGATGCACCGGGCAATGGTATCGCACCGGACGGAGGAGCGGCGGGGTTCTCCGTCGGCATGTTGTCCTCGGCCAAACTTATCCTTCCCAGACCTTCCACGAGGAGGTCTGGGCCGGCGCCTGGCTGGGGGGTGCCGGAACGGGGAATCCCATCACCCTCCGCGAGGTGGAGACGATGGTTGCGCCGGGCTCGCCGCCGCCGAGCGGCACGCGCCTGCCTGGAGCGACGATACCGGCGGATTGCTCCCCCAGGCTGGGAGAGCTCGTAATCCTCGTCGGTAGGGTGCCTAGGCGGGAGTAGGACCATATCGTAGCCGTAGCCGAGCGACATGAACTCCAAACTCCCGAACCAGATCACCGTGGCCAACGGGATAGGGCGTTCGGGGTCAGCCATCCAGGAAAAAGGCGGGAAAGCGACGTTAGCACGCAGCGCTCCCCTACCTGGCGCGCCAACTGTCGGTGTTCGGACCCCGGGGGGCCCTAAACCAACGAGTAAAATGCTGCGTGTCCCTTTCCTGGATGGTGATGCAAGGAGAACACACGGGGGTTTATCCTGGTTCAGGCAAAAGAAGGCCCTACGTCCAGCGGGGGGGGAGAGATTTGTATTTCCTTGCACCGAGGTGCTTGCGTAGGGGTTACAAGCTTGCGAGAGAGGGTGTCGAGCCCAAGTCTCAAAGGAGGAAAGAAAGAGTACAAGATGATTGCTTGAGATGTTGATCGCTATGTTGTGTATGGCTAGCTGTTCGTCTGATGTATGCTTCTCGTTCTTCTTGCCTGTCTTTTGTGAAGCCCCGGCCTGCCTTTTTATAGGACGAGAGGAGGCCAAGGCGACGGGGAGTCTTGAAATGACGTTTTGTCGATCCCTGTTGAGGTGACTGTAGCAACGTGCCCGTCCTTTCTTCCCTGTATCGGTGGTCGAGGTCGGGTCGAGGTAGGGTCGAGGCCGAACGGATAAGTCCGAATCTCCGGAATTACGGCATACGGGCCTTGTCGTATCCTTCCTCGAGGGTTAATAGTGATGTACAGGACGAGGTATGGTGGGCATAGTGACGTCTTTCACTTCCCATCACGGGATGGGCGGTAAAACAGTGAGGACTGACACCGGTATTGTTCCCACGTCGACCCAGGCCGCGGCCATGCCGGTAGGTGGTAGTTGGTAGTTGTATTAAATGCCTTGACTTTTCGTCTCGTGGTAGGTGGAGACAGAGGGGGTCGAGCGCCTCGACCCGGGCTCACGCGGGTCGGAGCGCTACCGGGGGGCGATCGAGCCTCGTGCGGGTCGGAGCGTAGTCGAGGCCTCCGGTCGAGGGGGCCTCGTACGAGTCGGAGACAGAACGCGGTCGAGGCATACCGTCGAGCCGGCCTCGTACGAGGCGGACCTGTCGCGCGTTTTGAAGTGGGCTTGTGCTTTGTCGCGGCTTAGTCGTTTTATCTTTTATTATCGTTGAATGTGGGTACCCCTATAGTATTGGTACCGACACATACATTGTGTTTAGAAGTCAAAACATCTCATAATTTAGAAAATTGAGTACATACTAACTAGCATTTAGTATTAAAGTTATATAAAACTAGCAAATATGTTCGTGCATTGTAACAACCCCCTCTACTCACTCTCCTTGATCCTACGATAGGTCAAGCACCAAAAACTAGCCATTTGAACACAACTCAAACAAAATACAAGCACCGGAGAGCTCTAGTGTGCCTTTGAATTTGCATTGGACATTTCTGATGCCTCCCACCACCTATAGGCTAAAACTTGTTAGGGGTGTTTAGTTCCCAAAATTTTTCGCCTTCTACAGTAAAAGGACATGTTTGGACACATGCATGGGATACTAAATGTAGATGAAAAAAAACTAATTGCATAGTTCTCGGTGAAATCTTAAGACGAATCTTTTAAGCCTAATTAGACCATGATTATCCATAAGTGCTACAGTAACCAACATGTGCTAATGACGGATTAATTAGTATCATTAGATTCGTCTCGCAGTTTCCTGACGGGTTCTGTAATTTGTTTTTTATTAGTATCCGAAAACCCCTCCCGACATTCTTCCGACATTCGATGTGACACCCAAAAATTTTCACCTCCCCAAACTGAACACCACCTTACTATATGGACACTCCGGTTCAGCGCTCCGGTGAGCCACCGAGAGCTCCTGACGCCAGAAGTATACTCTCTGTACTCAAGCTCCGGTGGATAGCTCCAGATGGCACCAGACAACTCTAGTGCTCTTATCTCCTCTTAGTTTACACAACAAACATACACCGTTCCTAAGTTTTCGATGTGAGCACTCCGGTGCACATGGTAAGATAAAGTGATCTCAGTTCCTTTGACCATCCATTAGTGCACTATTGGCAAGCTCCAATGACCTCTCCAGCGCCACACCAAAGAGCTCTGGTGCCTTAAGTCTCCAAATCCTTCCATTTCAAACAACTTTTGAGTTTGGCTTTGTTTTCAGTGACTCTTGGGCTTCGTCTAATATACTTAGTACTAGTTTCACAAGTGTGCATCACATCCACTCGCTAGAATCGCATAGGTCAAGCTACATATTCATACCCATCTGAAAGGTCCCAATGGCTAGAGGGAGAGTAAATAGCCTATTAAAAATTTCTACAACAACACTTAGTCAAGATATTAGATAATTAAACGGCAAAGCGAGTGTTGTGCTAGTCTACTAAAAATACAAGCCACCTACCACAATTCTAGTCACTATAGTCTCTAACCACACAAAGCCTATGTCACTACACTAAGTCAGTGAGCTCTTAAAGATTAACTAAAGAGCCTCACTAACCACTAAACTCAACATAAGGTAGCTCTCAAAACTAATTACACTAAAGAGCATAGCAACACTAGAAATGTAAATACAAGAGAGGCAGTGATATTGATACCGACGCATCGAGGAGTGAGCCAATCACAAGATGGAGCCAATCAATCACAATGAATATCACAAAATCCTCGAAACAATGATGATGCAAGATTTTTTTACCGAGATTCACTTACTTGCCGACAAACTAGTCTTCGTTGTGGCGATTCACTCACTTGGAGGCTTACACGCTAATTGGCATCACACGTCAAACCCTCAATAGGGTGCTGCACAACCAACATAAGATGAGGATCACACAAGCCATGAGCAATCCACTAGAGGACCTTTTTGGTTCTCCACTGAGGAAAGGTCAAGAACCCCTCACAATCACCACAATCGGAGTCGGAGACAATCACCTTCCTCCGATTGACGATCCTCGCTATACCAAGCCGTCTAGATGGCGGCAACCACCAAGAGTAACAAAGCAAATCCCGCAGCGAAACACGAACACCAAGTGCTTCTAGATGCAGACACTCAAGCAATACACTTGGATTCACTCCCGATCTCACAAAGATGATGAATCAATGATGGAGATGAGTGATAGGGCTTTGGCTAAACTCACAAGGTTGCTATGTCAATGCAAATGGCCAAGATAGTGAGCTTGAGTCAGCCAAGGGGCTTAAATAGAAACCTCCCACGAATAGAGCCGTTGGGCTCAACACCTCACTGGTTTCGGGGTGACCGGACGCGCCAGTCAAAGTGACCGGACACGCGGCACCCCAATGTCTGGTCGTGGATCACCATCCACATGTCCCCATTTAAACTACAACCACTCGATTTTCAATGGTCGAGAACCTCATCCGCGTGTGTTAAAGAGCGATGAGACGCATTGAGGATCGACCTGACGCACCGCCACCGTGTCAGGTCAAAGAAAACCCGTGTACCTTCAATATACGACCAGACACGCTGATCACAACGGCTCCTCAGCGTCAGGTCGATTCCAGAGACGATCCAGAGGCACCCAAACACGATCGGATGCATCAGGTGCTTACGATCGGACGCGCAACCGCGTCAGGTCCTCATTGCGCTTCGCCAAGCCTCCCACGTCAGCTTGACCGAACTCACACCCCACATGTCAGGTCATAATATGACCCCGCGTCCGATCACACAACAAACAGAGCCCGAGAGCGTCACCTCATTTTAAAAATGACTGGACGCTGAGGACCCCGAGTCTGGTCACTTCGCCACCTGCGTCCGAAAACTGATTTTCAGTGAAAATCAACTTCTCCACTTCACCAATTTCTTCACCCTTGCTTAAATGTGCTAACCACCAAGTGTATCACCTTGTGTATGTGTGTTAGCATATTTTTACAAATATTTTCAAGGGTGTTAGCACTCCACTAGATCTAAATGCATATGCAATGAGTTAGAATATCTAGTGGCATTTTGATAACTGCATTTCGATACGAGTCTCACCCCTCTTAATAGTATGGCTATCGATTCTAAATGTGATCACACTCGCTAAGTGTCTCGATCACCAAACCAAAAAGCTCCTATCAAGTTTCACCTTTGCCTTGAGTTTTTTGTTTTTCTCTTTCTTCTTTTCCAAGCCAAGCACTTGATCACCATGATCACATCACCATCATGATCTTCATTTATTTGCTCCACCACTTGGAATATCTACTAACCTATCTCATATACACTTAGAGCACATAGGTTAGTAGCTAGGGTTTCATCAATTCACCAAAACCAAACTAGAGCTTTCACCCTCTTAACAGTAGGCTTAAGGAAAAATAAAGACATATACTACCCTAAGTGTCTCATCCCTCCAAATAGCACTTAGAAATATTTCGTTCTTAACCATCACACATATATTTTGAAAACCAAAATAACAGTTATTTATTCAAACGGCTCAATCAAGGGTTGAAGTCATCGATATGTTCCTCTTTTTGTTAGAAGCAATAAAAAGAAACTCAATCATGGATATTATTATTACAAATGCTTTGATGATATATTTTATCGCAACAATAAAAAATGGGTAGACATAGGTAAACTTGTTACACTTTTTTGTGGTCGTAATTCATTAGGTGATTTTGCATGTTGGTTTTGGTGCAGGTCATAGTTGGTCGAAGAAATATGCCCAAGGGGAGGGTGTGGAACCCTATGGAGCAGAGCAAATGAATGAGGTAGTAGCACTGGAAACTACACTCAGATTTTGTTTCAAGTCGGCCGGGGGTCACCCACAAAATGGCCGGCTATGGTCGACCGGGGTCACCCGCGGGAGGGAACTACACTCAAATTTTGTTGGGTTAAAATTTATTATCAAATATTTTCTCTTGCACACATCATTTGGTGGGTTTTTATCTGATTGGCAATCATAGTGTGAAAGTGCATTTGCCCCCTATGCGAGTTTTAGTGCATTGATGACATCTAAATTAGGGACTAATGAAATCTTAATGAGATATATTGCAGCTCTAGTCCCTTAAAAGACTTAAAGAGTTGATCTAAGATAAAACAATATCCCTCATTTTTCAAGATTTTAAGGCAGATGAACTCAAAGCGATCTCCGAAGTTTTCATTTCTTGTTTTGGGTTTTAGGTTCACCATACTATGAAGAGGGATGTGGTCTGAGGAAGATAGAGTGCCCAAGCATAAAAATAAAATCAAAAGAGTGACACTAAATCACCTCACGAACACCTAAACATAGGTTGTGCACTTTTAATAGTCAGAAGTCTTGGCGTTTGTTCTAACTCCGGCCGAGCCAGCCCAGTGGTCTGCGCTTGTGAATAGTGTTCTTATAAGGCGCCGGAAGTTCTGGCGATATGTGTCGGAACTTTCGACGCAAATCTGAATGGTAAGAATTGCCTAAGAGTATAAATAGTTTTCACCTCTATTCTAACCGTTACCCACTCATTCATTACGACCTAACTCTGTCAAAAAGAGCTTCCAAGAATTCAAGGCTCCCCTCTCCTCTCCCATTTGCTCCTAACTTCGATTCCCTTAAGGATTTGAGTGAAAGGAGAGTGGATTGAGTGAGAGAATCACTTTGGTAAGCTTGAGCACTTGATTTCTTCATCAAGTCAGTTGGATTTGCATCTATTACTTTTGAAGTTTTGCTCTTAGCTGGCTAGGCATCGCCCAAGAGCTTCCATCTTGTGGAAGAGCCTTGGAAAGTTTGTATTACCTTTGATTTCTTAGTGGAAAGCTCAAGTTGGACTCCGACATTTGTGGTCACCTCAACAACGAGGACCTAGGAGCTCCTTTGTGGGGTTGCCGAACCTTGGGATAAATCCTTGTGTCCCGCGTACTTGTTGTTGTTATAATTTGTGCTATCATATTTGTTCTTAGTTGATCTCTCTCCTCTCCAAGCTCCTCTTAGGGTTTGGATTCGATCTACGGAGTGAAAGCGTTTCGGCGTCAAGGGAGTGACTCTACGTGTCTATCTAACCACTTGGAAGTGGCATTGCAAGAAATCTCGCACTCAAAGTTCATTCCAGCACTTGTAGTAAAATCCACGTAGGAGTCTGAACTCCCGGCTGTTTGCGTCGGAAGGCTCAAACTATCGGTGATAGCTGCTGACATTTGACTTTGAGTTTGTGTAGAAATTTTTAGATACGCCTATTCACCCCCTTCTATGCATTGTTTAGATCCTTTCATAATGTTTGGAAGACATCATGGTAGCACTGACCAAAATGTTGCCCGTAAGAGGGAGGTGAAATGACGACAGAAGTCTATGCACAACATTCTACTGTATATATGAAAGATTGTTTTTATGAAGACTGTTTTATTTTAACTCTTTCCAGTCATGCTTAAAGAAAATAAAACTTTTTTACATTTCAAATGACTGGAGATGCAATAATTGATTAAGGCTTTTAGAAAAGTACGTGAGCACCTTCTTCTAGCTATTCTGTATGCAGTGACAACATTTTCGGGATTTATATTCTGTCCACTCACGTGCTTTGAGTGATGTTTCCCATACCATTACTAAGAAAGCAAGGATGTATTTTGATTGGTAATATTTAGATTCTGAAACGGGTATTTGATTATGGAGTCATAATTGATATATAAGTATTTTTGGAATATTAATATCAAAATTTTTTAGTTCAGTGATACGAAATAACTTTGACACAACATAATTAGCTAAGTACTTCAAATTTGATAGAAGAAACTTTAGACTTAATGTGGACATAGCATTAGCAGGAGCAATAAACTAGTCCCTCCAAATAACACTTAGAACTAGTTCGTCCTTAACCATCACACATATACTTTGAAAACCGAAATAAATTTAATCATTAGAGGCATGGAAGCTATAAATGGCTAATCAATTATCATCATTGTAACATCACTAAATAATTATATCACCATCAAAATTGAATTAGGGTCTGTTTGGATGCACCGACTAAACTTTAGTTGCTAGGCATTCAAACAGCCCAACTGAAAAGACTTGCTAAAGTGGAGTTGGGTTTAGCTATTTCAATCTAGCTAAGGGGGTGTTTGGTTCCCCTTGTTTTTTAACACCTATCACATCGAATGTTTGGACACATGCATGGAGTGTTAAACTTAAACATAGACTACTTACGAAACTAATTGCACAGATTGAGATTAATTTACGAGACGAATCGATTAAGACTAATTAGTCCATTATTAGTATCCGAACAACCTATGATCAACCCCATGGTCAACACTTGTTAAAGTTTAACAGGGCGAATCTAGCTAAAATTTTAAAGTAAAACTTTAGTCAGCTAAACTTTAGCTGAGGTGTTTGGATACTCCAGCTAATAGACTCAGCTAAATTTTAGCTACTTACGCAAAAATAAATACATCACTCATGATTAACTATATCACAAACAAAAAAACATTTACATAATGTAACATGGTCAAATAGTTGAACAATTGACTCATTTTATTATTTCTCTTGTGTATTTTGTTAGGACAGGTTTAGTATGGGAGGTCGACTTCAGAAAGCAAATTTTCTTTTCACGGTTCACTAGCCGTGGGCTCTGTATAAAACCGATGTTTCTCGCTGCTACCTAGATACTGCATAGAGCTTGATTGGTGGTATCAAGAGTAAACAATAAACCTAATCATGGCCACCCAGCTTGACCCAACCTACCAAAATAAATCTCTACCGACCCGACTCGCTAGTTTGTTGTATTTGGATCAGAACCAAAGTAGAAAATTTCGAGAAATAGTTCAACCCACCCGTAGTTGTGTTGGGTCAGCCTGAGACTAAAGATTTTGACATGATTATTTTCCCGCTCCAATCTAGGGTGTTTAGTTCGCAAAAATTTTTGGCTTTCGCTACTATAGCACTTTCATTTGTATTTGTCAATTAGTGTCCAATCATAGACTAATTAGGCTCAAAAGATTCGTCTCATGGTTTTCTATCAAACTGTGTAATTAATTTTTTTATCTATATTTAATACTCCATACATGTGTCCAAATATTTAATGTGATGGAAAATCTTGAAAAATTTTAGAAACTAAACACCCCTAGTCTAACCCGATCCGACCCGTCGTTTTATTGGTAAACAATTGCTTGGCGGCGTATGGGCATTGAGCTTGAGCACGCAGTCTTGTGTGGCCAGATCGTTAGTTCACCAGTGCGTCGTCTTCCGTTCCCATCGTGTGATTTATTTCCACTTATTGCATACACTCAGTTGGCTTGACATTATAACCAACCAGTTATTTAATAATATTTTTTTACAATAAATCAGGATCAGCACCAGCACCAGCCATCATCCAGCGAACAGGACCATAGTCTGTTCCCTATGCCTGTGTTTTATTTCCGCTCACCCTCTTCGCTTATGCTAATTTTTATACTGATTTATTATGAAAAAAACATTGTTCATTGGCTCAAAATTAGTTCAAACGAACAGGGCAAATATTACATAGTTTGATGTTTCAAACCAAACTAGAAGGTAAGGAATCGAGTGTTTAAAACTTTAAATCAAACATACCCTTTCTCTCTCATTATGGTTTGACTTTTCAGTTTTCACTACACGAGCTGCTCTTACTACGGCCCTGTTAGTTCCACGAAAAAAACACTATGCGAAAAAAAGATTCCCCGTCACATCAAACTTGCGATATATGCATGAAGTACTAAATGTAGATGAAATCAAAAACTAATTATACAGTTTAGTTGTACTTGGCGAGACGAACGTTTTAAACCTAATTAGTCAACAGTTGGACACTATTTACCAAATAAAACCAAAACGTGCTACAATACTTTTTTTTACACTTTTTACACATCTAAACACACGCTACAAACATATATTTCCGCACGATTGTGATCCAAGAACAGTGCGAATCTCGACCCCGATCGGATCATCGGAATAAGAGGTTTGGAAACGTCCCCGCACGATTGTTTTCTTATCGCACAATTGTTTTCTTATCGCTGATCAGCAAAGGAGACGCTGAAAAGGAAACGAAAAGTCTTTCAATCAAAAGAAAAGGAAAGGAAGCAAAGGGAAAAAAAAAGGCGAGCAAAAAGAGGAGGAGAGATGCTTTCAGCCGTCCATGGCGTGATTCAAACGCGAGAAGATGCCCTTCCCCTGCAGCCGTACACGGGTCCGACCCCCGACCAAACCGACGGTTCAGATTTGCTACCTAAAGCCGTTCCACCGACATGCGGGCCCGTTATCTAGCATACCCCACAGCCAGTGAGACACACCGTCTCCTCTCGGGTGGGAGCGGTGGGTGCACCTGCGCAGTATAAATATCCTGAAACCCTAGGATTCTCCGCGAGCTTAGACTATCTCCAACGGAAAGAACCCAAATATGAGACCCATTCCATAGGATAGGTCATCTACAGTAAAAGGGTGAGGCAGCCAAATGTTGCCATCTCCAACAGAGCCCCGAGCAGCCAAATCCCGCGTGCCTCCCTCCACCGCGAGCGCCGAGCCTTCCTCCCTGCGGCCGGCGAGATCCAGGCCAACCTCGAACCCGCGGCCGGCGAGCAGGGGTGGCGCGGACCAGCGAGCTGGGGCGGCGCGGACCGGCGAACAGGACCGGCGCGGACCGGCGAGATCCATGGCGGGCCCGGCGGAGCGGACCGGCGAGCAGGGGGCGGGGGTGTGGGGCGCGGGCGGATCCAAGTCCGCCCTCGTCTTCTCCTCTGGTCACTGCGGCGGCGGCGGGGGCCGAGCATCAACAGCAGGCGAGGGTGGGGGCGCGGGCGGATCCGAGCCGCCCTCGTCTTCTCCTTCGGTCACCGCGGCGGCGGCGGGGCCGAGCAGCAGCAGCAGCAGGCGGGGGTGGGGGCGCGAGCGGATCCAGGGCTACGGCGGCCGCCGCGTTGAGATGGCTCCGGCGACCTCGAGGCGTTGCTCTCGCCGGACCGGCTCCGGTCGTCCCCTTCCTCCTGGTGGTGGGCCCGCCTGTGTGGAGACGCAAAGAGACGGACAGAGGACCTTCATTTGCGTTCCCCGTCGCCTCGTACGCAAAATGGGTCACTTGTTTGGCTACTCTGTTGGAGCCTTGTTTTGTGCCGCAAATACACTGTGAACACTCAATTTTGAGTTTGGGTCACGTTATGCATCGTTTGTTGGAGTCAGTCTTATCGCTTATCATCCGCCTCTGCATCTCCTCCGCCTCCTCTTGACCCATCTAAGCCAGGTGAAATTCTGACCCGCCGCCGCTTAGATTTGCCTGCGAATTTAGTTGCTATATGTTTTTCGATTCGTGATTAGATTTGCCTGCGAATTTAGTTGCTATGTTTTTCGATTCGTGATTTCTTTTGCTTCCTGAAATCTGGGGAATCTGAATCCAGGCTAATTTTCGGATCTTGTTGTTTGGGTTTTTTTTCCTTTCAGGATCGCCATGTCGGACTCGGAGGAGCACCACTTCGAATCGAAGGCCGACGCTGGTGCGTCCAAGACCTACCCGCAGCAGGCTGGCACCGTCCGCAAGAACGGCTTCCTCGTCATCAAGGGCCGTCCCTGCAAGGTATATGCGTGCTTAGATTTGGGATCGGCTGTAGGATCGATTAGTATCGATCCGCGTCGTTGTGCTGTGAACTGGTGATATGGAGATGTATATAGTCGTCTCTGGTCATACTGTGATAGTGTGATTGCTTGATGGGAATATGTGCTGTTACTGTTATCTTTTGATGGTTGACCCACTATATGGGGGTGTAATTCGTGGGAGTTGGATGCTGGATATATCTGATAGTTAGAAGGAGGATGTGGGAGTCGCGGTTGATGCCAGACTCTGCTATTGCCAACTGGGCTTCGCTTCACAGAATAACAGTTTTCTGTGGTAAATCTGATCTGCTTTTCAAGAGATCAGAAAATAAACGACATTTAGTCAGAGCCGATTGCACCCAGCCCATATAAGTAGCTGAATCTGTAGCAAATCGGTAACCTTTTGGATTTTTTTTCCCTTACAAAGGGGGAAAATTAGTTGGCATTTTGAGCTATTTGTTACTCCCCTAAGCTTGCCATCGAACATTCAAGGGTACTCATTATCTGTTCTTGATCATGGTCACCGTGTTTGTACCCATTGATCTATAGTGAGCTACCACCCAAGTGATCAAACAATTTATCTGTTGATGTTTGTTCAGAGGGTTATCTGATTTCCATTGTTCCAAGATAACGGGAATAAGAGATCGAACAGATAATGTGCTTTAAAGAAAATACATTATCATGATATCTAAGATTTCAGTTGTCAGTCTGGCATAGAGGTAAACTTGATGTTGCTGACTCTGATGTTTTCTAGGGGGCAGACTGTTTAGTGATGTTTGAAATTAATAAAAAAAAAATATGTCCCTACATTTTGGACAGGGTTTTGATTTGACCCCACGATGGATGTAGAATGCCCTTTGTTATTTGAATTTTTGGTAATGAGTAGGATTAGAATTGGAAAGCTATGTTTCCTATTTATTGATAAAACCAATTTGTTGTCAGAACGAAATTTTCTTTTGGTTTGGCAACCATTGTCAAAGAGAATGAGTACCCACTTGTTCTGCAATGACCAAATCTGCAATGAACAAACAGGTTATCTCTTTCTTAACTCTTAACCTGGAAAATGTTCTGCGTGGTATTAGCATACCATACTTTATTTTATTATCATAAGGTGATAGTAAGCTCACTTCTGTTTATTTACCCTTGCATTTTATTGAGCTTCTGATGGATTTGAGTGATATATCAGAAACAGTTCATGAGTTTATGCCTGAAACTATTTGGAATTTCCTTGCTTTTATGTCGCATCACGCACTCGTTGCTGTTTTATTGAGTTTGTTTGTTGAATATGGTTGCTAAAAATAACTTATGCTACAGGTTGTGGAGGTTTCTACCTCAAAGACTGGTAAGCATGGCCACGCCAAATGCCACTTTGTTGCCATAGACATATTCAACGGGAAAAAACTTGAAGATATTGTTCCTTCTTCACACAACTGTGACGTAAGTTAATTTCTGCCTGTTTAGTTAAGTTCTTTTGACGGTTCACTTCATACGCCACTCACGCTTTCCAACTTTTTTTTTTAGATTCCGCATGTGAACCGTACTGAGTATCAGCTGATTGACATATCAGAGGATGGATTTGTATGTTCCTCTAATCAGTAAAGCTACATTCTTCTGTAAATTAAATGTTAAATTCAGTCTTATAATTTAATTTAATTTGTTTCAGGTGAGCCTTCTTACTTCAGATGGCAATACTAAGGATGATCTTAGACTCCCAACTGATGAGACTCTTGTGGCCCAGGTCTGTTTGTAAACATTTTCCATCCTAAGTCCTGTTAGTTTTCTTGTTGGCTTCCAAGTATTACAGATGGTGGTTATATTTGTTAGCTTAGTCATATGTTCTGTGTCGGTAGCTTCTCTTCTTTGAAGTTTGTTAATTGATTTGGGCTTATAAGGATTGTGGAAAGTAGGGCCCTGTAGAACTAGACAGTCCTTGTATATTTAGTCTGTCTACTATTACCTTTACTTGTAAATGATCCGACATGGCAACCATATTGCATAAAACATGTTGAATTGAAAGTCCACCGAAATTGCTTGCTTTTAAACCGACGTGAGTTGTTGAATAATGATTTTGTATGCGTCTTACACTGTTGTCTGTGCTGTGAGTTTCTTGGACACATGAAAATTCTGTTGATTGGAAGTAGTAGTGTTGCATAACTTGTATCCGTTGTAGCTGAGTTAATGTATCTACCTCAAGTTATTGTTTTTTGTGTTTATATTACCCAATAATACTTCTGCATTTTGTATTCAGATTAAGGAAGGGTTTGAAAGCGGGAAGGATCTTGTTGTGACTGTCCAGTCTGCTATGGGGGAGGAGCAGATCTGCGCGCTGAAGGATATTGGCCCCAAGTAACTTCCCTGCCCTGGAAGACGGAACCACTGTATCTCAAAACTTAAATCGAAAAAGAAGTGTATCACCAAAGGATTGCTACCGAGACATTCACCTGGCTTGAGCTGGCTTTTGCTATAGCAAACACAAGTGCAGGGATTGCTGGGTGTCTGCACCGTATCTGACTATCATTATCTGTGGTTACATTCTGGACCCTGTATTTTCTATGCTTTTATGCCCCCTACTTTTTAGTATTATTAAGTATCAATAAATTGGTTTGGAACGGTTGAAATGCTTCCAATGCATGAGGTTTCTTGTTGGTTTTTGTTTTTCTCTCGCCATTGTTCTGCTTCCTGTATTGCTGTGTAATTGTTTCTGAATTTTTTGGTTCCTGGGTTTCTTAAACTGGTTTTTGGACAGTTTACTCACGATTTTGCTGCTTCCGGAGTTCTAGTATTGCTTAGCTTTTTCTCATTTTCCCACCAAAGATAACTGTGCATAGTTGTAGAGAGAAGCTGTACCAAGCATGGCTTCCCAGAGAGTTGCTCCAAACCAACCAGAGGCTCGGAGGCCTGCTAGATCATGGCCTCCTTCCCAAGTCCCAACCATAGTCCTCTTGGAAGGGCTCATGAAGCTTGACAATGACAAGCATTTTGGAGAGGAGGCCATTCGTTGTGCCGCTTCATGGCCCTGACTGCAAGGCCGCATCCAGCGCTAGTCAAGCAGACAAGCCGAATGTATGGCTTCGCAGGTCACTTTGCACTGTACCCGCTCGCAGAATGCAGGCCTTCCCTGGTCCAGAGAGGAGAGCAGGAGGAGAGGGGGGGGGGGGGGGGGGGGGGGGGGCGGGGGAGCAAGGCATATCCGCATATGTAGGCAGCCAGGCACCTTAGGCCAGTCTCAGTGGCGAGTTTCACGGCGTTGTTTCCAAGACTGCCACATCACACGAAATGAAATGAAACTCATATGAAACACACGTCCACAATGGAGAGTTTCATTCTCTAGTTTCATAGGCATTTAATTTCATGACTCAGAGAGAGTTGGTAATCGTGCCAAGAGAGTTTCATCCAGATGAAACTCATTTCTTCTCTCTCTTCTTAAATACATTGCCATGTTATCAAATATGCCTATGTGGTAGCCTATTTAATACAAATGAAACTCTCATGACACTCCCATTGAAACTGGCCTTACTGGAGATGTCAAACTTGGAAACCAATGGAGCCAGGTCTGAAATTGGTTTGGAACGCTTGAATTGCATCCAGTGCGTGAGGTTTTTTATTGGATCCCCTCTCCAGTACTGCTGTGTGCTTATGCTTATGATTGGTGCTCTAAAATTCGATATCTGCCTTCCAAAACCTGCCCAGCACTACTCACATTTCGTTTATCGTAATTTTCCTGGCAAACTTTGAATGTTATCCAGAAATTTTAGTGGAGATCAGAGAGTAAAACCGTTTCCAGGTCAAACTGGCTGGTCCTTTCTCGGTCTGGAAGCTCTTCCTTTGCCGCCGAGCCATGCTTCGTTTTTTTCGTTTTTTCTTTTCCTGACAGTTCTTTTGGAACAAATGAACAATTTGCCCTACACCTACAGTGGTTAAATTAAACCTGTCATCAATCTTGCACGTCAATGTAAAAGAAGCTCTATCGCCAATGTATGATACGGCAAATTGAATCCTTTTTTTTTGTACAAACAGAAAAAGAAAAAACAACACATCAACCTCAGGACTCGAGAAAAAAAAAATCACACGTCCATTTTCATTCTCGATTCGAGGCGCACGATCCCTTCTATGGACCATGAACGTTCGCTCGAGTATATTCTTGCTAATTTTCATCACGACTTGCAAGATTAAAACTTGAGAAAAAATTTCTCACCAGTTATAAAGGCAAGTGTTGGGCGAAGGCAACCCTGGCTCGACCCCCGCCTGACTCTCAACCTTCGCTCTAATCCTGCTAACCAACTTCACTATGGGTAATGACCCCCGCCGCGAAGGTTTTCTGCCGAGTGACCACCTTTTCAGGTATCTTTGGGCGAGGCGAGGCTCGGGGGCCACGGACCTTCCACCGGGAGGGTGAGGGTCTGTCACGGCTCACAGAAGAAGCCGGCGGCGGTCGCGTTGGCACAATTAGGGTTTGGAGTGGTTGGCTGGGGGTACGGAATTATCCTTGGCGAGTGTGATGCGACTGATGGTCCCGCGCCTGTCCTTTTGTAATTTCACCATGGCCCGGGGTAGAGGCTATAAATACCCGCGGCACTCATGTAAGAGAGACGGTTTTTTTGAAAGGGAATTTAGTAGGCGTTTAATCCACATTTATTCCTTGTCCCCTTTTCCAGGAACCCTCGCACGACCAGCTCGCCTTTGTCTTACTCCTGTGGGAAACCCTCGGCCTCTCCCCGCTGACCCCTCGCGAGGGTGAGAGGCCAGAAGTGACCCCACAGTAAGGCCGGAGTCGAACTGGTTTTCCTCAACATTCTGTAAAACCGAAGAGGGCCCATAATCCGGCGAAGCAGCGACCGGCGAGGAGGAAACGAGGCCGAAAGAAGAAAAAGAAGCCCAGAAACGAAAACCACGTACGACTGCCCGAAGACAAAGCAGGCTGCGAGGCGAGCGTCATGTCCCACCGTCGTGATTTTGCCCTAGCGGACTGGGCCAATTGTATAAGGCTAACTGCGTATCCAGCCTACGACTTGGGCGATTCAAGCACGGACTCTGTATTTGCTACCAACCGGAAAATCTGCAAGGGCCAGGCTAGAGCGCGTCCGCCCGTGCACGATGGTCCAGACCACCAGCCCGCACCTGCTGCACGAGCTACTGTTGCGCCTGCCGTATGCTAACCATGCAAGCTCTAAGCATGTCGTGAAAAGCACGCGGCACGCAGCGTGGAACCGATGGATGCCGCCGGCCGATCTATCCTTCCTTTCTTGGTGTGGATGAAACGAATGGACCGCCGACTGCCACCGTTGAGGGCCCAACCATCCGGTGATATTCCCTGCAGGCTGGACAGACAGCCCGGCAGTTGGATTTTGCCCGTCTTTGGCTCGATGGAGCTCTGCTCATCCGATTCCACTCGAGGTCGTCTCGTACTTGCCATGGTCCAGACGTAATTGCTTCTGCAAGTGAACGATGCCCGAGAGCAGGGTACACAGACTAAAGTCGGTGCTTGGATCATGTTTATTCAGAGCCTGTTTAGTTCCTCTCCTAACTCAAAAAATTTTGTGCAGTACCCATCACATCGAATCTTTGGACGCATGCATGGAACATTAAATGTAGGTAAAAAAATAACTAATTGCACAGTTTGTCTGTAAATGTCGAAACGAATCTTTTGAGCCTAGTTAGTCCATAATTGGATAAATTTTGTCAAATAAAACGAAAAGTATTACAGTAGCCGAACCCAAACTTTTTCACAAACTAAACAACCCCTCATTTTGTCGATGGCGATGAGACCACGGTAAACCTTATGCCATTCTCAGTGACGGAGGGGCGTCATCGACCTCTCTTCTTCAGGTTGGCTATGTACATTATATTTTATTTTGTTGCCCAACTAACGAAGCCTTTTATGGAAATAAAACACATATACACACGGGCCGTCTCATGATACACTTGCAACATGAAAGCACTTTATGTAATATACGTCTGAAGCAGATGGAATATTTCGAACATACATTTGCAACATATATGCCACTGCAACATATACAACATACAAATAAAAGCACTTACAATATACGTCTAAAGTAGATAAAACATTCTGAATAGATACTTTCAATATATGTGTAGCTATTGCAATATATGCGACATCCATATCTACTTTTGTAACATTCGTATAGCGGACACGGGGACCGCCTGCGCCTGTTCATGAAACACTTGCAACATGAAAGCACTTCCTGCAACATACGTCTGAAGCAGATAAAATATTTAGAACATACGCCTGCAACATGTGTATAGCCGTTACAATATCCAGATAAAACACTGGCAACATATGCAACATTTAAATCTACTTTTATAACATCCATATAAAACACTAGTAACATATATCAGGAACATTTAAAAACTTAACACATATGTTTACAACATATGCTTTCTGTACAACAAAGCGGGCGGCTCGTCAAACTGGCATGGTGGTAGCAGTCCTTTGAGACGACCGCAGCAGGTGGGGCGGGTGACGGCCGGGGTGAATCAGCACGGACGGGAGCGAGCAACGGTGCGGGCAGCAGGGCGCGGGGTGCGCGGAGCGACGGATGCCCGCTTCATAGCATTAGCGTCAAAGAAAGTGTATGATGAAATTTTAGTACAATGTTTATGGTTAATAAGGCAAAATAAATTATTAATTTTATATGTGGCTCTAACGTTTCAGGGCCCATACGGAAATTGTTGTTATTTATGTTGACCATGCTAAGTTCACTATATTCGTGGTCTATAATTATTTTTGGTTCAAAGGCATTTTTGTGCACGTGCATGCAAGTATCGACGATCGTTATATGTTGCTTTAGCAGATCATTTAGCACAGCTCTTCATGTATGTTGATTATAGCGTCTTCTGATATACATGTACGTCACGTATCACGTATTCACGTTCTGATGAGGCTGCCCTATATAAGTGTATATGCATATATTTGTGTTACTTTGCGTACATGGATTAAAATATATATGAGCCCACTAAGCAGCCGGTGTGGCACAGAGCAACGGCACGGGCAGAGCGGTGTGGAGCAGTCTGTCGAGACGCTTAAAACAATCAAACCGATAGCTTTGGATTAAAAAAACGTCCGGACGGACGCCCGCTTCCTATAGCATTACCGAATCTGCAAAGGCACCCGGACAACGGACTCGCAAAAGGCCAGAAGAATAGGGTTTCGTATCTGGAGTAGAATCAGAGGCGGTGCCGGCGGCGAGGCCAGAAGAATAGGGACTCGCCGAGAAGACGATTGACCATCATAATCCATGCTCCACCTTGGCAGTGGGCACGTTTGACACCACTGTTATGATGGAAGAAAACGACTCCACGGCCTTGTTGTTGGCAAAATCTGATAAGAGCAACGTGTTGAGGAGGGTGGAAGAGGATGGTCCAGGCACCATCTTTGGAGTGTTGATTGTGGATCTTCATGGCATGGGTGGGGAAAGCAAGGCAGAGGCCGCGCGGCGGCAGATGGAGGCAGTGCATGCTGACGAGGCAGCGATGGACCGGTTGAGGGCTGAATTGAGGCATGAGGATGAGAAGTCAGAGGAAGCAGGCGGAGCCAGAAGAGGAGGATTTAGAGAGGAAAAGATCAGACTTTGAAGCATGGGTGGCTAGGGAGTATCGCAGGCGGTGGATCGCTGTATATTCCGCTAACTTCGGCTCATTTGATGACACCACTGAGTTTCCCATCAAACATCCCCATCTGTGCCGTAACTAGGATTATTACACGATTAGTTTTAAGTTTCAAGTGAAGCATATCTTTTGTAACCCCATCAGTAATTGTTCATGCAATCATACCTCCTAGAATTAGTACTACCTAATACTACTACCTATGGGTTATGAAGTGTTTTCTCAATCAGTAACAAGTGATTCAGCTATCGCAATTTAGCAAGATAAGTGGTAGGATCTTTTAAGAGCTCCATCAGTAATTGCAAGATAGTAGAAATTATAGATAGATGTGGCAGGACCATTACTTCACCAGTAAAGTAGAATAGCAGTGATGCCTGCACATGCTAACACTAATTAGCGCCACTGCTATTGTATATTAGTGCTGCTATCTGAATTGATCTTAACTCATTTGATATCTCCTGTACAACTACCTGCTGCAAGGCTCGGCCCCATGCGTTTCACAGATGAGTCTGCACCGGGTTACAGTGCCTCCCCCATAGGCACCCTACAGGTCTTTTCGGTCAAGGTTGCTGGAATTAAGAGGAAACTACAGTGATGTGTTCGGTGTCATTGCCGCGCGTGACTGCATTGACAACAATCGCAATGTTATCTTCAGCCGTACAAGGGACAGATGCCAAAGCCAAACCCTCACCGCGGAGGTTACTATTATTAATTTCTCACTTATCTTTCATCGTTTTGTTTGTCTCCTGCTATACTGTGACTCAGCTATCGTAATTTTTCACCCAAGTTCTGCCCTTCCTAATTGTCATTACCATCCAGGCATGCGTGTAATTAGTTAGCTGGCTTCTTTACACCTGTATTTTTTCTGCGCCCCAGCAAATTCTGTCAGTACCTTTAGTGCGCAGAAAGGACTCTTATATTCATAGATCCTAGAAATTACCATGGCTCACATGTATGTTGAAATTGGCATGCCTTTTGGCTTTTGCTTGCTGGGAAGTCATTGTAGACTAACGACTCAAACCTGTGTTAACATGATTAGAGTAGAATATATGACAATCATATAGTATCATAAGAAAAACCGTCCATGTCTATGGGTTTGACCACAGAGGCGTATATGCTGTGGAAGTAACCATCTCTTAGCACAAGAGAGGTCAGACTCAGCTATTTACTAACACAAACTGGTGCTTGCGTGTTGAAGTTGAACTCATAAAATTACTGATCCAGCGCAGTGACCGAAGCACTAATCATCCTATAGCTATAGGGATAACAGAGCAGACTCACATCATCAGGTAGGGAGGAACCTTGGGAAGACTGGCTTCATCTTTCGACCTGACTCTGAACGTGCCCTTAGAGCAGCTCCAGTGTTGCTCAAAAGTCGAACCGTGGGAAGGAGAAAACGAACCGAGACCACTGGAGCGATCGGACGTTGGTTGTCAGAGTTAAAAGCGAACCGAACAGATGGTTCGAATCATTCTGAGCATACTCATTAAAATATTGGTGAAGAGGACTGGTCCCCAGCGTCACACACGACGTGGAGCTTCAATAGTCGATCAATCCTATATTTTTTATTGTTTTCTTGTACGACGATCGAACGAAGCACTAGAGCACTCGAACCAATCTTCGTCTCGTCCAACTTTTGTCAGTTCCGTTCGAACAAAGGCCTCGTTTAGATGCTGAAAAATTTTCAATCCGATGAATAGTATTATTTTCGTCTTATTTGATAAATATTGTCCAATCGTAGACCAACTAGGCTCAAAAGATTCATCTCGTGATTTCCAACTAAACTGTATAATTAGTTATTGTTTTTACCTACATTTACTACTTCATGCATGAGTCCAAAGATTGATGTGATGGAGAGAGTGAAAAAATTCTAACTTTTCATGTGCATCTAAACCAGCGAAACCACTGGAGCTTAGGAGCTCTAGGCCCTTTACGTGCCCCCACACAATGCCTTAGTAGACCTGTCATATTGTGCATTTGTGCTTGATATAGTTTCCAGAGTTCTCTTCTGAATCTGGAGGTAAAAATTCTTTAGTTTTGTTTGGAAATCGTTGGCGGACAACCTTTATAATGACTTATGATTGTTTGTGCAGTACAAATATCCTACTCCTTTAGTCACCTGTCCATTAAATTAAATTAAAAATTTTCTCCCACTTTTGTATTGTGTGCCCTACATCAATTATCATACACACTTTGCGTCACTTTGTTCTATGCTCAGTGTGTACCTCTTCTTTCAGTCGAGTTAACCTCTTATTTATTTGTGGCGTTGCATGCAGGATCGATATTTAGTACTGTCTGGTCCAACCTGTGCTGTTGTGTGGTCAGATCATGTCTCCATTGAGGTTAAGCTGACAGTGAAGGGACCGGTGATACAGGATATTCTAACCTGTTCTGTTGTTACAAAACTAGCAAGCTTAGCACGTTGGAATTTACACTTGGCCATATTGTTCGCTCTGTGGAGGCCACAATATTTGTGCGAGTCATTGATGGTTCATCGCTAGACAGTTTCCGTGGCCAATTTTCTGCCTTTACAACCGGCCGTCGTGACAGAAATTTCAGAAGTACTGATCACAAGAAAATCATCTTACTTGACTCTGTTGTTGAGAAATTTCATGTCAGTGGTGATGGTGAGATTGGGATGTCCCGGCGTGTTGTTTCTGTTGAAAATAGGGGAAATCTAAAAGTTTGCATCAAGTCATGGGAGGCGTCTGAATGTGGAAAAAAGGTATGAAAGATGAATTGGTTTTCAAACCTAAGACAAGAGAAGCCAAGGTGTGCTTGATGTTGGCTTTTGTAAGATGGAAGTTACTGTCGCTTGGTCACTCATTTCCTTTTTTTAGAAAAAGGAATATATTAATATCCCAGCTTCTGCATCGATCAATGCATATGGTTGTTCCTTATTACAGACTAAGACGAAACATACGAAGGAATCTCAAACATAAAGTTTTGAGCCATGACGATAACAAACAAAGTTTTCAGAAAACACAAACTAAAATGCAAGCCTATTAGTAAAACGTCAGCCGTGCCTTGCAAACACCTCCATCGCGACTGTCTCAATAGTATTGCATCTCATCTTCATCCAATGACGATCCTCCTCCTTCTGTAACATGGATCAGAACTTGGTCCAGTAAGTCTCCCTGAAAAGAACCTGCAAGTAGAATAGTACTAAGACTTTGTCAAACACAACATCATTTCGGGTTAACCAAATTACCCAACAGATGGCACTTGCACCCACAGGAATCTGAGATTTCAGGTTCCTATTTATTCCTTCCAACCAGTCCGTAAACAAGTCATGTACACTAGTTGGGGGTAATAAATTAAAGGAAACTTGAACAACTCTCCATATAAATTTAGCGAAATGGCAGTCAAAGAGTAAATGTTGTATCATCCTGTTCCGTTGAATGTTCAATAATAACTTTTAATGTATGATGACGATATGTTGAAATTGGTGTACGTGTTTGCTGATCTATCTTGTTTCTATAGACTTTTAATCACATCCATATCCACGGAGACTGAAGTTGATCACTGACCATCCATTTTCATCGAAGGTGCTTTCCTATAAAAGTCGCGCAACGGAGGGACGGACTTAGGATTTGGACCAAACCCATTGCAGAATTAGCACAGTTTTGGTTCGGTTGGTTGGGCTTGCATTAGCATGCGTTCCTGTCTCCATACCGATGAAGATTATAACGCGCCACTGGTCGAGCATCGCGACCAGCGCAGGTGGCTTGGTGGGCTGGCCCGGACTGCCCTGCACGTGTACGTTAAAAAATAGAAAAAGTTAGCATGATAGCCTGTGCGTGAGGATCCACAGAACTTGTATTACGCTGGTCGCAGCAGAGATTTTGACTTTGGTTTGCCCCTTCCCTCTCTGTTATGACTATGATGCCGTTTGAATCCCTTAGGGATTCTTGAAATCTGTGGTAGATAGGGATTTTAGATTCTAGATTCTAGATAATAAATTTTTTTCCTGTTTGGATACTGGATTTGTACATAGAATTTTTAGCAGTTCGAATATTTGATTTCTCCAAAGTGCCCTCAATCATAGAAATTACATCTTGAAGGTATAACATATTACGATTCCGACATACATATTGCATAAGCTTTGTTATTACAAAAAAAACAACCTGAGAAATATCAAGACAGGTGTAGTAGGTAGAAGAAAATGGAAATTTTCAACTAAGGTTTTGAGTAATCGAGTTGGAGTGAATGAGATTGTATGCGACTGGTAATCATGATTAACTGCAAGCATGTGGCGGAGCTAGAGCAAATTCGAGGGATGTGCGCTTGCCTTGTAGGTGCAAGAATTTATGTGTGGGGTACAAATATGGTAATAAAAATTTAACATTTATCACTTTTTTTGCATGGGTGCGGCCACACCCACTGCAGTGCATGTAGCTCTGCCCTAGCGAGGGGCTTCAGCAAGGACTAAGGGGAGCGTGAGCTTCTCGATACCTGAAGAAAAATACCATTATCAGGGGTTTGTGTATATCTAACCCTTTTATATTTATGCACTTACATGTATTCTTTAGGTCATGTGCTTTCCCTTTTCTAGTCTATCTTGCTAGGTTAATTGGTATGATTGGAACATAGATGCAAAACTCTTTTACTATAGAGATAGCAAACACTATGCAAAATCATAGTGCACATCTAGATAAATATTTTACATAAGTTTTGATAAGCAGATTTTGTAAAGGTCCTTGTTTAAGTTGACTAATTCAACCCCCTCTTAGACATTACGGTACCTTCAGAATTCACACAAATCAACAAAGACAATAGGACTTGATGTATCTGAGGGTGATTACATGTTTAGTGTCTATAAGAATGAATGCACAAATCGAAAAGACTAAGAATGAATGGCACAAATCTACAAGACAATATGACTTGAAAAAATATTATTAATTTATAATTGATAAAAATGTTGTGATAAGAAAAATAGATTGATAATGCGACTACCTAATCAAATCCAGTATCCAACCGATAAGTCGGGGCAGCAGTTATTCTAATGGTTGCTGTCTCTATTACTTCAAGTTTGTCTTTGGATATTCCAATTGTTTTGCTATCAATTTTAATTAATAACAACTCCCCTCTCTCTCTGGTAGCCTCTCGCATTACTTTTAGTTTATGTCGCTGACACTAGTCAGGCAACAAATAATGAGAAGCAAGACAATTGATTAGACAATGTTCAAGCACCAGTTGACCTTAAACCAAGAGCCTAAATGAGATGGCTCAGACACCAACCGGTGATCTTGTGAAAGCCGATGCCTATTGGCCGCTCCATATTGAACGCAAACGGACGCGATGATGTTTGCGGATCCATGGTCAAATTCAGCCACATAGAAGGTGATTGGGAGGAGATCCTGCGGTTGCGGAGGATGTGGTGGAGGAGGTGGCGGACGGTGCTCCAACTACGTGATGCGCGCTATCGCTGTAACAGAACCGCCCAATTATACGAGATTAAGTAAGAAAATCATCCAACGAACGGACAATTTACCAAACTTAAGCCCGTATAACCCGGTAGTCCGTGAAATCTCGACGGATTTCAAACCATTTCACATCACAGCCAAGATCGTAATAAGTTTAGCGATTACCTTCATAAGTTACACAGTAGTTCGCGGCACGAAATACATCGGAGTTTAAACATAGTTATTACAAACCAGTTTCGAATAAAGTAGCGGAAGCATTAGTTCAAAGCGCGCGCACACACACACATGTTTCCAAAATACAGTGCCAGCTCGCGATCATCTCCCACAAAAGCATCAGGCGAGGAGTAGTGAATGACCATTGCCCATGGTCCTAGGCTTCGCCCATCGCAGGGTAGAGACAGTTGATACAATAACCATAGTACATCTGTCCATCTGCAACAAGTGGGAACAAAGCCCTGAGTACGAGAAGGTACTCAGCTAGACTTACCCGACAGAACCAAAACAAAACGACTCCAAGGATCATGATAGGCTTTTTGGTGGGGTAGCTGACTCATTTGCAAGAAAGCACTTTTAGCTTATCAAATCATTTACAAAAGCATGTCATCTTTTAATTCTTTCTTCTCCTGTCAACTATGTTTGCACTTATGCTAAAGTGACCATATAATTAAGCAAGCAAGGATTACCATTGATAATTAACAATAGTTACCATGTCATTTCCTCATAACTATCCAAGTGTTTCATCAGCATTACTACGATGAAGTAACTCAAGTCAAGTGTTCACTATCCAGTGAACGATGGCGATTCGAATCGATTATTGACCAGCTGGTAATTTATTCCTCACACAAACCTCACTCACCCGCTAAAGTGAGGTATTGGTCACCGAGTCAACCATTCAGGTAAAGTCGCGAGCTTGCCAGGAACCACATGTACCCGGGGGCCGCCCGACTGCTCTTTGGCCTTATCATCGCGCCCCCGTTTCCTGCCACTACTGCTCCGGTACAGTGCGTTGCGGGCAATCCACTCGGCCCGAATAATCTCCCGGCTTCGCGGTCGAAAGGTACTTTATTCGGCCAGCTAAATGTGAGGCATGCGTTCAACATGACCCGAGGCCCGACATCGGACGGTCCTTAATCGACACAGACGGAAGACACTACAGTCCAGAACCCTGCAAGCTTCCGCCCGATCTCACATTCATTTCCACACTTAGTTATTCTCACATGACATTTCTTTCACATAAAACCAGGTAATCCCCTATAGCTCGCGGATGACAGGCAATCACCCGACTTCTACCGGTCTAAGCAAGCTAAGCAAGTATTAACCGTGGACACCAGGGTAACAACGGTCGGGTAAAACAAGGTGGAACAAGGTATAATGCAGCAACGTTTGCAAACAACTCCTAAACTTAATGCATCAGATTAAGTAAAATTAACAAATAATTATTTGCAAACCGGGGGAGAAATGCTCCGGGGCTTGCCTCGCTCGAAGGTACTGGGACGATGGTCAGGGCACTCCGGAAGCTCTTCACCGGACTCCTCTTCTGCTTCTGCTGGCTCCGGCTCCGTCACTTCGAGCTGCTCCTCTGCGTCCTCGGGAACAACTGTCGGAACCACTTCCTGCGATCCTGTATGATGCAGAAGTATGAGTGCAACATACATAGGTGCATTGCAGAGGTGACATGTGATGATGGTGATGCGGAATGCATGCGATGTAATGAATATGTTACGTTATCGGATTATGTGGAACTTATGACTCTTCTACAAGGTAGTCTACGTCATCCAAGAACATGTACTCGGAAACTACCAACACTAGTTTCTACCATGCGAGAGTACTTGACAATCAAGATGCTTCAAAGATACACCAAAGGATACTTTTCTAACTAACTTTGCATTAAGAATAAATAGAAACCCCAATTAATCCTATGGTTGAACAGCAACACATATTTTAGTAGCTTAGAAAAATCTTATAAAATTACAGTGGATTACTAATATCAAGAATAGCTTGACACAAAAATTTTACTGCATTTGGATAATTAGAACTTCCTATACAAAAATAACAAACTAAGGCCTCAAATAGATATTTAAAATACTTTACATTATGAAAAGTATCAAACAACAGATTTAGGAATTTTTCTACTATCTATTACCTAAACAAACACTATAGAAAAATTATCACTTGCATGTTTTATTCAAATTTATTTAAATAACAAAAATAACAAATATTAGTGATAGAAAGCATTTGAACTGCAACTATACATTTTTCTACAGAACAACTATGAAATAAAATTACCCTAGCAAGTGTGGCACAACAGGATTAATAAACTTGGAACCACATTTTTCTGATTTTTCTACATTTTCTTATCAATTTTTCAAGAAAACACCAATTTCAAGGATTAAATAAAACACTACAGAAAAGTAATGAAATATTGACATGCAACATTTTTATATTGTAGATCTGATTCAAATGAGTACATAAAAATTTATTTCACCAATTTTGGAGCTAAAATGACCAAGAAATCATTTTCCCAAGTGTTTTTCATCAAGAATAATAAAAGAAATCGAAATTTGTTTTTCTGTAAAAGGGATTGGGCCGGCCCGAGATCAACAGTCGGCCCGTGGCCGTTTCCGGCCTGTCTCACGCGCGCGGGCGAACCACCGAGCCGGCCCGCTCGGGGCGCGGCCCAGGGGCACGGCTTCGCCTCCCGCGAGGAGCCGAGCGCGGTCGCCGGCGTCCGCGCGCTCGACGTCGCGGTGGCGGCTGCGGCCAACCGGCCATTGCCGGCCAAATCCCGACCACCGAGCGAGCGCACAACATTCGCCATGAACTCGCGAACTCGAGAGGAGGACTTGGGGAGACGGAGAGGGAGCGAGCGAGGCGGTGGACGGAGCGCCCGGTCGGCGGCACCGACGCGGTGGCGCGGCGAGGAAGAGCTCGATTGAGCCTTACCGCTCCAAACGAGGAGACGCCGAGGCTTGTTTGGAGAAGAGGGGAACGGGGCGGAGCTTTGGGCACAGGCAATCGAGAGGAGACGGTCAGCCGATGCCGGAACGAGGCGGAGATGGGGGCGGCGCACGGTGGCGAGCGGTGCTCCGCGGTGGAGGGCGTAGGGGGAGGAAGAGAGGGAGCAAATGGGGGTCGTGCGAGCTGGAGACCTGGCGCTCGGGAGATTTGAAGTGGAGCGCGAGCGCGGGGTCCACGGACGGCCACGCGGGGCGTCGCCGGCATGCGGCCGCCACGCGGCGGGCGCGTCCTGCCGGGGCGCCAGCGCGCGCGGGCGCGGCGGGAAGAAGAGGGAAGGGGAGGCCGGCTGGGCCGGGCCGGGGCGGAGGCGGTGCGGGCGCGCGCGCGCGGTTGGCGCGGGCCGCTTCTGGCCATGGGCCGAACCGGAGGCGGTGGCCCGCGAGGGAAAAAAATAGATTTTTGATTTTAAATTTTCAAATTTGAATGCATTTCAAACTTCAAACCATATTTTGAACAAGAAGAAGACATTTTATGGATTTGGCCCAAAAATAAAAGTTGCTCAAAATTAAGTTCTCTACAACTTTGATTAAGGGGCCAACTCAAAATTCTTGATAGATTTTGAATGACAAAATAAAAGCTAAAATAGGGGAAAATTTTGAATATTTTTCATAATTATTTTTGAACAAGTTTTGACAAAATTTGAGCTCCAAAATTTGAACTAGGGTTCCAAGTGATTGTAAAATTTATAGTTGCATGGTTTTTGATGCAATGTGATTATCATATTAATACAATTTATCACATACACTATTTCTAAGCTTTTGTTTAAATCAAATTATAATTTGTCACACATGATCATGATGTTATGAATGCAGTGCAATATGATTGCTATGCACAAATGCATTGCGTAACACCGGAGTGTTACAGCCTTCCCCCTTATAAAAATCTCGTCCCGAGATTTGGGTTACGAACCATTTATTATAAAAATCTTCGTATGCATTCTTTAAGTATTCACCCGTTTCCCAAGATGCATCCCCTTCATCGTGATGACTCCATTGTATCTTATATGTTTTCACCACACTGTTTCGAGTAGCCCTTTCCTTGGTATCCAATACTCGAACTGGCTGCTCACGATACACCAGATCTGACTTCAGTTTTATGCCTCGAGGTTCAATCTTTTCCTCTGGAACGCGCAAACATTTCTTGAGATGTGATACATGAAAAACTGGGAATATAGCACCCATTGACTCTGGTAACTCCAATTTGTAAGCCACAGGACCCTTTCGTTCCAGGATTTTGTAAGGTCCCACAAATCTGGCGGCCAGCTTTCTGCGCACACCAAACCTTTTCTTTTTCATTGGCGTAACTTTTAGATAAACATAGTCACCAACTTCGAACACAAGCGGTCTCCTTCTCTTATCTGCATAACTTTTCTGTCGTGACTGAGCTGCTCTCATATTCTGCTGGATGATATGAACTTTCCTTTCGGCTTCCTCTACGAAGTCAATACCATAATACCTTCTTTCGCCTGGCTCAAGTTATTAAAGGCATGCAGATACTGGGTCACCGTCTTGGTACCCTGATTCAAGGCTAAGAACTCTCCAAGCTTCATTTCAACCAACCCTGGGGGAATATAAACTCCCTTAAAAGCTTCAGTGAAATCCCTCCAAGAAATTTAGGCATTAGGAGGAAAAGTGGTGCGGTGATGCTTCCACCACATTCCTGCTGGTCCTTGTAACTGATGTGCAGCATACTCTACTTTCAGAACTTCTGTCAGCCTTAACACACGGAACTTATCTTCCATAGTGTTGATCCATTCTTCGGCATCAAGTGGCTCTGCTGCTTCCTTGAAAATAGGTGGCCTAGTATCCATGAAATCCTTGAAACTGCTGTACTGGTTCACTCCATGGCCACCACCTTGGTTATTTCCTCTTTGAACATTTTCCGCGATGGTACGCAGAAAGTCTTCCATATTCCTCTGTGACTGTTCAGCACTGCGTTGACTTCCAAGAAACTGTGTGAAGAACATTTCTGCGGTGAGCGGCGGAGGAGGGGGCAAATGTGGTTCTGGACGTGGTTCCTGGTGGTTGACATTGTTGGCACCACTTCCACCAGCTCCTACACCATTGCCACCAGTCTCAGCGGCTTCATACGTAGCACGACGAGTGTTGGCCATCTGCATATTTCAGCAACAAGCACAATTGAGCGAAGTTGTAAAATTGTGTCCGAATGAACAATCATGCCATACTGAATTCATTGGAGAGAACAAGTCATACAAGAAAACAGAGGCGCAATAATTTCATTCCAATTAAACAACAGCACCAATTAAAATACTTCAAAAGCAACATCGCGTTCCATACAACCACGTTGCCAGCATACACACACTGGACTTTTATGCGTTCGGGTATCGCATACACAACCAAACTCCAAAGATCGTCAGTCTCAAGGTCGAACAGGATACAACATGATACATGGGAACCAAAAGAAGGCCATCGCGTCAAGACTAGCTACTAACGCAGGACACTATCCTACTCCTCGGGGCCATCGTCGATATCGGAGGCGTCGCCATCGCTACCTTCAGCAGCGGCGTCGTCCTCGATGTCCATCTGAGCGGCGTTCGGAGGAGCATACGGGCCCATCCCGTTGTAGAGGGCATAGAACTCTTCATGCAAGTTGGCATTGTACTCTTCTAACTCCTCGACCCTCTGCCTCAGAAGGTCCCTCTCGTTCCAGGCTTCATTCCTTTCTTGTACTAGCTGTTCCATCAGGCGGTCTGCATTTCTATTGGCCTGAGTCAACCTCTGTACCTGCTGCATGGAACTCTCGCCTATCTCGAGAGCTCGGTCCCGCTGCAAACTCATGTCAGCCAACTGCTCCTGCAAGATAGCTATGGCACGTGCTTGCTTTTTCTTCTGCCTTCTTGCTTCAAGCCGATCATCACCGCGTAAGCCAGTCAAGGTCCAATAGGTATTCCCCAGACCTTGATATGCTCTGATGGCTGCATACATGGCACTCATGGTGTGGTTGTCGCTAGCCCGTCCTTCACTGGGGCCTCTAACTAGGGCACTTCCTTGCGGCTGTACCCAAATGGCATCGCGAGGATCATCTCTCGGGAAGGTACCGGCCAAAGCTGCTGCTAACTCATTGGGAAATCTGCTCATGATGTCTCGGATGACGCGAAAAGCTGCGCCCTCTGCACCCTCGACTGGAGTGCGTCCTTCGAACTCCAAATGCCAACCATCCCATTCTGGCGCATCACCAAGAGCAGGGACGGTGATCTCTACAACAGCAAGCCCATCTTCAGCTAACTGGCTCTCGCTCCAAGAGTAAACTGGCTCTTGTCCCTCCGGGTACCCCACATCATGGAGCACTCTCCAAAGCAAGGTGGGCATGCCAAACTCGCTTAGAAAAGTGTCCGTGTTGCGGTGCTCCCGCGGGGCTAGCTGACGACGGGGTGCTCTTCCGCCAGTGGACTTACGGGCAGTCTGCTTCGTGCGGGCCATCTGTAGCACAAGTTTTAATTACCCGGTGAGAACATATTTTAGTTGAGGTCACTTTTATCAAAATGGGATAATTCTTTTATAAGGGAAGGAATGCATGCCATGAATGGAATGCGCAGACAATATGATGCATGCACGAGTCTTACGTTCTCACAAACTTATGAAATAAAAGCATCTAACGGTGAATTCGGTGGCATACAAACGATCTCTCATATACGTAACTAATTCGGTCTACACGATACGCTGTTATGTACCTGCAGAAAACTCATTTCAGCCCATCCCCCATGAATGCATGAAAGCAGTAAATCTACCTACACGCTTTACACGAATCCCCGGATGCGTGTACAACGGTAGTAACTACCCAAACACATCGTCCTATTGACGGCATCGCCTCAACGGACGGAACACCCACACATGCGACACTTTTATAAAAACATGTGTAAAACATGTAATTATCCAAGTATCATATAAGCACTCTCCCTAGATCGGCGGTGTATCCGATCATGCTCTCACAGCTCACACTTACCGAAGCGTAGAGGTAACTGATCCATACATTACCACTCAATTAAGTGGCACTCATACAATAGCACGCCGTATGAGCAACGAAAAAGAAATATGGTGCAGAACCCCAAGTTAGTACTTAAATAGCCACCTAGAGTCCTTAACTGGGCATACAGGATATGACCACTGGCACACTTTTTAGTTCCAAAATCACACTTTTTAAACGAGGTTTTGGTTTAAATACACTTATGAACAGTAATTACGCTAAACCATGCTCCGATGCCAGCTGTAACAGAACCGCCCAATTATACGAGATTAAGTAAGAAAATCATCCAACGAACGGACAATTTACCAAACTTAAGCCCGTATAACCCGGTAGTCCGTGAAATCTCGACGGATTTCAAACCATTTCACATCACAGCCAAGATCGTAATAAGTTTAGCGATTACCTTCATAAGTTACACAGTAGTTCGCGGCACGAAATACATCGGAGTTTAAACATAGTTATTACAAACCAGTTTCGAATAAAGTAGCGGAAGCATTAGTTCAAAGCGCGCACACACACACACACACATGTTTCCAAAATACAGTGCCAGCTCGCGATCATCTCCCACAAAAGCATCAGGCGAGGAGTAGTGAATGACCATTGCCCATGGTCCTAGGCTTCGCCCATCGCAGGGTAGAGACAGTTGATACAATAACCATAGTACATCTGTCCATCTGCAACAAGTGGGAACAAAGCCCTGAGTACGAGAAGGTACTCAGCTAGACTTACCCGACAGAACCAAAACAAAACGACTCCAAGGATCATGATAGGCTTTTTGGTGGGGTAGCTGACTCATTTGCAAGAAAGCACTTTTAGCTTATCAAATCATTTACAAAAGCATGTCATCTTTTAATTCTTTCTTCTCCTGTCAACTATGTTTGCACTTATGCTAAAGTGACCATATAATTAAGCAAGCAAGGATTACCATTGATAATTAACAATAGTTACCATGTCATTTCCTCATAACTATCCAAGTGTTTCATCAGCATTACTACGATGAAGTAACTCAAGTCAAGTGTTCACTATCCAGTGAACGATGGCGATTCGAATCGATTATTGACCAGCTGGTAATTTATTCCTCACACAAACCTCACTCACCCGCTAAAGTGAGGTATTGGTCACCGAGTCAACCATTCAGGTAAAGTCGCGAGCTTGCCAGGAACCACATGTACCCGGGGGCCGCCCGACTGCTCTTTGGCCTTATCATCGCGCCCCCGTTTCCTGCCACTACTGCTCTGGTACAGTGCGTTGCGGGCAATCCACTCGGCCCGAATAATCTCCCGGCTTCGCGGTCGAAAGGTACTTTATTCGGCCAGCTAAATGTGAGGCATGCGTTCAACATGACCCGAGGCCCGACATCGGACGGTCCTTAATCGACACAGACGGAAGACACTACAGTCCAGAACCCTGCAAGCTTCCGCCCGGTCTCACATTCATTTCCACACTTAGTTATTCTCACATGACATTTCTTTCACATAAAACCAGGTAATCCCCTATAGCTCGCGGATGACAGGCAATCACCCGACTTCTACCGGTCTAAGCAAGCTAAGCAAGTATTAACCGTGGACACCAGGGTAACAACGGTCGGGTAAAACAAGGTGGAACAAGGTATAATGCAGCAACGTTTGCAAACAACTCCTAAACTTAATGCATCAGATTAAGTAAAATTAACAAATAATTATTTGCAAACCGGGGGAGAAATGCTCCGGGGCTTGCCTCGCTCGAAGGTACTGGGACGATGGTCAGGGCACTCCGGAAGCTCTTCACCGGACTCCTCTTCTGCTTCTGCTGGCTCCGGCTCCGTCACTTCGAGCTGCTCCTCTGCGTCCTCGGGAACAACTGTCGGAACCACTTCCTGCGATCCTGTATGATGCAGAAGTATGAGTGCAACATGCATAGGTGCATTGCAGAGGTGACATGTGATGATGGTGATGCGGAATGCATGCGATGTAATGAATATGTTACGTTATCGGATTATGTGGAACTTATGACTCTTCTACAAGGTAGTCTACGTCATCCAAGAACATGTACTCGGAAACTACCAACACTAGTTTCTACCATGCGAGAGTACTTGACAATCAAGATGCTTCAAAGATACACCAAAGGATACTTTTCTAACTAACTTTGCATTAAGAATAAATAGAAACCCCAATTAATCCTATGGTTGAACAGCAACACATATTTTAGTAGCTTAGAAAAATCTTATAAAATTACAGTGGATTACTAATATCAAGAATAGCTTGACACAAAAATTTTACTGCATTTGGATAATTAGAACTTCCTATACAAAAATAACAAACTAAGGCCTCAAATAGATATTTAAAATACTTTACATTATGAAAAGTATCAAACAATAGATTTAGGAATTTTTCTACTATCTATTACCTAAACAAACACTATAGAAAAATTATCACTTGCATGTTTTATTCAAATTTATTTAAATAACAAAAATAACAAATATTAGTGATAGAAAGCATTTGAACTGCAACTATACATTTTTCTACAGAACAACCATGAAATAAAATTACCCTCGCAAGTGCATGGCACAACAGGATTAATAAACTTGGAACCACATTTTTCTGATTTTTCTACATTTTCTTATCAATTTTTCAAGAAAACACCAATTTCAAGGATTAAATAAAACACTACAGAAAAGTAATGAAATATTGACATGCAACATTTTTATATTGTAGATCTGATTCAAATGAGTACATAAAAATTTATTTCACCAATTTTGGAGCTAAAATGACCAAGAAATCATTTTCCCAAGTGTTTTTCATCAAGAATAATAAAAGAAATCGAAATTTGTTTTTCTGTAAAAGGGATTGGGCCGGCCCGAGATCAACAGTCGGCCCGTGGCCGTTTCCGGCCTGTCTCGCGCGCGCGGGCGAACCGCCGAGCCGGCCCGCTCGGGGCGCGGCCCAGGGGCACGGCTTCGCCTCCCGCGAGGAGCCGAGCGCGGTCGCCAGCGTCCGCTGCGGCCAACCGGCCATTGCCGGCCAAATCCCGACCACCGAGCGAGCGCACAACATTCGCCATGAACTCGCGAACTCGAGAGGAGGACTTGGGGAGACGGAGAGGGAGCGAGCGAGGCGGTGGACGGAGCGCCCGGTCGGCGGCACCGACGCGGTGGCGCGGCGAGGAAGGGCTCGATTGAGCCTTACCGCTCCAAACGAGGAGACGCCGAGGCTTGTTCGGAGAAGAGGGGAACGGGGCGGAGCTTTGGGCACAGGCAATCGAGAGGAGACGGTCAGCCGATGCCGGAACGAGGCGGAGATGGGGGCGGCGCACGGTGGCGAGCGGTGCTCCGCGGTGGAGGGCGTCGGGGGAGGAAGAGAGGGAGCAAATGGGGGTCGTGCGAGCTGGAGACCTGGCGCTCGGGAGATTTGAAGTGGAGCGCGAGCGCGGGGTCCACGGACGGCCACGCGGGGCGTCGCCGGCATGCGGCCGCCACGCGGCGGGCGCGTCCTGCCGGGGCGCCAGCGCGCGCGGGCGCGGCGGGAAGAAGAGGGAGGGGGAGGCCGGCTGGGCCGGGCCGGGGCGGAGGCGGTGCGGGCGCGCGCACGCGGTTGGCGCGGGCCGCTTCTGGCCATGGGCCGAACCGGAGGCGGTGGCCCGCGAGGGAAAAAAACGGATTTTTGATTTTAAATTTTCAAATTTGAATGCATTTCAAACTTCAAACCATATTTTGAACAAGAAGAAGACATTTTATGGATTTGGCCCAAAAATAAAAGTTGCTCAAAATTAAGTTCTCTACAACTTTGATTAAGGGGCCAACTCAAAATTCTTGATAGATTTTGAATGACAAAATAAAAGCTAAAATAGGGGAAAATTTTGAATATTTTTCATAATTATTTTTGAACAAGTTTTGACAAAATTTGAGCTCCAAAATTTGAACTAGGGTTCCAAGTGATTGTAAAATTTATAGTTGCATGGTTTTTGATGCAATGTGATTATCATATTAATACAATTTATCACATACACTATTTCTAAGCTTTTGTTTAAATCAAATTATAATTTGTCACACATGATCATGATGTTATGAATGCGGTGCAATATGATTGCTATGCACAAATGCATTGTGTAACACCGGAGTGTTACAGCTGTGTCGACGCGCTCCGCTATAGAGGTCGTCCTCTAAAGCAAAGCCCCGAGCGACTCATCTGCAGTCATTCCACAAGCTTTCATATCGCTCCCTTGTCCAACGTCTCCTTCATATGGCTTGGATCCCTTGAATTGATTTTGTAGCTTATCGGACTTGGTTGTGAGCTTCTCAATTGAGGCTACCAACGCTTGCTGATGCTTTGTCGGCTTCCACGCGGGCGCCAGGACGCAACGACTCGCAGCGAAACATCTTTAACGTCCTTCTCCTCTCGTTTTTGCTCTAAATCAAGTAAAATTCTGCCACGGCAATCCTTGGACCATCAAGAGAGCCAGTAGATGTACAAAGACCACTCTACTACGTCCGTGACTGATAGATTGGGATGATAGGAGTCAAGACCACGAAGCCGCTGCGCAAAGCAAGAGACGCAGTTGTGGCAAATCAAGTTTGATTAAACAACACAAGATATGTTGCATAACCCATCTAATAGTTTATAAATGAGAACTGTAGAGTTAACAAAATAACAAAGAAACAAATAAGCAGAGTAACAACTAACAATTTAATTTGCAGTGTTAGCAAAGTAATAATAAACGAGTAAGCAAAATAAAAATTTATAGTTTAGGATTGTGGTGTTAGTAGAGTGATAATGAATTGAAATATTTTTTATATTGAAATAAAATTGTAATCTAAGTTTTCTAACCACAAATACAACCATTTCTCATCCCTCTCCTCCCTATCTCATCATACAATGTATTAAGACAATAAACCGCTAACATTTCTGGTTAGTGACTATCCAACTACATATGGTATCCTATGGCATACTATTTTTCAAATGTCCCTTGCCTTTACCTCTGGGTGGTAGAGGGCTCCCTCGTATAGTTATATATAGTGTTACACAACGGTTGGGTTGGTGAAGTGGCAACCATCCAAAGCATCGATAAATCCTAATTTTTTAGGGGGGGGCTTAGTATAAATAAAACGATAATAATATTTAATAATGTATCAAAAATCAATATTCAAATAAAATAATTTATACATATTAAATTACTTTTGAAAAATTTTAACATTCCTCGATGCAAAGTCACGAGTGATGGTAGCAGTATCAATTTTGGGTATTGAATTAATCCATGCAATCTCACATGAGCGTACTTGAATGATGTCCTCCACATCACTGAGGACTTTGTTTATATACTCCTTTTGTTCCTGAATAAATAGATTTCTGGAGTTGTCTTAAGTCAAATTTTTTAAATTTTTGCCGATTTCTAGAAAAATCGTCAAGATTATAGCATCAAATTATTATAATTAGATATATTATAGAGTATCTTTTTATAATACGTTTACTTTATGTTGTATGTCATAGATATTGTCACTTAAGATAGTTTGACCTGCATAGATTTTTGGAATTGATTTATTTGGGAACTGTGATGGAGTCCAAAAAGAGAAATCACCTTTGATTTAGAGTCACACCGGAATTTCCCTTTGGCGAAATCCCACTACAACTCCTCATGGCTAATCCCTTTTGGCCTTCATCGAAACAATAGCACCGATTGTTTAGGATAAATGATGGTGTACAGACGTATCATCGCCTGTGAATGAAACACTTTCATTGTTTATACGTATCCCTTGACGGCGCCTCATTTAATGCCAACTGTAGCCTCCTTGGTCCCGTGTACTAGTCACCTGATCATTTGAGACTAACCCCTTGTTTAGTTCACCTTAAAATTCCAAGTTTTTTCACTCTCTCTCCATCACATCAATTTTTAACCGCTTGCATGGAGTATTAAATGTAGGTAAAAAAATAACTAATTACACAGTTTAGTTGAAAAATCACGAGATGAATCTTTTGAACTTAGTTGGTCCATGATTAGACAATATTTGCCAAATAAGACGAAAGTGGTACTATTCATCGGGTTGAAATTTTCTCCAATCTAAACAAGGGCTAAGTCATGGCACACATAAGATTCAGATTTCAGTATGCACCTTATCATTTGAGACTAAATCATGTTACACGTAAGATTCAGATTTCACAGCTACGTTCTGATGAATGTTGCAAGTTGAAACCAAATGGCGATAGACGTGATTGTTGGAATGATCTCTGGCTCAGTCAAAAGACCGAGTCTTAAGGGCTTAACAGCTATAACCGAGCATTTATCGGGGGCACCTCTAACAGGCTAATTGGACTGGTCCCAGGACTGACCTGTACTATAAGAGAAAAAGGAGATCCCCACGTCAGGGCTCTCTTGACCAATTCACCTAACCGATCAAGGGTGCAGGGGATTGGGATCTGAAGACCAGAGACCAGCCGCCGGCCTCCACTGTGCCGTCGTCTCTCCTTTCCTCTTCTCCAGCGACGGTGTTTGCCTGCTACCCCGAGCAGGCACGGGACTCATCAGCGGCTTCAGGGCATCTTCGATAAAAGGTTAGTGATTAATTAAGTTCAATTCATTACTCATTACGGATTACGTGTTCTTGTATTAGGCTAAGTGAGATCATGTATAAAGCCTTGTTCAGTTCCAAAAAAGTTTTTCAAAAAGTCTCATCACATCGAATGTTTGACACATGTATAGAGCATTAAATATAGACGAAAAAACTAAGTGCACAGTTTGGTTCGAAATCGAGAGACGAATCTTTCAAACCAAAGTAGTCCATGATTGAACACTAATTGTCAAATTAAAAACAAAATGCTACAGTAGTTTTTCCTAAAAAATTTCGTGAGCTAAGACAGGACTAAGTGATACTCCCTCCGTCCGGTTGATTGTGCAATTATGGCAAACGTGTCGTTCAAACTGTGTCAACTTTGACCAAATTTATAGCAAAAAGTATTAACATTTATGTCTCAAAATAAATTTATTATGAAAATATATCTCATAACCAATCTAACAATACTTATTTTGTCTCATAAGAGTTAGTATTTTTTTTATATAATTTTAATCAAAATTTGCGATGGCTGACTTCTTGGGATGCGAGAATTGTATATTTATTGGGACGGAGGGAGTAATATCTAATAGTGATAGCCTTATGTTCCGGATTCGAAAAGGAGCACTACCACACAGGCAATCAGTGTGATTGTGTCGGAAATCAGTGTGTTCTTCCTGATCTTGGGAGCCAAGTACTATATCAGTACAGGGTATACTGTCCTCTTTACCTATCATGTCAGAGCTGAATGCATGTAGAGCCTCGAATGGACCAGCCTCTGCGTCATCAGATCATCTGCCTCGATGGCTCGATGTATTCCTTGCTCACGTTTTTTGTGTACCGCGTTATTTTCTCAAAAAGAGGACTATGGGGAGTTAGTGCAACTACGCATGGCGATGTGTGCGTGCCCAGACCCAGCAAAGCATCAACAGAAACTCGAGTCAGAAAGCACCTGCATTTGATCTTGACTTTTGAGGCTATTCGCATTCGTGTCCTCTATATTCATCCTTTATACGTCTTAGTCAGCAAGATTCTCTCCTCTATATTCAATTCTCCCGCACCCATTCATCCTCTATATCATCCTCTATCCACTCTATCTACTGTGGGACCCACTTGTCACTTTATCTAAATATATCCATATGTGATCTAGTTTTGAAAGATTTATTGAGACGAATTTAATGGTGCAATCAAAATTTAATTTGGATTTTTGGTTTGTGAGTTATAGCATTTTTTCCTTGGTTTAGCTAGTGGGGCCGTCACTGCGCACTATAGAGTAAGCACTGTACTACTCTAAATATAGAGTAAGAGAAATGATAGAGTATCATTTTAGAGTATCCAGTGCAGCAGTTTTTACTCTATATTCATACTCTAAAGCTTTAGAGTATCATTTAGAGTATGCCACTGCGCACAGTCTGAGTACCCTGTGCTGTTCTGCTGTCGTCTTGCTTCAGTAACCTACTGCTACAGTTTAAAAAAAACTTAGGGTGTGTTTAGCCCGCGAAAATTTTTGGCTTTAGCTACTGTAGCACGTTCGTTTGTATTTCTCAATTAGTGTCCAATCGTGGACTAATTAGGCTCAAAAGATTCGTCTCGTAGTTTTCTATCAAACGGTATAATTAATTTTTTTTATCTATATTTAATGCCTCATGCATGTGTGTAAATACAGAAAAATTTTGAATTTTTTTAAAAACTAAACATGCCCTTGCTGCTACTGCACTTGTTACCGTACAGGATGCAGGTGCGGGCTCTCTCTTGTGACTGTACGAGATTCCGAAACCATGCGAGACATGAACCGATGGATGCACACTTTTGCAGCTTTCCTTTCGCACGTTGGTGCCGATTGCTACGTTAGGATTACCGTGACAGACCATGTAACCAAAGGCCAACCATGACAGGTGAAAATGAGGAGTTTGCAAGATCCACCTGTCAATGGCGGCAAAGTGAGGAGTATTAGGCCAGTCTCAATGCTAATTTTATCACTGTTTTCAACCCATCCAGATTTTGGAAACTGTGCAGAAGAGTTTTATCCCTACGAAACTCTCTCTGCACTCATGAAACTCTTATCATCTCTCTTCATTAATATGGTGCCACATCAGCATAATTAATGCCTATAAAACTCTGATGAAACCCCATTGAGACCGGCCTTAGATCAATGGCAGCCGACGATGGCCCCGTTCGGCTGGGCTGATTAGTCAGCTGAAAAACACTGTTGGCTGATTTGTTGTGAGAGAAAAATACTGTTTCATCTAAAAACAAGCTGAAAAAGACGGATTAACAGGGCTGATGACGAGGATTCGAGAAATGATGAGCGATAGGTTGAGTGAGACGTGAGGATGGGCCAAGTCGAGACGAGCTGCTACCACCCTACTCCCTCCGTCTAAGAAAAAGTATTGTTTTAGGTTTTTCAGATATCGTGTTTGATTGTTCGTTTTATTCAAAAAATTTTAATAAATATTATTTATTTTGTTATGACTTATTTTATCATTAGAGATACTTCAATAATAATTTATTTATTTTATAATTTACATAAAATTTTTGAATAAGATGAACGGTCAAACACAGTGTCTGAAAAACCTAAAACGACATTTTTTGGACGGATGGAGTACGCCTAAAACTGTTGATCGCTTGATCGTGCACGTCATCATTTGCGCGTTATCGATCACCGTGCCCGACCTGAGACAAGTACGAGGGGTACGTGAAGCTGGCAGGGGAACAATGATCCGTCACCGTCAGCGGCAGTGCTCTGAAAAAGCTCCGCCAGGGTGGTCGGCAATGCAACGACCACGCGGTCGTGACAGTCAAGTCTGACGCTGATGGAATGCAACAGTGCAGCATCGATCGCGTAGGGCTCGTTCGTTTCTTGGCACCCACGTATCCGTCCTAAATGCGTTTGTCACTAGAAAACCGTATTTTCCTCACATACATGTTTTTTTAGACGACAAATAAAAAGAGACAGAGTAGTAACCAATCCCAGGCTTGATCATTAGCTCAGCACTACCGCCGTACCGGCTCGCATCATTTGAGGATCTGAAATTCTGAAGAATCAATCATGGCACCCTTCAGATTCCAGGTTTGAGCACCAACTACTAACGGCTGCTGTAAAGTGCAAAGCATGTAACTGAATGGTCGTTCATCGAAACAAATCATCCATGTAGTCATTATCGTACAACAAACCTTATGCGAAGAGAAAATGATCGAGCAAAAGGACCAACGAACAGACAGTGGGGGGTTTCGTGACCTTCAAAGCCAAGTATATGCATGTACTGTTTGTCAATCATGATGGCATAAGCATCGCTTAAGCTCTGCGCCATCATCGTCTAACCGTCTTCCTGCTCGCAACTTTTTGGTTAAAAGAGAATTGAAATCTTCCTGCTCGCAACTCTGGTAAGGAGAATTGAAAGTGGAGCGCATGGGACAGGGGAAAGGATGGAAACCACCGGACTGCAACTCTGTCTCTGCAGTTGCGACGTGCGCCCACTGCTCCGCACCAACAGGAACCTGCATCTTCTGTACCATGTGTTGGTCCTGTTCTGCTGGTCAGGTTTCGGCTTGTTTCGGCTTGTTTTAGCTTATTCTCTTTCACATAATACTATTGAATCAGCCGAAACCAGCCGGCTTTTTGACCAGCCGAACCAGCCCGTTGTCGTCTTGCATTGCTTGCATCAAGATGAAAACCGACTGCTAGCACGACTGCACGAGTACTCCTGCAGTACTGTGCAGTACTACTGTAGTACGCAGGTTCAGGTGAGGTGCAGGCTACCCACTCGTAGAGGTCAAAATTTTTTTCCAAAATAATTTCTCACTACTCTTGATCTCTAAAAGTGCACTTATTTTTTTATAGAGGGAGTAGCTTCCTGCTGTGTTTGTATGACACATCAGCTAATGGATGTAGGCTTTGTCTTTGCTCGGAGAGGCAGAGACTTTTACTGGATCTGGATTAGCACTCGACAGGTGATCTTGCATTGCATCTTGGAGGAAAGATTATTATTCTGCTGTCAAGACTCAGGGATGCCAAGTCCAGTCTCTAGCGGTCCAGCTGCCTCACGCTCAAGCACGCCCTCACCCACCCATTCGGCCTCTCAGCTATGGTGGATGATATGAAAAGCTTCTAGCGCAGACAAACCATGAACCGTTGGTTTGACGAGTTAAAGTTTAACAAACACTGTAGTACTTTCGTCTTATTTGACAAAAAGTTTCCAATCTGGAATTAATTAGGCTTAATAGATTCGTCTCGTAAATTACTCCTAATCTGTGCCGACATGCATATAATTAGTCTACATTTAGTACTTCATGCATTTGAGGGAACATTGATGTGATGAGAGTTAAACTTTAACAAGTTGAAACCAAACAGGCCCTAATGGCTTTTGAAGCCCCCAGCTCCCACCATTAATCGTGTGCTGGTTGGGTTGTGCCATAATGCCATTAGCCGAATAAGTAGTAGTGGATTTGGAGAGCTGCAAGCCGGCAACCATCCATCTCCTGCTCAGGGCCTGTTTAGTTGTAAAATGACACGGTAGCAAATTTGTTTTTCTTTGATAATTAGTGTCCAATCATAGTCTAATTAGACTTAAAAGATTCGTCTCGTCCATTTTGTCTAAACTGTGTAATTAATTTTATTTTTTATCTATATTTAATGCTTGTCAAATATTCGATGTGACAGATAATTTGAAAAATTTTGTAAATTTTTTTGAACTAAACATGCCCTAAAGCCCAAACAAACAATGCAGGACTTGCGCTTCGTACGGTACGCAGCACCCCTATCCTGGAGCATGCTACTGCACTTTGAAGCCTGAAATGTCTTGAGCATCTCTCTCGGCAGGCAGGGGCGTATTTAGATTGCAAAAAAAATGAACCCGATGAATAGTACCACTTTCGTCTTATTTGATAAATATTATCCAATCGTGGACCAACTAGACTCAAAAGATTCATCTCGTGATTTCCAACCAAACTGTGTAATTAATTATTTTTTTACCTACATTTAATACTCCATGCAAGCGGTTAAAAATTGATGTGATGGAGAGAGAGTGAAAAAATTTGAAATTTGGATGGCATCTAAACAAGCCCCAGATTACAATTACGCAATGGCAGCGTAGACCGGCCAACCCATTCATTTACTACAGGGACCAAACAAAGCCGCCGAGTATGGCGGCCACCCGTGACGGATAGGCGAGGCGCCTAACCAAAACCAGACGAGAATGAAGGAGACGAGGTGGAAGTCAGCACAGCAGCTAGTACTAGCATGCAAGGGGGTCCAGCTGCCTGCTCCCCAGCCTGACTCCACTCAAGGCTGCCTGCTCTCGAAAGTCTCCGGCAACCCCATCGCCTTCGCCACCAACCTCCCTCGTCCACATCACATTCTCACTTGTTCTCCAGTCGTTTCAGAGAACATTAATCGCGTGGCAGGCAGACTTGGGAGTTCGACGGCGACGCCTACCGTAGGGTCTCCATGCAATTGGGTATCATGGCAGTGTTTAGTTTCCAATTCTGGAGGCCTTTACCTGTATACCCATAAAAAAGATGGCGGTCTCCTACGTACCCCTGAAAAGTTTATTCTCACCTGTATATCCTCACGCCAACTTTTCATTACCCACATGCCCTTCCGTCGGTATTCTGTTATGTTTTCGACGTTAAGTGTGGGACCAAGGTGAAAAAATGACCTTTTCGCCCTCCAGTTTAATGAAACTTCTAAAATTTATAGTAATTCATAGAAAAATCATAAAATAAAAAATGAAGATGTTTTGGAATCCTTGTGAGTATATCTATGCAGTAGGTATGTAATATTGTATGTTTATATAGAAAGTTTCTGCGGTAAAAATATATCAAGTGCCGCGGAACTTGATGTATTTTTACCGTAGAAAATTTCTATATAAACATACAATATTACATACCTACTGCATAGATATACTCACAAGGATTCCAAAACATCTTCATTTTTCATTTTATGATTTTTCTACGAATTACTATAAATTTTAGAAGTTTCATTAAACTGGAGGGCGAAAAGGTCATTTTTCCACCTTGGTCCCACACTTAACGTCGAAAACATAACAGAATACCGACGGAAGGGCATGTGGGTAATGAAAAGTTGGCGTGAGGGTATACAGGTGAGAATAAATTTTTCAGGGGTACGTAGGAGACCGCCATCTTTTTTAGGGTATACAGGTAAAGGCCTCCCAATTCTAAGAGCTCAAAGTTAGGTGTTTCAGCACTGTAGTGCACTGTAGTATTTTCGTTTGTATTTGGTAAAAATTATTCAAACTTTGACTAATTATGCTTAAAATGTTCATCTCGCAAAGTACAACAAAACTGTGTAATTAGTTTATAATTTCATCTACATTTAGTACTCCATGCATGTGCCGACATTTTGATGTGACGGGAAATCTTTTTTTTCCATAGTGGAATTTGGGGAGAAGTTAGGAGCTAAACAAGCCCCATATTAGGAGAAGCCAAATGATTGGGGATTTGATTCGATTGGAAGAGAGGCCTTGTTTAGATACCCAAATTCATCCTCAAATTCCACTATGCAAAAAGAAGATTTTCCATCACATTAAAATGCCGGCATATGTATAGAGTACTAAATATAAGATAAAATCAAAAACTAATTGCACAGTTTTGTTGTATTTTGCGAGACGAATATTTTAAATCTAATTAATCAATATTTAGACAATTATTAGCAAATAAAAACAAAAGTGCTACAATTCAGCACTGTGCAGAATCGGGATCACCCGATTCGGGTAACTAAACAAGGCCAGACTTGCATTTTAGAGTGCTCCCTACGCGACAGAATAATTCTGCAGGTGGTGGAGGATTCACCAGGAAGGGATAATACGACTATACGAGTGGTCTAATCAGTAATCGCTGCTGGTGCTAGCTTATTAGCTCGAGCTGTTCTCCTGTCCTGCATGTATCTGGTGTTATAGGTCCTACAATATATACGGAGTTATTAGATGGTCGATTATGGCATGGTTGGGCCTGTTTACTTGCCCATGCAACCCAAAAAAAATTTGCACAGTACCCGTCACATCAAATCTTGCGGCACATGCATGGAGTACTAAATGTAGACGAAAGAAAAAACTAATTACACAGTTTAGTTGTAAATCACGAGACAAATCTTTTGAGCCTAATTAGTCCATAATTGGACACAAATTGCCAAATAAAACGAAAAGTGCTATAGTAACCGAACCTAAACTTTTTCACCAACTAAACACCCCGGTTGTTGCATTATCAGGAAAGAAACTAAGCACTTGTTGCTGCATTATATCTGCCGTGCCGCCATCACTGCTTCGACGAGACAGGAGGCAGCAGGCATTCTTTCTTGTTATTACTCCAGTACAGATTGCAAGGAGCTCAGAGGGGTAGGGAAGTGCTCTAGCTAAAAGACGGATAAAAGAGGCCATGGAACGATCAAGAATAACCATGGCCAGCTGATGATGAGATGCATTGTGAATGTGGAATTAAACTGTACAGGCTGTGTTTAGATTCAAATTTTGGAGTGCCAAAATACACTGTAGCATTTCGTTTGTATTTGGTAATAATTGTCTCACTATTGACTAATTAGGCTTAAAACATTCGTCTCGTAAAGTACAACCAAACTGTGCAATTAGTTTTTTATTTTATCCACATTTAGTACTTCATACATGTATCGCAAGTTTGATGTGACGTGAAATCTTTTTTGCATAGTGCACTTTTTAACGGATCAAGCCCTTGTTTAGTTCCCAAATCCAACCCCAAAATTCACTATGCAAAAAGAAGATTCCCATCACATCAAAATGTCGGCAAATGCATGGAGTACTAAATGTAGATGAAATCAAAAACTAATTGCACAGTTTTGTTGTACATTGCGAGACGAACATTTTGAGTCTAATTAATCAATATTTGGACAATTTTTTACACTACAAAACAAAAGCTGCTACAGTGTTCCGACAGGAACACTGTAGCAGCAGCTCCCGATTCCGGCATCCGGAATCCGGATCTAAACACGGGCCAAAACACAGCGTGTCTGCAGTCGACCTTGATTATTCTCGGGCAGATGCGGCTCTCTATATTAGCGCATGTAATTCCGTGCCAGATTGTACGTACTACCTAGACGATCGACACACTAAGCTCGAATCAAACACGTACTGGGGCAATTTGCAGTATGAAGACTTACAGTAAGCTCCATTCACACTACAGCTGCACGAGATTCACAACTCTTGGTCTTGGCAGTATATAGGAGTACACTTTTAAACCCATCGGTGCTGCTGAATGCGTTCTCTCTCCCGTATGAACAGAAGGAAAGAGCGTGGACAAGACAGTAGAGATGCACAGAAGCACGAGTGGGTTCCGTCAGATTCCATGTGCGCCTGGCCCCGTGTCGTGGCGTGGCGTGTTGAGGAGTCCAAGTGTCCCCAACTGCGCGTGCACCGGAGCCGCCAGTCTCAGCCCCCGTGGAAGACACGGGCGCTACACCGTCGCATCCGTTTCAGACCTCGCCCGGGGCACGCCCACCTTGCCACGATTCCACTCCGTTCCGGCGTCCTCCTTGTCTCGTGCATAGCGCGGCACCAACCTAGGGCCTGTTTAAGAGCATTTACCAAAATTCACTCGGCAAATATCATAATTTGACAACTTGCTAAAATATATGGCAAGTGAAAAAATAGTCTCTCTCTAAGAGTTTGCCATTTAGACTTGGTAAAATAAGAAGAGCCCCGCTAAGCGAACGAAGAGCCCCGCTAAGAAACGAAGAGCCCCGCACGCGAAGCCGGATGCGCGCTCGCGCTCAGCGGGCAAATATGCGCGTGGAGGGGGAGATTTGCCAAGTTGCTAAAATTTGCCAAGTTGGATGCCAAACTGTTGGAGCATAATTTTTTCTGTTTTGCCAAAAATAGATGGATGCCAAGTTAATTTGGCAAACTCTCAGAGATGCTCTGTTGCCGAAAATTTTTAGAAAATGTTACTGTAGCAATTCCGTTGTTATTTGATAAAGATTATCCAATCATAGACTAACTAGGTTTAAAAGATTCGTCTCGTAAATTTCGTCTAAACTGTATAATTAGTTTGATTTTTTATCTATATTTAATGCTTCATGTATATGTCTAAAGATTCGATGTGACGGGAATCTGAAAAATTTTGCAAAAGTTTTTAGAAACCAAACAAGGCCCTAGATAGGGATAAGAAACATTCTGCGCGAATCCAGTTCTCGACTCCCACACGTCCTACGAGCTAGTTCAGTTTCGTGGACTCTCGCGTCCTCTCGACGGTGTTGTTTGGTCACCGTGTACATTCCCTAGAGCTGAATCAGATCAAAGCGCAGCCGTTCACAACGGAAACCGTACCTATTAAGGAAAAACATTATTAGGGCCAATCATTTGTCGGCAGAGCACGGTTCCAGGCTCCTGGATGATTCCACCCAAATTTTAAATCATGCACGGCGTAAACTTCCAGTGTGCTGCGTACCATATAAGCTAGCTTTAGACGCTACGTAGGTCCTATTCATCCGGCTTATAATCCGTACTTTTCAGCTTGTTTTTTAGTCGGAATGTATTTTTCTCTAATAACAAATCAGCCAGCAGTGTTTTTCAGCCGGCTTATCAGCCGAACGGGGCCATAAATAAATTATGTATTTCTTGGTTTAGTTAGTTTTATCGATATATGCAAGCATATTTCTGGCCAAAGTAATGTCAACACCGAATCCACGAAGTGTCCTGACCATCACATGTCCACACCACACAGCACTAAACGTTGGCTTAATCAGCCACGCGGTAGACTATCAGCCCGGCAGAAATCCACTTCATTTGAAGATTTCCTGATGCTACTGATTGTTAAATCCCATTTCCCTACACCTATCCGTCGGTGAGGAGTCTGAGGAGTGAGGAAGGAGGAAGGAGACAACATCTGTCAGCCTGCAGTGTGACCTAATTTGACCTCCTCGATTAGGAATCTGACCAGCGCAGAAATTAAAAATACCGTGAGCTTTCCGCAGCTTATTTTCAGCCAGCCTCTCTCACATCAAATTAGCCAACAGTACTTTCAACTGTTTATTTTCAGCCAAGCGAACAGGCTGCTAGTATGATCGTGTTTTACCGGTCAGTTTGGAATGGTTGATGCCTAAGCACATGACGGGCCTGTTTAGTTGGGGAAAATTTTTGGGTTAGGCTATTGTAGCACTTTTCGTTTTATTTGACAATTTGTGTTCAATCATGGACTAATTAGGCTCAAAAGATTTGTCTCGTGATTTACAACTAAACTGTGTAATTAGTTTTTTCTTTCGTCTACATGTAAGATTTGATGTGACAGGTACTGTAACACTTTTTGGGTTGCTTTGTGGGAACTAAACAGGCTCGATGTTTCTTTTGGTTTAACAAAAAAGTAAACACATGACTGGAAAATATGGCTCTATAAGAATTGTAAAGGGGACCCGCTTTGACAATAAAAAAAAGTAGATTCCCAAAATGGATCATTGCGATCTTTCAGAAGAAAGTTTCATGTTGAAAATAAAACAGGGTGTCCACTTATTTATATTTTATAAATGGAATGGGTTTGCACGTTTGCGCAGAGATTTGTCTTCTGCGAGATTGCATCTTGGACTTTGATGCTTCTGTTCTTTGATTGTTAAGAGAGCAGTAACTAGGGTGTTTGGCCTTTTGAGGGTGTGAGGTCTGAGGTGCAGTAGCTCCCAACCTAATCTCCACTAAACAACACTATAATACTCGTAGCTAGTTGACGCATTCAGTTCTGGCCGAGATTTGTTTGTTTTCGAGATCTTGTGTTTGACCAAGCTGGAGATAGATGTCAAATTGTAAAACAGGATTGGTGGGGCAGTTCCACATCAAATATCATGTCCAATTTACTCCAGTGCACTAGTACTGTTTTGGACGGGGGCAGTTGGCAATTTGACGATATGCCAATATAAGAATAGGAGCTTGAATGCCACCAGCCCGTTGCCTGCTAAAGATGTTACAGCAGCCACGTTCGCGGTGCAGAAACGTTGTGGTCATTTTGGCTGGACACAGTAGACGCAGTTCTGCAGTAGTTGGAGCTCTTTGCTTGGTTTCTGGCGTGCCAAACCATCGGCTGGCCAAGGGCACGATCGTTTGGCTTCCGATTCTTGCCCAGTCAAAATTATAGCGCTCCAAAATTTGTAGTCATCAATTGGTCTATTGTTAAAGAATTGGCACACCAATATTTATGACTAAAGTTTTGGCAAGTCTCTAGAAAGTTCATAAACTGCATAAAAGAGAAATTTAGCAAGCTTGATTTTGGCCATTAACTAAACGCACACCTGTGTTTTTTGCCCTAACTTTAGCCGCCTTGATGTTGATAAGTCTAAGTTTCGGCTTGCCATAATTTTGGTTAGAAAAAAATTGGTAGCCAACCAATCGGGCTTAGATTGCCGGAGACATTGGCCGCCCATGAATCGACTGTGCATTTTCGGTTAGAGCATCTCCGAGAGCTTTTCTAAATTTCACTCTCTAAATCATTATTTGGAGAGTCATTTGTATAAAAATCGTTTTTTATATCTTTTTACTCTCCAACGGGTTTTTTTTATCTCATTTACACTCTAGAGAGCCATTCTGGTCTTCTATTTTTGGCTGGCGAAAAATCTGAAATAGAAGATGGCTATATTTAGATGTCTATTTAGAAAAGCTGTTAAAGAGTAATTTTCTCCAAAATTTCTATTCACGTTTAGGAAGAATACTGAGAGTCTCTGGAGATGCTCTTGAAAATGAACGCAGCGTGAGCACCGGAACCGGGGCAAATCTCGGCTCCTGGCATACTTGTCCACAGTCAACGACCAAAATTAGGCCGGGGCTTCCCCGGGCAAGAATCCAAACGCGCCCTCCGGCATGCGTGGCGTCACCGATTTTCCGGATACAACAAAAGAAGCCCACAAAGGCAGCAGAAACTGGCGCCGCCGAGCCGACGCAGATCAGCCTCGCCGCATGGGTGCCACTGGCACTGGCACTTGAGCAGGCGCACGGGGACAAAGCGCTGCCGCTGCGCATGACGCGCGGTTTTTCCACGCTGAAATCAGTGAGCGCGCAACTGTATCTGTACCCCGCCCGACCGAGGCCGTCCGCGTGTGGCGTGGTGTGTGCAGCACTGCAGCAGCAGCCAGCGCAGCGTCGCGGACGCGCCGGGCTGGTTTGACTAGCTTGCCGCGTTTACACGGCACGGGCGCGGCCCGTCTCCCTCGCTCGCGTCCCGTCCCCTTCACACCGCCGCGGCGCCCAGGCAGGCGGGCGCTCGTCACGGGCCGACCGGCGGGGGAGAGGAGGCAGCACAAGGCCACCTGGCTCTGCTCGCGCCGCGAGAAAACAGAGGAGAAACGACGGCGGCGGGGACCGTGAACCCGGTGGCGCAAAAGGAATGGGAAAACGGAGCGAGGAGCACGGGCCACGGGGCGTGCGCGAGACGCGAAGTGGGCGGGCCGGCGGGCTACTCGCGCTGTCCCGGCGGCTTTGATCTGCTGCGCTGGTGGTACGCTTTTGGGAGGTCCACCACATCTTTACGACGGCTAAGCTGTGTCTCGAGCCGTTTTCTCCCCCTCTAATTGAAGCGCGTCACCATCCTTTTCTGTTTTAACGTACGTCCTACGTGGTAGTGGCAATTTTGACATGAAACGAGAAACAGTTCGGTTTCTACGGAAATCATGTGCGGGAGAGCCTGTCATTCAAACGGACCGGGCCCAGGCCATACGGTGCTTGGCGCCTGTGTGGCCGTCCGGGAGCCGCTACTTACCGCACAGTACCATCTGGAGGTACAGGTACGGGGGGTTATTACCGGTGCAGTGCAGCGCGAATTTGGCTGGCTCCTGGTTGCACCGGAATGGTACATTCGTACGCCCGAATACCGGAAGAAATTTCAGGGGCCCAACCTGAAAAGTTTTGTACGAAGGGCGTGTCTAGTTCAGGGCTGTAAAGTTTTCAGGGTATCGTAACATATGTATAACTATAGTAATTAATATCTAATCATGAACTAATTAGGTTTAAAAAATTCGTCTCGTAAAATACATGCAAACTGTATAATTAATTTTTTTATCTATATTTAATGTTCAATGCATGTGTCAAACATTCTATGGGTTGTAAAGTTTGTAAGGTGAGAACTAACCCGGGTCAAATAAAAAAGCTGGCAAAGAAGGGGTCCTACGTCCCCGCTAATCTCGCTACAAGAACAGGAACAGCAGGGGCGCGGCGCCTTGCCTTGCCGAGTGCCCTCCTGGCCTCCTCCCCACTGCGCGCAAAGGCACTCGCGCTCATCAAAGGCGCAGCGGCGACTCCTCCCAAAAGAGAAAAGCGTGCGCGGAAAATCTCATCAGTCCCGCGCGCCCTCGTCCCGTGGCGTGGACCTTTTTAGCCCCGCGCTCGATTCCCCACACCACCTGCGACTGCCCTCCCCTCCACTTCCCTGATCGAGCTCCCCCCACTTGCTGCCGTTTCTCCGGCCAACTTCAGCTCCTTCCTTTTTTCAGTTCCGGCGGCGCGGCAGGGTGGTTTCGCCGTTCTTGACTGCCGCGCCGTCGTTCTTGCCCAAGTTCTGGGCTGGGCTTCGCCTTCGCCGCCGGTAATTCTGGCGGTTTCGTGATCCGTCCCCGCGCAGCGGCCGCGGTTGCGGAAACGGAAAGGCCGTGCCTTTTCCGCTCCCCGCAACGGGTGCTCCGTGCATCCGCCCGCTCGATAACACCTGCCTGCCTCTCCGCCCCGCCCGACCACGCCTCGCGATCACGAGGAAGCGTCGCCGTTGACGGACGACGGGGGTGCGCGGTCACCGGTCAGTGGTGTCAACAAAGTCTCGCCCCTGCTTTTTTTTTTGTGATGGTTCGCGTCGCGTCTTAATCGAATCACTAATTAGTCTTCCAGGTCAATCCCGCCCGGCCCTCCCGGCGTGTTCTTGACTCGTGCCGTGTTCGACCCGTGACTGACGCCAGTGGTTGGCGGGCGGAAGGGGTCAGTCAAGCTTTCTGTTCTTGATTCTTTACACCGCGGCCGCCGGCTCTCAGCCGAATGCCGGTGTGAGGGAGGAGGACCTCGGGAGCGGAGAAGGAGCCGCCGACTCGTGAAGATCACGCGCCGATCTTGGCCCGTGTCCGTGCGCGACCTCGGCGCATGGTTGTTGGCGCTCAGTGGTGCTCGTAGTGCGCCGCCGCCATGGGCTGCGTCGCGTCAAAGAACGCCGTCTCGGTGACGCCGGCGGCCGACTCGTCCGGCGGGCTCAGGGACCGGAGCCAGCCGCGCGCCCAGGAGTCTGCTGCTCCGGTGCCGTTGCCGGTTCCCGTGTCTTCCCTGCGCATCGCGTCGTCCGCGGCGAGGAGGTCGGAGAAGGTCAAGGACGAAGCGGAGGAGCCAGGGAAGGCCGTCGTCGCCGTGCCGGCCGTGGCCCGGAGCTTCCGGCTGCGGAGCCTGCGGAAGAGCCTTGAGGGTGAGCAGGTGGCTGCTGGGTGGCCGCCGTGGCTCAGCGCCGTCGCCGGGGAGGCCATCCAGGGGTGGATCCCGCTCAAGGCCGACTCCTTCGAGAAGCTGGAGAAGGTACTGTGGAGCTTTCGGCTGAGGTTTCCTAGGTGATTCATTTCGGTTCAGATTTCGTGACTGATTCAATTCAATAGCTCGTGGGTCATTTTCCATGACAAAATTTTGCTTGCATGTGGAATTTTAGAAGGATGGTGGTTGTTGGGACTGTAATTTGGTCTAACTGGTTGGTGTCTTTCTGGTATCCTTTATCATGCGTTAGTTAGTAGTAATACTCTGCTGGGTGATGGATTATGACATGAAGAATAAACTAGTATAACAGACAAATGTTGTGAAGGTAAAGGAGGTGACTTGGGTGATCTGGTGTTTCCTTCTATGAGGCATCACATGTTTTAGCTGTCTCCGTTGTTGGTATGCCCTGCTGATAGGGAATTTGACCTCTTACTGTTTCTTGTCTGTCATCATACTCAATAGGAAAAGTAGATTTTTTTTAATTAAGAAGGGTAATGAAGCAGAGTAGTACTGTTATTGTGTGCTAGTTGTATGTCTGCAACAAGGGCAATGAAGCCCGTGCATTACTGCACATATGTTTGCTGTGTGACCCAGACTTGTTTCTTTGTTGCACCCTATATGTAGGTTGGGCAAGGCACATACAGCAGTGTATTCAGGGCAAGGGACCTTGAGACTGGAAAGATCGTTGCCTTGAAAAAGGTCCGATTTGACAATTTTGAGCCAGAGAGTGTTAGATTCATGGCAAGGGAGATACAAATATTAAGAAGACTTGATCATCCAAATGTCATGAAACTGGAAGGCTTGATTACTTCCCGGTTATCATGCAGCCTTTATCTAGTATTTGAATACATGGAGCATGATCTTGCTGGACTTTGCTCCTCTCCTGACATCAAATTCACTGAAGCACAGGTATGTTCAACTACATTCGCTGCCTTCATTCAATTCATGAGGCAGTGTTTAGATTCCTTCAAACTTCCAAAAATTTTACAAGATTCCCCGTCACATCGAATCTTTAGACGCATGCATGGAGCATTAAATGTAGGTAAAAAAATAACTAATTGCACAGTTTATCTGTAAATGTCGAGACGAATCTTTTGAGCCTAGTTAATCCATAATTGGATAAATTTTACCAAATAACAACGAAAAGTGCTACAGGAACTTTACACCAACTTTTACACCATCTAAACACTACCTCAGCTTTGAAGTTACACTGTGTCGTCCTGACTTTTTCCTCTGATTGTCACCTACTGCAGCTCAAGTGCTACATGAACCAGTTACTGTCAGGACTGGAGCATTGCCATTCGCGCCGTGTGGTTCATCGTGATATCAAGGGTGCTAATCTCCTCGTGAATAACGAGGGGGTTCTAAAGATAGCTGATTTTGGTCTTGCAAATTTCTTTGATCCCAGCAAAAACCATCCTCTGACCAGCCGTGTTGTTACTCTGTGGTACCGACCACCTGAACTGCTACTAGGTTCAACTCACTATGATGCAGCTGTTGATCTGTGGAGTGTTGGGTGTGTATTTGCCGAGATGTATCGTGGGAAACCTATCCTGCAGGGAAGAACCGAGGTAACTATTTGGTTACATCAATTAATAGAGTTAACTGCAGTGCATCTGCTGATCTGCCTGATTCTTCATATCTTTTTGGGTTCTGGTTAACAAACTTTGTAGATGCTTTGTTCCTCCAATCCCAAGTCACTAGAAGCACATGTCTCATTTTCTTCTATTTCCTTTTTGAACTTTCCCACTTTAGTCTGCCAGAAGGTCAAAATTCTCAAGGAATTGCTTGATGTATGTAATATGATACAGAATCCCTTTCATTTTTCAGGTGGAACAACTACACAAGATTTTTAAGCTATGTGGTTCACCAGCTGATGATTATTGGAAGAAGTCGAAGTTGCCTCATGCAACAATATTTAAACCACATCATCCATATCCTAGTACCCTGGGAGATGTTTTTAAAGGGCTACCAGAAAATGCATTGAGTTTACTAGAAACTCTTCTGTCGGTGGAGCCCTACAAGCGTGGTACTGCATCAGGTGCTCTTTCTTCTGAGGTAAGATTGCATCACGTAATATCCTTGAATCCCATTTTGTATTGGATGGGGGAGGTTTGGGGAAAAAATACTCCTCTGTTCCAGATTATTAGTCGTTTTGGCTTTTGTAGTTACATTGTTTTTGCTATGCGTCTAGATATAGGCTATGTCTAGATACGTAATAAAAGTTATGTATCTAGAAAAGCCAGAACTACTAATAATTTGGAATGGAGGGAGTAGTATATTTGACCTTTGGAAATTGGGATATTTAAGTTGTTAGTTTGTCAAAATTTGCTGATTCTGTTCTGCTGCCTCCCTTTCTTCTGTTATGCATCAGCGAAATAATTATTCACTTTGTTTGAAAAAAAAAATCAAGCACATGAACAGATATTCGAGCCATCAGGATATTGTAGATTGCCTGGATTGTTATTATCATAAGCTAAATCTTCAAGGGCAGTGCAAAATATTAGTGTCACTGCAACTTGTATTTAGCTTGGCGCTCCCGATTCTTTACATGGTATTAACATGGGGCAAGAAATCCTTAGGTTTAGCACTGCCAAAATTAGTCCTCTTTGTCCATAGTGTAAATTATATGAATCGCACCGGTCATGATAATGTGCGATCTATTTCCCTTTTTTTTGTGCAGTTTTTCAGGACAAAACCTTATGCATGTGAACCTTCGAGCTTGCCTAAGTATGCACCCAACAAGGAGATGGATGCAAAGTTACGAGAGGATGCACTCAGGTGGGAATTTTTAAAGTTAGTCATTTTATTGCAGAAAAGGAAGCCGGGAACTTAGGTTCTGTCATTTATTCTTGCTTCTGAGCGTGTGTTTCACAAATTGAAAATACTCACCTCTTGCCGAGCAGCTCTGAGCACTGCTTAAGGCTTTAAGCTGTTACCAGTACACAATTTAATGACTGGAAGTTGAACATTTTTTTTGTCTGACAACTGCCATAGTCAATAACAACGACATCCATTTCTCTATTTTTCTTTCTTGTTTCAGAAGAAAAGCTAGTAGCAGAGGGCACGGGACAGAAGCATCCAAGAAGTCTTCAAGGCTCAGCAGAGCAGCAAGAGAACCTATTGCAGTCCCTAAGCATATAACAAGTAGCACAGAGGTATCATTTGTTTTCCTCTGGCTGGATACCTTCACAAAATATTATCAACAGAGAAATTTGGCCAAGCTATGTGAATACTTGAGTTGATGGTAACAATACTCACCAAATCTCTTATGCTTGTCTTCGGTCTTTCAGGAAACCAAAACTAATGTGAATGCAACCAAAGATGGTACAATACAGGATCGTACGAAACAGAATGGTGATGCTAGGCTATTTGCAGACATACAACCAGTGTCAGCGGCTCAAGTTAAAGAGAGTGCTCGTCATGTTAAGAATGAATCACGAGAGGAAATACCTTTCTCCGGGCCATTGAGTGTTTCTTCATCTAGTGGCTTTGCATGGGCCAAAAGACCACAGGAGGATCGTTCTTTTGCTAGATCACGGACCAGATCTAGCTCAAGAGGCCAGTTCCCCGCTTTGGCCGATCAGGACTGTAAGACCCAAGCTAAAGAGAATGTTGGCCTTAGGGAGCTGCCTAGCAGAGACATACACGTATCAATATCATGCGTCAATTCCAAGGTCCGAGACCAGGAGCCTCATGATGCAGCAAAGCGTGCCGTCCTGAAGAAGTGGTCACAGTTAGAGCATCCAGATTCATTTGATTCTTGCGACACTTACCACTCTCAGAACTTCTCAAACGCCATGTTCCTTGGGGGTACACTCTCATCAAAGAATAGCTTCAAGGTGCGTTGAGTCAATCATTTACTTGATATGAGTTTCTACTTTTATATCAAAGTTGTTACTAATGTGCGATTTAAAACTCCAGGGCGATCATGATCAAGAAGAGAAGGTCGAATACTCCGGCCCTTTGTTGTCCCAGTCGCACAAGGTCGATGAACTGTTACAGAAGAACGAGCGCCATATCCGGCAAGTTGTTCGAACATCATGGTTCAGGAGAGGTAATTGTGTTTTGGAATCAGTATATACCTTTTTCTCTTTTCCATCGCTCCTGCTTGATCCATTAATCACGTGTGAATAATTGTTTGATTGTATGGTCACAGGAAGAAAGGTGGACAAGTGAGGGAAAAGCTTGACCGGTTTCTTTCCATGGGAGGGCTTGACGCTTAGAGAAGTGCGGGGGAGCATGTCATTAGCTTCTGATGGCCTGTGCTGCCAGTCTGGGAAGTGGGCAATTGCTGCTGACGATTCCATTATTAACTGAAGACATCGTGAACTTTGATGATCCCAGCTCACAGAATAATTTTAGCTGCTGTGCCTCGCTGCTTCAGGCGTGTGCTGTAGATTCCCCGAAGACGCCAGTGCCATATCCATTTTTGTTGTACAAAGAAATATTAACGGCTGACGGGGCAGTGTGGTTGAACAGACGAGTGTGTAGTTGGAACCAATAAGCATCCCAAGATGGTGCGGTTGTAGTAAAGGTAGCCTCCGAAGAAAATGAAAAGTAAAATCCAGTAACTGTTTGTTGTCATTGTCATTCTGCTGCACTGGTGTCTCTCACTGGTAAGGGGAGGCGAACGATACGTGTGTTCTGGGTTTAGTTGGGCCTAAAGCCGAGCATCCTCTGGAAGGCATCGCAACCGCAAAGCCTGTTGGACGTTCTGCAGCAGTCATGGCGGTGTTGCTCTAAGCGTGGACATGATTGATGATCCCGGGAACCGGTAAAGGCGACGGGCTCATTCCTGCCACAGGCGGCCCAGTGCCTCAGATCAGAGACGGTGGACCTGAAGCGACCCTGGAGGCCTGAACAGATGGGGGGAGCTTGGCCCAAAGGAGCGGGGTGGGACTTCTAACCGGCCGAAGCCCAGGAAGGGAGGAAGAATCGGTCACGCGCGGCTTGGGTTTGTCTTTGTCCAATTGTCCGGTCACCGGGAGGGAGAGCGGATGACACTGACGAGCAGAGCTGGGGGCGTGCCGGCGGGCCGGCCGCGGTGGTTGTGATGACTTTGTGACTGCGACAGCACGAGTTGCCGGGACGGACGGTCCCTGCCGCGGTAGAGGAGCAGAAAGCGACGGCGCTTTCTTTAGGGACCAGAGGGTTCAGAGTCCGCCGCGGTAGATCTCGGGTAACCGAACCGAACGTAACGAAAGTGATGGCGCTTCCCTTCCATTGCCGCGCCGCCCGCGGCGTACTTGTTCGTCCTGGCAACTAGAGTCTAGTCGGATGTCACGCAGATTTAACACCGGCCACCAATGCGCCGCCCCCGCACCGCATCGCAGTCAATAGCATAAAGGGCCGGGGGCGGGGTGAGGTGGGGTGACCAAAGGAAACACAGACACCCAGCAAGCAGAGGCGATGAAGAAAGGGAGCCCGGGCGCTGCACAGTGCGGCTGGGCGTAAATGCGCTGCCGTGCCGATCCGGGGCGACGAGAGGGAGGACGCGGCGCACATTCGCGCGCTGGCCCCCGGGGCATGGTCCTTGGGCACGAGCCATATTCGGGTTGTCGCCTAGCACTGAAAAGTGGGGCGACACCGGCATGTGCCGAGGCGCCCTCTTGCGCCCCGCCCCCGCTCGGCTCGCCTTCGGCGGTTCGGGATGGACATGTGCTTCCAATTCGATCGTCTCCCTCCCACAGTCGCACCCGCCCTTCGGTGTCGCAACGTAGTACGCTCCGCTGCGTGGTCCGCGGTCCGCGCAGGTCCTCTCCTCACGACCAATGACCATCGGTCGATGGCTGCACCAGCCAACGGTCTCGGCAAAAGCTGGTCAACGGCTCGACGCTCTCGGGAAAGGCTGGCGGACGCTGACACTGCCGGTTCAGCGGGGGCGGGGCTGGGTGGCATGCATGCGCCTCGAGTGGACTGTGGATGAGTGGCGAGCTGACGGCCTTGGGATGCGCGCTGCGCTACCCAACTTTCTGCAGCCTGCAGCAGCCTGTTCGTTTGGCTGGTTTACTGTGACTGAAAGTACTATTTGTTAGTTTGTTGTAAGAGAAAAACACTATTGGATGGCTGCTGATTCCGCTAAATAACTCAAACGAACATGTGCATGCAGGCGATCGACCGCCGTTCGCCGCGCGTGACACCACGAGGAGGTAACGAGGGCCTGTGGCGCACTGGCGCCAGTTGCCAAGTTCTCCTGGTCCTATGGCTATCAGAGGACGGAATTGAGCTGATTAGTGGATGATGTTAATCAGCACAGAGACTTAGAAAAGAGGGTGTCTTGTGCATGCATGTACGTGGACCTGGAGTGACTATCACGTGGGTCCAGCCCAACAACAGTCGCTGTCCTCCGACACTCGAGAAAAGGCACGTGGGGCTCCCCTGTCAATCGCTACCGGTATCTCCATATTATCGTAGGCAGCCTGTCGCGGTTGATTGTGCACCAAGGGACCTTCGTTTTTTTAATTTATTTATTATCACAATCTTTATAAGCTTATTCGCTCTCCCAGCAGGCTGCAAGCGGAAGCCCTACATTAAATTAGTCTTACTAGTAATAGTGTTTTTGTGTACGTGTGTTAGTTATCTTGATCAGAATTTTGTTTAGGACAACTTATTTCAACCATACAAGCTTATACTATTAGCTTTCTCTCATAGCTGACTTCCATAAGAATTTTGGGGCAAAAATGGTACTGTTTGGGGATCCGTGGTCACGTCTCCATCTTCTCTACCATGGGAGACGTGTTGCTCGAGCTCAAATTATATCGCCGCCTCTGTCAAGTCAGAGGTAGATAGGTGTCGGTGTTTTGAAACCGTCGGCTAGTGAATTTTGTGGATTGCGCGTCTAGGCTCGATTGGTGTGCAAAGAGGGCACGAGGATGTATACTAGTTCGAGCGGAATGTCCCTACGTCTAGTAGCGAGCTGTTCGTGTTACTTGTACTTGAGTTTGCAGTAGGGGTCACAAATAGTTGAGAGAGGGATCAGCTCCCAAGTCTCTGTGGGTTGAGGGTGTATGTGTGTCGTTCGGTCGTGCCCCCTCCTGGAGGCCCTGCTTTCCCTTTTATAGTTTAAGGGGAAGGGTAGGTTACAGCCGAGACAATAGAGTAGAGAAAGAGAAAAATAAGAAAAGAGAAAAAAAGGAGGATGAGGAAAAGAAACAGGAACTCCGGGATTGTTGTCCTCCTTCCCCTCCTTGGTGTGGGTCCCGCTGACCTTGTGGATCGTGGTGACGGGGACGGGCACCATGTGTTGCCCTATTACTACTGGCGTCACGCGCGGGCGGCGTGCGCCTACCATGGCGTCCCACTCCGTCTGGCAAACGGAGTGGTCAATAGTGAAGGTCAATAGTTGACCTCGACGGGTGTCGTACAAGAGTTGGTGGCACAATGACGCTGTAGGGTCGAGATGGCGGACTAGAGGGGGGTGAATAGTCCTCTCTAAAACTTAAACACGTCGGCTAACCGAAACAAGTACGAAATTAAATCTATCGGTCTAGCCAAGACTACACCCCTCTATCTATAACTCTAGCACCTTACAAAAGATCCTAAACAAGCAAATAAGGTGTCTTCCTAACAAGAGATCACCTAAATAATTCTAGCTTGCAAGGTTACACAAACCTATGCAACTAGTACTTCAAGTATCGAGGGAGCTCCTACACAATCTATAACACCTCTAGTGTTATGGAGACTAAAATTTGTCATGTCATCATATTGCATTGCAAAGCATCCATGATTAAGTCAACTATGATGTGCATCAACTAAAACAAATTTATATTTCTTCGGTTGGATGTGCTTCTGAGATGTGTGACTCAAACCGAAAACCCTAATTTCATGTCCCTGCACCATCTCTTTGTGATCTTGTGGCCACCACTCCTTGCCACATACACCTTCATCACATGTGTTGCTTATGCCTAACTCAAACCACTTGATACAATAGCATTAGCAACTTGATGTCATTAATTACCAAAACCAAACTTGGACTTTCAGCAAGGCACCTCGTTTGGGCGTTGTAATAAAGTTATTACTGATACTCCTCTACTACCAGTTTGTAACAATGCTACTTATGGTTTGAGGTTTGAAACTATGGTTTGTAAACTTAAGTTATGTAAGACTTTCACTCTTTTACTCTAATGGTATTTTGAATAAACTATTATAATATTGTAATACTCGTGTAATTGGATCCTGTTCGGAGGAAATCATGCCTTTTAAGTTATGAGGAACATAAGTAGGGTTGTCAGAGGTCATTATGAGAATGAGAGGTACATGTGGGCCATCATAATTTAGGAGGTTCTGTGATAAAATCCTAGTAAGAAAAAGCACAAAGCTCCTAAGCTCACTAGCAATGCTCAATAACAAGGCAACCAATGCCAAATTAGAGAGCGCAAATAACTTAGCTACACAAACTAAGTAATGTGACTAACAATGTTACACAATCCAAATTAGCCACGCAAAGGGGATACTTCTAGCTACACAAGCGAGAAGATATGTAGCTAGCTACACAAGTACAACTAGAAGCAAGAGCAACTGCACAAGCAAGATATATATATGAAAGTAATATAGCTTGTGTTTCAGAGATTACAAACCAGCGGGATGAACAAGGTTGACACGATAATTTTTATCCCGAGGTTCATGTGTTTGCCAACACGCTAGTCCCCGTTGAGACAAGCTCCAAGGTTGCCGCTGGTCCTCTTGCTCTTCTCGTTGTGGCGATGCACCCACTTGTTGGATCGCGAGCTAATTGACTATCAAGAGTTGAACCCTCAGCGGGTGCCGCACATCCACTCACAAGATGGGGATCCTCCAAGCCACGAGCTCTAGCACTTGACCCGGCCGGACCACTTGTCACCCTTCACGTCTCGCTTTACTAGAGTTGCTCTTCACGGCTCCCGCGGGGCGAGCACAATACCCCTCACAAAGCTTCTCCGGAGCCTCGCACAATCTTCTTACGAGCTTCAACGGAGTCCCAAGCCACCAAGCCATCTAGGAGGTGCCTCCAAGAGTAACAAGCACCACCGGCTTGCAACTCTAACACCTAGTGCCACTCGATGCAATCCTCATGATGCAACGCACTAGAATCAACTCACTCGCAATTGATTCGCACTCTTACAAGCACAAGTGAATTAGAGGATCTCCAAGCACTCCCAAAGCATGGACACTAAGTCCCAAGGGTGCTCAGCACCTACCAAGGCCGTCCACCACTTCTATTTATAAGCCCACAAACGAATATAGTCGTTAGTCCCCTTACTGGGCAAATTTCGGGGGCGACAGACGCGTCTGTCGCGCCACCGACAGACACTACCAGCATCCATCGCTCCTGTGCCAGCACCGCTCAATTGCTACCACATGTCCCACTTCAAATACGAGCCGTTGATCTCCAACAGTCGGCTAACTTCAACGCGCTCTCGAACCAACCAACGGACGTGTCACACGCAAGCAAGCCTGCGCGTCCGTCGCACTGTCAGACGCGGTCCAGAAAGGGTGAAACCACGCTGAGCTGCGACAGACATGGCTCAACGTCCGTCACTCCTGCGCACCGAAGCCGCCCTCGCGAACTGATCGACAGACGCTGACATCAGCGCCCGTCGCTCGAGCATCCACGCGTCCAACGCCTTGCCCAACACCGGTCAGTGTCACGCTGCTAGGGTTAGGTGACAGACGCCCTGGCCAGTGTCTAACGCCAGCGCAAGCCACGTCCATCGCACACTTTTTCGCTAAAAACGTTCCGCGACTTCGCCACTTCTTCTGACCTTCGGCGTAAAGGAAATTAGTCATTTCTATTCCTTGAAAACACCTGAATCCCGCCTCGCAAGCTCGGCAGGAGGGAGAGAGGACCCTAAACCCCTCTCTATCCCTCAAACTCTATTGCCTTTGCAAAGTGCCAACACCACCACGTGAACATCACCATGTGCACGTGTGTTAGCATTTTCACAATCATTTTCTTTGAAGGAATTAACCACTCAACTTGCCACGCCACTCGATCCTAACACGTATGCAAAGTTAGATCGCTCAAGTGATACTATATGACCGATATGCAAACAAGTTTGCCCCTCTTGATAGTACGGCCATCTATCCTAAACCCGATCATCAACTTCTCTACACACCTATGACCCGTTAAATGGAAATACCCTATGGTTATACCTTTGCCTTGCACATTCCATTCCAACTCCTCCGACGTTGATGCAACACTTGCACCAACCAATCACCAAATGATATGATTCACTTCATATCATCACGTGACCGTATTGGTTCATCGATCTTGACCTCACTTGCTCTTCACTGTTGTCTCGGTCCATCGGCGCCAAGTCTTTCCCAACTTTCACCGTCACACGCGGTCCCTCGCTTCAAAGCCTCCGACTTGCCTTTCACACTTGCAACCGGTCCATCGAGCCAAGCCTCATCTCGATCTTCTCCACCTTGGTCGCATGACTCCATGTCATGTCTCATATGCAATAAGCTCCTTCATGACACAATCACATGTGGACTAATCTCCTGTGTATCTCACATAACCACATATTAGTTCACCTAAGTTGTCACTCAATTACCAAAACCAAACAAGGACCTTTTCAGACGCCCTGTGCAGCGTCATACGGCGTCGTGGGGTGATTTGATTTCCCGGAGACGGCCTGTCCGTCACTATTTTTGGCCCATCCTTGGTTGTGCGCCTCCCATCTACGGTGGTTGGGGCCAACGCGAGCCCTAACACGGGGCTCCTGCCACGCTCGAGACTGAGCCCTCGCAGTTGGGCGAGGTAGAACCTTTCCCCTAGGAGTCGAGCAAAGCGGAGATTCTCCTCTGGGGGTTGGACGAGCCGTGACTTTTATTTTCTATGTTTGTTGGATTACTCCGTCCCCTTCTGGGGTCGGACAGGGCCGGTCCCACCACGCGAGGGGTCGGGTGAGGCGAGACTTCCCTTGTGGTCGGATGGGACGGGGTCCCACACCAAAGGGCCGGCTAGGTCCGTGATCACGTTCCTGATTTATCGAAAGGCTAGTTTTTAGCGTTGTCTTCGGGTATCGTGATAGGTCTGTGATCACATTCCTGATTTATCGAAAGGCTAGTTTTTAGCGTTGTCTTCGGGTATCATGATAATTGATACCCGACAATAGCACTGCCGATGCAAGGAGGGGAATGGACACCGGTGTGAGGAAGGGGAGCTTGGTGACAATGCTACAATGGCCGACATCGGTGTGAACAGTGCCAGACCTAGGATTTGAATCCATAGTATATCTATTGAAATATCTCGTATTTAACATAATTCAAACCCACCTGAGGTTGAGCGCAAGAGAGCACCAACCGAACATAGGATAGTATGGAGATAGAAGTACTTTATGATGTTGGATTTTTTTAGTTTGGGCCTTCGAATTCTAACTAGTACTAATGATTCGATTGAAAAAAATTATGATAGGCTTGGACCTATGTGGACTAAGGTTGGGTCCGGCCCTAGGCGTGAGCAGGGGGCTTAAGCGGTGACACGGGGAGGAGGATGGCTATTGGCACAAGGAGGGGGAGCCAACATAGGCACGTAGGAGGAGGCGGGAGGGGGTACAACAACAACGAGGATGGGGGCGCGGGGCGGTGCACTGATGAGATGAGGGGCAGCAATGACATCGCGGAAAGTAGGGGTCAGCGTTCATAAGGCGGGTTAAGAGGGTTTGAAGAAGAGAATCGAGAATGTTTTCCCCCACAACTCCCTATGAGTCATTTTTGCTTGCATGTTAAAATGGTGTGATAGGAGCCCATTCCACAACTTCCACATTTGAAGGGTCCAACAAAATTCATGTAGCAAAATCTAGGCAAAATCTGCTCCAATGAGAGGGCTAAGACCGTGTGAAAGTCCTATGTTTGGTGTTGGTAATTAGTGACAATGCCTAAGTACTAATCCTATGCCTAAGTTGTATGTAGCATATGAGGATTAGTACATTCCAAGGTTGGTGGCAAGATGGACATGGTGATCATGATGGCCACACTTGGATTTGGACGCAACCCTACGTGATCAAGGCAAAGGTATATGCTTAAGGGTTGTGTTTTAGTAACCAAGACACCTAGTGGGTGTGGTTACATTATAGGATAGATAGCCGTACTATAAAGAGGGGAATGACGCGGCTATTGAACTCCCAAGTGCCTCTAGGTGTGCATTTCATATCATATGCATTTGGATAGAACTAATAACGCCTCGAAAAATGATTGTGAAAATGCTAACACACATGCACATAGTGATGGTCACTTGGTAATGTTAGCACGTTTGCGATGGCGTTGGAGTTTAAGCGGTAGAGAGGGTTTGGGGTCCTCTCTCCCTCCCGCCGAGCGTGTGAGCGCGGGATTCAGGCGATTTCGGAAAAATGAAATGCCTATTTTCCACTACGCCGGAAGTCGGAAAAAGAAACGGAGGCGAACGGAGGTCACAGTGGTGACCGGACGCTGGACCGGACGCGGTCACTGTTTGACCGGACGCGTCCGGTCAGTGTCCAGTGTCTGCGCGTGTTTCAGTTGTGTGATCGGACGCGAGGCGCGTCCGGTCATAGTCGATCGGACGCGTCCGGTCGTCCAGGGAGCTTACTGGACTCCGACCGGACGCGGGCACTGTGGCGTCTGGTCAGTTCTTCAGCGCGTCCGGTCACTGCTTCGTTGTGCGCGACTCAGTGTTGACCAGCGCGTCCGGTCCGTTACGGGACCGGTGCGTCCGGTCGTGCCCGGTGCGTCCGGTCGTTGCGACCGGCGCGTCCGGTCAGTGCTTCGTGAAACTAGCCGTTACGTGACCGGCGCGTCCGGTCAGTTGGACCAGCGCGTCCGGTCAACGCGATTTCAGCTGGATCTCGTTCCTAACGGCTATATTCGAAGGGGTACGTCTATAAATACTCGTTGGCCGGCTCAAGGCTCTAACTCTTGGACTTTTGACTTACTTGTGAGCACTTTGAGCTAAGCAACTCCTCTCCCACTCATCTCTCTTGCTTCTTTGCATATTCGAAGTGAGATTGAGTGATCCAAGTGCATTTGCATTGTGAGATAGCATCTAGTTGGCACTTGGTGGTTGATTTTCTGCGGGATTCTTGTTTCTCTTGGTGGTTGCCGCCACCTAGATGGCTTGGAGCAGCTTGGAGGCGTTGGCAAGAGTTGGTGATTGTTCTTGGCCACCTCCGGTGATTGTGAGGGGTTTGTGTCTACCTCGGCGAAGTGCCAAAAGGCAACATTAGTAAATTGCTCGTGTCATTGCAACCTTTTGCCATTTGGTAGGTTCTTGTGGCGCCTTTTGAGAGGCTCGGTGTGAGACCGATTAGCCACCGAACCACGTGGTAAAGAGGGACACAACGGGGACTAGCGTGCCGGTAAGCACGTGAACCTCGGGATAAATCTTCGTGTCATCACTTTCATATTGTGATTGATTGATCCCGGTGTTCGGTTGTCTTTGTATTCATTGTTGATCATATTGGTTGGCTCAATACTTCGCCCCTCGGTGAAACCCTCCTAACTCAACTCCGCATTACTTTCTTAGTTATCTTTGCTAGCTAGTTAGCTTTGCTAGAGTAGCTCTTTTGTGTACCTTGCTAGTTGTAGTTGTAGTTACCTTCTCGGTTTGACTTGTGCGGTTGAGTGTCATTATACTAGAATTGTGAATTGGATAGGTGGCTTGCAAACACCCCGTAGGCTAAGCAAAACTTGCATCTCGCTATTTGTTGTATTGATAAACTTGTTTAGCTTGTCTTTATAGAAATTTTTAAAAGGCTATTCACCCCCCTCTAGCCATCAAGACCTTTCAAGTGGTATCGGAGCCGTGGTCACCGTTTGTAAGGCTTAACAACCTTGGTGTAAGATGGCTCAAGTTGTGTTCAACCATGTCGGGGGCAAGCCTCCATTCTTTGACGGTGTCTCATCTTTTGATCATTGGAAAAGAAAGATGAAGCAATATCTTGGCTCTATCAATGAGAAGGTTTGGGAGGTGACACATCATGATTATGCTATCATTGATCCCGACAACCTCACCAACAATGACCGCATCAACAACCAATGCAACACTATGGCTCTCAACACTCTCTACAATAGGATTGATGCAAAGGTCTTTGAGCAAATCAAGGATCTTGAAATGGCAAGTGAAGTGTGGACAAGATTAGAGGAAACATATGAGGGCACTTCAACGGTAAAGAGTGCCAAGCTCTATATGCTCAAGGATAAGTTTGCAAGCTTCAAGATGAAGGATGATGAGTCCATACCGGAGATGTTCTATAGGCTACAAGTTATTGTCAATGATCTCAAGAGCCTAGGAGAAGATGTCAAGGACAAGGACTTCTCACATAAGTTCTTGATGAACTTACCTAAGAAGTTTGCTATCTTGAGGAAGATGATCCAAAGAGAGGGTTTGGACAAGGTGACTCCAAACCAAGTGCTTGGAGATGTCATGACCGATGCTCAATATGATGATGATGAAGATGAAGATGAGAAGAAGGAGATCAAGGTCAAGCAAGAGAAGCCCATTGCATTCAAGGCTTCAACCTCTAAGGGCAAGAGCAAGGTGGAGAGCGATGATGATGATCCATTCAATGATGAGACCATGGCCCTCCTAGTGCACAAGATGGGGAGGTTCATGAAGAAGAAAGGATATGGGGCAAGAAAGAGAAGGGACTTCATGAAGGCAAAGGAGATGCTTTGCTACAATTGCAATAGCCCCGATCATGTAGTGGCAAAGTGCCCCTATGAAGACAAAAGATATCATGATGGGGAGTTGAAGTTGAAGAAGAACAAGAAGGAGAAGAAAGAGAAGAAGAGCTTCACTATCAACAAGAAGAAGAAGGGTGGTGGCTATGTGGTCACTTGGGATAGTGATAACTCCGATAGTGATGATGATAGCTCAAGTGATGATGAGAGGACCACTCGGCGAGCCATTGCAAGCATCGCCCTCTCCAACAAATCATCCATCTTCGACACTACATCGACATGCCTTATGGCCAAGCCTACCAAGGTAAAATATGATGATAGTGATGATGATTCTTGTGCTAGTGATGGTTGTAGGAGTGATGATGAGGAGGATGAGGACTACTCCAAGGATGATCTATTGGGCATAATAGATCAAATGAGCAAGGGCTACAAGAGGACAACCAAGAAGTGCAAAATCTTGGAGCAAGAGCTCATTGCCAAGAGCAATGAAAATGATGCCTTGATGGAGGAGCTTGTTGCTCTCAAAAAGAGTAAGGAGTGCAAAGGAATTGAACAAGAGCTTAAAGCTCTTAGGAAATCCTTTGATGAGCTAGAGGCCTCTCGTGAGTGTCTAAAGGAAGACCACGAGGACCTTGAAGTTGCTCACACTAGGCTTAAGGAAGCCCACTCCTCTCTACTTGAGCTCATCAAGGAGAAGGACATCAAGTTGGAGAAGCTCATGAAGGAAGCTAAGGAGGAGCAAGTGATTATCACTTGTGATATTGGACTAACATGTGATATTATTGATGATTCTTTATTTGTTGGTCCTACTAATGCTTCATGTAGTTCATCATCATCCACCACAACCACCTCTACCTCTACTACTAGTGATGCATCGCTTGTGGTTGAGAATGAGACTCTCAAGAGAGAGGTGGATGATCTCACCCGCGCATTAGGCAATGCCTATGGTGGGGATGCTCGCCTGCTAAAATGCTTGGGTAGCCAAAGGTTCTCTCTTAACAAAGAGGGTTTGGGCTATACTCCCTGAAAGGATCAAGATGCCCAAGAGGGGGGTGAATTGGGCTTTTCTAAAAATTAATTGCAAGAATTAAATCCTACAAGTCGGAATTCACCCCTAGTGCCTACTAGTGTTCCTAGAGAGTCTACCGATAAAAGTTTTGCACCCTAGTTTCCAATCCTAGTCTAGCATGGCAATTCTAGGAAAGTAAATCAAGCAATGAAAGTAAGTACGAGAATGTAAATGCTTGAATGTAAAGGGCAAGGAACACGGCGATGTTTTTCCGAGGTATCGGAGAGTCGCCACTCCCCACTAGTCCTCGTTGGAGCACCCGCGCAAGGGTGTCGCTCCCCCTTGATCCGTGCAAGGATCAAGTGCTCTCTATGGGTTGATTCTTCGACACTCCGTCGCGGTGAATCACCCAAAACCGCTCACAACATGAGTTGGGTCATCCACAAGCTCCGCCGGATGATCACCAAACTCCCAATCACCACCAAGCCGTCTAGGTGATGGCGATCACCAAGAGTAACAAGCTAGAACTCTCACTAGACCACAACGAGCCCAAATGAGGAGATGGATGCACACTTGCTACTCTCTAATCACTAGTGAGGAAATCTCAAACTTTGATTCTCAAATCTCTATCCTCACTAGAGCTCTTGCACTCCCTTGCACTCTAAAGGGTTTTTTTCAGATGTTTGAATGAGCAAGAGACCTCTAAAAGAGGTGGAGGGGATGTATTTATACACCCCTCAAAGAAAACGAACCGTTATGTTCTGACACGGGCTGACCGGACGTGCCGGTCGCCCGTAATGGTCAAAACGCGATTTTTAACTGAACGACCGGACGCGCCGGTCAGGGGTGACCGGACGCGTCCGATCGTGCAAGGGACCTTACTGTAAGAGCACCGGACACGAGGTCGCGTCCGACCGGTGATGACCGGACGCGTCCGGTCCTCTCTGGACCTTACTGGACTGTGACCGGACGCGCCGATCACAGCCAGGTCACGTCCGACGGGTGTTCCCCTCAAGTGACACGTGTCAGCTACTGACCACCGCGTCCGGTCCTCGCGAGGACCGCGTCCGGAGGTCAAAGCCGAAACCCTGGCCGCGGTAACGTACTGACCGGACGCGTCCGGTGCTGCCGAAGACCGCGTCCGGTCAGTGGGAAACAGCCCGAAATTTTCCGAAACGCGTCGCAACTTCAACCAAGTTGCTTCCAACTGAACTTTGAGCTATTCTAGGGTTGCCTAGCGCCAAGTTTAACAAGTGTGCAGCACATCTAAACACAGGACTCGCCTAGGTCAAGCTACCCATTCATGCCCCCCTTTATAGTACGGCCAAAAGAGAAAAACGAAGATCCTAACGACTATTCCGAATGTGTCTCAACACCTCGACATCCGGAACTAACCGTCCTTAATCTTGACGTCACTCTTTTGAAAACCGAAACGATTTCCATCAAGGGACACGAATACCATGGTGCCCAAAGCAGTTATAACCTCCATGACCTAACTTACCAACGTTTCTGCAAAACACACGTTAGTCATGGTAATTAAGCGTTGTCATCAATTGCCGAAACCAAACCTTGGGGCCTAGATGCTTTCAATCTCCCCCTTTTTGGTGATTGATGACAACACTAAGGTTCAAAAGATTAGAGTTGAGGTTTTCGAGCATGCTTGGTTCACATAAGCAAAAAGCAATAAGCACAAAGGGATAGGAATTGCTTATGTGCCCCAAGCCAAAAGAGTGTACTTCATAAGATAAGACAAAAGGCGTTAGTACACATAAAGATATAGCTCATAAGAAAACGGAGTAAGGCACGGAAGCACAACCTTAGAGCTATAACTAAAACGGTGACATATATTAACACTGTGACGATAAAACACATTAAGACTCAAAGTTTACGACTCGACGACAATGTCACACGAATGCAATGCTGAAAAGTAAACATGATATGCATGACTGTAGCACACAAAGAACGAAAACCCTCTATCAAAGCTCCCCCTGAAACTACTCTCTCTCCCCCTTTGGCATCAAGCGCCAAAAAACTAATCTAAAGATCTGACGGGGGGACAGACGGAGTCGTGTCGGGTGCCGAGGTGCGCGGAGTAATCACGAAGTGTAGCGAATCGCCCTCGGAGTCTAAGCTATCTGGCTGACCCTCTGAAGAAGCACGTGGCTGCGAAGCGGTCTGGGTCTGAGCAGGAACAGGTACTGACTGAGTAGCAACAAGTGGATCTGTCTGAGTAACCTGAGCCTGTAGTGAGCCAGTAGCTGGGGGATCTATCGAGGAAACTGAAGACGGGATAGTCTCTGTAGTCCCGGTCCCTGTCACTAGAGGAACGGCTGCCTCGGGAGCTGACAACCCTGACGAAGTGTGAAACATAGTGGTATGCGAGGGTGTCGGCTGACCAGTCAACTCGCTGTAGGAAGCACTGAAATCACCAATAGGTGTGCCTGTCAGGAGGTGCGGGCGAGGCTGGTCTGACGGTGTAAACCCCGTATGTATAGGTGTGAAGCTCGGGGACTGAAAAGACTAGGGAACCTGCTGCTGTGGAGATGTAAACTAGAAGCTCGGCTGTCCCTGACTCGACGGACCACTGGAATGCAAAGCCTGAGTCATGACAGAAGCAGGCGGAGGAACCCCAACTGTGATAAGGTGGCGCAGGAGATCCATGTACTGCTGCTGACTCTGTCGCTGCATCTCAACTGTTGCCTCTGGATCTCAAGCTGCTGTCGCTGAAACTCGTCCTGACGAGCCTGAATCTGTGCAAGTGCTGCAGCTGTGTCCTGTGCCTGGCGCTGTATCTGCTGCTGCTGCTGCTCCTGAGCCTGGGTCAACCTCTCAAGAATAGCCACCATGGCTAGGTCTGAGCGGGAGGCTGAGCCAGAGCCACCGGCCTCGTGGTCATGAGACCGAGGAGACCGGTACCTGGGGATGGGCTGGTAGTCCTCGTCTGTGCTGTCAGAAGTCACATCCTCAGGTATATCAGCAGTCTGAGTCTCAAGGTCCGCAAGCTCTGCCTCAGCAAGCTCGTCAACTCTGGCATCCTGCTCAGCTGCTGTCTCAGGAACATCTGGGCGCTCACGCTGTCCTGGCGCTGGGGCCTGATCTCTAGTAACAGAGGCCCAAAGCTGACGAATATCATAATCAGGGAAAGCAGTAGTAGTGTTTGCTATCTCCGCCCTGATCTCTGGTGGCATCTGGATAGAAGATCTGATGATAAAGCAAATCCAGTGTGCATAGGGCAGCTGACGATTACCCTTGAAGCCCTCAGCAATGGTGTCCTCCATCTCACTAAGGATTAGATCCCAGATGTCAAACTGTCTCTGCGAGAGGAGGTGGTGAACAACCCAAAGCTGCGTACGTGTCAGTCCCTCTCTGTAGCCAAGTCTGGGAAGTAGAGTGCGTCTGAGAATAGCATCCAAGACCCTGGCAAGTGGCGTCAGGCTGGCAGGCGTACGACGAGACCCTTCACCAAAAGGCTCACGAAAGCAGGGTCGAACCAAGTCAGTAGGTGGCACTGCTCCGCCGTGAGGGCGTCTGGGAGGAGTCTGTCCATAACACAACTGATGGATCCTCGTGTCAGAAGCTGGTAGTCTGAGGATCTCTCGAGCTCTGGAGCTGTAAAGTCTGTGATCGCGGCCTCTGAATGCAAAGTGAATGAACTCATGGGCAGGATCAATCCAAAGTGAAGCATAGAACTCCCTGACCCATGTGCCGCAGTATGCACCTGTCCGTCTAAGAAGATCTGACAAGCCAGGCATATAGGACAGGTGTGGACGGAGCTGCTCTCCCACAACATCAACCAATGCCTCAAGTCGACATACCCTCTGAGGTCTGAAAGCAATACCACTGTCAACTAAGGCCCTGTAGAAATCCTCCTGAAGTGGGGTATAGAAACCCTCTGAAGCTCTGGGATCTCTGACAGGTGGAAACCAACGGCTGACCTCCACGAACCTCAACCCCTGCACCTGACGTGCTGAAGCACCCCTCAGGTCAAAGTGCTCGACCGGGGGTGACCCTCTAGCTCTGGGAGGAGGACGTGCTCCACGACGCTGGCCCTCTGGCCTAGGTGTCACCTGTGTACGAGCACGTGTGGAGCGGCGACGTGGTGGAGACTGAGCTGGCTGCTCCTCTGTGTCCTCAGTAGCCTGTGGAGCCTCAGTAGCCTGTGTAGCCTCTGTCGGCTCTGTGGGTGGATCTACTGACATCTGCTCGGAAGGTCCAGTATCCTCGGTACCCTCAGTGGCCTCAGTGCCGAGCTGTCGACCTTCAAGGTGAAAACGACGCTCGCCTATGTGTATGCCACTGCGTCTGCCACCTCTCTCTGCCTGCTCTGCAGCATCTGCCACGGCCTGAGCAACCTCTGCCTCTGAAGGCGTCCTCTTCTTCTTCCTGGCCATCATCTTGATGCGCTTACCACGCGCAATCTCATCACAACGGGGAGGACTGTTGTCCCCGTCACCAGGAGCACCACCGGCGTTCTTGCAACGCACCATGCTGATCAACTGACTGAGAACCTCTGTGAGATGATGAACTGACACTCGAGAGGCTTGGCCTCAATCCGTATCCGCAGGCTTGGCCTCGGATTTAGCGAACAGATCTGACCCTGACACACCGACTAACACGCTGCACGTATGGAATAGAAAGATATACTATAAGCACGTATATATCTAAAGATACGAAACCCTAGATAGCAAGCATGTGAGATACGAAGTGAAACGTGACACGAAGCTACCTCGGATCGACGAGACGACGGTGAGAGGAAGCGGTGACCTAGGTCGCGAGAATCCCCGAATTCGACGATCGAGTACTGAAAGGATCGAGCGAGATGATCAATGGATGATATCGGTCAAGATTAGCCCTAGCAACGACACGAAACGAAATTGAATCGAGGACGATCGATTTCGTTACCTGGAGAGCGATTTAGGGCAAACCCTAGAAACCCTAGGTTAGGGTTTGGGTGAAACCCTAGAAGTTCGAGCACGGGTGGAGAATGCGAGGCTAGGACTGCACGGGGGTGAAGTGGTGGCTGCTGTGAAGCCCACGGCGGTGGACGGCTCGCCGGCGGCGAGGAAGAAGCGGCGGTTGCGGCGGTGCGGCGATGGAGCGCGACTGCGGCAGCACGGGGGCGCGGCTCGGGCGTGGGGGTGCGCGCGGGCAAGCAGTGAGGGCGAGCGGGCGAGGATGGCGCGGCGCGGCTACGGTGAGGGCTCGCCGGCGGTGAGGACGTCGAGGGCGCGGCGAATCGGCGAGAAGACGAGCGGCGGCGGCGGATTGCGTTCGGATGAAGAAGAAAACGGACGAGAACGAACGGTTTTATGAGGGGCTCAGATCCGCTCGACGCGCGATGACCGGACGCGGTGGTCGTTATGACCGGACACGGTGGTGCAGCGTCCGGTCACACTCCAGTAAGCTCCTGGAGTGACCGGACGCGTCCGGTGCGGACTGACCGGACGCGGTCAGAGTCCGGTCGCTGGGAGCTCGGGAATTCATCGCGGATGACCGGACGCGGTGGTGGTAGCCGGGACCGGACGCGGTGGTCAACACAGGCGCGTCCGGTGCAGCGTCCGGTCACTAGGTCTGGAGTTGGTCTTCTGGATGACCGGACGCGCTGGTGGACGCCGGGACCGGACGCGGTGGTGAAGCATCACTGCGTCCGGTGCAGCGTCCGGTCCAGCGTCCGGTCGCTATTCTTCGCCGTTCTTCGGTCCAAACTCCGACGCGACATCTCCCAATCAAGTTCCAATTCAAAGAGACACAAATAAACACCAATTGGAACCTGATATGAGTGACCTCACTCAAACCCTCAAATTTTTCAAAATATTTTGCCTTAGGCTAGTATTATTTTTAGGAAAATAGGCAATAAACACCCGAGGAGCAACGTATGGCCATGCAATAGAGTTTTTGGACCTTTAGGAGCGTCAAAAAGCTCTCTCTATCCATGGACGAACACAGAGGTTGCTCAAGGCTAAAACGAAAAGAAACGACAAACAAACAACCATGCATATGCAATGCAATACAAGAAAGTAAAGCTAGGTTGCTTGTCAAGTTTGATCCACGGTTAGGCTTCTTCACTCCTCCAAAGGAGGGTTATCGTAACCGTGTTAGCCAAGCCCTAAATGCATTGCGATAGAATAAACGTGACATATAATACAATGCAATGCAAGGGACAACACACGCTCATCTTTTAAAGTTACTTGAATCAAGCACATTAAGTTCACTTCTTAGCCTACAAAAGGTAGCCTCATCCAAAGGTTTAGTGAAGATATCCGCTAATTGATTTTCACTTCGTACACCTTCTAGAGATATGTCATTTTTAGCAACGTGATCTCTTAGAAAGTGATGGTGGATATCAATGTGCTTGGTGCAAGAGTGTTGTACCAGATTGTTAGCAATTTTAACGGCACTTTCATTGTCACATAAAAGTGGCACCTTTTCAAGAACAATTCCATAGTCTAGGAGGGTTTGTTTCATATATAAGATTTGTGCACAACAAGCCCCCGCGGCAATGTATTCCGCTCGGCGGTGGATAAAGCCACACTATTTTGCTTTTTAGATGACCAAGATACTAAGGATCTCCCAAGCAAATGGCACCCTCCGGATGTGCTTTTTCTATCAATTTTGCAACCGGCATAATCCGAATCGGAATAGCCAACTAGTTGGAATCTAGCTCCTTTGGGATACCAAAGACCAATGCTTGGGGTGTGCTTAAGATATCTTAGGATTCTTTTTACGGCACTTAAGTGAGGTTCCTTAGGTCACGCTTGAAAGCGAGCACACATGCACACACTAAACATGATATCGGGCCTAGATGCGGTAAGGTACAACAAGCTACCAATCATAGAACGGTAGAGAGTTTGATCAACCGGTTTACCTCCCTCATCTAGGTCGAGATGTCCATTTGATGGCATTGGGGTCTTGATTGGTTTGCATTCTTCCATCTTGAATCTTTTGAGAAGATCCTTGGTATACTTTTCTTGAGAGATGAAAATCCCTTCTCTCATTTGCTTAACTTGAAAACCAAGGAAGAATGTGAGCTCACCAATCATTGACATCTCGAACTCCTTCGACATCAATTCACCAAATTCCTTGCAATAATCTTCATTTGTTGACCCGAAGATGATATCATCAACATACACTTGACAAATGAAGATCTCCCCATTAAGCTTCTTGGTGAATAGTGTGGTGTCGACCTTCCCAATGGTGAAGCCCTTCTCAATGAGGAAATCTCGGAGGCGCTCATACCACGCTCTAGGGGCTTGCTTGAGCCCATATAGCGCCTTGGACAACCTATAAACATGATTAGGATATCTAGGGTCTTCAAACCCGGGAGGTTGATTGACATAGACTAGTTCATTTATAAAGCCATTTAAGAATGCACTTTTCACATCCATTTGATATAGTTTCATATCATGATGTGATGCATATGCAAGGAGGATACGAATGGCTTCAAGTCTTGCAACGGGTGCAAAGGTCTCTCCAAAATCAAGGCCTTCAACTTGAGAGAACCCCTTTGCAACTAGTCTTGCCTTGTTCCTCACTACTATGCCTTGGTCATCTTGCTTGTTTCGGAACACCCACTTGGTTCCAATGACTCTTGCACCTTTAGGATGCTCTTCAAGTGTCCATACTTGATTGCGGGTGAAGTTGTTCAATTCTTCATGCATGGCATTCACCCAATCCGGATCTTAAAGAGCTTCTTCTACATTTTTAGGTTCAACACAAGAGACAAAAGAGTGATGTTCAACAAAAGAAGCAAGCTTTTGAGATCGAGTCATCACTCCCTTAATAGGACTCCCTATGATGAGTTCTTGTGGATGTGCTTGAAGTAGAGGTGAATTTCTTCTATCAACCACTTGAGGAGGTGGAGGGGGAGCATCAACATCTTGAGCTTGTGCCTCGACTTGTTCATGAGAGATATAAGTGTCTTCATTTTCAACTCTCTCATTCTTGTCATCATCTTGAGGCACACGTGATGAAGATGGTGGATCAATGATTTGCACATCGTCTTCATCATCTTTTGGCTTGATGTCTCCCACGGGCATGTTCTTCATGGCCTCCCTCAAGGGTTCATCACCTACATCATCACAATTCTCAATTGCTCCTTGGGAGCCGTTAGATCAAATTCCACATCATATGTTTCTTTAACCAAACCGGTGGTATGGTTAAATACTCTATATGCTTTGGACTTTGATGAGTAACCAACAAGAAAACCAATATCACAACGTCTTTGAAACTTCCCTAGGTGTTGACGCTTCTTGTAGATGTAGCATTTGCAACCAAACACCCGGAAGAATGAGACGTCCGGCTTCTTCCCATTAAGCAACTCATAGGGGGTCTTGCCAAGAAACTTTTGGAGGAAGAGGCGATTTGAAGCATAACATGCGGTGTTGATTGCCTCGGCCCAAAACTTTTCCGGAGTGTTGTACTCATCTAGCATTGTTCTTGCAAGGGTGATCAAAGTCCGGTTCTTTCTCTCAACTACACCATTTTGTTGAGGAGTGTAGGTTGAAGAGACCTCATGCTTGATTCCAATTTCATCACAATAAGCTTCAATGTTGGTGTTGTCAAATTCTTTGCCATTGTCACTTCTAATTTTCTTTATCTTGACTTTAAATTCATTTTGAGCTCTCTTTGCAAACTACTTGAAGCAACTTGCCACTTCGGATTTGTCATGAAGGAAGAAAGTCCATGTATACCTTGAGTAGTCATCCACTATCACAAGACAATAGAGATTACCACCCAAGCTCTTGTATGTTGTAGGCCCAAACAAATCCATGTGTAGAAGTTCTAGCACTCTTGAGGTTGACATGAAAGCCTTGGTTGGATGTGTGTTTGCAACTTGTTTGCCCGCTTGACATGCACTACAAGGTTTGTCCTTTTCAAACTTCACATCATTCAATCCTCTTACTAGTTCTTTCTTCAATAGCTTGTTGAGAGTGCTCATTCCAACATGTGCAAGCCTCCTATGCCAAAGCCAACCAAGTGAGGTCTTGGTGAACAAACATGTCATCAAATTTGCATCTTCGGAGGTGAAGTCAACAAGATAAAGATTGTTGTATCTAAAGCCTTTGAATATCACTTGCTTGTCATCTATCTTTGAAACTTCCACTTCATTTGGTGTGAACAAGCATTGGAAGCCAAGGTCACAAAGTTGCCCGACGGATAATAAGTTGAAACTCAATGAAGCAACATAGAGCACATTTGAGAGCGAGTGATCATTTGATATTGCAATCTTGCCTATACCCTTGACTTTGCTCTTTGAATTATCCCCAAATGTGATCTTCTCTTGACAAATCCCATTCTCTTCAATGGAGGTGAACATACGAGGATCACCGGTCATATGTTGAGTGCAACCACTATCAATAACCCAATGAGATCCACCGGTCTTGTAGTTCACCTACACACAAGAGATCAAGCTTTTTGTTTAGGGACCCAAACTTGAGAGGGGCCCTTGACTTTCTCAACTAGTGACTTGGCAACCCATATTTTCTTTGGCCTATTCTTGTTTGGGGGACCCAAGAACATGACTTTCATCTTTCCATTTGAATCTTTTCTTAGCATGTAATGAGCATTGAAGGCAAAGGGTCTAGCATGCTTGGGCAAGGGTTGTGGTGGAGTTTTGCATTCATGAGCAAAGTGACCTTCTTGACCACACTCAACACATCTCTTTGGCTTGGGCTTTGACTTGCTTTGTTGTTGAGCTTTTGCCTTCTTCTCTTGATTTGCCAAGTACCCAATACCACTTCTATCCATCTTCATTACGGTGTTCATGAGGAGCTCACTTTGCAAATATTGGCCTCTTGTGAACTTGCTTAGACCGGTCTTGAGATGCTCTTTTTCTTGCTTGAGCTTCTTGTTCTCTTCAATGAGTGACTCATTTGTTGTTTGCTTCTCAAGAGCCATCAAACCTTTAAGCTTCTTGTTCTCATTTGCAAGCTTCTCATTCTCACACTTGACCTTGGCATAATCATCATAGTTGTTTGACTCAACCACACTCTTGCCTTTGCTACTAGAACCTTGCTCAATGCTTTCAATGATCAAATCATCACATGATGTAGCTATATCACACTTAACAACATTGTTAGTAGCATCATGTGTCTCAAGAGCAAGTTCATTAGCAACCACAAGACTATCATAGTCAATTTTTAATGTGGTGTATTTGTCTTTCAAAGTGTTATGTCTAGTGATGAGCTCATCATGCTTCTTCTCAAGTTTATCATGTTGATCTTTAAGCTCTTTGTTTGAGGTTTTGAGCTCCTTGAGAGTGGAAGACATAACTTCATTTTGATCTCTAAGCTCACCACTAGTCTTTTGAGCATTTTCAAGCTTTGATAAGAGTGATTCATTTTCATTTTGAAGCTCATCATTTTCATTTCTTGTCCTTCTTATGATTTTAGTGTATTTATTTAGCAATTTTACAAGTTCATCATAAGAAGGTGCGTCATATTCATCATCACTATCACTATCATCATCATCATCATCACTATCATGGTTTTGTACCTTTCGTTCACCCTTGGCCATAAGGCATAGGTGAGTAGTGGACGATGATGGTGAAGGAGGCGGTGAAGGTGGTGGTGAAGATGTCGGTGAAGATGATGGCCCCATCACGAAAGCGGCAACCTTCTCTTTCTCATCATTGCTCTCATCTTCGGAGGAATCACAAGATGATTCAATGTCGGTGAGCCAATCACCAACAATGTATGCCTTTCCTCCCTTCTTCTTCTTGTAGAACTCCTTCTTCTTGCCATCCTTCTTCTTGTATGGCTTGTTCTTCTTCTTCTCATCTTCTTCGTCACTTGAATCATTTTTCTTGCCCTTGTTCTTGTTCTTGAACTTGTCTTTTGGTGGTCTAGGGCATTGATGAGCTAGGTGGCCAAGTTCACCACAATTGTAGCAATCCATCTCCGAGATGGGCTTTCTCTTGCTACTTGTGAAGAATTTCTTTTTCTTGCCATCGAACTTGATGCCACTCTTGTTGAGCTTCTTTAACATTTTGGTGGTCTTTCTCACCATGAGTGCAAGTGATTCATCATCGACATCACTTTCACTTGAGCTTTCTTGCACCATCATGGCTTGGCCCTTCTTCTTCTTCTTGTCATAGCTAGCTTTGAAGGCCAAGTCTTTCTTCTTGGAAGATGATGAGCCCTCTTCCGGAGTGATGTGCATGTACATCTCATGAGCATTGATCTTCCCCAATACTTGTGTCGGTGTTGCGGCGGAGAGATCACTTTGATGAAGCACGGTGACAATGTGACCATACTTCTCAACGGGAAGAACACTCAAGATCCTCCTTGCAACATCCGATTGGCTCATTTGAGTGAGCCCAAGAGCATTGAGGTCTTCTACAAGAACATTCAAGTGAGTGTACATGTCATTAGCACTTTCTTTGGGAAGCATCTCAAAAGAATTAATTTTCTTTAAAGCAATATGATAGCGTTCCTCACGCTCACTCTTAGTTCCCTCATGGAGAGCACAAAGATTTTCCCACAAATCATGAGCGTTCTTTGCATTACGCACACGATTGAAGATATCTTTGCCTAAGCCCCGGTAGAGTGCATTTTTTGCCTTTGCATTCCACCGGTCGTACTTCTCCTCGTCACCAATGGGGTTTGCGGGATCCTTGATAGCGGGAAGCCCTTGGGTTGCGGCTCTAAGGCACCCGACATCTATGGCTTCGAGATACGCCTCCATGCGGATTTTCCAATATGGAAAATCATCCCCCTCAAAGGTGGGAGGTGGTCCTTCCCCGTTAGACATCTTGCTCTAGGCGGTAAAGCCTAAATTAGGAGCAACACGGCTCTGATACCAATTGAAAGGATCAAGATGCCCAAGAGGGGGGTGAATTGGGCTTTTCTAAAAATTAATTGCAAGAATTAAATCCTACAAGCCGGAATTCACCCCTAGTGCCTACTAGTGTTCCTAGAGAGTCTACCGATAAAAGTTTTGCACCCTAGTTTCCAATCCTAGTCTAGCATGGCAATTCTAGGAAAGTAAATCAAGCAATGAAAGTAAGTACGAGAATGTAAATGCTTGAATGTAAAGGGCAAGGAACACGGCGATGTTTTTCCAAGGTATCGGAAAGTCGCCACTCCCCACTAGTCCTCGTTGGAGCACCCGCGCAAGGGTGTCGCTCCCCCTTGATCCACGCAAGGATCAAGTGCTCTCTACGGGTTGATTCTTCGACACTCCGTCGCGGTGAATCACCCAAAACCGCTCACAACATGAGTTGGGTCATCCACAAGCTCCGCCGGATGATCACCAAACTCCCAATCACCACCAAGCCGTCTAGGTGATGGCGATCACCAAGAGTAACAAGCTAGAACTCTCACTAGACCACAACGAGCCCAAATGAGGAGATGGATGCACACTTGCTACTCTCTAATCACTAGTGAGGAAATCTCAAACTTTGATTCTCAAATCTCTATCCTCACTAGAGCTCTTGCACTCCCTTGCACTCTAAAGGGTTTTTTTTCAGATGTTTGAATGAGCAAGAGACCTCTAAAAGAGGTGGAGGGGATGTATTTATACACCCCTCAAAGAAAACGAACCGTTATGTTCTGACACGGGCTGACCGGACGCGCCGGTCAAACTGACCGGACGCGCCGGTCGCCCGTAACGGTCAAAACGCGATTTTTAACTGAACGACCGGACGCGCCGGTCAGGGGTGACCGGACGCGTCCGATCGTGCAAGGGACCTTACTGTAAGAGCACCGGACGCGAGGCCACGTCCGACCGGTGATGACCGGACGCGTCCGGTCCTCTCTGGACCTTACTGGACTGTGACCGGACGCGCCGATCACAGCCAGGTCGCGTCTGACGAGTGTTCCCCTTAAGTGACACGTGTCAGCTACTGACCACCGCGTCCGGTCCTCGCGAGGACCGCGTCCGGTGGTCAAAGCCGAAACCCTGGCCGCGGTAACGTACTGACCGGACGCGTCCGATGCTGCCGAAGACCGCGTCCGGTCAGTGGGAAACAACCCGAAATTTTCCGAAACGCGTCGCAACTTCAACCAAGTTGCTTCCAACTGAACTTTGAGCTATTCTAGGGTTGCCTAGCGCCAAGTTTAACAAGTGTGCACCACACCTAAACACAGGACTCGCCTAGGTCAAGCTACCCGTTCATGCCCCCCTTTATAGTACGGCCAAAAGAGAAAAACGAAGATCCTAACGATTATTCCGAATGTGTCTCAACACCTCGACATCCGGAACTAACCGTCCTTAATATTGACGTCACTCTTTTGAAAACCGAAACAATTTCCATCAAGGGACACAAATACCATGGTGCCCAGAGCAGTTATAACCTCCATGACCTAACTTACCAACGTTTCTGCAAAACACACGTTAGTCATGGTAATTAAGCGTTGTCATCAATTGCCAAAACCAAACCTTGGGGCCTAGATGCTTTCACTCCCAAGAAGGGCAAGGCGGCCTTTGCTACTCCAAAGTCTTGCTTTGTGAAGAGCAATGGTCGTTATTGCAATAGATGCAAGCAAGTTGGGCATCTAGAGATTAATTGTAATAAAATAAACAAGAACAACAACAAGTTTCATGCTAAAATGGATTACATTCCTTTTGATTCTTATTATGTACTTACCAAGGGTGAGAAAGGTGTGCATGCTAAGTTTGTTGGTACACCAATTGTGGGTCCAAAGAAGAAGGCCATTTGGGTACCAAAGAGCTTAGTTACTAACCTCCAAGGACCCAAACAAGTATGGGTACCTAAGAAACATTAATTTATTTTGTAGGTAAATTACAAGGCCGGAGGAAGGCATTGGGTGCTTGATAGTGGGTGCTCCCAACATATGACCGGTGATTCAAGAATGTTCAACTCTCTTAAATCAAATGATAGTGGCATTGATAGTATCACATTTGGTGACAACAGCAAGGGTGATGTGAAGGCTCTTGGAAGGATTGCAATCTCAAATGATCATAGCATTTCCAATGTGCTCTTAGTTGAAAAGTTGAACTTCAATCTTCTCTCGGTTGCTCAATTGTGTGATCTCGGTTTCAAGTGCATATTTGGTGTTGATGATGTGGAGATAGTTAGTGTTGATGGCTCCAATTTGATCTTCAAGGGCTTTAGATATGAGAATCTATACTTGGTTGATTTCAATGCTAGTGACACTCAACTCTCAACATGCTTGCTCACCAAATCAAGTATGGGTTGGTTATGGCATAGAAGACTTGGTCATGTTGGCATGAAGCAATTGAACAAGTTAGTGAAGCATGACTTAGTTAGAGGCTTGAAAGATGTCACATTTGAGAAGGATAAGCTATGTAGTGCATGTCAAGCCGGAAAGCAAGTGGGCAACACTCATCCATTGAAAAGCATCATGAGTACTTCCAAGGCATTTGAGTTGTTGCACATGGATCTATTTGGACCAACTACATACACAAGTATAGGTGGCAACAAGTATGGCTTTGTGATTGTGGATGATTTCACTAGATACACATGGGTATTCTTTCTTGTGGACAAGAGTGATGTATTTGACATATTCAAGAAGTTCATCAAGAGAGTGCAAAATGAATTTGAACCACAATCAAGAAAGTGAGAAGTGACAATGGAAGTGAGTTTAGAAATACAAGAATTGATGAGCTGTGTGATGAGCTTGGAATCAAGCATCAATTCTTGGCCAAGTATACACCTCAATCTAATGGCTTAGTTGAGAGAAAGAATAGAACTTTGATTGATATGGCAAGATCAATGTTAAATGAGTATAATGTGAGTCATTCATTTTGGGCCGAAGCAATCAACACGGCTTGCTTCTATAGCAACCGCCTCTATTGCCACAAGTTCTTAGAGAAAACACCATATGAGATCTTAAATGGAAGAAAGCCCAACATTGCATACTTTCGGGTAATTGGTTGCAAATGCTACATCTTGAAGAAGGGCACTAGATTGAGCAAGTTTGAGAAGAAATGTGATGAAGGATTCTTACTTGGTTACTCCACTACTAGCAAAGCTTATAGAGTTTGGAATTTGGCTAGTGGTTTACTTGAGGAAGTTCATGATGTTGAGTTTGATGAAACGAATGGCTCTCAAGATGAGGAAAATAACTTGGATGATGTGAGAGGAACTCAATTGACCAATGCTATGAAAGAAATGGATATTGGTGATATTAGGCCAAAGCAAGTGATTGATGTGGATGACAACAAAGATCAAGTGCTCCAAAGTCCAATTACACAAGCTAGTGGTTCTCTAATGCAAAATCAAGCTAGTACATCATCTCAAGTGGAACAAGATCAACAAGTGGCTAGTTCATCATCTCCAACTCATGATCAACATCAACATCCAAGCAATCAAGTCCAAGTCCTTCAACCAACTAACATTGCAAGAGATTATCCATTGGATTCCATCATTGGTGACATACAAAGGGGAGTTCAAACTAGATCAAGATTGGCATCGTTTTGTGCCCACTCTTCTTTTGTGTCAATAGAAGAACCCAAGGATATTGATAAAGCATTGAGAGATCCGGATTGGGTAAATGTAATGCATGAAGAGCTCAACAACTTTAAGAGAAATGAAGTATGGGAACCAGTTGAGAGGCCTAAGGATCATAATGTCATTGGAACAAGATGGGTCTTTCGCAACAAGCAAGATCAAGATGGAATAGTAGTAAGGAACAAAGCAAGACTAGTGGCTCAAGGTTACACACAAATAGAGGGTCTTGACTTTGGTGAAACTTATGCCCCGGTTGCAAGATTAGAAGCAATTAGGATCTTACTTGCCTATGCTTGTGCTCACAATATCAAGCTATATCAAATGGATGTGAAGAGTGCATTTCTCAATGGGTACATTCAAGAGGAGGTGTATGTGGAGCAACCTCCTGGTTTTGAAGATGACAAGAAACCCAACCATGTATACAAGTTAAGGAAAGCTTTGTATGGATTGAAGCAAGCACCTAGAGCATGGTATGAAAGATTGAGGGACTTCTTGCTATCCAAAGGATTTGTCATGGGCAAAGTTGATACAACACTATTCACTAAGAAGATTGGGAAAGACTTGTTTGTATTGCAAATATATGTTGATGATATCATCTTCGGTTCAACCAATCAAGATTATTGTGATGAGTTTGGAAAAATGATGGCAAAGGAATTTAAAATGTCAATGATTGGTGAACTTAGTTTCTTTCTTGGACTTCAAATCAAACAAATGAAGGAAGGAACATTTGTGAGCCAAACCAAGTACATCAAAGATATGCTCAAGAAGTTTGGCATGGAAGATGCAAAGGGCATTACAACCCCAATGGGCACTAGTGGAAACTTAGATAGTGACAAGAGTGGCAACATGGTGGATCAAAAGCTATATAGATCAATGATTGGTAGCTTACTCTATGTGACGGCATCAAGGCCCGATGTGATGTTTAGTGTATGCATGTGTGCAAGATTTCAAGCCTCACCAAGAGAAAGTCATTTGAAGGCAACAAAGAGAATATTGAGGTACTTAAAGCATACACAAGATGTTGGATTATGGTATCCCAAAGGTACAAGTTTTGAGCTAGTTGGATATTCGGATTCCGACTATGCCGGTGACAAAGTTGAGAGAAAGAGCACCTCCGGTACTTGTCAACTATTGGGAAGGTCACTTGTCTCATGGTCATCCAAGAAGCAAAATAGTATTGCACTATCTACCGCCGAAGCCGAATACATCGCCGCGGGTAGTTGTTGTGCACAAATCTTGTGGATGAAGGCAACATTGAAGGATTTTGGAATCAATTTCAAGAATGTGCCATTGCTATGTGATAATGAAAGTGCCGTGAAGCTAACCAACAATCCGGTTCAACATCAAAGAACAAAGCATATTGATGTTCGTCATCATTTCATTAGAGATCATCAACAAAAGGGTGACATTGCTATTGAGAGTGTGGGCACCGAAGATCAATTAGCCGATCTATTCACCAAGCCACTTGATGAGAAGAGATTTCACAAGCTAAAGAATGAGTTGAACATACTTGACTTCTCCAACATGAGTTGATGCACCCCAATGTTATGACATGCCTCTCCTTCGAGCCCCAAGGTACAATTGGTTGACATGTCATACATTCTATGCTAAGGACTTGTTTAGTGCATCTAGTCATAATTTACATGTTATAGGCTCATTCATGAAAATCAAATGACTTTGAAGTTTATATGGTGCCACTATTGTTTCCATGACTTGTATGATCTAGTGGTAGCATATAACTTGTTTGAGCAGCTTGTGATCCTAAGTGTTTAATCTAGAAAACTTGTCTAAATATTTGCTTCAACATGGTGCATGATAACCCTTCTAGTGAGGTGTGAAGAAGCTTGCCCTTGGATCAAACCGAAGCATTTTATTTATGCAAGCAATCTAGGTTGAATCACAAACTTGATCCTCACCCCATAATTCAACATGATAATCTATCTAAAGTTAGTCCCTTGTGGTCATTGGTGCCAAAGGGGGAGAAAATATTGTTCACAAAGATAGAACTCAAAGGGGGAGAAGCACAAAGGGGGAGAAAAATGTTGTTCACAAAGATAGATTCTATAAAGAGGAGAATTTGATAAAAGAAGGGGATCAACTAAAATTTTGAGCACACAAGTAGGGAGAGCAAGCTCTTAAACATGAATGTTGCATTTCCTTGTGCACTTCATATGTATGACGCATAGTTATGCATTTCTTTTTCTCCAATACTTTGCTTGTGTGGTGACTTGCTAGTATACAATTGAATGGTGTATTGAAGTACTAGCATGAATAGGAAGTAGTTAGATTTCTCTTGCTTCATGTTTTTCAAAGTGGTACTAGAGCCTTGCTTATAATGTTGATCTCACGAAGTTTCTAGTTATGTTTGTGCTTTTTCAAGTGGTATCTAACTACACAAGGCGCTAAGATGGTGTTTATCGCTACTCCGATGGTATCACGCTTCAAAGGTCTATAATCTAAAACACTTAGCACCTATTGATAGTCAATGCTCCTATATTATCCTATCTAACATGTATGCTTCCAAAATCCAAACATATAGCATACATGTAGGGGGAGCCATTGCTATCAATTTAAATTCATGATCACTTGTCCATACTTCTTACACATGGTAATATACTTGGACAATGTGACATGGGTTCAATCAAAATTTTATCATAATATCTTTGTGAAAGGGTTGTCACCAATTACCAACAAGGGGGAGATTGAAAGTCCTATGTTTGGTGTTGGTAATTAGTGACAATGCCTGAGTACTAATCCTATGCCTAAGTTGTATGTAGCATATGAGGATTAGTACATTCCAAGGTTGGTGGCAAGATGGACATGGTGATCATGATGGCCACACTTGGATTTGGACGCAACCCTACGTGATCAAGGCAAAGGTATATGCTTAAGGGTTGTGTTTTAGTAACCAAGACACCTAGTGGGTGTGGTTACATTATAGGATAGATAGCCGTACTATAAAGAGGGGAATGACGCGGCTATTGAACTCCCAAGTGCCTCTAGGTGTGCATTTCATATCATATGCATTTGGATAGAACTAATAACGCCTCGAAAAATGATTGTGAAAATGCTAACACACATGCACATAGTGATGGTCACTTGGTAATGTTAGCACGTTTGCGATGGCGTTGGAGTTTAAGCGGTAGAGAGGGTTTGGGGTCCTCTCTCCCTCCCGCCGAGCGTATGAGCGCGGGATTCAGGCGATTTCGGAAAAATGAAATGCCTATTTTCCACTACGCCGGAAGTCAGAAAAAGAAACGGAGGCGAACGGAGGTCACAGTGATGACCGGACGCTGGACCGGACGCGGTCACTGTTTGACCGGACGCGTCCGGTCAGTGTCCAGTGTCTGCGCGTGTTTCAGTTGTGTGATCGGACGCGAGGCGCGTCCGGTCATAGTCGATCGGACGCGTCCGGTCGTCCAGGGAGCTTACTGGACTCCGACCGGACGCGGGCACTGTGGCGTCCGGTCAGTTCTTCAGCGCGTCCGGTCACTGCTTCGTTGTGCGCGACTCAGTGTTGACCAGCGCGTCCGGTCCGTTACGGGACCGGTGCGTCCGGTCGTGCCCGGTGCGTCCGGTCGTTGCGACCGGCGCGTCCGGTCAGTGCTTCGCGAAACTAGCCGTTACGTGACCGGCGCGTCCGGTCAGTTGGACCAGCGCGTCCGGTCAACACGATTTCAGCTGGATCTCGTTCCTAACGGCTATATTCGAAGGGGTACGTCTATAAATACTCGTTGGCCGGCTCAAGCCTCTAACTGTTGGACTTTTGACTTACTTGTGAGCACTTTGAGCTAAGTAACTCCCCTCCCACTCATCTCTCTTGCTTCTTTGCATATTTGAAGTGAGATTGAGTGATCCAAGTGCATTTGCATTGTGAGATAGCATCTAGTTGGCACTTGGTGGTTGATTTTCTGCGGGATTCTTGTTTCTCTTGGTGGTTGCCGCCACCTAGACGGCTTGGAGCAGCTTGGAGGCGTTGGCAAGAGTTGGTGATTGTTCTTGGCCACCTCCGGTGATTGTGAGGGGTTTGTGTCTACCTCGGCGAAGTGCCAAAAGGCAACATTAGTAAATTGCTCGTGTCATTGCAACCTTTTGCCATTTGGTAGGTTCTTGTGGCACCTTTTGAGAGGCTCGGTGTGAGACCGATTAGCCACCGAACCATGTGGTAAAGAGGGACACAACGGGGACTAGCGTGCCGGCAAGCACGTGAACCTCGGGATAAATCTTCGTGTCATCACTTTCATATTGTGATTGATTGATCCCGGTGTTCGGTTGTCTTTGTATTCATTGTTGATCATATTGGTTGGCTCAATACTTCGCCCCTCGGTGAAACCCTCCTAACTCAACTCCGTATTACTTTCTTAGTTATCTTTGCTAGCTAGTTAGCTTTGCTAGAGTAGCTCTTTTGTGTACCTTGCTAGTTGTAGTTGTAGTTACCTTCTCGGTTTGACTTGTGCGGTTGAGTGTCATTATACTAGAATTGTGAATTGGATAGGTGGCTTGCAAACACCCCGTAGGCTAAGCAAAACTTACATCTCGCTATTTGTTGTATTGATAAACTTGTTTAGCTTGTCTTTATAGAAATTTTTAAAAGGCTATTCACCCCCCCTCTAGCCATCAAGACCTTTCACCGTGTCAATGATAATATTTAAATAGACTTGACTCAACCTTATTTCATCTAAATCAAATAAATTTCAAGTCCTACTATATACAATAAAAGATTAATTTCGTATAGAAAAATGAGTGAAGATTGATTCGGCTGAAATTAATAGGTCTATTGTGTGCACTGTTGTGAGTAAAAAAATGAGTAAAAAGACGAGTCACACATTTATCCATGGCCTTGTTTAGTTCCCAAATTTCAACCCTAAATTCCACTATGCAAAAAGAAGATTCCTATCACATCAAAATGTCGACACATGTATGGAGTACTAAATGTAGATGAAATTTAAAACTAATTGCACAGTTTTGTTGTACTTTGCGAGACGAACATTTTAAGCCTAATTAGTCAAAATTTGGACAATTTTTACCAAATACAAACGAATTGCTACAGTGCGCATTTAATGCGCACTGTGCAGATTCCGTCCCTGAATTGGGGATCTAAACACGGCCCATGGTCATATGATAGGGTACAATCTCGAGCTTAAGTGGTCAGACCATGATATATGTACTGCAGTGCTACTCAAAATTTTATAAACGGTGAAGAAGGGATGTACTCCCTCTATTGTAGATTATAAGTTGTTTTGACTTTGTTATATAGATTTTGTTATATATTTAGACATACGTTATATTTAAATACATAAAAAAATAATATATCAAAAATGAAAACGATCTATAATTTAAAATGGAGCGAGTAGTGAGTAGTTATTATTTTATTATTATAATATAACGTCACGGATGGGAGTGGAATGGCTTGGACGGTGCATTGGGGTCTTATCCATTTATGACTTATCCGTAGCTACAATTGATGTTGTACATCGTACGCGCTTTCTACTGTTATAGTAGTTCCTGTTATGGAGAACTCAAAGACCCTTTCTTGTTTGCAAAAAGAAAGCAGAGACGGTTCGGGCGTCCGTCGTTCTCGCGAGCCACAATGTACTGACAGTAGGTAATGGTACTTGCTTTTTTTTTCGACCAAAGAAGAATTATGGCGGTGTTTAGATCTAAATTTTAGAGTGCCAAAATACACTGTAGTATTTCGTTTGTATTTGGTAATAATTGTCCAACCATTGACTAATTAGACTCAAAACGTTCGTCTCGCAAAGTACAACCAAACTATACAATTAGTTTTTTATTTTATCCACATTTAGTACTCCATACATGTATCGTAAATTTGATGTGACGAGGAATCTTTTTTTACATAGTGTACTTTTTAATGGAACTAAGCACATCCTATATCTAGTCGTGTCCTGGGCAACGAGCAATAATTGTCGCACGCCCCAGATGGTGAGGAGGATAGGCCAATAATTGACCTTTTAGTTCCCGGGACGGTAGCTATACCTGGAGTATGCAGTAGTACTATGTGCTTGTATTTTTTTGATGAACTTTTTAAGACTATTTTGATTGGAGGACTGAGGGACGAAACAAAAAAAAACATTTCCCAAAGGTGTTTAAATTAGATTAGAGATACATAGGGATGGAGTCATCCCACCGGAGCATATTCTCTAAAGATAATCAAGCCATCCCTGCGATTTTGGTGGATAAGCCCATGCCACCATGGACGGGTGCTCTTTCATGCAAGCGTGTGAGGCACATGAGAATAGGAGCATGGCCTTTATGCCAGTAGGAGTTTCATTTACATTAAATAATCTGTCACATGCAATTTTGATGACATGACAATATTTTGGTGAAAGGAGAGAAGAATTGAGTTTCATGGGGATGAAACTCTCTGGACGTGATTACCAACTCTCTATGAGTCACAGAATTAAATGTATATAAAACCATAGAATAAAATTTGCATTGAGAGTGAGTGTTCATCCAAGTTTCATTTCATTCTATATGACATGGCAGTCTTGTAAACAATGCAATGAAACTCTCCACTGAAACTGGCCTTAGTGTACTTTGGTGTTGACGATCTTCGACTCGGCTTGAGCACCACCTTCATGATTTTCCATTGACATTGAAAAACCGGTAATGGAGGGTGCCTGGCACCTAAAATTGCCGGGGGAGTGTGGCAGCGTGGGGCGCGGGAGGAGGCAAGAAGATAATGGGGCAAAGAAAAGAGGAAGGGCAAAACATGAAAAAAGAGAATCCGACGGGTGGACCTCATATGTTAACATAAGGTCTCGCTTATAAGTTTTCTCAAAACCAAAACATAAAACACTGATGTTTCGGTCTCCCTTAGCCTAGCATAAGACAACAATTACATGGCTTAAAACTAGGACATGAGCCACCTTATCATGTCGAACCTCCAAACCAAACGGTCTAAGTTCTTCCCCCTTGAAGAACCACAAGAGTGGAAAAGCGGTAAGGACAGCATAGATGTGTATACTAAGACGGTGCGAGGAAGAAAGAACGAAGTAGAAGATATGCAATATGTTAGAACAAAGGTGCTAGCTTGGCCCTGTTCGCTTGAGCTTATCAGCCAGAATCAACTAACCATTCAGCAGTGTTTTTCTCTCACAACAAATCAGCATCAGCAACAGCCGCAGAAATCATCAGCCAAACAGGGCTTTAGAACCTGTAAGCACTTGTAGCTTATTCAGGCACCCAGTGCAAAGAATAAATATTGAATACTTTTTGGTTTGACTATTGGAAGAATGAGAAGTGGGTGGAGATTTGTTGTTTGTGATAATTTTTTATTATCAGAATAACTAGCGTCCGAACGTCCGGCGCGAGACCCGCGTCTGGACGCTGCTCCCCACCCCCGCGCCTGCTCCGTTTCGCACGCCCCACCCGCTCAGATTCTGCGTCGCTCGAACGACTCACGCCACTCACGCCGCCCGTCCCCACACGGGCCCACGCCGCCCAAACATCACCATCATCGAGAAGAGAAGGAGACACCGAGATGAGGCAACAGAAGGCAAGAAGGGAGATGCAATAACCAATCTATGTTTGAAACATCCAAATGAAACATTTGCAACATATGTTCGAAAACAATTAAAATACTTGCAACATACATGTGAAACGCTTGTAAAAGCTCCTAAAAACGCTTGAAAAACCATTGCAAAATATATGCAACATCCAGATAAAACACATGCAACATATGTGTGAAACATGTACAACATTTAGATAAACACACTTACGACATATGTCTAGAAAAACAACTGAAACATTGGGAACAAAAGCTTACAGCATACGTGTACAACTACTGCAACATATGCAACACCATGATCTACTTTTGCTACATTCACACGAAAACACTTGCTACATCCACATGAAACATCTGAAACACTTGAAACATACTTTGCAACATATGTTTCCAGCGCGCAATATCACCTTGATGCTTGGACGAATGACGCAGCTCGTCGGTGCGCCTCTACGCAAGGACCTGCTCGGCGGCCTGGGTAAGCACCTGGTCCGCGGCCTGGGCCAGCGCACCCTGGGCGCGGTAGAGGACGGGCTTGGCGCGATGGGGGGACGGAGACGCCACGGGGGATGGCGGCGGTGGCGCGCCGGAATGGCTTGGTAGGTCGGCGCCCGAGCGCTGTGCCTCGAAGGCGGTCACGCGCCGCGCCTAGTTGGGCCAGCGGCCGAGCACTGGAGGCGCCAGACGAGCGGATAAGAACGAGTACGTAGATGAGCTAATTTTTTTTATTTACAAATGGAGGAGCGGGGGTCTTGAGCTGGCGTCGCGCGGTCCACCAACGATGTGTCGGGCGCTTCCTAGCGTTAGCGTTTTATTATTCAATAGGACCATACAAATAGCATGGCTAGAAATTAGATGCTGGAGCAAATTTTGTTAGGCATAGAATTTATTGACATGTCTTTCTTTGCACCTTGCTAGGAGAAGTAAACGTTAAAGTTGCCCTAAGAATGTCACTGTAGCCACAGTGCACAGAAGTACTCCCTCCGTCCTAAATTATAAGACGTTTGACTTTTTTGACACCAAGTTTGACCACTTGTCTTATTTAAAAATTTATGCAAAATAGCAATTCTTTTATCGTGGCGTGGTATATTAATAAAAGTTCCTCAAGAATGACTTAAATTTGACTATGTTTGCACAAATTTTTTGAATAAGACGAATGGTCAAACTTGGGATCAAAAAGTCAAACGTCTTATAATTTGGGATGGATGAAGTATGTTCTTGACGGTTTAATTTCCTAATGATCCGTTTCCAAGATAGCGGAATATAAAATGTCCTGCCCTCCAGTACATTCCGAGTATACCATGAGTCCATGACCGCTTGTGCTGGTAACTGCACATGCTTGTTTTTTCCTGTTTTTTTTCCTACGGCCTGTTTAGTTGGTGAAAAATTTTGGGTAAATTTCTGTAGCACTTTTCGTTGTTATTTGACAAAATTTATCCAATTATGGACTAACTAGGCTCAAAAGATTCGTTTCGACATTTACGGACAAACTGTGCAATTAGTTATTTTTTTTATCTACATTTAATGCTCCATGCATGCGTCCAAAGATTCGATGTGACGGGTACTGCGCAAACTTTTTTGGCTTGGGTGGCCAACTAAACAGGCCCTTAATAAACATTTTAAAAGGTATTTAGCTTGTTCGTTTGAGCTTATCAGCGGAATCAGCAGCCATCCAGCAGTGTTTTTCTCTCACAATAAACCAGCGAACAGTACTTTCAGTCACAATAAACCATCGAAACGAACAGGCTGATTGCGGTGTTTGTAAAAACTTAGTTCCTCCGTCTCTTTAAAAGAGTTGCTATGAGATGCGTGCTGGTCAAACTTTCTCAACTTTGACTAGATTTTTAAAAAATGCGTGCAATATTTGTGTCTCCAAATAAGTTTATTATGAAAATCTATTTAAAGATCTATCAATGATACTAATTATGTATCCTAAATATTAATATTTTGTTATATATATTTAGTCAAAATTAAATATTATTGATTTTTTTAAAGTGAGAATGACTTTTTTTTTAGGGAGAGAGGGAGTATGCCAGTGATCAATTGGCAGCTGATTAGCCAGGCCGCCAGGGGCACTGGATTCAGCGCACGACGACAAGCGTGACGCTTTTATGAGACGCGTGCGATGTGATGGGATGGGGTACCAGTGCAGACGATCCCATGCAACATGATACCGGTCGGCGGGGGCTGCTGCTGTGCCGCACGGCGAAGCTTGCCCCAGACGTGGCTGCCTGCCTCCATGCAAATTGCAATCTCCTGCGAACGTTACATTCCTAGGCTGAAGCGACCGCAGACCAGCAGTGAAAACGACAGCCGGATTAATCAGAATCCTTTGAGTCCGAGTTTTCTGGGGTGGATTTGGTCGGTGAAAACGGTAATGACGGACACACGCGACTACTCTCAGCTACCCGCTCTGCCTCCGTGTCGTGCTCCAGCCCGTTTGGATTTCACGCTGCTCGAATGACTCGCCCCGCTCACGCCACGGCGACCACACATGGGGCCTGCCCACGCCTCTCTGTTTCCCAGCGCGAGCTCGAAGTGCCGCGGTGAGATGGAGAGGAGGGAGGGGAGGGAGAGGAGAGGAGAGGGCCGCACGAGGAAGACGTGAGGTAGAAGTCAAAGGCATGCGGTAGGCCTGTCCGCCAGCCACTGGGGGCCATCGCAACATGTGTAACACCCGATCTACTTTTGAATATCCAGATGAAACATTTGCAACATAGGTCTGAAGATAGATGAAACACTTGAAACATGCGTCTGAAATACTTGAAAAACCCTGAAACACACTTGAAAAGACATTGCAAAACATATATAACATCTAGATAAAACTGTGTGACATATGTGGGAAGCATATACAACATCTAAATAAATACATTTGTAATATTCGTCTAAAAAGACAAATGAAACATTTAGAACATATGCTTGAAACATGCGTGTATAGCCGTTGCAACATCCATATCAAACACCTGTAATATACCTCTGAAATATCTAAAATACTTGCAACATGTGTTTTTAGTAAAACCCGACAGGCAAGTGGGCGGGCAGAGCACTTCACAGTGAGATCCAGCGCTAGTTCATGGTGGAGAAGGAGGATGGAGCCGTGACGCCATGGAGGAAGTGGGGCGCTAGACGGAGAAGGCGACGGAGAGCGCTCGAGGCTCGCCGCGCAGGCGCGGGAGGAAGGAGGCATGGTGGGAGGAGGGCATGGGAGAGGCAGAGAGTGTGGAACAGGGAGCGACTCGTGAGGAGCGGGTACGACATGTAGAGGAAGGCTGTCGGGAGCGTCGGTCCGGCGGTCAGTTTGAGCATTGTGGCTGCGCGCAATGAGAGGGGTCAGTCTCATGGAGTGAGCAGCAGCGAGGCAGAGTGGAGAATGCGGCAGCAGCGAGCGCGGAAGTGTGCATGCGACATCCACCACCTGCTCTTGAGCATTACCGATGTGAAATATATATTGGGTTCCGGAACTCATCAGTTCCCATTCCCAATTCGTGCTCACACATTTCGTTGTCTCAGCCGTGGAACATACTACCGTTGTTACTGTGTTATAAGGCTATTTGGTTGACGGCCACAAACCGCTACACCATAGTTGTGGCTCTCCACGAGAATTGGAACATCTGTTTGGTTGGTGATTTAAACGAGGCCGCCACAACCTTTTACGGTAGAAATCTTGGCACATAGTGTGGCACCGAGAAACCACGCCACCGGCCCAACTCGTCGCACTTTTGGCGTGACCATCTGTGGCTGAGATCCATGGCCCCCGTACTTCGTTTAGTTTCTGTTCATCATGCTGTATGTGCAGCGGTGCCACACCTGTGGCAAAAATCTACACCATAAAAGTTGTGGCCACCAATTAAACAACCAAACAAACAACAGTGATAAACGTGGCAGCCTTAGGTGTGGAGGTGACGATTTTTTTTACGAATTACACTAGTACATACGCAAATAATTAACACGCACGTACACTCACCGTTACAAACATTAATATGCAGACCCTATTTCTATGTGTACCTCCAGAAGACTGTGCCGCCGTATCGACGAAGGCCCTGTTCGGCTGGGCTGATAAGCCGGCTGAAAAACACGGTTGACTGATTTGTTGTGAGAGAAAAATACTGTTCCGACTGAAAAAAATAAACTAAAAAGACGGATTATAAGCCGGGTCAACAGGCTCGAAGTCAGCGACGGTGACGATTTGTAGCCTGCAACGCAGCACACCCCAAAACCGAACGAAAACTATCTACCATGAGTCCATAACGTGACCGTTCCGGACGGCGCCAGGCGCCAAGAGGACGTTTGCATCGGGCGCCGTCTCGCCATCGGGCTCCCGTCCAAGGTAGCCGTCGCCGCCTGCCTCCTTCGGTCCCTCCCGAGCCCCGTCCAAAACAGGTTCCCATCGGGCTGCGCCTGCCCGTCCGTTCACCACCACAGCAAACGGAACAGGCACAGCAGCGTGGTAAAACCAATCAAATCGCGCGCTTTTTTCCGCTTTTCCCACGTCCGGCCAGGCCGGCGTGCGCTCCGCTCGCTTTCCCGTTGCCTTGCACGTGTTGGCTTCCCTGTGTTGTGTAATCTCACCAGTTGGTTTGGACTGACGGAGGGAGGCTGGTCCAGGACGTTTGGTGAAGTTCTGTTGACGTTCAATTATTTTATTCTCGTGCTTTATTAATTCCACAAGTTGTGCTCTGCAGCTCTGTGCAGATGGAATAGAAGCAGCAGTAGCATGGGGTTGCATTGCATCTAGAAAAACCAGGGTGGGGCTGCAAACGCATCACTGGAGAGAGATTCTTTTCGTTTTGCGAACTGAATCTGGTCCACCCGTCCACAGTGGTCGTGTTTTTAAATTACGCAGAATGCTTTGCAAAATGACGCAACCGTGCTCATGGCACCCTGGTTAAATTTGTTAAGCTCCTAAAATTAGTTTACTTCCGATAGGATAATAGCTGGCGATGGAAATTTCAAAACGACCCAGGAGTATAGAAGACTATCACCCTGTTCGGCTGCTCTTACCAGCACAGCTTATCAGCCGTGGTACAATATTTTTCTCTCATAACAAAACAACCACAACCGACTTATAAGCCGCAGAAACAGGCTGCCGAACATGGTGTATATTGTGCCTTCTCCATCCCATCAGAAGATGGTACAGTACTAGCTTGTGTTACGCAGATGGTACTCCTGCTTATAAGGCCAGTCTCAATGGAGATTTCATGTCACTGTTTTCAACACATCCAAATTTTGGAAACAGTGCAGAAGAGTTTCGTCCCCATGAAACTCTCTCTGCTCCCATGAAACTCTTATCATCTCTCTCTTCATAAATATGGTGCCACATCAGCATAATTAATACTCATGAAACTCTGATGAAACCCCATTGAGACTGGCCTAAATGAATCCATCGTTAAGAAATAAGAACTGCATTAATCAATGCATAATGCAGGGACAGCTCTCCGCCGGACTTTTCCCTCTCTGAAAGACTGAAAATGTAACCGTTGACATGCATGCCAACATTTTTTTTTTCTTCTTAGCTCATGACAGCCGTGGACAGACATGCCACTGCGCTTAAATTCCCGAGAGCAGTGCAAACGGGAAAATAAATTGACCGCCAGCACGTGACCGGTGACCCTCCCCAAAACAGCAACTAGGGAGTATTTAACCAAACTTACCGGTGAGATCCCGTTCCCGTCGCCCGGAAGGGAAAATCCGAAGACGCCTGTACCGACACAGTCGCCAAGCCATTACCCCGCACGCCATCCCATTCACACCCGAGGCAGCTGGCGTCACGGACATGTGGGACTATTATGACATGGGACCCATGAGACAGTGGAACATGAGCGACGAAACGAGCGTCACGAAGCGCACGGTCTTCACCGCTGTCAAGGCAGAACCAAAAACGTTCACCGCAGCGGGCAGGTAAAAACCAGCAAGCGAAAATACAAAAAAGGACTAGAAAAACCCAAGTCGTAGCGGTAAAAACTCGGGAAACGATAGCCAGAGGCAGCAGGAAAAGGGGGGCAAAAAAAAGAAAGGAAGAGTGGGGAAGAGTTAAAGCTAAGCGAGGAGAAGGCAGCAGCAGTAAGTAGAGGAAGAGGCGTCCCAATCCCACGGTGCCTCGACCTCGACCTCGACCGCCTCCCGGGGCTCCCAAGCCCACCCGTCATCCCCACCATCGGCTCCTCGCTGCTGCTGCTGCTGCGCTCCGCCGCGGAGCCCTAGGCGGAGCTGCGGATCCCGAGATCCCCGTCGGCGCCGCCCCGGAGCTCGCCGGCGGCGGCGGGCGCGTCCACCTCATGCCTTTGGCGCCCCGGTCGGAGCCGATTGGTGGCCGCCTGAGGAGACACAGCAGCTCGGCGGGCGCCGCCGGAGAGGCGGCGGAGGAGGGGGAGGGGGAGGGGGAGGGGGAGGAGGAAGGGGAGGATGGCGCTCTTCCGCAAGTTCTTCCTCAAGAAGACCCCGGATCGGCTGCTCGAGATCTCCGAGCGCGTCTACGGTATAATGCTCGCCACTCTCTGGTTCGTGCGGGGTGTGAGATTCGCGGGGATGGTTCATGTTCTGCGGAGGATTTTGGGCTCCCGTTTGGTTTTCGGGGTTTGCAATTTTTGTGAAGTGTTTTTAATTATGAGTTCAATTGAGCTGGAATTCGGCGCAGTTGGAAGCACAAGTATTGACAATAAGCAGCTAGATTTAGTAAATTTTGAATTGGATTCTGTGTTATCCGTTTGCTGTTTTTGTGGGTTTGGAGCCGTGGTAGCAGTCTTGGATTTAGCTGCATTTGGCTTTAATCCCTTTACTCCTTTGAATTTGATGGTGTTTCTGGAGTTTTGCTCTTTAGGAAGCTTCGGGTTTAACTGCATTTGTCTTAAATTGGCATGTTCATCTCCACCCCTACCCTGGCCACAGATTCAATTGTTGAATCATGTTAACTATAAGGGTGCACTCATCCATTGTTGAATCATGTTTTGCTCTTTAGGAAGTTTAGGATATTTGCAATTGTTGAAATGAGGTGCCACTAGCCTGATGTGCTTATATCCCTTTTGATTTAGTTAATACTAGGTGACTAATGCAATGATATGTATCTGATTGTGCAAATGTCTACGTATGCCTTTTCAGTGTTTGACTGCTGCTTCTCCACTGATTCCATGGGTGAGGATGAGTACCGGGATTACTTGAGTGGCATTGTTGCACAGTTGCAGGAATTTTTTCCCGATGCATCATTTATGGTATCCAATTTTTGGTCTGGTGACAAAAGAAGCCGGATTTCAGATATATTATCTGAGTATGACATGACAGTAATGGACTACCCACAACAGTATGAAGGATGTCCGTTGCTTCAGCTAGAGATGATCCACCATTTCCTGAAATCATGTGAAAATTGGCTATCAGTGGAAGGGCAGCATAACATGCTTTTGATGCATTGTGAGAGAGGGGGCTGGCCAGTGCTTGCATTCATGTTGGCTGGACTGCTTTTGTATCGCAAAACATACACTGGCGAGCAGAAGACATTAGATATGGTCTACAAGCAGGCTCGAAGGGACTTTATACAGCAGTTCTTTCCCTTGAATCCTCAGCCTTCACATTTGAGATACTTGCACTATATAACAAGACAAGGAGGTGGTTCAGAATGGCCTCCTATTAGCAGACCCCTCATCTTGGATTCAGTAGTTCTCCATGTTGTTCCACGGTTTGACGCAGATGGTGGTTGTAGGCCATATTTGCGTGTACATGGGCAAGACTCAAGTCCTGGTAACAAGAGTGCAAAGCTCCTTTATGAGATGCCAAAAACAAAGAAGCATCTTCAGCTTTATGGACAGGTGACTATCTCCTAAATTACCTGTATGTTCATATGCAAATCCAAAATCTACTGACATATGGTTGCGATGCAGGCAGAAGTCCCTATAAAATTAAGTGCATTCTGCCGTGTTCATGGAGATGTGGTACTTGAATTCATCCATATTGGCGATAATATGGAGAACAAGGAAACAATGTTCCGGGTCATGTTCAACACTGCATTCGTTCAATCAAACATCCTTGGACTGAATCGTGATGATATTGATGTTGCTTGGAATGTGAATAATCAGTTCCCAAGGGACTTCCGAGCTGAGGTACTAAACTCACCTCTTCCTATATGCCTTTTATTTTCTTTCTCTTTATCTATGCAACATGAAATCTTAAATATAGCTTTTTCTCAAAAAAAAAAATCTTAAATATAGCTCAATCTTTGAACCAGGTACACTTTTCGGACCCTGATTCATTCAAGCCTGCTGCTACCGTTGAGGAGGTAGCTGATGATGGAGATGAGACCGATGTTGCTTCGGTAGGAGAGGAGTTTTATGAAGCAGAGGAGGATTGGCATGATGCAAGAAAAGACCCAGAAACTCAGTCAACTGATGGTGGAGTATCATTAGATGGCATTGCAGAATTTGATGGTGGGTTGGCAACTGAAGAAAGGAGCAGCCTAGAGAAGCACCGATCTGATGAGGGTGTGAAGATTGTTGTCTCCCAGAATTTAGGTAGCATGAATGAGAAAGGGGCAAGTGCACCTACCTCAAGTTTTGAGAACCAAGAAGGTTTGCAGCAGCCCCGTGAAGTTCTTGCAAATGCTAAACTAAACAACATTAATGGCCAAGAGAACAGTGATGTGCATGATATACAGGTGGTTGCTACATCTGTTGATTCAGAGGGACACAAGTTTGGATCTACTTGTCAGGAGGACACGAAAGGTGTAATTGCACAAACTTTAGTCACGACAGTTGATCCAAATGGCAGTGATGAAATTCAATGCCAGGCTGATGAACAAACAAAAATCTCGGAATACCCTGATTTGGACTACACTGCTTTTGGCTCTTCTAGAAGTTTGACATGTACAGATGGGGATACCCACTTGAGAACTACGAAAATGGAAGGGTTGCAGAACGGTGATATCAAGATTATCACTGAGAAGACAATAAGTATGGACAATGAGCTAGTGATCTATGAAGAGAAAACTATAGTTGTCAATGGTAATACTATACAGGAAGTAAAAAACGTTGTCAATGAAAAGAGCATTGTGGCGAAGATAGACAAACCAATTATTGAGAGTAGGAACTCACTGGACAACAACAATGGCAAGATTCAAACCGCTAAACCTTCCAATACAGCCAATGGCAAATTGGATGGGTGTAGATTAGAATCTTGCCTTGAGGAAACCATACCTACAAAGAAAACCACTGTCCATGACAGAATTGTTGTCTTGCCAGCCACTGAAGTAGCAACTGAGATAAAAGCCAAGCAAGAGGGGCTTGGTGACAAACAGGATTTTGGTATAGCTCCTCCTCAAAGTCGAACAGTAGCCAGGGCAAGGAGTCCAAGGCTTGAAAGTGATGACCGAGGGCAAATCCCTGATAAAGCTGTGTCATCAATACTGAAGAAGATGGCGGTAGGCAATGTAAAGACGGAAGAGCAACCAAAGCTTACCAAACCAAAAACAATACGTAGATGGATCTCACCAAAGAAGGAATCTGATGCTACCTCTGTGCATAGGCCATCTCACCCTCCATCTAGATACTACAGTTCACCAGCTGCACTGGCTATTCGGTCCATGTATACAGATGGTAAAATCAGTGTCGTGAATGATGTACCTTTATTATCACTGAAACAACCATATGGCAGCAACTTGACACAAGAAGCAAAATCTGCACCGTCTGCTCCATCGCCCCCACAACAATCCTTGTTATCATGTTCACAAAGTGCATCAAGAAGCCAGGTTTCTCCACCTCCTCCACCTCCACCTCCACCTCCACCTCCAACCAACTATTCTTCAAGTTCTATGCCTATGCACAGGGGGCTAGCTTCAACATGTTTGTCAAATTTACCTCGAGATGCCTCTCCACTTAGGTTGTCAGGAGCACAGAAACAGGCCTTTGCCCCTCCCCCTCCTCCCCCACCCCCACCTCCACCTCCACCACCTCCTCCAAGGATAAATGGTAGTGGCATTACCATACCTCCACCTCCACCTCCACCTCCAAGGCTAAATGCAATCGCTGCACCGCCACCGCCTCCGCCTCCACCACCATCCACCATAACACGATCAAGTGCTCCTCCTCCGCCACCCCCACCACCACCACCAATGTCACGTTCTGCTCCTCCGCCACCTCCACCGCCGCCGCCGCCGCCACCACCACCACCACCACCACCACCTCCTCCTCCTATGGCACGTTCGGCAGCAGCACCTCCCCCGCCCCCTCCTCCTGGCCGAGGAGCACCCTCACCCGCACCCCCACCCCCTCCCCCTCCCCCTAGCCGAGGAGCACCTCCACCCCCACCTCCTCCCCCTGGCCGAGGCGCACCCCCACCCCCACCTCCTCCCCCTGGCCGAGGAGCACCCCCACCCCCACCTCCTGTTTCACGTGCAGGTCCACCACCACCTCCGCCCCCTCCAGGTGCTCGCTCTGGACCTCCACCTCCTCCACCCCCTCCAGGTGCAAGTGCTGCACCTCCACCTCCACCTCCTCCAGGTGCACGGCCAGGAGCTCCACCACCTCCTCCTCCTCCTCCAGGTTCACGACCAGGAGCTCCACCACCACCGCCTCCTCCAGGAGCACGACCAGGAGCTCCACCTCCCCCACCCCCGCCTGGAGGTGGTGGAAGAGGACCTCCACCACCTCCTGCACCTGGAGGGCGTCTTGGTGGCCCTCCTCCACCTCCACCACCAGGTGGACGTGCACCAGGTGCGCCAGCTCCACCTAGAGCACCAGGTGTACCGCCACCACCAGGAAGTAATCCATCCTTAAGCAGAGGACGTGGGGCTGTACGCCCTGTGGGATCGGCTTATGGGGCTGCTGCCTCACGCAAGTCAACGTTGAAGCCATTGCACTGGGTCAAAGTGACAAGGGCCCTTCAAGGTAGTCTGTGGGAAGAATTGCAGCGCAATGATGACTCGCAGAGGTATTTTTCTTTATCATACAGAGCATAGTCGTGTAGAACATTATGATCAGTGCAATTAACTGATACTGATGTTTGTTTATTGTTGCTTTCGACATACTTAACAGTGTGAACTTTTTTCCTGCAGTGTTTCAGAGTTCGATATATCAGAACTTGAGAGCCTTTTTCCTGCAGCTGTTCCAAAGTCCAATGAAAACTCAAAATCTGAACGTAGAAAATCGCTTGGATCAAAACCAGAAAAAGTACACCTAGTAAGTATTGTTATCAAGTCACTCTTTTGAAGTATGAGTATGTTAAATGTGCTCTATTATTTCCTGAGCCAACCTTTTTTTAGTTTTGGTCCTAAATATTCTGGTTGGATTTGGAATTCTGACTACTCAAGCTTTGGTTGTTACTTAGATCCGTAGACTAAGTTAATAAGCATTAATAGTTAACATCAAATTGCATGCCTTATAATTTGAACATGGTGAACTACTAATACATCTCTAATTCAGAGTTTTTGGTGACTCTACTTATACCCAAAATGTTTTTCTCCTTTCTAAATTATAAATACTATGGTGCAAAGTTTCAATTATTTAATATTTTCACCATTTTTCTTGAGATCTTGTTTATTCTAACACTTAAAATGTGAATAGATTGAGTTGAGGAGGGCAAACAACACAGAAATCATGCTGACAAAAGTTAAGATGCCACTCTCGGATTTGGTGGTAAGAATGAGGACGGTACACAAGATAAGGTGTCTCATTATTTTATAATTTCTGACATGTTGCCAATAATTGATTTCTCCAGAGTGCAGCTCTCGCCCTAGATCAATCTACCCTGGATGTTGATCAAGTGGAGAATCTCATAAAGTTCTGTCCTACGAAAGAAGAAATGGAGCTTCTAAAGGTGCACAATACGAGATTGTTGCTTTACTAGCATGGTGACCTCATTTTCTAAAATTTACCTTCTTTTTTTTTGTCAGAATTACACCGGAGACAGACAAAATCTTGGGAAATGTGAACAGGTAATGGCTACATTTTGTTAACTACCTAACTGCATATGGTTTCTATGCTCGTTACAGTAGAAAAAAAATAATGATATTAGTATGTAAGATCACATTTAGCATTGGATGCACTGAAGTTATACATATCTTTATACTAGTTAGACATGACTATATGGTTAGATGTGTTTACAAGAAACTATTGTTCTCCTGGTGCAGTTTTTCTTAGAATTGATGAAAGTGCCTAGAATGGAGTCGAAATTGCGAGTATTCTCCTTCAAGATCCAGTTTGGTTCACAAGTTGCTGATCTTAAAAAAAGCTTGAATATTATAGATTCTTCTTGTAATGAGGTATGCTAATAATCAGTCATAGTAAACTCCAATTGGTTTTGCATTTTATATATTAAGTAGAATTCTCTTTTATCAGATCCGAACTTCTCCCAAGTTGAAAGAAATAATGAAGAAAATCCTTCTCCTTGGGAATACTCTGAACCAGGGAACTGCTAGAGGTAACAATAAATTGCTTCTATGCCAGACTCAAATAGGATTTTTATTTATTTATTTTTTTTGTGAGGAACAAATAGGACTGTTCTGTGGTTTGAAAACTATAACTTGGTTTGAAAACTGTAACTCATCTCTTCTGAACTTAGGATGTCATGGCATAATGCTATGTTACATTGCCGGTGCATATTCTCCATCTTCTACTCGATCAATAGGTGTACAATGTTTCAGTTTGAACCTGTATTCTTGTCACCATTGTCTTTAACCAATGTTCTTGTCTCTATTTATGCAACCATGAAAGTGAATAGATTCAAAACTCAATATGCAATGAACTGTATTTTGCATAAAGAACGCCAGATGTTCTGTAATCAGATTGTATTTCATTACTGAACAACATTTCAATGCATGCTTATTAATTTTTTCAAACCTTTCCTTGAGTCTTACAAGGAATCTTGAGACCACTGTCTACACCTGGCTCAAACACTGAGTGCTATATGGGATAGGTAGTTGATCCAGAAATTTTTTTTTACTGCCATATGTGCTAGAATGTCTGATTCATTGATTGGGCTAACCCTAGAAGGGTAGCTATATAGGTACCATACATGGGCCACATGGGCCTAGCCTCATGGGCCTAATACATTCACACTCCAACACCCCCCCGCAGTCTGAACTACCGGCGCAGCGGAGTTCAAGGCTGAACAAGAAAGAAAACAAGTAGGAGCACAACACACAGGACCCCCCCGCAGCCACAACTAGCCACTGGAGACGTTGAGGCTGGAGCGAAACTCGGAGAAGGTCGAGGAAGGGAGGCCTTTGGTGAAGATGTCCGCAAACTGGGAGGTGGTCGGGACGTGAAGAACCCGGACGTCGCCGATGGCCACCCGGTCGCGGACGAAGTGAAGGTCGATCTCCACATGCTTGGTCCTCTGGTGCTGCACGGGGTTGGTGGAGAGGTAGACCGCACTGACGTTGTCGCAGTAGACGAGCGTGCTCCTGGCGAGTGGGCGGTGAAGCTCAGCCAGGAGCTGGCGGAGCCAGGCGGCCTCGGCCACGCCGTTGGCCACGGCACGGTACTCCGCCTCGGCACTGGAGCGGGAAACCACGGGCTGGCGCTTGGACGACCAAGAGACCAGGTTGCCGCCGAGGAAGACCGCGTAGCCGGAGGTGGACCTGCGGGTGTCCGGGCATCCCGCCCAGTCAGCGTCGGTGTAGACAACCAGCTCGGCCGTGGAAGACCGGCCGAGGAGCAGCCCGTAGCCAAGGGTGCCACGGAGGTACCGGAGAAGCCGCTTCATAGCAGCCAGGTGAGGCTCCCGCGGAGCATGCATGTACAGGCAGAGCTGCTGGACGGCATAAGTGATGTCCGGCCGCGTGAAAGTGAGGTACTGAAGCGCGCCTGCAAGACTCCGGTAGGCGGTGGAGTCTGCCGGCCCAAGCATCGGACCCCCAGCCTCTGACAGCTTGCCCTGGGTGTCCACCGGTGTAGAGCAGGACTGGCAGGCGGTCATCCCGGCTCGCTCCAGAATGTCACAAGTGAACTGCCGCTGGTGGAGGAACAGGCCAGAAGGTCGGGGCTCAACAGTGACGCCGAGGAAGTGGTGGAGCACCCCAAGATCCTTCATAGCAAATTCCTTCTGGAGTGAGGCAATGACGCGGTGGAGCAGAGATTCGCTGGAGGCAGTGAGAACAATGTCATCCACATAGAGGAGCAGGTAAGCAGTCTCACCCCCATAGTGGTATATGAACAGGGAGGTGTCAGACTTGGCCTCCGTGAACCCAAGAGTCTGCAGGAAGGTGGTGAAGCGAGAGTACCAAGCCCGGGGTGCCTGCTTGAGCCCGTAGAGAGATTTGTTGAGCCGGCAGACGAAGTCAGGACGAGAACCATCCACAAAACCTGCCGGCTGACTGCAGTAGACCGTCTCAGTCAGAGTGCCATGAAGGAAGGCATTCTTGACATCCAGCTGATGCACAGGCCAGGAGCGCTCGAGAGCCAGGGAGAGGACGGTGCGGACTGTAGCTGGCTTCACCACGGGACTGAACGTCTCAGCATAGTCAATGCCAGGCCGCTGAGTGAAGCCGCGGAGGACCCAACGAGCCTTGTAGCGCTCCAAGGAACCATCAGCCCGCCTCTTGTGCGTCCAGATCCACTTGCCGGTGACAATGTTGGCACCCGGCGGACGAGGCACGAGGTCCCACGTCTGGTTGGCGAGGAGGGCCGCGTACTCCTCGTCCATCGCGCGGCGCCAGTGAGGATCCGCCAAGGCCGCGCGAACGGAAGAGGGTACCGGAGAGATCTCCGGCTCGCAGGCGGCGGCGGTGAGGGCCTGCGGGCGAGACGCCTGCCTCGTCACCATCGGGTGAGTGTGACGAGGGTCCCGGTGAAGAAGAGGTGGGTGGTACACCGGCGGGTCGACGCGAGAGCGTGGTGATGCCGGCGGAGAAAGCACCGGCGACGACGGCGCTGGGGACGAGAGCGGCGGAGCCAGCTCACGCCGGCGCTCGTAGACGATCCCGAAACGCCCGGGAGGAGGTGAGGGCGGACGCGGCTCCCGCCGGCGCTGGTAGACGAGTCCGAAGCGCCCGGGCGGAGGTGGCGTCGGTGTGCGCGGTCCCGCGATCGGAACGGCAGCATCCGGCACAACGGGAGGCAGCGAAGCCACAGGGAGCGAGGGTGGAAGCTCCGGGGCTGCCTCGACCGTGTCAGGCACTGGAAGGTCCTGGGGCGACGCGGGACCACCAGGAGAGCGCGCCGGAGCAGTACCTGCAGGGTAGGGGAAGAAGGGTGGCGGAATCGCCGGGTCAGTGGGAAAGAAGGAAGCCTCCGCAGGGTCAGCGGGAGGTGTGGGTGGAGAGGTGGTGGAGTAAGGGAACGCCGACTCATCAAACACGACATGGCGAGAGATGAGGACACGGCGAGAGGTAAGGTCAAAGCATCGGTAACCCTTGTGATCCGGAGAGTATCCGAGAAAGACACAGAGGGTCGACCGGGGGGCCAGCTTATGAGGAGCGGTGGCGGCGGTGTTAGGGTAACACGCACACCCGAAGACTCGAAGGTGGTCGTACCGAGGAGGGGTACCGAAAAGAGCGTGGTGAGGCGTGGGAGCTGGGCAGGCAGTAGAAGGAAGGCGGTTAAGGAGATAGGTGGAGGTGTGCAGACACTCAGCCCAGAAGCGAGCGGGTAGAGATGCCTGGAGCAGAAGGGTGCGCATGATGTCGTTGGTGGTGCGGATCATACGCTCTGCCTTGCCGTTTTGAGAGGAGGTATACGGACAAGACATGCGCAGGTGGACACCGGAAGAAAGGAAGAAGGCACGGGAGGTTGAGTTATCGAACTCACGGCCATTGTCGCACTGGACAGCCTTGATGGTGAGGCCGAACTGAGTGGAAACCCAAGCAAAGAGGTTGCTAAGCGTGGGGAAAGCCTCGGACTTAGCACGCAGAGGAAAAGTCCAGGAATAATGGGAGAAATCATCGACAACCACCAAGTAGTACTTATAGCCAGACATGCTAAGAACAGGAGAAGTCCACAAGTCGCAGTGAATAAGATCAAATGCACGAGAGGCATGTGAGGATGATCACTTGTGTCATGCTAGAATGTCTGATTCATTGATTGGGCTAACCCTAGAAGGGTAGCTATATAGGTACCATACATGGGCCACATGGGCCTAGCCTCATGGGCCTAATACATTCACACTCCAACAATATGAAATGCAGTTGGAAACTTAATCTGCTTAATACACCAAAAAGTTTGAAATATTAGGTTCATGCTAGTTAGAGAATCCTTTGAATTTCTATGATTAAATACTATTTGTGTTATCAGGCTAGTTCTCAGCTTCGTGGCTATATTTGCTTACAGGTGCTGCGGTTGGCTTCAGGTTGGACAGTCTTCTAAAACTTACAGATACCCGGGCAACAAATAATAAGATGACATTAATGCACTACCTCTGTAAGGTATGATTCACCTTCTGCTGAAACTTGAGTACTCACATGTCCATGTACTATATAGTACATGTTGTTATGATGGTCATTCGGTTCCCAGTTGTTTGATCTAAATGGAACCCATGTTCTGCATTCTGTTATTTGTTCAATTAGGATCACAAAATTGAAATTTGGGAACGTTTGGCTTGTGAGTGGGCCAGCAAGGAACATGTGTCCTGACTTCTGTGGGATCCTTGTCAGAGTGGATAAAACTTAATGAGAAGATGGGTTGGAAACAATTTTCTAATCTTAAACAAAGCCTTTTGTTTATCAGTACCGTGAGACTATGGGGTTGTGCGTATACTGTGTTTGTGCACTGCTGGAGCCGGCCTATTTTACAATAGCACTCAATATCTGCCTTTTATTTTCTTCTCAAACAACACAGAGAACTGTGTGTCATTTCATTAAGATGAGAAAGAGACCATACAAAATGTACGAAAAAACGGGGGAGGCGTCAAGAGGTCTCCCCCTACAAAAACCCAACACACACCCTGCCTTGCTAGCTTTTGAACAAGGGAGAGGAGTGCGATCTTCACAACCTACCTTGACCCTAAAGGTCAGGGGGGAGAGACCTTATGAGGAGCTCCTGGAGGGCCATAGCACCAGGGGGTCTGAACGTCTGGGCGAGCTCCCTCAAAAACACAAGCGTTCTTGTGCTTCTAGAGCTCCCAAGCAACAAGGATGATTAGGGAATTAAGTCCTTCGGAACACTTCTTAAAGTATGAGTGTATGACACCACCAGCCATAGAAGCGACTAGTAGATTCTGGAGCCTTACTGCATAAAGTTTTAATTTCTGGAAGATCAAGGTTCCAGACCTGCCTTGCAAACACACGAGGTGAGGATGTGTTGGTTATTTTCTTCAGCCTGGTCGCAGAAGGGGCAGGTTGCTGGGTGAGGGAGGCCTCTTTTGGTGAGGTGATCCGCAGTCCAGCATCCTGTTGTTGAGAGCACGAAACCAAAAAAAAATTGCATTTTAGAGGAACCCAACATTTCCTAATTTTTCTCCAGGGAGCAAACTTGATGGTCCCCTGAAAAAAGGCAGCATATGCTGACTTGCTGCTATAGGAACCCAAAGTGACCAATTTCTACTGATATTGATCAGCAACCTCATGTTGCAAGGTCATCCCGTCCACCAGGTCCCAAATGAGTAGATATTCTGTCAACAATTGGACAGAAAGAGCATCTTTTATATCAGCCACCCAGCTGCTGTTATTCAGCGCTTGAGCTGTTGTGTGCCTATTCACAGTTCTTTTAGGGATCAATTGAAATAAGTTGGGCACCAATTCAGCAACTGTCTTGCCCTGCAGCCACCTATCAGCCCAGAATTTGGTTGACATAACATTGCCGATGATTGTCTTGAGAGCAATATTGAACAGAGCTTGTGCATTCTTTGGGACATGGATTTGGCAGCCTAGACCAAGACCGAGAGGCATCATTTTTTCCAACCAAAGTCAACGGATTTGGAGGGCCCAACCCAAAATTTTAGAGTTGTGTATTCCCAAACTCCCAAGTGGCCGTTGTACACGCGCCCAAGAAATCATACAGTTCCCGCCATTGGCCTGTTCCTGCTGTTATCTTATAGTGGTATACTGTATTGATTGCATGCCAACCTTCTCATTGGATGGAGACAGTCACCGATGTCAAATCAGATCATATTGATTTGATGGGATAGACTGGGCATTAGAGTCACAGATGCAAATCCAAATGGTTGATAGTTGGTAAATTTCAAAACATAGGAATGGGTGCATGTTTGAGGGCAGTTCTACAGGCTCCCATTCCATTTTATGGAACATTAAAAATGAATCCAAGTTTTGGTATTTGGCTGGAGTGAAAGGGCTTAGCAACTTATGACCTTGACGTCTTCACCAACATAGTGTGGTAGTCGCCAACATAGTGTGGTAGTCGCTTCGTGAGGGTGTGTGTGTTGTTGTGTATTGTGGAGTGTGTTGCTGTGGTTCACGGGTGTGTGCCTTTCCTTTTTGTTTTTGTGTGTTCTGCACTTTGTGTTTGTCCACTTGGATTTTTGCCCTTGATATAATGACGTGCAGTTCTCCTGCATGTTTAAGAAAAAAAAGTTGGTAAATTGCAAAACAGCTAGTGACATTTGGTATGAGAATTAGGACTGGAACTGCAACTTGGCAATAAGCACTGCTGTTTGATCCCTTATTGTGATACATATAAAATGCTTAACAATTTCTACCACTCCATAATCAAATTAGATTCATGAATTCATCCAATAGTTTAACAGCATTGGAAATTGCATAGCTTTGACAAATACTGTCTGACACACTGACTTTACCTGAGTATCTAATATATGTTCTTGCTATGTTCTTGAGCTGCTATAGCTTACAATTTGATTGTGTCTGATTTACTGTAATATGAAGTGATTTTCACATTATTTTTCACACACATATATACTGACAATTTCTTGGTATCAGGTACTTGCTGCAAGATCTCCACAGCTTTTAAACTTCTATGTGGATCTTGTTAGCTTAGATGCTGCATCAAAGGTTTGGTTTTCCCCTTGATACACTGTGTAAAATGTTTCAATGTGTACTTTCTTCTAACTGTTTATGTTGAACAGATACAACTAAAAATGTTGGCTGAGGAAATGCAAGCAGTTAGTAAAGGGCTGGAAAAGGTTCAGCTTGAGTATGATGCTTCAGAAAGGGATGGTCCAGTATCCGAAATTTTTCGTGAGGTCAGGACACAATAATCTCGATTTTCAATTCCTAGTTTTGTAGCAGCATTGATATTTGTTCAAAGTCCTAGTAAGTTTTAGTGAAAAACACAACATGGCATTTGCGCAAATGAAAGCCTTTTTTCTTGAAAATTTTGTCCTTTTTGACCTAGTTGTTTGAAGAATTCCCTCTGCTGCATGGACTGCTCAGAGCCTCAGATAGGCTTTCACTAATTTTAACTGGGCAAGCCAACAAGTTCAAGACACAACAAACAAGCTAAAATACATTCTCATCCATGTGACTAGTCCATGCAGATAACCTTTTCTTTTTTTGTGCTTGTTCCAAAGAAAGGTATACGCAGTTTAATCTATCTTAGATGCTGAAACTGACATTATAAAGTCGCATTGTGTTCCTAGGAAACTGTAGGATAATTGAGTGTCTCAGTATCTTAATTGCTTCTAAACTGACATTATCTGTATTGTGCAGAAACTGAAAGAGTTCACCGACAATGCTGGAGCTGATGTGCAGTCGTTATCTTCATTGTTTTCTGAAGTGGTATGCTTTCTCTCTCTCTTTTTTTCAGGCTCATAGTACACATGCAATGTGCCATTCATTTCTCGTTGGTTGAATTTTAAACTTGGTTTCAGGGTAAAAAGGCTGACGCGCTGATTAAGTATTTTGGTGAGGATCCTGTTCGTTGCCCCTTTGAACAAGGTAAGCAGATGTGTTTCATTTGAACAAGCTCAGTCTAAATTATTATCTGTAGGATTTAGCTGGTTCAAGTAAATATTTGATCGCTGCATGTCCTTACCCTGTGGTTACTATTTTTCTGCAGTAATCTCTACCCTCTTAACATTTGTAACAACATTTCGAAAAGCACATGAGGAGAACCTGAAGCAAGCTGAGCTTGAGAAGAAAAAAGCTGAAAAAGAGGCAGAAGCAAAGTCCAAAAACGCACAATTAACTAGCAAAAATGTATTGTCTTTCATATATTTTTTCAGTTTTGGTAAACTTCGTATGCTCATATATTTATGGTTTTAAAATACTGTCCGCAGGACTCTAAACCATCAAATCCAAGCCGGCAAGCTAAACAAACCTTAGAGAGGACAAGGTCTGCAAGCAGAAGAGGAAGAGACGTTGGGTGATATCCCGAATGGCCAGCTATTGTGCAGTGCTTGTGATCTGCTCGCGAGGCAAATGGACGACCGTTAGATCCATTTCTGGGCATGGGAAGTTTCATGGATGGACGCTGGCATCCATCGGGTGCTGCGTGATCGCATCAAAGAAACTTTACAGGACACCCTCTGCGGTATTTTGTGCTGACATCTCTTCTCGTCACCAATACATCGAAATCGCTTTCTCCGAATTACTAACTAATTTCTTATTAATTACAGGTCTCACTGGAGAATGCCGACTTCTTTTTTTATCCATGTCGGCCCCAGGGTCCAGTGCTAACTTCTGACTGCTGTAAAGAGTTGCTAACGCTGACGCTAACTCCATTCTTTCTTTGATCGCAAAAAAAAAAAAATCCATTCTTTCTTTTGTTTTTTCATGGTACTTTTCCACTCTTTCTAACAACGGTGGCCAAGTACAGCCATGGCTTTGAAAAAGTACAGCCTGGTCCTTAGGTGGAAATTTGTAAAGATTAGGCATTAGGGTAAAAGGGTATGGAGATAATTAGGGGGCAAAGAGTATCAGGAGTAAATATGAGATGTAAACTCAGCCCTTACTTCAGCTGTAAGTTTTGTAAGCACTATGCGTTGTACATATGCAACTAATCTGAAGGCTATCTGTGATGACTATCTGAAGGTTTTTGAGAACTTAAAAAATAGCTTGCACACACAACCGAAGATTCAAGACTATTCGTTTTCTAACGATTACCAAAACACCTTAAGAAATTGTGAACCATGTTATACGAATTTAGTATTGTTGAATTCATGTTTAAAAGTACTTTCATATTTCATGGGATGTTTATTTTATAGTTAGAGCTAGTTTGGTGGAGCTCTCCTAAGAGGGCCCTAGCTCCAACTTCTCTTGTTTTAGTGGTGCTAAAGCCGATTTGGGAAACGATTTGCAAAAATGGTTCTAGTGGTAGAAGTTTATGAGGAGCCAGGAGAGACCATATTTTCTTGCTCTGGCTTCTTTGTAAAAAATAAAATAAAAACAAACAAACAAAAACAATTGGCTTATTTGTAAGAAAACAACTAAACTGCTCCAAACTCTTTTTAAGAACCGTTTCTAATGTCCGTTTGGCAGGCCTCTTTGCAATTTTGCAAGCAGGCACAAGAAGTTGCAATCGATCCCGTTTTAAATGTCGTCGTAGCTTCCTACCAGGTGCATGCAAGGTGCCGTGAACTTGGATAGCCTTGCGTCCGGATACCTGCAACATGGTTTGAACTTGGACAACAAAAAACACGACATTTAAAACGGGACAGGGGAAGTAAACAATATCACATCTGAAGCTAGCCATGGACCCGTAAAATAGCATGGGTAATTAGTTTTTCTGTTTTAGTTTTGATCTTTTTTGTTTGAAAATATTTTTTAAAGTTCATTTATTTGTTATTGGGTTGGAACTATGCGTCCTCTGTTTTTACTGTATCAATTGGCACGAGTTCCATATACATTAATTTCTTGGCCTAATGTTATCTTTTGTCTCTTCCTTTTGTCCCATGAGAGTGCAATTTTTGTCGTTGTGAAATCAAGTTAGCGTTTAGTTTTCTCTTGGTGAGGTAAATTCCTCAATAAAACTGTAGTTCAAGTTTTATTTATTTATAGGTTCCTCTTAGCTCTTATTTAAATTGTCGGTTATCTTGTTCCCTCCCCAGTGAATCCGCAGTTGCCTCCTCCCTGACCCTGGCCCCTAAAGCATCATTGAATTCATCATCATGTTGCTCATGTCCGCAGTTTGGTAGAGGTATTGATGCCTTAAGATGCTGGTAGCTGGCCCGTGCAATTTTCTACTGAGGCCAAATCAGGATGTCCTTCAGTTTTTCTCTTTGTGAGCTCCATTCCTCAATAAAACGACTAAGTCTCTAACAAATTATTCCATTCCTTGGACCTTTTACACATTTAGATTATTCGATCATCTTTTACCTCATCTTTTAAATCCATAGTTGCCTTTTGTTACCCTAAACTATCATCAAATTTATCATAACCCTACATATGTCTGTTGGACGTACTTCTACCTCAACCAACTACCAGCCAACTCCGTCATTGTACCAACATTCATTGGCACCTCAGCCCTTTTCAAACAAACTACGGAACCAACAATGGGTTAATCATCTCAAGCATGCTAGCCATGTCACGCTATCCCGATATCGATCATGTTGTGGTTTTTTGCTTGTGATCATCTTCTTGCAAAGAAAGAGTGAAAGACTATGTCTTACTTGTCAACCTCTCACACATGAGCATCGAGTAATCGAAGGACCTGTTGCATGTAATAATATATCAAAAGCTGATATGTTTTCTTTTTTACTTTGTTGTAATGCCGGTTGTTGGAACATGTTTCTCCCCTAAGTTGCCATGAAAGCTATCAAATGTAAGTCACGATTGATATTTTGGGCAATGCCCTAGCGCCGTTGTCGCCGCCGCCGTCGCCGTCCACCACCGTTGGTCCCCCTCTCTTCTCCTCCGGCATCTCGCCGGGGACTGAAGGGAGTGTGGATCCATTGTTTTTAATAAGTTTTTTATAGTAGATCGAGTTATTAGGGTTAGTGTTTCTTCATGCCAAATTTTTTTGGTATTGGAGTTTCATTTCCTCCTTCTCCTCCTCTCCGGCGACGGTGAAGGGGAAGGGTGGAATCGTCTTCTCCATGGTGGCTCCGTTGAAGATAAGGGCGACAATTTCGGCGTCAGCATCTTCATCAATATGATGACATGGAGACTTTTATTTCCAGACAACGGCATCAAGGTGGAGATGATGTCGCCGCCATAGAATAATTTTCTCCAGTCTCTTCTCCGTTTTGTTATGTTTAAATCTGGCCACGATGAAGGACTAGAGAGAATAATTTTCAGATCAGTCTTCCTCACTCTTTGGTGGCAGAAACAAGAAGAAAGACACCAGAAGTATGCCTACTGGAATGTTGGCCGTCGTTCGTTGGGTATTTGTTCTCAAGCCATTTGCCGTGTGTTTGCCTGTGCGGTCATCCATACCGCAAAGCATCTAACAGGTTAGGTTTTGAGTTGTGTTCTTCATAGCGTGAGTACTATTTTGTAATCCAGAGTGCTTGTGACGTGTTGATGTACCCAGCTATCATATAATATAATTCTTCTTTCATCGGAAAAAAATGTAAGTTACCATCGTTGAAGTCAACACATATTTGTCTGTTTCCCCTTCATGGACGTCGTCAGTCATGCTAAGACTCTCCAACCAAAAATACAAGGGTGGAAAGACCAAGTCATCAAGCTTAGGTCTACGGTGAGATAGGTCGTGAGAAGAAGAGACGTGTGGATGCGAAGTGGTTCAATAATTTTTTAAATTGCCAAGGCAGTGTTGTCCAAGTTAAATACCTCCAGTGCATTCGAGTAATACCTCCCATAGTTGTAACATTGATTGAATTCTGCAATTTTCTTTTACCTGTTCTACCGGTCTTTTTATTTAATTTTTACTATATCTTTTTTATAGTAACTGTTGTACTAGAATCAACAGGCAGTCTTCGCCCCATGAGAGGAAAAAAGAGCATTTTTCATGTAAAAAAAGAGCATTTTCTAACTTCATTTATAGTAGTAATGTCTAATATGTATGGAAATCAAACCAATACTTTTTAAGTTCAATCTTAAATTTAGAATTAATTTGAAGAGAACGAATAATTTTAAATGAAAGGATTACATAAATTGATACAATTACCTCAAAATTATTCTTCAAAACATAGTTTTTGCTTTTGATTGTATTTTTTCTAGTTGAACTCTGTCGACCTCAATGTCTTTTGCACTTTTCTCGAAGACGTGTTTGTTGAAATAGTTGATCAATTTCAAATTTATAGTGGTTAGTCTTATAAAGTTCTAGTAAATCTAGATCGTTAGATCATCATAAAATTCAAGGGTGTGATATAAATTTTTCCTTTAAATCTAGTCCATTATATCATCATAAAAGTCTAACGGCGATTTTTCTTTCTTTTTTTAATAATCTTGTATTATGTTTCTAGTAAATCTCTACCATTAGATCATCATAAATCTAATGGAACATATGTTTTAATTAATCTCGTAACTTTTAGGTTCTCTTGACGAATATATGTAAATCTAGATCATTAGATCATCCTTAAACCATATAATTATAAATATGATGGATAGACATGTATTAACGGTCATGACATAAGAGCATCTCTAAGAGTTCTTCATATTCTGTTCCTTAAAATATAGTGTTCGCCAACTCCTAAATTAGTATGGAGAGAAAAAAAATCATTTCCAAGAGTTTCCTATATTTCTATCCTAAAAGTTTTTTTCTTAGCACTTTTTCCTACGACCCGGTCTCATGTTTTGTATCAGGAAACATGAATTTGTTTCTGTACGCGTTTAAGCCCTTCCACCAGATCTTTCTCTTTTGCGCTTTTCTCACCTGGAACCTATCTTTCTTCCTTTTTACTAGACGGGCCGGAAAACTCCGGATGCACGCTCCTAGGCCGCGCGCATATATACGCGCTCGGGATAGATTTTTGCGAGGTTGGAAAAGATGGAGAGGGAGGATGCCAAACTATTGGAGATGATTTTTTTTCATTTTACCAAAAAATTAAGAATGGAAAAGCCCGATGGTAAACTGTTAGAGATGCTCTAAAGTTGGAGAGCACCTAATGCCAAACTACAAGTTGCCGAGGGAGTACATGTACATATTTTCTTCCGCATATTTGGTTTTCCTTGCTCGAGTGGATCGGCTAACATTTGGCCTGCAATCCACAGTACCTGGCAGCAAGAGATTTTGCAGCGGCGTGGCTAGGGCTGGACCTCCGGACGGACGCGCGCATCCGGACACTCGTGCAACTCGCCTAGTCCGCCATAGCCCCACCCTTGTTCGGATTCTCCCTGCCCCACGCGTGCACCCCGCCTATGTTTCTGTCCCACCGGTCATTCCCTAGACCCGCTCCTCTCTCTCTCCGCGCGGGCGACACCCGAGAGCCGGGACCCGACGTGCCTCCGACCGGAGCACCCGTCCCCCTGCCCCCGCACCCCCGTCTGCAGCCCCCCTGGCGCGCCGTGCGCACTGTCCTCCTGCCCCCCCCCCCCCGGCTCGGCCTAGGCCGAACAACATTAAACGCTTGCAACATATTTTTTTTAAATGCAACATATGTTTGAAAACAGATGAAACACTTGAAACATGCACTTGTAACACGTGTGTGGAACACATAAAACATCCAAAAAAATAACATACTTGCAACTTGCAACATTAAACCACTTGCTAAAACATCAGACTGAATAACTGCAACATCTTGGAACATATTGTTGCAACATATGTGTGAAATATTCAACATTTAAATCGAAAACGATTCCATCATACGTCTGAAAACAGATAAAATATTTTGAACAAACGTTTACAACATGCATCCAAAACACTTGCAGCATATGCAACATGTGCAACATCCCACGATCTATTTTTGCAACATCAAAATGGAACAATTGCGATATACATTTGAAGCGTCTGAAACAATTGAAATATACATATGCAATATAGGGGAGGGGAAGGACGGGGCCAGTCGATTGCAGACGCCGAGCTCGAAGCCGGCAGCGAGCGGCGGCGCGCGAGAACCACTGCCACCGGCAGCGGGCTTGGGTCGGCCGGGCGGGTGCACTAGCACCAGCGGCGCACACGCACCACCGCCACCAGCACCGGTCTTGGCTTGGCCGAGCGGGCGGCTGAAAGTCCCTAGTTTGGTTTTGGCTAATTGATGAAACCCAGGACTAACCTTTGTATCTAAGTGGATGATTTAGATAAAGGTGGTCGTTGAATATGAGACATGACATTGACTCATGTGACCAAGATGGTGAAGACCAAGATGAGGCTTGGCTCGATGGACCGGTTGTGAAGGTGAAGGGCAAGTCGAGGCTTCGAAGCGAAGGACCATGCGATGGTGAAGCTTGAGCAAGACTTGGCGCCGACGGACCAATGCAACGGTGAAGAGCAAGTGAAGTCAAGGTCGATGGATCGAGACGGTCATGTGATGATATGAAGTGGATCATATCATTTGGAGAAACAAAATGGGCTCAAGGCAAAGGTATAACCATAGGGCCATTTTGTTTTACACTCAAGACACTATAGAGGGTGTGAGTGGTTTAGGATCGATAGCCGAACTATTAAGAGGGGAAGTCTTATCGGTTATTCGACGCACGGGTGCCACTAGGTGAATTCATAAAGTGCATTGCATGTAGGGCCTAGTGAGCTAACTGGAAAACCTTTGAAAATGATCGAGAAAAAGCTAACACACAAGCACATGGACTTGTACACTTGATGGTGTTGGCACATTTACAAAGGTGGCGTTGTTCGCGCTGTGGTTTGCGGGTAGAGAGGGGTTTGGGTTCCTCTCTCCCTCTCGCCGAGCGTGCGTGCGCGGGATTCAGGCGATTTCGGGGAAATGAAATGCCTATTTTCCATTGCGCCGGAAGTCGGAAAAGAAACGGAGACGAACGCGGTCACAGAGGTGACCGGACGCTGCACCGGACGCTGCACCGGACGCGGTCAGTTTCGACCGGCGCGTCCGGTCAGTACAGCGTCGGGGTCAGGCGCGCGAGCTAGGGTTTGCCACCGGCGCGTCCGGTGACCCACGGGACCGGCGCGTCCGGTCATGCGCCCTGAGGGAACCGAGGACGTCGGACGCGGTGCGCGTCCGGTCACACACGATCGGACGCGTCTGGTCGTCCAAGGAGCTTACTGGACTCCCACCGGACGCGGGTACTGTGGCGTCCGGTCGTTGCGAGGAGCGCGTCCGGTCGTTGCTTCGCGGGCGCGGTTGCTGTGCGCACCGGCGCGTCCGGTCGTCTGCAGCAGCGCGTCCGGTCGCTCGTTTGACCGTTGGCGCACAGTGACCGTTGGAGGATCTAACGGACGAATTTGAAATTGGGGGACACGTGGACGTCGCAGGGCGACCGGACGCGGTGAAGCGCGTTCGGTCAGTTACGACCGGCGCGTCCGGTGGTCCCGCGAAAAATGTGAGTGGAGTTGCAACGGCTCTATTTGTTTGGGATGCTTATAAATACTTGTTGGCCGGCCCTTGGGGAGGTCTCTTGGCATTTCTAACACTCTTGTGCATCCTTTGAGCTAGAACTACTCCTCCCACTCATCTCCCTTGCTTGATTGCAAATCAAAAGTGAGATTGAGTGATCCCAAAGTGCATTGCATAGCTTGAGGGCATTTAGTGGCACTTGTGGGTGGTTTAGCCGGTGGATTTCTTGTTACTCTTGGAGAGTACCGCTCCTAGCCGGCTTGGAGATTGTTGGAGGCGTTGGCAAGAGAAGGTGATTGTTCTTGGCCACCTCTGGTTGATTGTGAGAGGTTCTTGTGCTTTCCTCGGCGGGACGCCAAAAGCAACTCTAGTGGAATCCGCGTGTCATTGAGTTACCTCACTTGAGAGTGGTGTCTTGCGGTGCCTTGCGGGGCGTGCCTTGAGGGGCAAGTGACTTGAGGGTCACACCGGGGAACCATCTAGGTGTTGGTCGACACAACCGGTGACGTAGCTTGTCGGTGCACAAGTGAACACCGGGTGAACAAATATTGTGTCTCTTGTCTCCCGGTGATTGGTCTTCATTTTGTGTTGTTGTCAATATTGATTGATTATATATCATCTTGGTGTTTGGCAACATCTTCACTTCACCGTCGGTATAATAATCACAATCCTCTCTCTTGCATTTACATTCACTAGTTTATCTTGTGTAGCTCTAGTAGTAGCTTTGCTAGTAGTGTTAGCTTGTTCTCTAGTGTAACCTTAGTGACATAGCTCTTGTGTGAACTAGAGATCTTAATCTACTAGACTTGTGGATAGGAGGCTTGCATCACAACCTTTGGCTAAGCAAAACTCGCTTTACGCCGTTTGTTATTCTAACAAGTTTGCTTAGAGGTTCTTGTAGAATTTAAAATAGGCTATTCACCCCCCCTCTAGCCATCTAGGACCTCACAAGTGGTATCGGAGCCGTGGTCACCGTTTTAATCAAGGCTTAACATCCTTCGGTGTGAAAAATGACTCAAATTGTGTTCAATCATGTTGGGGGCAAGCCACCGTTCTTTGATGGTGTTAGTTCTTTTGCTCATTGGAAGAGAAAAATGACAATGTACCTTGGTTCTATTCATGAGAGAGTATTACAAGTCACCGAGAATGATTTTGCTATCATTGATCCCGATCATCTCACCGATGAAGATAGAGCAAATAGAACATGCAATAGAATGGCTCTCAATACACTTTACAATGGTATTGACACAAAAGTATTTGAGGGCATCAAGGATTTAGATTTGGCAAATGAAGTGTGGACAAGGTTGAGTGAAACATATGAGGGCACTAAGGTTGTGAAAAGTGCCAAGCTATATGGGCTCAAGAGTGAGTTTGAGAACTTTAAGAAAAAGGATGATGAAACAATCATTGAAATGTTTCATAGATTGCAAGTGATAGTTAATGATCTCAAGAGCTTAGGGCACAAGACTCAAGATCAAGATTTTTGTCACAAGTTCTTATTGAGCTTACCTAGAAGATTCAAGATGTTGATCATGATGTTGCAAAGAGATGGGCTTGAAGCAATGAAGCCCAATGATTTGCTTGGTGAAGTATTGACTTATGACAAATATGATCAAGATGTTGATGACAAAGAGAAGGTGGAAGATGAGAAGAAAAAGAAGACCGTGGCATTCAAGGCCACCTCCTCCAAGGGCAAAGCTACCATCATTGAAGAAGAAGAAGATGACAATGAAGATGGAGAATTTGAAATTGATGATGAGGCACTTGCTCTTGTAGTCAAGAAGATGGGTCACATGTTCATCAAGAGAAGAGGCTTTAAAAAGAGAAATGACAACTTCAAAAGAAATGAGCAACAAAGAAAGTGCTTCAATTGTGATAGCACCGAGCACCTTCAAGCGGAATGTCCTTATGATAAAAAGAAGAACAAAAAGGATAAGTTTGAGAAGAAGAAGAGAGAGGCCAAGATGACATTCAAGAAAGGCAAAAATGGTGCCTATGTGATCACTTGGGAAAGTGAAGATAATGAAGAAGAAGAAGAAGAATCATCCAACAAGGCTTTTGCTTCCATTGCTATCAATAAGAAGCCATCACTATTTGAATCATCCTCTTCATGCTTCATGGCTAAAGAAGCCAAGGTATTATATGATGAGAGTGATGATGAAAGTGAAATGGAATATGCTCATGATAGTGATAATGATAATGATAATGAAAATGATGATGATGAACCAACTAAAGAACAACTATATGACTTGATGCAACAAACTAGAGACATAGCCATTGCCAAGGACAAAGAGTGTAAGAAGCTTTCAATGAAAGTAGCAATACTTGAGAAAGTCCTTAGTGAGCTTAAGACCACTCATGAGAGTCTAGTGGAAGACCATGAGGATCTTGATAAGGCTCATTCCAAGCTTGAAAAAGCTCACTCATTGCTACTTGAGCAACAAGCTAAGAAGGAGGTTGTTGTATCATGTGATATAGGTGTTACATGTGATATAATTGATGAATCCATTAATGAACCTATCATCATGTCAAATACTAACCCTTCTTATAGCTCTTCATCCACCACCACTAACTCTACCTCCACTACTAGTAATGGTTTCACTTGTGATGCCTCACTAATAGTTGAGAATGAGACTCTCAAGAGAGAGGTGGATGAGCTCACTCACGCCCTAGGCAAGGCCTATGGTGGTGAGGCCCGCTTGCTTAAGTGCTTGGGTAGCCAAAGGTTCTCTCTTAACAAAGAGGGATTAGGCTACAACCCCAAGAAAGGCAAGTCGACCTTTGCAACTCCAAAGCCTAGCTTTGTGAAGGGCAATGGTCGGTTTTGCAATAGATGTAAGCAAGTTGGGCACCTAGAGCATAATTGCAATAAAAGGAACCAAAGCAAGAACCTTGTTAATGCTATACCTTTTGATTCTTGCTATGTGCTTACCAAGGGTGTGAAGGGTGTGCAAGCTAAGTTTGTTGGTACACCAATTGTGGGCCCAAAGAAGAAGGCTATTTGGGTACCAAAGAGCTTAGTTACTAACCTACAAGGACCCAAGCAAAAATGGGTACCTAAACTTCATTGATTTGCTTATAGGTCAATTACAAAGCCGGAGGAAGGCATTGGATTATTGATAGTGGGTGCACTCAACACATGACCGGTACATCAAGAATGTTTGACTCAATCAATGACAATGATAGTGGTGTTGATTCTATCATATTTGGAAATAACAAGAAAGGCAAGGTTATTGGCTTGGGAAAGATTGCAATTTCAAATGACATGAGTATCTCCAATGTGTTACTAGTTGAAAGCTTGGATTTCAATCTTCTATCCGTGGCACAAATATGTGATCTAGGCTACAAATGCATCTTTGGGGTTGATGATGTGGAAGTTATTAGTGTGGATGGTTCAAATATGGCATTCAAGGGCTTTAGATATGAGAATCTCTATCTAGTTGACTTCAATGCTAGAGAAACTTCATTGACAACTTGCTTAGTCTCCAAATCAAGCATGGGTTGGCTTTGGCATAGAAGGCTTGGTCATGTTGGCATGAAACAATTGAAGAAGCTTACAACTCACAATCTTGTCAATGGTTTGAAAGATGTTGAATTTGAGAAGAATAAGCTTTGTAGTGCATGTCAAGCCGGGAAGCAAGTTGGAAGCTCACATCCAAAGAAGAGTACAATGAGCACATGCAAAGCATTTGAGTTGATGCACATGGATCTATTTGGACCAACAACATATACAAGCATAGGCGGCAACAAGTATGGATTTGTCATAGTGGATGACTTCACAAGATTCACATGGGTATTCTTTCTTAGTGACAAAAGTGAAGTGTTTGACACCTTCAAGACATTTCTCACTAGAGTTCACAATGAGTTTGAGATTAGAATCAAGAAAGTGAGAAGTGACAATGGAAGTGAGTTCAAGAATACAAGAATTGAAGAACTTTGTGATCATTATGGTATTGGACATCAATTCTCGGCCAAGTACACTCCACAATCAAATGGTCTAGTTGAGAGGAAGAATAGAACATTGCTTGATATGGCTAGATCAATGCTTCATGAGTACAATGTGAGTCAATCATTTTGGGATGAAGCAATCAATACCGCTTGCTACTACATCAATAGACTATATTGTCATCCATTGCTAGAGAAGACCCCATATGAGCTACTTCATGGAAGAAAGCCCAATATTTCTTACTTTAGGGTGTTTGGTTGCAAATGCTATATCTTGAAGAAAGGCACTAGATTGGGGAAGTTTGACAAGAGATGTGATAAGGGGTTCCTACTTGGTTATTCAACTACAAGCAAAGCTTATAGAGTTTGGAACAACTCAAGTGGCATTCTAGAAGAAGTCCATGATGTGCAATTTGATGAAACCAATGGGTCACAAGATGAAGAAGAAAATCTAGATGATATTGGTGGAACTCTATTAGTGGAAGCAATGAAGAACATGGACATTGGAGACATTAGAGCAAAGCAAGTAATTGATATTCAAGATGATGATAAAGATCAAGTGCTCAATTCACCATTCAAGCTAGTTAGTGACTCTCAAGTGCAAGATCATGGTGCTAGTTCTTCTCATCAAGATACATCAAGTGATCAACCAAGCTCAAGCAATCAAGTGCAAGTACTCCAACCACAACATATTGCAAGAGATCACCCCATTGATAGTGTTATTGGTGATATTAGAAGTGGTGTGCAAACAAGATCAAGATTGGCTATGTTTTGTGAGCATGCATCATTTGTGTCAACCATAGAACCAAAGAAGATAGAAGAAGCTTTGAGGGATGCCGATTGGATCATGGCTATGCAAGAAGAGCTTAACAATTTCATAAGAAATGATGTTTGGGAGTTGGTAGAAAGGCCAAATGACTACAATGTGATTGGAACCAAGTGGGTGTTCAAAAACAAGCAAGATCAAGATGGCATTGTAGTGAGAAACAAAGCAAGACTAGTTGCACAAGGTTACACTCAAGTTGAAGGTCTTGACTATGATGAAACATATGCTCCCGTGGCAAGATTGGAGGCAATAAGGATTCTATTGGCTTATGCTTGTGCACACAACATCAAACTATATCAAATGGATGTCAAAAGTGCATTTCTCAATGGGATCATCAATGAGTTAGTCTTTGTTGAGCAACCTCCCGGATTTGAAGATGACAAGAAATCCAACCATGTGTACAAGTTAAAGAAGGCTTTATATGGCTTAAAGCAAGCACCTAGAGCATGGTATGAGAGGCTAAGAGATTTCATTCTCTCTAAGGGATTCAAGATGGGCAAGGTTGATACAACTCTATTCACCAAGAAGATTGGAAATGATCTATTTATAGTGCAAATATATGTTGATGACATCATCTTTGGATCAACCAATCAAGCTTATTGTGAAGAATTTGGTGCTATGATGGCCAAAGAGTTTGAAATGTCTATGATTGGTGAACTTAGCTACTTCCTTGGTCTCCAAGTAAAGCAATTGAAGAATGGGACATTTGTGAGTCAAGGGAAATACATAAGGGACATGTTGAAGAAGTTTGGAATGCAAGATGCAAAGCCAATTTCAACTCCAATGGGTACAAATGGCAATTTGGATAGTGATCTTGATGGCAATATGGTGAATCAAAAGGAATATCGGTCTTTGATTGGAAGTCTACTCTATGTCACCGCATCAAGGCCGGATGTCATGTTTAGTGTTTGCATGTGTGCTAGATATCAAGCCTCACCTAGAGAGAGTCATCTCACGGCCGCAAAGAGAATATTGAGGTACTTAAAGCAAACAAGAGATGTTGGACTATGGTATCCCAAGGGGTCAAAGTTTGAATTGATTGGATATTCGGACTCCGACTATGGGGGTTGCAAGATCAATAGAAAGAGCACAAGTGGCACATGTCAATTACTTGGAAGATCACTTGTGTCATGGTCCTCAAAGAAACAAAATAGTGTGGCAATCTCTACCGCCGAAGCCGAATATGTGAGTGCGGGGAGTTGTTGTGCACAATTGCTATGGATGAAATCAACTTTGAAGGATTATGGTCTCAACTTCAAGAATGTGCCATTGCTATGTGATAATGAGAGTGCAATCAAGATGATACAAAACCTGGTTCAACATGGAAGAACAAAGCATATTGACATAAGGCATCATTTCATTAGAGATCATCAACAAAAGGGAGATATTGCCATTGAGAGTGTTGGCACCGATGATCAACTTGCCGATATTCTCACTAAGCCACTTGATGAAAAGAGGTTTTGCAAGCTAAGGAATGAATTGAACATTCTTGATTTCTCAAACATGAGTTGAATGCACCCCACTCACTTATTGACATGCCTCTCCTTCGACATTGCAAGGTAAAGTTGATTGACATGTCATTCATCCTATGCTAAGGACTTGCTAGAGCATGTAGACATATTAAGTGGTATGCATGAGCATTCATGATAAATCAAATGAATTTGATGGATATATGTTACCACTATTGCCTCTATGTTTGTTTTGATCTAGTGGTGGCATATGACATGTTTGTGAGCTTGCAAACCTAGTGTTGAATCTAGAAGATTTGCTATAAATGTTTAATTCAACATAGGCAAGATAACCCTTATTATGAGGTGTGAAGAAGCTTGTCTTTGGTTCAAATCGAATTAAATATCTTTGGCAAGTGTTCTAGGTTGAACCAAAATTGATGAATTTTAACCTACTCCATCGAACATTTTTCTTCTCTCCACACTTTGATCCCATTTTTGGGTAAGTTGTTGACAAAGGGGGAGAGAAAAAGAAAAAGATGATTCAACATGATAAAGGGGTAAATAAAATTTTTGATGCACACAAAGTAGGGGGAGCAAGCTCATAAACAAAGTTGTTGCATTTGTTTGTGTATTTTCATATGACTTGCTCATTGCACATGCATTTAGATTCAATATACATGCTTGTGTGGTGCAATGCTAGTATAGAACTTGGATGATGAAATGATCTACTAGCATGCATAGGAATAGTTTTACTTGTGGTATCTAGACTTGTCCAAAGTTTTTTACAAGTGGTCCAAGAACCTTTACATATAATGTTGATCTCACGGGGTTCTTGAGTTTTTGTTGGATGTCTAGTTACTTCATGATGCTAAGGATGGTGTAAAAGGCAACTCCGATTGGTATCACGCTTCAAAGGTCCATTTCTTACACCTTAGCATCCTTTTGGTAGAATTACTCTCCCAACACTTCTATCCATGCATATGTGCAAAGCTTTCAATCCAAACTCTATGCACATATGTAGGGGGAGCTAATGCTACCAAAACCGAGCTTGTGATAATTGTCCAAACTTTACTTGTGAGCAAAATGATTGGACAAGTATGACAAGTTCAAAACTTTTATTATCAAAATCATCTTTGTGAGGGTTGTCATCAATTACCAAAAAGGGGGAGATTGAAAGTCCCTAGTTTGGTTTTGGCTAATTGATGAAACCCAGGACTAACCTTTGTATCTAAGTGGATGATTTAGATAAAGGTGGTCGTTGAATATGAGACATGACATTGACTCATGTGACCAAGATGGTGAAGACCAAGATGAGGCTTGGCTCGATGGACCGGTTGTGAAGGTGAAGGGCAAGTCGAGGCTTCGAAGCGAAGGACCATGCGATGGTGAAGCTTGAGCAAGACTTGGCGCCGACGGACCAATGCAACGGTGAAGAGCAAGTGAAGTCAAGGTCGATGGATCGAGACGGTCATGTGATGATATGAAGTGGATCATATCATTTGGAGAAACAAAATGGGCTCAAGGCAAAGGTATAACCATAGGGCCATTTTGTTTTACACTCAAGACACCATAGAGGGTGTGAGTGGTTTAGGATCGATAGCCGAACTATTAAGAGGGGAAGTCTTATCGGTTATTCGACGCACGGGTGCCACTAGGTGAATTCATAAAGTGCATTGCATGTAGGGCCTAGTGAGCTAACTGGAAAACCTTTGAAAATGATCGAGAAAAAGCTAACACACAAGCACATGGACTTGTACACTTGATGGTGTTGGCACATTTACAAAGGTGGCGTTGTTCGCGCTGTGGTTTGCGGGTAGAGAGGGGTTTGGGTTCCTCTCTCCCTCTCGCCGAGCGTGCGTGCGCGGGATTCAGGCGATTTCGGGGAAATGAAATGCCTATTTTCCATTGCGCCGGAAGTCGGAAAAGAAACGGAGGCGAACGCGGTCACAGAGGTGACCGGACGCTGCACCGGACGCTGCACCGGACGCGGTCAGTTTCGACCGGCGCGTCCGGTCAGTACAGCGTCGGGGTCAGGCGCGCGAGCTAGGGTTTGCCACCGGCGCGTCCGGTGACCCACGGGACCGGCGCGTCCGGTCATGCGCCCTGAGGGAACCGAGGACGTCGGACGCGGTGCGCGTCCGGTCACACACGATCGGACGCGTCTGGTCGTCCAGGGAGCTTACTGGACTCCCACCGGACGCGGGTACTGTGGCGTCCGGTCGTTGCGAGGAGCGCGTCCGGTCGTTGCTTCGCGGGCGCGGTTGCTGTGCGCACCGGCGCGTCCGGTCGTCTGCAGCAGCGCGTCCGGTCGCTCGTTTGACCGTTGGCGCGCAGTGACCGTTGGAGGATCTAACGGACGAATTTGAAATTGGGGGACACGTGGACGTCGCAGGGCGACCGGACGCGGTGAAGCGCGTTCGGTCAGTTACGACCGGCGCGTCCGGTGGTCCCGCGAAAAATGTGAGTGGAGTTGCAACGGCTCTATTTGTTTGGGATGCTTATAAATACTTGTTGGCCGGCCCTTGGGGAGGTCTCTTGGCATTTCTAACACTCTTGTGCATCCTTTGAGCTAGAACTACTCCTCCCACTCATCTCCCTTGCTTGATTGCAAATCAAAAGTGAGATTGAGTGATCCCAAAGTGCATTGCATAGCTTGAGGGCATTTAGTGGCACTTGTGGGTGGTTTAGCCAGTGGATTTCTTGTTACTCTTGGAGAGTACCGCTCCTAGCCGGCTTGGAGATTGTTGGAGGCGTTGGCAAGAGAAGGTGATTGTTCTTGGCCACCTCTGGTTGATTGTGAGAGGTTCTTGTGCTTTCCTCGGCGGGACGCCAAAAGCAACTCTAGTGGAATCCGCGTGTCATTGAGTTACCTCACTTGAGAGTGGTGTCTTGCGGTGCCTTGCGGGGCGTGCCTTGAGGGGCAAGTGACTTGAGGGTCACACCGGGGAACCATCTAGGTGTTGGTCGACACAACCGGTGACGTAGCTTGTCGGTGCACAAGTGAACACCGGGTGAACAAATATTGTGTCTCTTGTCTCCCGGTGATTGGTCTTCATTTTGTGTTGTTGTCAATATTGATTGATTGTATATCATCTTGGTGTTTGGCAACATCTTCACTTCACCGTCGGTATAATAATCACAATCCTCTCTCTTGCATTTACATTCACTAGTTTATCTTGTGTAGCTCTAGTAGTAGCTTTGCTAGTAGTGTTAGCTTGTTCTCTAGTGTAACCTTAGTGACATAGCTCTTGTGTGAACTAGAGATCTTAATCTACTAGACTTGTGGATAGGAGGCTTGCATCACAACCTTTGGCTAAGCAAAACTCGCTTTACGCCGTTTGTTATTCTAACAAGTTTGCTTAGAGGTTCTTGTAGAATTTAAAATAGGTTATTCACCCCCCCTCTAGCCATCTAGGACCTCACAGCGGCGCGCGTGACGGGCGAAGCGAGCACCACCAGCACCAGCGCACGACGATAGGGGGCGAGAAGCGCTCGCGACGGGGGCAAGCGAGTGGCGCCGAATGGAGCGCGCGGCAGCAGCGAGGCAGAGCAAAATTCATGTTCGGGATAGGATGGGCGAAGTGGCAGCTGCAAGGCGATGTGGAGAGGAGGGAGCGCAAGGGATAAGAAGTTTTTTTCTTTTTCTTTTTTTAGACGGTTGGAGGTGAGAGCGAGTGGATGAGCTGTCATTGCATGCGTTGCGGCCCACCATCAGCACCATCTGACGGACGAACATCCTGTACACAGCATTATTGATTTTGCAGGCGAAAGGGCTGCCTGGTGTGCTGCCGGGTCGGGCTACAACAATGCTAAGATCGCCAAGCGGTACACAGTTCCCGCTAGTTCCAGCCTTTGAGCTCAGAGCTGCTGTATTTCCTAGAGCAAAACTAGCATTGGTCGGCGTCGGGCGTGACCTCGCCGCCGTGCGGAGGACCACGTGGGCATGTGCGGCAACTGGCAAGCCATGAGCCAAACGCCCAAACCTTAATCTATCACCCGGTGTATGTATGGAAGGGGCATCGCATCCGCATGATCGAGGCGGCGGCGACCGGCGAGAGAAGGGTCAGGGGAGGTCGCCGTTAAATTGCACTTGCACCGGACGGTGCTTGTTCCGAACTTCCGATCCGTTTCCACTTTCCACCACCTTCGGTCGGCGACGTGCACTGTGATTCCAAAATCCAAACCATTCCGCCGCTCCCCCACCTCTCAACCCTCCAAAAACCTATCAAAATCGCGTTATCAGACAAAAAGACCCTGGGCCCTGGGCAGAGACCAAGAAATATGACGTGACCTCGTGGCTCCAAAATAAAAGGTGCCGCGCGCGCTGCGTCAGAAGGTTTGTTGTCCGTGTCCATGGCCCGAGCTATGGTGTGCAGCACGGCTAACACTGACGGGTCAAGGGAGGACAACGGCAGTAGGTGAGGCGAGCCCTAGCCCAAGGGCTCCACTCCACTGTGCTGTCCCATGCGTTGCGCCGAAACCAAGGTCTGAAATCCGAATCACATGCTGGCTAACTCCAGCGACATCCTGTTGATTCTTGAGGTGCCGCTCTTATCGATTACGAGTACTCCCATCATCCAAAGTCCAAAGTCCAAAGTGATTAGAAGCTACTAGTAGTACACTACTACCAAACTAGTACTGGTAGACTAGCCCTAGCCAAGAACTTGCTCGCCATAACAAGTCAGAACCCATCTTTTTTAAACTGGATTTGAGACTTTGATAGCACACCCATCATGAGTCTCTCGACTCAAAGTCACAAGGGGCATCTTGCCGAATGCCAACAACACCTACAGGACATGGCGGAGATGCCAGGCAGCAGTAGAGAACACGGGCGTCAGGTTACAAGTGCATGTGCCCGCGGTACATGGAAATGCACGGTCCCCGTCTGATTGGTTCATTGAAAAGCCCAGTGATAGTGTGAGCCAGCATGGTACAAAGTACAAACAAGTCAAGTACTACAGTACCTTCTTGGGTTACAAGTTTTTGCTTCAGATTACTTAATTTCTCCGTCCCTCCCCAGATGATTGGAAAGGGTAGGGTGATGTATTATTGGAGCAGTACTGAATAAAACATGATTCTTACCATGCCTATATAGAGTTGGTTACTGAGGATCCAGAAAAGCATGCAACTAGCCAACTATGCAGAATCGTCGACACATGGAAATAGGATAAGCTTAGGGTGATTCCTTGCTTAAGTTAGGGTCAGCTGTTCCTGGCGACGGCATCATGAGAAACCTAAGCACAGCTAGCACTGTCCAAAAGGGCAGGCAAAATGAGTGCGTGAAATGCCTCGATCCATATGCATGGTCACGGGCTCATTGCAGCTTTTCCAAAGTTGATTATTACTGTTATTCTTTTTTTGGCCTGTTTCCTTATGATGCCATTAGCTCATGATCATTTGAATCATGGGGTCTTGACTCTTGACGTTTTGCTTGAGCATCGCTTTGCGTCCTTCTTTACGATACAAGAAGGAAAAGACTGACATTGAGTGATGTGATCAGAAACTTCATGAACTTACAGTAGTCTGCACGAGTTTCGACGATTCGCACATCTTCAATCTGCTTGAGTTTGTCGATACTCCTTGAGAAAGCTTATCGAGAGGTTGATGGCTTCAAGGAGAACAACAACAGCAAAGGACAAACCTGGCACAACAACTCAGTACTAATCCAGAATTGTTTTTTCTAACCCCCAAAAGGCAGCATAAGCTCAAGGCTAGTAGTTTTGTAGTAGTAGTACAACATTGTAATATTAAGGCTCAACAACAGCAAAGGACAAACCTGGCACAACAACTCAGTACTAATCCACAATTGTTTTTTCTAACCCCCAAAAGGTAGTATAAGCTCAAGGCTAGTAGTTTTGTAGGAGTAGTAGTACAACATTGTAATATTAAGGCTCTGTTTAGTTCCTTCAAACTTCCAAAAATTTTACAAGATTTCTCGTCACATCGAATCTTTAGACGCATGTATAGAACATTAAATATAGGTAAAAAAAACTAATTACACAGTTTGGTTGTAAATTACGAGACGAATCTTTCGAACCTAATTAATCTATAATTAGATACTAATGGCCAAATACAAACGAAAGTGTTACTGTGCTTCCAAAAATCAACTAAACACAGCGTAAAACAATGTTGAGTTATTGACACTTGACAGACAGAATCGTGAACAAAGTGATGGTGTCAGCATAGTTTTGTAATCGAGGTCGCTAACTGTTGATCCCTGACAGACTGTTGTTGTGTACGGACGACGTGACACTGTCATAGTGGATGCTGGGGCATGTCATCCAAATTGCAAGTTTTTTCGCTCTCTCTCCATCACATCAATTTTTAGCCGTTTGCATGGAGTATTAAATGTAGGTAAAAAAATAACTAATTACACGGTTTAGTTGGAAATCACGAGATGAATCTTTTGAGCCTAGTTGGTCCATAATTGGATAATATTTATCAAATAAGACGAAAATGATACTATTTATCAGGTTGAAATTTTTTTTCAATCTAAACGAGGCCTGGATACTTGGGAATTCAGATTAGCAGGAAAGCAAATACAGTACGCTTGGGCGCCGTCAGTGTAGTAACTGATGCACATGGAAGGGTGCTACTTTTGGTTCGTGTTTAATTTGATGTTGATTAGATACCCAACGGGTATACCTATCCATATTCATATCCATCAGAACTTTTTTGCATCCAAAAAACTCGTATCTATGTAGGAGGTATAATTTTGTGTCTATATACCCATGCCCATGTGGATAACGAATCTACCATAGGTTGTCCATACTGAAAAAGAATATGTCACATGCATCAAACTATGGCCATATAAGCAAATTACAAATCTAAAATTTGTAACAGAGTAACCAAGAAGTGATATATATGTAGTTCCTTTTTATGTGGCACTAGTTTGGCCTGGTTTGACCATGTTTTGGAGTACTTTTTTAGTTGAGGGACGGCTAAATTACGGATGCATATCAGGTATATACTTACCTATTGTTTTATGGACATAGATAGCGTAGAACCATACCTATGCTCACAAATCCAATGGATAAGGATTTTTGTCCATTAATCTATTCATTGGTAAGAAAATTAGCCCACAACCAATGTGCCCTAGTAAGGTAAAAATTCATTGTTGGGTCAAAAGGTAAAAATTCATTGTGTTTCGGGCCGTAGATACCTATTGTCATCCCTACTTGTATTGTATTGTAGCCACTTTGATCATTCGTTTTTCTCTCAAAATATTTCGTATTTCAAAAAACTATATGTTATAAAAGGTTAGAGTATATCTATTAAACCTTTCTAGAAAAAACACTCGGAAAATGCAATCGCAAAAGTTTGATGTCAAGTAAACAAAGATGGAGGGAAATAATAAAACTATATTTTTTAAAAGAAAACTAGATTTCTCTTGAAAAATAGTTTCAAAGTAACAGGTGGTCAAATGGCATTTTTAATTATTGTGTGGTTACGTTGAATGCCACTTCTTTATGACTAAAGGAAGTAATATAAATTTTCTAAATTCGTTTCTGCATCGGAAGATTTTTTGCCGCTGAGAAGATTTGCTTTACATCTATAGCATTAATTGTTAGAGCTATGGCTGGAGTATTTATGTGCCAGCCAATTTTAGAGCCTGTTTAGATGGAGCCCAAAAAATTTCGGCCTCGGCCTGTCACAAAAAATTTCGGCCTGGGCCTGCATGGCAACCGAACAGGCCTAAAAAATTTTCGGCCTGCCACCGTGCCCGATATTTCACTGTACCACCCCAGGCGAAATACCCATCCGCCTCCGGTCTCGCCAACCCTATCCATTCGCTCGTCCCTATCGCGATCCCCTTCGCCCCGGCCGCCGCTCCCCCGATCCCCTTCCCCCCGGCCGCCGCTCCCCCGATCCCCTTCCCCCGGCCGCCGCTCCCCTCCATCCCCTTCCCGTCCGGGCGCCGCTCCCCCCCATCCCCTTCCCCTCCGGCCGCCGCTCCCCCCATCCCCTTTCCCCCCCGCCGCCGGTCCCCCCCCATCCCCTTCCCCTCCGGTCGCCGCTCCCCCCATCCCCTTCTCCCCCGGCCGCCGCTCCCCCCATCCCCTTCCCCGCCGGCCGCCGCTCCCCCCATGGATAGCTCCGACGGCGACGGATTCAACGGCGGCTCCTCCCATGCAAATCCAGACATCCCTTCCGGCGGCCGCCCAGGTTTCCCCACGGTCACGGCACCCTCGGCTTTCCCGGCGCCGCCGAGTTCGTGGACCTTAGGTCCCGGCCCTGCCGCCTACAGTACCGCCTCCCATCCTCTAGGCGGATCGACAAGCAGCAATCCTGCCTCGGCGTTCAATCCCGTACACGCGTTCAGCACGATTCATCTCAACGCCGGCAACGCGTGGCCGGACATGGCGGCCTACGCTTCCTACATCAGCTCCGGCCAGCAGGTGCCCCCAATGCCGGCCCCTTACTTCCTCGGACGCCCGTCGCCTACAACTCCTCGTAGCCCCAGGCTCGAAGCGCCTGCCGGCGGTGATGCAGCTGGAGGAGCAACCCAGGATGGAGTGCATGGACATGGTGGTGGCCTTCGTCCTGGGGGCCAGAGGAGAGGTCGTGCGCGGGTCTGCGGCCGCGGTCCCACCATCGGCGTTGATAACTTCAACACCTCCCCGGCGCAACAGCTGGTACATATCCTTGCCCCGTGCATACTCTATTTATTTGCGATATCATTTCATTAACTCATTTTACATGTCATTTTGTACACCCTTGTTGTGTCTTTGATAACGTGCTAGGGTCCCAAATCTAGCAAAAATAGGGCCGATTGGAGTCCACATCATAAGGCCATTTACTGTCACCTTTACTGCGAGCAAATAGATAAAGGCAATTGCAAAAATGGTGCTATGAGCAAGGCTGGGTGGGTGGAAATCAGAACTAGGTTCCTTGCAGCCACAGGCCTCTTGCATACCACGGAGCAGTTGTCTTGTCATTACATAAACCTCAAAGCTGAATGGAGGTTCTGTAATTTTCTCCGCTATGAGGCAACGGGCATAGGAAGAGATTCAGCCGGTAGACCTGTCGCCGACGACGAATGGTGGAAAAATCACACCAAGGTACGCCATGGTCGTTGTCCTTGCTCATAGACTTGATGAAGTCATTATCTCACTCGGTTATTTTTTGCAGGGCCACAAATCATGGCTAGCGTTCAAGGATGGCTACCCTTCATACCTTGAGGAAATGAACAGAATGTACGAACATACTGTTGATGGGTCTACCTCCTTTGTGCCTGCTGCCAATGTGTTCCCTCAGAGTTCTCCTATTCGGTGCGATTCGTCAAGTCAAGAGGACGATGCAGAGGATGGTGAAGGCGAAGATCTGCAGGTCATCCCACGGAGTAGCAACACCTCTCGCTCCAACCGTAGCAAAAGAGCCAGCAGTACCCCTCACTCCAACCCCAGCAAACGGACTAGCAGTAACAGCACCACAGCCCATAGCCCTAGGAAAAGGTCCCAGAGTCCTGCTGTTAGCAACACCATCTGCAGCATGAACCGCCACAATGAGATCATGCTTAACAGGAATGAGCTGATGAGTACCAGGACTGCACTAATACAAGACCTGTTCCGGAAAAAGGAGGCAAGAGTCCAGGAAGCCTACAAGCTGGCAGCGGAGTTAGGTGTGAGTTCAGCCACGACACCAGACATGTTTCGTGGACTGATGCGCATTGTAGATTCAGAGCAACAGCTGACACTGTTCCTGGCCGCCACTGCTGATGACAGGCGCTTCATGTTGACCGAATGCTCGAGGGTGGACAACTAGACCCAGCTAAATTATTTGCAATATGTTTAGTCTATGAACTACATCTGTGTTAGGTCTAAGTCTATGTTTGAACTACGTTTGTGTTATTACTATGTCTGTGTTTATAATAATTGTGTTTGAACTACGTCTAATTATGTTGGAACAACTGGAATGTGCTATGGTTAATTTGGAAGTAATTTGTGGTTGAAATTCAAGTGTATTGGAACTGTGGCTGATTTGTAATATTTCGCGCTTGCGTTGGGGTGATTTGCAATACTCAATTTGCTGGTGGAAGAATTTAATATTGCGTATGTGTCCATTGGTCTGATACACTTTTATTCTATGTTTGTTTTGACAGGCTGGTATGGCAAGTTCAAGTTCGCCGGTCACCAGTTTGGATGGTGATCTATTCGAAGTGCTTCAACTGTGCTTAGATGATGAAGATGATGAGGCCGATGAGGACACGTTCTTCACTGGTATGTACGAATATGCCGTGCATGCGGAAAAGCATTTGAGTAGAGCACCATACAGAAAACCTAAATTTCCTGGTTTGGAATGGGTAGAACAGAAGTTGGGGGATCCAAGGGCATGTTACGCCATGTTTAGAATGAGCCCAGATTCGTTTCGTAGGCTGCATTCGTTGCTGGTCCAATATTATGGCCTCGAATCTACTGGCAAATCAACCTCGAAGGAGGCTTTAGGCATGTTTCTTTGGATGCTTGGGGCCCCTCAATCAGTTAGGCAGGCTGAAGACAGATTTGAGAGGTCTTTGGCGACTGTTAGCAGCATGTTTAGCAAAGTCCTAAAAAGTGTAGTGAAGCTATCTGTGGATATAATAAAACCGGAGGACCCAGAATTTAGGGAAATGCATCCTGTACTAGGGAGAAGTAGGTTCTATCCATACTTCAAGGATTGCATCGGGGCCATAGATGGGACTCATGTTCCCTGTGTGGTGCCGAATAATCTGTTCATGCAGCATTTGTGCCGAAAGGGTATGACCACCCAGAATGTTATGGTTGCATGTGACTTTAACATGAGGTTTACATTTGTGCTTAGTGGGTGGCCGGGGTCTGTTCATGATATGAGACCATTCAATGATGCAATGACAACATATAGCCATGTGTTTCCTCATCCACCAAAAGGTAAACTTGGTATGTGTTGTCCGATTTGTCAAAATGCTTTTCATGTGATCTGAGTAGCTCATCTATTGTGGTGCAGGGAAGTATTACCTAGTGGACTCCGGTTATCGCAACCAAATGGGCTACCTAGCACCTTACAAGGGTACGAAGTACCATCTGCAGGAGTATCGAGGTGTCGCACCTCCACAAGGTATGGAGGAGACCTTCAACTATGCACATTCATCTCTAAGGAATGTAGTGGAGAGGTCAATTGGTGTGTTAAAAATGAAGTGGAGGATGTTAAAGGAGATACCTAGGTATGAACCTAATAAGCAAAGCAAAATCATTCAAGCAGCTTGTGCATTGCATAATTTCGTCAGGGGTAGTGGGTTAGAAGATAGACACTTTGGTCGTTGTGACCGTGATGAGGACTATGTGCCTCGCGAAGCGTATGAGGATCAGCCGGACACAGAAGAAGTCGAAGATGAAGCTGATGACATGAATGTGTTTCGTGATTCGCTTGCGCATCATTTTTTTAATCGTACTTAAAGGGTTTGTTGCACGGCGTTTGTCCGACAATCTGTTGTTTGCCTTTGATTTTTTTCCGGATCATGTGTATTGTTGAGAACTGATTGTGTGCAGAACAGTAATTACTGTATGATGTTCATTAATTTAAGTTTTGTGTGGAAGCAGAGCATGTTTGAGATGAGCAGATATCTGTTGTGCTGATTGCTGCCGCCGCTCATGACATGCATGCAGTGCTGTGTACTGTGCTCATAAAGAGCATGGCTGATTGGGCAAAAAAAAGTTGCCATCTAAACACCACCCAAAAAAATTTGGCCTGCCACACCTATGGGTCCACCAACTGCATGGCAGCTTTTTGGCCCAACCCAAAATTGTTTCCCAACTAAACAGGCTCTTACTAACCGTTTCGGATGTAAGCAGATTAAGCACCATATCACATCAGATTTTTTTCCCTGTCAGCAAGTGATTGATGTAGCACATCAGTTTCTGGCTCACAGTAGAAAACACTGTACAAAATACAATCTCACAGTTCAGTTCTGGTTTTGGGATCACCGTCAAAATTAACACATGAAAAAAAATTACTGTGCTCTGTTAGAACTTAGAAACGTCCCTATCATGAAAAGTCCAGAGCTACGAGTACAAAAGTAAAAAGGAAAAGAGCAGTCTATCCGAGAGGACCACGGATGACAAGCGCCTGGTTCGGCTGCCAGTCACCAGCAGTGTTTTTCTCTCACACTAATTCAGTATCAGTCATCAGCTACCAGCTAACAACAGTGCCAGCAGTATTTTTCTCTCATACTAATTCAATACCAGTCATCAGCTACCAGCTAACAACAGTATTTTTCTCTCACAACAAATCAGCACCGGCCACCGACCACGAGCCAGCCGAACGAGGTCAAGGGGGTTAACAAACCGGCTGTCACTGGGCCCCACACTGACAGCCAGGCATCCCTGCTGCCACAGTCCTCAGTCATCGCAGGGAGCCAGGGACAGGGGAGACCGGACTCTGGCAACGGAGGTTCACGTGAGCGCCCAAAAGGCCAGAGCGAAGCAGCCACGAGCCACGCCAAACCAAAGCCACCCTCTCCCTCCCCGCTCGCTTCTTGCAACTCCCCCGTAAATCTGCACAGCCAGCGCGGCATTTAATGCTCTCCAACCTTTGGTCTCCCTCCCAAACGCTCCCACATTCCTTCCATCCCATTCCCCTCTCGCTCACCAGGCCCACAGATGCGGCAAGATCGAATCCATGGCGAGAGCTAGCAGAAGCCGCGGGCTTGGTGCTTGAGCCCTTGATCTTCGGGGGTCCCGGTTCCTTCTCCTTGCATTGATCGCGTCCCTCGACGCGAGGAGAAGAGCAGAGAGGGGAAAAGGAGGGTTCTTTTCTTTCTCGTGTTTCGTTCTGTCGATTCTGCGGTTCTTGGGAGTAGCAATGAGGCGGCATGGGTGGCAGCTCCCGTACCACCCTCTCCAGGTTCATCCCGGCTGAAATTTTGCGCCTTTGCGTGGTTTCTTTTGTCGCCCGTGATTACTGAAGATTCGATGCCTCTCGCGCGCATCGCAGGTGGTGGCCGTGTCCGTGTTCTTGGCGCTGGCGTTCGCGTTCTACGTGTTCTTCGCTCCCTTCGTTGGGAGGAAGGTGTTCCAGTACGTGGTCATGGGGCTCTACACTCCGCTGGTGAGACTTGAGCTCCTGCTTGCTCCTTCGATGCCATGCTGAGTTGAGTGAGCGACTGAGCGCCTTGTGTTTTGCTTGTCTGGGACCTTTTGGATCCCCATCTAGCTGCTGCGTGATGGGCCCATCAGTGGTTGCTGAGCTAGGGAAGTGTGGCCTGATAATCATGAAATGTGTTGCTTGGCAGTCTCGCGTCTGTTTGGTAGGATTTCTGTACGTTTTGTTTGCTTGTATACGGGTGGTACATCTTAAATCGTTTGGCTGACCTGGGCAATTCTTGTTGTGCCATCATGTGGCGTGCCTAACCCTGGAAGCAATGTCTGGTTCGTTCAGTTCAACAGCTTTGCTTCAGCGTCCATGGTTGGTGGAATTCTGGCTTGTGTCACAAGGATAAGGACAACAGTGCATGCTTATATGTTGTTTATCTTTACACCATTGGGGAAATGTAGTTTCAGAACAAGTGGGAGCTACATGTTCGTCAGGCTCTGCGTGCCTCTTCATTGCTGTCCACTTTAGCACTACTGTCTTTGGGTTGTATGCCAGAACACGTGTTCGGTTGGATTTTGTAGCTCCGTTTGCTGGATTGACATGTCATAAGTAGTAGTTATTATACTAACATCGTCAGTAACCTTCTGATACCATGTCATTACTCTGGGTGCTGCCTTGTTGTGATGATGCCAATTACTGAAAGAATGTTCCGTGAAATGGGCCGTATCAGCCGTGCAAATTACTGTCCTGGATTATTCTTTGCTTCACGGTTGTCATGAAACGTAACTTGTTTTGAAGCTTTCTTTGATTTTTTAAATGTTGCGCTTATGCTGTAAGCCTGTAACACTATAATGAGTAGGCAATGCTGTGAAATGGTGCCTGTTGTTCTTCTGACAGACATGTAGTGGCATGCTCATCACTGCTTCTGACAGACCATGTATAGTTACTGTTGGCTTGGAATTATGTTTTGCCTTCATGTGTGTGAATTCTTGAACCACAAATATGGAAAAACATGAAAATTTGCAGAAATAATGGTTTCAAACTTTTTGGATAAAATGTTATGTGCTCTAAAATGCCACATTCTGGTTTGCAAAACTGAAAAAAAAAATGTTCAACATGGCATACTTAATGTCATCATGAAGCTAATGTTTCGGGCAAACTCTATTCCAAGTTCATGATTGCACCTTTTTATCTCTCCCTAAGAATGAAAGCCTATCATAAGGAAATTTATCATGACCAAATGGTGATCTGATCATTTCAGGTTTTATGTGTCTTCTTTCTATACATCTGGTGTGCTGCAGCAAACCCAGCAGATCCAGGGGTCTTCAAATCAAAGAAGTATCTGAGCTTGTACGGAAGCGGAAAACACAGGCATCTGAAGGAATCCAGAAAGGGTTCTTCAGATGCTCAGTTACAACTAGAGGGAACTGGAGAAAAGCAAGAGCATGAGGTCGCAGCATCTAGCGAGAAGTCAATGACTCAACACAAGGACAAGAATTCATCTTGCTTGAGTTCAACCTTCTCTGCATTTCTCCTTCTATTCTACCCTCTCTCTTTTGTTTTCTCCTGCTGCCAATCACATGAATGGTCCTCTGAGCAGCAAGCCAGTGAGGAAGGGATGTTTTTCTGCAGCCTATGTGAAGTTCAGGTATGTTTCTTGTAGTTATTGCATTGAGGTATGTTTTTCTGCACACAATTAATAGTCCACTGTTTCTTTGTAGGTGTTGAAGTATAGTAAGCATTGCAGAGTTTGTGACAAATGTGTTGATGGTTTTGATCATCACTGCAGGGTAACATACTCAGCAATAGTCTTATTTCCATCAGTGTGCACATAATAACTCCCTTGTTTTCCTCAATCTCAACAGTGGCTCAACAATTGTATTGGAAGAAGAAACTATAGGAGGTTTTTTATTCTAATGTCAACTGCCCTTATCTTGGTAAGGTTACGCTCTCCTAGTCCTATCCATCTCTGATAGATTGTACTGATAAAGATGCTACAAAATACTTCTACCATTGTGTCATTATGTAGAGCATGTTCCCAATATCAGCTAGATTCTAGAATCAGTCATTTATACGCATCGGTCACCATTATTGTGGGGATCATTTTATTCCTGGTCCTTTTCATCCTAGTTGACCATTGACAGGTCTGCATGGTTTGTGCAATTTGGGCCAGCTTATCCTACAATCAGCAATTGGAGTATTGGTGCTAGTGCTATGCTTTGTTGAGCGAAAGGAATTCTCTATGCAAATTGTTTCAAAGCTTGGAAGCAGCTTCTCTGTAGTGCCTTTTGTTATTGTGGTGGTATGTACTGTCATCCTACTTCTTTCATATCTACTGAATGGTTCAAAGATTATTGAATTGGTCAGCTCTTTTCACCAATCTTTATCGAGATGCTCAAAGCGTTGACACTTGTTGACACAGGCATCATGTACCATCCTAGCCATGGTCGCTTCACTGCCTATTGCCCAACTTCTTTTTTTCCACATTCTTCTGATCAAGAAGGCAAGTTCTGATACATTTCCCTTTTGTCCGATTCTATTGCTTACTGACTCTTGTAAGAAAAAGGTCCATGCCTATGAACTCAAATTATTCTAGCTTCTACCAATAATATCCTTGTGATTCATATGGGCCTACATAGTTTTGTTAAGTTTCAATAATATATTACTATGGAAGGATTAGAAGCTGTTGGTCAAAGTTATGCACTTATGCCTTATTGGCGATCAGCTTGTATTAAAATTCCTAGCCCACCTTAAATTTTTTCTTTTGGATAATGCAAACTTGGGTCCTATGCAATGTGAATACTGAATACTGAGATCATTACGTATTGAACCAAATATTGATATCACTAGCAGGATTAGTATCAACATGGAGCTTTTTGTAGTACCACTTTGAAACTTTTGTTTTTTGAAAATAGTGATTAAAGCAATAAGCTGTTCCCACTGAGTACGCATTACATGCAGATACCATGAATAGTTTTGAGTGTGATATCATAGCCTTTTGTGGTTATGTGAAACTGAAACATCATGATGACAACATTTATGCAGGGAATCAGTACCTATGACTACATCATTGCCCTGAGAGAGCAAGAACAAGATGATTTGAGTGGGCAGCAGAGTCCACAGATGTCTCGTGTAAGCTCATACACTGGACTCAGCAGTACTAGTTCCTTTGGTCCACTTCGCCGTGGTTCATGGTGCACTCCGCCAAGGCTTTTTCTTGAGGATCAGGTGTGAACCTTACATCCTTAGACTTCATCAATTATTAAACAGATAATGTAACTCCCAGGCTGAATCTATACCTATATCTATATGGCACGTGTAGGTGTAGTATAGCAGGTGAATGGAAGTTAAGTTGGCCACTTTTCTTTCTAACTGATAGCTAACAATTAATGTATTGCACATCTAAATGATAGCAATTGCACATGTAGGCCTCATCATGAGCTGTGCGTATGATTAAATAAAAAAGAAATGTGTGCCCATTTCCCATTTCACATCTGCCCATTAACTCACTACTGACATGAAGTTACTGAACCTCCTTCTAGTTTGATGTTATTCCATCGGAGGCTGCTGCTTCGCATAATTCTTCTATGAAGAGAAAAGAAGATGAGGGAAAGAGGAAGAAGGGCTCAGGGGCTGTGAAAATAAGCCCATGGGCATTAGCTCGTCTTAATGCTGAAGAAGTTTCGAGGGTTGCTGCAGAGGCACGGAAGAAGTCCAAAGTTTTAGTACCAATCAGAAAAGATGACTATTCACGAGGCCACGAAACAGATAGTAGCTACGGAGGCATGAGCAGTGGTAGGATTGATCTAGGCCTCGATAGCAAGAGGAGAACAAACAGAAGAGGAAGACAGCCCAGTGATCTCTCTCTCAAACCTGTTGCAAAGATATCTACAGATGCTATTGATTCTACCAGCAGCGACATGGCCCCTGAAGCAATGTCCAATTTAGCACCATTGCAACTTGAGGCACGGAGCGCCTTCCATCCCAGTAGGGCTGCATCCTCTGTGAATGTTGGTGGGTCATCTCCAGATAGCAGCTTGGATTCGCCTGACCTGCATCTGTACCGAGTCTCAGCTGTCTCCTCGTCTGGAGCAGAAGACTTGCAGCTGACAGCTCTCACTGCTCCAGGAAGCACTCCACAGCAAGGGATTCAACTATCGAGATCGACCAGCGATGGGTATGAAGCATCAGGGGGTGAAGACAGTGACCGCATTCCGTCACGGATAGTGCACCGCTCGTCGAACTGGGCAAGTATCATCCTCAATTCTGACCAGAGTGCGTCCTCATCTGGCATTCTTGTGCCAAAGAACAGATTGTCCTGACTTCAGATGAATGGAGATTGTAAATGATCAGCCAAGAACCGGAGATTCCAGTATCTGACCTTTGTTGTCAATGTCAAATCTTGTCTCAGGGATGGTTGGATACTGCGCAAATCATTAATTTTTTGTTAGTGTCTGAATCGCTAGGTAGGCAGTGTCTGAATTTCTTCCGTGGGGGTTCAGATGCTTGTAATTTTGCTGTCAGACGACAATGAACTGATTTGTTTAGAGGTTGGTACCTGTGATCAAATGACTGATTGGTTGGTGATTATTCTTGAGGTTGACCTGTCGGCTCCGACCATGTGCTGTGATGAAAACAATGGCATGTATATGCTGCAATAGGCAATGGGCATTCAGAAAGTAAATTGTCTGACTATAAATATCGGCCTGTGCAAATCCTGTCATCTGGAACACACTGTTAATTGTATCTAATGGCCGTACTAGGTATACTTTTATTAAGCCATACCTACACAACCAAAGCCTTGTTTAGACTGCAAAATTTTTCAACTCTAGCTACTGTAGCACTTTCGTTTGTATTTGGTAATTATTGTCCAATCGTAGACTAACTAGGTTTAAAAGATTCGTCTCGTGATTTACTACTAAACTGTGCAATTAGTTATTTTTTGTACCTTAATACTTTATGCATGCGTTCAAAAATTGATATGATGGAGAGAGAGTAAAAAAACTTGAATTTGGGAGCAATCTAAACAAGGTCCAAGTCAAACATTGAATCCGAGAATAAATTACATCGACATCACGTGATAAAGGTCAGTCACTTGTGTTTTGGTTTTGGTGCCAAACATGTCGCATAAAACCTGCAGGAGTAACACTTTTATCAGTTTGACGATCGGTTAGATTCGCTGCCCAATAGAAAGAAACCGGAAATACCATGAACACTATTTATACGACATTTTTTGGCCTGAGTTATTTTGAGATAGAACGAACGATGTTACTTTTTTATTTTCTTAACTTGCTCCTGACGACTTGTTTTTTAAAGAGTGGAAGCGTTTGCTATATTAAATTCAACCAAATTGAAGCAAAATGTCAGGGGTTATCATGTCAAAAAAATAGGTGTCAGGCGTTAATGTCGGCGGCACGCACCAACTGACGGTGAGGGACACAAACTGAACAGTCAATTGTCTGAACACTTGACAGTAAAATAAGCGAATTGTTCATTGAACATTACATAGGTTCGATCTTGGGCATAAGGCACAGCCAATAATCAATGGAAGTCAATGGACTGTTGATCTGAGGAAGAGAAAATAATTCATCTGTGTATAAAATGCATGGATTATCAGCACAAGTTCTGTGCCGACAAAGCATAATGCTCAAGGATAATAAAGAAATAAAAAAGATGCTTCAGATGCAAAATTCTAAGCTTCAGAGTTGATGTGTCTTCAGCAGCACAAATTACACAGAAAGAATACTCTCAACAAGGTTGCTTAGCTCCAAGATGACTTGTGGATGCTAATTGCTAAAGACAATCAGCACCTTCTGCAAAGACAAGAATACACCACACAGATTTGTCGGTTGTAAGAACTTTTTTCAGATAGTAGGAAGACAGATCATCAGAAATCTGAAAAATCTTGGGCAATCAGACTTCAGCAAAAAACAGAATACAGGTAAATAAGCATAAACTCAAAATGACGACAGCGTTTTGCCAACAAACATCATCCACAGCACAAACATAAAGTCACTGACGACGCACATTTAGCTTGAGTGATACTTCAAGAATCAAGATTCGTATTTCCCTAGTAACAAATGTTTCATCCAGTATAATCAGAATGCTGTGAGGAACAAAATTCCACAACAATTAAATAGATATGCTAGTTACATCATTTTGAAAGAATGCTACACATATCACCAGCTCTTGAATCGCTGCCAAAACTCAGATCTGATCGAGAACACACCACATGACAGATCTCCATCTAGCCTTCCCATCCAAATCCGCTATAACTAAGCATGGATATACCAAATGGCTGCAAAAATGTTCCTTTCAACACCAACTTCAGCTAATCAACCCAAGCATACACATAAGCCATGGCGCTGTAACCACCCATACCACTGGCCAATCTGTGCGGCTCTTGGCAAATGCCCATCTCACTTATTTTCCTGTGATGCTATGAACAGATACAAGAAATAAACCAATCTTCTTCATCACCTAATTGCATCTAAATTGCCAGCTCTCATCATCTCAAGCTCCTCAACCGAGCCACTCTCCTCGTCCAAGAAGTCCAAGTTTGATGACCGGCAAGTGAAGTAGAACACCGCACTCATCATTGAATCAATCAGCATCACGAACGAGTACATGAGGACCAACAATGGCCCCTCCCAGAGCCGCGACGAGCCGTCCCCATAGCTCAGCGTCTTCACCCTGTGCTCAAACAGCCCTTCCACGAAAGCTAGGCCAATGGTGGATCCAAGGAAGATGAGCAGCCCGACGTGGGTCTGCCCCCGCATCAGTTGCACCGACCGGCGCAGCGCATTGACCCCAGCCACTTCCTCGAGAACGGCGATGACGCCGCCGAGGTTGCAGATGATGATGGTGTGCGCGTACACCACGGAGTAGGCGAGAACAGTGAAGAGGCCGGCGCAGACGACAATGTCGGGCGGGTAGAGCATGGCCCTGAGCGTGGAGCAGGCGGTGACGAGGAGGGCGAGGAAGGCGACGAGGCCGGCGGCGACGGCGGCGCACCCGAGCGCGTACGTGGCGGCGAGGCGCGGCCACGCGCGGCGCGCGAGGAGGGTGATGTCACCGGCCGCGAGGGGCTTCCCGGCGTACACGGCCGCGACGGTGTACGCCACGGCGGCGCGTGCTGCGAGGAGGAGCGTGAGGAGCGCCGGTAACGAGACGACGGCGGAGACGAGCGTGGCGGCGAGGTGGTGCGCCAGCTGCCTGACGAAATGCGTGAGCGGGAGCCCCGACGTGGCGGCGGCGACAAGGAGCCTCCGCGCGAGCGGCACCACGAGGGTCCCATCCAGCGCGGCCGCGGACAGGAGGAGGCACCCGGACGCCGGGCAGAGCAGCAGGAAGAGGATGGACGTGAACGCGTGCGGGTCTCCGCGCAGCACGCGCACCGTCTCCCGCAGGATCTCCATCGCGTTCATCGGCGGCAGACGCACCCCGCCTCCGGCGCCCCGCGTCGGCGCCATTCCTCCCGGGTCCTTCCCCGCCGCCTCTTCTGTGCTCTCCTTTAGATTCGCTGCCACTTGACCCCGCCGCCGACTCGCCGGTCAGATCCGGGACGATATCCCGTCGGCACAACGCGCGCGCCCAATGCGGTGTTTTGCGACGGGAATTAGGGCCCAGCAGGTGGGATCTTGGGGGATGATAACGGCGTGCGAGGAGGTGGAGAAGTTTCCTTGGAGCAGAGATCGAGGGGGGCTTTTGGGAAGGTAGGTTGACACTTGAGACACCGACAGTTCACTGGGGAGGATGACAGGTGGGTCCATGGAGGGTTGGCCGTTTGCTTCCGTGGGAGAGTCCCGGGAAACGAAGTACAGTGAAGCTTCCGCGCACGGATTCCAGTGGGTTTATCTTTGTCAACGGTGGTAGTACTACAAACGATGAGTGTGAAGAATCCTGATTAAATTTTCTACGTCCAATTTGTTTGACGAAAAGAGTCTGGGTTAGGAGATTAGTCTGTGTACCATTCATTCGTTTGACAAATCTAATCATCGGCGTTACGATCTGTTTCACACACGTGGATTTCGCATTGAACATGTCATTCCAAAGAGCCTACAAACCACAGTAGTATATAAGATTTTTTTTTTTTGGTAAATTCATTTCATGTCCGTGGAAGTTTTCCTTTTCCGAGTGTATCTCAAGTTTTGGTGTACACTTCATTTTATTGACAAATCAGGATTACGCTTGAGATAGACTGGGATGGCACTACAAACTGTATGCAATCTGGGAGTTCTTAGTTTAACATAGAGGTGATGACTCATTTCGTCTTAAAAAAAAGGGGTGACGAGTCATTTTCAGACGCCATTTGGGAAAAAAAAACAAAGGGAAATAATCAATTATACGTGAAATGAAATACAGTACATTTCCCTCAACGATTGCATGCAGTTGCAACCGCAGGGAGATATAACAAGCCAAACAGCCCTAAAAAAACTTGAACTGACTCGGCGCTACTAGCCTGATTGCTTAGTAAGCAAATGAAGGCATCAGGACAAAAGGAAAATGACAATTGAAGCAACGAAGCAAAAATATCCTTCGTTCTTCAGTGTGCCCATCATTAGCGAAGGCACCCAAATGGAAACGCCAGCGGAGCCGGCTTCATGACGAAGCAAAGCCTATGCTTTAGGGCTTGTAAAATGAAATGGACCTCCAAAGATACTAATTTCCCCTGCTCAAGTCTAAATACACTCATTGCCATGGCATGCACAACATTTTAAAACTCACCTACGATGCTTTCCTTGCTCTTGCCTCTTTGCTACACTCTTTAAAGGCATACCAGGAGTCTAGGAAACCCGACTATCCAACTGGAGTATGTGCTTGAAAATCATAAATCACGTGCAAACGAAGAAAATCATAAATTCATACTTCATTCGAGGCCCAAAACATGAAAGAGATGAATTATGATAAGCTACATGGAAATGCGCTTGAAAGAACATACAGCCATCAGATCAATCTGTAAAAGCTCCAGAATACAATACTACAAGGTACTGCGTCAGTATGACGGGGAAATTCCCATCGCATATCTATGAAAAATTCAAACCGATCCAGCAGAATTATCTAATACAAGTAACCAAAAGGAAACAAAACAAAAGGAGAGAAAGGGGCAAACATAAGTACCTATGTTGCTAACATTCTGCGTAACAACATTATTTATATGTTGTCAAGCTAACCTATTCAAGAATACAGCACCGTTTCAGAGGACATGTTGCCTATACGTATCGCTTGGGAGTCTTGACGATTTTGGTAGCTCCATCAGTGGCTCGATTAACCATCCAGGTGCTTGGCCTATCTGCCTCTTCATGCTCTCAATCGACGAAACACAGACGGCTAATAATCCGGGATGGATACAAAAGTGTACCCTTTTGCTCCTCTCCATGAATAGTAAGCAACTCGAGTCTCATAATATCCTGTAAAACAGATTTACAGCCACACTGAAGTCACATAGTTGACAGAAAAAATCAATCTTAAATGTCCACTATCTACTGATCACAAACTAACCAATTTTACTGATCTGTACAACACATTGCTAGAAGACATATAACTACAATACTTAACCACCAGGAACAAAGATACATTCAGATTCTTCCAGAAATGCATGTCTGCATCATTCGTGCCAAAAAAAGAAGGCACAATCTGGAAAGAAAATACAGAAGGATAAAGTGGTTTGTGGTAACATACCAGGAAGGAAAGCAAGCACACCCAGGAATAAGAGACCGTATGCCTGAGAACCATCACCCTCCATGTGATTTGTGAATATGAAATATGACAGGGAGAGGAGTAAAATTCCTATAAGGAGGAGAAAAAGTGCTAGGGCAATTGACTTCCATGGAATTCTCATGTGCGATTTTGGTGTGTAGGTGAATCGTAGGTCATCATCAGCTTCTTCACTAGCATGGTCTCCGTCTATAGCCTCCATAGGAAGATGTGAATACTGAATATTGCGTCTTGTTGCCATTATAGGATCTGCAACAAAATGTATTAAAAAAAACTAAAATAGCGCAAAAATATATAAGGTCACGCAGTGGAGCAAATGTAATAGAGCTAGAAACTGAGTCGAAGTCCCCTATCTGTGGAAACAACATCACAACCTTAAAGATATCCCAAAAATTATGGACATACGAACTGAGAACAGAGTTAAACTTGGATCTATCAGTGATATCTAGTTAGTCAGATTACATATGCTCATTCCAAATGAAGGGTTCAACAATTTTTAAGAATGAATAGAAAGCATTTCATACATTAGCAAGTCAAGTAAATTCCTTTAAATACGAGAACAACACAGGGAACTCTAGCTGGTTGAATGAAAATAAAGGAGAACTGAACATAAGCTCAAACACAAAACTATATGAATATAGACAGCGATAGTGTCACATGGCATCAGTTCTCTACTACTTCCAGTGCTAGAGGTACAGCATGGCAGGAGCCAATGCATGTATGAAAAATAAATCATATGAATGTTGACACCATTACAGGACTTCAATAGGACATGTATTCTAAGCAAGTATCTCTAGCTTAACACTATCAATTAGTACTTGTCTATATTCATGGGATCCAGTTATGCGAATTCGAATTTGTTTGCTGTTGTTGCCACTGCAATACAGAATAGAAAGAGTAAATTAGATGCGCTTCCTGCTTGCATTCTCACATACTCGTGATTACTAAGCACGTCCACAACTAAGCCCTAAGGAAAAGCGAAAGTATCATAATCGTAAGGAGCTTATCCCCCACTCTACTTGCAGGTGCGAATGTGCGTTGCAGTTACATCGGCTATGCGTGGAACAAACTGGCGAATAGCTGGATAAGAGAAGGGCATTCCAGCAATGAGTTAATCGGCCGGGAAAGGTTAACAACCAATGCAGAATAAGCGAGGCGCGTCAGTGCACTAATTGGACGCGGATCAGACGATCCGTCGAACACCATGCGTGCGGGTGCGGAGGGGAGAGATAGGAGAGTGCCTGACCAGGAGCACGTCTGGCGGGGAGTTGGCGAGGAGCCGAGGAGGCGGGTCGGCACCGGTGCTGGACGCCGCGTGGGAGGATGGCGGAGGCCGTCAGCGGCGCCGGGCCGGCAACCGTGCAACGCAGATCGAGGCGAAGCAGCGGGACCGCGGGAATTGTTCGCGCACGAATCGCGCAGTATGGTCTATGGTGCGAGTACGTTATCTCGACACGAATACATGGACATGGATGGATGAATTTTCTACTTTTTTAATTTTCTCTGTAACTAGGTAGCGTGCCCGTGTGTTGCTACGGGATAGCTAACATTTTGTACTTAAAACACACGGATCGCACGATAAGATAACAATACTGTAAAAATTAAATAACAACGTTAAAGTGACATTTAATCAAAAAAACAAAGTGTGTGAAATTAACACAAGTCATGGAGAGCGCCGCGTCGCAGGCTCACAAACTTTACTTTATAGATCTTTTTCGTGATGCGGCTAAGATAATATTTTATATTAACAGGAAAAAAAACTCCGATATTCATTTCTTTCGCGCACCAATAAATCCATAAATAAGTTCCGCCACATCTCTGTACCATCCTGTATACATGTTCAAGTATATATGTAAATATTAGTGCCTGTCACATGGGTAATACTGCACTATCTTATCTTGTTTGCAGGTGTTAGTCTACCGTGCATGAAAACAATTATTTTTCAGTATAGAAATCAATAAGGGGTTGTTTGGATCCTTTTATTTAGAGGAATTGAAATCTATTTAATAAATTAGGCTATTTGGCTTGGACTTTGACGTTCCACCATTTTCCAAAGTTCACATATAAGCCTATCTCAAATTCATATGGTGAAAATGAAAATTGATTTTATAAATCATCGTTACATTTTTATTTTACAACTTAGAGCATCCACGATATATAGACCCAATGTATTCAGGAAGTGCTTTGACTTTTGAAAAAAAAGTGGTGGCCTAGGCACATGTGGCGGTTTGCATATATTTCCTGGCTCTCAAATGCAATATGAAAAGGAGAGGCATGGAGTTGGATACTTGTTGTTGCATATGTAACAGATCAGATGAGGATGGAGCTTATTTATTTTTCTAGTGCAACAGATCAGATCAGGATTTAACTAAGCGTTTTGTCGGACGTGAAACAGTGTGTGGAGCTCATACTGACGCTGCCAAGTGAGAAGCAGTGTTTGATAGTTATGTTGCTGAATAACTGGTGGTAGGAGAGAAACCGTGTGAGGGAGGGAGATAGCAGAAAGAGCCATCAGGAATTGGCATGGCTCAGTGGCGGATCTAGAAATTCATAGAAGAAGGGGCTTAACTCATCTTCAACCTCTATAGCCTCTCCTCCATCTCTTTCATGCCTATAAAAATTAGGAGGGGCTCCGTTGTCGCGGCAGCGGTAGGGGGGGCTTGAGCCTCGCCCGCCCCACCGCTGGATCCGCCCCTGGCATGGCTCATTTGGCAGCTTTGCAGCTCATGCATACCTTAAACTTATAGGGAACAAAATTAAGGGAAATACTCTCTGTACTGTATATATCTATACTCTGAAAAAATTTATAGGGAACAAAATTAATCAAATGAGCCATGCATGATAATTGAATCATGCAAGATAACTCACTGAAAATAGCTAATCGATAATTAATATGAGAATTATTAAACCGAGAGCTAACTGAGAAGTACTAAACCGGGAGACTATTCTAGTTTCATAAACATCCTCAGAAAATTGGCAACAAATAACATGATGTTTGTTAGATTGTCCCCATAAAAAACAAAACACTGAACCCAGTTATGGCAATGCAAATATATGAAAGAAAAATACATATCATATTTCAGAAGCTCCAGAGAAGCTCTTATAGAGAAGCTTCAGGTAGTATATGTTAGAATCGTAGTTTTAAATAGCGGGCTATACTAAATAGCAGCATCTTTTTTCAGAGGCTATACAGCTATAGCGGCTATGCCAGATAGCAGTTTATAAGAAAGTCATAAAAAATATGAGTAATTGATTTATAAAAACATGGCAATCATGAAATTTGATGAACACAGATATCTTTTCAAGGTTCTAAGGATGCAGAAAACAAAACTTGATATGATATTAGAGCAAGATTCATGAAACTCAAATGTTCAATTTTACTAAATACCAACTTTAAAACAAAATATAAGTAGGTAATAATTAGATTGTCACTATTATACCCGAAATTGAAATAGCGGCGCTATTTTAAAGCTACAGCTAAGCAATTTAGCGACGCTATAGCGCAATATAGCGGTCGTAGTTGACATAGCGGCAAAAGTGATAATAGCTTAGCGTTGTCTCTCTTCAGTAGCTATAGCGTCGCTATTTAAAACTATGGTTAGAATCAATATTAAAATTAAAACTCTAGTATGATCATCTGCTAGTGAAGTACGTAGCAACTATATAGAAGCGATAATGGTCCTATTGAATCACATACGTTGTCGAGGCCGCCGGTGAAGAGGGCGAAGGCGAAGTCAGAGCGCTGGTTGATGAGCTGCAACCGGACACTGCCCTTGCCCCAGGAGATGTAGTTTGCCGAGTAGTTGGGGTATTGATACTGCACGAACGGCACCCATGCAGCAACACATGATGTTTCAGTGAAAGAAAAATACAGATTAGGCTCCGTGGTTCCACGCATATACTGTACTTTTGCAAATTAGCTAGTGACCTTGATGGGTGCTGTGTAGAGATACGGCGGTTCTGCTGGCCAGGGGTTAGGACACGTAGCTGACGAGCTGCATATATACCACCACATATATAATAGCAATTTTCATGTGTTACAATCTAGTACGAGTATATTAATGAACTTGTATACGTCTAAACTTACTTGAAATCAGCTGGAGATAAGACGGCGATCTAGTCATCGACGGAGGGGTTTCTCCGGCCGAACTTCACCGTCACCCATTCAGTGTCTTCTCCCTGTCATGCCTGATGCTCAAATACTTTCCCAGAACAAACGAAGGATGAACACGGTGTGCATGCATGCCGCAGGCGATTCAAAAAGTTTGAGAACACACGGAAAAGCATGTGCAGTGTGTGGCCAATGCCAACGCTAATCTGAGCGCCGCCGCCTGCCGGTGTCGGCGTGGTGTACATAGGGGGTACGGGTATGCACCTGGTCGTCGAGCAGTGACGGGTTCTGGGATCAGATCGACGCCGTCGCCGTATACGACGGCCAATGTCAAGGAGTGGCGAGCTGCAGGTGAGAGCGGCGCGCAAGGACCGGGGCAAGTGGCTAGGGTTGCTCACGAGGGTGACGTGCGGAGGCGGCGGAGGCGCAGGTCACGGCGCCATACTTTTTCGCGGACGGCGGCGAGGTCTCACGGACGGCGGCGGGTTCTCATGGACGGCGTAGTCTCATGGCCATTGTGTGCTGGAAAGTTGTTTTTGGTCGCGGAGGCCGATCGCTCGATGGTGATGGTGCGTGATTGCCTAGCCGGTGATTGTGATCCCACCTTCCTTATCTTCACACGAAACCACGGGAGCAAGGAAGGGAACAACGACCCGCGATCCCACCTTCCTATCGCAGCGTAAGACGCCTTCCTATCGCAGCGTACGGTGCCTTCCTATCGGAGCAGCGGTATCGCAAGGAAGGGAAGGGTGACCCCAAGAAAAAGTCGCACCAAAAAATAGTCTTACTTTTGTTCTTTTTAGTTTTATTTTATTAGGAGATTCAAGTAATATACTACTACCATCTTATAAACACGAGAACGGAAGTGCTAGACGGACGCCGTTTTCCGCATGCCAGCATGCCCCTGCCCGCGTTGGCGTTTCACTCGCGCCACGCGGGGCCCACACCGCCCAGATGTCGTCTGCGCCGTTGGACCGCGTGTGAGGACTGCTCACGCCCCCTTCGCTTCTGACGCGTATTGTAACATGTGCAACAACTGATCTACTTCTGAAACATTCAGATGCAACGGTTGCAACATACGTCTAAAGACAGATGAAATACTTGAAACATGCATTTGAAGCATTTGCAAAAACATTTGAAAGTATTGCAAACATACGGAACATCCTATATATGAAACATATGCAACATCCAGATAAACGCACTTGCAACATATGTCTGAAAAAATAGATGAAACATTAGGAACAGAAGCTTGCAACATCCATGTACAACCATTGCAACATGTGCAATATCCCAATCTACTTTTGCAACATTCACATGAAACACTTACAACATATCTATAAAACATCTGAAACACTTTAAACATACTTCTGCAACATGCGTTTTTCACCCGTTCTTCCGGACGACACAGAGTAGAGCGAGGAACGGCCGGTTCCAGCCAACCGACGACTAAGGATGGTGGCACGGCTTGGCTACGGCTAGCTGCGCCTGCGCCTAGCTTGGGCCCGGCCAACGACGACCCTCTCTCTTGGTCGCCTGGCCACACACGGCAACCGGTGGCTTGCAAGTGGAGATGGAGGATGTGGTGGAGATGGAGTATGGAGGATGGTGGATGGAGATGGAGATGGAGAGGATGGGCATAGTTGTGGTGGAGAGGAAGGCGGGCGGGAGGCGCGATGGAGAGAAAGGCGTGCGGGTGGCGTGGCAGAGCGTAGTCAAGGCGATGCATGATTTTTTTAATAAACCGCGGTGACCGAAGCCTGGATGGGAGCGGATAGGAAGGGATATGATAGCCTTGTGGACGTCAGGGGTCCACCAACAGGGCGTTGTAACACCCTTGGTGTTATAGTAACTAAAAACCTGCTATGTCATCATTTGCAACGCAAATCATCCATGATTAGGTTAACTATGTTATGCATCAACTAAAATGAGTTTAACTTCTTAGGTTGGATGTGTTTCTCGTTGTGTGACTCGAATCCGAAAACCCTAATTTCGAATGTCACCGCAAATACTTAGTTTATGCCCTGCGTAATTTGAGGTGTATGACTGTGTTATACACTAGTGTCAAGTATAGGGTATGAGCTCAAGTCCAACTTATAAAATAAAGCTTCAAGTTTGAGTTAGAATTTGGAATCCCAAAACTTGTTGCAAGTTTTTCGATTCGAATTCGAATTCAAATTTGAGGAATTATTAAAAGAATTTCCAAAGTCAAACTGGTCAACCTAGAGTGACATTTGGTCAAACATGTGATTCTTGACTCAATGATGCCCTAGGGTGTTGGTGTGATCACTAAATAATCACCAATTAATAGAGTATCAAGTTTCAATTTGAAATCTTTCCGAAAACCCTAAAAAGCAAAACCCTAGTTTTACCCCTTTTTGAATAAATCAAAATCTAAGCAAAATTTGGGAAAAAGTGTAAAACCAAGTCTGTAGATCTTTTCAAGGGCTACAAGTTTGTTGTTTTGAGTTTTCAAAGTTTCAGTGTAAAATTTGGAGTAATTTTGAAAAGATTCAAATCTCAAATTTAACCCCTTTTCATCTCCCCTATCTAATTTCAAAATAGAAGCAGAATTTGAAAATATTTTGAATAGAAAAGTTGTAGGTCTCACCTAGATGTACAACTTTGGTATTTTAAGTTTTTGAAGTGTCAATATAAAATTCAAAGTAATTTTGAATATATAGAATTCCAGAAAATGTTCCCTTTTAAATTCAAATTCAAATTTCAAAATCTAGGCCGAATTGGAAAATGTTTATATTAAGAAAGTTGTAGAACTTTGAAAATTGAACAACTTTTGTATTTACATATTTTCAACTTCTATAGAAAATTTGAGAGTAATTTGAAAAATTTCACCAGTGGCATTTCGGTAATTATTTTGAAATCGCCGCTAACCGCAGGGCGTCACCTCCCGCCGATGCCGACGAGCTTCGAACGTCTTTCAAGCGCGCCTTCGATCGCCAGCTCGGGCTTCAGCGTGTTCGTGACTTGCCACACGTCGTTTTGAGGCCGTTTTCATCGCCCTTTATATACCGAACACCATCGTCGTCGTGTTCTTCTTTTCCTCGGTTTCCGCCGCCACCATAGCTCCGCCGCTCGCCGTTGCCTCCGTCGAGCCACCTCTGGCCACGCAAACTGCTTCACCGCAACCGCCTCGCTCCCGCGCACCTCCTCGGCCCCTAGCACCCACCTCTACTGCCCGAAGCGCCCGGGTAGCCACCGTCTTCCCCGCGCCCGGTCGGAGCACCGCCACCACCGCCCTCACGTGGCCAGACCAGTCCGGTTCGTCTCTGTCATCACCGAGAGCACCAATGTGATCGCTGTGAGCCCCTAAACATTTTTCTCGCTTTAATTTAGTCGCTACGTCACTGGTGGCGTGTTTTCGTGGCTCACCGTCGACTGTGGTCCGCCATCGTCGTCGGTGAGGGGTCGCCGGAGCTCGAGCTTCGTTGTTGAATGGTGTAGTAGGTTCGCGGGGTGGAGTAGGCCATGTTGGTCAGGTTGAATTGGGTCCCCGAGGTCGTGGTCGCTGGCTAGCCACCGTGCCGCCGTGACGGGAGAGAAGAGTGGGAGGAAGGGGATGACACGCGGGGCTAGCGTGTCAGTGACAGGGAGAGAGCGGGAGGGCGCGAGCAGGCTGACTTGGCTTGCTGGGCCGGACGGAGGGGAGCGGGCCGCGCGCGCGTGGCTGGGCCGAGCGAGAGAGGGAGAAGGGAAGCAGCCCGCGTGGAAATTTTGTTTTTCTTTTTAAAAAATGTGAAATAGTATTCAATTTTAATTATTTTGTTGTAAATTATTTAGGGTTCCAAAATTAATGAAAATTTTTGAGTAACCTCTATGTATTGTGTACTATTTAGGAAAAATATTAAATGCCAATTTTGATTACTTTTTGTAAGTTAATTAATTGGCTCATTTAATTATTAAAGGGATTTTACATAATTTTCCTAGGCTTAATTAATTGTCCAAAAATCATGAAAATTGTTTTACCACTTAATTATGATATAAGCTTCCTAAAATAAAAATTTTAGCTTAATTAGACTAAGTTGATTTTATTCTTAATTTATGTTTTATTAATTAATTAGTTAATCAATTAATTAGGTCTTAATAATTAGGTTTGTTTGACTTTATGATTGAGTGTTGACTTTAGGTCATTAACCCTTAATGACCTTTAGCATTCTTAATTGATTGTTTAAGCTCTCCTAATTATGTTGTTAAGGCTTAAATAATGTTATTTCATGTGCTTAACGAAGTTCTTTATTAAAGTAATTAGCGTAATCAAACCCTAGGTTAGGGTTAGGATAGAAGCTTTTGTTGTTCAACTGTACCGCAAAGGAAAGTTGTACTCAAGTTGTTAACTTTGTTATGCATCCATCGAGCATCATATTTATTACTTCATCATCTTAAGCATACACTTTCATCATGTGTAGTCCCCGTGAACGAGGAGGTTACTGAAGTCGAATCCGTTCCCGAAGAGGAGCCGAAGTCCGCGGAAGTAGGGTTTGACATTTGCGGTACTGATCCAGAGCCTGAGTTTCCCGTCGACCAAGGCAAGCCCCGGTTACATTTAACCTTCCTTGCGTTTTGAAAAGTTTTACTTCACTTATATTACTGCTTTATTGCACTAAGTGATAGGAGTTGAGTGATAACCTAATTACTGCATTACCATCCTTGATACTTTAATATCATCCTTGATACTATTTTTATTTGAAAATGCTTAGTATGCTTAGCCATGCTTAATGAGAAAACTTTAAAAATATTAAGCAAAGTTTGAAGGGTTGTTGGACAACCGCTTGATGAATAATGATGATGATAATTTGGGACCGGTCGGTGGGTTTGCATCGGGAAAGGAGTCCCCATGCCGTGTCTCCGACTGAGTCAGTTAAGGACCGTTCGTTGTTGAACTATGTATGTTGAGACATTATAGTACTAACCACATACTCGTGTAAGCCCTAACTCAGCTATTCTAATCCGTAAATGACCAACCGCGCACTGGGAGTGGAGAGATGGCGAGAGTAGTGTGTACCCTCGTAGCCAAGGACTGGATTGGAGGTATACTGTACTCTCGAGTGGCGTTGAACCCGGTCATGTTTTGGAGGATCCGAGTACAGGTTGATATATGGGGTTTAAGTCCCGCATATATCGTGTGGTTAGGAAGCCCTAGTTGGGTAGATAAGCAATTCAGATCATCATTGCTCCTCGATTATGGAGACTTAATTTGCTGTTCAACATCGTAGTTAAGAAATGGAACTTTGGTCGGAGAATCAGAAAGATATTGAAGGAGTTATATGATCTAGATTAGGATCACTTACCTTCTGTTGATAAATAATACTGGAATAAAACCTTGATCTTAAGGATTCACTATTAGTGGCTTTTATGCAAAAGAACTTTGATTCTTGCTAGAACCTCACCTTGATTCTCCTGAGCCTGCATTCCTGAGTCATTTCAACCGGTTTCGTCGGTTAAGTCTTGTTGAGTACTTTCGTACTCAGGGTTTGTTGAACCTCTGTTGCAGGTGCGTCTCATGAGCAGGTGTGTTTTGGACCCTGTTGCATGACAATCTTTGCGGTAAGCGACGACGAGTAAGATGTTTGGCTCTTAGGCAGAGTGTCGCGTTTTGGTGTTGTAATAATGTTAATAATGCTACTCCACTACTATGGTTGTAACACTAAACTTAAGTTTCGTAAGTTTGAAATAACGGGTTTGTAAACTTATATTATGTAAGACTTCCGCTTTTATACTCTGATATAATTTATTATATAAACTGTTGTAATACTGCAATGCCTCTGAAATGTGATCCTGCTCGGAAGATCGTGGATGATTCGGGTTTCCCGAGGACATCCGACAGACTTCTTAAGTTTTGTGGTACACGTGTACAGTGGTTAGAGGTCTTTAATACAATAACAAGTACATGTGGGCCATAGTAATTAGGAGGTTGTGCCATAGGCGTCCATGCACAGATAGACGTCTGCTTCTGAGTATTACCGATATGCGAAATATAACATACTCCCTCTGACCATAAAAGCAGGGTCACTATAAAATTGGTACTGGTCAAATTTTTTATAGTTTTGACTAGATTTATAAAAACATATTAGTAGCATCTGTATCTCCCAATAAGTTTATTATAAAAATATACTTAATGGTCTATCCAATGCTACTAATGGTGTATCAAAAATATCAATATTTTTTTATATATTTGGTCAAAGTTAAAAATATGTTGTAGTCCTTATTTAGAAAATGTTACACATGTCCTTGAAAAATCCAAAATTTATATATGATGTTTTTTTATTTTAAATGGTTCTGAATAAAGTCTGAAAAATTTTATAGTAAATCACATCTATCACTAGTTATTTGTGGCAAAAGTTTCATACATAGAAGAGCTTATGTGAGAGTGCAAAAGTTTTATGTTTTTAGCTTTTTTAATACATTAAAAACAGGTAGAATTGTTAAAAATGAAAAAAAAAATATTATTTCCCTAGGTTGTATGCTTGGCACACTATTAACTAGCCAAATAGTGGAGAGCTTTTGCCCCGTATTTTTCATTTGATCCAGACTTAGACTTATAAAACATACTCATACGAGTCAGAACAACTCGTGTCTAGACTAGATGATGGATAAAAAATTTAACCCCAATATATTAGATTGCGCCCTTCGTATCTGATCCAGACTTACGACTCACACAGAACAATTCATATCTAGATATAAAGTCCAATTCCTATACACATTAGGTTCTATTGCAATGCATGTTTGCTAGTAGGAAAAATTCTTTATCCCTAGCCTAAACAGGCGGAGACATCTCGCCTTCCGTTTTACTTTTAATTTCGTCCGGCGGAACCACCATACCCTCGCCGCCGCCATGCTGATCTCCGCCACGGAGAAAGAGATGCCAGGCACTGGCGCTACAAGCGATGGTCCGGTGCGTCTCGGTCCGTGCGGTCACCGGCCAGGGCCGAATCCTGGCATCTCAAAGCACCGCTGGTCATGCGGATCTCGTCCACGGAGACAGAGATTCCCGGTCACGGGCGGTTGAAGCGATCCTCGTCGTCCAAGGATGGCAGGGCCGACGCCTCACATTGTAAAGCATCGCGGACCATGCGGATCTCATCGACGGAGATAGAGGTTTCCGGCCAGGGGCGGTTGAAGCGGTCGTCGTCGCCCGAAGCCGCCAGCGCCTCCTATCCAACCTGGGTGATTGTGAATCGGGTGGGCGCCCGGAGGGACTCCTTCCACGGCGACGGCACCACGTCAGCGGTCTCCTACACCTCCGGCGGTGAGCAGGTCTCCGTCTCATTCGTGCTCGAAGCCGCCGCGGACTTCCCTCGTCACCCTCGACTGGCCACAAGGGCCCCGCCCGTCGGAGGGGAGCACATCAAAGCCGCATGTCCTTGCCGCGCACCGCAACGTCGTGCTGCTCGAGATCATCTCCCGCGCTAAGTACCATGCTTCCATCGACTTCTTCGTCTACAAGGCCAGCGTCAGCGGGGAACCCTCCTTGACGCGTTTGCCTCTTTGCTACTGGAAGGGGCCTTCGAGTGCAGACAGAGACAGCCCTCGGCCGCGCATCATGGGCAAGTACTCCACGGGTCTTCTGACCTGCAGCGATGATTTCTTCGTTGTAGGCTTGTAGCTGATCTCGCGAGGTCACCTCGACCTTCCCAAGTTGACATGTACCTCATGTGCTCTGGGTCCAACGATTGGAAAGTCTTCAGGAATGTGCCTATCCATGATGCTGATGGCGTCTCACATTTGTCCTGGTGGTCAACTGATGTGGTGTTACCCTGCCGCCATCACTTGATCTGGGTGGACTATTTCAGAGGGATGATTGTTGCCCACATCACACATCCAGGAAACGACGCCATTGACCTGCAGGAGCCTGTTCTAAGATATGTGCCGCTTCAGGTGGATCCAGTTCAAGATAATCCTTATGACAATGACTATGGGCGAGGATGCCCTGGAGCTTCGCGTAGTGTTTGTAACACCCACCATGGCATCAAGTTCGTCAGTATTAACAAACATGGCAGCAGTTTTAGCATCACCCTGTGGTCCTTGTGCGAGAATGAAAAATGGAGAGAAGATGCAACAATGGATGCTGCCCAACTTTGGGACCTCGATTCTAAAAACTGCCTTCCAAAAGTACAACCAGCATTTCCTGTTGTCGACATGGAAAACCCTGACGCCATTTGCTTCTTGTCGAGCGAGGGCCGATACACTACTGAACCCTGTACCTCAACATGGATGATCAAGATTCACATGAAGAAGAAGATTCTACTAGATTTTACTATTTATTCCAGGATAGGAATACCGTCTTATCAGAAAGCGTATACAATTGCTAGGAGTATGTCTGAGAGCCTCTCCTTCATCTCCAGTGAAATGTCATGTTACTTGTCCGGACAAATCATGAAAAGGCAATCTCTGTGCGTTGTAACATGAGAAGAAAAAAGCTATCAAATGGGAAAAAAGTTATTAAATATTCATGAAAAAACAAGAATGAAAATGGTACATTATTTAAGTTTTACACTTTCTGTAAAATTTAAGATCCATAATTTAATCTATGATGACCATGACCTCCGTAATTATAAGTAGTGTTGACAGCAATATGATAATGTCATATTAAGCTTGCATCAAATTAAAATACAACATAGATATATTTTTTCTCCCGTTGCAATGTATAAAAATATTTTACTTATAAATATCTCATAACTTTAATTTTTATATACTATCCATTTGTTGGTACAGTTAAATGTTGAATTTGGTGACTTCCTTGGAGCATCTATAAAAATATAAAATTTTAATATCTGACTAAAGTCGCCGAGAAGATAGTTATCGACATCAAGGATAAGTTTGTCCATTGATGATTATGACGGAAGATCCCTTGATTTTCTACATGAGAACCATCGTCCAAGATTGCACAGGTACATGCATATAGCTTGGAGACACATTTATTTAGGTTGCTATTGCTACCAAAACGCAGAAAGCCAACCAAATGGTGGAAAAACTGTTGCTTTCGTGTAATATAGTTTTGGAAGCACAAGGAACCTTGCTTCTGGGTTTCTATCGGCTCATGCGCCAACCCTACAGTAATAGCCATGGATACCATTGTCGGTTGATGCTTTCATCCAACAATGATAGACTATTGTCACTGTCGGGTTGCCCAACCGGCAATGATAGGTCACCCCTATCACTGCTGAAATTTATCATTTGCCGGCATGAATTCTAGCAGTGATGGGGGATTCTGGTCCGACAATGATCCATTGTTCTGGAGCAGTGTTATATCATTCACTTCTCTTAGGGTTAGGGGTAGTAGATAGGCACTAAGGCTTTGTTTGGATTTTAAAGTTGAGTTGGCTAAAGTTAATTTTGGCTTGCTCTGTCTAATGTATCATCTAAAGTTAATTCAGCCAACTTTAAAAAAATCATTTGTTAATTGGACCATACAAATGAGTTAAAATGATATAAAGGTTAGTGACTAAATTTTAGACCATAGCATTCGAACAGGCCTAAGACTAATTGGACTGACGGCAAAAGCATTTCCACTCTAACCGCACGTTGGACACACCAGTACCGGTGGCCACAGAAGCACTGAAGCGGCCCACTGAGCCTCCAGCTCGGACGCTCCTACTGGCTCGGCGATCACTTCATCGGATGCGCGCGGGGGGACAGGGTCACAGGGACTCACCAAGGGAGCAGCACGAAACGACCAGCAGTGCCTGTGGTGCGCATCGTCATTAGCGTACAGTCCGAAGGATTTGTATGGCGTGGCGCCGTGTGGCGCGTGCTCACCGACACCGGCACCCGCGGGGCACCGAGCCAGCGGCTAGTGATCAGCTTGCCACCACGTTTGCCGCGGACTGCCCATCGTGCGTTTACGCTGCGCTTGCACAGTTGCACAGCAGCAAAGCCAGCAATGGTAGCGTACTGGCTTGCTAGCGTGGCTTCTGGCTTGTTGCATCACGATCTCAAACGTCAGACCTGAAAACAACTAAACACTTCTGCAGACTGACCAAAGTGCTTATATGATGGGAAACGTGAAACTTACCACGCACTTGTATATATACAAACGATCGTATCTACACGTTCACACAGGCGTTGAGATTTGTGCGAAACCCTCTCTTACCGAGCACCAAATAAAGTGTTTAGGTAACGTTTGGTTTGAGGTGAAACAAGGATGAAGTAGGATATCCACTTTGTCCCATGTTAAATTCTAGGAAAGAGGGGCGGGACAAAGCCACTCCCAAAGAGAAATATTCCTTCTAGATCCAGGTTCTAGCTATCCAAAAAAATTAAACAAGGAATGTTCTTGGTTCATCGTTGCCCAAAACTATTTGACGGAGATCTAATGGACCAAATATCTCTCGTGCCTGTATGAGTTTAGCATTTTCAAGCATAGCATGGAGTCCGATTCAATGTTCGTACGAGTTATAGAAGAGTGTTCATACATGATGCGGTGTCTGATATATACTAATCCTAAAACAAATTTGAACGCATCATGTGATCATTGGATGAATCTCTAAGCCTCCCGTACCTATATATATGAGTTATATCAACATGCTTCAAGCATAGTATAAAATAAATTCGATCCCAAGACAAATTAAAATACATAACATGATCATTAAATAAATCTTCAAGCCATAAAATTCCGTTGCCAGGTATGCATGTATGTGCATGTTTTGCTAATGGGACCTAAAAGCAGCTATTTGATGTTCTCATCGATGATATAACCCCCGACACTAATCGCAGCGCATGCACTCAACACCGATCCACTCATGGATCCATCCTCACTGCAACTGATTAACTCTATTCAAGACATTAATAAGCACATAAAAGAATGCAATTATGGTATTCGTGCCTATGAAATTTGTTCAAGTTTAACCAAGTTTACAGTGAATAGTATTCACACTTATGTCTCCAAATCAGTTTGTTACAAAAGTATATTTCATAGGAGTCTAGTGATATTTATTTATATAATAAATATTAGTATTTTTTGATATATATTTGGTCAAATTTGAAAGCATTTGGTATTTCAAAATACGATAATTGCATTCTTTTGTGGACGAAGGGAGTAGATTTTATCATGCGTGTAAGGACATGAACTGTGACACCAAAGCTAAGTCGTCTATCGGTGCTGCATCACAAGCAATTGCACTTGCACCATCTAGTGCTGACATGCATCCTCGGCCACACGAACGCATGTCACATCATTATTAATGTGCTTAGGTTAGGATCCATACTTGCTATTATGGACCTTTGTCTTAGTGCGAGTCCTTGCTAAGGACATGATTAGCTTGATGACCTAACGACTCAATAGATTGCTTTTGTAGAACTTAGGAGCCAAGGTGGTGAGGGGCCAGGGTTTAGAGTTTACATAGACAGGTTGTTGATTTAAAAAATTTTAGGGCCCAATTCACAGCCTCACTCTTGGGCCATTCAATCCTTGAGTGTGAGACGGATGAGACATAGGAGTGTTGCAACTGGAGAGATGCCCATGCCATAGGCACAAAAACTAGTCACGAAGGAAAAATCATTGCATTTGATCATTTTCGTGTGAGTACTGTGCCCACTGGCGTACATTTTCACTATGCGTTTTTGAGAACCCACTAAAAAATTAATATCTCGTCGTGTTTTTGTCACACATAGGGGAAATAAACTATAATTCACCCATGGATCTCTTAATTTTCCTGTGGGTTTAAATAGTACCCAGAGGTTAATCTCTAACTTTTCTATTCGCAAAAAAACTAAAAGCTTTATACGTAGCTGTAAATGGAAACCTAAAACAAGTTATTTGAGGCTGTAACCAATGATATTTTTTTGAGTCTGTCTACCCCATATTCGAGTGTTTCATTTGACGGGAGCACTCAATTTTTCCGCATCGTCTTCCTCCCGCTATCTGCGACCCTCCCTCCACCGCTCCCTCCCTCGCCGTCATCCACCCCGCGCCCTCCTCCTTGTCCTCGCCCCCGCGACAGCCACCCTCTTCCCCTCCCCCACCGCCGCCATGTTCTCTAGCTCAAGCAAACTCGCCCGCCACCATCTTCTCAAGCTCTGGCGAGCCTCCCCCGCCCCGACCTGGACCGGCCGCCGCTACCACCGACAACTCCCCTAAACCGCTAGGCCACCATCCCCACCGTCTGACCTAAGGGTGGGCAAAATACCCGATACCCAATTCCCGAACCCGAATTATCCGAACCCAAACCCGAAGTACCCGAACTCGAATTACCCGATCACAATTTCGGATAGTGATCGTAAAAACCCGAAATTAGTTTGGGTAATTCGGGTAATGTTTTTCGGTACCCGAATTACCCGAAATATCTCAAATATTTGCTCTTCTATTCCTAATATGAAGACATGAGGTAGTTCAATGCCATATAAATATATTATTTGGCATGAATTAATGTAGATTTATACTAACTTGATAAGTGATTTGTTGGTAATTGATATAAAGACATGATGTGATTTAAAGGACTATTGTTTATTGCTTTAAAATGGTACTTGAATTCTTCCAAAATGGTTGGTTTTGTCAATTTCGGGTATATCGGGTAAAACTCGAATCCGGACCCGAATTATCGGGTACCCGAAATGTCGGGTAATGCTTTTTCGGGGCAAAAATCGGGTAGCAATTTTCAATACCCGAATTTCCAACTACCCGAATTACCCGACCCCAAATTTTCGGGTAACCCGAATGCCCAGCCTTAGTCTGACCTTCCTGCCTCCCCTGGCCGGCCCCTTCTATGCCCGCCGGAGTTAGAGAAGAAAGAGGGGGAGTTCTCACCGGACTAGCCACTGCCACCGTCGTCTTTGTCTCCGGTTGAGGAGGAGGAGGACGCCTACCTCGTCGACGCCCGAGAGCTCGGCCGCCACCACTGGCCGGCACGGCGTCCGGCGGCCGCGTGGACGTGGAAGACATGCTGATGATGGACCGGTTCCGCGTGTGGCAGGCCACGTACAACCGCTCGTACGTGACCGCCACGGAGCGTCTGCGCCGGTCCGAGGTGTACCGCCAGAGCATGGAGCTCATCAAGGCCACGAACTGACGCGGCCTCTCGTACCACACTACAGCAGCCCGTGGCTTCCCTGAGTGCCAGTTGCACTCAGGGAAGGCCCAATTGCACTCGGAGAAGCCTTCCCCGAGTGCAACACTCGGGGAAGAGCCTCCGGCTAATCCTCTAACGGGAAAGGCAGCTTCCCCGAGTGCTGAAAATCGTGCACTCGGGGAAGGCTTCGCCGAGTGCCGTGTTGGCACTCGGGGAAGATTTGACGCCGTCGGCCGACGGCCAACGCCGTTTTCTTTTCTTTTTTTATTTTCTTCCCTGAGTGTTTTTCTTCCCCGAGTGTTTTTCTTCCCCGAGTGTTTTTCTTCCCCGGCAGGGGCAGGCGTCGGGGCAGGATGCTGGCGGGGGCGGGGGCGGCTGGCAGGGCAGGCAGCCGGCGGGGTGCGCGTGTGTGGAGGGAACGCGAGGAGAGCTGGAGGCGGCGCGCGTGTGAATGGTTGGCTGTGTATTGGGTCTGTGGGGGTGACTTAGGGTTTAGGTCATTTTGGGCCAAAATTACTACGAGAAGGGCCCAAATACAGCACACCAATAGAAAATTTGTTTAGCGACGGACGATCCAACGCTGTTACTGTAAGGTCCAAATAGGCTAGAGGGGGGGTGAATAGCCTAATTAAAACTTCTACAAGAATTACTTAACCACAAGTTAGTACAAAAGGTGGCGGAGCAAAATGCACTAGCTCTAACTAATTAAGCAAGCCACCTACACAAGTCTAGTACAAGGCTATCCACTAAACACAACAACAACAACAAGCTAGATACAAGATGTAATACGAGAGAAGAGCTTCGAGTGATTATACCGCCGTGTGGAGATGAGAAGTACCAATAAATCAATCACACAAGAGAAATCCTCGGGAAGAGAATGACACAAGAATTTATCCCGAGGTTCACTTGCTTCCCGACAAGCTACTCCCCGTTGTGGCGATACACCCACTTGTCGGTTCGCGAGCTAATCGACTATCAAGAGTCGAGCCCTCGGCGGGCACCGCACAACCGCACACAAGATGGGGATCCTCCAAGCCACGAGCTCCACTAGAGTATCCAATTCGCGAACTCCCGCGGGGAAGGATCAAGAACCCCTTACAACACTTGGTGAGGGCTCCAACAATCTCCAATTGCGAGCTCAATCACCTCCGCTGCTCCAAGCCGTCTACCGTGTCGGGAAACACGGAAGAGTAACAAGAAATCCGCAGCAACTCGAAGATCAAGTGCCTCTAGAATGCAACTCTCAAGCAATGCACTTGAATCTCACTCAATCTCACTCAAGATGTGCAATCAAACAAAGAGATGAGTGGAGGGGTTGTTCTCTAGCTCAAAGGATGTTTCTAGGTCTCAAAATGTGCAAGAGATTCCCTCAAACCCCGGCCACCATCTATTTATAGCGAAGGGGTACGCAGCTAGCCGTTACGGACGACGCAACAGAAATCGAGCTGACCGGACGCTCCGGTCACTACACGACAACCGTGAACAGTGCGCGTCAGAACTAGCCGTTGCCCTGACCGGACGCGCTTCTTCGATCGACCGGACGCGACAGTGCCAGCGTCCGGTCACGTTCCAGTAAGCACCCGACACGACCGGACGCGTCCGGTCGCACGTGACCGGACGCGTCAGCCGCGTCCGATCGCGCTTCGCTGCGCTCGGCCTCTCTGGACACTCGACCGGACGCTCCGGTCCCGTGAGGCACCGGACGCGCCGGTCGCGCGCTTAACTTTTACGCCCAGTTGAACTGACCGGACGCGCTGGTCAGGCCAGACCCGCGTCCGGTCACAAACCCTAGCGGGCAGCACTGTGATGAACTGACCGGACGCGCCCCGCGTCCGGTGCAGCGTCCGGTGCAGCGTCCGGTCATCACAGTGACCGCCGTTCGCCTCCGTTACTTTTCCGACTTCCGGCGCAGTGGAAAATAGGCATTTCATTTCCTCAAAAACGCCTGAATCCCGCGCTCGCACGCTCGGCGGGAGGGAGAGCGAACCCCAAACCCCATACTACCGTTCAAACACCACCGCCTTCGTAAATGTGCTAACACCACCAAGTGTACACCATCAATGTGCATGTGTGTTAGCATTTCACAAACATTTTCCAAGGCGTTATGTTAGCTCTTTACTAGATCCTAAATGCATATGCTCAAGACATTGATCTAGTGGCACTTGATTCCCGAGCTCACCGTGATTTCCCCTCTTGATAGTCGGCTATGTATCCTAAACCCGGTCAACCACTTCTCTACTCAACTTAGACTGGCAAAAGGAAAGCCCTATAGTTATACCTTTGCCTTGCGCTCTTAGATCCTTCTCTTCCACTTGATCATCATGTCCATCATTTTATGTGCATTCCATCATGATCAACATTTCATGTCCATACATCATCTCTTTGTGATCTTGTGGCCACCACTCCTTGCCACGTACACCTTCATCACATGTGTTGCTTATGCCTAACACTTAACATATGGCATTAGCAACTTGGTGTCATTAATTACCAAAACCAAACTTGGGCTTTCAATCTCCCCCTTTTTAGTAATTGATGACAACCATCACAAAGATATGAAATGAAATAAATTTTCAATTTCGATAGTATTAGCTCCCCCTACATATGTGCTTCCATGAGTTTGGTTCAATTGTGCACATATGTATGGTTTTGAATTTTGGGAGAGTTACTACTATCAAATTGATGCTAAGGTATATAGAATGGACCTTTGAAGCGTGATACCAATCGGAGTTGCCTTTATATACCATCCTTAGCATCGATGTAGCTAGACACCACTTGTAACTCATCACTTGTAAAGATCATAAACACTAAAATACCTCGTGAGATCAACATTATAAGCATAGGTGTCTAGATATTACTTGTAAAGCTACTTTCAACAAATCATCATTCAAGTTCTATTTCTAGCAATCACCAAACAAACATGAATATGAATTTAAGCTTTGCAATGCAACAATTCATCATGTTAATGCACATACAAATGCAACAAAACATTCATGAGCTTGCTCCCCCTACTTGTGTGCTCAATTTTTAATTTCTCTCCCCTTACTATATCTTTCTCCCCTTTTGTGACTTTTCTATCTTTGTGACTTTTCTCTCCCCTTTTGTCAACAATCACCAAAAAAGTGCCAATTTTAGCGAGAATTAAGTCAATCAATATGAGGGAGTCCAAATTATGGTTCAATCTAGATTACTTGCCTAGAATGTGTAATTCGGTTTGATCCAAGGACAAGCTTCTTCACACCTCATAAAGTATAAGGGTTATCTTGACCATGTTGAATTACACATCATGAGCTCATTTTCTAGATTCAACACTAGGTTTGCAAGCCCACTAACATGTCATATGCTACCACTAGATCAATCAAAACATAGAAGCAATAGTGGTACCATATATACATTAAACTCATTTGATTTTCATGAATGAGCCTATTTGTCATGCAAATATGTCTATATGTTCTAAACATGTCCTTAGCAAAGTATGGATGATATGCCAAACAACTTTACCTTGCTATGTCGGAGGAGAGGCATGTCATATAAGAATGTGGGGGTGCACTCATTTCAAGTTGGAGAAGTCAAGTATGTTCAATTCATTCTTCAACTTGTAAAATCTTTTCTCATCAAGTGGCTTTGTGAATATGTCGGCTAATTGATCTTCGGTGCCAATGCTCTCAATGCTAATATCACCCTTTTGTTGATGGTCTCTTATGAAGTGATGCCTAATATCAATGTGCTTGGTTCTTGAATGTTGAACCGGATTTTGAGTCATCTTGATAGCACTCTCATTGTCACAAAACAATGGCACATTCTTGAACTTGATTCCAAAATCATTCAAAGTGGCCTTCATCCAAAGTAATTGTGCACAACAACTACCGGCACTAATGTATTCGGCCTCGGCGGTAGATAGTGCAACACTATTTTGTTTCTTTGATGACCATGAAACAAGAGACCTTCCTAGCAATTGACAAGTACCACTTGTGCTCATTCTATCAATCTTGCAACCACCATAGTCGGAGTCCGAATATCCAATTAACTCAAAATTAGACCCCTTTGGAAACCATAATCCAACATCATGAGTGCCCTTAAGATATCTCAATATCCTCTTGGTTGCTTTCAAGTGACTTTCTCTAGGTGAAGCTTGATATCTTGCACACTTGCATACACTAAACATCACATCCGGCCTAGAAGCGGTGACATAGAGCAAACTTCCAATCATAGACCGGTATTGCTTTTGATCTACCATGTTGCCACTTGCATCAATACCCAATTGATCATTTGTGCCCATTGGTTACTCATTGGCTTAGCATCTTGCAATCCAAACTTCTTGATCATGTCCTTGATGTACTTCCCTTGACTTACAAAAGTGCCATTCTTCAATTGCTTGATTTGAAGTCCAAGAAAGTAACTAAGCTCTCCAATCATAGACATCTCAAACTCTTTTGCCATCATACTTCCAAATTCTTCACAAAAGTCTTGGTTAGTTGATCCAAAGATAATGTCATCCACATAGATTTGCAATACAAACAAGTCATTTCCAATTTTCTTGGTGAAGAGAGTGGTGTCAACCTTTCCCATCTTGAACCCTTTAGAGAGAAGAAAGTCCCTCAATCTCTCATACCATGCTCTAGGTGCTTGCTTCAAACCATACAATGCCTTCTTGAGCTTGTAAACATGGTTGGGCTTCTTGTCATCTTCAAAACCGGGAGGTTGCTCAACATAAACTTCTTCATTGATGTAGCCATTGAGAAATGCACTCTTGACATCCATTTGATAGAGCTTGATGTTGTGTGCACAAGCATATGCTAATAAGATTCTAATTGCCTCCAATCTTGCAACCGGTGCATATGTCTCTCTAAAGTCAATACCCTCAACTTGAGTGTATCCTTGTGCTACTAATCTTGCTTTGTTTCTCACAACTATGCCATCTTGATCTTGCTTGTTTCTAAATACCCATTTGGTGCCAATTACATTGTAGCTCTTTGGCCTTTCAACAAGTTCCCAAACTTGATTTCTAGCAAAGTTGTTTAGTTCTTCATGCATGGCATTTACCCAATCGGAATCCTTCAAAGCATCTTCTATTTTCTTAGGTTCTTCAAGTGACACAAATGAGTAGTGCTCACAAAAGGATGCTAATCTTGATCTAGTTTGAACACCACTTTGAATTCCACCAATGATTTGGTCCAATGGATGATCTCTTGCAATACTAGTAGGTTGGAGTATTGGGAGTTGATTGCTTCCACTTGTTTGACCTTGATCTTGAGCTTCATCATGAGTACCACTAGAGCTTGCTTGATTTGTATCAATTTGCACACTTTGGTTGATCATATGAATATCATCATCATCAACTTGCCTTGGCCTAACATCACCAATGTCCATGTTTCTCATTGCATTTGCCAATTGGTCTCCTCTCACATCATCAAGGTTTTGAGCTTCATTTTGAGATCCTTGGGTTTCATCAAACTCAACATCATGAACTTCTTCCAAGGTGCCATTTGTGAGATTCCAAACTCTATATGCTTTGCTTGTGGTAGAATAGCCAAGTAAGAACCCTTCATCATATTTCTTTTCAAACTTGCTCAATCTAGTGCCTTTCTTGAGAATATAGCATTTGCAACCAAACACTCTAAAGTATGCAATGTTGGGCTTTCTTCCATTCAATAGCTCATATGGTGTCTTCCCAAACTTCCCATGGCAATAAAGACGGTTGCTACAATAGCAAGCCGTGTTGATAGCTTCACTCCAAAATGAATGACTCACATTGTATTCACTAAGCATTGATCTAGCCATGTCAATCAAAGTTCTATTCTTCCTTTCAACTACACCATTTGATTGAGGAGTGTATGTTGGTGAGAATTGATGTCCAATACCGAGATCATCACATAAATCTTCAATTCTTGTGTTCTTGAACTCACTAACATTGTCACTTCTAATCTTCTTGATGGTGATTTCAAACTCATTTTGCACTCTTTTGATAAAAGACTTGAATAGATCATAAACATTACTCTTGTCATAGAGAAAGAACACCCAAGTGTATCTAGTATAGTCATCAACAATCACAAAACCATACTTATTGCCACCAATGCTAGTATATGTTGTTGGCCCAAACAAGTCCATGTGCAATAGCTCAAATGCCTTTGATGTGCTCATTTCACTCTTACTAGGATGTGTATTTCCAACTTGTTTGCCGGCTTGACAAGCACTACAAGGTTTATCCTTCTCAAAGGTGACATCCTTCAAGCCTCTAACTAAGTCATGCCTCAAAAGTTTGTTCAATTGTTTCATTCCAACATGACCAAGCCTTCTATGCCACAACCATCCCATACTAGATTTGCTAAGCAAGCATGATGTCAATTGTGTCTCACTATCATTGAAGTCAACCAAGTATAAACTACCATGTCTAAATCCTTTGAATATCAAATTTGATCCATCAACACTTATGACTTCAACATCATCACTACCAAATATGCACTTGAAGCCAAGATCACAAAGTTGTGCTACCGACAAAAGATTGAAATCCAAGCTCTCAACTAGCAACACATTAGATATGCTCATGTCATTTGAGATAGCAATTTTACCAAGCCCCTTGACCTTGCCTTTCTTGTTGTTGCCAAACGTGATAGCATCAAAACCACCATTTTGACTTGTATCAATTGATTTGAACATACAAGAATCCCCGGTCATATGTTGAGTGCACCCACTATCAAGCACCCAATGCCTTCCTCCGGCTTTGTAATTGACCTACAAGATAAAATCAATTCTTTTTAGGTACCCAAACTTGTTTGGGTCCTCCAAGGTTAGTGACCAAGCTCTTTGGTACCCAAATGGCTTTCTTCTTTGAGCCCATCCATGGTGCACCAATGAACTTAGCATAAACACTATTTGTACCCTTGGTAAGTATATAGAAAGAATCAAACTTAATTGAGGATACATTAGCATTGGATTTCTTGTTCATGCAATGTTGCTCTATGTGACTAACTTGCTTGCAATTTTTACAATAGCTACCATTGTTCTTCACAAAACGAGTCTTGTGAGGAGCAAAAGCGGCCTTGCCTTTCTTGGGGTTATAGCCCAATTCCTCTTTGTAGAGAGAAGCTCTTTGGCTACCCAAGCACATAAGCAAGCGGTCCTCACCACCATAAGCCTTAGCTAAGGTGTGATTGAGCTCTTTTACCTCCTTCTTGAGATTTTCATTCTCAACTATAAGTGTGGAGTCACAAGTGAAACCATCACTACTAGATGAGGATGATGTAGATGAGCTACATGAAGGGTTAGTGGGAGCAACAACAATAGGCTTATGAAAAGGTTCGTCAACTATATCACATGATATGCCTATGTTGCAAGTTTTAGCTTTCTCAACATTAGTTGACATGTTTTCACATTTTTCAACTAGAGAGGAATGAGCTTCTTCAAGCTTAGTGTGAGACTTTTGAAGCTTCTTATGGTCTACCTTTAGACTCTCATAAGATGCTCTAAGCTCATCAAGTTCTTGCATAAGGTTTTTCTTTTCCTTAAGCAAGCCCTTGCACTCCTTTCTAGATTCTTTAAAATGTTGAGTGCAATCTTCTAGCATAGTGATTAGTTCATCTTTAGTGAATTCTTCTTCATCACTATCACTATCACTAACATTATCATGATCACTCTCATCGTCGGATGATACCTTAGCGGCCTTAGCCATGAAGCACGATGGAGTGTCGAAGAGGGAGACATTCTCTTGGATAGCAATGCTAGCATGTCCCTTCGTCTTGCTCTTGTTGTCATCCTCATCATCACTTGAGGAATCATCACAATCCCATGTAGCAACATGAGAATCATTCTTCTTCTTATGAGAGCTCTCCTTCTTTTCTTGCTTCTTCTTTTGCTTCTTCCTTTCCTTCTTGATAGCATCTTCATCATCACTATCATAAGGACACTTTGCAATGAGATGGTCCTTGCTATGGCATCTAAAGCATCTCATGGTATGCTCATTCTTCTTGGATGAGTTCTTCCTCCTTCTTGCACGAAAGCCTTTCTTCTTCATGAATTTGCCAAATTGCTTGACAAAGAGAGCCATCTTCTCATCAATGTCATCACTATCACAAGAGCTTGAGTCTTCATCACTTGATGATTCAATCTTGGATTTGCCCTTGGATGTGGTGGCTTTGAATGCCACACTCTTCTTCTTCTCATCATCCTTCTCATTTTCCTTCTTCTTTTTCTTGACCAACTCATCCTTCTCATCATCTTCTCTATATGAATCATCGGTCATCACTTCTTGAAATATTTGTTGAGGAGTTGAATCCTTTAATGTAGTCCTCACTAGCACGGTGATCAATGTATCAAACCTCTTAGGCAAGCTTCTCAAGAACTTCATAGAGAATTGGTTGTCCTTGACTTCCTCACCAAGTGCCTTGAGCTCATTTACAATGACTTGCAATCTATGAAACATTTCCGGTACACTCTCATCTTCTTGCATCTTGAAGCTAGAAAACTTTTCTTGCAAGATATATGCTTTAGCGGTCTTTGTGCCTTCGGTCCCCTCAAATGTTTCTTCTAACTTAGCCCAAGCATCATGTGCAACTTCTATGTTCTTCACTTGCTCAAATGTCTTGTCATCTAATGCCTCATGAAGAGCACTAATGGCAATATCATTGCATTGGAGCTTCTTCTCCTCCACCGGTGTAGGTGCTTCCGGATTAGCAACTTCAAATTTTGTTTCGGTGACCTTCCACACTTCTCTATTGATTGACTTGAGGTGTGCGGTCATCTTAACCTTCCAATATGCATAATTTGTCCCATCAAAGTGAGGTGCCTTCTTGGTGTTGTTGATGTGCAAACTTAATTGAGCCATTTCTTCTTCACCGTAGGTTGTTAAGCCTCAAATAAACGGTGCCTCGGCTCCGATACCACTTGTAAGGTCCAAATAGGCTAGAGGGGGGGTGAATAGCCTAATTAAAACTTCTACAAGAATTACTTAACCACAAGTTAGTACAAAAGGTGGCGGAGCAAAATGCACTAGCTCTAACTAATTAAGCAAGCCACCTACACAAGTCTAGTACAAGGCTATCCACTAAACACAACAACAACAACAACAAGCTAGATACAAGATGTAATACGAGAGAAGAGCTTCGAGTGATTATACCGCCGTGTGGAGATGAGAAGTACCAATAAATCAATCACACAAGAGAAATCCTCGGGAAGAGAATGACACAAGAATTTATCCCGAGGTTCACTTGCTTCCCGACAAGCTACTCCCCGTTGTGGCGATACACCCACTTGTCGGTTCGCGAGCTAATCGACTATCAAGAGTCGAGCCCTCGGCGGGCACCGCACAACCGCACACAAGATGGGGATCCTCCAAGCCACGAGCTCCACTAGAGTATCCAATTCACGAACTCCCGCGGGGAAGGATCAAGAACCCCTTACAACACTTGGTGAGGGCTCCAACAATCTCCAATTGCGAGCTCAATCACCTCCGCTGCTCCAAGCCGTCTACCGTGTCGGAAAACACGGAAGAGTAACAAGAAATCCGCAGCAACTCGAAGATCAAGTGCCTCTAGAATGCAACTCTCAAGCAATGCACTTGAATCTCACTCAATCTCACTCAAGATGTGCAATCAAACAAAGAGATGAGTGGAGGGGTTGTTCTCTAGCTCAAAGGATGTTTCTAGGTCTCAAAATGTGCAAGAGATTCCCTCAAACCCCGGCCACCATCTATTTATAGCGAAGGGGTACGCAGCTAGCCGTTACGGACGACGCAACAGAAATCGAGCTGACCGGACGCTCCGGTCACTACACGACAACCGTGAACAGTGCGCGTCAGAACTAGCCGTTGCCCTGACCGGACGCGCTTCTTCGATCGACCGGACGCGACAGTGCCAGCGTCCGGTCACGTTCCAGTAAGCACCCGACACGACCGGACGCGTCCGGTCGCACGTGACCGGACGCGTCAGCCGCGTCCGATCGCGCTTCGCTGCGCTCGGCCTCTCTGGACACTCGACCGGACGCTCCGGTCCCGTGAGGCACCGGACGCGCCGGTCGCGCGCTTAACTTTTACGCCCAGTTGAACTGACCGGACGCGCTGGTCAGGCCAGACCCGCGTCCGGTCACAAACCCTAGCGGGCAGCACTGTGATGAACTGACCGGACGCGCCCCGCGTCCGGTGCAGCGTCCGGTGCAGCGTCCGGTCATCACAGTGACCGCCGTTCGCCTCCGTTACTTTTCCGACTTCCGGCGCAGTGGAAAATAGGCATTTCATTTCCTCAAAAACGCCTGAATCCCGCGCTCGCACGCTCGGCGGGAGGGAGAGCGAACCCCAAACCCCATACTACCGTTCAAACACCACCGCCTTCGTAAATGTGCTAACACCACCAAGTGTACACCATCAATGTGCATGTGTGTTAGCATTTCACAAACATTTTCCAAGGCGTTATGTTAGCTCTTTACTAGATCCTAAATGCATATGCTCAAGACATTGATCTAGTGGCACTTGATTCCCGAGCTCACCGTGATTTCCCCTCTTGATAGTCGGCTATGTATCCTAAACCCGGTCAACCACTTCTCTACTCAACTTAGACCGGCAAAAGGAAAGCCCTATAGTTATACCTTTGCCTTGCGCTCTTAGATCCTTCTCTTCCACTTGATCATCATGTCCATCATTTTATGTGCATTCCATCATGATCAACATTTCATGTCCATACATCATCTCTTTGTGATCTTGTGGCCACCACTCCTTGCCACGTACACCTTCATCACATGTGTTGCTTATGCCTAACACTTAACATATGGCATTAGCAACTTGGTGTCATTAATTACCAAAACCAAACTTGGGCTTTCAGTTACTGATGTATAGCGACCGACGATCCAACATAAAAGCAAAAAATCTATAGCAACGGACCATCCATCGCCGTATTCAATTTTAGCAACTGACTGTCCTTCACAAATCTTTAGCGACTCACCGTTCAACGCTAATTATCAACTTTTAGCAACTGCAGTTAGATGCTATTTAAGGGTTATGGTGTAGTGAACACTTTCTCAAATACAAAAATGACTTATGTATAAAATGTAGATCTTGATGAATTATTCAATCCTGGTATTCAAAAGTTTTCCATTTGAGGTCATTTAGTGCCTCTGTGACCAAGTTTGACCAAGTCACGTCTTGGATTTTTTAAACATGTGACTAGAGTTTACTAAAACTTTCTCAAATGGAAACATGAACTATGTAGAAAATGTAGACCTTGATGAGTTCTAACACCTTTGTATTTAGAAATTTTTTATCTAGGGTCATTTAGTGCCTCATTTGACCAAGTTTGACCAAGTCAAATCTTGGATTTTTAAAAAACGACACTTTAACTGAACCCTAGATGGTCTCAAATACAAAAGTCATGAATACAAAGTATGTCAAACTCATCGAGATCTACATTTGGTGTACTGGTCACCTTTTCATTTGACAAAGTTTGAACCACTGAAATTTTGAATTTTGAATTTTTCACAGCTACATGCCAGTTTTCGAAACCCCAGATGGTCTCAACTCGAAAAGTCATGAATATCAAGATTGGTCCACTCATCAAGATCTACATTTGATACACAGGCCATTTTTGCATTTGACAAAGTGTTAGGAAAGTGTAGCTGTAAATCCACATGTCTCGCACATAGTTTCTTAAAGTGTATGTGAGATTTAAGATTTTGTGACTAGTGTTTACTAACACTTTCTTAAATGCAAAAATGGTCTATGTATCAAATGTAGACCTTGATGAGTTCTAACATCTTTGTATTTTAAAGTTTTTCATCTGGGTCATTTAGTGCCTCATTTGACCTCCTCATGTGATCACATGTGGAGATGTTCGGAGATGTCTGGGTTTTAGGCATCCGACGTCGCTAATTGCTCGAAACCTTTTCAATTTTTTATCATAGCCTGTACATGCTATAACACGACGCCCAGTCAAGTTTCGTGATTTTCGGACTTCGTTTGTATTTTATATAATTTAAATACACTTTTCCCGCAAGTTGTTCGCGATGGTACGACGATAAGATGGTTGACATTTCATGTGGCTTCCTGGAAACAGACTCAACATATACCAAATAACATGAATATGATTTTTTGAATCACCATATTCCATTATTTCATGCACCTGCAGTTCAAATCAGAAGTGTGCAAAAAATTCAAAGAAATGAAAAAAACTAACGAAATATACCAAACAAAATCAACATTGTCCCAAATTTGAACAAGGAGTTTGAAATGATGTGGGAAGGCATAAAAAAAACTGGGGCAAAAAAAACAAAAAAAATAAAAATTCTTCCCCGAGTGCCAGGAGGAGGCACTCGGGGAAGAGGCCTCTTCCCCGAGTGCCAAATTCTGACATTCGGGGAAGCTTAAAAAAAAGAAAAAACATAACGGCGTGCGAAAGCGGACCGTCATATACAATTTTTTTTCCCTGAATGCCTCTCTTCCCCGAGTGCAACACTCGGGGGAGAGGACCTTCACCGAGTGCCGTTCTTCCCCGAGTGCCTATAAATCTGGGGCACTCGGGGAAGCCTCTTTTCCCCGAGTGCATTTCTTCTCCGAGTGCAACACTCGGGGAAGAGCTAGTTTCCTGAGTGCATGTTTTTTTGCACTCGGGGAAGCCACAGACACTCGAAAAATTTCAGTTCTCCCGTAGTGCCAGCTCGGCGAGACCCCGTTCACGGACCTCACCAGCGAGGAGTTCCTCGCCACGCACACCATGCCGTGCCTGCGCGTGCCCGAGGCCGCCGCCGTGCGGCACCGGGAGCTCATCACAACGCGCGCTGGCCCCGTCAGCGACGGCGGTCGTCGCCACTGGAACTGGCACTACTGGAGGTGGCGGCTTTGGCGAGGGCTCCAGGCTCTCGGCAAAGCCTCTCAGACCCTCGGCAAAAGCTTTGCCGAGAGCAGCTCTCGGCAAAGCTGCCTCGGTAAAAACCCGATCGGCAAAGCCTTCTTTGCCGAGAGCCAACGCGGCCCTCGGCAAAGAAAAGGCGCCGTTAACGGGCCCGCTTTCTTTGCCGAGAGCCCATTTGGCTGGCTCTCGGCAAAGAGTTTTATTTTTTTTTGAAAAAATTCTTTGCCGAGAGCCAGTGTGGCCAGGCTCTCGGCAAACATTTTTCTTTTTTTTTTAAAATGTTTGCCGAGAGCCTGGCCAGACCGGCTCTCGGCAAAGAGTTTTCCAAAAAAAAAGAAAATTCTTTGCTAAGAGCCAGTCTGGCCAGGCTCTCGGTAAACATTTTTTTTAAAAAAAAGAAAAATGTTTGCCGATTGCCGGCTCTCGGCAAACATTTTTTTTTTAAAAAAAAGTTTGCCGAGAGCCAGTCTGGCCAGGCTCTCGGCAAAGCCTGTCCTTTGCCGAGTGCAACGGTCATTGCCCTCGGCAAAGCTGGGAAATGGGTATTTTTGCAGCCATGTTTCCCAGCTTTGCCGAGTGCACTGACCATTGCACTCGGCAAAGGTAGCCTTTGCCGAGAGCAACCCTCGGCAAAGTGAGATATTTTGCTTTTTTCTTTTGATTTTCCACTTCATTACACATATAAATCGCATTCATCACGTATAAACACATTCATCACAAATAAATCACATTTATCACATATGAATCACATTCATCACGTATAAACACATATATCACATGTACATATCACATTCATCACATACACCACGCATATAGCACATTCATCACAATATTTGAACTAAACGAAAGTTAACCATTACAAGTTATCATCGAAACATAATAAGTTTTCATTCTAAAGTTCACAATCTACTAGAGACGACACTTTAAACACAGTCATGGCCAACCTTGCCCTGGCCACCCCAGAGAAGGAGTCCCGCCTTGACCCCCGGGCGTGTTCCATCCAGGCGCTTGCGGGTTGTTCGAACCCGCCGACGGAGGCTGCAAAAATTAGATGTCCATGTCAGACAAGCAAATGTAGAAACAAAACACTGAGGAATCGATACTCACAGGAGTAGAATCCGCGTTCTGAGACGGCGGTGGAGGAGCCATGAGCGCCGCGGGCACCTGCATGCCCTGAGAGGCCATGAACGTGATGAGATCTTGCATCTGCTTAGCTTGGGCCTCCAACCGGGCCTCCATCTGGGACCGCATCTGGGACTCGGCGAGCTTGCGCTCCTCCCTTTCTCTTTCCAGGCGGGCCTGTGATAATACAAAGGGAATGTTAGAACAATGCAAACATTTAAACATCAATGTACGACGAGTAAAACAAAAATAACCTCGAGCTCGGTGACCCGCGACTACGAAGGCGACGGGCGTGGGCCTATGGGGACGCTCCCGCTCGTGGTCTGTGCTCGGAGCTGGGACAGAGTGGGAGTGGAGGACGAGTCGATGACGCCGTCGCCAAGCCAATACCGCCCGTGCTTCTTCCCTCCTCCGACCCTCATCACGAGGCTTCCATCCAGGTCCTCGCTGGCCGGATCAAAGTCGGCCCCATGGACCGCCCTTGCCGCCTCTGTGTAGTCAGTGAGGCGGGTGTGGACGCTGGAGTTGGAGTATGCCTCGTGGGGGGGGGGGGTCGTCGGGGTTGTAGGAGGTCTCCGGTGCGGTGGCCTTGCCCTTGTGGGACATGGCGTATGCCATGAACGTGGTGCAAGGCTGGCCACCATGTGACGCCGTCTGCGAGGAAGACAACAAGATGATTAGTAATTAGGCAACATTTGAGCGTTACAATACATAAAGTGTTTCACGTACCCAAGCTTGTGCGTACTCGGCTAGGTTGCGGTTGCCCTGGTGGTGTGGTACACCTGGCATCTGCAGACGCGCCTCCTGGGCCTCGGCGTGCTGGGCGGTCCACTCTTCAGAGAGCCACCGGTCCACGATCATCTCCCAGCACTCGGGAAACGACTGGCACCATTGGGGGACCATCTGCACATCATCAAGTATTTCACATATAAGCGTCAGATGAAATGAGCATAGCTTAATCTCAAAAGGAATCACTTACCTGAATGTACTGCGCCCGGCTCAGCGTCATGCCTCTCGCCTCGACCTTCGAGACCCTCCGTCCTTCGACCGTGGCGTTGTAGTTGACGATGGCCTGAATTCTCGCTTCGTAGATGATGTCGGTGACGAGCTTCCTGCAGGACCTTGTACTCACCACCTCCGCCTCGGCCTCCTTCCCCTGCTCACACCTATAGAAGTCCTGCATACAGATGCAATACAAACTCTAAGAAATTCAAGAAAAGTACGATGAATGCGATGTTGTGTGACGAAGACTTACCCACAGCTCCGCTCTGACCCTCGCCGCCTTGTTTGGGTAGTTCGGGTCTGGGATGACGGTGTAGTGGTCAAATGTATAGGCCGGCTCTCTCTTCCCGGCATACTGTACTATGCCGGGGTAGTGCTCGCGGCACAGGAGACCCAGGATGCCATTGGGTTTGCGGCCGCGACCCTCCACAAACTCCCAATGCCTGCACAAGTGATACAGAAAGATTATTAGTTTCTATTTCAATTTTAAACATATCATATGAACGAGTAGTTAAAACATGTACCTTTGTCCAACGGGACGGATCACTGGGCGTTGGTGAAGTGGTATCGGTCGGGCCGGGAGGCTGGCGGGACCTCGCAAGTAGGGTGTGGACCCCCCTGAGGCAGCCGAACCCTCGTTTGCCTCGGCCGACGGCTCACCCTCCTGCTCGGGGTCCTCCTGCCCCTCGTCCGCCTGAGCCTCGACCTCGGGCGTGGCCGGCACCTCGTCCTCCGGTGGAGTCTGCTCCCTCCGGCGGTGACTCCTCCTTTGCCGAGATGGCCCATCGTCCTGCGAGGTCCGGTACAGGGAGCTCATCGACCTCTGACGTCCGTCTGGCATCTTGGCTCGACCTCCTGCATTTAAACAGAACAAATAATATTGTATTAGAAATAACATAATGAAATATATGCAAAATAAATAAAACCCTAGATCCTAAGGAAAAAAATAACAGGAGTAGAATATAACATAATATTACGTGAATTAGAAATAATCTGCATCATCGGGATTAGCCGGAGCATAAGTGTCATCATCGCTGTCAACCATGTCTAAGTACTCCTCAGTATCCGAAGACGGGAGGTTGTTTTAATTTTCTTCACCTAAAAGGAATCGTTCTAGCATTTGTATGTCCTTCTCATTTACCACCTCATCCCCAGCGTCCTCGTCATCATTCTCTACTTCCATTTCCATCGCTTCGGTTAAGTCTATCGTGAGCGTCCCTTGTAGCCCAGCTTCTTGAAAGAACTCCCCATCATACGTGTTTGTGTTGAAGTTATAATCCTCATCGTTGGGGAGAGGTAGTTTAGCATGTGGCGATATCTTGTGCACAATATACCAACCCAAGATATGCTCTTTGCTTTTGCATGCATATGGTGTGTAATAAACCTGCGTGGCCTGTTGAGCCACAATATACACATCGGCTCCTGGATAGACAGAATCCTGTCGAATTTCAACTAGCCCAAGATTTGGTGTGAGCCTCGTTACTCCAGGGTTGAACCAATGGCATTTGAATATTACAGGATTCAGAGGCTTGTCATCGTGAAATGAAAGTTCATATATTTCTTCGATTCTTCCATAGTAGTCATGGTTGTCATTGCCTGGAGTACAAACTCCGCTGTTTGTGGTTTTCCGATTGGGCCGACTCTGCTCGTATATCGCTGTGTGGAAGCGATATCCATTCACGTCGTAAACGTTCGAAAAATCTTGAAATAGTTTTGTTTTGATTTTGAATTTGGTGTTTTAAATTTTGTATTGAATTTGAATTTGTCAGAAAATACAAATTTGATCCGATCAAATGTAGAAAATGACGTGGTTTGGTATAGGATATTTCTGTATTGTTTTCATCCTTACACATGCACCTGACTTGTCGCCTTTCAATTGAAGATTTTTCGGTTTCTCACCCTCCCCTAGCTAGTACAGGTTCATTAGGCATCCACTACTCTTATATACAACATAAAGTTGCTATAAGTCGGTACATAGAAACTATAGAATTAGCTACTTCAGATAAAAGACAAGTTGCCATTAAATAAATATTTTTTTCCAAAACATATGCATTGTGGGGCTTGTATTATAGCTCTGATTATAAGCAACACAATGAACAAACGGAATCAAATACAAAACACTCTATCTATATATCCTTGTTTCTAGTGAAACAACAGGTTTGAGAACCATGCCTAACAGCAAATGCATATGCCTGACATCATATTATTAATTTGTTATGTTGATCTGGTTTTCTAATTCATTGTTGCAATGGATTAACATCTCTGCAGTTATTCCATTCTTTCTGGTCAGTATATCCTCAGATTCCTCTGCATCTATAAGACATCGCTCAGATTGCCCTGGCTGGGTTTTTCACAACTAAGTAATTGCATACAAACAATCCGCAACCGGACGACTATTAGCACTAAAAGAAGCAGCCATCATAATGACACAATCATAATGACACCCTTCCTGAGCATGGTTCCTGGGCACGTGTTGCCAATGTTTGGACAACACGGCTGCTATCAGACAACACTGAAAATTTGACATCCAGAATACTGATGACAACACGGCTGCTATCAGACAGATATGCAAATAGCCTTGTTGCATCTGTGATTGAAAATTTGAACATCAATAGCTTAGCTTGTATTTTGGTAGGTTCAGTTCTATTAGGCAAAATTTGAACATCAAAATTTGAACACCAATATATAACTGAATGAAAGTTTTGCAACTTCAGCATCTATGCTACTTAGAACCATCCCGTCGACGGTGGTGGCACTGACAGTGGGAGGGAGGGAGGGACAGTGAGGGAGGGAGGGAGGGAGAGGAAGTACCTGAACACGCCGGCGGTTGGGCCCTCCCTGGCTTCCCCTCCGTGGACGGCGGCGGCGGCGGCCGGCGGCGCCGCGGGGGCGGGGGCGCGGCCCTATGGGGGTGCGGTCGCGGGCCGGGGCGAGGACGCGGCCGTGCGGCGGCGCCGGCGCGGGGGCGGGGGCGGGGAGACGGCCTTGCGGCGGCGGCGCGGGCGAAGGCGCGTCAGGTCGGTGGTCGGCGGCGGCGGCAGTGTGAGGCGCGGCGGCGGCAGTGTGAGGCGCGGGCGAAGGCGTGTTGTGAGGGGTGGGGCGCGGGTGCTGGTTTTGATTCAGATAACTCCTATTTGCCGAGAGCTAGATCAGGCGGCTCTCGGCAAAGAGTTTTTGTTTTTTTTAATTTTGGGGCTCTCGGCAAAGAGGATCTTTGCCGAGAGCCAACTGACTTAGCTCTCGGCAAAATATATATAATTTTTAAAAATTTCGTCCGGCGTTCTTTGCCGAGAGCTAGGTCAGGTGGCTCTCAGCAAAGAAAATAAAAAAAAACTCTTTGCCGAGAGCTACCTGACCTAGCTCTCGGCAAAATATATATAATTTTAAAAAATTTCGTCCGGCGTTCTTTGCCGAGAGCCCCCAAGCCCAGGCTCTCGGCAAAGAGCATCTTTGCCGAGAGTTGACCAACGCTCTCGGCAAAATATATATATAATTTTTGGATTTTTGCTCCTAATTTTTTCCTGCAGCCTTGATATAGTACTAGGTGGCCATGTTTGAAATTTGGTGTATTTTCCATTCTTCTTGCTATATTTCGCGCATTTTCTTTATTTTCTTGATTTTTTCCGCAAGACGCACATTTGAAGTGCAGGTGCATGAAATAATGAATCTCAACAATTTAAAAAATGATATTCATTCTTTCGAGAGTATTTCAACACCATATCTAGGGACAGACGCGGAAACTCGACCATCTCGTGCACGAGACATAGCGACCAAGTTGTGTAGGATTTGATTTAAAAATATATAAAATGCGAACGGAGTCGAAAAATCATGAAAATATATGGAAGGCCTTGACACGATACAAAGAGTTTATGGAAATAATTTGGGAATATTTGGAGCAAGTTGTGACACAAGATGGTTGAAACCCTGAGATCTCCGCATGTGATATCTTGTTATCACATGTGGAGATCTAAGGGTTTCAACCATCTTGCAGCACAACTTGCTTCAAACATTTTCAAAATTTTTTTATAGCTTCTACATGCGATGTCAAGGCCCCCCGTCCATTTTCATGATTTTCCGACTCCGTTCACATTTTATATATTTTTATAATCAAATCTCACGCAGCTTGGTCGCCATGTCGCGTGCACGAGATGGTCGAGTTTCTACGTCTGTCCCTAGATACGGCGTCGAAATACCCTCGGAAGAATGAATATAATTTTTTAAATCGCTGAGATTCATTATTTCATGCACTTGCAGTACAAATGTGCGTCTTGCGGAAAAAATCAAGAAAATAAAAAAATACACGAAATGTAGCAAGAAGAATGGAAAATACACCAAATTTCAAATTTTGGCTTATAGTACTGTAGCAAGGCTGTACAAAAATTTTGGGACAAAAAATCCAAAAAAAAATTGCCGAGAGCCTAACAGCAGGCTCTCGGCAAAGATGACGGCGTAAGGGTGCCGTTTGTGGGGGTGAGACTTTGCCGAGATTTTTTGTTTACCGAGAGTCGAGCTCTCGGCAAAGTTTGGCTTTACCGAGAGCCAATGTTTGCCGAGCGTCGAGCTCTCGGCAAAGCTTGGATTTACCGAGCGCCAATCTTTGCCGAGGGCAGGCTCTCGACAAAGGATTCTTTGCCGAGCGCCCGATATTTGGCGCTCGGCAAAGCATATGACACTCGGTAAAGATACTGTTTTCGGTAGCGTGGAACTCCACGACAGACGTCGACGTCCCCGAAAGCGTGGACTGGAGGACCAAGGGCGCGGTGACGCCGGTCAAGGACCAAGGACTTTGTGGTAAACAATACGTACTCCCAGAAAAATATTTACCAATCACCGTATCACACGCATATTCCTACGTACGGAACGAAAAATACAGACACTGTCATGCTCATGATAGATGATCGACGACGATGCCCCTCTCCTTGCAGGCAGTTGTTGGGCATTCGCGACGGTGGCGGCGATCGAAGGCCTGCACAAGATAAGGACGGGCCAGCTCGTCTCCCTATCGGTGCAGGAGCTCATTGACTGCTCGAGGTCCCCGCCCAACAATGGCTGCGACGGCGGCGACCCTGGGGTTGCCATGGACTGGGTGGCCGCTAACGGCGACCTCACCACCGAGTCCGACTACCCGTACTACCCGCCCGAGGGGCAGCAGGGCAAATGCAAGCCCGACAAGGTGCGCAACCACGTCGTCAAGATCAGAGGCAAGAAGTTGGTGGATCAAAACAACGAAGCAGCGCTGGAGGTCGCCGTGGCGCAGCAGCCTGTTGCCGTGGACATAAATTCAGAAACCCTCCAGCACTACAACGGCGGGGTGATCAATGGCCCCTGCGACCCTGACAAGACCGACCACGGCGTCACGGTGGTCGGGTACGGTGCCGAATCCGGCGGCCACAAGTACTGGATCGCCAAGAACTCGTGGGGGGCGAAAACTGGGGCCTCGTTTAGATCCCAAATATTTCCCTAAATTTCACTATGCAAAAAGAAGATTTCCCGTCACATTATAATGCCGGCACATGCATGGAGTACTAAATGTAGATGAAATTAAAAACTAACTGTACAGTTTTGTTATACTTTACGAGACGAACATTTTGAGCCTAATTAGTCAATGTTTGAACAATTTTTACCAAATAAAAACAAAATGCTACAGTGCACTACAGTGCATACAGTAATTCTACTGCCCCCAATTCGGGGCAACTAAACACGGCCTGGGACGAGAAGGGATACTTTCGCCTCGAGAGGCGCATCAAGGACAACGGAGGCACGTGCGGTATAGCCACATGGGCAAACTACCCGGTGATGTGAGCTCGCGCCCGTCCGTCGGCGCCGTGCTTACTTGCCTGGTCGATCGTATACTCGTATGGATGATTAACTATATAGTACAGTACTACAGTCGCCTTGCTTCCTGCTCATGCGCAGCGCAAGCCTATACATGATGAGGTGCAGAAGTCAGCTTGAAGAACAGGCTGAAATAAACTCGACGCGCCCAGTACTCACTACAGCGTCGTCGTCGTCGTCATTTGCCAATGTTATGTATAATCTTAAAAACTATAATATATATAAGCTCGATATGTGGCTGTGCTAAATAGAATATGCCCTACTTTAACTATAACTAGCAAATTTAGATATCCCCGTTTTAAGTACCAAATTATCCATGCGTTACGACGGAACCTAATTATGTTTGGGCACGGATCTAATTAATAGGATAAATGGATGATATGATTCCAAATAACACTGCACTACGTGCATAATATCTCTCCATTCCAAATCGTAAGTCGTTCTAGCTTTTTTTTATATATATATAACTTTTGCTACGTACCTAGATATAGATTATGGCTAGATACTAAAAAAGCCAGAATAATTTACAATTTAGAATAAAGAGAGTATTAAGTTACATACGATCATTTTTCAATGGTGCACCATACAAATACTAAAACCGACTTACACTGATCTTAACTTGCGCAATTAATACAATGGAATGGAATATTCTGGTCGAGATTATACTATTAAATGATCAAGTTTCTCCATAATTCCATAAATCTTGTCTAACAAAACTAAGAATCACTTCTCCTAAAAAGAACAAGAATCACAATGGGAAAAAATGGAATAATACCCCCACCGTGTGACGTGCCTTCTGACACTTCCCTCCAGTCACTAATTTGTCCATGCGTTCTAATAGAGTATACAACTTAACTTATTATTTGTAATACTACAAAATTGATTTTTGGAGATTACTACTTTCATTTATGGAGGTAGCACATTTATATCTCCGTCTTTCATAATAGAGACCCATTTTCGAAGACCCATATGCCATTTACAGAGGTGGAGGAGTCGATGTAACACTACTACAAAATCTTCATCACCGCCGGTTCCAAACCCCTCATCACCACCGGTTTTGGCCCCTCAACAACGAAAGTTATTGGTGATAAGGATGGTCGTGATGATAGGTTATCACCACCGGTTCGTGTTACCAGCCGGTGGTGATTAGGATTTCCAGAAATTCCAAAATCAGGCCAAAAAATAGCTTAAAATTGGTTTTAATCCCAAGGAGCCGGTTTGGAGAGCAAACCGGTAGTGAAAGTGGTGGCGGTGATGATCAATTATGTATCTCACAAAAACCGGCTAAGCTAGGTTTATCCGGTAGCACTCCAATGGCTAGTTTTTGTGTATAGGCTGTATATATAGCTCTCCCTTTCTCCTTGTGTTGGCTGCTGTTGCTCCCCATTGCTATATACGACCAAATTTATCCATGCATTACAATGGAACCTAATTATGTTCGGGCATGGATCTAATCAATAACAATGCATTACGTACATAATACTCTCTCTATTCCAAATCTCAAGTCGTTCTCGCTTTTTTTGATACATAACATTTGTTACGTATCTAGATATAGATTATGGCTAGATACTAGAAAAGCCGTAACGACTTACAATTTAGAATGGAGAGAGTATTAAGTTACATACTATCATTTTTCAATGGTTATACAAATACTAAAACTGACTTACGCTGATCTTAACTTTCACAATTAATACAATGGAATGGAATAATCAACAACACTGTTCCAGTCGAGATTATACTGTTAAATGGCCAAAAGTTCCTCCGGAATTCCGCAAATCTTGTCTAACAAAACCAAGAATCACTTCTCCTAAAAGAACAAGAATAACAATGGAAGAAAATGGGAAAAAATACCCCATCGTGTGACGTGCCATCTAACACTTCCCTCCAGTCACAAATTTGTCCATGTTATCTAATAGAGCGCACAACTTAACTTATTATGCATGCTACTACAATTTTTTTTTTGGATATTACTACTTTCATTTATGAAGGTAGCACATTTATATCACTGTCTTTCTTAAGAGAGACCCATTTTCCAAGACCCACGTGCCATTTACAGAGGTGGAGAAGTCGGTGTAACCCGTCTCCCAAAAATCGGCTAAGCTGGGTTTATCCGATAGCATTCCAACGGCTAGTTTTTTTGTGTATAGCCTATATATAGCTCTTCCTTTTTCCATTGTGTTTGCTGTTGTTGCTCCCCATTGCTATACACAACTAGAAGCCCTTGGCTACTCCCAAACCTCCCTTTGTGGTTTCATAGTGATTAGAGAAGTAAAAACTCTTAGTTCGGGGAGTGTGCTTTGTTTTGTGAGAAGCCTAAGTGGTATTAGAGAGCTTGAGAGACATTATATGAGCTATCAAACACTTTGACCACTTGAGCAAGTTGAGCTTTTGGTTGATCGCATTTTGTTACTTTTTTTTTTAAAAAAAATAGGAAGACCTCTGCTTTTAAGAAAGCAACATACGGATTACAAGACTGGGGATACCAGTGTCAAAGAATAGCAACGCTGACTAGCCTATTACAGGATCAAGCAAACGGAAAAACAGGTAGCCAGCAAAATCTAATACAAGCTCAGATTTCATAAATGTCTGTCGGCATTGTAGGGCTTGGCTTAAAACTTCTCAACCAGCAAATCATCGTGTCCTTCACTTGTGATATCCTTCGATTGTCGCCCTCCCTTAACAGCATAGTCCATCTCTGCATCAGGGATAAGGCAGCATATAAAACATCACTTAGTAGAAGTGTGGAAAGTGATTGAAAAAAATCCGGCCAGACCTCGACCACGAATGTCATTCACGGCTCCCACCACTACCGGAAACAGTATCTTTGTCGAGTGTCATATTCTTTGCCGAGCGCCAAATATCGGGCACTCGGCAAAGAATCCTTTGCCGAGAGCCTGCCCTCGGCAAAGATTGGCTCTCGGCAAATCCAAGCTTTGTCGAGAGCTCGACGCTCGGCAAACATTGGCTCTCGGCAAAGCCAAACTTTGCCGAGAGCTCGACTCTCGGTAAACAAAAAATCTCGGCAAAGCCTCAACCCCACAAACGGCACCCTTACGGCGTCATCTTTGCCGAGAGCCTGCTGTTAGGCTCTCGGCAAATTTTTTTTTGGATTTTTGGTCCCAAATTTTTTGTACAGCCTTGCTACAGTACTATAAGCCAAAATTTGAAATTTTGTGTATTTTCCATTCTTCTTGCTATATTTCGTGTATTTTTTTCATTTTCTTGATTTTTTCCGTAAGACGCACATTTGTACTGCAGGTGCATGAAATAATGAATCTTAGTGATTCAAAAAATTATATTAATTCTTCCGAGGGTATTTCGACGCCGTATCTAGGGATAGACGCGGAAACTCGACCATCTCGTGCACGCGACATGGCGACCAAGTTGCGTGAGATTTGATTTAAAAATATATAAAATGTGAACGGATTCGGAAAATCATGAAAATGGATGGGAGGCCTTGACATCGCATGTAGAAGCTATAAATTTTTTTTGAAAATGTTTGAAGCAAGTTGTGCTGCAAGATGGTTGAAACCCTTAGATCTCCACATGTGATAACAAGATATCGCAAGCGGAGATCTCAGGGCTTCAACCATCTTGGGTCACAACTTGCTCCAAATATTCCCAAATTATTTCCATAAACTCTATGTATCGTGTCAAGGCCTTCCGTCTATTTTCATGATTTTCCGACTCCGTTCGCATTTTATATATTTTTAAATTGAATCCTACACAACTTGGTCGCTATGTCTCGTGCACGAGATGGTCGAGTTTCCGCGTTTGTCCCTAGATATGGTGTTGAAATACTCTCGGAAGAATGAATATCATTTTTTAAATCGATGAGATTTATTATTTCATGCACCTGCCTTTCAAATGTGCGTCTTGCGGAAAAAATCAAGAAAGTAAAGAAAATGCGCGAAATATAGGAAGAAGAATGCAAAATACACCAAATTTCAAACATGGCCACCTAGTACTATATCAAGGCTGCAGGAAAAAATTGGGAGCAAAAAACCAAAAAAAATATATATATTTTGCCGAGAGCCTCCTAAAGCTCTCGGCAAAGAGCCTCTTTGCCGAGAGCAACCAAGCCCAGGCTCTCGACAAAGAAAATAAAAAAAATAAAAACTCTTTGCCGAGAGCCGACTGACCTAGCTCTCGGCAAAGAGTTTTTATATATATATTTTGCCGCCTGACCTAGTTAAGAAATTTTTAAAAATTATATATATTTTGCCGAGAGCTAGGTCAGTCGGCTCTCGGCAAAGAGTTTTTATTTTTTTTATTTTCTTTGCCGAGAGCCTAGGCTTGGTTGCTAAGAAAATAAAAAAAAAGAAAAACTCTTTGCCGAGAGCCACCTGATCTAGCTCTCGGCAAAGAGGCTCTGAATCAAAACCGCCGCCCGCGCCCCTCACCCCTCACAAGCGCGCCTCTTGCCCCCGCACCCGCGCCCCTCACCCGCGCCTCTCGCCCCCGCGCCGCCGCCGCCGCCCGGCCGCGTCCTCGCCCGGCCGCTCGGAGCCGCCCCCGCCCCCTCCGCCGTCCACGGAGGGGAGCCGCCGCCGTTCGGGTACTTCTCCCTCTCCCTGCTTGTGCTTACTTTCTTGTGGGTGGGCAAGAACTCGGTTTTGGAGTATGCCCAAAAGGAATTTTAGTTTCCGTTGTTTGGATTGGATTGGATGTTGGCCTCTCGACTCGACAGACAGAAGAATGAATCAGTGGATTCTCGTCGATTGCATTGCTGGGATAGATAGATGATTCGATTCCCTTCCCTTCCATTCCATTCCATTATTTGTTTAATTTATAAATCATTGTTTCCTTCCCATCCGCAGCCTGAGCCTGAGCCTGAACCTGCCTGCCTGCCTAGTAGAGTATAGTTTTTATTTTCATTCATTCATTCATAATTTGATTTCATTTCCTGCCAACATCAAAACGAAACACACACACACGGAGAGAGAGAGAAAGGACTATTTTCTTCTACTACTAGCATCCATCCATCCGCCCCTATTGGCTGCTGCTTGATGGCTTGGGTTTACAACAGAGCAGTGCACAGCGAGCTCTAAGCTGTCAGTCCATGGCCGTTTGCGGTGGGTGGGTCACGCCACCCATCGTTCTCCTGTATTACTTTCATGTAGTAGCAGCAAGGGGAGGGGAGGGGAGGGGTGCAATTCCCTTCTTTTTTTTTTCTTTTTGGATTTGGATGGGAGGGAAGGCCAGCAGCCAGCAGCCAGCAGCCAACAGCAAGCTGGCCGTGGTCTGGGGGTCGTGTCTTTGTTCGCGTTGACGCGACAGATGAGATGCGTGCCACAGCATACGCGTCGCTTTCTTCGCTTCCTTCCTTCCCTTTTGCCTGGTTCCAAGCCAAGCCAAGCCCCTTTTTCCTTCCTGAAAAATGATGATGAATCATATCATATCCCCAGTACAGTACTACATATGGTTAGCTTATCATTTGCCGATCCGACGTATCACATCGCGTCCCGCAAATACACCGATTTCATTTCCCCGAGGAAACAAGGCAAACTAGCGCTGCTGGTGCCTGCATGTTGGTCGTATGTTCAACTTCCACCACTCGCGCGCGCAGCCAAACCTGAATTCAACCTCACCATCCTACGGATCGGAGTACGCCTCCCATCCTGCCTCTTCTGCATCTGCATAGGTTCCATTCATTCTTTCATCCATTCGTCAAATCCAAAGAGCAGTCGCAGTCAGTAAATAAACTATGTATGTACTACTGCATTATGCGCGCTAAACTATACTTAAACTGGACCTCTCATCATAACATAATAAATAAAATAAATAATGCCTGTGCCCCCGCACTGCAGGTTGACCTTCGCGACAGGCACGCTCTGGAGGACATCTTCTCGTCCCACAGGTAACCCACAACGGTGCTGTTCCCTTCCATTTCATTTTACAGTACTACCTTCACTTGTAGGACTACCTCTGTTATGCTCCCGCAACATACACGTTCGGAGCACCTACTTCAGATGCTAAATAAGTACGAGAGTCGGTCGTGGTTGACAACAACCCACTTGGGGCTTGGGATTCAATCCAACCATTAATGACTCGCACTACTAGTAGTTTATTCACCTCTGCTGTTAGTTTTATTGTACCTAGTACAGTAGTATAGTAGTACTATGCCACTAGTTGTATTAGCACCTACTACGTACGTACTGTATTATTACCACAGTTAACTGTCAGCTGTACCTGCCTGCCGAATCTACCGCTATGCTTTGCTTTGCTTGCATTCCCCCATAGGTGTCAATAGAATGATCGGATCTAGCCCCTGGTTCCTGCCCTGCTGCTGCTGGAAAGCAAGCTGTTTCCGTCGAGGTCTTGTGCTGGATGCCCGTGTTCAGTTCCGGAATTGGTAGCCCCGAATTGGTACAGTGCGTATTAAATGCGCACTGTATCAATTCGTTTGTATTTGGTAAAAATTGTTCAAATTTTAACTAATTAGACTCAAAATGTTCATCTCGCAAAGTACAACAAAACTGTGCAATTAATTTTTAATTTCATCTATATTTAGTACTTCATGCATGTGCCAACATTTTGATGTGATGGAAATCTTCTTTTTGCATAGTGGAATTTGGGGTTGAATTTGGGAACTAAACAAGGCCGATATCTTGATTCATTCACAGCCCACCTTAGGTCGGCTGTCTGTGCTGATCATTTTCTCGTCACCACCGCCACCGGGGCAGCTGTTGTTGGTCATCGAAATATCGTCACTTTCCCTTTGTTCCCTGTTGTTGTTCACACGCCCACTTCCAACTGTGGCTGCAGGTTTGAGGCTGTCATTCACTTTGCTGGGCTTGTTGTTCACACGCCCACTTCCAACTGTGGCTGCAGGTTTTGGAGTATGCCCAAAAGAAATTTTAATTCTATATATGCTGGGCCTGAATAATTTGCTAGCCATAAAAAGTATATAATGCTGACAGTAATATGTGGTGCCTTTGAAACTGACACCAAAACCGAAAAGCATAAGCAGAGAAAAGATGTTACACATTAGTGTTTGAGATCCGTGTCCAATATATCCATGTAGACATTTCATATTATCATGGTATTCATTATATTGGCAGAATCTATTCATGGACTGCTGGTGTGTGTTTCAATTTCCTTTCTTAGGAGCTACCTAATAGTTGCAGGATCGTCCACTGCAGGTTTGCCTGCACCGCTTCACCTCACCACTGCATCGACTCATCACTGCGCCGCTAGCCTGACTCCACCGCCACCCTAGGTATAAATAACCTCTCCTCCCGGATAAGGGTCGTAGGTCATGAATCCAGTTAGGCGTCTCCCGTCCGAAAGAGATATAGTTGGAGGTATGCAGATCTCTGCATGTCGATAACTGTATCTGTTTCGGATTGTCCACGTTACATGGACAGCCCGCGGATGCGTAGATGAGGCTAGTTCTCATGGTCTGCCTTGATTCGAGACGGAGTTTCGGCATCACCTCCCTGTTGTTCTCCGGATACACACTCTCCCTACAGGGACGTGTATCGGGAGAACAGCGGGGAGGTGCTGCCGAAATTCTATCTTGGGTTGGGGCAGAAAATGAGAACTAGCCTCGTCTACGCATCCGCAGGTGGGATTAGGACCTATCCTCACCTATTAGATGACAATAGGATGTAAGTACTTGGATGTAGATGTAAGTACTCGGATGGATGACAGTAGGATGGATGACCGTCAGTGGATGTACTCGGGCCGCAGAAGCAAGAGTGATTTCAGTGATGAATGGTTGCACAAGACAGATGCTTTCTTGAACCATGCATTTGGCCCGGCTCGGCGAGGAGAGATGAAAGTATTGTGCCCGTGCAGCAGATGTGGGAACCGGCGAAGGCAAGACAAGGAGAACATGGGTAAACATCTTCTGAACCATGGATTCACGCCGGACTACACCCGGTGGATCTACCATGGTGAAGTACATCATTTGAGAGAGGAGGCGGTGCGACCACGTCTGCAGGACTTTGATGCTGATGCTGGGGTAGCAGACCTGTTAGATGACTTCCAACAAGCACAGTACGCTGCAGGACGTACGGAGGAGGAGATGGAGAAGACCGCAAAGGCGTTCTACGACATGATGTCTTCGGCACAGAAACCCCTTCATGATCAAACAACGGTTTCTCAACTGGATGCCATTGGCCGTGTGATGGGGTTCAAGTCCCAGTTCAACCTGAGTCGAGAAGCGTTCGATGGTATGTTGGCCCTATTTTGTAGCATGCTTCCGGACGGCCACATATTGCCAAAGAGCCTGTACGAGTCACAGAAACTGCTTCGTGCACTGAAGATGCCGTATGAGCAGATACATGCATGTCCAAATGGGTGCGTCCTCTTCAGAAAAGATCTCAAGGATGCAGGTTATTGTCCGAAGTGTAAAGCATCGAGATACATGGAGGTAGACGATGGTGAAGGCCTGAAGAGACAACTTTCTATCCCCATGAAAGTCCTGCGTTACCTGCCGTTCACACCGAGGATCCAACGTCTCTACATGACCGAGGAATCCGCGAAACAGATGAGATGGCACAAACAGGGTACACGATACAGTCCTGAGAAGATGGTACATCCCGCCGATGGTGAAGCATGGGTCCACTTTGATCGCATTTATCATGACAAAACTAGAGAGGCTCGTAATGTTCATGTTGCGTTTGCTACAGACGGTTTCAACCCCTATGGACTCATGGCTGCCCCCTACACCTGTTGGCCCGTCTTCGTTATCCCCCTCAATCTTCCCCCTGGCGTCCTATTTCAACGTCATACTGTCTTCTTGTCGTTGATAATTCCTGGACACCCGGGGAATAACATGGGTGTGTACATGGAGCCTCTGATTGATGAATTGGAAACTGCTTGGAACGAAGGGGTATTGACATACGACCGAGCTTCAAGGTCAAACTTCACAATGCATATCTGGTACCAGTACTCACTGCATGACTACCTGGCATATGGGATATTCTGTGCCTGGTGTGTCCACGGCAAGTTCTCGTGCCCGGTTTGCAAGACAGCTATGAAATTTATCTGGTTGAAGAAGGGTGGCAAGTATTCGGCGTTCGACCAACATAGACAATTCCTGCCTCTTGACCATCCTTTCAGACAAGACACTAAGAACTTCACCAAAGGGGTCGTGGTGACAGATCCTCCACCCCGGATGCTGACCGGTGCCGAGGTTCATGCTCAAATAGATGCTCTCAAGTTCAATGAAAGAGACGGTCGTTTTGCGGGGTATGGTAAGGAACATATGTGGACGCATAAGTCAGGCTTGGAAAGGCTCCCCTATTACGATGACCTTCTTCTGCCACATAATATTGATGTAATGCACACTGAAAAGAACATCGCCAAGGCACTTTGGGGAACACTCATGGACACTGAAAAGTCCAAGGACAACCCTAAGGCTAGATTAGACCTGGCACTCTTGTGCGATAGACCAAAGCAAGAGATGCGGTCTCCTCAACCCGGTAGGAGATGGACACGGCCCAAGGCCGATTTCGTCTTGAGCAGACCACAAAGGAAAGAAATACTTCAATGGATCCAGACATTGACGTTCCCTGATGGATATGCAGCGAATCTGAGGAGAGGAGTCAACTTATCTAGTCTGCGAGTCCTAGGAATGAAGAGTCATGACTTCCACGTATGGATCGAGCGTCTTCTTCCGGCGATGGTTCGAGGCTATGTTCCTGAGCCTATGTGGGTTGTCCTGGCAGAGTTGAGCTATTTGTTCCGCCAACTTTGTGCCAAGGAGATATCTCGGTCCATCATTGCTGACTTGGAGAAAGCTGCACCTGTGTTGATCTGTAAGCTGGAGAAGATCTTTCCACCAGGCTTCTTCACTCCGATGTTGCATTTGATCGTACACCTCCCCAATGAGGTTCGAATGGGAGGGCCTGTGCATTGCCGTTGGTGCTATCCAGTCGAGAGAAATCTTAAGACTCTTCGCAAGAAATGTAGAAACAAAGCCAAAATTGAGGCTTCCATTGCAGAGGCATTCATTCTAGAGGAGGTGTCAAACTTCACTGAACAATACTACTCCGAGAACCTTCTAAGCGTGCATAATGCACCCCCTCGTTACAATGCTGGAGAAAATGAATCGAGTCTTAGCCTTTTCCGAGGCCAGCAAGGCGCGACAAGTGGATCCATAGTTAAGCAGTTGAACTATGAAGAGTGGCAAAAGATCATGCTATACGTGCTTACCAACCTTGATGAGGTGCAGCCGTACATGGGGTAAGTTCTCAACTATGTTCATTCAATTCGCCGACACTATTCTGCATCAAACACCCTTGTTTTTCTTCCGTACAGGGAATTTCTTCATCAGTTCTGGAATGGGCCAAGGCCTCCTTCTGACCCGGTAGCCGAAACCCTAATTGCAAACGGGGCGGGGCAAGGGAGGCCCGATTTCATTTCTTGGTTCCGACAGAAGGTCCTGTCCAACCGAGGTCATACTTAGTCCGACATTCCAACTTGCTCCTACGTTCGGACTTAATAACGTTATACCTTGCTTCACCTTGCAGGCTCAGACCGATGCGTCTATGAGTCAAGAGCTGAGACGGGTTGCAAACGGCTTTGACCGTAGGGTCAAGTCATTTAACAGTTACGACGTGAATGGATATCGCTTCCACACAGCGATATACGAGCAGAGTCGGCCCAACCGGAAAACCACAAACAGCGGAGTTTGTACTCTAGGCAATGACAACCGTGACTACTATGGAAGAATTGAAGAAATATATGAACTTTCATTTCACGGTGACAAGCCTCTGAATCCTGTAATGTTCAAATGCCATTGGTTCGACCCTGGAGTAACGAGGCTCACACCAAATCTTGGCCTAGTTGAAATTCGACAGGATTCTGTCTATCCAGGAGCCGATGTGTATATTGTGGCTCAACAGGCCACGCAGGTTTATTACACACCATATGCGTGCAAAAGCAAAGAGCATATCTTGGGTTGGTATATTGTGCACAAGATATCGCCACATGCTAAACTACCTCTCCCCAACGATGAGGATTATAACTTCAACACAAACACGTATGATGGGGAGTTCTTTCAAGAAGCTGGGCTACAAGGGACGTTCACGATAGACTTAACCGAAGCGATGGAAATGGAAGTAGAGAATGATGACGAGGACGTTGGGGATGAGGTGGTAAATGAGAAGGACATACAAATGCTAGAACGATTCCTTTTAGGCGAAGCAAATGAAGACAACCTGCCGTCTTCGGATAATGAGGAGTACTTAGACATGGTTGACAGCGATGATGACACTTATGCTCCGGCTAATCCCGATGATGCAGATTATTTCTAATTCACGTAATATTATGTTATATTCTACTCCTGTTATGTTTTTTTTCTTAGGATCTAGGGTTTTATTTATTTTGTATATATTTCATTATGTTATTTCTAATACAATATTGTTCGTTCTATTTAAATGCAGGAGGTCGAGCCAAGATGCCAGGCGGACGTCAGAGGTCGATGAGCTCCCTGTACCGGGCCTCGCAGGACGACGGGCCATCTCGGCAAAGGAGGGGTCGCCACCGGAGGGAGCCGACTCCACCGGAGGACGAGGTGCCGGCCACGCCCGAGGCCGAGGCTCAGGCGAACGAGGGGCAGGAGGACCCCGAGCAGGAGGATGAGCCGTCGGCCGAGGCACACGAGGGTTCGGCTGCCTCAGGGGCGTCCACACCCTACTTGCGAGGTCCCGCCAGCCTCCCGGCCCGACCGATACCACTTCACCAACGCCCAGTGATCCGCCCCGTTGGACAAAGGTACATGTTTTAACTACTCGTTCATATGATATGTTTAAAATTGAAATAGAAACTAATAATCTTTCTGTATCACTTGTGCAGGCATTGGGAGTTTCTGGAGGGTCGCGGCCGCAAACCCAATGGCATCCTGGGTCTCCTGTGCCGCGAGCACTACCCCGGCATAGTACAGTATGCCGGGAAGAGAGAGCCGGCGTACACATTTGACCACTACACCGTCGCCCCAGACCCGGACTACCCAAACAAGGTGGCGAGGGTCAGAGCGGAGCTGTGGGTAAGTCTTCGTCACACAACATCGCATTCATCGTACTTTTCTTGAATTACTTAGAGTTTGTATTGCATCTGTATGCAGGACTTCTATAGGTGTGAGCAGGGGAAGGAGGCCGAGGCGGAGGTGGTGAGTGCAAGGTCCTGCAGGAAGCTCGTCACCGACATCATCTACGAGGCGAGAATTCAGGCCATCGTCAACTACAACGCCACGGTCGAAGGACGGAGGGTCTCGAAGGTCGAGGCGAGAGGCATGACGCTGAGCCGGGCGCAGTACATTCAGGTAAGTGATTCCTTTTGAGATTAAGCTATGCTCATTTCATCTGACGCTTATATGTGAAATACTTTATGATGTGCAGATGGTCTCCCAATGGTGCCAGTCGTTTCCCGAGTGCTGGGAGATGATCGTGGACCGGTGGCTCTCTGAAGAGTGGACCGCCCAGCACGCCGAGGCCCGGGAGGCGCGTCTGCAGATGCCAGGTGTACCACACCACCAGGGCAACCGCAACCTAGCCGAGTACGCACAAGCTTGGGTACGTGAAACACTTTATGTATTGTAACGCTCAAATGTTGCCTAATTACTAATCATCTTGTTGTCTTCCTCGCAGACGGCGTCACACAGTGGCCAGCCTTGCACCACGTTCATGGCATACGCCATGTCCCACAAGGGCAAGGCCACCGCACCAGAGACCTTCTACAACCCCGACGACCCCCCCGAGGCATACTCCAACTCCAGCGTCCACACCCGCCTCACTGACTACACAGAGGCGGCAAGGGCGGTCCATGGGGCCGACTTTGATCCGGCCAGCGAGGACCTGGACGGAAGCCTCGTGATGAGGGTCGGAGGAGGGAAGAAGCACGGGCGGTATTGGCTTGGCGACGGCGTCATCGACTCGTCCTCCACTCCCACTTTGTCCCAGCTCCGAGCACAGACCACGAGCGGGAGCGTCCCCATACGCCCACGCCCGTCGCCTTCGCAGTCGCGGGTCGCCGAGCTCGAGGTTATTTTTGTTTTACTCGTCGTACATTGATGTTTAAATATTTGCATTGTTCTAACATTCCCTTTGTATTATCGCAGGCCCACCTGGAAAGAGAAAGGGAGGAGCGCAAGCTCGCCGAGTCCCAGATGCGGTCCCAGATGGAGGCCCAAGCTAAGCAGATGCAAGATCTCATCACGTTCATGGCCTCCCAGGGCATGCAGGTGCCCGCGGCGCTCATGGCTCCTCCACCGCCGTCTCAGAATGCGGATGCTACTCCTGTGAGTATCGATTCCTCAGTGTTTTGTTTCTGCATTTGCTTGTCTGACATAGACATCTAATTTTTGCAGCCTCCGTCGGCGGGTTCGAACAACCCGCAAGCGCCTGGATGGAATACGCCCGGGGGTCAAGGCGGGACTCCTTCTCCGGGGTGGCCAGGGCAAGGTTGGCCATGACTGTGTTTAAAGTGTCGTCTCTAGTAGATTGTGAACTTTAGAATGAAAACTTATTATGTTTCGATGATAACTTGTAATGGTTAACTTTCGTTTAGTTCAAATATTGTGATGAATGTGCTATATGCGTGGTGTATGTGATGAATGTGATATGTACATGTGATATATGTGTTTATACGTGATGAATGTGATTCATATGTGATAAATGTGATTTATTTGTGATGAATGTGTTTATACGTGATGAATGCGATTTATATGTGTAATGAAGTGGAAAATCAAAAGAAAAAAGCAAAATATCTCACTTTGCCGAGGGTTGCTCTCGGCAAAGGCTACCTTTGCCGAGTGCAATGGTCAGTGCACTCGGCAAAGCTGGGAAATATGACTGCAAAAATACCTATTTCCCAGCTTTGCCGAGGGCAATGACCGTTGCACTCGACAAAGGACAGGCTTTGCCGAGAGCCTGACCAGACTGGCTCTCGGCAAAGAATTTTCTTTTTTTTTTGGAAAACTCTTTGCCGAGAGCCGGTCTGGCCAGGCTCTCGGCAAACATTTTTTTTTTAAAAAAAAGAAAAATATTTGCCGAGAGCCTGGCCACACTGGCTCTCGGCAAAGATTTTTTTAAAAAAAAAACTCTTTGCCGAGAGCCAGTCAAATGGGCTCTCGGCAAAGAAAGCGGGCCCGTTAACGGCGCCTTTTCTTTGCCGAGGGCCGCGTTGGCTCTCGGCAAAGCCTTTGCCGAGAGCCCGATAAACGGCTCTCGGCAAAGAAGGCTTTGCCGATCGGGTTTTTGCCGAGGCAGCTTTGCCGAGAGCTGCTCTCGGCAAAGCCTTTGCCGAGGGTCTGAGAGGCTTTGCCGAGAGCCTGGAGCCCTCGGCAAAGCCGCCACCTCCAGTAGTGCACACTGGGGATCTGAACTCCAGGAAATACATTGTTGCGTGTGTTCATTTGGTTTGCCTCACATTTTGTATTTACATTGCATATTTATTATGCTTCCACTTGTGTCTACTTGAGTGTGTGTGTGACTGCACGGGTTGTCTGAATATGTTGATAGACAAAGAAGCCACAAACTAAGTTTGTGTTGACGTGAAAAAGGCAAGGAGGCTCTAACTATTTTTCATAGGAACTTAGTGAAAATCGGGCGCTCCTACTGGCTCGGCGATCAATTCATCGGATGCGCGCGGGGGCGCAGGCGAATCCAGCGTTTCCGTGCGCGCAAGGGCAAAGGGACTCACCAAGGGAGCAGTACGAAATGACCAGCAGTGCCTGTGGTGCGCATCGTCATTAGCGTACAGTCCGAAGGATATGTATGGCGTGGCGCCGTGTGGCGCGTGCTCACCGACACCGGCACCCGCGGCGCACCGAGCTAGCTAGCTAGCTAGTGATCAGCTTGCCACCACGTTTGCCGCGGACTGCCCATCGTGCGTTTACACTGCGCTTGCACAGCAGCAAGACAGCAATGGTAGCGTACTAGCTAGCGTGGCTTGTTGCATCACGATCTCAAACGTCAGACCTGAAAACAACTAAACACTTCTGCGGACTGACCAAAGTGCTTATATGATGGGAAACGTGAAACTTACCACGCACTTGTATATATATAAACGATCGTATCTACACGTTCACACAGGCGTTGAGATTTGTGCTAGGCGAAACCCTCTCTTAGGGCATGTACAACCCACAGACGGGGTCCGTCTCTAAACGCCTCGAATCTATCGTGCAGACAGGTATAAAGACAAGTCATACAACCCACAAACAGGAGTCCATCTCTAAGCTGTTTAATGTTTTGCATGTAGCTATGATCAACTTATAAATAAATTTTTGTATACCATTGTGTGGCATTTGATAGAAAATGTCTCAAGGACAAATAAGAGGAACATGATTACAAATAACAGCAAACTCTTCATATAAGTTCATACATGTCATGTATCAAGGGGTGAAAAAAGATAGCAATCAGGTGGTGCATTCAGACATATGGCATATGTTCAGGAAGCCTGTAACTGATAGCTACAACCTGACTAGTTTCCTTCATCAGCCATCACAATAATATAAGGAAGAAAAATTACATATAGTTTAGTTGCATCATCAGAGACAGGAAATGATGTATGCCAATATATTCAGTTCAGTTGCATCGCTTTAAATTATAATTTTATTTGCAGCAGCACACAAGATGCTGAAACTCACTGCAGTTTAACTGAATCAACTATTAACTGAACAGAAGTTTCAGGACAGATCACCACCATCTCATTTTCTGAAAAGTTCCTAAGACTGCAATGGTAGTTGTTGCCAAAATCAAGTAAACAATATACTCACATTCACATAATAGATGATAACTGAAAAAAAAATTCATAGACAAGATTCAGTTTTAGCAAGTAGATGGCAACTCAGAGAAATAATGGTGTCAGGAAACAGCCGCAACTCGAATACAAATACATGCATCACAGAGTAGTATAGCAGCATCAGAGTAGTTCTTTTTTTTTTTTTGGGAACACAGCATCAGAGTAGTTCAGTACGCTTCTTCACTGCTTGTTTCTCTGCAAAGAAAGACACCACCATCAGTCCATCACAACCCATGCCTGAATGAGAAGACAGATATGGGGTTCGCACATGTGAGATAGCTTGACTACCGCGCTTGGCACCGAGACGGCGTGGTCAGAGAGCACGCCGGAGCGGGGAATGTGGTGCCGTCGCCACCAATGCCCAGTGCAGGGATCCTCCGATCCTCCGTGCAGCAGCAAGTGGAGGTCGTCCGCATCCGCCCCCAACGCGAAGCCGCTACGCGACGGAGAGAGCGGCCGAGCGGACCGCCGCCGATCCGCTTTTGCGACCGATGGTGTGGACTGCCGCCGCCGCTCCCGCCGATGATGTGCCTTTGCACGGACATCTCGAGCACCGTCGCTGAAGAATATTTTTGGCGCGACGGCTCCCTTCCGCCCGCGCGAGCGCCCCGGATTTGCGCTCCGTCGAGTCCGGAAGACGGCATCGTACAACGCTGCTGGGGTCGTCTTCTCAGCATCGGAGCACGGACCGCCGTCGCCTTGCGAGGTGACGCCAGCTCCGTCTCCAGGCTTTGACAGGGGGATTTTTGTAAAAACGGCGACAAAGGGACGAGGTCAAGAGACCCGTTGTACATTCCGAGCACCAAATAAAGTGCTTAGGTAACGTTTGGTTTGAGGTGGAACAAGATGAAGTAGGATATCCACTTTGTTCCCTGTTAAATTCTACTCCCTCTGTCCTAAATTAGAAGTCATTCTTACTTCTCGAGAAGTCAACTTTTTTAAACTTCAACCAGTTATATGTAAAAGAATAATAATATTTATAATACATAATTAGTATTATTAGATATATCGTTGAATATACTATCATAATAAATTTATTTGGAGATATAAATGTTGCACGTATTTTCTACAAATCTAGTCGAAGTTGAGAAAGTTTGACCAATATGCCTCCCATGATGTCATCTATTCTAGGACAGAGGGAGGGAGTAGGAAAGAGGGGCGGGACAAAGCCATTCCCAAAGAGAAATATTCCTTCTACTAGATCCATGTTCTAGCTATCCTAAAAAATTTAAATGAGGAATATTATTGGTTCGTCATCGCTCAAAACCATTTGACGGAGATCTAATGGACCAAATATCTCTCGTGCCCGTATGAGTTTGGCATGTTCAAGCATTGCGTGGAGTCTGATACCAAAATAAATTGAAATGTCTAGCGTTTTCACGGTCCACCACACTCTCCCATGGTCGTACTGAGTTTGAGAAGAGTGTTCAGGCATGGTGCGGAGTCTGATACTCTGATCCTAAAACAAATTTGAACGCATCATGTGATCATTGGATCAATCTCTAAGCCTCCCATACCTATATATATGAGTTATATCAACACGTTTCAAGCATAGTATGAAATAAATTCGATCGCAAGACGAATTAAAATACATAACATGATCATTAAATAAATCTACAAGCCACAAAGTTCCGTTGCCAGGCATGCATCTATACATGTGCATGTTTTGCTAGTGGGACCTAAAAGCAGCTATTTGAAGTTCTCACCGATGATATAAACACGCCCACTAATCACAGCGCACCAACACCGAGCCACTCATCGATCGATCCTCACTGCAACAGATTAACTTTATTCGAGGCACTAATAAGTACTGTATGCAGTTACTCCTAGATTTCATCACGCGTGCAAGGACATGAACTGTGACACCAAAGCTAAGCCGTCTATCGGTGCTGCATCAAAAGCAATTGCACTTGCACCATCTAGTGCTGACATGCATCCTCGGCCACCCGAACGCGCGTCACACTGTCCTGATCATTATTAATGTGCTTAGGTTAGGATCCATACTTGCTATCTATGGACCTTTCTCTTAGTGCGAGTCCTTGCTAATAAGGACATGATTAGCTTGATGGCCCTAAGGACTCAATAGATTGCTTTTGTAGAAGAATTTAGGAGCCAAGGTGGTGAGGGGCCAGGGTTTGAGTTTACATAGACTAAGATTGCTGATTTAAATTTTTATTATGGCCCAATTCACAGCCTCTCTCTTGGGCCATTCGATCTTTGAGTGTGAGACGCATGAGATGTAGGAGTGTTGCAACTGGAGAGATACCCATGCCAGAGGCACAAAAACTAGTGCACGAAGGCGAAATCGTTGCACACTGTGGTGCATATGTAAGCAGAGGAGTGCGAGGATTTTTAGGGACACTAGAAACCAGAGCATGCTCTGTTTGTTGAAATAAAAGACACAGGCCAGCTGTGGTCCTTCGCGGGAGGGAGCTTCCTGAAGTCCCTATTCGTTGCGCAGACAATTAGTATGTAATAAGTCCCTTAGTTTTGCTTTAACTCCTCGTAGCTTAGGCTGCGGAGAGTAGCGTCTCTCGCGCTTCTAGTGACTATTGCTTTCTTCACCTTATTATAATACAAAGCTGGGCAACCAGATCTTTAAAAAAAAAGGTGAAATCGTTGCATTTGATCATTTTCGTGTGAGTACTGTGTCGTACTAGCGTATGTTTTCCCTATGCGTTTTTAGAACCCACTAAAACAATTAATATCTCGTTGTGTTTTTGTCACGCATAGGGAAATAAACCAATTCCCCCATGGGTCTCTTAATTTTCCTGTGGCTTTAAACAGTACCCAAAGGTTAATCTCTAACTTTTCTATTCGCCAAAAAAAGTTTATACGCAGCTGTAAATGGAAACCTAAAACAAGTTATTTGAGGCCGTAACTGATGATATTTTTTTAGTCTGTCTACCACGTATGTGTTTCATATGATGGGAGCACTCGATTTTTCCGAAATCGTCTTCCTCCCGCTGTCCGCGCCCCTCCCTTCACTACTCCCTCCCTCGTCGTAATCTGCCCCACGCCCTCCTCCTCGTCCTCGCCCCCGCGGCGGCCACCCTCTTCCCCTCCCCGCCGCCATGTTCTCCAGCTCCGGTGAGCTCGCCCACCGCCATCTTTTCTAGCTCCGATGAGCCTCCCCCGCCCTGACTTGGCCCGGCCGCCGCTACCACCGTCAGCTCCCCTAAACCGTCAGGCCACCATCCCCCCCACCCCGCGCGCCGGCCACCATCGCCCCACCACATCCCCCCTGCGGCCGGCCCCTTCTATACCTGCTGGAGTTGGAGAAGAAAGAGGGGTAGAGCTCGCCGGAACCCTAGCTATTGCCGCCGCCGTCTTCATCTCCGGTGGAGGAGGAGGAGGAGGAGGACGCCTACCTCGTTCGCACCCGCCAGCTCTACCGCCGCTGGAGGGGGGAGAGGAAGGAGCCATGAGCTCGGACGATCTGACCACCTCCACCGTGTCCTCGTGCGGATCCGACGGCCCGAAAATCACGTGCGCACATGAGGTAATACACCCGAGTGTGTTTTAGCATTCCTCTATTTTTTCTGTTTGCTAATCAGAGCACACTATCATCAGTGATGAGGCACTTATCGATTGTTCATCACTGGAGCAGATGTGAACACTAACGCTATGCGAGTCACTAATAAGCAATGCGCAGTAAGCCTTCGAAATGTGTATGCGTGCAAGTGCAAGGACATGAACTGTGGCACCAAGCTGTGTCGTCTATCGGTGCTGCATCAAAAGCAATTGCACTTGCACCATCTAGTGCTGACATGCGTTCTCGGCCACGGGAGCACTGGTATACCGCACTGATTCCGATCACTATACCTCCGATATTTCTTTGTCCACTCCAGAGAGATGCGAAGATGCGCATGGCGAGCGATCGCCACACCGCTATATAAACCCGTCCATGGCTGCTCTATCACTCAGTACAAGCTCAAGCCAGGCACACAGCACCAAAGACATCGGTCATGGCTGCCTGCCACCAACCAGCTCTCACTCTCCTGTGCGCCTGCCTGCTCCTGGCCGGCGCGGCGTCCGGCGTCCGCGTGGACGTGGAAGACATGCTGATGATGGACCGGTTCCGCGCGTGGCAGGCCACGTACAACCGCTCGTACGCGACCGCCGCGGAGCGTCTGCGCCGGTTCGAGGTGTACCGCCAGAACATGGAGCTCATCGAGGCCACGAACCGGCGCGGCCTCTCGTACCAGCTCGGCGAGACCCCGTTCACGGACCTCACCAGCGAGGAGTTCCTCGCCACGCACACCATGCCGCGCCTGCGCGCGCCCGAGGCCGCCGCCGCGCGGCACCGGGAGCTCATCACAACGCGCGCTGGCCCCGTCAGCGACGGCGGTCGTCGCCACTGGAACTGGAACTCCACGACAGACGTCGACGTCCCCGAAAGCGTGGACTGGAGGACCAAGGGCGCGGTGACGCCGGTCAAGAACCAAGAATCTTGTGGTAAACAATACGTCCTCCCAAAAAAATATTTACCAATCACCGTATCGTCACACGCATATTCCTACGTATACGGAACGAAAAAATACAGACCCTGTCATGATAGATGACCGACGACGATGCCCCTCGATCTCCTTGCAGGCAGTTGTTGGGCATTCGCGACAGTGGCGGCGATCGAAGGCCTGCACAAGATAAGGACGGGCCAACTCGTCTCCCTATCGGAGCAGGAGCTCATCGACTGCTCGAGGTCCCCGCCCAACAGTGGCTGCGACGGCGGCGACCCTGGGGTTGCCATGGACTGGGTGGCCGCTAACGGCGGCCTCACCACCGAGTCCGACTACCCGTACTACCCGCACGAGGGGCAGCAGGGCACATGCAAGCTCGACAAGGTGCGCAACCACGTCGTCAAGATCAGAGGCAGGAAGGACGTGGATGAAAACAACGAGGCCGCGCTGGAGGTCGCCGTGGCGCAGCAGCCTGTTGCCGTGGGCATCAATGATGCACCGCTCAACCAGCACTACATTGGCGGGGTGTTCAATGGCCCCTGCGACCCGGAGAAGCTCAACCACGCCGTCACCATAGTCGGGTACGGTGCCGAATCCGGCGGCCGCAAGTACTGGATCGTCAAGAACTCGTGGGGCGAAGGGTGGGGCGAGAAGGGATACTTTCGCTTCGAGAGGCGCGTCAAGGACGCCAGAGGCACGTGCGGTATAGCCGTGGAGCCAACCTACCCGGTGATGTGATCTCCTGGCTCCCGTCCGTCGCCGCCGTGCTTACTTGCCTGGTCGTATACTCGTATGGATGATTAACTATATACTACAGTACAGTCGCCTTGCTGCCTGCACATGCGCAGCGCAAACCTGTATATGACGAGGTGCAGAAGTCAGCTTGAAGAACAGGCTGAAATAAACTCGACGCGGCCAGTGGTCAGTACAGCGTCGTCATCGTCATTTGCCAATGTTATGTATAATCTTAAAAACTATAATATATATAAGCTCGATATGTGGCTGTGCTAAATAGAATATCCCCTGCTTTGGCTACACGATAATGATTCTATTAGGACGTCCATCTTCAACTCGCGCGTTGGACGCATCCATTTAGAATTATAGCTATCCATTTAGAATTTTTGAAAAGAAATTCTCCAAATGACAAAACATCCAGAATCAGATTTTCATTATTCTTCTATCTCACATTCTACAACAACTTAAGTGATATGAGGTCCCAACTAAGAAGTTCCCAACAATAACAAGATTTCTAGAAAAAATGTGTGCGAATCTATCTTTAAGTCATGGCAAAGCAATCTTACTTTAATCGAGACTTGCGTAGGGTTTGCTTATTTAAATTATCTTTAATTTTAATTCGAAGCAGAGAGCAAAATATATGAAAATAGAAAGTATGAGATATGTACTAGACCGTGGACGAAAGATGGAGAAAAAAGATGGGGTGTGAGGCCAGGCGTCCTGGCCATGAGGCCGGGCGGCATGGTCTTGTGGCCCATCGTGGCCCGCTTTATCATGTGTGGTCTTGGCGTTGATTGCTTCTGTTTTTTCTTTGGTGGGTTCCCCCACACTTGTTTTCTGTTTATCTTTAAGCACAACATGTGGAGAAAAAACACATATCCAAAAATAATAATAGAGAGAATGATTTGACTCTAACAAACTTTATTGATATCATTTAAGGCACTTTATTATACATTGCAAACGAACTAACCGAATAATGAATAAACTCTAACTTAGACTCACAAACTTAAGACTTACTAAACAAAACATGTGTACCTTATCAATCGACCATCACTCTCTCTCAATTCTCAAGTCTACGGGCTATGGTACACGATATAATGTTGACATGGGACTTCAATTCCTAATGCTTAATGGTTGCTTTATCCATCCTCGCAGTCAACCTATCAATAGTCCTAGCTAGAAAAGTTAAGTCTTGTTGAATCCTATTGATTTTCTACTTGAGCTCTTCCATCTTCTTCTCCAGAGTAGCTAAGGTGGTCTTTAGACGCTTGGGCTCACTTGACTCAGAGGAGGATGAAGGTCTCTTCTTAGAAGAAACTACTTTGATCTGCTCTGGCATAGCCCGGACTCCATCAAGAGTGACACGCGGAGTAGTCTTCTTGTACTTCATGTAGGTGACATCACCAAACTTGTTGGTCTTCAGTCCGGTCAGCATCTCATTGGGTCTAGGCAGTAAAAGGTTAAGCTCCTTAGGTACGCGGAATGTCGGAACCTTTGGCTCACCTGGTTTTCCTTCAATGGTGAAACGTGGCGGCGGCAGCGTGAAGGTGAGACAAGGAACGGTGTGGGCATAGAAGGCTTGTGGTTTAGGCGCAGGCACGATCTCCTTTGGCGGCTTGACGGTGAGCTCCTTCGGCTAGATGATGGTGAGGGCCATGGAATCGTCGGAAGGATGAAGCTCGTCAGCGTCGATCTTGTTGAAAGGAGGAGGCTCGTTGATGTTGATCGCGTGGTCGCCGGCCATTGGAAATTGAAAAGAGGAGAGCTTGGCTGCTGTTGAAGGTTTGAAAGGCAGGAAGTTCGGATATCTCTACGATGAGTTCGTAACGGGAGAAAATCGGTTCGGCTGAAAGACTTCAGAATTTGGACGAGAAGGACTCTAGAAGGGACAAGGGAGGCAACGTGAAGCAAGAGGAGTCCCCCACAGGCTGGCCGGCCTAGGGGTGGGGCTGGCTGGCCCCACTATGTGGCGGAACGTGGTCTCCTTTTTTGTGTTGTCTTCTCGCTCGTTTCTAATTCTAAAAAACAATTTGTAGGTGACGAAACTCATCGGAGGCGATGGAGGACTCAAATCATGGAAAAAGGAGGAATTGGATTATGCCCAACTCCTCGGGACTCTTATCAGGTTCTAGAAAAATCTTAAGTCGTTGACCATTTACCTTGAATAACGTACCTTCGTCATTTTGAAGTGTTGCCGCTCCATGTGATGAAGTGCTAGTCACTGTGAATGGTCCTTCCCATTTTCTTTGTAGTTTCCCATGACCGAATAGTTTTACCCTAGAATTAAAAAGTAATACCTTATCTCTCGGAGTGAAACTCTTCTTCTTGATCCTCTTGTCATGCCACCTTTTAGTCCTTTCCTTGTACATCTTGCCGTTATGATAGGCTTTCTCACGCCATTCATCAAGCTCTGAGAGTTGCATCTTTCTTTTTATTCCTGCTGCTTTCAGGTCCATGTTCCATCGCTTGATTGCCCAATGAGCTTTGAATTCTAACTCTACCAGCAAATGACGAGTTTTCCCATAAACGAGTTGATATGGGGACATTCCAAGCGGTGTCTTGTAAGTCGTTCGATAAGCCCATAGTGCATCGGATAGCTTGTCCTTCCACTTTGTTCCCATCTCGTCAACAGTCTTCTGTAGAATGTTCTTGATTTGCTTGTTCGATGTTTCTGCTTGGCCTCTTGTCTGAGGGTGGTATGGAGTAGTGATATTGTGACGGATCCCATGTTTTGCCAAGTACTTGCGAAAGTTCTTGTCAATAAAGTGAGTGCCTCCATCACTAATCACCATTCTTGGGACTCCAAACCTTGGAAATATTACTTCTTCAAACATCTTCTTAGAGTTTCTAGAATCAGTAGCTTTGCATGGCATAGCTTCGACCCATTTGGAAACATAGTCAACTGCCACTAAGATGTATTCACTGTTCTTCGATTTCAGGAATGGTCTCATGTAATCAATACCCCAGCAATCAAACAGCTCGATCTGGAGGTTGTTAATGAGTGGCATGGCATCTCTTAAATTGATGTTGCCATGCTTCTGACACAATCTGCATCTTCGGACAAAGTCCTTCGTGTCTTCATACATGGTTGGCCAAAAGAATCCACTCTGCCAAATCTTTGCATGTGTTTGGAATGCCCCATAGTGTCCTACATAGGGTGATGAGTGACAACATTCAATGATTTTGATTCCTTCTTCAGCTGGTACACATCTTCTAAGCAACCCGTCTGAGCACACTCTGAAGAGATACGGATCGTCCCATATGTGGAGACGACTCTCATAGATGAGCTTTCTTTCATCTCCTCCTAGTGGTACATATCCTGCAACCATAAAATTGACAATATCTGCATACCAGGGGTTAGATCTGGAGATTTGGAAAACATATCATCCCTGAGTGAATCGTTGATGGGCAATTCCTATGGATTTTCAAATTGCATTCTTGACAAGTGATCAGCAACAGAATTTTCGACTTCCTTTTTATCTTTTATTTCTAAATCAAATTCTTGAAGTAGCAAAATCCATCTTATCAATTAGGGTTTAGCATCTTTCTTAGTGAGTAGGTATTTAAGTGTAGCATGATCAGTGTAAACAATCATCTTAGCTCCTACTAAGTAAGATCTAAATTTATCAATAGCGAAAATAATAGCCAAGAGTTCTTTTTTAGTTGTTGCATAATTAAGTTGTGGTCCTGTCAAAGTTTTGCTAGCATAAGCAATTGTATGATGCTTTTTATCCTTACATTGTTCTAGCACTGCTCCTATAGCAAAATCACTTGCATCACACATGATTTCAAAAGGTAATGACCAATCAGGGGGTTGAATGATCGGTGCAGAAGTGAGTGCTTTCTTCAAAGTTTCAAAAGCTTTTAACCATGCTTCATCAAATTCAAAGGGAACATCCTTAGCCAAAAGATTAGTAAGTGGTCTAGCAATATATGAGAAATATTTTATAAACCGACGATAAAAACCAGCATGGCTAAGAAAACTTCTTATCCCTTTTATATTTATGGGTGGAGGTAATCGTTCAATTACTTCAATTTTAGCTCTATCTACCTCATTTTCACGTTCAGACACTAAGTGTCCTAGCACTATGCCTTCCCTGACCATGAAATGATATTTTCCCAATTAATGACTAAGTGCTTTTCTTCACATCTTTGCAAAAACCTTGTCTAAATTTTTAAGACAATCATCAAAAGTTTTTTCATAAACAAAAAAGTCATCCATGAAAACTTCCATAATTTCTTCAATCATATTAGAAAATATAGACATCATGCATCTTTGAAAGAAGTTGGTGCGTTACATAATCCAAAAGACATTCTATGATAAGCAGAAGTTCTATAAGGACATGTGAAAGTGGTTTTGCTCTGATCATCAGGATGGATCAGAATCTGGTGATATCTAGAATACCCATCAAGAAAATAGAAGAATGAGTGATTTGCTAAGCGCTCTAACATTTTATCAATGAAAGATAGTGGAAAATGATCTTTCTTTGTTGTCTTGTTAAGTTTTCAGTAATCAATACACATCTGTCATCCAATGACGGTTCTTTGTGGAATTAATTCATTCTTGTCATTTTTTACAACAGTCATGCCTCCCTTTTTAGGCACAACTTGAACAGGACTCACCCACTCACTGTGTGGCATAGGATAGATAATCCCAACGTGCAACAGTTTCAAAACCTCTTTTTTTACTACATCTCTCATTGCATTGTTAAGCCTACGTTGAGGCTCCGTAGATGGTATGGAATCAGGATATGTATGGATGCGATGAGTGCAAAGAGCAGGGTTATTGCCCTTGAGATCTTGGAGTGAGTAGCCAAAGGCTGATCTATGCTTCTCTAAGACAGTTATCAGGTGAAAAGTTTCTTCTTGAGAAAGTTTATCACTTATGATCACAGGAGTTTCTGGATCATTATTGAGAAAAGCATAACGAAGACCAGAAGACAGGGGTTTTAACTCAATAGGAGGTTTGGGAATTTCCTAAATGGATCTAGAGGCTTGGGAAGAACAAAATGATCTTCTTCTTCCTCTATGAAGAACTGAGCATCTTCTTTAAGATTGGGTTCAATTAAAGCTTCAAGAAATGCTACATTAACCTCTTCCATTAGGTCTGGCTTGGGACAGGGTTCACTCTTAGTATTTAGAGAATGAGAGATGGATATAGGCAATTTAAGATTTTTTCCAAGACAAATGTTTAATTTTCCTGTTTGTCCTTCTTAAATAAGCCTTTCAATTGGTTGGCCTATCAATAGGTCAAACTCAATGATGTCAAAGATATAAAAGCTCATATGCACCAGAGTTTCTTTTACCTGGATAGGTAGGACATACAATATTCCTAAACTAGGAAGAATATGTCCTTAGGGGCTTTTTAGAAGTTTTGTTGTTGGGGTTAATGACATGTATTCTAATAAATCATGAGCAAAAGATGCAGACATGATATTAATACCCACAACTGGATTGTAAAGAGCTGAAAAAGGGTCTCTATGAATTTGGCAATGAATATAAGTAGAAGGTGAATCTAAACGAATTATGTCAGTGGAAGGTTCTGATTCTTCTAACCATTCATGGCTTATCACAGACACTAGCTCTTTTGTAGTCCTTTTAAGAAAAGCTCTATCAGAAAAATCTAAAAAATTTTCAGGAGTTGATGATTTCAAACTCTAAGGCTTCCTTACAGTGTGATAATTCGAGATATTACCAAATTCGGTAAAATACTCATTCTTGAATTCAAAGATGAAGTCTGAAACTGAAGTTTCCTCATCAGGAATTAAGATAGCTGAAGGTTGTGATAGATTGGGTATGATTTCATGTTCAGCTATATGGAATTCTTCCTCTTCTAAAAACTTTGGTTTAGCTTCATATGTGGGAGTGGCTTGTGAAATATTAAGGAGAAGCTCTCTCTCTTTTGCAGCAGAAATATGCAGGAATGATCCTTGTGAAGCTAAATTACGATATTCAAAAGTTTTTTTATCCAAACCCATATAAAAATATTGAAGAAGAACAGGATCTGGTATGGATAGGGCTAGACCAGAATGGACGAGATTATCAAAATGTTCCCATGCAGCAATTAGAGACTCATCTTCTTCTTGTGTAAAAGATAGAATCTCTAAATGAAGACAAACGATCTTGAAAATAGGAAAGAAGTCTAGATAAAAGCTAGAGTAGAGGGCTTCTCAATTCCCTTCTTACTTGGGGCGGTTCATTTATACCAGATTTTAGCTTTCCCCTCCCAAGAGAAAGGAAAAAGCTTCCATCTTAAGGTTTAATTAGATATGCCTTTAATGTGTAGGCATGCACAGGTCTGTTCGAACTCGTTTAAGTGAGTGTGAGGATTCTCATCTTCATCGCCTGAAAAGGATTGTTTCTAGACCATCTCTATCAAACATGGGCGTAGCTCATAGCCATCTGAAAGAATAGGCTTAGCAGATGCTAATGGTTGTGAGTCTACTGCCGTAGGGTAATGATATAGATAGATAGGGATGGAATCTGTAGTGTCTAGAAGAGACTCTACAAAATCTATGAGGTAAGAGAGAATGAATAGAAAGAAAAGATAAAAGTATAATACAAGATTGAGCTAGACTAAAGATGAATTCAACCGTTTCCCGGCAATGGCGCCAGAAATGCTTGTTGGTATAATTAATGCACACTCTAGTTATCCGCAAGCGCACAGATAATCTAGCGATGTAGCACTTTACCGGAATGACCCAGTTTTAATATCGAACCCAAAGAAACGGAATGATGTACTTTAGTCTTAAACCTAATCCCTGAGTAGCGAACAAGGACAGAGAAAATAGAAGATAAAGGCGATCACTAAGGTTGTCTAGTTCCATTATAGCTGTAAGTTATGTTAATTATAATTCAGCTAGGGATTACTATAGAAGAGCACAATCAGAGTGTAGTCTCCTAAGTAACTAATCCTGCTCGGCCTATAAACAAGAGATGGACTATAGAAGATTCAACAGGGCTATAAAAGTCACCCATGCGTGCTACCACCGATTCGGAATATAGGGTACATCATACGAGCAATCAAGTCTAAGCACCACACTTACACTACAAGAGCTTGTCACATCCATTTTTATGGAACAAATAGAATGTATAATCTTATGTGTGCCCAGAGATCAATCACACATAAGATGACAAATATAAATAATATCATCACAAATGTTTATTACATAACGATAATATCATAGAGTCTTCACGTAATTAAGCGGAAACATAAGATAATTCTGGTGGTAGCTAGCTCCATAGCACAGGCACGTCAACTGGTTGACCACAAGTCTAGTAATCTTCAGGGAAGTAGTAGTAATAATCACTATTTGCACATTCGGGAGTCCATCCTGAGGTGTGGGGAATGTAAGGGTGAGCACAAAAGTACTCAACAAGTGTAACATGGGGTTCATGAAGCTCAAAAAGGATAGACACAGGTTTAACTGCATATAGCTTTTAGTTGGTCATATTTTAAGCAATTGAGTAGCAACAAGTAGGTGATGTTCCCATAATAAACACATGATCATGTAAAGAGAATAATGAATAGCAAGAACAAGTAAATTAATAGTGATCTCTATTCCATAAGGGTCCAAGGCCGCTCGTGTCCATGAGCATGGCTGATATACCAGTTTTACACTCTGCAGAGGTTGTACACTTTCACTGTGAGTCGTGATCCCCAAAAGTCCGAAGTCATGACTCCCCATTGGACAGTTAAGTTTCACTATGAAGTCTTTCCAAGGTTCGTCTAACAAGTTAGGGCCGCTAGGTTTCTGTGCCCTGCAAATGTAGAGCTCTCCTTCCATATGACACAATGACACGCAGTCTATACTCATAAGGACAGAAGTCGCACTACACCCGACCCGGAACACACCCCTCTTGCGCCATAAAGGTAACCACTAACAAGCTAAAAAAGGTCCTCTTATATGACAAAAGCCAGAGCCATATAGCCCTCACAGCTGTACTGTAAGTCCCGGATGTTCGCTTACAGATAAGTCCTTATGGAGAGAAATCTAGAGAAAACTCTAGCCCTCTTATTCCCTGTTCCTAAAAATCATCTTTTAGTGTTATTGCATATATCATTAGTCAAATTACAAGACCATTGTTTATGTGAGCACTAGCAACTACCCAATGCTATAATCATAGGATTCAAGGAACAAGATCAATACTAAGGCATCCTTAACAAGAAGACACATGCATCATGAATTAAGTGAATTAAAGTGAGTAGGTAACAAGGATAATCCCATGCTATATTTGCCTTGATCTAGCTGATCATGTTGATCTGGTTCATAATAGTACTCTTGATCACCAACGAACTGCTCACCGTCTACTCTCGATTAACACATCAACAACAATCATCCAAGAGCAATCATGCAAAGCAAACAAAGCTACAATTAGAACAGTACACCAACAGTAGTAAAATAAGATGAAAAGTTTATAAAACGAATCTACATCTCACTAGGATCACACAGACGCGAATTGCACGTAAGTCGGAGCTAAAACGGAAAAGTTATGATTTAAACAAGTTTTACTTTATTAAAGTAATAGATTAAATCTAATCTCAAAATTTAAAAGTTGAGAACCTGCTATACAGTAGCACTAACATGTAGATTATGAAATTACGAACCTAACGCAACTTGAACGGGTCAAATCGGAGTTAAAACGAAGATTTTATAAGCAATTAAAGACAGTGGCAAAATTGTAAATAAACTAAACTTAATTACAATTTAAAATAAATAAAAACTGGGTTTTTAATCTGATTCGAGGACGGCGGGCATAATTATAGAAGATCTGAGGGACTCTTTAGAAAATGACACGCGAAGAGGTATCACGCGATCTGGATCATTGGATCTTATTTGGATGGCCGAGTTCAGAAGATGGGAAGTGAAGAGAGAGGGCAAATCGGCCGAAACTGTTCCCGCACGGTGGAGGCCATGGCCGGCAGTGAGAAACCTCACCGGCGTTCTTGAATCCGACCCTAGAGACCACTATCGAGCTCAGGAAAAACATAGAAAGAGAGAGAAGCTCAAGGCGAACTCACCGGAGACGAAAACGTGGGCGAGGATGGATCGGGGAAGATGCACGGCTCGGGATGGCGGGAACAGTGGTCCTGTGAACAAAGGCGACGCACAGTGAGCGAACCAAGATGAGAGAAGAAGGAAGAAGAGGCTTGGAGGCTTCGCAATCACGTTATGAATCTCGATGACTAGCTTACGGTGACGACGACGTGGTGGAGTTGACGAACTCATTAACCCGAGCTTGAACGGTGGCGGCTTTTAGGGTTGCAGCTGCTAGAGCTCGAATCGAGGGCGTTAGCTCGTGGTTAGGATTGTGGAGCAGGCGGCGTGAACGCGGCTGCTATTTAAGAGAGGCTCAACGTGCGGGACAAGGCAAGAGGAGGGTCGGGCGGCGTCGTACTCCACCGTCGAGTCCACCTCGGTTACGAGCAAGGGGAGGAAGAAGATACTGCTTACATGCGGGCCCGGAATGTCAGTCGGAGAAAGGGAGAAGAAGGGCGTGGGTGAGGCAAGCCTACGGCTGGTTCGCTGGGCCGGCCTGTTACGCGGCTCGCGGCAAGAGGAGGGCAGCTGGGCTTGCTGGGTGGCCGGGTGAGGAGGCCGAATGGGCCAGCAGCTTGAGGAGCGGGCCAAATGCATGGAAGGGCAGCAGCAAGCCTTCGGGCCAAAAACTGAGAAGGAAGAAGATTTCTATTTCCTTTTCCTTTTCTAATATTTCAAATGCATTTTCAAACAGTTTTTGAAATCCTTTTCTTCTTGTAATAAAAACCAATCAATAAATAAAAATATGCAGCGGCATGTATGCACAAGCATGTATCTAACCTTATAGTTGATTTTATTGATTGAAAATTATTATTTCTATAAGTTCAAATGCTCACAAAATTGCATAAATAAATCCAATTCTCCTATTTCAAAATGATGCAAATTTTAGGGTCTCCCCCCTTCATTGCTTGCTTGATGAACGGTTCTCCGTACCCGGGGGGTGGGTACGGGTGTCTCTTTTTTCTTAGGCATCCACACCTTCATCTTCGGTGTGATGGTGGACTTGGGAGCTTCTTCTTGCGGCTTCCACACCTTCTTTTCAGAACATGCGAGAACAACCCTTGGGGATTCTTTCTTGAGCTTGGGGCTATTCTTTTTCTTCTGCTCCGGCCTCTTGTTCTTCTTTTTGAGGCCCTCCACCATTTGGGGTTGAATCTCATCCTCTGTGATGCCTTATTGATTCGGACCATATTTGATCCGACCATGGAGCATTGCTCCACTTGTGCCTGCCAAAGAGGGTTGCATGCATGTTTTCTGGTTTGCTTGCTTTTAGTTTGTTTATACATGTTATATCCAGTGAACGGGCAGGTTAATGTTCTACCCTGAATGTAAAAGCGAGCAAACCCTGTCCCCACATGTAATTCAACATGAGTGGTAAATAGGAACGGTCTCCCGAGAAGGAGAGGAACTTCCCTATTCGGGCCCATGTCGAGGATGATGAAGTCGGTAGGGGCATATTGGTCTTGTATTCTTACCAGTATGTCTCTTGCTATCCCTACTTGCTTTCGTGACGATTGGTCCGCCATCTACATTCTAAAATTTGCGGGGTCGAGAGGACCTCCTAGAATTTCATCATACGTTACCTTAGACATCACGTTGATGCTTGCTCCAAGGTCGCAGTAGGCGTTGGTGATGACATGTGGGCCGATGGCACATGTGATTGTCAGGCGGTCTAGGTCTCCCTTCTTGGCGATGAAAGGCGGGTCTACAAAGTAGCCATGCCTTTTCTAGAACCTGCGCTTGCTTTTGACTATGGAGACCAAGTTAACTAATTTGAATTGGACCTCGAGTTTCCCTAGAGTCTTCTCTGAATCAGGTACAGGTATAGCAGCCGCTAGTTGAGCTATTTCTTTTTCTAGATGTTTGTTAAAGCTCAACTACATTTGGACAGTAGCCGACAAACTTTCAAGTTTTGTATTTATATTTTCTAGTATTTTATCATTATTAGTTATCTTTTTGGTAAGATTTTTATTTATTTTCACTTGGCCTAGTATCAACTCCTTTAGAGAAGGTTGATTCGAATTGTAATTTGAATTGAGATTGGATTTGAAATTTGAATTACCTTGGAATGGTGGTCGAGGTTGGTTACTCCAGCCATTATTTCCTCCTCCTTGTTGGCGAAACCCGTTGTTGATGTAGGCAGTGTCCTCACGGGTCTTCGGGCAGTCATTGCCCGAATGGCCAACATTCCCACAGACCTCGCACGTCATCTGCTAGTCTAGGGCTTTGACAGTGCCGATGTTGATGTCGGCGGCACACTCGTCAACCCTCTTGAGGAGTAGATCTATTTTTGCGGCAAGCATATCCACCTCCTTCATGGTGTGCATGCCTTTTTGTGTTTTAGTTGGGGTTCTGTCCTCCCCCCAGCTTTGGTTGGTCACCATCTTCTTGATTAAGGTTGTAGCCTCATCGATAGTGAGTGACAAAAATGCGCCTCCAGCAGCGGCATCAAAGTGCCCCTTCGATATATGGATGTTAACCCATTTTAGAAGTTCTGGAGCACTAGCCAGTTCTCCATTCCATGGTGGGGACAGGCTTGGATGTATTGCTGTAGCCTCTCCCACGCCTGATGAATACATCTAAGGCATTTGAGTTGTTGCACATGGACTTATTTAGACCAATCACATACACTAGCATTGGTGGAAACAAATATGGATTTGTGATAATGGATGATTTCTCAAGATATACATGGGTGTTCTTTCTAGTTGACAAGAGTGATGCATTTGCAACCTTCAAGACATTTATCAAGAGAATTCACAATGAGTTTGAAACAACAATTAAGAAAGTGAGAAGTGACAATGAAAGTGAATTTAAGAACACAAGAGTTGATAAGCTTTGTGATGAATTTGGAATTAGGCATCAATTCTTGGCCAAGTACACTTCATAATCAAATGGTCTTGTTGAGAGAGAATAGAATCTTGATTGACATGGCAAGATCAATGCTAAGTGAGTACAATGTTATTCATTTTGGGGTGAAGCAATCAACATGGCTTGCTAATATAGCAACCGTCTCTATTGTCATCCTATGTTGGAGAAGACCCCATATAAGATCTTGAATGGAACAAAGCCCAACATTGCATACTTTAGGGTATTTGGATGCAAGTGCTACATATTGAGGAAAGGCACAAGATTGAGCAAGTTTGAGAAAAAATGTGATGAAGGTCTCTTGCTTGCTTACTCCACTACTAGCAAGGCTTATAGAGTTTAGAATTTGGCTAGTGGTACTCTTGAGGAGGTTCATGATGTGGAATTTAATAAAACCAATGGTTCCCAAGAGGAAGATGAGAATCTAGAAGATGTGAGAGGCACTCAATTGGTCAATGCAATGAAGAATCTAGAGAAGTGATTGAAGTTGAAGATGACAATGATCAAGTGCTCTCGAACTCAAATGTGCAAGCTAGTGGTTCTCATGATCAAAATCAAGCTAGTTCATCATCTCAAGTGGAAGATCAACAAGTGGCTACTACATCATCTCAACCAAATGACCAACCAAGTGTAAGCAAACAAGTTGAAGTGCTCCAACCAACCAATGTTGCAAGAGATCGTCCATTGGATTCTATAATTGGTGATATCTCAAGAGGTGTACAAACAAGATCAAGATTGGCATTATTTTGTGAACACTTCTCATTTGTGTCATCCATTTAACCTAAGAAGATTGATGAAGCTTTGAAGGATGTTGATTGGGTCAATGCAATGCATAAAGAGCTAAACAACTTCAAGAGAAATCAAGTATGAGAGTTAGTTGAGAGGCCTAAGGGACATAATGTGATTGGAACCAAATGGGTCTTTCGTAACAAACAAGATCAAGATGGGATAGTTGTAAGGAACAAAGCAAGATTAGTGGGTCAAGGCTACACTCAAGTTGAAGGTCTTGACTTTGGAGAAATGCCCCGATTGCAAGATTGGAAACAATTAGAATCTTGTTAGTCTATGCTTGTGTGGCAGAACCGCCTAATTTAATACCCTCCCAAGAGTACTTGTCTTCCATTAGACACTAAGTACCCAAGGGAGAGCACTAAACTCTGCGATTCCGTCGAGCACACCCGAGGGAGAACTCGAAAATCCACATTTTTACCTCAGGATCATAAATGAGAGATAAAGCTTACAACATCTTTACCATTTCTTACATCACTTTTAGTACAACATCAGGGTAATCCATTGTTTAATTATAACAGCAGAAAATAAAATGTTATCAGAGTTCAGCGGAAATGAAACCATTTGATGATGAGTTAAATATTATCATGATGCACATTTATATACAAGAATTCATAATAGGTGGTAAATCTTTCCTTTGTAAATCATTTTTTTGTGAGAGTTATAAATCAACTCTATATCCGCAACGTAAGGGAAATCCTCACTGAGCCCACCAGGAGGTTTCCACACATAGAAGTCAGCTTCAAGAACACCTGTCACCTGCAACAGGGTAGAACAAACCCTGAGTACTCAATTGTACTCCGCAAGACTTACCCGTCAGAAGGAAAGAAAAGACTCCAAGGATATGCAAGGCTATCTGGCTTGTGGGTCATTGCAACCGCAGGAAGCATTACTAAAGGTGCATCCTTATATTTAACTTTTATTAGCAGTCATCGGTAGTTCATTAACCCACCATTCTAGTAAGCACCTGTTCTACTTTCAAGCAAAGGTTGAGCCATCAGAACCATTTTTCCATCTTTCATCTTTCATTTCTTACTACGGTGCCAGAGTGCAGTCAAGTCGTACCGTCACGTAGAAACGGCGATTCGCGAATCAATGTGCCCAGCTGGGTACCCCGAAAAACACACGCCTCGCTCGCACCCCAGGCACGAGCGAGACCAACCCGTTCCACTCCTGTCACAGGTTCCAGGTCCCCGTCCAACTTGGACTCCAAGCCCCCACACTTGAGGCCCGGCCTCAAAGTGGTGCTTAGACCTCCACCTATCCCCGCCTCCAATCAGTCGGTCCGGAAAGAGCCGGAGCCCATGACAAGAGAGTAACAAGTCTTCCTAGCCCCCATCCGCTAGTATATGCTCGAGATAATAAATCTGTGACTTGACCGGAGATCCAATGCAACGAACGGTCCTTAATCGACACAGGCGGGACAAATGCAACCAGAGCCTCGCTCGGATTGCCCAACCAAGTCCATATCCAATTCCAAGTATAGTCCCGCCCGGTCTCCAATTATTATCCATATATAATCCATGTGATAGTAACATGATAATAGTAACAATAATATATTTCCTATCTCTCGCGAGTGACAGGCAATCACTCGACTTCTACCGGAGTCCTGTAGCATAGCAATCTACACGATCTTGACATACTAGTAAGACTCATGGGATCAGGATATATATATGCAAGTGGGTTTCATTCAACTCCTTAAAACTTAATGCACAAGCATAAATAAAGTGCAGCATAATAGAGGTTATGCACCGGGGCTTGCCTGGGTAAAAATATAACCAAATGTTAGTATGCCATCTCCGGGGTACGATCACCATGGCATCATCTTTTGGGTCAACGCCAAGTCCTCCGGTTGATCCATCGATCCATCATCGTTCCTATTATGATTTACGCGAATGCAATGCAGAGACATAAGTAAAAGACAGCAATCGCAACTCTCGTCGTACGACTACGTCTCGCAAGCTAACGAGCTAGCCACACAGAAACTCACTAGGCCACGTATCCACGTTGTCAATTCAAACGTTATTTCTTAACAAGTGTTTTAGTTATATAAACCCGAGATGTCGCGTTATTCATTTTATCGATTTACTACATATTCAAACCAGAGCTTATTAATTATCCTAACAACTAATTATTTTGGAACTACAAAAATTACAGTGGACACCTAGTAGTACTAGAAGTTTACTATAAAATTTCTAGGATTAATGCTATCACTGATTCTTCATAACACTGCTTACAAGTTTATGTTTGATAATATTAAATATCTCGAAGTAATTAAAGCAAGCCTAAAAATATTATAAAACTACGTGAACTAATTACACCTTTATCTAGATCATGATTTTTATTTGATTTATTACGGATTTACTATGAATTTCTAAAGGTTCAATACATTTAAGAAAAGACAAGAAGCTAATGACATAATTAACTAATCACATAATTTCAAATGAGCTTTAAAAATTATGAAATTAATATGGAAGATAGAGTTTGATTTTAGATGAATTTAGGAAGAAGAATTCCTGGAATCCGAGTTGATATGATGGAGATATAAAATTCGCAAGATAGCTGTTCAGGTAAATAAACACGAACTTTTGAAAGAGACGTACATGTGCTTGCACGTGAAGGTGAGTTTCGTGCCCGCGAGGCACGTCCGCCATGGATGACCGCTCGAGCTAGTGGATGCAAGTAATTAGATGGAGGTGAGTGGCAGCTCGGAGCTCTGCTCGACCATAGCGGCCATGGCAGCGTGCTCTCTGGCGCGGAAAAACCAGGCGAGCGCGTACTGGACATGGAGAGAAAGCGAGGCAGGACGGTGGTGCCGGTGGTCGAGCATGGAAAGGGACCGAGTGGAGGAAACGACGGTGGCCGAACTCGAGCCCGACGATGGCCATGGCTGGCGCTTGCGTTCAGCGAGCAGAGCGAGAGAGAGAGCCGAGAACAGAGAGACAGCGAGGACGAACGAGGAGTTGTGCGCATAAGCCTCCTCCTAAAGCTAGGCGCAGCAGCTCTTAATACTCGGATGAACAGTGTTTTTCTGCATGCTACAGTAACCTCCGTGCTGCTACAGTACATGTCTGCGTCGCTACAGTAACCTCTGTGCTGCTACAGTGCACTTCTGCGGCGCTACAGTACCTCTGCGGCGCTACAGTGCACTTCTGCGGCTCTACAGTAACTCTGCTCTGCTACAGTGTATTTCTGCGCGCTACAGTACTCTCTGCCCCCTGCTACAGTATTTGTCAAGTTCAGTTATAATGCAGACCATTCAAACATCCAGAAAAACCAGCCTGCAGATCATGCTTTGGTTGGTTTGCATGATTAGATAAATTAAAGCTTTGGACTGACCAATAAGTATTTCACGTAATCGTCCCTACTACGTACTGACCCATAGGAATAAATATTAAGCACTATTTAATTATTTTGCTCAATATAATTTGTTAAAAATAGCACTCTTAATCCTAAGTTCATTCCCTTGCCAAAGCAACGAAAGGACTCATTTTTAATTTTTGGATTTGGTTTCTTGCAACCACAAACATGCGTCACATAAGAGTCGGGTATCATTTCATGAGCGATTAAAATTTTAAAACCCGAGAACTCGTTCTGCTAATTTCTTTTAGGCCTTAATCGCATGCTAAGTAAGTTAGTAACACCAGGGGTGTTACATCCTTCCCCCCTTAAAAAGGATCTCGTCCCGAGATCCGGAACTAGAACAAAAGAGGGAAACACGATTACATTTCACCGATCTGAGCTTACATAGGAGATTACCCGACTTCAAACGCTAAACCATTCTGGAATCTAGAGATAACACGGCTAAGAACAAATCTAATACAACTCACAACCTCTCTAGAAATCGACGAAGACGGGGACAGTGGAAGAGCAATAAGAAAACGATTATCCAGAACATGGCGTATGCCCAACAAAGCCAGAAATTGGAGACTGGTATAAAGATCATAGCGAACTCTACAACCTAAACTAACCAGGGATAAACTTGAATTTCTCCAACAGAAACCAGATCCCTTCTTCAGGTTACACCATCGCCTCTGACTAGCAACCCTAGATCTGCGAGCAACGGCTGGATCTCGTAGCTCAGCCTCCAACCACTTCTTCCCGACTGCTTCTCGAGCTTCTCCCACCAGAGCACAGACGGAGGAAGTCGATACTATGAGCTCTACTCTGGACCTGGGGGTTGAATGGAGGAGAAGCAAGCAAGGTGGCATTATAAAAGCTTGGTGGGCGGAGGTGGTGATGCAGTGCACCGGAAGCGGAGGAGATGGGAATCACTGGGGGTCACAGGGTGGGGAAAAGCGTCGGCCATGGTGCGCTTCCTGTGCGAGCTTGAGTGGGGAAAAAGAAGAAAGGAGGGGATGGGGTTCGCTCGACCAGGCGGCGTGCGAGCAACGGGGCCCCAAAGGAAAAGAAAGAGGGGGGGGTCCGGTACGGGGACGAGAGCGAGAATCGAGAGCCGACACGGGTGCCGGGATCAGACGGGCGTACAGTGCGACAAGACGAGGCGAGTGCGGCACAACGCCGTGGCCACGCGAGAACGGCACACGTGGGCCCCACCACAAACGGCGTCTGCAGGGCACGCAGTGACAACGACCCGGCGTATGCAGCGTGACCGAGCCGATCACAGGAACGACGTCAAATCGGGCGATGCAATTTCTCTGACTACGTGCGGGCTAACTTTCCTGTTGCTTTTCTCTTTCTTCCTTTCCTTTCTTCAAAAACCTTGTTACCCCTGTTACTTTGACAGAGCACAATTCCATCAACCCGTTGTGGATTTCCCGTTTGAACACAAGGATATTTTTACCAAAGAGAATTTTTATAGCAAGAGCGATACCGCGGTGTAACTCGGTAAAAGCACTTGGTCAACAACCTCGATACCAGCGCGCGCCGAGCAGCGTCACCATGTGGCAGCTGTTCCACAGGTGGCCCTCGGTTCCGTCGCGGCACCATAAGCTATTAACTAAGTAACTATTACCAACTTACTCGCAGTAAAAACAACGGGTCATAGACCACAGAATCAGAGGAGTAAGGGAAAAATTCAGGCAACACAGGTTCCTTTCAAAATAAGGAACAAGTAAAGTAAATCCCAAGGCGGATTTAAATCAAGGGAATTGAAGTGTTCTGCTGGGACATCCACAATTAGTGATACAGTGTCCTCTGTTTTCCAATCCCGGCCGATCTGCTGCATCGGAAAAGTTGTTCCCCTTGTAACATGCTTATTGTCGTCTCAAGAGCCCTAAGCAAATCGAACGAGGTCTAAGGAAAAAAAACGACGTAACAAACACAACGGATAAAGCAAATACTCAGCACCAACATCCTTACACGGGGGCAACATACAGGCATACACTCTCCCACACTCGACACATCGCTCGAAACGTACAACCAGGCGGCCTTAACAACTACGGCTGCGGTACAACGGAAAGACTACAACACTAGGGGACAACGATGAAAAGCACTACTAGCAACAGTTACATCTCCCCTAGGACAACTAATCTACTTCGTCGGCCCAACCGGCTTCCTTCCTGGGCTCCTGGGGTTCTTCTGCTGCACTAGGTTGTGGATCTGCTCCTTCTTGTGGTGGTGGCTGGGTGAGGGGAAGCAATGACTCTACTTCTGAGGCTTCCGTGGGCGGAGGTGCTGCAAAACCAGTTCTCCTTCTCTCCAGCGGATGGACAGGGATCCCCTCTAGGATTAAGGGTTCCTGCCTTTCCGTGGCGAGCGTCCTACGCTTGGCCCTTGTGGCAAGATAGGCGTCCTCCAGCTCCTGGGCATGACGGTCTTGGTCCACCTTGACGGCCTCCACCATGGCAGCCTCTCGACTCTCAGCGGCTGCTAGATTGGCATGAGCTTCAGCAAGCTGCACTTCGAGCATCCTGGAGAAGATCTCGGCTTCCTCAGCTCGGTGGAGACACTCTCTCAGCTCCGAGGCCTGCCGGTCGTACTGCTCATCCAGAGCGAGCAAGTACGTGGTCAGGTGCACCACAGTCGGGTTGTCCTCTTGCACGTCCTGACCCCGTAAGGTCTCCATGCGAGCCCTCCATACTCGCCGATTCTTGTCCAAAGGTGGAAAGAACCGCATGGGGGTACGAGCAATGTGCTGCTCATAGATCTGGCACAGATGCCGCAAGGCTTTGCGGGCCACAACCTGGTAGGTGTCGCCGAAGCGAAACCCGGTTGCGGTCACATTCCAGGCTTCAGTGACGTCGGGAAACTCCTCACTCTTGCCGATGTAGATGGTGACCTTGCATCGCTCTGTGCCATGCTTCATGTACTCACGACCCTCATACTCAGGACGCTCCCGAATGCCGAGCTTTTGCAGGGTAGCATACAGGATTTTGGGAAAACCCTCGGTGTTTAGGCAGTAGCTGCTAACCCAAACTCCTGCCATCCTAGGTGGGTGGTGGTTGCAAGGAAGGCTTGAGGAGAAGCTTGCTCAAGAGAAAAGGGCTAAGCGAGCTGGAATGCACTGAGTGGTGACACAAAGTGGCTGGGCTTGGCCCCCCTTAAGAAGGCAGAGCGGTCAGTGGTCCTGGCGCAGACCACCCTCGAGCCATGCGTGGGAACCAGTAAAAGTACAACAACAGGATTTTTACGCACACGAGGTGGGCGGTGTCCGAGGCCATAAAGACTAGCACGGTTGCAGGGCAGAGGTCCGACAAGGGCGCAGAAGGAGTGCCGAAAACGTAAGCCCCGACAGTCGTGAATCACGAGCGAAAGCGAAACACGAAGCCACCGTACCACAGTAACTCCGGGACAGGGACGCGTGGTACCTAGAACAGGCACCTGCAAGTAAGACTCGCACGATGACTATAACAATACAGCGCGTCTGACTTTAGGACCGCACGCTACACACCAGTTAGTTTACCGGACGAAAGCCTACTTAAACTTATTCCGAAGACTTAACTATAGTAATAGGGCTACTTATATAACTTCGTATGCAAACGCCCTAACTTTTTGCAAAAATGTGTTGTCAAATTTTAATTTAGAAAAGGATTTTGAAGCTTTATTTCCTCATTTACGCTCTGATGCCACCTGTGGCAGAACCGCCTAATTTAATACCCTCCCAAGAGTACTTGTCTTCCATTAGACACTAAGTACCCAAGGGAGAGCACTAAACTCTGCGATTCCGTCGAGCACACCCGAGGGAGAACTCGAAAATCCACATTTTTACCTCAGGATCATAAATGAGAGATAAAGCTTACAACATCTTTACCATTTCTTACATCACTTTTAGTACAACATCAGGGTAATCCATTGTTTAATTATAACAGCAGAAAATAAAATGTTATCAGAGTTCAGCGGAAATGAAACCATTTGATGATGAGTTAAATATTATCATGATGCACATTTATATACAAGAATTCATAATAGGTGGTAAATCTTTCCTTTGTAAATCATTTTTTTGTGAGAGTTATAAATCAACTCTATATCCGCAACGTAAGGGAAATCCTCACTGAGCCCACCAGGAGGTTTCCACACATAGAAGTCAGCTTCAAGAACACCTGTCACCTGCAACAGGGTAGAACAAACCCTGAGTACTCAATTGTACTCCGCAAGACTTACCCGTCAGAAGGAAAGAAAAGACTCCAAGGATATGCAAGGCTATCTGGCTTGTGGGTCATTGCAACCGCAGGAAGCATTACTAAAGGTGCATCCTTATATTTAACTTTTATTAGCAGTCATCGGTAGTTCATTAACCCACCATTCTAGTAAGCACCTGTTCTACTTTCAAGCAAAGGTTGAGCCATCAGAACCATTTTTCCATCTTTCATCTTTCATTTCTTACTACGGTGCCAGAGTGCAGTCAAGTCGTACCGTCACGTAGAAACGGCGATTCGCGAATCAATGTGCCCAGCTGGGTACCCCGAAAAACACACGCCTCGCTCGCACCCCAGGCACGAGCGAGACCAACCCGTTCCACTCCTGTCACAGGTTCCAGGTCCCCGTCCAACTTGGACTCCAAGCCCCCACACTTGAGGCCCGACCTCAAAGTGGTGCTTAGACCTCCACCTATCCCCGCCTCCAATCAGTCGGTCCGGAAAGAGCCGGAGCCCATGACAAGAGAGTAACAAGTCTTCCTAGCCCCCATCCGCTAGTATATGCTCGGGATAATAAATCTGTGACTTGACCGGAGATCCAATGCAACGAACGGTCCTTAATCGACACAGGCGGGACAAATGCAACCAGAGCCTCGCTCGGATTGCCCAACCAAGTCCATATCCAATTCCAAGTATAGTCCCGCCCGGTCTCCAATTATTATCCATATATAATCCATGTGATAGTAACATGATAATAGTAACAATAATATATTTCCTATCTCTCGCGAGTGACAGGCAATCACTCGACTTCTACCGGAGTCCTGTAGCATAGCAATCTACACGATCTTGACATACTAGTAAGACTCATGGGATCAGGATATATATATGCAAGTGGGTTTCATTCAACTCCTTAAAACTTAATGCACAAGCATAAATAAAGTGCAGCATAATAGAGGTTATGCACCGGGGCTTGCCTGGGTAAAAATATAACCAAATGTTAGTATGCCATCTCCGGGGTACGATCACCATGGCATCATCTTTTGGGTCAACGCCAAGTCCTCCGGTTGATCCATCGATCCATCATCGTTCCTATTATGATTTACGCGAATGCAATGCAGAGACATAAGTAAAAGACAGCAATCGCAACTCTCGTCGTACGACTACGTCTCGCAAGCTAACGAGCTAGCCACACAGAAACTCACTAGGCCACGTATCCACGTTGTCAATTCAAACGTTATTTCTTAACAAGTGTTTTAGTTATATAAACCCGAGATGTCGCGTTATTCATTTTATCGATTTACTACATATTCAAACCAGAGCTTATTAATTATCCTAACAACTAATTATTTTGGAACTACAAAAATTACAGTGGACACCTAGTAGTACTAGAAGTTTACTATAAAATTTCTAGGATTAATGCTATCACTGATTCTTCATAACACTGCTTACAAGTTTATGTTTGATAATATTAAATATCTCGAAGTAATTAAAGCAAGCCTAAAAATATTATAAAACTACGTGAACTAATTACACCTTTATCTAGATCATGATTTTTATTTGATTTATTACGGATTTACTATGAATTTCTAAAGGTTCAATACATTTAAGAAAAGACAAGAAGCTAATGACATAATTAACTAATCACATAATTTCAAATGAGCTTTAAAAATTATGAAATTAATATGGAAGATAGAGTTTGATTTTAGATGAATTTAGGAAGAAGAATTCCTGGAATCCGAGTTGATATGATGGAGATATAAAATTCGCAAGATAGCTGTTCAGGTAAATAAACACGAACTTTTGAAAGAGACGTACATGTGCTTGCACGTGAAGGTGAGTTTCGTGCCCGCGAGGCACGTCCGCCATGGATGACCGCTCGAGCTAGTGGATGCAAGTAATTAGAGGGAGGTGAGTGGCAGCTCGGAGCTCTGCTCGACCATAGCGGCCATGGCAGCGTGCTCTCTGGCGCGGAAAAACCAGGCGAGCGCGTACTGGACATGGAGAGAAAGCGAGGCAGGACGGTGGTGCCGGTGGTCGAGCATGGAAAGGGACCGAGTGGAGGAAACGACGGTGGCCGAACTCGAGCCCGACGATGGCCATGGCTGGCGTTTGCGTTCAGCGAGCAGAGCGAGAGAGAGAGCCGAGAACAGAGAGACAGCGAGGACGAACGAGGAGTTGTGCGCATAAGCCTCCTCCTAAAGCTAGGCGCAGCAGCTCTTAATACTCGGATGAACAGTGTTTTTCTGCATGCTACAGTAACCTCTGTGCTGCTACAGTACATGTCTGCGTCGCTACAGTAACCTCTGTGCTGCTACAGTGCACTTCTGCGGCGCTGCAGCGCACTTCTGCGGCGCTACAGTAACTCTGCTCTGCTACAGTGTATTTCTGCGCGCTACAGTACTCTCTGCCCCCTGCTACAGTATTTTGTCAAGTTCAGTTATAATGCAGACCATTCAAACATCCAGAAAAACCAGCCTGCAGATCATGCTTTGGTTGGTTTGCATGATTAGATAAATTAAAGCTTTGGACTGACCAATAAGTATTTCACGTAATCGTCCCTACTACGTACTGACCCATAGGAATAAATATTAAGCACTATTTAATTATTTTGCTCAATATAATTTGTTAAAAATAGCACTCTTAATCCTAAGTTCATTCCCTTGCCAAAGCAACGAAAGGACTCATTTTTAATTTTTGGATTTGGTTTCTTGCAACCACAAACATGCGTCACATAAGAGTCGGGTATCATTTCATGAGCGATTAAAATTTTAAAACCCGAGAACTCGTTCTGCTAATTTCTTTTAGGCCTTAATCGCATGCTAAGTAAGTTAGTAACACCAGGGGTGTTACAGCTTGTGCCTTGCATGTTCTACAAATGATACTAGAACCTTGTCTATAATGTTGATCTCATGAGGTATCTAGTGTTTATGTTTTGCAAGAGCTATCTAACTAACCATGGTGCTAAGGATGGTATTCAAATGGCAACTCTGATTGGTATCACGCTTCAAAGGTCCATTCTTTACACCTTAGCATCATTTGGTAGCTATTACTCTTCCACATTTTCAATCCATACATATGTGCAAGCTTTCAAGTCTAAACTCTTAGCACATATCTAGGGGGAGCTAATACTACCAATTTGGGTTGATGAAACTTGTTCATAATCTTTACACATGGTAATATGCTTGGGCAAGCAACATGAATCCAAAAAGAATTCATTGAATATCTTTGTAAATAGGTTATCATCAATTACTAAAAAGGGGAAGATTGAAAGCCCTAGTTTAGTTTTAGATAGTTGATGAAACCTAGCACTAACCTTTGTCATGAGTGGTAATATGAGTTAGGTTGGTGCAATCCAAGTAATTGAGCAAGATGAGGTCTATGGAGGTGGAGATGGACATGTGTTGATGATGATCAAGCTCAACTTGGAAAAGAAGAAAGAGAAAAATAAAAACTAAGATGATCAAGGCAAAGGTATATGATAGGTTTTTGTTTTGCACTCAAGACACTATAGAGGGTGTGAGTGACTTAGGATCGATAGCCGTACTATAAAGAGGGAAAATCTTTGGCTAAATGGTTTATCGAGTGCCACTAGGTGATAGATTCTTGCATATGTATTTAGGAACCTAGTGTGCTAACTTTGACCCTTGTAAAATGCTTTGAAAAATGCTAACACACGTGCACACAACTTCTACACTTCGTGGTTAACAAGTTAGAAGCAAGGGTGAAGCGGTCGCAAACTTAGAAAAAGAAAAGGAGGCGAAGGTACATGACCGGACTCTGGCGCCGGGGTGACCGGACTCACCCCGGGTGCATTCGGTCAGTGTTGAGCGCGGATGGCCGAGAAGGCAAAGAAGGACCGGATGCTAGCTCCTGCGCGTCCGATCACCTATTCCCGAGGACCGCGGTGGCGCGATCGGACCCACCGGCCCTGCGTCAGGTGAATCCTGACGTATGATGACATCAGTGTCGGGCACGTGAGCTGAGAGGCGGTGAGCTGACCGGATGCACGGGCGCGTCAGGTCGTCTGTGACCGGACGCGTCCGGTCAATAGAAATCGCCTTTGGACCCTTACTGGAAATGAACGGACGCCACGTTGCTCAGCGTCAGGTGCAGTGAGCAGCGCGTCTGGTCGTACTTTGACTGAGGCGCTGATTATTTTGTGACCGTTGAGATCCGATGGCTGAGATTCGAAAGAGGACACGTGGCGGCCATCGGTGCGACCGGACTCAGGGTGACTGGATGCTAGGGTGCATCTGGTCGCAGCGTCCTGTCAGCTCGCGAGTAGAGCAACGACTCTATTTCATTGGGGAGTTCTATAAATAGATGGGGGTCGGCTCCAAGGCATCTCTCTTGGACTTTTGATATTTTTGACATCCTTGTGAGCTGAGCAAACTCCCTCCCACTCATCTCTCTTGCTTCACTACGAATTCAAAGTGAGATTGAGTGATTCCAAGTGCATTTGCTTGAGTGATTGCATCTAGTGGCACTTGGGGATCGTTGTGGCTATGGATTTCTTGTTACTCTTGGTGGTTGCCGCCACCTAGACGGCTTGGAGCAGCGATGGAGGTCCGACACATGTTGGTGATTGTTTGTGGCTGGCTTTAGTGATCTTGTGAGGGGTCTTGCACCTTCCCCGGCGAAGAACCGCAAGGTAGCTCTAGTAAATTGCTCACGTCATTGAATTACCTTACTTGTGGGTAGGTTTTTGTGGTGTCCAATTATGTGGATGAGGTTCGTGCAACACCTCTTAGCCGCCGAACCACCAAGTATTAGTCGACACAACGGGGACTAGCGTGCCAGCAAGCACGTGAACTTCAGGAGAAAAATCACTTGTCTCTTGCCATTCGTATTCTTCCTGTGATTGTATTGGTATTCATATTATGATTGGTTCACTCCTTTACGTGACGGTATAATCATCCCACTCTCATTTATATACCCGCAAACTAGTTGTAGCAAGTTTTTTAGTGTAATTAGAATTGAGAGCTTGCTTTGTAATTTAAGTTCACCTAGTGGAGCTCTTTAGTGTAGAAAGGTTGAGAGCTCTTAGTGAGTAGCAACTTAGCTTTTGTGTGTGCCTAGTGATTATAGTAACTAGAATTGTTGGGATAGGTGGCTTGCAACCCTTGTAGAGCTAGAGCAAAATTGTATTACATCGTTTGTCATACTAATCAATTGCACTAATGCTTTGTAGAATTTTTTAAATAGGCTATTCACCCCCTCTAGCCATATTAGGACCTTTCAATGTTGTCCTACAAAACATCTTTTGAGAAATACACCTATATGAGTTCGATTGCTAGTCATAGTCTATGAGATTTGGGTGGTCTCTAGATACTCATGAAAGGCTAAAATGTATGACTTGTATGCTCCAACCAAAGGGGATGCTTTTTGCAACCTAGTATCAGTAAATAACCAAGGTGAAACTTATTTCGCACAAAACTGTCAATTCAAGGCATAGTCTATTGTTCAGTTGTGAAGAAGCAGAGCCTTTGTTCTAGATGGATGTTCAGCTTAACAGTCTCCATCGAAACACTGGTATATCAAACGACAGAGATAGAGAGAATTTTATATGTGCCCTAGAATTTGATGGGGATTGTTAGATTTAATATGGGCTTGGCCCATATTTTACTTAAATAAATCAAATAAATCCGAGGCTCATATTATATGCTACGGTGCATGAATTGTTTTTACCAATTAAGTCAATTATGGGCAGGAGTTTCTATTCCTAAGTGTGAGTGAGAGTTACAAGAGTTTCTATTCCTAAATGAGAGTTACATGAGTTTCTTCTCCTAATGGTGAGAGTTATGGGAGTTTCCGCTCACAATGACGGAAGTTTCTTTCATGAGCGTCTCTTCCAACTCTCGGAGTCTTGATCTCTTGTGCCTCTGTTCGGCTTCCTAGCTACGTGATAAAAGCAAGACACGCTTCAACATTCTGATGAGCTCTAGTCTCTCTCGTACACGCACCTCACTAGTCTCTGTTAAGTTGCCTTAGAGCTTCCCTGTCCCAATTCTCTGCGCGCACATAGAGTTAGGAGAGCAGGTCTCCGGAACCGCCGTTCGTCAAGCAACACCTGCTCGGGTGTGCAGGCGATCATGTTTTTGGGGAGCGTCTCCGTGACTGCTCACTTCTTCAAATTGTCTTTGTCTTCTTCTTGGTGGCCGCCGAGATCGTCTTCTTCGTCGTCTTCGGGATCATCGTCTTCTTCCTTGTGGACGTTCGAGGGACGGCACTGCAAACACCTTCCTGCATCAATTGTGGTCCGCGACTTCAAGCAACGCACTATGGCGACTAGTGCGAATGGAGCCACCGGTGCCTTGAGCATGGGTCCCTCCGCAGAGTATAATCCAATCCTTGATTTTGTTAAATTCAATATCATCTTTTTTGCTATGATCAGTATGTTGTTCATGTTCATGTTTGCTACATCTGCGAGTAGTATTTTTATGCACGTGTACATACATGTTGTCATAAATTTGCTATGGTATTTTTGGATTAAATTTAACTTGAAAATGCCTAAATTCCTAACACATGGATGATCAAGATTCAACATGAAGAAGAAGATAACACTAGATTTTACTGTTTATTCCAGGATAGGAATACCGTCTTATCAGAAAGCGTATACAATTGCTAGGAGTATATGTCTGAGAGCCTCTCCTTCATCTCCAGTGAAATGCCATGTTACTTGTCCGGACAAACCATGAAAAGGTAACCTCTGTGCGTGTAACTTGAGAAGGAAAAAGCTATCAAATGGGGAAAAAAGTTATTAAATATTCATGAAAAACAAGAATGAAAATGGTACATTATTTAAGTTTTACACTTTCAATAAAATTTAAGATCCATAATTTAATCTATGATGACCATGACCTCCGTAATTATAAATAGTGTTGACAGCAATATGATAATGTCATATTAAGCTTGCATCAAATTAAAATACAACATAGATATTTTTTTCTCCTGTTGCAATGTATAAAAATATTTTACTTATAAATATCTCATAACTTTAATTTTTATATACTATCCATTTGTTGGTACAGTTAAATGTTGAATTTGGTGACTTCCTTGGAGCATCTATAAAAATATAAAATTCTAATATCTGACTAAAGTCGCCGAGAAGATAGTTATCGACATGTCAAGGATAAGTTTGTCCATCGATGATTATGATGGAAGATCCCTTGATTTTCTACATGAGAACCATCGTCGAAGACTGCATAGGTACATGTATATAGCTTGGAGACACATTTATTTAGGTTATAGTTGGTTGAGCTTATGAAAAGTGCTACTGCTACCAAAACGTAGAAAGCCAACCAAATGGTGGAAAAACTGCTGCTTTCATGTAATATAGTTTTTGAAGCACAATGTACCTTGCTTTTGGGTTTCTATCGGTTCATGCGCCAACCTGCAGTAATAGCCATGGATACCATTGTCGGTTGATGCTTTCATCCAACAATGATAGACTATTGTCACCGTCGGGTTGCCCAACCGGTAGGTCACCCCTACCACTGCTGAAATTTATCATTTGCCGGCATGAATTCTAGCAGTAATGGGGGATTCCGGTCCGACAATGATCCATTGTTCTGGCGCGGTATTATATCATTCACTTCTCTTAGGGGTAGTAGATAGGCACTAAGGTTTTCTTTGGATTTTAAAGTTGAGTTGGCTAAAGTCAATGACTAAACTTTAGATAATTTTGGCTTGCTCTAGACTGGTGGTCTAATGTATCATCTAAAGTTAATTCAGCCAACTTAAAAAATCATTTGTTAATTGGACCATACAAATGAGTTAAAATGATCTAAAGGTTAGTGACTAAATTTTAGACCATAGCATTCGAACAGGCCTAAGACTAATTGGACTGACGGCAAAAGCATTTCCACTCTAACCGCGCGTTGGACACACCAGTACCGGTGGCCACAGAAGCACTGAAGCGGCCCACTGAGCCTCCAGCTCGGACGCTCCTACTGGCTCGGCGATCACTTCATCGGATGCGCGCGGGGGGACAGGGTCACAGGGACTCACCAAGGGAGCAGCACGAAACGACCAGCAGTGCCTGTGGTGCGCATCGTCATTAGCGTACAGTCCGAAGGATTTGTATGGCGTGGCGCCGTGTGGCGCGTGCTCACCGACACCGGCACCCGCGGGGCACCGAGCCAGCGGCTAGTGATCAGCTTGCCACCACGTTTGCCCCGGACTGCCCATCGTGCGTTTACGCTGCGCTTGCACAGTTGCACAGCAGCAAAGCCAGCAATGGTAGCGTACTGGCTTGCTAGCGTGGCTTCTGGCTTGTTGCATCACGATCTCAAACGTCAGACCTGAAAACAACTAAACACTTCTGCAGACCGACCAAAGTGCTTATATGATGGGAAACGTGAAACTTACCACGCACTTGTATATATATAAACGATCGTATCTACACGTTCACACAGGCGTTGAGATTTGTGCGAAACCCTCTCTTACCGAGCACCAAATAAAGTGCTTAGGTAACTTTTGGTTTGAGGTGGAACAAGGATGAAGTAGGATATCCGCTTTGTCCCGTGTTAAATTATAGGAAAGAGGGGCGGGACAAAGCCATTCCCAAAGAGAAATATTCCTTCTAGATCCAGGTTCTAGCTATCCCAAAAAATTTAAACAAGGAATGTTCTTGGTTCATCGTCGCTCAAAACTATTTGACGGAGATCTAATGGACCAAATATCTCTCGTGCCTGTATGAGTTTAGCATGTTCAAGCATAGCATGGAGTCCGATTCCATGTTCGTACGAGTTATAGAAGAGTGTTCAGACATGATGCGGAGTCTAATACACTAATCCTAAAACAAATTTGAACGCATCATGTGATCATTGGATGAATCTACCTTTCAAAAAAAGATCATTGGATGAATCTCTAAGCCTCCCATACCTATATATATGAGTTATATCAACATGCTTCAAGCACAGTATAAAATAAATTCGATCCCAAGACAAATTAAAATACATAACATGATCATTAAATAAATCTTCAAGCTATAAAATTCCGTTGCCAGGTATGCATGTTTTGCTAGTGGGACCTAAAAGCAGCTATTTGACGTTCTCATCGATGATATAACCCCCGACACTAATTGCAGCGCACTCAACACCGATCCACTCATGGATCCATCCTCACTGCAACAGATTAACTCTATTCGAGGCACTAATAAGCACATAAAAGAATGCAACTATGATATTCGTGCCTATGAAAGCTGTCCAAGTTTAACCAAGTTTACAACGAATAGCATTCACACTTATGTCTCCAAATCAGTTTATTACAAAAGTATATTTCATTAGGAGTCTAATGATATTTATTTTATATAATAAATATTAGTATTTTTTGGTATATATTTGGTCAAATTTGAAAGCATTTGGTATTTTAAAATACGATAATTGCGCTCTTTTGTGGACGAAGGGAGCAGATTTTATCATGCGTGTAAGGACATGAACTGTGACACCAAAGCTAAGTCGTCTACCGGTGCTGCATCAAAAGCAATTGCACTTGCACCATCTAGTGCTGACATGCATCCTCGGCCACACGAACGCGCGTCACATCATTATTAATGTGCTTAGGTTAAGATCCATACTTGCTATTATGGACCTTTGTCTTAGTGCGAGCCCTTGCTATAAGGACATGATTAGCTTGATGACCCTAACGACTCACTAGATTGCTTTTGCAGAACTTAGGAGCCAAGGTGGTGAGGGGCCAGGGTTTAGAGTTTACATAGACTAAGGTTGTTGATTTAAATTTTTAAGGCCCAATCCACAGCCTCTCTCTTGGGCCATTCAATCCTTGAGTGTGAGACGGATGAGACGTAGGAGTGTTGCAACTGGAGAGATGCCCATGCCAGAGGCGCAAAAACTAGTCACGAAGGTGAAATCATTGCATTTGATCATTTTCGTGTGAGTACTGTGTCCACGGGCGTACATTTTCACTATGCATTTTTGAGAACCCACTAAAAAATTAATATCTCGTCATGTTTTTGTCATGCATTGGGGAATAAACTATAATTCACCCATAGGTTAATCTCTAACTTTTCTATTCACCAAAAAAAACTAAAAGCTTTATACATAGCTGTAAATGGAAACCTAAAACAAGTTATTTGAGGCTGTAACTGGTGATATTTTTTGAGTCTGTCTACCCCGTATTCGAGTGTTTCATCTTACGGGACCACTCAATTTTTTTCCGCATCGTCTTTCTCCTGCTATCTGCGACCTTCCCTCCACTGCTCTCTCCCTCACCGTCGTCCACCCCGCGCCCTCCTCCTTGTCCTCGCCCCCGCGGCGGCCACCCTCTTCCCCTCCCCCACCGCCACCATGTTCTCCAGCTCAAGCGAACTCGCCCGCCACCATCTTCTCCAGCTCCGGCGAGCCTCCCCCGCCCCGACCTGGCCCGGCCGCCGCTACCACCGACAACTCCCCTAAACCGCTAGGCCACCATCCCCACCATCTGACCTTCCTACCTCCCCCGGCCGGCCCCTTCTATGCATGCCAGAGTTGAAGAAGAAAAAGGGGGAGTTCTCACCTGACTAGCCACTGCCGCCATCGTCTTTGTCTCCGGTGGAGAAGGAGGAGGAGGAGGATGCCTACCTCGTCAGCGCCCGAGAGCTCTGCCGCCACCGCCGCTGTCGCCGCCGCCGGAGGGGAGAGAGGAAGGAGCTGCGAGCTCGGACAATCCGACCGCCTCCACCGCGTCCCACTACTACAACACCAGTAACACCAACATGTGTTACTATAGGCTAGAAAAAGTGTTACTAGCCCTATTAGTAACACATTTTTATATGTTCCAATTGGCCATGTTACTATAGACTGATCTATAGTAACACATACTTCTTCCGTCCGTAAAAACATGCAACTATGGGTTGCATGCCAAAAAAAAGTAGTTCACGTTTGACCAAGTTTATAGTGAATAGTATTTATATTTATGGCTTCAAATTAATTTATTATGAAAGCATATTTCATAATTAATCTAATGATATTTATTGGATATCATAAACATTGATACTTTTTTATCTATAATTGGTCAAAGTGAAGATACTAAAACATGACACTGTGCTAGAATTGCATGTTTTTCTGGACGGAGGAAGTATTATTTATCTACTGGAACATTTCTCTAGTGTTACAATGATTATCTGATGTAACACTTTTTTTAGCTCTAGTAACACATCCATATTATGGTAGAGTATATAGTTTGTAACATATTTTTGAGCTCTAGTAACACTTCCGTCTAGTGTTACAATTGATAGAACCAATTGTCACGCAGTTCATTCCATTGCAATATGATCTCTTGCCACGAAAATAATTTTGTGGCCATAGCCGCAATTGCCACCCAAAAAAATGTATTACAATAGGTTCTATTGCTACGGATACTGTGCTGCGGCAAGATTATTATCGCAACAAAATATTGCTGGTTGTAAACAAATCTTTTTTTTTTTTTTGAAACTTGGCTCTCGGGCCTTTCAATTAACTTCATGCCTGGCTAAAATGCCGGCAACTTGACTGCTTACAAACTCAGGAATCGGATATTCCCAAACAAATTCCGAACCTGAACTTTGGTTCAACCCTATAGCAGCTATCTCATGCGCAGACGAGTTACAAGTTCTTGGAACACAAAAACATTCAAAGAGATAAAAGTGCTCTCTAATCATAGCCCGAATTTCTCTGAAAATCACCCCCGATGAGGTTTGGTCCAGTGATGTAGACTGAATAGCATCCCGCACCAGGACTGAATCCGTTTCCAACTGCAATCGAGAAATGCCATGTGCTACTGCCACCTCGATGGCCTTCCAACATGCTGTAGCTTCAGTCATCAAGGCATCCTGAGCCCCAGCTAAATTGCCGGCTCCTACTAAGACCATATCACCCGAGTGATCACAGAAAACAAAGCCCCAACTGCCCTGTTTGGTACTCTGAACAAAAGCCCCATCAGTATTCACCTTCAGTATTCCTTCCGGGGGAGGTGACCATGCGATTGGCATCCTATTTTGTTGCATGTTGATAGCTGATGGTTGTTTCTGTAATTCATTCATCAATCGACTCACAGCTGCAGTAATCATCTGCGTAGTGTCCAGCGCCTCCCCAGCATTGGCCTTGTTTCGGGCATTCCACCATCGCCATAGCAGAATGAAAATTTTGTAGCGCTTCTCATCAGGCATATCCAGAATTCTCTCAATCATATCACGGGCTGAATGCATCTCCGTCAGCTGCAATCTCTCCTGCTCTAGGCCTAGTTCTTGCCAACATTTTCGCACAAATTTACACTTCAGGAAACAATGACCTCCATCCTCATCAAGACGCTTACAGACTGGGCAAAGTGTGTCAGTCCGTAATCCCCGGCGTTTGATATTCATCTTCAGTGCCAAACTGTTGTGCGTGAGCCTCCAAACAAATTGTTTAATTTTTGGGGGACATGTCAAGTACCAAACTCTTTTCCACTTGAAACCCTTTGCCGATCCAGGACCAGAGGAAGAACTCCCCTGTTGCCTTGTGGCTTCATATTCCCGGACATCATGCAAGACATGGTATGCCGATTTGACTGAGAAAGTGCCTTTGTTATCAAAGTGCCAAGCAACAAAGTCATCCTGATTTGTTCTTACTGGAATTGCCATGATTTCTTTAACATCTTCTTCCCAGAAAATATCGTTTAGCAGTTGGACATCCCAAGAACCTGTACCAGGATCAATGAGTTCCGAAACTTTTGTCAGTAGGACAGCACCTCTTGGAGTGATCGGCCGCCGTGTCTGACCTCGTGGGATCCAAGGATCATCCCAAATGCGAATCTGTTCACCGTCTCCCACCCTCCAAATGATACCTTTCTTCAGGGCCTGGATTCCCCTAATGATACTACGCCAAGAATAGGAAATGCCCGGTCCTTCTTGTGCAGCCATGAGGTCCCCATCCGGACAGTACCTTGCCAACAAGAGACGAGCACACAACGAATCAGGGGCCATGACTAGCCTCCAAGCTTGCCGAGCAAGCATTGCAAGGTTGAACAAGTGGAGATCACGGTAACCAAGGCCACCCTTGTCCTTCCGGCAACAAAGTAATTCCCAGGACAACCAATGCATTTTCTTTTCATTCTCCTGCTGTGCCCACCAAAATCTGTTGATTAGAGAACTAATGTCATCACACAAAGATTTAGTAAGATCGAAACATGACATAGCATATGTTGGAATGGCTTGGGCAATGGCCTTGACAAGAATTTCCTTCCCCGCCCTAGAGAGAAGTTTTTCTTTCCAACCTTGAATCTTTTTCCACACTCTGTCTTTCAGATATTCAAAAGTCTTCTTCTTTGACCGCCCCATATATACTGGAAGACCCAAATATTTTTCATTCACAGCTTCCTGTGGGATGTCCATAATCTCCATGAAACTTTGCTTGGCAGCCCCACTGGTGTTCCTGCTAAACATAATGGATGACTTTTCCTTGTTGATAATTTGCCCCGAACAATTCTCATAGAGTTGTAGTATGTTTCGCAGATGATGTGCACTCTCATCATTTACTTTTAAGAGAAGCAATGAATCATCAGCGAACAATAAGTGAGAAATACTCGGTGCATTATTGCAAATAGTCACCCCTTCCAGCAAACCTCTCTCTTCACCTGCATTCAACAGTGTTGAAAAACCTTCGGCACAAATCAAGAAAAGATAGGGGGATAGCGGATCCCCTTGCCTCAGCCCCCTTGTTGGCACTATCTCATCTGTAAGCTCCCCATTGACCTTGATACGGTAAGACACTGTAGAAATACACTTCATAATCAGCCCAGACCACCTCACATGGAAACCCATCTTAGACATCATTTTTTCCAAAAAGGACCATTCCACACGATCATATGCTTTGCTCATATCTAGTTTGAGCGCAGCATACCCCTCTGCACCCCATCTCTTATTCTGCAAATAATGAGACATCTCGTAGGCAATTAACACATTATCCGTAATTAATCTTCCAGGTACAAAGGCACTTTGATTGGGAGCTATAATATCTGGGAGTATCACCTTCAGCCGGTTTGCCAGGACTTTGGATGCAACTTTGTATATCACATTGCAGAGACTAATAGGTCGCAAATCCTTGAGTTTTTCTGGTTTCATTACTTTTGGAATCAGCACAACAATTGTTTCATTCCATTTTTCAGGCATTGCACCCCCCTCTAAGAAATGTTTCACCTCCCTAATAATATCATCACCACATATATCCCAGTACTTCTTATAAAAAAGAGCAGGCATACCATCACTACCTGGGGCTTTAAGATCGCCAATGCTGTCCAGCCCCAATTTAATTTCCTCAGCAGTAAACTCCTTGATCAATGCCTCATTCATTTCAGTAGAGACTTTCGGCTGTACATATTGCAGCAGTTCATCCAGTCGATTTCCTGCATTAGACTGGAACAAATTATTATAATAGTTAGTGACGAGCGCCCGCTTCTCCGCCTCCTGCTCCATGACCACACCATCATCCGTCACTAATCTGTGAATACGACTTCTTCTTCTCCGTTCGGAAGCATACTGATGGAAATATTTTGTATTGCGGTCACCTCTCTCCAGCCAACTTGCATGTGCCCTTTGTTTCCAGTACAAATGACGCTGCTCCTCCAATTTCTCCAACTTGTATTTCAAGACCTCTTCCCGACCCACCGAGGTGCTAGAGATCGGCTGCCTCCTACAGAGCTCCAACCTCTTCCTTGCCCATTTGATCCTTTTCTCCAAGTCACCAAGGATATTTCGACTCCATTCTCCTAACTCCCCTGCTACTTCCTTCACCGCATCCACCACATGCCCACCCCGCACCTGTGAAACAAGCTTCCAGGCGTTTTCCACCAGAGACGCGCACTGCTCCTCTTCCACCCAGCTAGCTTCGAAACGAAAAGAATTAGCTGGCTGGTGATCCCCTCCCTGCCTCTCCTCAGTCACTACAATTACCGGCCTATGATCAGAGTGTCGTGGTTCACCATGTATCACCTTGTAGCCCAAGAATCTCCCCATCCAATCACCATCCGCCACAGCACGGTCTAAGCGCTCCCGTATGTAATATTTAGAATCATGGCTATTATTCCTCCACGTAAACACATCACCTTCAAAACCAAGATCATGCAAAGCACAGTCCTCCAGCGCCTCCCGAAATTTGTCCATGCAAATTTGGGAACGAGGTGCGCCACCTTCCTTTTCACAACTGAAAAGAATCTCGTTAAAATCTCCCAAACACAACCACGGTCTCCTACGCGCCACATTCAAAGTTCGCAGCGCTCGCCAAGACACCTCCTTCTTCTCCGAGCTGGGTTCCCCATAAAACCCAGTAAGCCGCCACACAAAACCATCCTCCTCAGTGACATCTGCATCTATGTACAACCGGGAGATTGCACGGATGTGCAAATTGATCTCCTTGCGCCAAAAAACTGCGAGACCACCACTCTTCCCCTCACAGCTTTTCGCCATACAATTTGTTAGCCCCAACTTCCACCTAAAACCTTGCACCTTGTCTTTATCCATCTTAGTTTCGGACAGAAACAAGATGTCGGGGTCCTCCTGCCTCTGGACATCCAGAAGGCCACGCACTGCCAGGCCGTTCCCCAACCCCCGGCAGTTCCACGCTATAATCTTCATTGGGTCCCGCGGAGCTGTTCCGACAGCCCCGCTTTCAAATCTTCAGATACCGGACTACACCCACGCTTCTCAACCTTCCTTGCCTTCTTCAGTGCCAAATCAGGATCTAACTCCATCGGATCCTCCACTCCACGTTTCCTACCAGACTCCAACATTGAAGTTCCACGCGGATTACTCTCCTTTTCCTTCCGCATCCTCCTATAGGACCGTTTCCCCCTCAGCTTCACTGCCTGCTCAACATTCTTAGATGCCTCCACTAGACCCGTCAAATTGGCCCCCTCCTTCCCTGACGAGTTGGACATGTGCATGCCCTGCATGATACTGTTCACGTCACCAGCCACACCTTTCTTGCGTCCCTCAGACACTGCCGACGAGAAAAGCTGCTCCTTTGCCGGCAAATCGCTAGAAGATGGCGATCCCTCCTTTCTCACATCCTTCATTGGGTTATTGTCCTCATCCTCTTCCTCATGCCCCTTTACCTGCTGCTTCCACGCAATCCTCTCCGGGGACTTCCTCCACGAGGGAACGTCACTCCTGGTTTGTGCCCCATTGCTCCGACTCCCAGACCAAGTACCGCCGCTTCCCCCACCAACACGGCCACTTCCTCCCTGTTCAAAGCTCCTCCACGCCCCCAGCCTGCCCCCTTCGCCCCCAGGTCTCCTCTTCGGAGGAATATAACGCAGCTCTCTGCCAAAAGCTTTCACCGCCTTCTTCCCAACATTCATCTGGCAAGATTTGTCTGTGTGTCCAATAATACCACAACAATAGCAGAACTCAGGAAGATACTCATAAGAAAGTGGGCACCATCTACCTTCCTCCCCCTCGCCTAAGTCAAGAGTAACACCACGCATCAATGGTTTGCGTATATCCAGCCTCACCTTCACACGCAGATACCTTCCGGCCAAGACATCATGCTGTTCAGCTTCCGCTTCCAACTCCATAAACTCCCCCACCTCGTCTCCTATGGCTTGGGCAGTAGAGCAGTTCATCAGGCCAATAGGTAAGTTCGCAACCCTAACCCATATCGGGATAGAGGCAAATTCAATTTCATCAAGGGTTTTGGAACCATCAAAATCCGCCACTACCAGAAGCTCGTGCGACACCATCCATGGACCCTCCTCCAAAGCCCTCCGCTTCCCCGCCGCCTGACCGAAGGTGAAGAGGAAAAAGTTGTCGCCCAGATCCTTGCACTCGATTCCTCTCACCGGACACCAAATCCATCCTACAGCCTGCTCAATCACCTCCGGACGAATCGCCCTCTCGGACAGCAGCTTCCCGAACGCCTTCTGTGGGGTTGCACCCGCCTTCCCTGACGAACTTGTTCCTGATCCGATGTGCACCTTCTTTCTCTCTGCATCGGACAGCTGCAAACCCTTCAACAGAACCTCCACTTTGTCCATGGATCCCAGCACGGGGGCGGCAAGGCGCTGCCGCCCTAAACTGGACCACCTGGCGACAAACTATAGCTAGCAGATTGTGGTTTAGGCTCTGAAAACAGAGAATATGACTGTGGACGCGAATGGAGAATGGGAAAGTGGACTCAGACCCTGAGATCCAGACGAGATCAGGGCAGGAACAAGAGAGATCGGGGAAAGAGAACCCTAGTTCGCCCAGAAAACCGTCTCGAGTCGCCCGAAGTCAGGCGCCGAGAAAAGAACGGGGATGGGTCTCCCAATCAAACCGAATTATAACCGTATATGGAAATAAGATATCGCAACACAACATCATTGTAGCAAAAAGGTTATGACAACGAATTATAACCGTTGCATTTGGATTTATCACAACAAGAAGACAGTTTGGCAACACTTATTGCATTCGATATCTGGTTAATAAACCACTATTGCAAAAGAATTATACCAAAATAGAAATTCATAATGACATATATCAAATTAAACCATTATCCTCTACAATAGTATTTGGAATCATAATGTAAAGTTACTAACTAATACTACAAGACTTCCATATGTACCTCCAAACTAGAACTATTAACTTCCATTGAATCTATCTTATGTAGACTTGGAAATTGCTTGTTTGCCGTGTCATAGAATTGCTTAACTTTGACCATGCCATGGCTCTGAGGCTCCACTCAAATTGTATCTTCCTGCATAAGAAAAAATACACATTGACATGTGCATCAGCAAATTTCAGCAGTATGTTACAAAGCTGCAGCCAAAACTAAGTCTGTAGGCTATAACAATAATTGAGCAACTCTCATCAGATTGGTGCACTTAGCATTAGAAAATTAGCAGCAGCTACAATCCTACATCATAGAAAAATGGAAGGTCATCATCAATAGTTGCTTTAACAGGGAACAAATTAAAATCGTTAAACAGAAGAAAGAAAAAGAGAACAGAGAAGAAATTAAACAATTAAGTAGTACCTTAAATGGAAGAAAAGCAATCCAGGATGTGTCATTAGCCCTTTTTGAACCTGTACAAGAAAGCATAATTGCTTGAAGCGAACTCACACATGAAGATGTCACATGTTAAATATATCCAAATTGTATGTTAGAAAAACACCACAAACTTGAAAGGGAGTATAGCTCCTGTGAGTTTCGCCACTAGAGTGAATCATGCACAATCCCAATTTGTTGTTTCAAATCTACCATATTTACTTCAGCATTTCAACAAAGACCAAACTGCAAGAAACATATCAAATGCATGACTGAAGTACTGTTTAATAAGTGAGCTATTCATAGTAAGGAAATGACAATTTCACTTTGAAGTAATTCAATTTATTTAATCAGTAGCTGATCTATTCTTCAACACCATGGGCATTTGGGAACTTAGGTTGCCACATTTACATTTTAGAGAAGCAAAATACATGGATGTCTAGGTGCAAAGCACAGATCAAACAAACAAATCAAATTAGGAGGAATATGTGTGGTACCTGGAGCACCTTGGCCTAGTAGAGCAAGTTCTTGCTAGGGCGCTAAAAAAAAGGGTGCCTTGGCCTTGCAAGCTTGTATGCAGGGATAGGGCTGGCTTGATGTCCAGATTGACGAGGGTGGAGAACGTTGCTAGCTTGTATGCACCACACCGAGGTAAGCACTTATACTGCCTGACTAGATGAACATCATCCATTCATGCGGTGTCCACATGTTACTAGTATCCATTATAAGGACCACACATGACAGGTATAAATTTTATTCTTATGCTCCGACTGATGTAGCTATCAACTGGAGATAGATCAATGGCCACTAATAGAACAAGTCACAGAAGTATAATGCCATGAAAAATTTGGTAGCTCAAAATCAACATTTCGTACCAATAAAAAGAGTTAGGTGTGCTTCATGAACATAATGAATTTGATTGTTAAAAGGAATATAAGAGACTTGTGACTAGGGATGTACTTCGCTAGCTGCTTACCTCTTGCTCCTTGGTGGCTGGTGGGCCACTCCTGGCTGTGGGCGGATGGCTGGACGGGCAGTGGGACACGCTGAAGCCTAGCGATGCCCGGCGAGTGGGCGGGTGGGCTAGCAACGACCGGTGAGCAGGGTGGCACCATGGCGTCGGGTGGCGGCTGCCGGCTTGCGTTCGTGTCAATGTGGACGTAGGACGGGAAGCAGCTGACGGATGGCCGGATGCCTGTGTTGGTGGATTGGGAATTTGAGGAACCAAGTTGGGCCCTTGCTGGGCTATTCTAAAGTGAAAAACAGGCCCACAAGAGAAACCGGTCTTCTTCTTCGGCTCTTCGCTGCTCGTGGCTCGGTTGTCGCGGCGTCGCCGGCCTCTGCTCGGCACCTCAGGCACTCGGCAACCAGAGCCAAGGAAGAAGAGGGGTACGGGGGTATGAGGCAACGCCGCAGGTAGCTGGGGCGGCCGCCCCACCCCGCCCCTAGGGTAGCTCTGTCAGTGGTTATACATACACAAGGTGCACAAATTCAGAGGAACATCATTAATATGAAACATTAGCCAAAGGCGAACTGAAGAGTATGCAATCTAGCTCTGGCAACTCAGTAGCATTTGTCTACATATAAATGTAGTCTGGCTCTACATATTATCAGTCACTCACCTTTAAATTAGCAAAACTACATGACAGCTTCTTGAATCTTTTCAAATGCATGCCTCTGGAGTCCCCTATCCGTTGTTCTGCCTATTCATCTAAGAGCGAGGAAGGTGAAGCCATGAAGGACTAGTTGCAGGGTCTAGGAGAAAGTAAGATGTTAGAAAGGTGACATACTTTCTTTGTGGGAAGATCTTGGGGCCGTTATGGAGGTAGAACAGGTTGATGTCCTTGGTGGTGAAGAGTGCTTCATCAGATGTTGCAAATGACCATGATCAGTGCTCATTCTGGCGACCACGTCGAAGTAGTAGCCCCTGATCCACGCGCCGGTCCGTCCAACTCCTGCATCCAACGGAGCACTGACGTATCAAACTCTAGAAGGTGTGCGACAAATCCATCACAATGTGTGCATCGTGGGTTTATTTTGTAGTCACAGGGTGGTTCGGGGTAGAAGCCATGATCCACACATCCGAGATACGCCGACCGAAATCGAGGCACAGAGATGAGATGGGTCGACGTCACGGGTCGTGCCCCATTGCAGCAGGGGTTTAAAGAAGTCCCAATCCAAGATGGCTCCATCGGGGCCCATTGCCGTTCGTAGACAATGAGATGCAGATGAAGAAAGGCTTACCGGTAGGGCTTGAGGTTGTCAGCACTGGCCCGGCCGTGGCATCGCCGCCATCTCCCTCGATGGTCAGGACAGGTTACTACCACTGGCCCAGCCATGTCATTGTCGCCATGATCTTCGTCGAGAATTCGAGATGGTCAAGACTGTGTTCACGTACCTGTAGTTTGGCCTCAAGGCAGGCGATGATGGAGGTCGGATAAGGCACGGATGCCGCGGCCGTCGATACTCCACGCACAGTGATGGGCCTCCCCTCCAACGGCGGAGCAACAAGACCGGCTGATGACGCAGCGGCTGGAGACGAGACGGACCAGGCAAGCGAGCCGCCGCCGCCGCTGGCCTGGGAGCCACATTCAATTTGGGGGGACGAACGGTTTCTGTTTTACTGGCTTTGACACGGCCTCTCCCATGCCGCTCTTTTTTAATCTTGTTTGCGTCGGGAAAATTCTGCGATCCCGCCTTCTCCTATGCCGGTTTTGTTTTTTCAATCCATGTCCCGCTGCTGATTTCAAAACTAGATGCGCACATAGCTGAAACACATACGGATCAAATTTTTGTGCGAGGCTGTGTAGATCAAATTAATTTGGCGCGGGAGAAAACGTACAAGATAAATCCAAGACTGTACTGCACGTTCGAGCATAATTTTGAGGAAAATAAATTCTTGTAATTCATCACGTAGAAATCTATAGGAAATTTTATAAATTTCATATTAATTAACTATTTTTTATAGAAAAAAAGGAAACATGAAAATTTTCCATGTTCGAAACGGGCTCTTAGAGTATGTCTTAGCTGAAAAATATTTTTTTCACCCTACCATTAGCACGTAATGCTTACAGGGTGGATTAACTTTGTAATATTAATAATACGTACCAATTAAAACTATTTAAAAGATAAGAATATGGAAAATAGTATTCTCTCTATTCCAAAATGTAAGTCGTTACTATGTTTCTAGTCATAATTTATATCTAGGTACGTAGTAGAAGCAACGACTTACAATTTAGAAATAAGTGATTATTAATTTTAATATTTATAATCATATATTAAGATAATTTAATTACAGGAGAACTGTGTATCATTATATTAAGAAGAATAAAAAAAGGCAAAGAAACCCATATAACTAATATGACATTAAAATAGTATCGCTAATTATGTTAATTTCAATTAATATCACAATGATATATGAGAGAGTTTTTTAATACTTGGCATTATACTTTTAAAATATTGAAATCAATTAAAAGTTGCGTCTACAAGTAATCAGGAGCTCATGTTTTAGCTTAAATACTTATATCATGCAGACAATTAATATGAGTATTGATTTATAGTTGTACTATTTCATATGACTAACAGTATAATTTTTTATTGTTTATACATAGAGATAGTATAGTTGTATTTTGATCTCTTGTTATACTAGTTTTTCTAAAATTATTATATGAGTGGATGTATTTTGTTCCCATTTTCACTATATTTCTCTATATGAATCTAGATTTATTTTTTTAATTTTAAATATTTTATTAGATTATTTATATATGTGACATCATTTTTAAAATTTAAACTTATTTATTGATAAATATTTACATATTTATTCTTTTTATATTTTATTTACTTGACTATTGAAATATTTATATTTATTGATAAATATGTAACTTTTATGAGTTGTCTTCATCTATATGTGGTATATACTCATATCTTGATCCCTACTTATAAAATGACTTTCTTATACTAAAATTAACTGATAAAGTATTACTTTCCTTTGGAATGATCTTATCCACCAAGATTTGAGTCTCGGAGTAAGTAGCATTGAAGTGCTTGTATTTATATGGCTATTTACTTTTATATAATGGTCTCTGCTGTAACCCAAGGCAATGGGAAGAGTAACGTTTCATCAACCAGATCTTATTCAATACATCTTTCATGAAAATTGTAAAAACCATACCTCTTATCTATGAAATTCAAAAATTAATTTTGTATAAAATTGTTTTATGGTAGAACAATTTTGTGTACTAATTTTTGTTTATGGAAAATAATTTTATTTTCGAAAACAAAAAATATAACTTCTGTCAAAATTGTTTTATGGGTAAAATTGTGATAGAATGATTCAACTGAAGTTCAATTTGTTCTACAAGTGTAATATCAAATACTCCCTCCATCCTAAAAGAAGTGATGTTTTTTATTTTTAGACTTCCTTATTGACCATTCGTCTTATTCAAAAATTTTATATAAATATTATTTATTTTGTAATGACTTATTTTATCATTAGAGATACTGTAATAATGCCTTATTTATTTTATTGTTTAAAAAAAAGAATAAGACCAACGATCAATCAAGAAGTCTAAAAGTAAAAAACGTCACTTATTTTGGGACGAAGATAGTAGGCTTCTAAATTTTATTATAATGTACATTTAATAAACAAAATTGTTTTCAATCAAATTCTAGGTAACTTAATTCATTTCTAATTTAGTAAATGAAGGGTAGAGCCGTAGAGGCTAAGTCAACCCTTATGGAAAGGGTCATATGCTAAAGTTTTTAAAAAAGGTCATATCCTAACCAGCTTAACAATAACTCATTGATATCAACAGGACGAATTATTATTTGATTCAAACGAACCTGTGTATGTTAAATATTAATAATACAACGTAGTTGTTGTCTTAAATCTTTCTTAGAAATAATTTAACAAGGCATAGAGGATTCAACTTAAAAATCTAAGTTTGTCTAGAAAAATGAAAAAAAATACAAACTAACTTGGTATTGAACTCAAGACCATCGTCTTACCTTGGGCGCACAGTACCGACAGGACTACAACCCAAATCTACTGACAACCAACGATAAATCTATAAGTGCTATATATAATTTGGATAATATAAATGGGGATAATTTCGGATCTAATGAAGCTATCCACGCAGGAACAAGAGGAGATGGAGTCACGAATTTTGTTGGACGGAGGAAATCTTGGCGCGCGAAAAGAAATCTTTCTCCTATACAGCCACGTCCAATCTCTCTCCGCCACTATCCCCTGAAATCACGGCCGGCCTCCAAACTGTTCCTTCCTGAAAGCATTTCTTCCTCCTCCGATTCAATCTTTTTTGCTTCTCCGTTGTGCTGGTATGCTGCCATGGTCGTAAACCTCAGAGATTCAATCTACGCCAGATAAAGGGTGTTTTGCCGTGAAGCCAAAAATAGAGGAAACAGATCTCGTTCTCCCCTTCCTATCCCTCTCTTCCTCCCTCTCTTTTTGAATCAAATATCATTGCTGCTCTAATTGTCTTCTCTTCTAGTGTGCAGGCGTGGTAACAACATACATTAGGCAGGTGATCGGTGTTGGCGTAAACGCAAACACAGAGGAAGTCTGGTTTCCTACTTGGAAAAAGTCTAATTGACCCTCCAAACTATAGGGGTGGTCTAGTTTACTCCTCGAATTATGAAATGGTCTAATTTATCCCCTGAACTTTGCAAAACCGGCCAAATCACCCCCTCGGGCGGTTTTGGGCGGTGGTTTTGCTACAGCGTCAGCGGTTTTGCTACAGTAACAGCGTTTTGTCTTTTTCTTTTTTATTTATTTCATCTGAATCTTTGAAAAATCATAGTAAATCATAGAAAAATCATAAAATAGAAAATCTAATTTTGTTGGACTCCACATGAGTAGATTTACACAGTGAATATATAATATAGTATGTTTTAGTACAAAGTTTTTGCTGTATGAATTATTCAAATTAATTACAGAAAAAAATAGATCAAAATTTACAGCAAAAACTTTGTACTAAAGCATATTATATTATATATTCACTGTGTAGATCTACTCATGTGGAGTCCAACAAAATTAGATTTTCCATTTTATGATTTTGCTGTGATTTACTATGATTTTTCAAAGATTCAGACGAAATAAATAAAAAAAAGACAAAACCATTGTTACTGTAGCAAAACTGCTGGCACTGTAGCAAAACCACCGCCCAAAACCGCCCGAGGGGGTGATTTGGCCGGTTTTGCAAAGTTCAGGGGGTAAATTAGACTATTTCATAGTTCGGGGGTAAACTAGACCACCCCCTATAGTTGAGGGGGTCAATTAGACTTTTTCCTTTCCTACTTCTACCCTTCTTCTGCCTCTCTCTACGTGCAGTGAATTAATTTTTCTCTCAAGTTGTCTTTGGGAGGAGAGCCAGCGCTTTTGACTTTTGACACTATCTGAACTGCAAATATTAGGCCAGTCTAACAGTGCACATAAGGGTCTATTTATGGCTGCGAATTTGATTTTAATCTCAAGATGGATGAATTAATTAGATAGCCCAATGCTTAATGACTAACCTAAGGTTATGATGGCATATTATTTACATAGATCATGTATGAAAGGTGTTGGTTTGGATTTTTAGTCAGTCTAAAACTTCTGAGCTCTCATGTGTACTTCGCCTTACTAGTGAAACAATTGATATACCACATAGGTAAGATTGGTGAAATTACAGGACAGAGTGTACGAAAGAATATAGGCCACCACACACTAAGCGGAGAAGATGGATCTTAGGATTCAATTATGTTTCTTTAATGGATGTGGTATAATTCTATCTGTTTTGGGTAGGGGAATATGTGTGTTCTAATTCTCACGGCTTGCAGCAAAAGTATCGCAAGATTATGCCAATAACATTTAAATGGAGGGAGGGTGGTGGAGGAGGGTGGGAGGGGAATTTAGTTAGCCATTTTTGTTTATATCCAAAATAAAACTATCTTTCCAAATAACATCTATTAGTGAGGTTGTCTTTTCTTCCTATCAAAGGAATTCAAAGTTTTTCCGAACACTGAAGCCATTTGCAGGTAATTGCATTTGAAATGAAATTATTTATAAGTAAGTCTGGCACAAAATATATTGACATAGTCTCATCATGTATAAAGGAACTTACAATTTGTAGGTTATTTGATCCTTAACCATGTTTCTTTATTATAGATTCAATGGGTGCATGACTGGACAAGAGAAGCACTAGAGGCAATTTTCCAGTGTTGAACTGTTGATACAGATTCTAGCTTCAATTCAGGTCAGTCATTGCAACTATATTAACATAATTATTTATAATAAGTCTGATGCAACATATATTGAAATCATCTTGGTTTTAGATCCTTTATCATTTTTTCTGAATATTGTATAGCAACATTCTTAGATTATTTTTCTGGTATTGCAGGTTACTATTGTTTGTGGTGCCCCTAGTCATCTTGTTACATCGCTAGAGTATGATGGATGCATGGTCAAGAAGATGGGGAGCATAAATGACTGATTTTTAATTGTCAAACTCTCTGTGAATTCATATGTTATATGTGAAATGATGATGAGGATGGCTCATCCTATTCTAGATATCACCTCAAACAAAACTTCGATCCGGTTTCCATATCACCTAATTCCGTTGTGAAGGCATTTTTTAAAAATTGCTTCAAATATTGTTCTTAAGGCGTACACAAATACCTTCTTTTGTGGCCTTTTTAGGCATTTTAGAACATTGTCTATGTCCATTTACTATATAATTATTACTTATTTGATTTAACTATGTTTTCTTACCATGTCTGCTGGTATTTATCATATTTTTTAAAATAACCAAGTAAGGTTGGCTGATCTAGTAGGTTAGGAAAGTATATGGTTAAAGAATATTTCATTTGAAATTCAAGGTATGACTGTGGTTATACAAGAATAAATGTCAGAGGTGGGATTGCGACTGAGTTGGAAAGATAAGACAATTTATTCTTTTCTTGGTGCTCATAAGAAGCAAAGGGAATTTATTTCTTACAAGTTTTTTGTTAGGCTCGGAATGAAGAAATGTTTTCACTTGGATTTTGAGTATAGAAAGCAAAATCATGTGAAAATGGTTTTCTTAGTGACCAAAAAGATTAAATTTTACATCACTTTATATGATTGTAGAGTCGAGATATTTAGTGGGTTTGACCAATAGCATCATAAGAATTGTAATATTCTCCAATTTAATTTTAGGTAGTTTTTTATTTTTCAGTTTTCCATGCCATACATTTTTCTCTTGTAATATCACTCAATCTACAGCATCTTGAGTTGAGCCAAATGGTTTGAAAGTAAGCTTTAGCATCTACACAACCTTTTTAAGGGTCTACTTGTTGCTACTTAGGTGTCATTTAGGATGATGATACGATTGTCTATCAACCAGGATGATACCTAGTGCGATCTTCTTATCGGCCATGAATTTATAGGTCATCATATATTTGTTTCTTTGTAACACTTTAGTTGTAACATTATTTTGTGCTCCTATAGGGCATGTATTTCTCACACATTTTTAATGTTCCGCTTATTATAGTGCTACTTTTGTAATATTTTACTAGGAACATTAATTATGTGTTACTATAATCATTCTTAGTAACATATTTTTATAAAACAAACGCATTGTGTTACAAACCTAGTATGTAACACATTGTTTTATGTTACTATGGAATTTCTTTGGAACACTTTGATGAATGTGTTACAAGAATGTATTACAATATCTATGTTTTGTAGTAGTGTCCTCGCGCGGATCCGGCGGCCCAGAAATCGTGCGCGCATAGGAGGTAAAACGCCTGATTGTGTTTTATCATTCCTCTATTTTTTTCTGTTTGCAAGCTAATCAGAGCGCACTATCATCAGTGATGAGGCACTTATCGATTGTTCATCACTGGAGCAGATGTAAACACTAACGCTAACGCTATGCGAGTCACTAATAAGCAATGCGCAGTAAGCCTTCGTCATGTGTATGCGTGCAAGTGCAAGGACATGAACTGTGGCACCGAGCTGTGTCGTCGATCGGTGCTGCATCAAAAGCAATTGCACTTGCACCATCTGGTGCTGCCATGCATTCTCGGCCACGGGAGCACCGGCATAGTATACCGGCATACCGCACTGATTCCGATCATTATACCTCCGATATTTCTTCGTCCACTCCAGAGAGATGCGAAGATGCGCATGGCGAGCGATCGCCACACCGCTATATAAACCCGTCCATGGCTGCTCTATCACTCAGTACAAGTTCAAGCCAGGCACACAGCAGCCCAAAGACATCGATCATGGCTGCCTCGCGTTACCAACAAGCTCTCGCTCTCCTGTGCGCCTGCCTGCTGCTGGCCGGCGCGGCGTCCGGCGGCCGCGTGGACGTGGAAGACATGCTGATGATGGACCGGTTCCGCGCGTGGCAGGCCACGTACAACCGCTCGTACGGGACCGCCGCGGAGCGTCTGCGCCGGTTCGAGGTGTACCGCCAGAACATGGAGCTCATCGAGGCCACGAACCGGCGCGGCCTCTCGTACCAGCTCGGCGAGACCCCGTTCACGGACCTCACCAGCGAGGAGTTCCTCGCCACGCACACCATGCCGCGCCTGCGCTCGCCCGAGGCCGCCGCCGCGCGGCACCGGGAGCTCACAACGCGCGCTGGCCTCGTCAGCGACGGCGGTGTTCGCCACTGGAATTGGAACTCCACGACGGACGTCGACGTCCCCGAAAGCGTGGACTGGAGGACCAAGGGCGCGGTGACGCCGGTCAAGGACCAAGGACCTTGTGGTAAACAATACTCGTAGAAAAATATTTACCAATCACCGTATCACACGCATATTCCTCACTACTACAGAACAAGGCTGTAGTCCCGGGCTGTAAGGGCCTTTAGTCCCGGTTACGGAACCGGAACTAAGGTTTCGGGACTAAATTTCCCACCTTTAGTTTCGGTTCCACGGCCCGAGACTAAAGGTCCACTTTTAGTTCTGGTTGGTAACACTAACCGGGACTAAAGGGTGTGCCAGGGTGCGCCACCTGACCACCCCTTTTAGTCCCGGTTGGTGTTACCAACCGGGACTAAAGAGTTTTTTTCTTTTTTCTTTTTCTTTTCCTTTTCTTTTCTTTTGGTTTTCCATTTCTGGTTTGTTTTTCTTTTTCCTTTTCTTTTCTTTTGGTTTTCCATTTCTGGTTTACAATTATATTATTATTATTATTGAATGCGTATTGTTCGCTGCTTGTTTATGTAGACGTGCACCTATAATTTATATAATTTAGAGCATTACATATAAATATGCTATATAACACTGTTTATATATTATACATGTCTATAGGTCCATAATACAATATTTACACATATCCATCACGGATAAAGTATTTACAACTTAATTGTTCTCCGTCACTCAAGCATCGTATAAATGATCATCTTGGTTTGGTTTAAATGGCTCGTCAGAGTTGAAGTAGTACTCGCCGGCGGGATTCAGGACTTGGTCGTTAAGAAATCTTGCGATTGTCTCCTGAATTCCTTTTAGGCGGACTTCATTCAACACATTCTCCCACAACCACGTCTCGTTCAGTAGATATTAAAGAAAAAAGTTGGAGGTATGAATAAGATTTATTAAATAGCAACAAATAACTGAAATGAACTTATTATATATACATGTTACATACTTTTTGCGTGCTCAAGATTTGTTTTTTTTCATAGACCGTCAGAAATTCGCAGACATAGTAGCCACACAAATTTTTGCCCAGTGGCTGCCGTAGAATCCACTGAAGTAGGATAGGCTTCGAAAGTGGCGCTTTCAAATCTGGACGGTGTTTCTGCACGAACCCAGCCCAAACCCTAGCAATAAAACGATCATTATTAATTATCTATTACCGAGTTAAAGAGCTGAAATTAATATTTAGAGATCGAAGTTACCCTTGGATAATATCTATCATTTCTTGGTAATCTTCCTATGGTTTTCTCAATGAGTCATAGATTAGCAAATGACTTTGCCAGAGATCAATCACAACTAGTATCCAATGATAGCTGTATTTATGTGTAGGCAAAATAATTATATATCTTGATACTGATCTGATTAATTGAGTTAATAGAATGTACGCATAATAACGATACTTACTTAAAGTTATAGGGAAAGAGTATATATCTTTTATCCTTTTGATTGATCAAGTACCTCCGCAGATTTCTCTCTGTTTGAACTCTCCACATGACATACGGAGTATTGGGGTCTTTGAATACAACATAAGGATCTACAAATCCAATCTCCTTATTTCTAGCTCTGAGGTCCCTCATCATGTATCCGCATATGTATAGCTGGTTTCTGTAATTAGTTATACATATACATGATAAGTTACAATGACATTATTAAAAGAAAGAATCACTTACAGACAGAAGCAGCTGATTAGAGCTTTATCTAGAACGTCAATTTTTAGGAGCTATTGCTCATTTTGTCCAAGTGACCAAAGGCCTGTTCTTATACGGGACAAAAAAAAATACACACTGTCATGATAGATGATCGACGACGATGCCCCTCTCCTTGCAGGCAGTTGTTGGGCATTCGCGACGGTGGCGTCGATCGAAGGCCTGCACAAGATACGGACGGGCCAGCTCGTCTCCCTATCGGAACAGGAGCTCCTGGACTGCGCCCCCCCGCCCAACTATGGCTGCGACGGCGGCTACCCCTGGGCCTGCCATGGACTGGGTGGCCGCTAACGGCGGCCTCACCACCGAGTCCGACTACCCGTACTACCCGCCCGAGGGGCAGCAGGGCGAATGCAAGCCCGACAAGGTGCGCAACCACGTCGTCAAGAATCAAGATCAGAGGCAGGAAGGACGTGGATGAAAACAACGAGGCCGCGCTGGAGGTCGCCGTGGCGCAGCAGCCTGTTGCCGTGGGCATCAATTCAGCACCGATCAACCAGCACTACATCGGCGGGGTGTTTAATGGCCCCTGTGACCCGGAGAAGATCGACCACGCCGTCACCATAGTCGGGTACGGTGCCGAATCCGGCGGCCGCAAGTACTGGATCGTCAAGAACTCGTGGGGCAAAGAGTGGGGCGAGAAGGGATACTTTCGCTTCGAGAGGCGCGTCAAGGACGCCAGAGGCACGTGCGGTATAGCCGTGGAGCCAAACTATCCGGTGATGTGAGCTCCCGGCTCCCGTCCGTCGCCGCCGTGCTTACTTGCTTGCCTGGTCGTATACTCGTATGGATGATGATTAACTATATAGTACAGTACAGTCGCCTTGCTTCCTGCACATGAGCAGCGCAAACCTATATCTGATGAGGTGCAGAGGTCAGCTTGAAGAACAGGCTGAAATAAACTCGACGCGGACACTACTCAGTACAGCGTCGTCGTCGTCATTTGCCACTGCCAATGTTATGTATAATCTTAAAAACTATAATGTATATAAGCTCGATATGTGGCTGTGCTATATAGAATACACTACCGGAAAGAAGATATAAGCCGAGTGTCTGGAGGTTTGCCGAGTGCAACCTGTCGGGCACTCGGCAAACAACCCCTTTGCCGAGTGCCTACGGAGGGACACTCGGTGAAAACAAAACACTTGCCTCGGATTAGACACTCGGCAAAAACAGATCTTTGCCGAGTGCCGCCAAAAAAACACTCAGCAAAAAAACAACACTCGCACCAACCGCTTTCCGTCAGTGATCACCCACCCAGTTAGATCTTTGCCGAGTATCTGGCGCTGACACTCGGCAAAGAGCGCTTTGCCGAGTGTCGTTTCTCTGGCACTCGGCAAACGGCTCTTTCCCGAGTGTTTTAAAATTGACACTTGACAAAGAAATAAATCTTTCTCCTTTCCTACCCTTCAAACTTTTCTACTCTCCACATGCAACAAGTGGTACTCCATGTTAAAATTTGGCATATTTTTGTATTTGTTTGCTATATTTAATTAATTAATTGCATTTTAAGCAATTTTTTGAATCAAGTCAAATTTGAACCGCAAGTAATTCAAATACTTGAAAAAATGAATATAAAAATGATGTTCATGTTATTCAGCTCGGTTTGAGGCCATACCTGTGAAATGAAAAGGAATTTCGAACATCTTGTTCAGGAAACACGACCACGAACGTGTGGCTGAATGATTTTTAAATTTAAAAAAAACAAATGAAGTCTGAAAATCAGGAGATTTGTCAAGATGTCATGATATCATACGTGGAGGCTATGATAAAAAAAGAGAAGATTTCACATAAGTTGTCACGTACGATGCTTACAAACCGAAACATCTCCGAAGAAGAATCATGCAGTTGAGAAGAATCCGGTAAGATTTAGAGTCAAATTGAGTGTCGAGTTGGGGTTTCACTTCAAAACTTTTTGTATAGGCAATAGACAACAGAGATTGTTTCGTGTGAAATTTTGGTAATTTTTCAAATCTGTTTGATAATTTTAATTTGTTAGCTACAATTATAGAATTTTAATTATGATAAATTGAATTTGAGCTATAACCACATGAAATAATGGTCGAATATTCGTACAAGCATTGAATATGCATTGTTGAGTGAATTTGACAAGCTATTCTCAAAGTACATTCCAACAAATTATGGAAAAGAAAGAAAGGAAAGGAATTTTTTTAAATATCTTTGCTGAGTGCCATGCAGAGGCACTCGCAAAAGATTTCTTTTTTAAAATAACAGAGAGGAAAGGATTTTTTAAAAAAAGATCTTTGCCGAGTGCCATACCTGAAGCACTCGGCAAAAGTTTTTTTAAAAATACAGAGAGGAAATAGATTTTTTTAAAAAAAATAAGATCTTTGCAGAGAACCAGATCGGTGGCACTCGGCAAAGAGGCAAAATGATTTTTTTTAAAAATACAAAAGGGAGTTTTTTTAAAAAAAAATTACGATGTTTGCCAAGTGCCAGATCGGGGGCACTCGGCAAAGAGGGCAAATTTGACTTATGCCTGGCCAGGCAACCCAGCTACTCCACTCCATCTCCTCACACGCCGCGCCCACCGTCTCCTCACATGCTGCCGCTGCGCCTGCGCCCGCCCCCGCCACCGCGCCCGCCCTTGCCACCGTGCCCTCGGCCGCAGCCCCCGTCCCCGCGCCCGCCCGCCGGCGCCCTCGTCTCTGCGCCCGCCCGACGGCCGTCCCCGCGCTCGCGGGCGCCCCCGTGGAGGACGCCTGCCCTCCGGCCTGTGGAGGACGCCCCGCGCCCTCTGGCTCCGAAGCCTCATCGTCTTCCTCGCCCCGCTTCCCCGCCCTGCACGCTCCCTTCCAACTAGACACTGTCCGTACCACCCAGGTGAGTGATCCCACGTGCCACTCCCACCTTCCCTCCCTTTTCCTCAGCTCTACTCTCCCCTCCCACGGGGGGCGGTACTGCTGTACCTGCACGGGCCGCGCGGGTTCTAGCTCTGGGCTGCTGCTGGATCGACGATGATGCTAGGGTTTATGTGTGATTAGTTAGCTGTGTGGCGCGTACGCGTTTCATTTTGTCTTGGTGAGCCAAGCATGGCCCGAAATTTCTCTGGAGCAGGAGGAGTAGCAGCCTCGTGGAGTGACAGGCTTTGAGATTTCAAGTTTAGGGTTCGTTTTGGGTTGGTGGAAGCTCGACATGCTTAAAGTTCTAAAAGGGTTTAGTTAGGTTAACTGCAGCTCATGGGAGCTGGAGGGACATCATTCATATGATCCTACATTTACTGCAGTTCCTATATTTATAGCAAGTATTGATGCTGTGAGATCATTTGTATGTGATTTGGAAGGAGGACGTGATGGTTGGTCTAGCAGTAGTCCCCGTATGGTCATACCTGCAGTACTATGGTGGTTTCAGATGAATGGTGATGGAACTAATCTTGGATTGTTCGATCTGGAACTTATTTTCTGCTTGTTGATGATGAATCCAGATGGTAATGGAATGTGAACCTAAATGTGGCTTGTTATTTTGATCTTATTGTTTGTGATCCCAAGTATGAATTTTGGAGACATGTATGCCCACTTGTATGAATTTTGGAGACATCTGGTTGTCAGCCATCATGCCATTGGTTTGTTGTAGGTTTTAGAAATCTCACCGTGCATGGGAGGTGCTGCCGAAATTTTCAATTGACACTATTATGTTTCTTTTTTTTGCAGGAGAGGCTATTGCACCGTCCACCGCCGCCGCCGCCGCCTTGGCTGAGGGCGGTTCCTGGGCTCTGACAGCTTGTCTTCCCACGTAGACAATCTACGTGCTGCGAGTTACCCTTTTCCTTGCTCGGTTTACAATTCAACTATTTATTCATGTTCATAGATCATATAACCTAGTTAGGCGTCTCCCATTAGAAAGAGATATGGTTGGAAATATGTAGATTTTTGCATATCTATAATTGTATCTGTTTCGAATTGTCCACGTTTTTTGACAGCCCAAGGATGCGTAGATGGGGTTAGTTTCCATGGTCTACTCCGATCTGAGACAGAGTTTCGGCATCACCTCCCTGTTGTTCTCCGGATACACAATCTCCCTGTCGGGATCTTCAAATGACTTGATGCCTTCAGGGGGTCTGCCCCTGTATTTATATCCCGGTGGGACGCACGCGAGCCATTAGATCAAACCGACTTCACGTAGAGCTAGGATTGATCCTCAAGGTAAGTAGAAGAATACTCCAGAAGCTCGTGGAAGGGGGGAGAAGGTGATGGCCGCCCGGCCACACCCCTGGCCGGCCGGCCCCACCTGGTAGGCACTCGGCCTCCGCTTCGTTCCAGTGTCTTCTGGGGTCTTCTATAATATACTAGTATTTATCTCGCAGCGAAATTCCAAAAATTCTTTTAATAATTAGGTATCTCTGTCCACTTTTCTGCATAACTCCCTGCAAACATTAAAATTCAACAAAGCTCATGGAATTCGTCAGATAACACCCTAGTCTTCTATGTTTTCATGTATTTTTACCATTCTCTCATGTTTATTTCACTATATATTGTTGATGTTAACGACCGTCAACAGATAGTTTCTGACTTTCTTCAAATCGTATTTGTTGTCGGGCTGCTGGCAAGTGGCCATGTAGTTATCAACAAAAGCCTTCCTGAGCTCAGCCCAGGTGTTGATGGAGCCTTCCCCCAGGCTAAGGAGCCATTGGTTTACAGATTGGGTGATGACCACAGGCAGGTAGTTGGCCATAACATCTTCTTCCCCTCCCGCTGCTCGAACAACGATCTCGTACAACGTTACCCACTATTCGGGGTTAGCCTTTCCGTCATAAGTGTCCACGTCGTGGAGCTTTAAGTTTTTTGGCCAGACGACAGCATGGAGTTGGTCGGTGAAAGGTCAGAGGCCTAGGATAATGCCCCCGGACCATGCGCGACCACGCTCAGGTGCTCCATGTTCTTGATTGTATTCGCGCCTGCGCCGCATCTCAGATGCATGTCGCGCATCTTTCCTGTTCTCGATGCGATCCCTCAGGTTCATATTGGCGCTGAGATGGTCGCGGAGGTTGCATCTGACTTGTTGCTCCACTTCCTGGTCAGCACCGTGGTGGCCACCGTGACCACCGCTGCGATTTGCTCCTCATTCGCCCCCATGCTGAGCGTCGCGTCCGCCATGCTGGTCTACGCCACGTGCGCCCCCCCTGGTTGGCGTCATGCCCCTGCCCTGGTCACGAGGGTGGGGAGGTGGACTGTCTTCGTGTGGGTGCGCCTCGTAGTTTCTGTCTGGCCCCTGATAGAGGTAGGGACCTCCCTATTGCTGACTCTGGTGGACTCCCGACGCCTGGTGCTAACTTTGACCTCACCGGGAGCCATGGGGATGATAGCTGTGACTAGAAGCTACGGAAGGAGCAGGTGTGTTTCCCCCTAGCCGGTTCTCATTGACCTAGACCATGGTGGCCTTTAGATAGGCCGTGACAGCGTCAAGCGCCGGGGACTAGGGGAGCTTTGCGAGCTCGTTCATAGCGATAGCAATGTTGGCGCTTGGTGTCTTATGAACTGGTTGGTTGCCGCACATGTCGAAAGCATAGGCATCGCATCGAATGGGGCATCGACCCCCTGCGTTTGCTCGTGCCTCTTTGGCATTCTCTTGCTCCACCCTGCGAGCCATGCGATCGGTGTTGCTTTCCACCCAAGCAGCTCTCTCTTGGTCTGTCTCCCCTTCACGAGATGGTTCATCGGCGCTGATGGCAAAGATTGCGCCTCCGAAGCCGGGGGGAAACGCCGAGAACTTCTCTTCATATGGGTTGGTAATGGTGTGGGTCTAGGTAGAACCGATAGATCCGGTGCTTTCCTCCAGGATGGTAGAGAGCGAATCCCCACCAATCTGCCTGATATCCACCATGTTGACGATGGGGGTGGGGTAGTCGATCTCAGCCAGCTCTAACAAGAATAGATCCGAAATGTGGTCGCGCTCAGCGAGATCCACGAATAGATGCGGGACGTGGACCATGTACTCAGACGCCGCATTAGCCAGCCCATACGGGTAAACGGTGGATGGATGCTCCGTTAGGGCCTCATAGTTTGCCGACCTCGGGCCAGTGGCGGGAGCTGGTCGGTAACAGACCGTTCGCCCTTCAGGAGTCGCCGTGATCACCAGATCAGAATTTAGACGCCTCTGGCGGCCAGCCCGAGCAGGTCACTCGGTTCGGTGATGACGAATGGGGTCGTAGCCGTCCTTGGTAGATTGATCTCTGATCGATTCTACCAAGGTTAGGGTTTTGGACAGGCCGCAGTGACCCAATCGATGGACTCGATCATATCAGAATTGTCGAGCCACCTCCCTTGGTAGCGGGGAAGCAGACGACGAGTTGCCAGAGAAGACGACCTTAAGAGTAATCCTAGGATCGGATCCACCGGTGCTGGTGTAGATTCGGTTGGCACAGGAGGAGCCTACACCGCCTCCATGACTTCAACGACGCCATCCACGCTAGCGGTCCAGGTGAACGTCCCGATCGTGAAGGTTTGGCCCACTGGGAGGACCATGGAAGCAAGAAAGATGACCATCTGGCTTGCCATGGGATCTGCACGCACACCTCCTACCTAGCGCGCCACTGTCGATGAGATGTGGTCGGCAATCTACCGAGGGGTATGCCCACGGTAGTAGATTAATCGGTGGAGGTGCGCAAGACAACGAACTAGATGGTGACGCAAGGCAAACACAAGTGTTTATCCAGGTTCGAGCCGCGAAAGCAACGTAACACCCTACGTCCTGCGTCTTCTATAGATTGTATTGATTGTGTATATGATTCATTGAGGGGGTCCTTGCCCGTCTTATATAGTACGGGGGGCAAGGTTACAGATCTAAGGAATCTAGTTCCAATCAGTTACAACAACTGTATCCGCATGGGATACGAAATCTATCCTGACCGACCAGGTTCCCTTGATCGTCAAGTTGGTCTCCGTATATCCCGCGTGGTACGCTAATCAGTTGGGTGATCCACGCGCCCTGTTTTGGCGAGTTGGGCCACCTCCTCCGGCGCGGCCCATGAGAAGCCATGAGGGTATACGGGTCTGTACCCCCACAGTCAGGGATGATTGTTGGGGGACGTTTAGTGTGCGTGGGGTTTGGGCTCTAGTGGCGCGGGTGCATTTAGGGTAAAAAGCGCCGTGCGTCGCTCTCCTCCGTCTCCCCTTCCGTTCCGCCGTTTGTGAGAGGTAGACGGCTCCGGTGAACTCCTTTCTCGCCTCTTTCGTGTTCTCTGCCGTTGCCTGTTGTTGATTGCTTGTGTCGCGCCTTAGGTGCCCTACGCCGTACTAACTCTCTAGGGTGCTGAAGGGGTGTCCACGGCCTGCCAGATCTGCGGCGACTAGAGGAGATCCGCCGGACGGGTCACCGGATCTACGGCGGCGACGACCAGTGCTGCACCTACGCGGGGCCTGCGGGGACAACAGGACGAGTTCTACCGGGCCGTTGCCAGCGTCGACCGCCGTCATCCTGCCTTCTCTGTCTGCCTTTGTTTGGTATGTCTTTAAATAAACTTCCAACGTTTTATGTGCTTCAACTTAATATGTATGGTGGCCTGGTAGATGTTTCTGATGGACATTTTTTGTCACATTTTTTGGGGCAGTTTTTTTGCTCTGCCTTTGGCGCTGCTGTGCTGCCGGTGTGCTTTTGGTTCTTTGTTTTTAGATTGTTGTTCGTGGCCGCTCCTCACTGGTGCACAGGCTCCAGCTATGTTTGTTGCAGGGGCATCCTACCAGTCCCTATTACAGTTTGTGGCAGCTAGGTGTGGGTTGCCGTATGCCTCGGTGGTGTTCGAGGTGGCGGGTGATGGAACACCTGTCTACAGTGTTGAGCTTGATGTTCCCTGCCTCGGCACCATCCTCTCCGGTCGTCGTTTTTTCTTTTGGGCACCTCTGGATGAACTTTCGGGCCTAGGCTACGAGCAGGCTGCTCTTCAGGCTGTAGCGTTCCTGCAGAAATTGTATGGGTTTGTTGTGGTCAATTACAATTTTCAGGGAGTACTCCTGTACAGTGAGGTCGCACGTAGTGCCGTGTCTGTTGTTGCTACGGCAGCTGGGATTCTGGGTAGGGTTGCTAGAGGACGCAAAGATTTGCTCATATAGTCTGAGTGTTTGATGAAGGAGGTGTCATTGCTTAGTCTTCTTGTTTGAGGTTTTCGCTTTCCTGAGAGAGTCTATGTAATTCCAAGCTTTGTCTTTGTAGCCTAAGAACATGAATCGGTTCCCTGCACTTCGTGTTTTAGTTCATCTTGTGATGTTGTCTTCTGCTCATGGTGCATTTGGGTAGCTCCGTGTAACAGGAGGAATTGCGATGGCGTCAGTTACTGTTGTGCCTTGCATCGATGGTGCTGACGAAGCAACCAGTAGGTTATCCTCCCCTTACTTTCCACAATGGCCTGGCTGCCTGCTCCGCTGTTGTTACAGGCACAGCCACTGATCAGTTCCTGTTCTACACTTCCTAGCCTCTTCCAATCATGTGAGGAGGCCCAGAGCTCCATGCTCTAATAGGAGACCATGTACGCCCTATTCGCTACCTCTGTTGTGTGTTGTTAAGCATGTCGCCGTGTGGATTGTTCACGATTGGTTTTTGCTTTCCTATAGCGGAGGGTGCACGTTATGCACCAGTTAGGCTTCCGCATGCTGAGTCCTGTCGTAAGCGAAAGAGATATCATGACCAAAAGAAGCTAGTTTCGGCAGGTGTTGCCTTCTTTCCTGTTTACTGTAGGTTCCACTTGTCCTCACCTTGATGTGTTTGTTTGGTCGTTCTTTGTGTGCTTTGTGTTAGGGTCCCTTAAAGGTCGTCAGACACCGTTGGGGTGTGGTCACTTCACCGAGGAATAGATTGATGCGTTAAAAGGTTTGTTAGTCATGTATGTGTGCTTCGCACTATTTTTTGTTTCTTTTATGTGGCGAAAAGGTTGCTAATTGTTTGTAGCCTTGGTGTTGACATGCTTCGTGTGTGCCGCCTTCTACTGCTGTGTCATGGGTAGCTTCCTATCGTGGTCGCTCAGACTATGGTCTACCAGAATATGAATGTAGATATTGCCATGCTAGCTTCTGGCTGCGTGAATGCATCAAGGGACAGTCAAATCTGAAAGCTGGTAACATTGTTTACAACAAGTGTTGCAAGGGTGGAAAGGTTGTTATACCTCCTTTCAAGAAGCGACCTGAGCCACTTGCCTCTCTGGCCATATTCGATGACGATGCTCGGTCCAAACGGTTTCTAAAAATATACGCCAATACAATTGTTTGTTTCCTTTACCTCCATGGGCGCAAACATATATAGATCTATGAACGATGGTTGTGGCCCTCCTGTCTTCAAAATATCTAGCCAGATTCACCACCGTATAGGATCCCTTCTTCCCGGTGATGGCAATCCTCTGAAGTTTATCCAACTATACATATAGGATACCGCAAACGTGGTCAGAAATAGGCTGCATGCTCTGAACCCAAGCAAACGGCCTTCCGAGCCTTTAGACCCACGTGTTGTTGAGGAATTGCTTAGGATGCTGGATGAACACAACCCATTGGCCAGGCAGATTAGATTGGCAAGGGATAGACTTGAGCAGGATGCCGATAAGGAATTTATAATCAGAATTGTATGGGCAAGAGAGGGAGACCCGTTTTAGTATAACCTTCCCACTGTTGACCAGCTTGCCATGCTTGTGGTTGGCGATTTTTTGTTGGACACTTTTTAGCGAGATATAGTTGTGCAAACCAGGTCTGGTCAGTTACAACATATTTCGTCACTGCACCCTGCCTATATGGTGTTGCAGTACCCTCTTCTTTTTCCCTATGGAGAGCGTGGCTATCAGGTTGGGATGGTTTATAATGGTGTTGACGTGATTGGCAAGAATAAAAGGACTAAGATCTTCTTGTCAAAAAAAAGGACTAAGATAACCATGCAAGACTACTATCGACATGCATTCCACTATAGAAAAAACCAGGCCAATCCCGTCTTGTGCTATGGCACCTTATCTGCTCAAGCCAAGGTTGATGCGCATGCTTCTGTTGACAAGAGTAGACTCTGGTATATAATTAACAACCAAAAAAAGCTTCACATAGAGAGCCTGCAAGGTATAGTAGATGCTGTTGATCAAGGATGTGTGGATGGAGGCGAGATTGGTAAGAAAATTGTACTGCCAGCCTCACATACTGGTGGGCGACGTTACATGATCCAAAACTATCATGACAGAATTGCAATCTGTAGATTATACAGACTACCTGACTTTTTTACGACGTTCACCTATAATCCAAAGTGGCCAGAGATTGCTGGGCATTGTCCTTTCAACCTGGCCAGAAACCCGATATAGTGGTCAGAGTATACAAAGGCTGGTCTTCTCTGGAACTCTTTCAGGAACCGAATGGGCGCTACATCCTCTCCCACCATGCTTTTTGATTTGGGCAGTATGATCACATAAACTGAAGGTTTGGATGAGATAGCAGCACCTATTCTCCAAGATGAGGTGGATTCAGTAGTTAAGCGCATGCCAAATGACAAAGCGCCCAGCCCCGACGGATTCAATGGGTTGTTCTTGAAAAAATGCTTGCAAATCATTAAGGATGACTTTTACTCGCTCTATTAAAGCTTCTCCTCTGGGCTGACCAACCTAGAATGCATCAACAAATCCTACATCACCCTGATACCGAAAAAAGACAGCCCAGAGATGGTGAATGACTTTCGACCCATCTCTCTGTTGAACATATCATTGAAGGTGATCACTAAAATTCTAGCTGACAGGTTGCAAGCAGTCATCCTACGTGTCGTCCATCCAAACCAATATGGATTCATCGGAACCCGTACGATACAAGATTGTTTGGCCTGAAGCTATGAATATATTTATCAATGTCACCAGTCCAAACGGGAGATTATTATTCTTAAACTAGATTTCGAGAAAGCTTTCGACACCATGGAACATTCAACCATCATCCAAGTTATGAGACACTTGGGTTTCCCGGAGAAATGGCTGGTTGGGTGAATGCAGTGCTCTCATCATGCTCTTCTGTTGTGCTACTTAACAGTGTCCCAGGGAAATTCTTCAAATGTAAAAGGGGAGTTCGTCAGGGGGACCCACTGTCCCCAGTCCTCTTTGTGCTTGCAGCCGAGCTTCTACAGATTCTGATCAACCGAGCTGCCTCAATGAATCTCCTATCCCTACCAATCCCTCAGCCCATGACCGATTTCCCAATAGTCCAATACGCGGATGACACGCTGCTTTTACTGCAAGCTGATGCCAGGCAACTATTTTTTCCTCAAAGCGCTGCTCCACAGCTTTGCATCTTCTACAGGGCTCCATGTCAACTACAACAAATCACATATGTATCCTATCAATGTTTCCCAAGAGAAGCTGTCACATCTTGCAAACACGTTCGGCTGTGATATCAGTTCAATGCCGTTCACATACCTTGGCTTGCCTATGGGTACAACCAAGCCAAGGATGGAGGATCTTACTCCAATGATGGACAGGGTAGAAAGGAGGCTCTCGGCGTGTTCAACATGGCTGTCCTACTCAGGTAGGCTTGAGATGGTAAACTCGGCTATCACGCCAATCACCACCTATGCAATGTGCACCATCAAACTGCCAAAAGGAGTAATTGATAATATTGATCGTGCAAGAAAACAATATCTCTGGTGAGGTAATGATAGTGAAAGGAAAAAAGGTGGTAATTTGGTTGCCTGGGAGATAGTAATGAAGCCAAAAGAGAAAGGAGGACTTGGGGTTTTTGAATTTGAGGCTGCTGAAAGGATCAAGATGCCCAAGAGGGGGGTGAATTGGGCTTTTCTAAAATTTATTGCGAGAATTAAATCCTACTAAGCCATAATTCACCCCTAGTGCCTACAAGTGTTCCTAGTGATTCTATCGATAAAAGTTTTGCACCCTAAGTTCCAGTCCTAGTCTAGCATGGCAATTCTAGGAAAGTAAATCAAGCAACGAAAGTAATACGAGAAAGTAAATTGCTTGAAAGTAAAGGGTTAGAAACACGGCGATGTTTTTCCGAGGTATCAAAGAGTCGCCACTCCCCACTAGTCCTCGTTAGAGCACCCGCGCAAGAGTGTAGCTCCCCCTTGATCCACGCGAGGATCAAGTGCTCTCTACGGGCTGATTCTTTGACACTCCGTCGCGGTGAATCACCCACAACCGCTCACAAGATGAGTTAGGTCATCCACAAGCTTCGCCGGATGATCACCAAACTCCCAATCACCACCAAGCCGTCTAGGTGATGGCGATCACCAAGAGTAACAAGCAAGAACTCTCACTTGACCACAACAAGCCTAATGAGAAGGTGGATGCACACTTGCTACTCCCTAGTCACTAATGAGGGATCTTAATCTTGGATTCTCAAATCTCAATCCTCACTAGAGCTCTTGCACTACCTTGCATATGAAAGGTGTTTCTCAGCTGAATAAATGAGCAAGAGACCTCAAATAGAGGTGTAGGGGATGTATTTATACTCTCCACAGTCAATTCCAACCGTTATGTGCTAGCTCAGCATTTTACGTACTGACCGGACGCACCGGTCGATGTGACCGGACGCGTCCGGTTGGTGGCAACGGTCGAATTGAAAAACAACGGCACTGAGTGACCGGACACGCAGGCGAGTCCGATCAGGCATGATCGGACGCGTTCGGTCGCGCAAAACACTTTCTGTACTTTGACCGGACACACGGACAAGTCCGATCGGTGATGACCGGACGTGTCCGGTCAACGAAGTTCCTCTGTGGAACTGGACCGGACGCACTCTAGACGCCGATCATGACACTTACCCTCTCTGACTCTGGTCAACACGATCTATGCGTCCGATCCATGGGAGGACCGCGTTCGGTCGATCGTATCGATTCTGCGGTGACTGCCAGTACTAACCGGACGCGTCCGGTCAAGGCAGAGACCGCGTCCGGTCGAGAATAAATGGCTCAAAAGACTTCGAATCGCGACGCAACTTGAACCGAGTTTCTTCCAACTGAACTTTGGGCTTCACGTGAGCTACCTAGTGCTAAGTTTGACAAGTGTGCACCACACCTAAACAAAAGACTCACCTAGGTCAAGCTACTCGCTCATGCCCCCCTTTATAGTACGGCCAAAGGAGAAAAGCGAAGATCCTAACGACTATTCCGAACGTAACTCAACTCCTCAACATCCGGAACTAACCATCCTTAATCTTGACGTTAATCCTTTGAAAACCGAAACGATTTCCATCAAGGGGCATGAAAACCATAGTGCCCAAAATAGTCACCATTCCCATGACCTAACTTACCAAAGTTTCTGCAAAACACACGTTAGTCATGGTAATGTTGCATTGTCATCAATTGTCGAAACCAACTCTAGGGGCCTAGATGCTTTCAATCTCCCCCTTTTTGGTGATTGATGACAACACCTTGAGTAAGTAGATTTAAGAGTTGAGGTTTTTGAACATGCTTGGTTCACATAAGCAAAAGGCAATAAGAACAAGGGGTTTAGGATTGCTTATGTGCTCCAAGCCAACAGGGTGTACTCATAAGATGAAACAAGAAGAGTTAATACACAAAAGCATAGCTCATATGAAATCGGAGCAAGGCACGGAAGCACAACCTTATGAGCTAGAACCAATCATGTGACATGATATAATAGAGACAAGATAATCAACATATTACTCAAGTATCTCACAAGCACACATGAAACAAAATGTAAGTGCGGGAATATAAACATGATGCATGAAAGTAGCACACAAAGAGCCAAGAAACGGAAACCCTCTCTCGCAACTCCCCCTGAATCTACTCTCTCTTCCCCTTTGGCATCAAGAGCCAAAAACTAAGGGTTCGAAGGAGGAATGGAAGCAGTCGAGTCGGGTGCAGAGGAGCGTGGAGTGATCAAGAACTAAGAAGTGTCCTCCTCTAACTCTGAGCTGTCATGCTGACCCTCTGTAGATACACGTGGAAGTGAAGCGGTCTGGATCTGCTCAGTGTGTGGGTCGACAAGCTGTAACTCAGGAGCAGGAGCTGATGAAGTAGTAGCAACGAGAGCCGTAGTCTTTGTCACCTGAGCCTGAAGAGTACCAACCGTGGGAGGATCAGTCGAAGCAACTGACGAAGGAACTATCTTCGTAGTCCCGGTCCCTGTCACTAAAGGAGCCACTGTCTCTGAAGCTGATATCTCTATAGTGGTCAGAACTATGGTCTGGGAGGGTGTCGGCTGACCGATCAACTCACTGTAGGACGCACTCAAGTCAGGAGCCGTTAGATTCATCAAATTCCACATCATATGTTTCTTCAACCAAACCGGTGGTATGGTTAAATACTCTATATGCTTTGGACTTTGATGAGTAGCTAACAAGAAAACCAATATCACAACATCTTTAGACCTTTCCTAGGTGTTGCCGCTTCTTATAGATGTAGCACTTGCAACCAAACACCCGAAAGAATGAGACGTCCGGCTTCTTCCCATTTAGCAACTCATAGGGGGTCTTGCCAAGAAACTTTTGTAGGAAGAGGCGATTTGATGCATAGCATGCGGTGTTGATTGCCTTGACCCACAATTTTTCTGGTGTGTTGTACTCATCTAGCATTGTTCTTGCAAGGGTAATCAATGTCTGGTTCTTTCTCTCAACTACACCATTTTGTTGAGGAGTGTAGGTTGATAAAACCTCATGCTTGATCTCAATCTCATCACAATAAGCTTCAATGTTTGTGTTGTCAAATTCTTTGCCATTGTCACTTCTTATCTGCTTTATCTTGACTTCAAATTCATTTTAGGCTCTCTTTGCAAATTTCTTGAAACAAGTGGCCACTTCGGATTTGTCATGAAGAAAGAATGTCCAAGTGTATCTTGAGTAGTCATCCACAATCACAAGACAAATAAAGATTTCCACCCAAGCTCTTGTAAGTTGTAGGACCAAACAAATCCATATGTAGAAGCTCTAACACTCTTGATGTTGACATGTAAGCTTTTGTTGGATGAGTATTTGCAACTTGTTTACCGGCTTGACATGCACTACAAGGTTTGTCCTTCTCAAACTTGACATCTTTCAAGCCTCTCACTAACTCTTTCTTCAATAATTTGTTAAGAGTATTCATTCCAACATGAGCAAGCCTCCTATGCCAAAGCCACCCAAGTGAAGTTTTGGTGAACAAGCATGTCATTAAATTTGCATCTTCGGAGATTAAATCAACAAGATAGAGATTGTTATATCTAAAGCCTTTGAAAATCATTTGCTTGTCTTCTATCTTTGATACTACCACTTCATTTGGTGTGAATAAGCATTGATAGCCAAGATCACAAAGTTGCCCAATGTATAGTAGATTGAAACTCAAGGAAGTAACATAGAGCACATTTGAAGGAGAGTGATCATTTGATATTGTAATCTTGCCTATACCCTTGACTTTGCTCTTTGAATTGTCCCCCAAAAGTGATCTTCTCTTGACAACCACTATCAATAACCCAATGAGTTCCACCGGTCTTGTAGTTCACCTACACACAAGAGATCAAGCTTTTTGTTTAGGGACCCAAACTTGAGAGGGACCCTTGACTTTCTCAACTAGTGACTTGGCAACCCAAATTTTCTTAGGCCTATTCTTGTTTGGGGGACCCAAGAACATGACTTTCATCTTTTCACTAGAATCTCTTCTAAGCATATAGTGAGCATTGAAAGCAAAGGGTCTAGAATGCTTGGGCAAGGGTTGTGGTGGTGGAGTTTCACACTCATGAGCAAAGTGGCCCTCTTGTCCACACTTAACACATCTCTTAGGCTTGGGCTTTGATTTGCTTTGTTGTTGTTAAGTTTTGGCCTTCTTCTCTTGATTTGCCAAGTAACCAATACCACTTCTATCCATCTTCATGACGGTGTTCATGAGTAGCTCACTTTGCAAGTATTGACCTCTTATAAACTTGCTTAAACTGGTCTTGAGATGCTCTCTCTCTTGCTTTAGCTTTTTGTTCTCCTCAATGAGTGACTCATTTGATGTTTGCTTTTCAAGAGCCATCAACCCTTTTAGCTTCTTGTTCTCATCTCTAAGCATTTCATTTTCACTCTTGAGCTTGACATAATCATCATAATTGTCGGATTCAACCACTTTCTTGCCTTTGCCACTAGAGCCTTGCTCAATGCTCTCAATAATCAAGTCATCATATGATGTGGCTATATCAATCTTAACAACTTGGTTAGTAGCATCATGTGTCTCAAGAGAGAGCTCATTAGCAACAACAAGACTATCATAATTAATTTTCAATGAAGTATATTGGTCTTTTAGCAAGTTGTGCCTAGTGTTGAGCTCATCATGCTTTTTCTCAAGTTTATCATGTTTATCTCTAAGCTCTTTGTTGAAAGTCTTGAGCTCCTTGAGAGTAGAAGTTATAATTTCATTTTGATCTTTAAGCTCATCACTAGTCTTTTGTGCAATCTCAAGCTTTGATGAAAGTGATTCATTTTTATTTGAAGCTCATCATTTTCATTTCTAGTCTTTCTTATGACTTTAGAGTATTTGTTGAGCAATTTTACAAGTTCATCATAAGAAGGTGCATCAAATTCATCATCACTATCACTATCATCATCATCACTTTCATTATTTTGTACCTTTCGTTCACCCTTGGCCATGAGGCATAGGTGAGTAGTGGATGATGATAGTGAAGATGGCGGTGAAGGTGGTGGTGAAGATGTCGATGAAGATGATGATGGCCCAATCACAAACGTGGTGACCTTCTCTTTCTAGTCATCGCTTTCATCACCGAAGGACTCACATGATGACTCAATGTCGGTGAGCCAATCACCAACAATGTAAGCTTTGCCTCCCTTCTTATTTTTGTGATATTCTTTCTTCTTGCCATCCTTCTTCTTGTATGGCTTGTTCTTCTTCTTCTCATCTTCTTCATCACTAGATTCATTTTTCTTGCCCTTGTTCTTGTTCTTGTATTTGTCTTTTGGAGGCTTAGGGCATTGATGAGCTAGATGATGAAGTTCACCACAATTGTAGCAATCCATTTTGGATATAGGCTTTCTTTTGCTACTTGTGAAGAACTTCTTCTTCTTGCCATCGAACTTGATGCCACTCTTATTAAGCTTCTTTAGCATCTTGGTGGTCTTTCTCACCATGAGAGCAAGTGATGCATCATTAATGTCACTCTCACTTGAGCTTTCATGCACAATCATGGCTTGGCTCTTCTTTTTTTTCTTGTCATGGCTAGCTTTGAAGGCCAAGTCCTTCTTGGAAGATGATGAGCCCTCTTTCGGAGTGATATGCATGTACATCTCATGATCATTGATCTTTCCCAATACTTGTGTCGGTGTTACGGTGGAGAGATCACTTTGGTGAAGCACGGTGACAATGTGGCCATACTTCTCAATGGGAAGAACACTCAAGATCCTCCTTGCAACATCCGATGGACTCATTTGAGTGAGCCTGAGAGTATTGAGATCCTCTACAAGAACATTCAAGCGCGTGTACATGTCATTAGCACTTTCTTTGGGAAGTATCTCAAATGAATTAATCTTCTTCAAAGCAATATGATAGCGTTTCTCTCGCTCACTCTTAGTTCCCTCATGGAGAGCACAAAGGTTTTCCCATAATTCATGAGTGTTTTTTGCATTACGCACACGATTGAAGATATCCTTGCCAAGGCCCCGATAGAGTGTATTTTTTGCTTTTGCATTCCACCGGTCGTACTTCTCCTCGTCACCAACAGGGTTAGTGGGATCCTTGACTTCCGGAAGCCGTTCGGTGGCAGCTCTAAGACACCCGACATCTATGGCTTCGAGGTACGCCTCCATGCGGATTTTCCAATATCAAAAATCATCTCCCTCAAAGATGGGAGGTGGTCCTTCCCCATTAGACATCTTGCTCTAGGTGGTAAAGATTAATTTAGGAGTAACCCCACTCCGATACCAATTGAAAGGATCAAGATACCCAAGATGGGGTGAATTGGGCTTTTCTAAAATTTATTGCGAGAATTAAATCCTACTAAGCCATAATTCACCCCTAGTGCCAACAAGTGTTCCTAGTGATTCTATCGATAAAAGTTTTGCACCCTAAGTTCCAATCCTAGTCTAGCATGGCAATTCTAGAAAAGTAAACCAAGCAACAAAAGTAATATGAGAAAGTAAATTGCTTGAAAGTAAAGGGTTAGGAACACGGCGATGTTTTTCCGAGGTATCAGAGAGTCGCCACTCCCCACTAGTCCTCGTTGGAGCACCCGCACAAGGGTGTAGCTCCCCCTTGATCCATGCGAGGATCAAGTGCTCTCTATGGGCTGATTCTTTGATACTTCGTCATGGTGAATCGCCCACAACCGCTCACAAGATGAGCTGGGTCATCCACAAGCTTCGCCGGATGATCACCAAACTCCCAATCACCACCAAGCCGTCTAGGTGACGGCGATCACCAAGAGTAACAAGCAAGAACTCTCACTTGACCATAACAAGCCTAATGAGAAGGTGGATACACACTTGCTACTCCCTATTCACTAATGAGGGATCTTAATCTTGGATTCTCAAATCTCAATCCTCACTAGAGCTCTTGCACTTCCTTGCATATGAAAGGTGTTTCTCAGCTGAACAAATGAGCAAGAGACCTCAAATAGAGGTGTAGGGGATGTATTTATACTCCCCATAGTCAATTCCAACCATTATGTGCCAACTCAGCATTTTATGTACTGACCAGACGCGCCGGTCGATATGACCGGACGCGTCCGATCGGTGGCAACGGTCGAATTGAAAAACAACGGTGCTGAGTGACCGGACGCGCAGGCAAGTCCGATCAGGCATGACTGGACGTGTCCGGTCGCACAAAACCCTTTCTGTACTTTGACCAGACGCATGGACGAGTCCGATCGGTGATGACCGGACGCGTCCGATCAACGAAGTTCCTCTCTAGAGCTGGACCGGACGCATTGTAGACGCGTCCAATCAAATTCCTAGCCGCGTCAGATCACGACACTTACCCTCTCTGACTCTGGTCAACATGATCTATGCGTCCGATCCATGGGAGGACCGCGTCCGGTCGATCGTATCGATTCTGCGGTGACTGCCAGTACCGACCAGACGCGTCCGGTCGAGAATAAATGGCTCAAAAGACTTTGAATCGCGACGCAACTTGAACCGAGTTTCTTCCAACTGAACTTTGGGCTTCACCTGAGCTACCTAGTGCTAAGTTTGACAAGTGCGCACCACACCTAATCAAAAGACTCACCTAGGTCAAGCTACTCGCTCATGCCCCCCCCTTTATAGTACGGCCAAAGGAGAAAAGTGAAGATCCTAACGACTATTTCGAACGTAACTCAACTCCTCGATGTCCGGAACTTTCCATCCTTAATCTTGACGTTAATCCTTTGAAAACCGAAACGATTTCCATCAAGGGGCTTGAAAACCATAGTGCCCAAAACAGTCACCATTCCCATGACCTAACTTACCAAAGTTTCTGCAAAACACACGTTAGTCATGGTAATGTTGCATTGTCATCGATTGCTGAAACCAACTCTAGGGGCCTAGATGCTTTCAGCTGCAAAATGATGCTTTACTCTTGAAGCATCTGCACAAGTTCTATAATAGAGTGAATGTTCACTGGGTGCACTTGATCTGGAGCAGATATTACACATCCAAAGTGCCTCATGATGCTAGGGAAGCAGGCTCCTTCTAGTGGAAGGATGTGCTCAGACTTAACGTCGTCTATCGAGGTATTACTAAATGTGAACTAGGAGATGGCTCCTCTATTTGTTTCTGGGATGATCTCTGGAGTGAAACTATCCTCTCACAAACATATCCAAGGCTAGCTTCCTTTGCGAGAAATGAAGGCGCCTCTATGTTGGAAGTCATGCAAGCTGAAGATCTTGATAGTCTATTTCTTCTGCCCCTTTCACAGCAAGCTTTTGAGGAGCTTGAGAGTATGCAGGCACAGATCCAAGACCTACCGTATGACGTGGATGTTGCTGATAGATGGATCCCCATCTGGGGTAACCAATACACTTCAAGGCGTTTCTATTCTAAAGTAGTCAAAAACATGGAGGCTCATCCAGCCTTCAAAATCATCTGGAAATCTAGATGTACTCCACGTGTCAAGTTCTTCGCCTAGTTGATTCTTGTGGATCATCTCAACACCAAGAATATGTTACAGAGGAGAAACCTTCACATTCAAGATGACCCAATATGTGTTATGTGTAATAGTGGGGAAGAGGAAACTATAGAGCACTTATTCTTCGAATATGAGTTTGCAAAAGAGTGCTGGGCAGCCATCAATATCATTTGGGACATGTCACTGCCTCTGTTGGATAGGTATACTCAAGCCCGAGAGACACACTCAATCCCTTTCTTCACTGAGGCGACTTTGATAGCGGCGTGGGAGCTGTGGAAAGTTCGGAATGACAAGGTCTTCCAGAGAAGGGATCAAAGTCCCAGTGTTTGGCTTTCCAATTTCAAACATCAATGTTTTCTTCAGTCAATTAGGTTCAAGGATGACCTTAGGTCATCTTTCTGCGTGTGGCTAGATGCCTTCAGTTAAGTTGTATTTATGAAACTCCCTCTCTCTGTTAAAAATTATTTAAAAGTTTGAGCACTGTGGGGTTCACCCCCACAGCATTTTGGGTCAAAAAACATGAAACTTAAGGAGCTTCTCGGTGATATAAGAGGCGATACTGCTTTTGGTCTTGTAAATGCTGGTACGTTAGTACCGTCCATTGGTCTCTCCGATGTCTTAGGAAAGGAACAATAGTTTTGTATTTTTTATTTCTCATGTTAGTTTCCTTGTCTTTTTGTTTAGTGCTGCACACGGTTGAGTTCTAGAAATGTGGCCTTCCTCATGCACATATTATTGTTTGGCTCGCACAAGATACCTCGCATCCAACCCCTGCATTCATTGACAAGCATATAAGTGCTGAGATTCTAGATCCATGTGCGGAACCTCTTGGGTATGTATTAGTCGCTGAACATATGATGCATGGTCCATGTGGACCAGGCCATGAGACCTGTCCATGTATGAAAAATGGTAAGTGTTCCAAAAAGTTCCCTAAAAGATACCAGCATGAAATAAGCGTCGAAGAAAATGGGTTCACTGTGTATAAAAGGCCTGATAACACATTGTACATTGACAAGGGTGGCAAGCGCCTAGACAATGGCTGGGTTGTGCTGTATAACATGTTTTTACTTAAGAAATACCAGGCCCATATCAATGTAGAGTGGTGTAACAAAGGGATATTCATTAAATATCTATTTAAATACGTTACTAAGGGTCCTGATCGTGGCAAAGTCTATATAGAAAGAATAAGAAATGGCAAGGCAGCCCCTTACGATGAACAGACAAAAACAAACAACGAAGTCAAAGAATACTTAGACACAGATACATATGTGAACAGGATGCATGTTGGTGGATCTTTGGTTTTGATATACATAGACATCATCCAGCTGTTGAGAGGTTACCTCTGCACCTGCAAACGACAATTGCATAGTTTATGATGCTGATACTGATATAACTGATGTCGCCTCCAAAGAATTCCTCCGTAGAACAATGCTAACTGAGTGGTTCGTGGCAAATCAGAATAGTTCTCTAGGTAGATACCTCACCTACTATGACTTACCTTCCAAGTGGACATGGGACAGTTCTTCTATATCCTAGGATCATAGACGGCGAGGTGGTGGCAAAATAGGTCGGCTTTATTATGTCCATCCCTCCGTCGGTGAGAGATATTTCTTAGAATGCTCCTCCTTTTGGTAGAGGCGCTCAAAGCTACGAGGATGTTAGACGGTACAATGGTGTCCTCTATTCCACATTCAAACAGGCCTGTACTGCACGTGGCCTTCTCGGTGATGATAAAGAGTGGTACGATGCTTTTGATGAGGCTGCTGCTTGGGCAACATCTCGGCAGCTAAGAAAATTATTTGTTACTATGCTTTTGTTTTGTGAGGTCAACGATGAATATGCTTTCTTTGAAAAAGTTTGGAAACTTCTTACTGATGATATACAGTATTGCTTGAGAGATATTTTAGGTAACACTGAATACTAGATTTTTGAAACAGATCTAAAAGACCATTTGCTTGACGACTGAAAGGTCCTAATGGCTAGAGGGGTGAATAGCCTATTGAAAATTTCTATAACAATACTCAGTAAATATGTTAGACATTTAAATGGCGGAGCGAGTGTTGCGTAGCCTGCTAAAAGAGCAAGCCACCTACCACAATTCTAGTGACTATGATCACTAAGCACACAATTTGCTAAGTCACTACACTAAGTTAGTGAGCTCTCAAAGGTTAACTAAAAAGTCTCACTAACCACTAGACTTGACGAAAGCTAGCTCTCAAAATTAATTACACTAAAGAGCTTAGCTTACACATTAGGAATGTAATACAAGAGAGGATGACGATGATTATACCGATGTGTACTCACTGTGCACGCTCAGTCGCTGGCATCAGCGTACGTCAGGTACGACCGGATGCGCCTCCGTCGCGGCAGGTCACCACTTGCACCAGCGTCCGGTCGGAGACCGATAGCGCGCCCTCTCTGCTCAACACTGACTGAACACAGAGCCTGAGTCTGGTTGCTGCATCCGGTCGAGGGAAAAACAGCCCCTCGACTTCACCATCGCCAACTTCTCTACCCTTGATCAAATGTGCCAACCACCAAGTGTATCACCTTGTGCACGTGTGTTAGCATATTTTCACAAATATTTTTAAGGGTGTTAGCACTCCACTAGATCTTAAATGCATATGCAATGAGTTAGAGCATCTAGTGGCACTTTGACAACCGTATTTCGATACGAGTTTCACCCTCTTAATAGTATGACTATCAATCATAAATGTGATCACACTCACTAAGTGTCTCGATCACCAAACCAAAAAGCTCATACCACTTATACCTTTGCCTTGAGCTTTTTGTTTTTCTCTTTCTTCTTTTCCAAGCTAAGCACTTGATCACCATGGCCATCACCACCATGATCTTCATTCATTTACTGCACCACTTATAATATCTACCAACCTATCTCACGTACACTTAGAGCACAAAGGTTAGTAACTATGGTTTCATCAATTCACCAAAACCAAACTAGAGCTTTTAACAACCTTGCCACGCTCTTCGCAAAAAACGGGGCGAGAATGAGAGACTGTAACTTACCTAAAAGAAGCAAGAGCTCTGAAAGTACTTCGGGCAATAGGCTTATTGAAGATGAACTTTCTTACGACGCTAATCAATTAATGGTTGAGGCCCAGTCTATGATTGCAAGACTAAATGCTGAACAACTTAGTGCGTTCAGATCCATCACAGGAGCGGTTCTGGAAAATAGGCCAGGATTCTTTTTTGTGTCTGGATATGGAGGTACTGGAAAAACTTTTCTTTGGGGAGTTATAATTGCTTGGCTACGCTCCCAGCGAAAAATTGTTCTTGTTGTTGCATCCTCTGGTGTTGCTTCTTTGTTGTTGCCTAGTGGTCGCACTGCTCATTCTCTCTTTAAGATTCCTTGTGATTTAGATGATACTACTATCTGTGATATCAAGCGTGGTTCCATGCTTTGTGAACTGCTTGAAGAGACATCGTTGGTTATTTGGGATGAAGCCTTGTTGACACATCACCACGCATTCGAGGCTTTGGATAGAACCTTTCGAGACCTTATATCATGCAAGACCGAGGGTGCAGATAGTTTAGTTTTCGGTGGTAAGGCTGTTGTGCTAGGTGGTGACCTTCGACAGATACTGCCTGTTGTTGAGGGCGGTAGTAGAACTGAGGTTGTTAACGCTGTGATAGTCAATTCTCCATTGTGGAGACATGTCATGGTTCTATCTCTGACCATAAATATGAGGCTACGTTGTCCAGACTTAGCAAGGGAAGCGCAGCAAGAGATCTCTGACTTTAGCACCTGGGTGTTGGGTGTTGGAGAGGGTCAGATACCCGGTGTAGAGAGGAGTGGCGAAACGGAAGGAACATGAATTAAGATACCTCCTGAACTGTTGCTTATGATAGAGGGGGACAAACTGAGTGCATGGTTGATGCAGTATACCCAGAATTGTCTGTTAGATACTCTGACCCATTGTACCTACAGGTAGAGCGATTTTGACACCAACTAATGAGGTTGTAGATGCTATTAATTCGTATGTAGTCTCCTTGGTGCCTGGCGAGAGTAGAGAATACCTAAGCTGTGATGAGATAGTTAAGTCTCTAGGCGCACATGCTTCTTAGGACCTATTATATCCAATTGAGTTTCTCAATTTGTTAAATGGGAATAATTTCCCACACCATCGTTTGCTTCTTAAGAAAGGGGTCCCAATAATGATGCTTAGAAATCTTGACCAGGCTGGTGGCCTGTGTAATGGAATAAGATTGGTTGTTACTAATATTGGCGAGATGGTTATAGAGGCCCAGATAGTGACTAGAACACATATTGGGGACATTGTCCACATACCGAAAATCTGTCTAACACTTAAACATGCAAAGCTACCCTTTGTCCTATGAAGACGTCAATTCCTAGTTAAGGTCTGCTATGCGATGGCTATTAATAAGAGTCAGGGCCAAACATTATCGCATGTTGGTGTTTACTTGAAAAGTCCTGTTTTCAGCCATGGTCAGCTGTATGTAGCCATTTCCCGAGTTACTTCAAAGAGCGGCCATAAAATACTCATAGAGGATGCACAAGGTAATTGTACAGATGAGACCCAGAATATTCTGTACAGTGAAATATTTTCAGCTTTGTGTCCGGTCACCGGCACGGTGTAGCCCACTTTTGTTTGCCAGTGAAGGCTTGCTTTTGTGATGGCACACTGCGAAGTTTGGCCTTTCCTTTTTGGAGTCTAGATGTACCATCTGAAGGTGCTCTCCGTTAGTAACAGCGGTGTTCATCTGTGCTGTGCTTTGTTTCTGTTTTCCCATCTTTTGGGTGCGTGTGTGTCGCTAGGAGACAGTGTTGTGTCTATTTTTGTTTGATCCATGATGGTTGTTCTTGTCTTCCGACGGTGGATAGGAAACAGCAACGGTGAGCATTGCTATTAGCTTGTCTACAGAACTAATGTTGACACGCTGCCCCTGTACTCTCTGTCGCTGTGCTTATCAAGTTACTTCTGCTTTGTATGATGTGCATGTTGCTGTGATGGCTTTTGACCTGCTGCCTGCCTTGCAGCCTCGCCGGTGGCGTCAACCATTTATGTTCGTGTCTGCCGCAAGTGGGAGTATCGTGGTGGGACCAATGATGGCTCAATACAGCACGTTGACCTTGTGCTTCTTGATGAGAAGGTTTGTATCTCTGTCTACTTTTTCTTCTTTTCTAGCATCGTTGCTGATTTCCTGCCTTTAGCGTCAGCACTATTTGCTTCACCCTCGTGTCCACTCGCGCTTATATGATCGGTTCAAAATATATTGCAGGGCGATAGCATGTACGGTGAAATCCCAGAGCCTGAGGCGGAGACCAAGAGCCCTCTTATAGAGGAAGCACTACGGGAGATGCTCATTTTGTCGAGTGCTGAAACACGGGCACTCGGCAAAGCCCCAGTTTGCCGAGTGTTGCATTCAGCAAAGAGTGACACTCGGCAAAATAGGCCTTCGGCACTCGGCAAAATGTGGCACTTCTTTGCCGAGTGCAACACTCGGCAAACTTGGCCCTCAGCAAAAACGGCGTCAGGTGACGGCCGAGGCCACCCACGGCATCAAGCTTTGCCGAGTGATGGGCCTTAGCACTCGGCAAAGCAAACTTCTTTGCCGAGTGCCTCAACCTAGCACTCGGCAAAGTCCCTCTTTGCCGAGCGTCAGGGAAGGCACTCGGCAAACAAATTTTTTTTGAATTTTGATTTCAAATTTTTTATGTAGTCCTTATATATTGTATAGAAGCACATGTTTGAATTTGGAACTTTTTGGTGACTTTTTGGTATATATTTCAAATTTTTTATGTTTACTTGAATTTTTTTCAAAAAAGTAGATTTGAACTACAGGTGCATGCAATATCAGAATTTGGTGATTCGAAAAATGATATTCATGTTTCTGAGTGTATTTTGAGGTCGTGTGCAGGGACACACTTGAAATTTCGAACATGTTCTTCACGAAACATGACCACCAATTTGTTAGAAAAGTGTTTTTTAATTATATAAAATCCAAAGGGAGTCCAAAAATCACAAAACTTGTTGAGGTGTCTTATCATCGCATGTCGAGGTCGTGGTAAAAAATTGAGAAAGTTTCGAGCACGTTATGACATACGATGTGTGGAGATATCTGGGTTTTAGGCATCGTACGTCATAACATGCTCGAAACTTTCTCAATTTTTTACCACAGCCTCGACATGCGATGACACGACACCTCGACAAGTTTCGTGATTTTCGGACTCCGTTTGGATTATGTCTTAGAAAGGAAGCACAAGACGGAAGTGATAGAATGGTTGCAGGCGTTAAAGTTCCCGGATGGGTATGCAGCGAATCTAAGGAGGGGAGCGAACCCAGAGACTGGCTGGGTCTTAGGGATGAAGAGTCATGACTACCACATATGGATTGAGTGGCTTCTTCCGTCGATGGTTCGAGGCTACGTCCCTGAGCATGTCTGGAAGGTGCTAGCAGAGTTGAGCTTTTCTTCCGCCAGCTTTGTGCCAAAGAGATATCTCTGAAAGTGGTTGACAATTTGGAGGCTCTTGATAGTGATGATGATACCTATCGTCCAGATAATCCTGATCATGAAGAATATTAGAAATGCATGTAATACTATGTTATTTTGTAATTACATTTTCTTTAGTTTGCATCCCTTGCTAAGTACTTCTCGATTATCTGTACTAATACTGGTTTATTCTTTTTAATTGCAGGTGATGGGGCCCACTAGGAGTAGCTGTCTCTCGATTTACTCGAGACCGAGGGACACGTCATCGCCTGAGGAGACCCACCCAGAGCTGTCAGAGAGGCGGAGGAGGCCGAGGTGCAAGCCTAGGCGGGAGCCGCCGACTGACCACGAGCACGGCTCCTCGCGCTCTTCTAGGGATGACGATGTCCCTCAGCACACGGTGGGCAAGGAGGTGGTTCCACAGATGTACGACGACGCCGTTCCGCACACGTCCGAGGAGGGGGCAGGGGGTTTGACTTCCTCTGCAGCCTCAAAACCCTGCTTGCGAGGTCCCGCGAAGCTCCCGAAGCGACCGATTCCTGTTGACCGCCGCCCATTGATTGCACTCAAGGGAGATAAGTAACTTCATATGTTCTTCATTTGATATGTTGAAAAATCATAATAAGAGATAATAATAACTATTGTTAACCACTTGTGCAGGAACTGGATGCTCGTAGACGAGAGGGTCGAGGCTCGGAATGTCAATGGGATCCTGGGACTTCTGTGCAGGGAACACTTCCCTGGCCTGGTGTGGACGTCAGAGGATGAGGAGCCACAGGCACCCACCTCGTTCAACCACTACACCCTCGTCGACGATGCTCCAGATGTCCAAGGAAGGAAGTTCAGAAACTTGGCGGATCGGGTGATTATGGAGTTGTGGGTAAGCCTTTCTCACTACGGCCCTCAATTCATCGCATTCATTGGACATTATTGAAATAAAATAATGGATACCTCGTGTCTTTATGCAGGACTTCTTTAGATGCCAGCCGGGACAGAAGGAAAGGGCGTATCAGGTGGCTTACGCTTCCTGTAAAAGGCGTGTCTCGGACTTTCTTTACGAGTCTCGCATCTAGGTGCACATTGACTACAACGCCACCTTCCGTAATAGAAGAATCAACAAAACTCAAGCAAGAAGAGAGACGCTGACAAAGGAGCAGTACTTACAGGTAAATAGAAAACATCTCCTATTGATTTCTTTTGAGATTAACTATGACTAATTCGATCTTCTGATGGCTTGTAGGTGACTCCAAACTGGTGCGCCACCCACCCCGATTGCTAGGCAGTTATAGTGGACAAATGGTTGGACATGGACTGGCAGAAGGCGCACCAAGAGAAAAGCGAGCGCGTATGCTGATGCCAGGTGTACCTCACCATCAGGGCAGCGCTAGCCTCAGCAAATACGCAAAGGCATATGTAAGTCTCCACCATTTGTCTAATCTAGCCGTGCTCAATTCTGCATGATTTCTAACCACATGTTGTTGTCTTTCTCGCAGTCGGCGACGCATGGTGGCCAGCCAATTGGCCAACTCACGGCGTATGCTCTAGCCCACATGGGCCCGGCAAAGTCCAACATCCAGTACAACCCGGATGCGGGCCTAGAGACGTACACCAACTCCAGTGTCCACACCCGTCTCACTACATACACGGAGGCGGCAAGGTCAGTCAACGGGCCGGACTACGATCCGAGGACCGAGGAGCGCCTTGATCCTCAACTCGTGATGAGGGTGGGGCAAGGCAAGAAGCATGGGCGGTTCTAGCTTGGCAACGGCGTCCTTGACACGGGCTCTACTCCTCTCAACCGCCTCTGAGCAGCGAGCACGAGCTCTAGCGTGCCCATAAGCCAACGGCCGACAGCGGTGGCGACACTCCATGTAAGTATTCCAGTTTCATTCGTCGTTCTTTGACTTTTATGTTCCTTAGCTCTGCATTATCGAAACATTGGGGTCAAATGTTGCAGGCCGAGCTGCAGCTACTTCGGGCCCAGCAGGAGGCCCAGCTGGCTGAGTGCGAGGCCGAGCGTCCGAGGATACACGCTTTGGAGGCCCAGCGGGAGCATGATCAGCGACAGGTGGTAGATTTGGTCAAGTTCGTGCAATAAATTGGACAGCAACAAGGTTGGGAGATCCCACAACACCTGCTTGCACCACCACCACCACATCGTCTAGATTCTACTCCGGTGAGTATGAGTACGGATGTTTTACTTTCTATGCTCATGCTTAGTGTCAAACCTAGTGATGGCCTTTGTGCCGGCTTTGTTAATTTGTGGGTCTTCGTGCCGGATTTGTTGATGTGTCAGCCTTCGTGCCGGAAATGTGGTTGTCGGCCTTCGTGCCGATGTTTTTCTTGCAGGTTTTGGAAACCTCCCATACAGGGGAGGTGATGCCGAATTTTTCAACTTTCCTTTAAACTGCTTATATATTTATCTTGTCACTCACGTGCAATCTCTTCTCTTTTGTGCAGCATCAATCGGGGGCGGCGTCGAACCAGTACGGAGGGTCGCCGGAGTCGCACGTTGGGCCATCCCAACCCTCACAGTCGCCGTGAGCAGCTTGCGGAGTCATTTTTTATGTAATGAACTTGTGAACTTTGAACTTGTGGACTTTGGACTTGTTGTTTGTAAGATATTGTGGATTATGTGCTTGTCGTGATAAATTTGGTCATTTGTGATATAAATATGTGGTTTGTGATATATTGTTGTTAATATATATATATATATATATATATATATATATATATATATATATATATATATTTTGTTGACATGAAAAAGCAAAAAACAAAAAAAAATAAATTTTAGAGGTGGCTTTGCCGAGTGCATTGACCATTGCACTCGACAAAGCTGGGAACTTTGCCGAGTGCAATGGTCAATGCACTCGGCAAATGGAATTTTAAAAAAAATTAAACGAACGAGCTTTGCCGAGTGCCGGGGTGAGGCACTCGGCAAAGAGGTTTTTTAAAAAAAACAAATTTCTTTGCCAAGCGCCTGCGGTGTGACACTAGGCAAATAGGATTTAAAAAAACAAAAGTCTTTGCCGAATGTTACACTCGGCAAAGAAAATTAAAAAAAAAAGATGGCGTGACCCCTGTGGGATGGACGGCGTCAAATATTTGCCGAGTGTCAGCACGGCACTCGGCAAAGCCAGATTCGGCACTCGGCAAAGCTGCCTTTACCGTGAGACTCTTTGACGGAGCCTCTTTGCCAAGTGTTGCACTCGGCAAAGCTTTGCCGAGTGCAAACATGCCTTTGCCGAGTGCATTGGGCACTCGACAAAGAGGCCACATGCTGTAGTGAAGGTGGCATCTATGTGATCAGTCGCTTTAGGGTTTCCAATGCAAAGTCAGGATACAGACCGGTGGATTCCCCCTATATGGTGGGGAGTTTACCTTGCATACAACCATTTTTGCAGCAAGGACTGAGATGGTAGGCTTCCCACGGTATGCTTACAACATAACACCTATAGATGCTCCGCCCTTCCATGCTGGTGACACCAAAAACTTCCTTGGTAGGTTCATATCTATCTGATAAACACTGCTCCTCTTTTGCGTCCCCTTCATGCTAATATAAACACCCGTGCAGATACTATTGGATTGCTGGTTGAGGTCTCTGAAGCTTACAGGGTTCGCCTGCCCAACAAGCCTTCCCCTACACTAACCAGGCACATTGTCCTGAGGGATCTAAGGTCATCACTGATTGCCCTACACATGGCTACGCTGACTGTTTACTTACACACTGACTATCTCAATCTCCTCTCAAACTATTATATACAGCTACTCCGAGATCAAGATCACTTTATGGGGCCACAGGGCTGCTGCCTTCACTACTGATGGCGGCTACAATCGTAACGAAGCTAAACCGATCATGCTGCTGTTTGTTGGAGGCTTAATGAAATCCTATCAGGGTACTACCTCTTTTCTAAGTTGCTTCCTTTCTTCACTGAGTCTAGAAGGTTATCTTACCTCATGCTCTTCTGACAACCTTGTGCTACCTGCCGCCTATTTCAGGAACCTACTATCTAAGCGCCAACACGGCGTCACGTTGGTACTTCAACCCTCCTATTCCTGAGGCTCACCAATTCAGTGCAAGGTTCGTCCTCCGTGGCTGATAAAGTGATAATTACAATGCGCTCCCAATTGGCGATAGGAAGGTAGACCACGTGATCTGTGAATTGACATGCCGTGCTGTTCTGTTCGGTTGCCAGGAAAGAAGCTCGAGATAAGGTTTGTTCCTGCACCGCGCGAAAATCAGGACCAGGGACAGGCTCCTCCACAACGCTTAGAGAAAACTCTACACGAGCAAAATGAGATGGACCCCTACGACTTTGCTGTAAGGAATGCTACTTTTGGTGTCGTAAATGGTTCCATTTGTGTCTTCGTTCGGAATTGAGTATAATCAACTTTCTGCTGTGTGATAGGAAAATGGTTACCGTTGCACCGTTACCGTTGGCCGTCTGCTTCCCAATGCATCATGGTGGTTCCCGTCTTGCAGACGGTGCTGGATACAGATGTAATGCATGTTCCAACACATCATTCAAGTTCAAGTAAAAACTCACCATGCGTACCTTTCATGCTTCTAATACAAATGTTGTTCATGTGCAGCCACTTAACTGTGTGATGCTAATTGATGCCAGGTACAAGATCTCATTTGTTGCGCTGGATGGAACAGATGAAGCTGAAATGATATGTTTTGGAGATGTTGCCCGTCGGATCATTGGGAAACCAGTCCAGCAGCTTCTGAGATCAGCTGCAGGTCCTAACACATATCCACCAGAGGTTGCAAGGATTGTTTCTCTGAGATTCACTTTTGCGGTCGCTCTGACACAGCAGAGCTCCTACAGATAGGAGAAGGCATACTAGATTGTCTCAGTGGTCACGGCCTATGGTCTCTGGCCTGCTATTGCTGGTACTGTTCAGAGTGGAGATGGTAACTACACTGATGGTAGAAGAAGTGCCCAGAGCTCCTCTCAAAATACTTCTCATGACGTAGAGGAAGCGTCTGATGCTACTCTCTCTTCCCCGCTCCTTACGGACGTAAGTTTCCTCTTTCCTTTTCCTGTTTTCTAGCCCAACAGATGTCAGGAACATGTTTTGCTCACAGTCTTCAATCTGGTGTATGCTGCAGACCCCTCCTCCAGTTCTTCACATCAGCGACCCCCCATCGGTGAAGAGTCATGCATGGTAGTATATCTACTCGGTTTTTTGTGTTTCCAAATTGTTCCTGTCCTAGTGAACCTATGGATTCTGATCGGGCTTTCCAGACATGTGTGGTTACCAAAGCCCATCATTCTCTAGCCAAGCTTAGTCATGTAGTTCTGTGCAATAAGAACCTCAGACGTGTTCAACTATCAAGGTCCATGGTTGTCTTTGTCTATAGGGATACGCTTGAAAAGGATGTCCACTCTGCTGCTAGAAAAAGATTAGATTTTGAAGGTGACGCTACTGCTCAGGTATGTGCTATGGCTTCAACCGGAAAATGTCATTATGGTCTATCTGCATCCTCGAACGTCCTTGGTGACTGTTTATTATCTTGATAATACATCCAGGGAGAGGAGGAGCCTACTGGCGAGGTAGACAACACTTCTGTAGACGTGCCACAGAAAAGGTATGGAGTAGACCAATTTGTCACCGGTGCTGCGTTCACGTGTTCTTGTTGCTGTTTCTGGTTCCGGTGCTTAGCATTTCTCATGTTGCAGCGATGAAGCTTACAAGGATCTCACTCCTGAAAAGAAGCGATCTCATGGAGATCGGTCTTTGGTTCAGGAGAGTGGCTAGACCAGGTACCATCTGGTACTGCTATTTTCTCTGCTGTCCCTCCTTCCTTTATTATCAACTTAGCTGATTCAGCCTAATGATATGCAGCGTGTTCATGTTGGTCCGAATCTTTTGCTTGGATGGGCTCGCTCCATTTTGCCATCAAAAGGAGACTCCTGCCTGCTTTTGCTGGTGTCCTGTCTTTCGTGCTGGGAAGTCGACCTGATGATGTAGGTCCACGATGAAGACTGGCACCCTTTGGTTTGGGTTGCGGCCGTGGCTCGGCTTGTAGGCATGAAGAACTCCTCACCTTGGTTGACCCTGGCTGTGTATGTTCTGCATGTGCGATGGCACGACGCTGTTGCGCGCCAGCAGCGGCGACCTGGCGACCACGGTGAACTCAGCTAAACTGCCCATGCGATGCAGTTGTGCGCCTGGTGCTATGTATACTGGGAAAACTATGGATCCTGTTGCTCACTGGCTGTAACGTACTGCTGGACATGTTCGTCGGTAGCTTAGCTTGTTTCTCTGTTGTGCCTCTGTTTAGCGTGTACGCTCGTCCGGATAAACTATGGGCCCTGTTACTCATTCGTCTAGCTATGTTTCTGTGCTCTAAATCTCTTTGTTGTGTATGCTCGTCCCGTCAGTGGCGGAGGAAGGAATTAAATTGAGGTGTGGCGGGATGCCGAACTTGAGAATATAGCTACTTAGGTAGCATAAGATTTAAAACTAATGTTGCCTTGTATACATGTACAATTTAATGATTTTCATTCATCAAGCATGAAATATACAAACAAAAATATATAAATAATATATAGAAGAAATCTAACATTAAAGAAGAATACTAAAAAGGTGAAAGTGAAATCAAGAGACAAATACAATAAACAATATAGAATAAATCAAACAAGTTATTAATTAATCACCCAACAAATACAATAAATAATATAGAATAAATTAAATTACCTGGGTCAGATACTCGGATGATGCCTGATGGAATTGGCCAGAGAGAGGCTATCAGGATTCAGGCAAGCAGAAGGACGCGTAGCGCAGGAGGCCAGGACGGGCTGACGGCGGAGGCCGGAGCACAGAGCAGTACACAGCACGCCACTACGCCAGCACAGATCGGCGATGGCCAATGCCCAATGGCCGTTGGCCGATTGATCGAGGAAGGCAAAAGCTAGGGCGATGCGATGACCAGGTATACCAAACGTTTGGAATTGCTTCTGAATCGGCGACTCTTGATCTGCTCTCCGTCGTGGCCTGGCGCCTGGGTGCTGGACACCATCTTAATTGGGCTGGCCCCTGCTCAAGCTACGTAAGCCCACAAACCTGTAGCCCAGATATACAATACAGATACCGGTTCAGTTTTCACGTCATGTTCTTCTTCTTCAGGGCAAGAGAACAGCAGATAACGAACTCCTACAAGCATTCATGACAGACGATGTAATTTAGGGGTATGAGTTCCTGGCAAATTGAGGTATGGCAAGCGCCATACCTTGCCATATGGGAAGCTCCGCCCCTGCGTCCCGTTGCCTCCACTAAACGATGGCCTCGATCATGATTTTTCACAGCGTCATGCCAAATCGTTGCACGTACGCTTCGCACGTCTATATCCACTGCGCCGAGATAGTCAACCGTGCTCCTCCAAGGTTAAAAAACAAGGTTAAAGAAAAAAGGCAACGCTGTGTGCGCCTTTCTCCAGACGGATGTACCCGAACAGTAGCGGTAGGTATCATCAGTCATGTTCGTTTCTCTTATAATTCGTACTTTCAATTTATCTTTTTAGTTGAAATAGTGTTTTTCTCTCCTAATAAATCAGCGAACAGTACTTTCAACCGTGGCTTTTCAGCGAAGCGAACAGGCTCGGCTTTGACAACAGCTCGGCTTCGACAACAGCCACTGGGCACGGTGCAGCATTCTCGCTCCAATCTAAAGTAATCCACAGCACCTCCACAGTGCATTTTCCTCCTCATCCGAGTCCCTTTCCAGCACCAGCCGCTTCCCTCTCCTTCCTTCGCTGTCCATGGAGTCTGCAGATGCTCTCTCTCACCATGACTTCGCCGAAGACGACGACATGCTTCCAAAGGTACTCACTCTTGCGCCGTCTCTGTTACCTACTCCATCGTTCTTCTACCGAGTTCTTTGTGAGCAGTCCCCTGTTCCCTAACCTGCTGCTGCATGTTCTCCTTCTCCCCGGTGTTTAGGTCCCAGCGGTTCTTAGAGTGGACAAGAAGGAGATCTTTGATCTGGCAGCAAGAGAACTGAAGCTAGACATCCAAGAACAAAAAACGTTCCAGATCGATGGCGACATGTACCTAACGAAAATAAAAATTGGCAACATCCTCTCCACAGAAACATATGACAGAGAAACAAAAGAATTTGTTGGAGAACCTGCACCCACTCAAAAACTATCAATTCAGAGCTCCTACAAGGCAGCTCTAAAGTACCTCGAGGATGAAAAAATGGTCACAGTAGACTATTACAACGCCAATAATGTCTCTCGGCTGAAAAAGAAGCTCTTCTGCTCCGAATCATGGGCAATGCTGTTTGAATACAAAGCAAAGAAACTCTCACACACTGTTAGTGTAAAGGACGCTAAGCTCCGTGATTTTCTATGCTCATTTGACGACTTTTGTCAAGATGCTTCGGCCGGATTTGCGCTTCTTGCTACCGCTGCAGATAACCCGTCACCCAAAAAGAAGCCACGTCGCCAGGCTGTACAAGTTGCTCGAGAAGAAGATCCATCGTCGACTATGAGCAGACTATCCAACACCTTGATGACCATGCGTGCTCAACTGCTCTCCCTTGTTGAAAGTACAGATCAGAACATGTAGCTCGAATCGATCTCCATATGTTAACTGGTGTTGTTACTTTAGCAGTTTCTTTTGTTCGGTCTCACTGCCTGTAATATCCACGACTCTTTCTTCCAACAGCACGGACGCTATGCATGATTATGTATGCACGTTTTACCAAAAAAAATATCTTTCCATGATTATGCACATGTTGCCCAAAAAGATTATTTTTTACCGTGTGTTCCCTTTATTCTTCTTCTAGGTGCTGTTGCTCCCTTCCCACTTTGCTCTGCCTACATAGTTAGAAAAAAAACATCATGCATTGTCAACGATCTTGTTAATCGTTCCTGGACTGTGATTACTTTTACATCCAACTAGAAAGACCGGCGAGGCATTGTCGCGCCCTGCTTGGAGGCGGCCAGTTGTCCCAACCCATTGATAAGAAGCCTCAGAAATATTCGTGTAATAGTTTTAGCGAAGCACAAACCACACTGTAGATCATCGAATACTAGCTTCTTTGCCATGAAGGGAACCAACAGGAAGGAAACATCGGAATATAGTTTGAAAATTTAGCTGAACACTTCAAAGTCACATTCATGCATCACAGTTATCCCTTGCAACAGTGACAGTAGAGAACTACCCATGGGTCTGATTAGGTGTAAGATCTCTTTCAGCTGGAAGTTGTATCTGAAATGACTGCAAAGGAAATCTCCATATATGTTTTCTTAAGATTCTAGTCCCAATTAGGTAGGATCACTATTTTTATTACATGATACTATGAATGTTGTGTGATAGAAGACATGAATATTTTCCTGTTATTACACAAAGGTGGGTGGCAAATAATTTATTGATTCATCCTATGACTCTAGCAGGCTAATTTGAAGGCCACAATTAAATAGTAGTAATATATACTTTACCAGAAGGGCAGGCCTGGTGCAGTTGGTGAGTGCTAGCTTGCCGAGTCACCAGGTCCTGGGTTCGAAGCCGTCTCTCTGCAGAATTTCTGCGGGGGTAAGGCTTTGCTTCGGTTATTCCCTTCCCAGACCCCACTCGTGTGGGAGCCTCTGGCACTGGGTCTGCCCTTTTGATATATACTTTACCAATTTCATATCTAAGTTTTCATGCTACTGAAAAGCTCAAACGTGTCTAGATATGTGCAGAAATAATGCTTCCATGAAACATTGGGCAATCATCAGCACCTGAAACACAGTTATCAATTGTGAAGGAAAAAAAATCTGAAGAAGTAAATCTCTGAATGTAAGTAAACACTAAAGATCAAGTACAAATAGAGCAGGGGAAGTGGCCATATCCGTCCGTACCTGGTGACCGGGCTTCTGTGCAGCAGGAGAGAGGCGAGGAGGACGAGAGATGGCCCAGCGCCACCGCTGCCGCCGCGTCACTCTGCGTGGAGAGGTGAGGTAAGCCAGTTGCGGCCGCCGAGCTGAGCCGGCAGCGCCGCCGCCAGAGAGGAAGAGCCGATGCGCAGCCGGGGTCCTGAAGCACCTAGGGTTTACTGGAGCACAGGAGCGCACGCGGACAGACGAGGAGGCCGCGCCAGGGGCACCTGCGCCGGCGGCCACCGTCGAGGTCCCATAGCGTCGCGCCGTGCCCAGGGATGGCCACCGTCGGGGTGCACGTGCGCCATCACCCCGCCGCCGTGCCGCGCACTGAGCCGGCGGCGCTGAGGACCGACCACCACGCAGGAGTGTCGGGAGAAAGAGGAAGAGGGAGAGAGAGGAAGGGACGGCGCCATGCCGCGCAGCACGGGAGCGGCGTCGGCCGGGGCGCGAGCAACGGCGGGACGAGAGAGGAGGAGACGAGATATTTCCAGAAGGATTGGGAAGTAGAAGTAGCAGGCCGGCTCGTTCGTAAGGCTATCCGCACTCATGGTCCTCTATATTCATCCTCTATATGTCCTAGTCAGCAAGATTCTCTCCTCTATACTCAATTCTCCCACACCCATCCATCCTCTATATCATCCTCTATCCACTCTATCTACTGTGGGACCCACTTGTCACTTTATCTAAATATATCCATGAGTGATCTAGTTTTGAAGGATTTATTGAGACGAATTTAATGGTGCAATCGAAATTTAATTTGGATTTTTGGTTTGTGAGTTATAGCATTTTTTCCTTGGTTTAGCTAATAGGGCCCGCCACTGCGCACTATAGAGTAAACACTGTACTACTCTAAATATAGAGTAAGAGAAAGGATAGAGTATCGTTTTAGAGTATCCAGTACAGCAGTTTTTACTCTATATTCATACTCTAAAGCTTTAGAGTATCATTTAGAGTATGCCACTGCAGACAGTCTAAGACTTTGGATGGTGGGTTGATTTCGGTAGAGTTCGAGGGATTTTTGTAAAAAAAAACTGAGAGAGGTCTGAATTGTGGGTTGATTCCAATTAAAGTCGAAAGAGTTTTTTTAAAAAGAGCGGGCCTCACACGATCTGGGCCGTCCACCCGGCCAATCTGATGGCCGGAAAAAGCGGACGACATGGCCACGCTGCCTTCTTTTGGAGGCAGATTCCTAGGAAGAAGATGCGAAAAAAAATCAGCCGAGCCGGTCCATGCTCCTACTACAATCCGTCGAAGACAGGGCGCTGGACCTTCCCCTGCGGCCCAGCCTCCTCCAAGCGATCCCAGCGGACCTCCTGTGGCCCAATAGACCATCGGCCCATCCTCAATCCAGATGGACGGCCAGATATCCTCTCGGGCAACGAACGGACAGATATCGTCCTCGCCATTCCATATATGCGCCATCCCCACCAACAAACCCTAACCCTCGCGTTCCCCACCTCCTCACAGCCCGTCGTCGACGCAGCGGGCCAGGAGGACGTCCCACGCCGGATGCGCATCTCGTCCCCAAGGACCCCCCACGAGCGTCATTCTAATCAGGTTTGCCTCCGCGCGTCCTCAATCTTACGCTCGTATCTGCAAGTACATCGTCCCAATTCACAATGCCAACAACCCATCCATCCTTTTAGGTGTTGATACAAAAGAGAAGACAATGGCCGAGCCAAACCCAGAGTTCAGTGATCTTATTACGCAAGCAAAGAAAAAAATAGTACCAAAGTTCACTGAAATCTTCCCCGTGGAGGACGTGAACTACCCTTACGGCTCCTTCATCGCCTCGGTCCGGAAAGATGTGATCAAATACTGCACCGACAAAAAAGACATCTTCCAGCCTGTGCTGCCGCCGGAGAAGAAGGTCCCCGAGCTTTGGTTCTACACCCAGCTCAAAACCAAGACCAGCTCCATCACGCTCGCCATACGCATGGACAACCTCTACCTCGTCGGCTTCAGGACCCCGGCCGGTGTGTGGTGGGAGTTCGGCAAGAACGGCGACACCCACCTCCTCGACGACAACCCGAGGTGGCTCGGCTTTGGCGGCCGGTACCAGGACCTCATCGGCAATAAGGGCCTGGAGACCGTCACCATGGGCCGTGCCGAAATGACCAGAGCCGTCAACGACCTGGCGAAGAAGACTACGATGACATTAGAGGAGGAGGAGGAGCTGCTGATGCTGCAGGATGCTGATCTAGCAGCGGCGGCTGACCCTCAAGCCGACTTGAAAAGCAAGCTGGCGAAGCTGGTGGTCATGGTGTGCGAGGGGGTGCGGTTCATCACTGTGTCCGGCACGGTAGAAGCGGGGTTCAACAAGCAGCAAGGGGTGACCATAAGCGAGATGCAGGGGAAGCAGGTGCAGAAATGGGACAGGATCTCGAAAGCTGCCTTCGCCTGGGCTAAGAACCCGACCGCTGTGATCCGCGACATGCAGGAGCTTGGCATCAACAATAAAAACGATGCTGCGAGGATCGTTGCGCTCGTTAAGAATCAACCTACTGCTACTACTAGTGCTACGTATGAGAACAGCGAGGTCTGATGATGGACACATCATGACTTGGCGTTGTACTCCTAGCTATACGCATACCGTGCTTGCTACTACTATGTTTCTATACAAATAAATACACCCCGCGTACGTGGTGTTCCTTGTATCCCTCTAATAAGAAATATATCTAAATAAAATCCAGCATGCTCCCCATGCTGTGGTGGTTTAAATTTGAGATACGTACAATTTGTATTTGTCGTGCATAAATTTGATAAGTTTATTGTGGTTGAAATCTATGCATTTGAAATTGAATTGAAAGGTGAAAGAAATGATGCAGATGCATGGTCAATATGTTGAAATTAGAGAGGACAAAAAAAGAATATGTGCCAAGATTTAGGGTGTGTTAAAAACGACAGCCAGAAACCAAGGTCTAAAAAACATAGGAGACCCTACTCATCAGATAAGTAGGAGGCGGATTAGCTTATTGCTGGACATGCTCTAACCAAGAGTTCAGAGTGCAGGCAACGGCGCAATACACGCTTCACTATATCATGCAGTGTCACTGCTATGTGGTTGCGCTAACTCTTAACAGCACAACTAAATCTGTGGCTGCCATGAACTTCGCGTGCGTCTTATCCTTAACTAAAATCGGAGCACTGAACCTAATTAACAGACGGTCTCTCATCCGGGAGCTACAGGTACGTCGTCGGTGTGAACTGTAACGCTAGCAGATGCAAAAAGTTGCATCATCTGGAAGGACGTGTACCGGGCTACCGGCACCATGCGGCTTGCGTTGCTCCAGAAGATGCTGCGGCCATTTCTCGTCGACTGGCCAGAGCAGCGAAGCGAACACGTACCCCGACGCCGTGATCCTGGTCCCTGACGACCGACGCGACGCCAGGATGCGCGTCGTGGTCGATCGCCTCGCCACGCCCGTTATTAATCCCACAGCTCTGGCTGCTCTCCAGACTACAAGCAAGCAAAGCAACTTGCACGGCCAGAGATAGCAGCTGGAGCATCGGGCCACATCGATCGACTGCATTGTACGTGTGCATCATGGGTGCCGCCTCACGTTCTCTAGCCCTCGCCCTCCCCCTGTGCGCCAGCCTCCTGCTGGCCAGCGCCGCGGCGTCCAGCGAAATGCTCATGATGACGAACCGGTTCCACGCCTGGCGCGCCGCGCACAACCGGACCTACGCGACCGCCGCGGAGCACCAGCGCCGGTTCGAGGTGTACCGCCGGAACGTGGAGTACATCGAGGCCACGAACCGGCGCGGCGGGCTCTCGTACCAGCTCGGCGAGAACCAGTTCACTGACCTCACGAGCGACGAGTTCCTGGCCGCGTACACCATGCCGCCCGGGCAGGTGCTCGCGGCCCGCGACGACGAGCCCGTGACGCGGAAGCTCGACGCCGCCACGAGTCGCAACAGCAGCTACTCGGGCGACGCCTTCGGCCAGATCCCCTACAGCGTCGACTGGAGGGCCAGGGGTGCTGTGACTCCCATCAAGCACCAAATGACCTGTGGTACGTACGTCAGCAAAAGATGATGCCTTGTCCACGTGCCATGAACATGATAGTATACTACATGCATTTGTATCCAGGCTCTTGCTGGGCGTTCGCCGCGGTGGCGTCGATCGAGAGCTGCGGACGGGCCGTCTCGTCTCCCTCTCAGAGCAGGAGCTCGTGGACTGCGCGTCCCCGCCCAACTACGGATGCGGCGGCGGCGATCCGGCGACGACCATGTGGTGGGTCGCGCGCTACGGCGGCCTCTCCACCACGTGGGAGTACCCCTACGAGAGCAAGCAGGGGCAGTGCAGGCGCGGCAGGATCCGGGTGGGCAGGATCCCCGGCGGCGCGGCTGTTGCGCCCAACAGCGAGGCCGCGCTGGAGCGCGCCGTGGCACAGCAGCCGGTCGTTGTGTCCATCACCTTCCAGCACTACAAGGGCGGGGTGCTGTCGGGCCCCTGCGACGCCGGAATCAACCTCGCCGTCACAGTGGTCGGGTACGGCGCCGACGCCGGCGGCCACGAGTCCTGGATCGTCAAGAATTCGTGGGGCGAGAATGGGTACGTGCTCATGGAGAGGCGTGTCGGGGTCAGGGAAGGCTTGTGCGGCATCGCCAGCATGCCGTACTACCCGTTGATGAGAGCTCGCCATATGACAACGCAAAAGATTTAGAAATGTCGTACGTGGTATCGTCAAAGAGATTGTTATACGAAGGGCAGCCTCATTGTCTGGTTTAAAATACTCGCGACGCCTCAATAATTTCAACTGCAGGAGTTTATCAGAGATGAAGCCAGGTTGTTGTCATGTAAAAATGGAACCATGTTTGCAGAACTGCACTACATTCGACGGCAGCACACCTACCCCCTGCTCCAGTGAGAACCGGATTCTGCCACGTATTCCTAGGCGATAACTCTTTCTCCGCTGGCAGCTGCAGCACTTCGCGGATACCTTCACATACCTGCGTGTGGAATTGCCAATAGCTAAGCAGTAGGGCAGAGTAATATCTGAATTTAAGCCAATAACGGAATATGCAAGAACACCTCCATTCCAAATTATAAGCTGTTTTGGCTTTTCTAGATTCATTGCCTAGATACATAGTAAAAGCAATATATCTAAAAAGATCAAAACGTCTTATTTAGAATGAAGGGAGTATGATCTACGACATAATGGAACACCTAGACAATTATAATAAATTGTACATACCAACTTGACTTGTGCTTTTATGCTTGCGATGAGATGCGTGTATTCATCTATTTGCCTGCAAACGTGCAAGATTTCTAAGGTTAACATCTGAACAAATGCTGCTTCAGGGACATCTAAACAAGTATATAACATGGTTAGAGTATTTAACCATGAAGCTTTCTAAAATGAAACATCAACCTATCATAAATTTTAGTCATGGGAACCCAAAAATGCAGAAGGAAAGTGATCGACCATAAACGAAACAAACACAGGAATACAGGATCACAGGATCAAGCAAAGAGATAAAAACCATAATGCTAGCAGTCAAGCTTAAACAGTGAAGCTTTTCTCTAAGAAGCCTGATGTGTTTCAAGAGTATAATGTGATGACTTCTGGAATCAGACTGGGTACACAAATATGAACAATCACTTCAGAAGATCTGCTTAGATTCAGTAGCTAACTTGCTATTGAAATTCTATGTGGAAAGATGTATTCCATCGCGTAACAAGATACATTAGCACTAACAAGACCATCAAATCTGTGATTATATCCTTTGAGCAAACTGATGTCCACAAAACCCCTGTCTCCAGTCAATGCTAAGACTATATGGGATGATTTGTCTAAACTAGAGGGTTTACAGAAATAGAACAATCCCAGACCAGGCTAAAAGAGCATAGGCAACATGTACCTATTCAACTGTGAACCTGCATTTCACTGTAGCGTAGTGAATTAGTGGTTTTGATATGACTACACTTTTATCCTGATAAATGCAGCACTGACCATTCCCCCAGAGCATGTGAAACTATTGATCTATAAATACCAATAATGACCGTACAAACAAGCAAGTGAATGCTTTTGTAATTTAGAAAAGCAGAGTAGCTTTTACCAATAACGTTGCCATACCAATCTCTACCTATATAACATTAAAAGGGGTAATTTTCTCCCTCCTTTTTCTTCATCCATCATTCATCTCCTCCCACGTGGAAAAAACCAGTTGGAAGAAAAAAAATGAATGGAAGAAAATTAAAATCCGAAGTTCAGATGGGAAACTGTCTGCCTACATAATAAAACGAAGAAACTAAGAAACATGAAAAAGAAAAACTGTCCGTCCCTCGCTTGCACTTTTTCTTCCATCCTGATCTCAGTGTGTTCCCACCTACTCCAATTTTGTTCTCATGGATCACGTCTAACAAAAAAAAAAACAGCTTCAACTTCAAAGCCAGAACAGAAATCAGATCAGATCACAAATCTCCCATCAATCTTGGCTCGTCCTGTCCATGACTCCTCCCATCCTCGACGCAGACTGCCATATTCCCTCCCCTCACATGATCCCAGCAGATCGCCATGGATGATGGCACAGGATTGGATCAGGCGGCAGCTTTCTTCAGTTCGACGGCTTCTGCCCGCTAGCCCGTGAACGTGATTCCAAGATTAACAGGAAATGGGAAGAGGCCTGCATATGTCCCCCACTCCCCCTAACCGCTAGCGTGGTTCGTCCATTGGGTGAGTGTGCTTCCAAGGCTATGCAAGCCTCTGTTCTTCACCAAATTACTTACTGGAATTGCCTTTTGAAAAGTAATGTGTCGGTACCAATAGTGTAGGGGTACCCACATTCAACGATAATGTAAACTAAAACAACCTAGCCACGACAAAACACCACCCATTGCAAAATGCACGACAGGTCTGACTCGTACGAGGCCCCCTCGACGGGACGCCTCGACCGCGTCCCATTTCCGACTCGTACGAGGCCCCCTCGACGGGATGCCTCGACCGCGTCCCGCACGACAAGGCACCTCGACTGAACTCCGACTCGCGTGAGCCCGGGTCGGGGCGCTCGACCCCCTCTCTTTACCTACCTCTGGACAAAAGCCTTAGCATTTAATGCAATTACCTACTACCACCTACCGGCATGGCTGCACGCGTGGTCGACGTGGGAACAATACCAGTGTCAGTCCTCACTGTTTAACCGTCCATCCCGTGATGGGAGGTGAAAAACGTCACTGTACCCACCTTACCTCACACTGTACATCACTAGTTACCCTCGAGGGAAGATACGACAAAGTCCGTACGCCACGATTCCAGGGATTCGGACTTATCCGATCGGCCTCGACCCGGCCTCGACCCAGCCTCGACCCCCAACATAGCGTAATAGGGAAGGAAGGACGGTATGGCACGACGCTCCGGGTCATTTCGACACCTCGTCCTCTACGACATCACGTCCCAAAAGATGGCCTCCCATTTCTAAGGCACGTCGCTACAGTCACCTCAACAGAGATCGACAAAACATCATTTCAAGGCTCCCCGTCGTCTTGGCCTCCACCCATCCTATAAAAGGACAGGCCGGGACTCCACGAGGGGGCAGAGATCGATAGACGAACAACAGGCCATTTACAAGACAAAGATCAACATCTCAAGCAATCATCTTCTTGTACTCTTTCTTTTTCACCTTTGAGACTTGGGCTCGACACCCTCTCTCGCAAGCTTGTAACCCCTACACAAGCACCTCGGTGCAAGGAAATACAAACCTCTCCCCCCCGGCTGGACGTAGGGCCTTCTTTTGCCCGAACCAGGATAAAACCCCCGTGTGTTCTCCTTGCATCACCACCCAGGAAAGGGACACGCAGCATTTTACTCGTTGGTTTAGGACCCCCTCGGGTCCGAACACCGACAGTTGGCGCGCCAGGTAGGGGAACGCTGCGTGCCAACGTCGCTTTCCCGCCTTTTTCCTGGATGGCTGACCCCGAACGCCCTATCCCGTTGGCCACGGTGATCTGGTTCGGAAGTTTGGAGTTCATGTCGCTCGGCTATGGCTACGATATGGTCCTACTCCCGCCAAGACACCCTACCGACGAGGATTACGAGCTCTCCCAGCCTGGGGAGCAATCCGCCGGTACCGTCGCTCCAGGCAGGCGCGAGCCGCCCGACGGCGGCGAGCCCGGCGCAACTACCGTCTCCACCTCGCGGAGGGTAATGGGGTTCCTCGATTCGGCACTTCCCAGTCAGACGCCGGCCCAGATTTTCTCGTGGAAGGTCTGGGTAGGATGAGTCTGGCCGAGGACAGCATGCCAGCGGAGAACCCCGCCGCTCCTCCGCCCGGTGCGACGCCGCTGCCCTGTGCATCTCTTCCGGCGTGGGCAGCAACATCGCCTTCGCCGTTCCCGTTTGGGCTAGTTTCGGCTGCCCAGGCGTACGCTTCTTCCGTGAGCGCTTGCATGAGTGCTCATGAGGAACTCCCTGGGCACCATCTACGCTCCACCCTAGACCTCGTCGCGTCCACGCCGGTTTCTGATTATCTGGACTCTACTGGGGCGCCAGAAACAGAACCCCGTGTGACCGCTTCCCCACGCCGCAACCCCGGTAGCGGCTCGCAACGACCATACATTCCCCCGTCATACTATTATTTCGGCGCCCCTGACTCCGACTCGGCTGATGACACCTACGACCCGACCCGCGAGTGCTTCAACGTCGATGTTGAAAGCGCGTCGGATTCGCAGGAAGAACAGCCGGTCGGAGGAAGGCACACGCCCCCACGCGACGGGCTCCCTGCCGAGCAAGGCGAGGCTCAACTCCTTGCGGATCAAGGAGCGCAGCTCGACCAAATCCGCGAGTTGCAGGAGAGGCTCGACGAGGAACGAGAAAACCTGCGCCTACTCCAACAAACACTCGAGCATGAGCGTGCGGAACGCGCACTTGGCGGGAGAGCTCGCGGAAGAGCTCGCGACGTCAACCGTCGCATCGACGAGGACCGGGTAACTGATCCCCCGGTCTTCGCTCGAGCCAGCCAGAACGTCGTCGCCGCCGCCATGCTCCTCCGCAACATGCCCGAGCCGTCGAACCCCGAAGCGCGCCGGGCTCGAGATGAGATCCGAGAACTCCTCGAGACCGCTGCCCTGCAGCAGGCCGAGAGCTCTGCCTCGAGGCGACGCGAGCCCGCCTCGGAGCGACTCGCAGAGCCCTCCCGACAGGAGAGAGAGGCCTCGGTTCATCCCGAACCTCCCCGACGGATTCGAATGGCTCCCGCCCCCGAGCACATGACTCACGACCAAGGGCCTCGAGACACCCGTGGCAACATCGTCGAGCGCCGCACGCGCAAGCACGGTGACGGTGTGGCTCGAGGCTACCACGTGCACAGGGGCGGGCGCTACGACAGCTCGGAGGATCGCAGCCCTTCACCCGAGCCTCCGGGCCCTCGGGTCTTCAGCAAGGCAATCCGCGAAACGATACTGCCAGCACGGTTCCGCCCTCCCACGACTCTTGCCAAGTACAACGGCGAGACCAAACCCGAACTTTGGCTCGCCGACTTCCGCTTGGCATGCCAGCTGGGCGGGGCCACCGACGACCGAGTCATCATCCGACAACTCCCCCTGTTCCTCTCCGACACCGCTCGAGCCTGGCTCGAGGATCTGCCGCCCCAACAGATCCACGACTGGGGTGATCTCGTAAGGGTGTTCGAGGGAAACTTCAAGGGAACTTACATGCGCCCCGGCAACTCGTGGGACCTCCGGAGTTGCAAGCAGAAGCCAGGTGAATCCCTCCGGGATTACATCCGGCGTTTCTCCAGGCAACGCACCGAGCTCCCCAACGTCACCGACTCTGACGTGATCATGGCTTTCCTCTCGGGCACCACTTGCAAGGAGTTGGTCCGAGAGTTAGGCCGTCACACCCCCCTCACTGCCAATGGGCTGATGGACATCGTCACCAACTTCGCCGCCGGCGAGGAGGCAGTTGGTGCCATCTTTGGCGGCGAGCAGGACACGGGGAAGCAGAAGACCGACGATCCTGCGAGCTCCACCCGGGGCTCCAAGAGGAACAACCGCAAGAAGAAGAAAGGCCAGCAGGGCAAGCTCGAAGCCCCGGCCGACGAGCTTGTCGCCGCTACCGAACGCAAAAAGCCTCGAGGCCCCCCCGGCGGGGGCATCTTCGACAAAATGCTTAAAGAGCCGTGCCCTTACCACAAGGGACCCATTAACCATAACCTCGAAGATTGTCATATGCTCCGCAGGTACTTCGAGGGCGCAGGCAGCAAGAGCACCGACAAGAAGGAGGACCCAAAAGGTGATGACAAGGATGAGGGGTTCCCCGAGATCCACGACTGCTTCATGATCTACGGAGGACCCTCGACCCGCCTCTCAGCGCGCCAGCGCAAGCGAGAACGGCGAGAGGTCTTCTCCGTGCAAACGGCGATCCCTCGTTTCCTTGACTGGTCTGCGGTGGCCATCACTTTCGACCGTGATGACCATCCGGACTACATCCCCAATCCGGGGGTCTACCCTCTTGTCGTTGATCCCGTCATCGCCAACACGCGCCTCACCAAAGTGCTCATGGACGGCGGGAGCAGCCTCAACATCATCTACTCCCAGACCCTCGGCCTCCTGGGGGTCGAGAGAGCGCGCCTACAACCTAGCGTCGGGGGCTTCCACGGAGTCGTGCCAGGAAAGCGGGCAGAACCCCTCGGACGGGTCGATCTGCCCGTTTGTTTTGGCACACCGGCCAACTTCAGGAAGGAGACCCTCACCTTCGAAGTGGTCGGATTCCGTGGGACATACCACGCCATCCTCGGGCGCCCGTGCTACGCCAAGTTCATGGCCGTGCCGAACTACACCTACCTCAAGCTCAAGATGCCCGGCCCGAACGGCGTCATCACTGTGGGGCCCTCGTATGAACATGCCTACGAGTGCGACGTCGAGTGCGTCGAACACGGCGAGGCGGTTTTGGAATCGGCGACTTTGGCCGCAGACCTCGACGGTCTCGCCAACGAGATTCCCGATCCAAAACGCCACGCCGGCAGCTTCGAGCCCGCGGAGGACGTCAAACTCGTGCCCCTCGACCCCGCTGATCCCAACGGGAAGGCGCTGAACGTCAGCGCCACCCTCGACCCGAAATAGGAAGTCGTGCTCGTCGACTTTCTCCGCGCAAATGTCGACATTTTTGCGTGGAGTCCCTCGGATATGCCGGGCATACCCAGGGAAGTCGCCGAGCACGCCTTGGAGATCCGGGCCGGGTCCAAACCGGTGAAGCAACGCCTGCGCCGCTTCGACGAGGAGAAGCGCAGAGTCACCGGCGAAGAGATCCACAAACTACTGGAGGCCGGGTTCATCAAGGAGGTTCACCATCCCGAGTGGCTAGCTAATCCTGTATTAGTTAAGAAAAAGAGTGGGAAATGGAGGATGTGTGTAGACTATTCTAGTTTAAATAAAGCATGTCCAAAGGTTCCCTTTCCTTTGCCGCGCATTGATCAAATCGTTGATTCAACTGTGGGATGTGAAACCCTTTCGTTCTTAGACGCTTACTCCGGTTACCATCAGATAAAGATGGAGTCCGATCAGCTCGCGACTTCATTCATCACCCCGTTCGGCATGTATTGCTACGTTACGATGCCCTTCGGTCTTCGGAACGCAGGGGCAACGTACCAGCGATGCATGCAGCACGTTTTCGGAGAACACATCGAACCAACCGTCGAGGCATACGTCGATGACATCGTAGTCAAGACCAAACGAGCCAACAATCTAGTAAACGACCTCGACGTTGCCTTCAAATGCCTTCGAGCAAAGAATATCAAGCTCAACCCAGAAAAATGTGTTTTTGGCGTCCCCCGAGGGATGCTTTTGGGGTTCATCGTATCTAAGCGGGGCATCGAGGCCAATCCAGAAAAAATCTCTGCGATAACCAAGATGGCCCCCATCCGAGATCTGAAAGGCGTTCAGAGGGTCACGGGCTGCTTGGCGGCGCTCAGCCGTTTCATTTCGCGCCTCGGCGAAAAAGCGCTCCCTCTGTACCGCCTCTTGAAGAAATCGGAACATTTTTCCTGGACCCTCGAAGCCGAGGAAGCCCTCGCAAAACTCAAAGCCACGCTCTCTAACTCGCCAATTCTCGTCCCTCCGACCCCAGGAGAGCCACTCCTACTTTATGTCGCTGCGACGTCATAAGTAGTCATCGCAGTCCTGGTCGTCGAACGGGCCGAGGAGGCTCATACCTTGCTCGTCCAAAGGCCGGTCTATTTCGTTAGCGAGGTCCTCTCGGAAACCAAGGTCCGGTACCCCCAGATCCAGAAATTGCTATATGCCGTCATCTTGACACGGCGCAAGCTCCGACACTACTTCGAGGGCCACCCGGTTACTGTGGTTTCTTCTTTTCCTCTGGGAGAGATAGCCCAGAACCAGGAAGCCTCGGGTAGGATCGCCAAGTGGGCGGTCGAGCTCATGGGCGAGACCTTATCTTATGCGCCGCGCAAAGCTATAAAGTCACAGGTATTGGCAGACTTTCTGGCTGAGTGGACCGACACCCAACTCCCTCCCGCACAGCTCCAGGCCGAGCTCTGGACCATGTACTTCGATGGGTCGTTGATGAAAACAGGAGCCGGCGCGGGCTTGCTCTTCATCTCACCCCTCGGGGCTCACATGCGCTACGTCATCCGGCTTCATTTCCCTGCATCCAACAACGTCGCCGAATACGAGGCACTCGTCACGGGGCTAAGAATTGCCATCGAGCTCGGGGTCCGGCACCTCGATGTTCGAGGGGACTCCCAGCTAGTGATCGATCAGGTCATGAAGAGCTCGAGCTGCCGCGACCCCAAGATGGAAGCCTACTGCCGAGAGGTACGACGCCTCGAGGACAAGTTTCACGGCCTCGAGCTCAACCACGTAGCACGCAAGTATAATGAGGCCGCCGATGAACTCGCAAAAATCGCGTCAAGTCGAACTACGGTCCCACCTGACGTTTTCGTAAAAGATCTCCAACGGCCATCCGTCGACCTTGGGCCAGATGGAGGGGTCGACGGGACGTCACTCGACCCCCCACCTGAGGCAGAAGCCCCCTCGACCGGGGCCGAAGCCATGCAGGTGGAAGGATCGACCCCACCATCTGACCTCGAGCCTGACTGGCGCGCGCCGTACCTCGACTATCTTATCCAAGGGGACCTCCCCTCGAGTAAGACCGAGGCTCGACGGATCGCTCGCCGGGCCAAAACCTTTGTGATCATTGGCGACAGTAGGGAGCTGTACCGCCGCAGCCCTACGGGCATTCTCCAACGTTGCATCACAAACAAGGAAGGCAGGGACCTGCTCAACGACCTACACTCGGGGGCTTGCGGTCACCACGCTGCGCCTCGAACCCTCGTCGGCAACGCCTTTCGACAAGGGTTCTATTGGCCGACCGCGGTTTCCGACGTTGTCAAGCTAGTACGCTCCTGTAAAGGTTGTCAGTACTATGCAAGACAGACTCATCTCCCGGCACATGCTCTGCAAACCATTCCCATCACGTGGCCATTTGCCGTTTGGGGCCTCGACCTCGTCGGACCGCTGAAAAGAACGACTGGTGGCTTCACCCATTTGCTTGTCGCAATCGACAAGTTCTCCAAATGGATCGAGGCTCGTCCCATCACCAGTATTAGGTCCGAACAAGCTGTGCTTTTCTTCACCGACATTATCCATCGTTTTGGAGTTCCGAACTGCATTATCACTGACAATGGCACCCAGTTCACTGGTAAAAAGTTTCTGGATTTCTGCGACCACCATCACATTCGCGTGCTCTGGTCGGCCGTGGCTCATCCGAAAACAAACGGCCAAGTAGAACGTGCCAATGGCATGCTCCTACAGGGCCTGAAACCCAGAATCTTTGACAAGCTACGCAAACATGGCAAAAGATGGGCTGCCGAGCTACCCTCGGTTCTGTGGAGCCTAAGAACAACGCCGAGTCGAGCCACGGGGTTCACTCCGTTCTTCTTAGTTTACGGGTCCGAAGCTATGCTCCCAACTGATATAGAATACGGATCCCCAAGGTTAAAGGCCTACAACGAAAGAAATAACGGCGCCGCAAGAGAGGACGCCCTCGACCAGCTCGAGGAAGCCCGAGATGTGGCTTTGTTGCATTCTGCCAGGTACCAGCAGGGTCTCCGCCGCTACCACGACAGACACGTACGCAAGCGCGACCTCAACGTCGGCGATTTGGTGCTACGTCGGAACCAGAACACCAAGGGGCGCCACAAGCTCACGCCACCATAGGAAGGACCGTACATCATCGCAGAAGTACTAAAGCCGGGCACCTATAAGCTATCCAACGAGAAGGGCGAAATCTTCACCAACGCTTGGAACATTGAACAGCTACGTCGCTTTTTTCCTTAGAAAGCCTCGAGGCTCTGTAATTTCTTTTTCGCCAATAAAAAAACAGCAGTGTTAAAATTTTCGTCTCACGATGAGGGAGGATCGACTCTGTACTACTAGAATCGACCCTCCCTCGGGGGCTACACAGGGGGGAACCCCTCAGTCCCCGAAAAAATTTATGCTCTTCTTTAAATTTCAAGAACCGCTCCTTAGATCAACGGTGCTGAAAGAACACTCTAAGGATCAAAAGGACCCTCGGGCCAGGAATATCACCTACGCCTCCGGGGCTATGGTGCCTCCACTCACCCCTTACGCCCCCCAGAGGTGCAACTTCACGCCAGAAAGGTCTAAACAACGGTTCCTAACTTTGGAAGAGAACACACCCCCTGCCGCTTAGACCAAGTTCTCACACGATCTGCGAAAGCCGCAACAGCATCCTAAAGCTGAAGGGCAGTCGAGCCGCGAGATCACTTACGCCTCCGAGGCTACGGTACCTCCACTCACTCCCCTACGCCAAAGGACGCAGCTGCGTGCCAAGTAAATCGTACGGGAGCACGATCCAAGCCATTAAGGGAAGAAAAGCTCGCATAAAACCAAATTAACCATGAACTGGTTTATGTCTCGAATTCTTAAGGCCCCTACGGCCACCACGACCAAAATTCAAAGTAACTAACTTATTACACGGGCCTCCGTGCCCAGATTTGGCTCACAGGCCTTCGTCGTCAGCAGGCGGCACCACCTCAGGCTCAAAGAGCGAGGCCAGACGGCTCGCAGGCCCCTCCGCGGCTTCGATCAGATCCAAGCAGGCGTCTTCGTTCTCCTCGTCCGTCCGCTCCGGGTCTCTGATGAAGCCGTCGGCGACGAGCTCCATGTCGAACACAAAACCCGAGCGGACGACGGCCAGCGCCCTCTTCACGCCGTGGTGGAGGTTGTCCCGTATCTTCTCCCGGACGAAGTGACCTAGCGCCGCCACCCGACGGACGAAGGAGTTCCCCGGAGCGTCTTCTCCAGTGTCGACGTCGGGCTCGACCCCCAGACCGTCGCACACCGAGGTGATCGCGCCCTCGAGCAGCTGGGTCCTCCGGGTCTCGGCTTCGAGGAGGCTCTGCAGAGAGTTGGCGGTCGCATGGGCCTCCCGATTCTCGCGCTCCAGCTCTGAAACACGACAAGGCAGATTAGCACCTAACGCGATGCCTCAACTATATGGCCGTAACAAGCTACTTACCCCCAACGTGGGTCTTCAAACCCACGACCTCGTCGCGGAGCCCCCCGCACGTCCCGCTGATGGCCAACCTGGGAGACGTCCTCCTCGAGCTCCTTGACCCGCGCCGACAAGGGCTCGAGGTCCCGGCGGGCCTGGGCAGCCTCTTCCCGGGCCTTGTCCGCCTCGGTACGCATCGAGGCTTCAGCCGCCCATGCCTGGATCGCTTCTTCCTTCACCGTCGAGTAGGCGGTGCGCAGTTCCGCCATCTCAGCGGACCGATCGGCGAGCCTCTTCTGGGTCTCCTCGACCAGGGCCCGTTGCCGGGACAGCGACGCCCACACACCGCTCTCACCTCGGATGAAGAGCGACTTACGGCGGGAGGTCTCCTTCAGTTCCTAACTCAAGGAAAACCGAAAAACATAATGAATCTAAAGAAAAAAGACACTAAGAGCCACGAAATAAGCTGACAGATTAATCGTACCTCGGTGGCATCCCGCATGCCCCGCGAAACGGCGTCGAACGCCACGCTGAGCAGCCGAACGAGATGTTGACGGACGCCCTCCAGGTACTGCCAGCGATGCACCTCATCTCTGTCATTCAGAGTGAGGATGGGCTCGGCGTCGAGGTTCGCGGCGTCCCTAAACTGAAGGGGCGGCCCTCCCCACCTCGGGATCTCCTCCTCGGCCCGCGCTATCGCCAGCGCGGCGAAGTCAGGCCACGACGATGACGACGCGGCCGGGGCACCTCCCGGCCCGGTCGAAGGGCCGGCCTCGTTGCCCTCGCCCGCTGCTCCCGCGACTCCGGCGGAGGTCGAGGCGTCGGCCCGGCTCGTGGTCTCGCCCTCCTCGGCCCCCATTATTTGTTTTCCCCTGTCTAGGGGGGCGTCGTCGAGGGTAATAACCACGGGCGCCCGCCCCTCGGCGGTGACCGGCCCCTCGGCAACCAGCGCCTCCGGAGCTGGCGCCGCCGCCGTCGACGCCTCTGGGGTCGGTACCTCGCCCGACGGCGGCTCGGAAACCGGCGCTCCGACCGCCGGTACCCCCGCAACCGGCACCTCAACCTCCGGCGCCACTGCCTCCGGGGCTCCGGTAGAGGGCTCGGCAACCTCGCCCACCGCCGCGCCCACCGTCTGCACCGGCGGGTCCTGCTGAGGCTGCGGCCCCCTCGCCGATGCCACCTCCTGTCCCGCTGCCGGTGCGGCCCCCTCCACGGTCGCATCAGCGGCCGCTCCCTCCGCGGCCGCTTCCGCGGTGGCCTCAGCCGAGGGCAGCGACTTGGGCTCCGCCTCGACCGGGCCGGGCGCCACTACCCTCGCCGGTTCTGACCCCGCCGCGGCAGGGTCGGGGCCGGCGACCGTCGAAGCGCCCGCGGCCTCCTGCCGCCGACGGCGCTCCTTCGCGGCCTCGACCTCGCGGACCCAGGCCGCGTCCTGTTCCGCCGACCGGTTAAGGACGGCGGCGCTGGCTCGGAGGGACTTCACGGGAGTAGGCCCCATGGTCTCCGCCTTCCGCTTCAGCCTGAAAAATAAAAGATAAGGTCGGTCGACGAATTCGAAAAAGAAGACAAGTCCCCTTAAGCTCGAAAACTCACCCGGAGATCGGCACCAGGGGCCTCGACCCCCCACGGTCCGAGCCGCTCGAGGCGGCAAGCGGCGGCCTCGCGGCAGCCCCACCCGCGGACCGAGCGCTCCGTGGGGCTCTCGCCGGCGCGCCACTGCGCGCCTTCTGTGCCTCCGAGGCCAGCTGGCCTCGGGTCTTCACGCCCGACGGTGGCGCCGCCGACGACGATGTCGGCGCCACCGCCCCCGTCCCCGCCTGAGCTTGCGGGGCCTGGGCTGGGACAGGCGCCCCTGTCGACCCCGCTTGCTGGGTGCGGGGCAAGGCCGAGGGGCCCGCTTCCTTCTTCTCTTCTTCCTTCTTCCTCTTCTTCTCCTCTTCCTCGTCGTCCTCCTCGACCTCCTCGACCACGATGACCGAGGATGACCCCGCGATGGGCTCCAGCAAGGGGCGGATGTCGGGGAGGCTCCCCAGCCCGGTCGCGGCCTCGTACCGCGACAAGGCATCATCATCCTCGCCGCTGCTGTCGTCGTCCTCCCCCGACATGGTCTCGGAGGGCGACGACTCCAAAGGGAGCCCGTCGAGGGCCTGTTGGCGCCGGAGCTTCTTCCGCGCCTCCCCCTCCCTGGCCTTACGGGCCGCCCGCTTCTTGGTCGACTCCTTGACCGCCTTCTGCTTCGAGGCATGCTGCCGTCGAGCGTCCCGGGCAGGCTGGTCCTCCGGAACCGGCGGTCGCGTCTCCCGCAACGCCGACAGGTCCTGCACATTGGCGTCGACCGGGTTAGGGGGGGTCCGAGAAACGAACAGAACCAAAAAACAAGCGTACCGACCCAAGGAACTTACCACGGGCTCGAACCCCTCAGTGGGCCTCATGGGGAGCCGGTCGGCTTCCTCCGCCTTGAAGGTCCCCACCATCCGGCGGGCTCGACGAAGCCCCTCCTCGAGGGTGAGGGCCTCATGCGACATCCGGCTCCCCTCCAGAGACGCCTCCGGAGTCATCTGGTCGAGGCGCAGGCAACGCCGGCACAGCGGCAACACCCGGCGGCGATGGAACGCCGTCGCTACCGCCGCCGCCGTCAGGCCTCGAGCGCGCAGCTGCTGCAGCGCCGCCAACAACGGGTCCAGACGCGGCTTCTCGACGTCCGGCACACCATACACCCAGCGGTCCTCCCGGGCGGTCAGCATGCGGCCGGTGTACCTCGGCAGCTGGTTGTCGTCGTTACGGAGGTAGAACCAGCCCTCGTGCCACCCGCTGTTCGAGGAGATGAGGCGAGCCGGGATGTACTGGTCCGCCCGGCTCGACCTCAACTGCAGGACGCAGCTCCCTACCCGCGCTGCGTAGAGGACGCCCTTCCCTCCCGCACTCCGCGCGAAGAGCTCGCCCTTGAAGAGGTGAAGCCACAGGTTCCACTGCGGCTCCACCCCGAGATACCCCTCGCAGACCGCCGCGAAGATGGCAGCCTGCGCGATGGCGTTGGGGCGAGGTGGTGGAGCTCCACCCGGTAGTAGTGGAGAAGCGCCCGCATGAAGACCGACGAAGGGACGCCGAAACCCCGCTCGTGGAAGCATACGAAACTCACCACGTAGCCCTCCGGGGGCGCCGGCTCCCGGTGGGCCGGCGGCGGCGCTATCCACTCCGGCCGCGACCGGTTCGTCCTCGGCCGCAGCAACCCATCTTCAACCAGCTCCTCCAGTTTCCTCTCCGTCACCGAGGAAGAGGCCCAGTCTTCGGCGGGGAGGATTTGGCTCTTTCCGGCCATCGGCGCTGTCGGGAAGGAAATGAGCGGAGGGGGCGGCGGCGGCGGCAGAAGCAGTGTGGGCGGAAGGCGCAAGAGGGCTAGGGTTTCCTGAGGCTAGGGGATGGCAGGAGCGCAAGGAACCGGAGGAGAGCACGGACCCCTGGGTCTCGCCTTTATAGGCCAGGAGGAAGTCCAACGGTCGCGCGAAAAGGTAGGAACAGTTTCCCGCAATAAATGCGCTCACCTAACCGTCCCCCACGCCTTATAGGAGCAAGGCACGTGGTCGTCCCCCACGCAGTAACTGAACGCCACGCCGCCCACTACCGCGCCGATCTCGCCCTAGAAAGGCGCGTCAGGCTAACGGGCGGGGCGAGATCCACGGACGGATATTCCTAGATTCCCATAACGGGCTCCGGGCCCATCTTAAGTCTCGAGGGAACGGAAGCTGGCCCTCGACCTGGGTTCGACAGCTGCCCTCGAGCAACAGAGCAAGGGACGACCAGGGATGCGCCCGTACATGGCCAGGGCTCGAGCCACGCTCTCGAGGCATCCCAAGACGTATTCGAGGCCAAAGGACGAGGTCGAAGCAGGAATCCCCTCGGGGGAGGCATCGAGCCCTCGGATCCTGTCGCAGGAAACCGACATCCGCACGACCACTCCTTGGCATCTTTGAAGAGTGCCCCCGGGCCCCCAGCCGACTCCTAACGACTGGAGCACGGACTCTCACTCGAATCTCCCCGCTAGTAGCTCACCGGAGATCGCCGGACTCGCCCGAACGGGGTAGTACGACGTTCCCCACCCCTCCTCCTCCTCTCCGAAGGACGAGCGTGAGGGCCGGACAACGAAAGACGGCAGGGACTCCGATCGACCTCGTGCGCACGAGGCTCGGGGGCTCGGCCGCATCAACTACTCCCTGGTAAACCACGACTAAGACCTCGGAGGAGACTCTCTCGATACTCCACCGAGGCCTCGGGGGCTACACCCGGCGGGTGCGCTCGCGCGCCCCCACCGGAGAAGTCCTGAGAACGCTCAGGCGCCCCTACTGGACAAGCAAACGGCGCTACGACTCCAGTTCATCGGCAAAAAGCCTCTAGGAGAGTGAACATACACTCACCTAAAGGCTCGGGGGCTACTGTCGGTACCAATAGTATAGGGGTACCCACATTCAACGATAATGTAAACTAAAACAACCTAGCCACGACAAAACACCACCCATTGCAAAATGCACGACAGGTCCGACTCGTACGAGGCCCCCTCGACGGGACGCCTCGACCGCGTCCCATTTCCGACTCGTACGAGGCCCCCTCGACGGGATGCCTCGACCGCGTCCCGCACGACAAGGCACCTCGACTGAACTCCGACTCGCGTGAGCCCGGGTCGGGGCGCTCGACCCCCTCTCTTTACCTACCTCCGGACAAAAGCCTTAGCATTTAATGCAATTACCTACTACCACCTACCGGCATGGCTGCACGCGTGGTCGACGTGGGAACAATACCAGTGTCAGTCCTCACTGTTTAACCGTCCATCCCGTGATGGGAGGTGAAAAACGTCACTGTACCCACCTTACCTCACACTGTACATCACTAGTTACCCTCGAGGGAAGATACGACAAAGTCCGTACGCCACGATTCCAGGGATTCGGACTTATCCGATCGGCCTCGACCCGGCCTCGACCCAGCCTCGACCCCCAACATAGCGTAACAGGGAAGGAAGGACGGTATGGCACGACGCTCCGGGTCATTTCGACACCTCGTCCTCTACGACATCACGTCCCAAAAGATGGCCTCCCATTTCTAAGGCACGTCGCTACAGTCACCTCAACAGAGATCGACAAAACATCATTTCAAGGCTCCCCGTCGTCTTGGCCTCCACCCATCCTATAAAAGGACAGGCCGGGACTCCACGAGGGGGCAGAGATCGATAGACGAACAACAGGCCATTTACAAGACAAAGATCAACATCTCAAGCAATCATCTTCTTGTACTCTTTCTTTTTCACCTTTGAGACTTGGGCTCGACACCCTCTCTCGCAAGCTTGTAACCCCTACACAAGCACCTCGGTGCAAGGAAATACAAACCTCTCCCCCCCGGCTGGACGTAGGGCCTTCTTTTGCCCGAACCAGGATAAAACCCCCGTGTGTTCTCCTTGCATCACCACCCAGGAAAGGGACACGCAGCATTTTACTCGTTGGTTTAGGACCCCCTCGGGTCCGAACACCGACATAATGCTAAGTTGATAATTGAGAGTTGGCTTGCTCATCTTGCTTATTTAATTTACTTAGTTTCCTTCAAAATGTATAGAGTTCAATTTAGATCGCTGTAAGAATGTGAATGCAAGTCTTGGAAGATGCATAGGATCTTAATCGTGTTACCATATGTAGTGGCCAGGGATTGAAGTTCATGTTCCTTATCTGTATAAGCAGCTTTCTCAATAAAACTATGTATATATATTGTAGCGCAAGATGAATCAAATAAAGTGCCTTTCGTTATGATCATTTGACAGGTATTAAATTTTCAATTAGTTTGGCATGTAACAGTAGTGAGATGTCAAGCAAGAACACATAACCATCAGTCTATCGTAATGGACATATTCAATTTAAAGAGAACATAAAAAGAAGGTTTCATGGTTTGATCTATGACTTGAATGTTTGTTTGACTTATATCTTTGATGCATTGCTCTACTACACTACACTCAGATTCTCTTCATATATCATAATTCTATTTCAGAATGGCAGAAATAGTTCTATGGATTGTCACAGCTAGGCTATGAACTATCTCATGACAGACAGCCATGATGGATCAATCTGCCCATACAACACTTAATGCAGTGTGACTTCTACCTTCAAAATTTTGGGAACCATTTTATTTTGTCGATTTTTTTAATTTTTATTCAAACTAAGTAAATATGGTGACTATTGATTCTTTTTTGTCTTAGAAGATACAATCTCTTACATATTCTAATATAAATTTGAACTACAGCTATTACTCTTTTTTATTATCGTTAAAAAATGGCATAGAAAGATATATAACGGACACACTTTTACAAAAAATCGCATTTACCCTCATAGTGTGACAATGTATCCACATCGATTCGTTTATAGTAACACATGCCATAACCAGCTCTATAATATGCTGCACATTCTACAGATGATATCTGATGAAGACAAGATCCAACAAAACTAAATATGTTATTAGATGCTCCCAAGTCCCAAATCATAATTTTTACCAGGATTTAGAGCTGATATAGCAATATATGCATCCACATTTTTTTTCTTTTATCTGCATCTGCTTTTTTTTTCTTTGGAGCTAAATTCTGCATTTCCTACTAGAAAAACTCACAAGTTATTATCTTTTTTTGGGTGTCAAGCACCGTATTGACCAGCAAGCACAAAATACCAGAATCTTTCCCAGACCTCAATAATCAATATCATTTTTGAAAACTCACTTTTAACAGAACAGAAATGCTGCATCGAAGAAATATATCATACTCAAAAAGTCGAACATCAGAATTGACTTACCTAGTCAACCTTGCCTCTCTTACAGATATGAACTGTAAAGCTTCTTGCCAAGTAAATTCCACATGAAAACCTAGACCAATATCCACAAAAATATGCCTTGTGTCCGGTCTACAGAAATCATCACACAACAAGGAACATTTAGATCTCAGCAGTTCATGAAGTCTGATTATAGGCATATATAGAAAGACTTTATCACCCATGTTTCAAGAGAAGCGACATTGTTAGTTCCTTGTTAAGTTTCCTCAACTATTCCAACTTTAGGAACCTAAATAACAGCTTGTTAAAGAAAATATGGTAAGACTGAAGTTAAAAGTAAAAACTAGCTTGAGAGCATATCAAGATGAGAAAGTTCCAAGTTTGCTTCCTGTAACCTACAAATCAATAACCTCAAATTGCAAAACTAATATGCTTGTTAGAGCATCTCCAACTGTATCTAAAAAAAGACTCCCCAAATCCAACCTTTTTAAAAAAATATATTGGGAGACAAAAAAGCTACAACTCCAACAGTTTCCAAAATCTTGCGCCTAAAAGATAGAGGTAATTTTACATCAGGAATCCTAAGCTATTTCTAAATCACACTACCAACTTTTATACTTTATTTCTCTCTTGTACATTTACATCAGGAACCTGTTACTTTTTTTCTTCCCCACGTCCTTCCACCTCAGATTGGGGCGACGATACGCGTGTGAAGGTGGTTTTTTCCAAGTGCCAAAACATTAGAAGGTGGGTTTGGGAGTTGTTGGAGATGAGTTTTTTCAATCTTGCCAAAATTCCTGAATTGGGACTCTCTTTTGGGTACTCTTGGAGATGCTCTTATACAGAATCTTTTCCATATGTGTAAAAAGGCTATACAGTCTCTTTTCCATATGTGTAAACAGCCAAACACCTATTTTTAGAACAGGGCAATCACCGTAAACACTATTTCTAATTTTCAGTCAGAAATAAAAGTAAGTCATATTCCAGACCTTTTGCATGTTTAGGATATACCAGATATTTCAACTGAAAATCTCAATCTATTTGATTGGGTAATTAAACACTGTAAGCATTCTCTTGGTTGGTTGAGAATTGGCGAAGGGGGCAAGGCTTACACTTCTGCTTGCATGTACACCTCCGAGCCAAGATTGACCATGGACCGCATGCTGGTAACACCATTCCTCTCCAAACTTTCAATGTTCCTCTTCAAATCCAAGCTGCTCGGCATCCAGAAAAGGGCCATCGTCAGAACAAGTTGCAATAGACAAAGCTAATATGCTACAAATAGGACCTGCAAATGTCCTACCACCAGAACCATGGAAAATTGGAATCGATTGACAGCAGAAAGTTCAGTGGGACTTACAAGGTCTTCTGCTGCTCAAACACCTTGTCGCGCTGTGCGATGGCATTGGCAAGGTCGGGTTTCAACCGCTGGTCCACGAACTCCTCGAACTTCCTCACTTTCTCCTGCCGAGCCCACGTCTCCGCTGCAGCCATGGCCTGGCTAGTAGTAGTGGAACCAGGATTTTAACAGGGTATGCTTGTCCGGTATAATTCAATACACGATCTGGCAGCAAAATATTAATCCAGTTCAGTATCATGGCTGTAATTATATCCTACTGCTAAAGCAAAAGAATAGAATAAATAATTCAGGGCAATATGATGTTTCATGGTGCATGATGCATTTCCTAGAAGAAGATACACAGACCTCACTAGGGCATTTGATGACAGCTACAAACCCAGCTGGTCTATCAGTCAGTGGGATTTTACATTGCCAAATACAAATAGGCAAGTACTACAGGTTACAAAGCACCGAACAAGTACAGGGAATAACTGAAAACTACTAACTGTCGGGGGGGGGGGGCTAAATAATACTATAAGGCTAGTACTAAAATATTTTCCGCCGCCTCCTTTGCAGGTGGAAGGAGAGGCTTTATATTGCCAATTGCGATGCAATTATTACTTATTAGGAACTAACATTGGCATTCACCGAATATTTGAAAATCGAAATTGAACAACTATATGCAGTACTATTCTGAATTCTGTTCTCATCCTGAGCTGTGCTGTATGCAGTATGGCTGGACTCGCGGGTGTGAGGTGTCAACCTAGACGAACTTAGACACTGGCCTCTAAACTTAGCAGCAAAGGACTCGCCTTTCTCCCTGACAAATCAAATCAGCACCTGTAAGTAAGTGGCATTGATTCAGCCAGAACAGAAAAGGCTACTCCCTGGTAGACCTGGCGGCAAAGTGAAATCACTTTTCAAACCATGACTGAAGGCCCTGGTGGCAGGGGATGCTCACCTAGTCACGAAGACAGGAAGCAGCCGGCAGGGGATGGCGCTGGCGTCCTGGCCCTGGCGGCCTAGGCAGCTCCACAGCTGCCAGCTGGGCCCCCGGTCGAGGACGGCCGGACGGCGGGACGGGGACGGGGAGGCCGGAGGAGCCGGATTGGCCGGAGGCGGGAGCGGGACTGCGGACGGCCGGACGCGGAGGCAGGAGGCCGGCGGGGACAGGGCACGCAAGCGCGGCGCCGAAGTAGCGGGGACGGCGCGCGCTCGCGCACGCGGGATGCGGCCGCTCGGCGACGGGGCGCGGTCGCTCCTCGCTCGATGCTCGTCGCTCGGGGTGGGGCGCGACAGGGGCTGGCTAGGGTTGAGTGGGGATTTTAGTTTAGGCTGGGTTGTGGAGCCCCGGCGCCCGGAAGGGAAGAAATCGAATTGAACAGAAAATAGTGCGTGGAACGGCTGAAAGCTTCGATTCCTAGAGTTGTCTTAAGTGAGACTTTTTAAACTTTGATCGAATTTCTAAGAAAAAACGCTAATATTTATTGTATCAAACTAGTATCATTAGATTTATCATAAAATATATTTTTATAAGATGCTTATTTTATATCATAAATGTTATTGCTTTTTTCTATAAAGTTAGTCAAACTTAAAAAAGTTTGACCGGCACGGATTTTAGGAATTAAAGCTTTCAGGTACGGAGAGAGTACACCTCAGCGCACAAGCTTGAGGGTTCGCTTGCAGAGCTTTTATTTGGCCGGTGAAGAGCTTCGTGATGGGCGCCAGCACCACCGAGGTGGTCTTCTGCGCGGGGCGCCGGGGCGTCGGCTCGTCTTAGAGAACGCACCGTTGGTAATTTTTGCAAAAAAAAAAAAAGTTGCAAGTTGGTAAACATCGATCAAATAGCCAAATAGTAGCTTTTTTAAGGAAAAAACATTTCCATTACTGAAAAGACGCTGAATCATCAGCAATTAAATACAAGATATGTGCCGGAATGGACTCCAAAACTGGTTCCTCAGCCGGATCACATGAACTCCCTAAGGACGCTAACTCATAAGCAACTCTATTACAAGACTGTCACAGAACCTCCTAATTATGATGGCCCACAAGTACACGTCATTGTCATAATGACCTCTGACAGTCGTACTTATGTTCACCATAACTTAAAAGGCCTGCTTTCCTCCGAACAGGATCAAATCACAGGAGTATTGCAATATTACAACAGTTTATTCAAAATATTCAACAGAGTAAAGTAGCGGAAGTCTTACAATAACATATGTTTACAAACTAGTTTTCAAACTTCAAACCTTATGTAACATTATTACAAACCATTAGTAGAGAAGTATCGGTAGTAACTTTATTACAACACCCAAACGAGATGCCTTGCCCAAATGCCACACAATCTACTCGTCGTCGCTTTCTTCGACCACGACGGTCATGCAACAAGGCTCGAAGCAGACTTGTTCATGAACCGCACCTGCAACAAAGGGTTCAACAAACCCTGAGTACGAGAGTACTCAACAAGACTTACCCGACTAAAACAAAGACTCCAAGGGCATGCTAGCTTTAGGGAATCAAGGTACGGATAAATCAGAATCAAGATTTTCTTTTGCAGAAAAGCTTACTAAGGTAAGTCCTTATCTTCAACATTTTACTTTTACCATTGATGGTTTGTTAACCAAATCTAGGTGATCCTAATTAGATCAAAGTAATTATCATCAAAACCTTTCTCATTCTTTCTTTCAATTCCAGTTCTTAGCTACGATGTTGGTGCAAGGCCAAGACTCCTTTCTCGTAGAGTAACGACGATTCGAACCGCTTCATTTACCCAGCTGGAGATTCCTAACCACACGACATATGTAGAACCGAATCTAACATATATCAACTCTTACCCGAATAACCCAAAACCAGAACGTGTCCATCGCCACCCGAGAGCACAGTACTCCTCGAACCCGGCCACATTCTAGCCCCGAGGGTACACGTTACTCTCGCCATCTCTCCACTCCCAGTGCGAGGTTAGACGTTCTCGTAATGGACTAGCCAAAGTAAGGCTTACCCGACATGGGCACATGGCTAGTACTAATAAAAACTCCATGACGCGAGGGCCAACAACGTACGGTCCTTAACTGATAAGGCGGAAACAATATATTGGGACTCCTCTCCCAATGCACGTTAGCAGTGGCCAAACCACCCGCCCGATCTTACAAGTTCATTCACATATTTCATTATTCATTCAGAATGCCGTCATGGCTATGTAAACATTTCATTTAAAAGCTTAACTTCTAAGCATAGCGAAGCATACTACGCATTTTCTGTAAAACAGGTATCAAGGGTAGTATTGCAATAATCAAGGATGATAATGCAACAATTAGGTTATCACGCAACTCCTAATTACTTAATGCAATAAACCATAACATAAATAGTAAAAAAATTTATAAAATTCAAGGTATGGTTTAAATGCACCGGGGCTTGCCTTGCTCGGACACGACGACTGACTCAGACTCGGAGACTCCAACGTCTGGTCCGGAACCCACTGACGATCGCTCTTCTCCGGAAGCTTGCTCGACGACTTCGGCTTCTTCGAAAGCGGTGACTACACGAATACATAACATGCTTTAACATGATGCTCAATGATAAACATGATGCTTGATGATAACATGCCACGTTACGTTTCGAGTACAACTTCCCTTCACGGTACAGTCGTAAACAGAAAACCTACTAACTAGTAGCAACGAGTTTCCGCGATACCAGCTTTTAACCTAACAAGTTACTAACGAGCTCAATCATGAAATTAAAGTGCCAGAGATCACAAAAGGGTAGTGACCTAAGGACATCACTCAATCAAAAGGCACACAACACTTAAAGTTCTCAAATTAACATTTATTTTCTATTTAAGTAATTAGGACATAATTAGAAATTAATCAAACTTTATCTAAACAAGTTCAAACTTTTTCTATGGGTTAACAATGATTTATAACAGTGCCATAATTAATTTCATAATTTTTGGATAAATAAATTAATTATTAAAATTACTGGAAGTTGCATTTAATCTTTATTGGAACCAATTATTTCTACTACATAAAGTATTCAAATTCATGATTTAATATTTTTCCTAGATAGTTTATACATTGAGAAGCTTACACAAAAATTTTCATGAATTTTGGAACTCTACACAATTTTTAAACAAATAAACAAATAACAACACTATTCATTTATTTGAAAAAGAAAAACAAAAACGAAAATAAAACGAACTCGGGCTGCTTTTCCTCGGTCCGGCCCAACCAGGCGGCCCGCTAGCGCGCCCGCGCCCGCACGCGACCGGCCCAGCTGCGGCCCAGCCCAGCCTGCTCCGCCCGCGCGCGTCGGCCTCCCTCTCTCCCTCGCTGACATCGCGTCCCCACATGTCATCGCCCTCCTCCCGCCTCCTCTCGCTCTCCCGCGCGCTCACTCACCTCCACGCGGTGGCCGGCCGGTGACCAGTGCCCCGGTCGACAAATTGAGCTGACCAACATGCTCTACACCACCTCACGAACCCGTTTTGCTAACTTGCGCCATGGTTGGAGCCCTAGTGACCCGCGAACGACGGCGATGGCGGCACGGTGGCTACGGAAGCAGCACGCCGGCGACTACAAGGCGGTAGAGGTTAAATTGAAGGGTCGGGAAGCATTAGTAGCTCACCGCGATTGCAGTGGAGGTCTTAGTGGCGACGGGGAGCGGCTGGAGTGATCTGGCCACGGAGAGCGGCTTGGTCGCCGGAGTTGAGCACGGGAAGCGGTGGTCGCGGTGGTTCCGGCGGAATTGGGCTGGCTCGGGTGGTTCACGAGGTGCGCGAGGATGCGGCGATGCTATTGGTGCGACTGGCGTGGCCGGAGGCGGCTCGGTGGCGGCAGCGGCGAGCGGTGGAGCTAGCGGCGGCGGCGGTGGCGGAAATGGAAAACGTCACGGTGAACTCATGTATATATAGGCAACGACCACGGTTTACTTCACTGGAAGACGCGCGTTGTCGAGCTGGCGATCGAGAACACGCCTGGAAGCCGGCCGAAGCCGTCCGGTGTTTCGCCGGCGCCCATACCGCGCGGTGGTCGTCGGTGATACGCCAGCGCACTGTAGCTGTCCCCCCCAAATTTTGAAATTCAAACTGTTTTCTCAAATTACTTTCAAATTTGTATAACAACTTGAAAATCTTCCAATGTATGAAATCTTCAGAATTTCAAGCTCTACAAGTTTGGTATTGAACACTTTTTCAAATTCTGCTTGGATTTTGAAATTTGAGTTTAAACTCAAAAAGGGACACATTTTTCAGATTTAGTAATTTAGAAATTACTTTTGATTTTATATTGAAACTTCAAAATCTCCAAACATCAAAGTTGTTTATCTTGACCAGATCTACAACTTTGCTGTTTAAAACTTTTTCAAATTCAGCCTCCATTTTAAAATCTTAGTTTGGGGACAAAAATGATTTAAAACTGAAATTTGCTTATTTTCAAAATTACTCCACAATTTACACTAAAACTTTGAAAACTCAAAACACCAAAGTTGTAGCCCTTGAAAAGTTCTACAAACTTGGTTTTGAACTTTTTCCCAAATTTTGTATAGATTTTGAATTATTTCAAAAGGGGTAAAACAGGGTTTTGAAATTTAGGGTTTGTGGAGGGATTTCAAATTGGAATTTGTTTCTACTTTGATTTGTGATTACTTAGTGACCAAAACCTCACCCAAGGGCATCATTTGGACCAACATGACATAGTTGACCAAATGTCACTCTTGGTTGACCAATTTACTTTCGAAATTGTTTTACAGTTCTCCCCAGATTTGAATTCGAATTCGAATCAGAAAACTCGTGACAAGTTTTAGGACTCCAATTCAAACTCAAATTTGGAGCTTCATTTTAGATGTTGTACTTAGGCTCATACCCTACACTTGACACTAGTGTGCAACACAGTCGCGCACCTCAAATTACGCAGGGCATGTACTAAGTATTTGCGGTGGTATTCGAAATTAGGGTTTTCAGTTTCAGAGCACACCACATAGAAACACATTCAACCTAATGAAGTAAACTCGTTTTAGTTGATGCATAACAATGTTAACCTAACAGGTATGATTAGCAATGCATTATGATGACATGGCAGATTAATTAGCACTATAACACCCGGGGTGTTACAAAGACCGAGGTCTCTGTTGGACAACCCAGGAAATAAAATTCAAATAAAGCAAATTGCGCAGCTCCTCGACGAGGTGAGTGACAGTACTGAGGTCATAGGTGCTCGAGTAGACTGCTTGGACAACGGCAACCGCATCCGATTCAATGACCACATGCCCCACTCCCGCATCAATTGCCGCTTGGACGCCATGAATGCATGCAATCATCTCACCTTGCAACGGATTGAGTAACGCTTCTATTCTTCCTCGGCAGGCCTCGACAACATCTCCATCAGAGTCAAGGAGAACATAGCCCCATCCACCATTCCACGTCTCCATATCAAAGGCTGCATCGCAGTTCACTTTTACATAATCACTAGCTGGTTTTTCCCACCTGCGCACTGTCGGACATGGTCTCACAGCACCGCCCTCCTCCTGCTTACTATGGTCAGCTAGGCGCACCATGACGCTGTGCACCAACCAAGCCGAGCCTCTGCAGTTCTCCCCTTCTCTAACTCGATTTCGTTCTGACCAGCATAGCCAAAGTATGAGACAACATTTCAGTCTTTTATCCTCCTTCATCTCCATAACAGCCTCAACAACCTCTCTGGCAGATGATAGAACCATGAGGATTTCCTTCTCATGACTCATTCCCAATTGGCTCCAGACATACTCCATTAGTTTACACTTGAAAAAAAAGGTGAGCACCGTCTTCATCAAATCTTTGGCAGACTACACACCGAGTATCCAAGTCCATCCCTCGCCTCTTCAGGTTCATACGCAGTGGATGGCTGTTATAACTCAATCTCCAAATAAAGTGCTTTATTAGGTGCTCGGTTTCGCACAACAGGCAGGGAAGAGAAGGGGTGGGAATACCTAGGGAGTGCTCGTCGCCGGCGAAGAGCCCGACGAAGGCCTCGGCACCTACGTAGCGGCGGCGGGGAGAGAGAGGGCACGCGGGGTGAAGAAGAAGAAGAAGAACGGATGCGGCAGACAGGCCCAACAGGTTGTTTCGGCCCAGGCGGCGGAGCGGCCCCGCACGGGCCTACTTATCGTAATCTAGACGGATTGAGGGAGGGCCACGAGCCACCCTCGAACCTGGGCGATGGGAGATGTGGTTGTTGGCTGCTGGCCGCAGCTCGGCTGCTCCCACCCTGTGCGCCTTGCGCCCTTTGCCTTGCCGGTAGCCCGGAGCGGCGTAGTGCTGCCGCCTACCCCAAGCGCACAAATCGGTCAGGGCCACGCCGCGCGTGGGTGCGGATGGGCGGGACGGCGAACCGGCGGTGAGAGACTTGGTGAGGAGGAGCCGAGGGGGTCTGGGCGTCTCACGTCTGGCCGTCTGGCGGCGGGCGGCCGGAGGGGGCGAGTGAACTCCCGTGCGGCCGTGCGGGCAGTAGCAGGTACTTTAGTCCCTTTGTTGTTGGGCCTAATGTTTGTGGGGGTGGAACTACATGAGGGTACGAAGTGTTAATGGGCCATGGCCGAGGTCCTAGAGGCCCTAGGTCCAGGTCCGCCCTTGCTTCCGAGGGTTCCTGGGCTAAACCAGTCTCCATTAGCGCGTCGCATGGTAGCTAGGAGCATTTTCTTCTGTTCATGTTTTGCCAAACTCACCAGTCAACAGATCATCCACTCAAAAAAACAATCAACAGATCTTTGCCATTTCGTGCCTGTAATTGTGTAGTGTGGCCTATTGGAAAAAATGTCAAACGCACCTAGTGAGAAATAAATGAGTAAATAAAATTATAAATCCTTAGTGCTGCTTTTCATAAATACTGTGTCAATTTAAATTGTACTCTGTAAAAGTTTTGTATCTTCAACAAATTTCCTTGGATTACTCACATAACAATCACATTAATGAAGTAGGCTTATTGCAGAAAGATGTTGCTAACTTTGACTGTTATGTTTTCATAGTAAATGGTAAAGTTACATGACAGAGACTGAAGAGCTAAAACATCTAGAATTTTCCACTGGGAGGGGGGCTAACTAACAAAATCACCTGCTGGATACACTGATGCTGGATACACTGATGGAACAAACTTCTTTCGGGAAGTCCTTAGCACAACAATATTTTTATCTGAATCAAAGTCTTCCAATGTAGAGTTAATGAACATGGACTCAAGCATGATGAGAGACAGTTCGCCATTCAGCTCTAGATGAATTAACTCAACAATCATTAGGACTATGCAATTTCAAATATTTCGCACCCCTTGTTGTTTGTGGTCAGGCTAAACGGTTCCTTAGTGTATAATGCATACCATCCTTTACGGTCGCCTCCTTTGTGAGCATATGCTTTAACATTTTGGATATTCTTGATCTTGCACCACTCTGAACCTTCTTGCAGGATTATTAGTTTAAAGAGTTCTTCGTTACAGAAAACCTCTAGCTTTGCAGCACTGGTTTCTTCCAAGTACTGTGGAAACAATTCTGCACCATAGTCCTGCAATGTAATGCTTTGCAGTTCTGTTAAACCCATGAGTACATTCAACTTAGGGCATTGGATAACCGAAAGTCTTCGTAATTTAGGGAGATTAGCAAGCATTTCGAGCTTTGGGTTGGCATAGAGATGCAGATCGCTGAGGAGGAGGAAGTTTGCGACAGATGTCAAGTTGCAAGCTTCAGATATGATCAATTCTTTCGAGGCCCTGGTTTGATGCACAAGCCCCGTGGGGAAATACTTCAACTTGCATTTTGTGATCTTCAGAGAAAAGATGTTCAGCATTGCCTGCTCAAGTTCCTTGTCCCATATCCATTCTTCCCATCCATCCAACCTATCAAATCCAAGTTTCTCCAGCCTTGGGAACAACATCTGTTGGTTCATCTGTGTAACATTGCTGCTGCAAAAAAATTCATGTCCAATTCTCGTAATAGATGGCGCATGTTTGATCAGTAGGAAATCTAAACTCAGGAGATGGCCCAATGCAGGGAGCTGCTCACAATAGGTACAATCTTCGAGTTTTATTGATCTTAGGTACTTAAGAGCCATCTTACCTGAGCTCATCCATTCAGGAAGTTGATGTCCAAAAAATCCAACTAGTGAGAGGTTTTCGAGGCAAGCCGGTGGACACAGCTCTTCAAAGACATCCTCGATTTGATGTTTCTCCTGCTGAATGTTATCTTTGATCTGACTTCCACTACCAATTCTTGTTGTGCACTCCAAGCTTAAGTATCTAAGGTGGTGCTTGCCTTGGAGGTTTGCTTTCTTAGCCACGGAGCTAGTCCGTGCTTTCTCTAGGTTGCTTAGATACAAGAGGCTGAGTTGGGACAGGTGTCCTAGCTCTTCCAGACTGTTCCAACCTGTAGTATCATCATTTTGTGTCAAAAAACCAGTTAACTCAACAAGATTTTCTAGTCTCCCTATCCCCTTGGGGATTTCATTCACATTGGCCCCCTTGATGTGAAGAGCTCTCAACTTATGCAGCCTCACTATGCTCCCATGAAGACTGAACAAATTTATACAATTTATCAGACCAATATACTGCAGATATTTCAAGTCTCCAATCGAGTCTGGGATTGTATTTATCATGGTACCAGACAGCTCCAAGTATCTTAAATGCTTCAGATCAGACAAAGAAGGCGTCAAGGCTGTGAGGTTTACACCCCCGAGATGTAGTACTCGTAGCTTAGGCAGGTCATGCAAAAACTTATCCAGCTCAACTGTGGTGCTTCGGAGTATCATCAGTGTTCTTAGTTGCTTCTGATTATTGAAGGTACTTGGGAGCACATTTTTGGTTGCTACAAACAGCCGACGCAGCTTAGTTTTTGTCTTCATGTTGCATAAAGGTTGGCCTTGTGTAAGAACTAATGCTTCATCTTTTGCCAAGTAATTGGCAAATGATCGAAGAAGATCATGCATTGTGCATCCTGATTGATCATAATATTGGTCATCAGGCTCAAGTAGGTTATGCATGACTAATTATCTGTAATACATGTTTCCTACATCTTCAAGTAGTGTTGAGGTTCCTCCATCATCTTGTACAAATCTCTCAGCGATCCACATTTGAACAACATCCACCCGTTTGATAACTTCGTCTTTTGGAAAAAGGGAGCAGTGTAGGAAACATTGTTTCAGGTGAGGTGGCAAATCAGCATAGCTCAAATAAATGGCATTATGAACTTCTTCAGGTAGTCCTGCGACAGACCATGCAGCACTCCTTGAAACTTCCTCCCAATCTCTGAATGTTCTTTCTTTTGTGCACAATAGTCCACCCACTGTCTTAATTGCAAGCGGCAAGCAATCACATCTTGTGACAATCTCCATACCGATGTCTTTAAAATTTTCTATATCAGTTGGATTCCTGCCCAAGACAACCTGTTCAGACATAAAGTATGATTAGGTTCCTTACCACATTTCTCTTGAAAATTTGTATAACAACTGTTGTCAAATTAATTTTGTATATGTCTGTATTGAATAGTACAATGGATCACAAATGATGAAGCTATATGTTGCTATGATATTAGGACATGAGACCGAGCCCTTCGCAAGGATGATCTTGTTTTAGTCCATACAGTAGCTGGGGGAACCCACGGGTGAGTGATTATGTTTGATCTTTAAGTCCTTGAAGATCATATGTGGGATATGTGTAAACTGTTCGATCAAGGGGTCGGCTTAAGGATGGAAAGATAGCCATGGCAAGTAAAAGTCTCCCTTCTTTGGGTATCTTTCACTAAAAGTAGACAATATGTGGAAAACATTTAAACTATACTAGTACTTTTCACTTCCCGAAATATCACTCTTAACTGGAATCACTGCACCAAATTTTGTTAGGTGCAGTGCATCTAGATATTTTCATTGGTTATCTTCCTTTCTTATACCATGTTACAAATAAATGGACGATATTGCAATATTGATGATTAAAAAAGGACAAAGAAACAACCACATGACTACACGAGAAACAGATGGTAATCATCGGATTACCATGGCCGTGTTGTGCCTTTGTTAAACATTCTACTCCTGCTTAATGAGATCCGTGCACAGAGCACGTTCGAGAAAAAAAAAGAAACAGATGGTAACTTAAGTTTTTGACTCATACATGTTGTACGCATTAAACTTTGCTAATCTGGAACACACAAAAAAATCCAGACTTGGATCGGAGGTTAAATGTTGCTAATCTGAATCGTACATATTTGCTTCTAACATTCTCACAGAAAATTTTACAAAAAAAAACATTTTTTCGTATGCACATGTATCACCCATTCACCCTATACAATCTGTGTTGAAAATTGATCTGGAACACACAAAAAAAATCCAGACTTGGATCGGGGGTTAAATGTTGCTAATCTGAATTGTACATATTTGCTTCTAACATTCTCACAGAAAATTTTACAAAAAAACCATTTTTTTCGTATGCACATGTATCACCCATTCACCCTATACAATCTGTGTTGAAAATTGATCTGGAACACACAAAAAAATCCAGACTTGGATCGGTGGTTAAATGTTGCTAATCTTAATCGTACGTATTTGCTTCTAACATTTTCACAGAAAATTTTACAAAAAAAAAAATTCGTATGCACATGTATCACCCATTCACCCTATACAATCTGTGTTGAAAATTGATGCTTCAATGCTTTATCACGTGGTGGCCATCAGACCATGTACTAATCCAAATGGGAATAAAAATGGAAGGACACGAGGACCAAAGCAGCTGCGTCTCCAACCTTCTTTCCCCTTGCTACAGTACTCCGAGGCGAAAAACAGGCGTCCAGCGTTTCCGGCCTGTCGGCTTCGATTCCTCCCCGCCGGCGTCGTCTCCGGTGCTGGTGGGGGAGGGGATTAAGGCTGGCGGGTCAGGATCTGGGATTGGCTCTGGCCAATCGGTAGTTAGGCTAGTTTTTAGAGTAGTAGTCTAGGTTTTGCAGGTGAAGGCAAGGTCGGCGTGTTCGTCGTCTTCCTCGGTTCCCTCTCCAATCCGGTGGCCGCGTCGGCGCCGGAGAAGATGAGGAAAGGGGGTCGTGGTGGCCGGTTCCGGTCTTCGTCCACTTCGTCGTCGTTCGATGCCGGCGGGGGCCCTCCGGCAGGAACGGCGACTTCTGTCCGCGACAGCGTCTACGGCAAGCGACGACGGCGATGCGACAAGGTGCTGTTCGAGCTGAGGTCCGGTTTGGGCCGCTCGTTCATCCCCGGCGGGTTGCCTGTCCTTGCGGACGTCGTCGTTAGGATCGGCCCGGCGGAGTCGCTCCGGTGTCTTCCTGAGCTTCCTCTCCTTGGCCTCGGCGTGGTGGACATCCGCGTTTTCGGAGGCGCAAGGTACGTGTGTCCTGGCTGCCATGGGGAGCAGGCAGCTCCGTGGAAGCTTCTTGGAATAAATCTCTCGGATTTCTATCTGCCTTGGCGTTCGTCGCTCCTTCGACGCCGGGGAATCCGTGGAGCCTGTCCCTAGCTGTTTCCTGCTAGGGGCTTGTATTGGAGTTCGGTGTCGTTCATGGTCTCGACCTCTGGTTCGGGCAGTGACGACGCCATGGAGGAGTACAAAGGCGCCCTGTGTCTAGTACAAGGTTTGCGGCAAGTGGTGGTCGGATCCGCGTGGCTTCTCCAGTTTCTGGACGATAATGGCGGGTTCGTGGACCGAGATGCATGGGAAGGTTCTCCGGTCTTCGTATCGTAGAGAACGGTCCCGGTCGTTGTGTCGTCTAGGAGAACAAGGTCCTGTCTTCGGCAGGCTGCATTTTCGGCTCACAAAGCAGCTGGACTGCGATGGTGTTTTCTCGGTTCAATGGTTAGTGGTCGGATATGGTGTTGTATCGGATTGGAGGATCCTTCCGTATCCTTCTGATCCCTACCTGTATGTGTTCCTTGCTTAATATACATGTATGGTTGTCACAAAAAAATGGGAATAAAAATGACAGGGCCCAGTTGGTCCAAGTCCTCGTGGCCCTATATATGTCTCTGGATGCATAAGTCAGTGCCTGGAAGTTAACAGTTTTGTCCAAAGGAGTTCTCTTTTGTCAGATAAGCTTGGTATTCTTGTTCGAAAAAAGCTCACATTACCTCCCTCAACTTTCGCGAAAGTCCGTTTTTCCTCCATGAACTCCAAAACCTGGCAAAACACCTCTATCAACTTTTAAAATCGTTCATCTTACCTCCCTGACCCTGTTATAAGCAGTTTTGAAGACCGTTTTGTCTTTTTCTTTTTTATTTATTTCGGCTGAATCTTTGAAAAACCATAAACAAAAACATCATAAAATGGAAAATTTAATTTTATTGGACTCCACATGAGTAGATCTACACAGTAAACACATAATATGGTATGCTTTAGTATAGAGTTTTTGTTGTGGCTTTAGATCTATGATTTTCTGTAATTAACTGGAATAATTCATAGCTGCAGTTTCTATGATTCAATTGTGGTGAAATTTTTATAATGAGCTAATTATTGTATTCTTAAACTGTAGTAAAAATTTCATACTCATTGGATCATGTATAACTTAGTTATATATTTTATTTAGGTTTATGCTTGTTAAATATAAATAAATCTATAACTAAGCTATACATGATCTAATGAGTATGAAATTTTTGCTATAGTTCAATCATACAATAATTAGCCCACCATGAAAGTTTCATCATAATTGGACCATAGAAGCTGCAGCTATGAATTATTCCAGTTAATTATAGAAAAGCATAGATCTAAAGTCACAACAAAAACTTTGTACTAAAACATACCATATTATATATTCACTGTGTAGATCTACTCACGTGGAATCCAACAAAATTAGATTTTCTATTTTATGATTTTTTCTATAATTTACTATGATTTTTCAAAGATTTAGCCAAAATAAATTAAAAAGAAAAAACAAAAACGCCTTTAAAACTGCTTATAACAGGGTCAGGGAGGTAATATGAACGGTTTTAAAAGTTGAAGGAGGTGTTTTGCCTAGTTTTAGAGTCTAGGAAGGAAAAACGGACTTTCGCGAAAGTTGAGGGAGGTAACGTGGACTTTTTCCTTCTCGTTCATAGCTAGTATAAGAATTGCAGTACTGAGCTTTTCAGGAGTTTGAGATCCTACAGCCTACGATGATACTGCTACAGATCGTTGGGTGCCATCTGGGGTAACAAATACACTTCGAGACGCTTTTACTCCCAAGTTTTCAGCAACGTGGAAGCACATCCGATCTTCAAAGCGGTCTGAAAATCAAAATGCACTCCGTGCATCAAGTTCTTTGCTTGGTTAGTCCTAGTGGACCGGTTGAACACCAAGTCAATGTTGCCGAGAAGGCATTTACACATCCAAGATAGTATCTTCTGTTATGTGTAACAATGGGGAGGAGGAGACCATCGAGCATTTGTTCTTTGATTGTCCGTCCGCACAGGAGTGTTGGGGGATCCTCAACTTCGTTTGGGATGGATCGTTACAACTCATGGATAGGTTGGTGCATGGAAGCTTGACTCACAACCTGCCCTTCTTCACTGAAGTTGCGTTGATAGCAACGTGGGAATTATGGAAGATGCGCAACGACAAGGTTTTTCAGAGGCAGCAACCGAATCCAAATGTCTGGCTAACCAATTTTAAAAATCAGTGTTACCTTCGGTCTGTACGTTTTAAGGATGACATGAGGTCATCTTTTTGTATTTTGCTCGATGCCTTTAGTTAATTCTTTTTGTATGTAAGTACGTTTTATTCTTAAATTAACATTAAAATCTTACTGTAGGGATCTCCCCACAGTCTTTTGCCGTCAAAAAAAAAGAATTGCAGTACTGTGGACACCAGTACTGTTCAGAATTCGGCAAGAGAAGATATGGCTGGAGCCAAGTTTTTTTCCCCCTGGAACGGCTTGAGCAAAGATTTGACGATGAGCTAGGTACCCGAATCGGTGTGCATGTTCATGCGGTGGCTTCTGTACGACGGATTACATCTTTCAAGAAACACGAAAAAAGAGATCAAGGTTGTTCCATTGTTTTGGTTTCTTGGATACGCATTGCAAACAATGAGGCTCTTGTAGGGAAAATCTTGGCTTCTACTGTAGCTGCGGCTAAAGCTGCAGGCACATCTATCACTGTGCCCAGCCGCAGCCGCAGCCACAGCGGCTGATTCAAACGCTCCCTAAAATCTCAAGCAAAAAACATACTACAGTTGCTCAGACTGTTGAAGACAAGGTAAAGAAGCATTCTAACCTGGTTCTTGAGTAAGCGCCACCCATCTTCAGGCTGCAGCTTCTCCACGCGGTGGATGTGCACAGCCTTCATCTGCCTAGCAACCGTCTCTTTCCTCGTCGTGACGAGCACTCTGCTGCCACCACGAGCACCGGCCCTGAACGCGTTCTGGAGCACCTCCTTCCAGGCCACATCGCTCCACACGTCGTCCAACACGAGCAGGAGCTTCTTTCCTGAGACGGCCCGCTGGAGCGCGGGCTCGAGCCACGACCTGTCCGGCGTGGCGTCGTGCTGGTGGTGGTGGCCGCCTCCGGCGCCGACGATGGCCGACCTCAGCAGGTCAGTCTCATTCACGTCCTGCGACACGCACACCCAGACCCTGAGGTCGAACTCGTCGCGCACGCGCTGGTCAGCGAAGACCCTCTTGGCGAGGGTGGTCTTCCCGATCCCGCTGGCGCCTGTGATGCCGACGACGATGACATTTTCGCTCTGGTCGTCGGTGGTCAACGCCTCCACCAGCGCGTTCGCGTCCTGCTCGATCTTCTCCCCGACAAGATCGGCGTGGACGACCACCGAGCTCGTCTTACCGTTGCTGCTGGATGCCGCCGGTTGCTGCCGGAGGGGGACGGACGAGGACGAAGCACTGACGAAGTGAAACATGGAGCTCCGACGACGGACGCTCTCCAGCCTCCGGTTCAGCTCCTTGATTTGCGCCGCCATGGCGTGCGCGAGCACCGGGTCCTGGAAGCACGTGAAGAGGGGCACGCAGCAGCCGACGCCAGGGAACGAGCGCTTGGGCGCGTCGCCGCTGCAGGCCTCCATCCGCCACTGGTCGAGGACGGCGGCGGCGTCGTACATGACGTCCTTGAGCTCCCGGACCCAGGCGCCGACGGCCGTGTCGGTGATGCGCTTCATCTCGGCATCGCCGAGAACATTGACGAGGTCCTCCAGTGTGACCTCGAGCCTTTCCATCTCCCCGGGCACGCCGAGAAGCATGTCAAGCCTCTCCTTCACGGCGCCAGCGACCATTCGCCCCAGCATGGGCACGAACGCATCTAGGATCATAGACATGGGTTAGGGCTGGTTTAGTTGTAAAAATTTTTGCAAAACGATACTGTAGCACGTTTCGTTGTTATTTGGTAATTAGTGTCCCATCATGGTCTAATTAGGCTTAAAAGATTCGTCTCGTCCATTTCGTCTAAACTGTGTAATTAGTTTTATTTTTTATCTATATTTAATGTTTCATGCATGCGTCTAAAGATTCGATTTGATGGAGAATCTGAAAAATTTTACAAAATTTTCTCGTAACTAAACGAGGCCTTAATCGAGAGAGCTCAGCTCACGGCACAGGGCCAGCAAGGCCTTGTTCAGTTCCCCAATTCTCTCCCCTAATTCCACTATGCAAAAAGAAGATTCCCCGTCACATCAAAATGTCGGCAAATGCATGGAATACTAAATGTTGATAAAATCAAAAACTAATTGCACAGTTTTATTGTACTTTGCGAGACGAACATTTTAAGCCTAGTTAGTCAAAATTTGGATAATTTTTACCAAATACAAACGAAATGCTACAGGAATTCTGATACAGTGTTTTTCTCCCCAATTCACCAATCTAAACAAGGCCCAAGATTGAAAGTGCGTATGCTTTCAGAGGTCAACGGCGACACAAGATGGGTCACTTGCTCTATTCTAGTTGCTCTTGCTCTTGCTCTTGCAAGTGAACAGCTGGCGCCTCGAAGTCTCCATGGTTTTGTCATTTTCTGGTTATCCTTGACTAAATCTTCTTTGAATCTTCTCGAGCGCCTTGTCCAGCAAAGGATCGAAGAAGCTCGCGCGGATGACAACTTCTGCACGCTGGATCATTTAGCGCTAAATGTTTGTCTTATACTGTGCAAACAAAGGAAAAAATCGAGAATTGGCACGGTAATATGAAATGTTGTTTTTTAGATAATTATAAGTACCTTTCTTTAATGTCGATTTGTCCCTATTAATGGATCTCCCTGGAATAGCTCCTGACCGAATTACTTGTTTAATTTACATGAGCAGCAGAAATTATCTCTTATCAATTTTTGCCTAACCGAACGGGCTCTTAATGGGCTACAGGAGTGATTCGCATCCGCGGGGTGTGGCGCACATGTCTGGTGAGCGACTAGGGAGTGGTTTTGAAACAGCTAGTTCTATTGGCAGCGGCAGGTTTTTTATACCCCTTTTCGGCTGAGCTTATCAGCACGGCTTATCAGTATTTTTCTCTCACAACAAATCAGCCATAGCCGACTTATAAGTAAAAAAAAAACAGCCGACTTATAGGAAAAAAAAACAGTCCTTGTGGCTTCTCTATCTCTTCTCTTCTCTACAATAAAAAAAACACAGATAGTTTTCGTCCACCCGGCAAATATCACCGCGTGCCTGCGATCCATTACTCACCAGGCAACCAACCGCATGCCTGCGATCCAAAAAATACGTCCCCCTAAAAGGAAAGAAAGCATGCGATCTATTACTCACCAGACAACCAACAGCATGCATGCGATCCAAAAATTACGGCCCCCTTACAAAAACAATGTCTCGCCAAAAGAAAAAGAAAAGAAACGAAACAATCAGGGAATACTCCCTCCGTCCCCGAAAGACCGTTGTTCTGGCGTTTGAAAAAATTCTCAAAAAGACCGTCGTTTTAGATAAGAAGAGGATACCAGGGTATGAGACCCACTGGTGAAATCACCGTTCAACAGATGTCCACATCTCACGTAATAAAAAAAGCACTTTGGCCGTATTAAAAAAAAAGCAAAAGCCATTCACGTGGACACGCGGATGCTCGCCCTCCACACGTTTCATCCCAATTCCCAGCATCCTAGTATAGTCCCGAACCTTCCCGGTGCCCGGAGGCTGCCGCCTGGAGATGGCGGGGGCGGCCTGACTTCGACGCACAACCAGCCAGGCCCGAGCTCCATGCCTGACGGCGGCATGGGCGTGCAGCTTGCTGGATCTCGCGCTCACCGGCGACACAGGCATGCAGCGTGCTGGATCTCGCGCCCTCCGGCGGCAGAGCTGGATGCCGTGCCCAACGGCGGCCAGGGTGGCCACATCCCAAGATCATGGAGAGGGCAGCGGAGAGGGGCCACGCTGCCGTGGCTGGGAGCCGGGCGGAAGGCGAGGATAGGATGCTTGGTGGCTAGGGCCCTGACGGAAGATGAGAAAGGCTGGGGCAACGACCCATGGAGGGCACGACGAGTGCAGCGAGCTGGGGCCGTGCCGCCGCATCCGGGAGCCGGGCAGAAGGCGAAGAAGCCCAGTTGCTGGGACCTGGGCGGAGGAAGAGGAAGCCTGCGGCGGCGGCGCGGGGGAGTGGAAGAGACGGGCTGCACTGCTGCGGCTCGGAGCAGGACAGAAGGGGAGGACAGAAGGGAGTGGAAGAGACGAGCGTTGATGGGAGGAAGGATCCGAAAGAGTGCCAGGCACTGATATTTACGGGGGCATTTCTGTAATTTACCACCTGGCATTGTCTTCGTGTCCGGTCCTAAAACTACAGTCTTTACGGACGGAGGGAGTACTTGGCAAGAGTGCCTACGACCATCAAAAAAAAAACGGCGCCCTGAGAAAAAGGAAGCAAACAATCAGCGCCGGTAGGAAGAGGAACTGCTTGAAGCACCGCGTCGCCTGTGCCTCCGCACCGCCGATGAGACCTGCAAGAGCGCGAAGTCAAGCGGGCGCATCGGCCGCCATGGCGGCCCACACTACTGTTGCCGCCAAATCTGGTGGATTCCAGACACGAGCTCCTCTCCCATTGCAACCTCCCAAGGAATGGCCTGAACGGATGCGTGGGGTGCCAATGCAGCTCCCGCAGCGACAAGAACGGGACTTGCAGCATCGGCAGCGTCTGCCGGACCGTGTTGCGGTGGCCCAGTTCTCGCCGGCACACAACCGAATCCCCTCACTGCTGGATCGAGCGCACCCATGCCGACTGCATCGCAGCACCCGGGAAGGATCAGGCTTGCAGGTGGGCAGTGGTACGCGAGTAGATGGGGAAGGGAACAAGAAGGAGTGGGATCGCAGAGGCGAGTGACTGAGTGCCGGCGGCGACGGGGAACGAGCGGATGGGAGCTGTGCGGAAGGGAGAAAAGGTATCCGTGAACCAGTGGCCACGGAGCTTCTGGAGACTTCGTCATTTTTTTCCCTGATGTTTTTCTTTTCTTTTCTTCTGATGAGGAAGTACTTGTGTTGGTCCTATGCGATGGTATAACTTGTCGCTGGTAGTGACTCACTTGTTAGGTGTATTATATATTTGTCTATAGTACTTTCATTTTTTATTTAATTTGGCATGTACTTCCGGCTTAAGTTCCCGCTTGCGGGCGGGTGGTGAGTCTGTGCAAGAGGAGATGTGCATGGATAAATAAGAATGGACACGCCTGTGTGAGAGATAAAGAGTTTGTGTTTTTTTTTGTTGCTTTCTTTTTTTTACCATAACTAGGTAGTGTGCCCGTGCGTTGCTACGGGACGACAAAACTTTTGTGCTAAAAATACACGGATCGCACAACAGATTATATTGCAACCCTACTATTTACAATACAACAAAATATATATTCTAACCTCTAAATTTGTTTTTGACAAAATTAATCTGTAGTTTGTTGAAAGATTACAAAGATGCCAGCCACCATGTACCCTCTAGCTATCAGATTTTTCGCCATCCCTTGCCACAGCGTACTTAGTTTCATGAGTGTGCATGTGTCTACTCGTGGAGTCTCTATTTTGCATGTCCAATTCTTAGCTTAAGTTGTGCCTTGCACTCAGGTCCATCTACACCACTCAACTGTCAATACGCATTTGAAACTGGGAACAAATCCAACTATCAAAAGGATTCAATAATACTGAAGAAAATGGGAACAAATATCAGCATGCTATGCAATGTAACTTCTGTTTTGCCAACATAAAAGAAACTTATCTGCGTGCTAAAGGATCACAGGTTCACAGTGTACATTTGTACAATGCCAGAAGAGCATCCTTACCAGGTTTCAAGTCTCTATATATTATGCCATTGGCATGTAAACAGTCCATTGCACAGTTAATTGCAGTGTGTGATGTGTGTATCTAATTGGCTAGGCTAAGCAGTTCAGATAAGTTTTCAGTGACATTCCTGGTAGTAGCTCAATAACAATCACCATCAATGGTCCCTTCCCAGCTCCAATGAACTGCATGAGTGCATAAACAGTTGTGAGAAGGTCCCCAAAAAAATGATAATCTATGTAGCCACACAAGCATGTCATTCAGACCAGGAAGTACCTTTACAAGATTCTCATGTTTCACTTTACACATTATATTTACTTCTCGAATGAAACAGGCTTCAAGTGTTGATTTTTCTTTAGGAGTACTTCCACGGTTAAGAACCTATAGCTACAATTTGATCCCATACCTATTCGGAGATACAAGGAATACAGGACTACTGAATATGACTTAAGCATACTAAAAGGTAAATGAAAAGAAACTAAAGCAACAACTAATGCAGATACTTGAAATTCAGTCCAATAAAGTAGCCACATACATGTGAAAAATTAGGCACGAGTATGCATGCCTCAAAAGTATCGTTACTTACTTCCCCTTGTGGACCTTCCTAGTTTGTTCCCAACGAACATCAACTTAGGATCAACAAGCAGCTCCCTATCTTCAGGACGCCAGATATCAAAGTAATTAGATTCTACAAATAATTGGGCATTAGAAGAAACAGAGCAATATTATTATTATTATATAATCTGTAAATAAAAAGGCAAACCGTAAGGCAGTTGTACAATAAACGCTATGTTCAGTTCATATTCAGATCAGAGGAAAACCGAAAAATATTTACCAAGCATGGTTGCTTCAGACATATATTAGTGGAGAAAACTGAACTTGAACCACAACTTAACTTTGAGAGTCAATGCCAATAGATTTCGATGATTGGCTTTAGGACATTAGTAGTTTAAGCAGTACTGGAGCACTACTGTCAAGAATATCGCAAATGTCAGCGAAGTCATCATCGTGCCATCCAAACCAAGCATCCATCCTAGCATATTCAGATGTGGCCATTACTGATCTACCAGCAAGCAGCAGAATTTATTGAGCACAAGAACTTACTTATTCTACATTCGATTATTTTTTTCATAGTTGCTTTGGCAGCTGGTTGTGCTAAGCATCAAGCATCACTGTATGAATGGCAACCATTGACTCATCCTGTAAAATTGCAACAATTTTGGGCAAGCCAAGGAAAAAAACCATCTTAGTTAACAGATAGTCTCTGATAGCCTGATTCCACCTTTTCGGATTTGCTCATTCTAAAAACAAAACATCTCTAAAAAAATTTTAACTGGAAATTCTCTAGATGTTAGTTTTAGTTATTTTATTTTTCAGATGAAATATGGCAAAACACTATGCAGTATTCATAGTTTCCGAATTAGTTAAAACCAACTCGGATTTAGGGAGGCAATCAAAGAGATGGTCTAGAATTGAGTGCCTTACATCCTCTTTAATCTTCAGAACAATCCAAGCTAAGAGGTTGTTGAAATGACTCAGTCCCCTCGCTACTCCTGAAGCAATGGATGTCTTGTAACGGAGACTCCTACATATAGCAATCTCAGCCTAAAGTTAAAAAACAACATTTACACATAAATAGTGATGGTGACAAAAATTGATTCATCCGTTCCAACAATAATAATCTAAAAAAGATTCCAGTAATGTCTCGACATGGTAACTAATCTATCTGAGCAAATCAAATCTTGCCAACCAAACATTTGGCTTTGACGCCAAAGAATTTTCAACCAACAGCTCAAACATTTTATAAATTAAAAGATACTGACATGTAAGTGCTGAATTTTTTTTCTGACTGATTGTAATGAGAATATGAGAGTAATGTCATAGCCCAGTGTTCGAAGTGTTCTTGTAGGGGCTCTAGTGCAAGGGACACCTGAGAAAATGACACTCATGGTTTGTTAATGATTTGTTTCTGATGACACTCATGGTGACTCTACTACGAAATTCAATCCTTCGACAGTGCCAACTATTCAATTACTGGTCTTTATAGAGATTGTAGGCAAAAATTAAAAAGAAGATATCTGAACAAAATGAAGTGCTCGAACGTGGACCCAGAAGCCTTAGCAACCAACAAGGAAATCTAAAAGCTCCAGATGATTTTCAATATACTGCACGCAGCAATATGTTTCGTCAGCCTTTTGCCTAAGCAAAATGCACCAGCAGTGAACCAGATCTTTCCTTACCTGTAACCACAGAGGTAATAATCAGGCCTACACCCGATAAAAAAAACCAGTTAAACACATCGTTAAATTTTAAAAAGGTTATGAAGAAGATTAAAGGAGAGCTAACGTAATCCCCAACCCAAGGAAGGCAGATTCTGGACGACCTGCTCTTGATTTGGTTCTACTTCTCCATCACTAAAGATCAACACTCTCAACAAAGAGATATTTTTCTCGACCTCGCTCTTCCAGAGCCTAATAAGAAGGTGAATACCAATCAGGCTGCAAGTAGTATTATAATAAATCACTTCGCTTTGAGGAGCATAGAACAAGGATAATAATCAATGGCATGCTGACATCACGGTAGAGGTAATATAAACAAACATACTATTGCACTTGACTCCTTGTAAATTCCAATGTTGTTCATGTCAACCAAAATAGCATGCAGTCCTACAAGAAATAATCTGATGCACTGGTTTCCTTAATATATACGTATTGTTGTTATCTTCAGCATAAGAGAGGACATCTAGAAGGCTGGAAGAAATAGAAATATGGACATGTGTCATAGAGAAACAGTAGCAAATGCAATTGCTCCTGCTTGCAGAAATTGAATTTCCCCTGCCTAAGTTTTTGTTCATGTCCACTTGTCTAATCTTTGTAATGCGAAATTAAGGGGGATTTCAGCAAACACTCCCATCCAGTACTACATAAGCTTCCCTCCCCTCTAAGATATCATATGCAACCATCTGTGGTTTAAAATTGAAAGGTACCTTAATTCTACTGGATTTCGGCAGATATAGCCAAATCACGCCAAGTATTGCATTTAAGTTTGCAATCACGTGCACACTCTAGAAATTCAAAGAGATACATATGCTATGTAATAAGGAGCACATCATGTAATTCATCCAAATGATAACTCACGACTCAAAATAACTTCTCACCTGGCTGGTGTGCGTACGGATTGCTTCTGCTTCTGCTGGATTCGCAAGGTTTTAGATTTACCAAACTATCCAATTGCTTCTGCTGGATTCGCAAGGTAGTTCATCCCTAAACCCTCCATCACTACAGAGCAAATCAACAAAACCAAGACCAACGATAGGGGCGGATCTAGTAAAAGGACACCGTGGACATATGCACACTTGATACCTTTTGTAGAAAATCGAATTTGGTAGGCTTGATATTAGATCAGATATGAGTACACCAAATAGCTTAAGTTAGGGTTTGGGTCCTCGGTTTCACACAGAAGAGAGAGCAGGGAAGGGATGGGCGTACCTGTTGGGTGCTCGTCACCGGCGAAGACATGGCGAAGGGCCCGACGAAAACCTGGGCACCTACCGTAGGGCTGCCGCGATGGTCTGCGGTCGCCACGAGAGAGAGTGCGTGCGGGCCCTGCGCCCTGGTGGCCGGCGGCGGGAGGCCTGTATTGCCGTGTTGGAGGCGGGCGGCCTGGCGTCCTTGGCCGGCGCCCTCGCCTGGTGGGCGGCTCCCTCGCCTGGTAGGCTGGTGCCTCGTCCGTGCGGGAGACATCGAGGAGGAGGAGGAGGAGTCACTCGCGTGCGAGAGGAGGCGTCGAGGGAGTGGGGGAGTCGCACGGGGTGGGAGGCGGCGTCGGGGGCTGGGGGAGTCACAGAGGAAGTGGCGGTCGTGTGACGAGGATCGCGATCACACGGGAGGCGGAATGACGGTAACACCAAACAATTACCGCACGAAAGAATTGTCTTCCTTTTGCTCTTTTTAGTTGTAGGAGATATGTGGAGCCCGCTTGAAACTCAAACTCGAACCCATTATCCAGACGATGGATTGGTCTTCGAACCTTATTTGCCCGTCCATAACCTGTCTATCCATATCCAACCATATATCCCTGTATATCCCTATCCAACCCAGCATCCAAACGCTACCTAAATCTAATTTGGTCATTTCAAATGAGTCGGATTATGTTTTTTATTTTTTTCATCGTTTTATAAGCTTCACACCTGATTCATCTTTTTTTATTTTATTAGTCATTCTTAGGTGAATGGAACCCGATGAAAATCAGAGTTGTCGCACACCACTTAAAGATTTGATAAACCAGATCAACAACAAAGGTAACTACTGGTCCTTGTATATATATCAATGCTTTGTAATGTAAATAAATGGTATTAATTACTATGCCTTTTTGACTTTTCTTATTACACATATTAGATGGTCAAAGTGAAACCAATTCGCGTACACAAGTCATTGATCCAAAAGAACGTAAAAGACAAAGAGAAAGAGCACGGTGTGCAGCCATGACTGAAGAGCAACGGAATGAAATAAATAGAAAAAAGTGAATGACTGAAGAACACCGGAGTGAAATTAATAGGAAGCGATGCGAAACATACCATCATAAAAAGGCCGATTCTATGCTCTCTAAAGTATCTAACGGTAACACTTAGTTCCATAGGCATGAAGTGATGCAACAATTGAAGCTGATATTTTAGTTTTGCATTCAAATTTAGAGTTATATTTTATATTTTAGCTATCTATATTTCGTGAAGACTTATGTAATATTAATTGGAACATCATGATTGTGATATCTATTTTTAGATAACAATATCACACACGGTCATACATATGTTATCGTGGTATTATGTGTTCCCGTTGCAACGCACGGGTATTTACCTAGTAAACTAAACAAGTAAACAAGTAAACATGAATGACATGAATTTTTTTAGGATATGAATGACATGATTTTGGGTAGGAAAAAAAGTTTCTACAGATTTGCAGATTGTCTACCTCTTTTTTAGAGTTCAAGGGCCAACCAGCCCCGACCTTTCAATTGTTAATCAAAAGACCAACAAGTCATTACAACACAGTTCTGAGTTCAATTATTAGCCTCACAACAGATTGTCTACCTTATTGTCCGATATGTTGGTTCATAGCTTGCTTTTAGAGACCAGATACATGTGTGTTGATTACTACTCCCTTTGTCCTGTAATATAGTGCAATTTAAGAATTTTAAGACAAATTAAGAGAAAACATAAAAGACACAGGTACCCTCATTTTATTTCCTAATCAGACGCTATCATGAACGTGATTAGTGGTGATTGGTTGACAAATGAAAAGTATTTAATGCAAACATGGTTTTTGTCCTCTAGACTGTCTTATATTTGAGGACAAATTTTAAATACTAGAATGCATTGTATTGCAGGACGGAAGGAGTATGACGTTTTGACTATTGGAACAAGTGACTATATTTTTTCTTATCCAAACACATGGATGGTAAATCTAATTTGCGGACTTTAGTGGTGTGATTGTCTGAAGCACCAAACCTCTTTTAGTCTTTTAGGCTGCGTGTACCTAGTTGTGTAGAGGCCAGAAGCGATCTCAAGACAGTTTTATCGCCTTAATGTAGTTGCGTTGATATCAACCGAAACTTCCTTTATTGAAAAAAGAATTCCGAGTCCTTACATTGTGGGCCCACTTTTAGGCGTGTGCCCGTTGACACTAGATAAAACAGACGGGTAAATATATGTAAGCGCACATATGTCAACATAGGCTCATGAGAGCATACTGGAGAATCAATTTTCAAGAAGAATGAGAAGTGTATAAATTAAGAGTGGAGTTCGTTCTATGATAGGGAAAAAGGTGAATATTAGTTTGAAGAACTAAAGATTCAAGTTCTTGGGATTCACTTTGGGACGTTAGGCTAGTTTAACGGCTAAAAGGGATGAGAAAAGTGTTAAACTGTACTGACAAATAGTCCTACGTGTTTAATAACTTGTCCGAACATGGTGGATTACGTCATTCGGATAGGCCTGCCACCACCTATCAGTTACCCACAAGTCATCCATGGAGCAGGAGGAAACCAAGCGGCAAATTTGTGAAGCCTATACTCTAGGAATTCATCAATCTTATCGACCAAAAATATGATAGAGGGATTATCTTTCTACAGAATACAGAGGTACTCACCTATTTGGTTGAAATTGAACGAAGATTACAAATTTATCTCAACATTATAGGTGAATAGGGAGTACATACCATTCATCATTAGACGAAGAGGCACAAAGTGCATGCTTTAGTACATGATCAAAGTACAATACTAACATTGTAAGGTTTTTCCTAATCCTTAACTATTACATTAACAATCCTAGATGGTGTATTTTGCGGGTTTCATAAGTTTCATTTCAATTTAGTTTAGTTCGGTAAACAAAACTCACCATTGAATAACAACCACCGTGCAAATCCTAGGTACATGAGACCATTCCCATAAAAGCCATTTATTTATGAAGTTGATTATCCGAAGTTATATTACAAGCTTTACTATATATTTGGTATCATAATATTAGTATTTTTATTTATATTTAAATAAATTTGAGATTTATTGATTTCTTGAAGTATGAGATGAGCATTTATTTTAGGACTTATTAAGTGCATAAATAGTTACAATGGCTTTGAGAGTGAAGCTGCTAATAAAATAGATGAAAGCTAAAAAATGGAGATAGAGCCAAATGCACAACACTCCATCATTGGTACTCACACGGACCCAAAACACCGGTCTTATAGGATTTAAATTTTGTTTTCAAATACTTCCCAATGCACCTTTTTTATTATAATACACCTTTAATATTCCTTCAATCCCAAAATAAACGCATAATCGAGAAGTAAAACTTTTCAAGTTTGACTAAAAATATAGAAAATCTTATCAATATCGTATCTTCAAATAAGTTTATTATAAAAGTGTATTCTATACTTAATCTAATGAAATTTATTATACATCATAAATAATAGTTTATTTATATATGTATATATGGTCAAACTTTTAAAAAACTAGTGAAGATGCACGCGCGACACGCACGTGTCTATAAAAAATCTTTCATAATAGAAGAATAATAATGAAACTTATAAATCCAATTATTATAAATACAAAAGCAGTCTCATACAAAAAAAATCAAATGCATAGACCATAACCATAAAGCCACATTTTTGTAATGCATAGAAGCAGTCTCAAACTCATCACATTGGCGTAGTCACACGGCTGGCAGCAAAATCATTTTACAGGTATTTTAAGCATTATTAGTATAAAAGGAGACATCTGGAACAGTGCTGAAAATGCAATATCTTATATCATCTGAACCATGTGTTTTGTTGATTCCACTTTTCTGATGTGACCACGAGGGATCAACCGAATGAACACCACTTAAGCTAGGAGAATTCCCCGCGCGTTGTCACGGGTATGAATGTTAACTAATAAGAACGTTAAGTCATATATACTCTAAATCTAGAGATATAAACATGGGAGTAACTACTCCCTAGGAGTAGAAAATAATTTCCCTATATTCACGACAGTAATATTATTCTACACTGTAAGCCAAAACTGAGCAAAAAGAAATACTAAATAGTACTGAACAGTGTTCAGTATCATTCAGTACTACATCCAGGATCAAGATGGCAACGGGTACGTACCCGCTGGGTACAACTAACCCATACCCGTGCCCGCGAAGAAAAAATACGCCCGTTAAAAAACCCATACCCGCAGACGGGTACAGATTTGTGCCCATACCCGTGCCCGAGCGGGTAACGGGTACCCGCGGGTTGCCCGTGCCCGACAAACTGCAAGTGTCAGCAGGCAACAGCCATTCAGCTAACAACACATACAGTCATACTCAACACACATTCAGCCAACAACATATACAAGCACATCTGGACATGCATACAGACATACAACATAGTTCATTGGAATAACACTGCATAAAAGGTCCATGCAAATAGACAATAAGTCTGTCCTAACCCCTAGGTAATCAACAGATGAAGACCATGCAAAAGGCAGCACTCGGCAGGGCTGCATGGGACATTACAAGTTCATAGAACTTTCCAAACCAAAAGGCAGCACTTAGCAGGGCTGCATGGGACATTACAAGTTCATACAAGTTCACAATTCATAAATGTCAACCAAAAGGAGACACATGAAATCAATTGATCCTTGTTCTTCAGACTTGTTTCCAAAAGGTGATCATCAGTCACCGGTCACGGTCAGCACTTGATTACTTGAATCTGGGGGCAGCAATCTCAAATAGCAAGCTCCTACAAAGGCATAAGTAACACACAGTAAGTTTCTCAATTAACAGTTATCTCATCTCACAGGACAACTAAAAGAAAAATACAATAATAATATGTATGTGTTATATATCACCTGCAGGTCCTCTTGGATATCTTGGAGACAAGACCAAAAGGTAGCAGGCTGTTTGTTCTTCTCGTCAACTACAGAAAGTTGTTCATTAGTTTGCAAGCAATAATGAGAATTTGCTGAAATAAATTACAACAAGTTAAATATATTGAAAGCACATGTTAAATATACCTTTGTACTTGTTCCTAAGCCAATCCTGGGAGCACATAAGAGCCTCCAACATTTTAGTAGTGAGCCTACTACGATGCTCACTAAGTACTCTACCACTGGTACTGAAAGCAGATTCAGAAGCAACTGTGCTAACAGGGATAGCATATATATCCCTAGCAATCCTCCTCAAAGTTGGATATCTAGTTCCAGCCACCTTCCACCAGTCTAAGACATTGAAGTTCTTTGTGTGCATATTCACCATTTCTTCATCTAAGTAGCGATCAAGCTCAGACTTGAACCCCATACTTACTGGCCTTCTACTTGCAATGCGTGCACTAATGTCAAATAAAAAATCATCATTGCTGCCCAAGGAAGGTGTTGCTGAATCGCTACCCTCAACATCTTCAACCACATGATACTCACACATCAATTCAGCCAATAAGTTCTTAACCTCCACAACCCTCTCCTCACATGCACTACCTGCCTCGCCAAGCAAGTCCTCGTAACAAATCAGCAGCACAGTAGTCTTAAATCGAGGATCAAGAACGGTGGCAATACCCATCAGCCCTTGGATGTCAGACCAATACTTGTCAAACTTAGCTATCATGTTAGCAGACATGGCTTCTACTAATGGATTGCCACAAGATGACCACTGCCTAATTTGCTTTCTAATCTTTGCAATTCTAGTGAAGTAGATATTGGCAGTCACATAATTAGTTCCAGAAAATAAGACAGTGATATCATAGAACAACCTAAGCCTCTCCACAACATCCTCAGCAAATTTCCACTCTTCGTCACTTGGCAAAGAAGTGTATTGTCTGTCTACACGACTTGCTCTAGTGAAAACAGCCTTATAGGGTAGCGCAGTTGACAACATGTTAAAAGTTGAGTTCCACCTAGTCCTACAATCCAGATGTATCTTGGTTTTAATGTCAACTTTAACAAACTTGGCTATCTCCTCAAATTTTTCTATCCTTTTAGGAGTGGCTGTCCAATAAGCTACACTATCACGAATGTTCTCAATTGCATCTTTCAAAACATCTAAGCCATCTTTTACAATCAAATTCAGAATGTGCGCAGAACAACGCATGTGTAGCAATTTACCATCATTCAAGAGCTTATGTTTTCCAAGATTCCTCACAAGGATAGGGATTACCGCATCATTTGTGCTGCAATTGTCCAGAGTCACTGCAGATATTTTCTCATCAAGATTCCATGCAACCATTGATTCATACAATTCTTCACCAATTACATCAGCGGTGTGAGGTGCAGGAACATAGATGAACCTACATTTTAACAACAACAATACAGATAAATACTAAGGCAAGTGAGCAGCAATAGATTCATGAATTATATGATAAATACTAAGGCAAGTGAGCAGCAATAGATTCATGAACTACTACGACAAGTGAACATACCTCATGATGATATTTCTAAGGGTCCATGACTCATCAATGAAGTGAGCAGTGATAGCCATGTAACCTCTTTTTTGATTGTCAGAGGTCCACAAGTCGGTAGTGATAGCCACTCTAGATTCAATTCCAGCCATGTACTCAATGGCTTTTTTCCTCTCCACCTCATATTGAGCCATAATATCAGATCTGAAATAAAATTATAGCCAACATGAATACATGATCTGAAATAATATTTAAAGTAGCAGCCAACATGAATACATGATCTGAAATAATATTTAAAGTAGCAGCCAACATGAATACATGATCTGAAATAATATTTAAAGTAGCAGCCAACATGAATACATGATCTAAAATAATATTTAAAGTAGCAGCCAACATGAATACATGATCTGAAATAATATTTAAATAGCAGCCAACATGAATACATGATCTAAAATAATATTTAAAGTAGCAGCCAACATGAATACATGATCTGAAATAATATTTAAAGTAGCAGCCAACATGAATACATGATCTAAAATAATATTTAAAGTAGCAGCCAACATGAATACATGATCTGAAATAATATTTAAAGTAGCAGCCCATATACCTTATTGTATTCCTAGTTCCCATTTTGAATAGGGGTTGAAGTGCACCTACAAATCTCCGGAAGCCAACATGATCAACCATGCTTAAGGGGTACTCATGCAGTACTATCATTGCACTAAGTTCTCTTCTAGCTACATCCTGATCAAATATGTAGTTCTCCACTGAAACTGTGCCCGCATCTGTTTTACCAAATCTCAAAGATGCTTGCGCCATCGTCTTCCCATTGAGCTTGATCTTCCTTTGCACACAACCCTTCAAATGAACATGAAGGTGCTTAGTACCATTTGTACTTGTAGCAGAAAGTTGTTTGAAGCAATATATGCATTTTGCCCGGACTGTTCCATTGAACTTCACTCTCTTGAACTCCGTCCAAACAGCCGATGTAAGCTTCCTCTTAGAACCAGCTTCCACACCATCTTCCTCCTCTACTTCCATGTCATCATCATCTTGTATCTCAATTGGCCTCGACTCATTGTCTGATTCAGGCTGAGGGGATGCAGACAATGGAAGTGACTCCGATGGTGCTTGTGAAGCTTGAGATAATGGAGAGTGACTACCACTGGCAATAGACATTTTTTTCAAACTGTATGAAACATACATTCACATGATCAGATCAAAGAAAAGGCCAAGAAAACCATACATTCACATGATCAGCCCATATACATTCACATGAAAATACAAAGTGCTAAGAAAATTATAAAGGGTTGTTTTTTATTCTACAAAAACCTAAAATAACCCATTATGTGCATAGAATGCAATAAACACTTCCTAGCTGAAATACAGAACACTAACTAATTAGCCAGAGTCTGTGAATGCTAATAAACAAATCTACAGAACGTAAATATGGTTCCTTAGTCCTTACCCCAGCGAACGCACAATATTGCGATCAGCAGCAGAAGTTGGAGAAACAGGAGGTTTCCTCGTCGATGCAGCGACCACGGGCTTGACAGGGCGCCGGTTCGCTGCTGCCGTTGGCTTGACAGGGCGTTGGTTCGCTGCTGTCGTCGTAGGCTTGACAGGGCGCAGATTTGCCACCGCCCGTGGTGGATCTGAGGGGTCGACGACGACAGCCTGTTGGGAATCAGCCGGCAATAGAAGGGGAAGCGGTGCAGGAGCATCCGACGGAGCTGTAGTCGATCCCTTGTTCACGATGGGGATTTCGACCTCCGGATCCGGATTCGCGGTTGCCGAAGGGTTGACGACGGCATCCCTTCGGGACGACGGAAGGAGGGGGTCAGTAGGTGCTAGAGTTGTAGAGTAGCTGCAAGTCTGCGATAGGGTTAAGAGGAAGAGGAAGAACTATCACCGGCCGTCGTCGTTGGCGCCACCGGTGGTCACTGCCATGGCCGACTACAAGCCAGGGGCTACTTGCTAGTGCGAGTGTGCAATGCGACTCACAAATTTGGTTGGGGTCCTTGGGGATGTCGGCGTCAGGCTCAGCCGCTCAGGCAGGGGGCGCTCGCTCTTGAGCTCTCGTGCGGCGGCGGCTGCCTGGACCTGGTGGGATGTGGGAATGGGGAAAGGGTAAGAAAGACTGAGGTGCTCTAGGGTTCAATTCTATTTATACACATTGTTGTTGGGCTGGGCTAAATGATAATACTTGGGCCACATTACACAAGGTACAGCTCTGGAGCCGGGTAAAAAAAACCCATGGGTTTGCGGGTATGGGTACTTTAGGAACACACCCGTACCCGCAAACCCGATGGGCATGAGTTTTTTCCCATTAGCAAACCCATGGGTATGAATATTGACCCATGTCCATGCCCTAATGGGGTAAAAACCCATCGGGTTTCGGGTCGCGGGTACCCGTTGCCATCTTGAATCCAGGACCACAAAAATACTGAACAATACTGAAACGCAAATACTGAACGATACTGAGTTTATTTTGTAGCCGGACCAAAACTGCCGAGCCCAGCGCATCGTGGTGACCCAAGCCCCGCGCGTGCGCCCGGCCCATTCGTCACCGCAGGTCACGCCCGTGTTACCTTGTGGTCCCGTGCATGCATGCATTGATTCAATGCCGTGATATTTTCCCTTCCTTCTATCGGCCACGAGAGCACCTGCAAGATCGTTTCCTTTTCTTTCTCTCTCATCCCATCCGAACCAGAGGGCGGCCGCGGTGGCTCCCTCGCCCACGGCGTGGATCTCCATCAAGCGACCGCACAGGCGCCTCCTCACCGACCAGCGGCCGCGCAGCCACGTCCTCACCGACCGCCGGCAGCGGAGGCGCACCCTCCCCGACTCGCGGAGTGGCCTGTTCCGCGTGGACGTCTCCCGGCGGCGGTTCCTCCATCCCTGGCGGGGAAACGCCTGGATCATGGCGGGGGCCTTCGTCCGCCACCGGCCACGACGGCCTCTTCCCTCCCAGCGGCGGCAGCGGCTATCCTCCCGACCACCAACGTGAGGTTTTGCTGCTCTAGGTCACGCAGTTCGCGTGCAGCTCCTTCGTCGTGGGCACCGTCGTGCAGCATGCGTCGGCGACGGCGTCGCCTTGCGCAGCTTCGCGGACGCCTGGGGCCAGGCCTCGCGCGGCACTGCCATCGGCATCTGGACGTCCCAACCTTCCACAGCGGCCTGGGACGTCCCCGTTGAGCGATGACATTGCGCACATGACTACATGCGCTGGCACGGCGGCCGTCGGCTGTGACACACGGGCACGACGGCCCCGGCGGTGGCGCAGCGAGACCAGCCGTGGGGCAACCCTCCATCTCGCGCTGCCAGGGAGCTACCCCTTCCTCACCAGCAACGGTGGCTGCCTTCCTATGGCTGCGGCGGCCGCCAGGCACATCTCGAGAAGTCGCCTGCAGTCCTGCACATCCAGCAGCGGCCGATGGTGTACAACCTTGTAGCGGCGGGTCCTCATCGGCCACCAGGCGGCGGTGCTACTCCTGTTCTTTTGTTCCGGCGGCGCTGCTTCGTGGACTAGCCCGTCTACACCTTCACCGGCGAACCCTTGATGTCGGGCTCAAGCAGTGGCTGGTGCTCTGATGGCTGATGTAGGCAGTGGCACTATCGCCCCATCCAAGCCAACGACCACGACGTCCTGTTTCTTTCTCGTGAAATTGGAGCACGCATATCCAATCTCTCTCGAGTAGCAATTCCCAGTAAATATTATTAGCGCAAATTCTTGTAAATATTATTAGTATTATCATAAATAAAATTTTCGTAAATATGCACTATTATAGTAACTTGTTCATGAAATTATGGTAAACCTTTTCTAACGCTAATTTTGTCCGTGACAAATTGTTCTCGTCACTGTGCTGAGATTCTCGTAACACATGAACAACATTAGTATTCTCGTAACCTTACCATGTTTGTGTTCTGGTAACCCTTTCCTATTTACTATTTTTGCGGACAATAGTATCCTCGTAACCTTACTATTTTAAGGTATGTTGTATTCTCAGAACAAGAATATTTGCATACGGGTGGACAATAGTATTCTCGTAACTTACTATTTTAAAGCATGTGCATGTACACTTTTTTTTGTTCTCGTAACACACACACATGTATTGTCCTGGTTGGTAGCTTTGCATGCATACGACCGGATGCCGAAATCACCGTGATGATTGAACTCATTAATAACTTTCCAAATTTACCGTCACATGCCACATGCAAGGGACGCTGCCTATAATTACTATGAGCCAGACCAGGGAGGCAATGCACCAGCAACGCACAGGCCTGGTTCGGTCGGTGGCTTGGTTACGAAATAAGTTATTTTTTTTAGCTAGCTACAGAGTATACTACACCCTAGGCAATGCACCAGCAACGCACGGCAGCGCTATTCTACACCCTAGATGTAGAATATTATTCAATATTATTCTACACCACAAGCCAAAACTGAGCAGAAAAAATACTGAGTGGTACTGAACAATGTTCAGTATCATTCAGTACTACACTTAGGACCACAAAATACCGAACAATACTAAAACGTGAATACTAAACGATACTGAATTATGTTTATTATAACAGCTTGGTGTAGAATAGTATTCTACACCTAAGGTGTAAAATAGTGTTGATAATGCAGAAACATCATATAATATACCGATAAAAAAAAGAAACATCATATAATATATGTATACATTTATTAGCATAACCATGAAGATTGTATCCATAGTGGATGGTGTGTCTCGCTGACGTAGATGTCATAATTTTTGTGTTAGTGAACTTTAATTGCAAATGATAGTGGACTGAGGTGGCCACCTTGCATGTCAAGAGAAAATTGCCAGTGACAAATAATAATGGATTGCTGTGGTGGGCGTCTTGCATGTCAAGAAAAATAGATAGTGGGGTTTTGCTATATAAGAGTTTTTTTACGACGAAAAAAGAATTATATTATATGATAGTTGGGTACATCAATACATTACAAGCACTCTGGATTACAAAAATAGTACCCACGCTGTGAATAGCACAACTCAAAACCTAACCTGTTAGATGCTTTGCAGTATGGATGACCGCACAGACAAACACTCGGCAAATGGCCTGAGAACAAATGCCCAACGAACAACGGCCAATATTCCTGTAGGTGGAATTAAGAAACTTCTTCTTTCTGGTGTCTTCCTTCTTCTTCTTTCTGCCACCGAAGAGTAAGGAAGACTGATCTAAAAATTATTCTCCCTAGTCCTTCATCGTGGCCAAATCTAACCACAACAAAATAGAGAAGAGACCGGAGAAAATTATTCTATGGCGGCGACATCATCTCCGCCTTGATGCCACCGTTCGGAAATAAAAGTCTCCATGTCGTCATGTCGATGAAGATGCTGACGCCGACGTTGTCGCCCTCATCTTCAACGGAGCCGCCATGGAGAAAACGATTCCACCCTTCTCTTTCACCGTCGACAGAGATAAGGAGAAGGAGGAGATAAAACTCCAGTACCAAGTAATTTGGCATAGAGAGACACTAACCCTAATGACTCGATCTACTGGGAAAAACTTATTAAAAACAATAGATCCCCACTCCCTTCAGCCCCCGACAAGATGCCGGAGGAGAAAGGAGGGGGACCAGCGGTGGTGGATGGCGGGGGTGGCGGCGGCGGCGCTAGGGCAAGAGTCGTATGTCATGCATATGAGAACCCGCTATATAAGAGTTATAGATAAGATCAGTGAAGCAAGTTATACACAGGGAAAAAAAGGGGAGGGGAGAACGACATGGGTACATGTGGCAGGTATGTTCGCCGTGCATAAAAAACAGAGCGGGAGGAGAGATTGGTCACCGACCACAATAGGGAAAGCGTGTTTCGCCGCATTAGTATCGTCCTTTTCGTCTTTGGATCCGCCTGTCAGATCTATATCAAACGTTGGATGTTAAATCAAAACATATCCAACAGAAGAGATCTTATATGGGTAGGAGATTTTTGGGTGACAGGTATTTTCTAATTCCTTCGCTCCTTTTCCAATGAAGCAAGTTATTATTAGTAACAATGCTCAATAATACCATGCCAGGAGTTAGTACATACCACTGGCAAATTTAGAACCGGCGTGAAGATAGATAGGTAGTCCTCACTGCACCAAACTGAAGTCAAGAAAAGATTAACACATAAAGCGTAATTGGAAGGGAGAAAAATTGTGACACAAAGTAAGTACTACAAGGCTACCAAAATTCTCTCAAACTAACCGATAATCAGGTTTACCAACGGAACTGCAAAGAATCAATCAGATCAAGGTTTTTCATTTTGTAAACAGGAAAGTGATGGAACCTAATAAAATATGAATCCTCAAAACCAAAAATTTTGGATAAAATAGGAAGGAAAAAGTCTACTTAACCCCTCAACTATTTGTGGTTGTTTACTTCGTGCCCTCACATGTAAAACCAGGTATTTTACCCCTCAAACTATGAAAAATCATTCAAATAACCACTGGGACGGTTTTGAAGGTGGTTTTGCTAAAGTGGCATATAAAAAGTTCTACATAACCTCCTAACATATCAAGGGTTGACTAATTGACCCCTGAACTATTAACACATGATATTATAGCCCGTAAAACATTCGGATGGTCTTTAGGGTCATTTGGACACCATATCCCACCACATTGACCACGCCTAAACACACATGCTTGCATGCAAGCCATTTGTTGCCACGCCACGCCTAAACACACATGCTCTCATGCTCCACCTTCCATCACTCATCGATGGCATTGAGCTCAAGTATGCCATGCCTACATCTTTGTCGTTCAGCCCCTCCCATATCCTCCATCTAGTAGTCTTTTAATTTTTAGGTAGTCATATGAGGAGAAAGCAATAGGGGGGAGGATGTGGGAGAAGCCAGGTGACCAGGGCGCAAGTGTAGTGCATGAGTTCAATGTCATTGAGGAGTGCATGAGGTGGAGTAGGGAACAAGACGATGTTCATCGGGCAGTAGCACAAGCCTAGAAAGAGTGGCGTAGCCGGTGAGCTTGTGTGCAAGCATGTGTGCTTAGGGCAATGTAGTGGGATACGGTGTCCAAACGACCCTACATGACCATCGTTTGAACACTATTAGATGCCTTAAGGGCTATAATATCATATTTTATAGTTGAGGGGGTGATACAGTCAACCCTTAATATGTTAGGGGTTTATAGACTTTTTAATATGTCACACTAACAAAACCACCTTTAAGACCGCCTCAGGGGTTATTTAAATGATTTTCAATAATTTGAGGGATATGATATCTGGTTTTATAGTTGAGGGGGTTAAGTAGACTTTTTTCCAAATAGGAATATGGAGCCACGATGTTGCAGCAGAAAACAAAAGAAGAGCAGGTTTTAGAAGCAAATCTGGACATCCTAAATGACTCAAAGCATAGAATCATCAAAGCCTAAATTGGGCATGCTGCCAGGATTATCCAAACACGAAGTAAAATGATATTATATTAATCAAAAACAAAAGGCATAAAAGTAGTCGCGCAGAGGCAAAATTTCCAAATAATGTGACCTCCAGCAGCTTGCGCCCATGCACTCAAAATCATGGCTTTTTTACTTTTTTTTTCAAAACCAAATGATAATATGAAAAAGGAGCTGTCACTGCGCCGGCAAGTAGACCCCAGTGATGCCGCAAGGTATACAGACATCGGAAGGGGTCAAGGGTGTCGTCGCCGCCACATCACTGTGTGGCCGAGACACTGCACATTGCCACCAGATCGGCCCGGTCTTTCTCGAGCGGGGAGAGGGTCGCGGGGAAACTACCGGTGAGCCACCAGATTCGCCACACAAAAAATAACCGGATCTTCAACGAAGCATCTCAATCAAAGCCATCAGCCGCCGGTACAAAAGAATTAGAGATTGGGATTTAAAATCATGCAGAAGAATATAAGATTTGGTATTGCTCCTTAACTGACCTTGCACAAAGGGAGATCCGCCTGGACTGTTCATGCCGCCTCCTCAAGATCCCTTCTGGTGGAGAAGCCATGACATGTAGCCTGAAACAGGGAAACTAACTGCAACACGAGCACTGTGAACATAAAAATTGGAGACGGGGTTGGGAAACGAACATATGTCTGCGCCTGCAGGTGCTTGTCGCCCATGCCACGAGGGCGTCCAGCGCTTGGAAGGTGTTTTTTTTATGTGGTGTATGGGGCTTATGGAGTATAGGAGGAGACATTATTGGGATTACACGGTCTAGGAGAAATCTTAGTTTAGGAGAAGTCTTATAGTATCTTATATATAAGATGATGAATAATGTAGAGCTCATATAGCACGAAGTCTAGAATAAATGATTATTATAGAAGAAAAGAACTTAAAAAACTCGCTCTTTTATAGTGTGATTATTTCTTGAGACGTAAGATGTGCGTCTATTTTAGCATGGAAAAAATATATATGTCTGTCTCTATTTGTCCCTATCTCTTCTTGTTTACTCCTTAATTCTCACGTTGAAATTAAATAAAACATTATATTTTGGAAGGGAACCTCGAATATACCCGTGGGGCCGCGACCCCGACGCTCCCCGCTCCACCCATCACCATTCCCACGAAAATCCCCCGAGACTCCGCGCGCGAAACCCTTGAGACTCCCGCGCGCAAAAGCCCCATTTCTCGCCGCGGGACGGCGGGAGATCCATCCCCCACCCCACGCGCTCGCCTGTAAACCCTAAACCACGCCTTTTCTCGCCACCCGTGCGCATTTCGCCGAGCACATCGCCCGCACCCCGCACCACCACTGCCACCATCACAACCTCTGCACACCGGGCGGCGGACGGCTGGACGATGGAGGGCGACGACTTCACTCCGGAGGGCGGCAAGCTCCCCGAGTTCAAGCTAGGTCCGTGCGTTCGGGCGCGCCACACCGTCCTTGGTTTCTGTAGATACGTCGGGTCACTCATTCCCCTTTTGTCTTATTTTTTCTTGTGGCTGGGCAGATGCGAGGCAAGCGCAGGGTTTCATCTCCTTCTTCAAGAAGCTGCCGCAGGTGCGCTCCCTCGATTTCACCTTTCTGGGCCTCAGTTTTGGGCGACTATTTTCGAGAGTCCTTTTTGCTGGCCGATTTATTTCCCTTTCTTTTTCCTTTTTGGTCTGGCAGGATCCCCGAGCCGTTCGTCTCTTCGATCGCAGGGTAAGTGATTCCAATACATGTAGATGTGAACCTTTTTTTGTTTATTTTTATCATGGGCAATTGGATGAACTAGATAAAATGGGGGCGAAATGGCTCTGGTACAGTTGTTACTGTTAGAAAATTTGGACACGTGTGCCTTTTATTTTCACTTGATAAGTGAACATGTAGATTGCAGATGATTCATTAAATGATGATGGTGTTAGCTCAATTTGGCTAAGTACCATATGAACTGTTCTCAGCCATAATTTAGGGATTTAATTCCTAATATCGGCTTCATGCTTACAGTATATGTTAAATTCAAAGTCCTCAATAACTTAAAGCTGGTAATAATGAAGTAGCAAACTAGGGAACCATTTGGCATTTTTGGATTACATAATCTATGACCACATTTTTTTATCCAATAGCATCATGCCCTGCTTGAAAGTGCATTTAAAGAAATGGTCGACAATTGAGAAATTGTTTCCTTGGAAGGGGGCATAAATGCTTAGAAAAAAGAAATTTCATGAAATTCATGCAGATATAAGATGGCATTTCTTCCAGACTTATTTTAATATGGGGCACTCTTTTCTGCATTGAATATGCATTCCAAAACTATCTTTGTACTATAGCAATCACTACTGTTGAGGGATACTGCTTCCAGGCAGAGTTAAATCTAGCTGTTTTTTTTCCCTTTGGGAATTTAATTCCTATGTGTGTCAACCTTCCACTGTAAAATGGCATGCTATAACTAGTGCCCAAATGTGGTTCAGGATTATTACACTGCCCATGGCGAGAATGCTACGTTTATTGCAAGGACATACTACCACACAATGTCTGCCTTACGTCAATTAGGTAGCAGCTCTGATGGAATATCAAGTGTTAGTGTGAGCAAGGCTATGTTTGAGACCATTGCCCGCAACATTTTATTGGAAAGGACTGACTGTACATTAGAGCTCTATGAGGGAAGTGGGTCAAATTGGAGGTTAACAAAGTCTGGAACACCTGGAAATATTGGTAGTTTTGAAGACATTCTGTTTGCAAACAATGACATGCAAGATTCACCAGTCATTGTTGCTTTGTTTCCAATGTGCCGGGAAAGCCAGCTGTATGTAGGGCTTAGTTTTTTGGATATGACCAATAGGAAGCTTGGGTTGGCAGAGTTCCCCGAAGATAGCCGATTCACAAATGTTGAATCAGCTCTTGTTGCATTAGGTTGCAAGGAGTGTCTTCTCCCAGCAGATTGTGAAAAATCCATTGATCTGAATCCCCTTCGAGACGCCATTAGTAATTGTAATGTTCTGTTGACTGAGAAAAAGAAGGTTGACTTCAAATCCAGGGATCTTGCACAAGATCTTGGTAGAATAATCAGGGGTTCTGTTGAGCCTGTACGTGATCTGCTATCTCAGTTTAACTATGCTCTTGGTCCCCTTGGAGCTGTTTTATCTTATGCTGAGTTGCTAGCAGATGATACTAACTATGGAAATTACACAATTGAGAAGTACAATTTGAACTGCTACATGCGACTTGATTCTGCTGCAGTGCGAGCATTAAACATTGCAGAAAGGAAAACTGATGTAAACAAGAACTTCAGTTTATTTGGTTTGATGAACAGAACCTGTACTGTTGGGATGGGAAAAAGATTGCTTAACAGATGGCTGAAACAACCTCTGTTAGATGTTAATGAAATTAATAACCGATTAGACATGGTTCAGGCTTTTGTAGAAGACCCAGAGCTTCGTCAAGGACTCAGGCAACAACTTAAAAGGATATCAGATATTGATCGTCTAACACATGCTCTCCGAAAGAAATCAGCTACTCTGCAGCCTGTTGTTAAGCTTTATCAGGTTACTGCTGCAACCTACTGTTATCTTATTTTAATGATGACTTTGCAAAGATAATTATTTGCCTGAAAATGTATTTGAATATACAGTAATATTGGTTACTAGCTGCTAGTGTAAGGCTAGTAACATTTAATGAAAGGAGTGCACTGAACCTTTGTAGCACTCCCTTGAATTCCAAATGTAGGTCCCTTTAGAATCCTAGTTGGTCAATTTTTTTTATAACTTGGCCAATCAATATATGGGAAGCTATATGAATTGACAACACATAGTTGATGTTACTAGAATAATCATGGAAAATCCTTTCATAATATGTAACAGTCAAAGTGTTATGCTGGAGACTGTTGTTGTCCTAGGCCTACATTTTGAATCACAAGGAATGCTTATTTCTGTGTCTTTGTGCATAACCTTCGAGGAAACAGAGTAGAATTAGGTTTCTTAAACAAGGGCAACAACTCCTAAGATGCATACCTTTTACCACAATTTTTTTGAACCCATTTACTTATTGGTTTTGCAGTCCTGTAGCAGAATCTCATACATCAAGGGCATTCTTGAGCAATATAATGGCCAATTTTCCACATTGATAAGGTCAAAGTTTCTTGAACCATTAGAAGAATGGATGACAGAGGATCGATTTGGTCGGTTTTCTTCTCTTGTTGAGACAGCTATTGATCTTGATCAACTGGAGAATGGAGAGTACAGAATATCTCCTCTATATTCTTCTGACTTGGGTGTACTAAAGGATGAGCTTTCTGTGGTTGAAAATCACATAATTAATCTGCACGTGGATACAGCTAGTGATCTGGATCTTTCTGTTGATAAGCAACTGAAGCTAGAAAAAGGGCCTCTTGGACATGTGTTCAGAATGTCAAAGAAAGAGGAGCAGAAAGTCAGGAAGAAGCTCACTGGCAGCTACTTAATCATAGAAACTCGTAAAGATGGTGTAAAGTTCACAAGTTCTAAGCTAAAAAAGCTAAGTGATCAATACCAGGCACTGTTTGGTGAGTACACAAGTTGTCAGAAAAAGGTGGTTGATGATGTAGTGAGGGTTTCAGGCTCCTACTCAGAGGTACACTAAGATAATTACCTTAGCTTCATAATTTGTTTTTTCTCTATACAGATTGGGATAAATCTTCAATTCTTGGTGTAGGTATTTGAAAATTTTGCTGCAGTTCTGTCGGAGTTGGATGTCTTACAAAGTTTTGCTGATTTAGCAACTAGTTGCCCAGTTCCTTATGTTAGGCCAGACATCACAGCGTCGGTAAGAAACACATCCTAAAACTCCTTTAAAATGGCAAATTTCGAACGTGGCTCTAAACTTGGGAACACATTGCAGGATGAAGGAGATATTGTTCTACTAGGTAGCAGACATCCTTGTCTAGAGGCACAAGATGGTGTTAACTTTATACCCAATGATTGCACTCTTGTAAGTTCCCTGTGATATGATATTTGCAATTGCAGCACTTAATTACTGAAGTTAGTGACGGTTCGATGGCCCTAAATAGGTGAGAGGGAAAAGTTGGTTTCAGATCATCACTGGGCCAAACATGGGAGGAAAATCCACATTTATTAGACAGGTTAGATTTGCACTTTCATGGTAATTTTTTTGATGAACCACTCAAGGAATTTACTTATATGCATTTTATCAAAAGACATGGAGGTGGCAATTTCTTATCAAAAGAAAAGAAAGAAAAGTTTCAAACCTAACAACCTTCTGAAATGTCATGGATTTATGTATAGAAAAGATGATCTTTCTGTTACTATATGTATTACCTCTCTTTATTAACACATAACGTCCTAGAATGCGTTGATTCAAACTTCTCTAGGGACCACTGATTTTGAGTAAAGCTATTTGTATTGATAATGCGGAAGTACTGTCAAATTTGTTGTGTAAATAATTTTCATAATATATAATTTTGTTTTGTCATATCTGTATAAAAAGCTGTGGTCAAAGTTTCACATTGGTGGCCATGCCTATGTCCAAAACATAATACATTTACATACAGAGGGAGTATATGACCACTATTCTTATAATATATCATTTGTAGCAACCAAAGTTTGACTATTAGAAAGTACTTCTAAATACAAACCTAATGCAACCACTTTTGTAGCACAAACTTTTCATATGATTAGACCAATTTGTTGGAATTCTATTCTCTATTGATTAGGCTAACCCTAGAAGGGTAGCTATATGGTGTAGCATACAAGGGCCTCTTGGGCCTAGCCACATGGGCCACAGACATATACTCCAACACCCCCCCGCAGTCTGAACTACCGACGCAGCGGAGTCAGACTGTACACCAATAAAAGAAAATACATGCGAGCCCCCCCACAGACGCAACTAGCCACTGGTGATGTTGAGGCTGGAGCGGAAGGCGGTGAAGGTGGACGACGGGAGTCCCTTGGTGAAGATGTCTGCGAACTGGGACGTCGTAGGGACATGTAGGACCCGCACCTCGCCGATGGCAACCCGATCACGAACGAAGTGAAGGTCAATCTCCACATGCTTGGTCCGCTGGTGCTGCACGGGGTTGGTGGAGAGGTAGACTGCACTGACGTTGTCGCAGTAGACAAGCGTGCTCCGGAGAAGAGGGTTATGGAGCTCGGCCAGGAGCTGTCGGAGCCATGAAACCTCGGCCACGCCATTGGCCACGGCGCGGTACTCTGCCTCGGCACTAGAGCGGGAGGCCACCTGCTGACGCTTGGACGACCAGGACACCAGGTTGCCGCCTAAGAAGACAGCGTAGCCGGAGGTGGAGCGCCGAGTGTCCGGACACCCGGCCCAGTCAGCGTCAGTGTAGACAACCATCTCGGTGGAGGAGGACCGCCGGTGAAGGAGCAGGCCGTAGCCCACCGTGCCTCGGAGGTAGCGGAGGAGGCGTTTGAGGGCAGTGAGGTGAGGCTCCCGCGGATCATGCATATGAAGGCACAGCTGCTGAACCGCATAAGTGATGTCCGGTCGAGTGAAGGTGAGGTACTGGAGAGCACCGGCCAGACTCCGGTACGCGGTGGGATCAGACACCGGGTTCCCCTCGGCCTCAGACATCTTGCCCTGCGTGTCAACTGGAGTAGAGCAGGGTTTGCAGTCGGTCATCCCAGCTCGCTCAAGGATGTCAAGAGTGTACTGCCGCTGGTGAAGAAGAAGTCCAGCAGGATGAGGTGCAACAGTGACCCCAAGGAAGTGGTGGAGCACACCCAGATCCTTCATAGCAAATTCCTGCTGGAGAGAGGCGATGATGCGGCGAAGGAGTGACTCACTGGAGGCGGTGAGGACAATGTCATCAACATAGAGCAGTAGATACGCAGTCTCAGCTCCATGGTGGAAGATGAACAGTGACGTATCGGACTTTGCCTCCACAAACCCCAGTGAGCGCAGAAAGGCAGCAAAACGATGGTTCCATGCCCGGGGCGCCTGCTTGAGGCCGTAGAGAGATCTGTTGAGCTTGCAGACCATGTCAGGACGCGAGGAGTCAACAAATCCGGCCGGCTGACTGCAGTAAACTGTCTCAGTGAGAAGACCATGCAGGAAGGCATTCTTGACATCCAGCTGATGCACGGGCCAAGACCGAGTGAGTGCGAGGGAGAGCACCGTGCGGACTGTAGCGGCTTCACCACTGGACTGAAAGTCTCATCGTAGTCAACACCAGGCCGTTGAGTAAAACCCCGGAGAACCCAACGAGCCTTGTACCTCTCGAGAGTGCCATCAGCCCGGCGCTTATGTGTCCAGATCCACTTGCCGGTGACGACGTTGGAGCCTGGGGGGCGTGGCACCAGATCCCAGGTCCGGTTGGCGAGTAGGGCCGCATACTCCTCTTCCATCGCGCGGCGCCAGTGAGGGTCCAGCAAGGCCTCGCGGACGGAAGAGGGTACCGGAGAGAGCTGCAAGTCACCGGGCATCACCGCAAGGGCCCGGGGCAGCAGGGTCCCGGCCGCGTGTCGCGTCACCATAGGGTGAACATGACGCGGGTGTCGGTGAAGCAGCGGGGGGTGGTACACCGGCGTCGTGACACGAGCATCCGGGGACATCGGCGGCGGTGTCGGTGTCGCTGGCGGAGAAGAAGCAGTCGATGGTAGAGGGCACTCCGACGAAGAAGGAGCCACCGGCGGAGACGGAGGCGGTGGCTCCGGTCGTGCACGTCGCTGGTAGACGAGCACCGGCTGGGCGAAGCGCGTAGGTGGTGCCGGAGTCGACGGCCCGGGCCCCGGGTCAGGCGTAGGAACGGGGGCCGACCTGGCAGGTGCACGGCGCTGGTAGACGAGCGTCGGCTGAGCGAAGCGCGCAGGTGGTGCCAGGGGCGACGGCCCGGGACCCGCGTCAGGCGTAGAGACGGCGGCCGGCCCGTGAGGGGATCCCTGCGAGCGAGGGCACGGCCCCGACGAAGGGCACGGTGGAGCAGTACCTGCGATAGACAACCGAAAAGGTGGCTCGACCACCGCGTCAGAGGGAAAGAAGAGGTCAAGGTCCGGGGTGGACGAGGGAGTGGGGGTGGAGAAGGGAAAGACAGACTCATCAAACACCACATGGCGAGAGATGAGGACCCGACGAGAGGTAAGATCATAGCACCGGTACCCCTTGTGATCCGGGGAGTACCCGAGGAAGACAGAGAGTCGATCGAGGTGCCAGCTTGTGGGGAGTGGTAGCTGTGGTGTTAGGGTAACACGCACATCCGAAGACGCGAAGGTGGTCGTACCGAGGAGGGGTACCGAACAGAGCGTGGTGTGGAGTGGGAGCTGGGCAGGCAGCGGAAGGAAGACGGTTAAGGAGATAGGTGGAGGTATGCAAGCTCTCAGCCCAGAAGCGCGCAGGGAGGGACGCCTGAAGCAAGAGGGTGCGCATGGTCTCGGTGGTGGTGCGAATCATGCGCTCAGCCTTGCCGTTCTGGGAGGAGGTGTACGGGCAAGACATGCGCAACTGGACACCGTGAGAGAGAAAGAAGGCACGGGAGGCAGAGTTATCGAACTCACGCCCATTGTCGCACTGGACGGCCTTGATGGTGAGGCCGAACTGTGTGGACACCCAAGCGAAGAAGTGGAGAATGGCGGGGAAAGCGTCAGACTTTGCACGAAGAGGAAAAGTCCAGGAATAATGAGAGAAATCATCAAGCATCACAAGATAGAACTTGTAGCCGGAAATGCTGATGACAGGAGAAGTCCAGAGGTCGCAATGTACAAGATCAAAGATGTGAGCCGCCTGGGAAGAACTATGAAAAGGAAGACGGACATGACGGCCCAACTGACATGCATGGCACAAATGGTCACCAGGAGTCCGAGGACACCGAATGTCGGAACTCCGACTGAGCTGCATCAGGGCATCACGACCAGGATGGCCGAGGCGCCGGTGCCAAGTGGTGGAGGAAGTAGTGGTGGCTAAAGCAGCTGACAAAGGGGTCGGCGAAGAAGACGAAGGAGACGCTGGGAAGCGAAGGGTGTAAAGGGGCCCCGTGCTGTCACACCGAAGCAGAGGACGCCGGGAAGCCAAATCTTTGACAGTGAGACCGGAAGAGTCAAACTCCACGGAACAGGAATTGTCAGCTGTAAACCGACGAATAGAAAGAAGGTTGTGAACCATAGAAGGTGCCACAAGAACATCAGGAAGACGAAAGGAGCCATGAGCGCCGGCGGCACCCACGGACGTGACAGGAAGGCAAGACCCATTAGCGACCATGATGGACGAAGGGTGAGAGGAAGAAGGAGGTTGAACGGAAGAGAGTATAGTGGGGTCGGGAGTGGTGTGGTAGGTGGCACCCGAATCGGCGATCCACTGTGGCCCGACGGGAGTTGTCGGGCCCATCGTGCTGAAGGAGTGTGCCAAGGCCACCGAGTCCCAAGCGGGCGAGGCGCTGGAAGGTGTAGCCCACTGGAATGCTGCTGGGTGAAACCCGGGAAAAGCAGTAGCGAGCATGGTGGTGGCTGGCGTGTGAGGCTCACCACCGGTAGCCCGTCCTCGTCCGCGACGACGGCGTCCGCCACGGTCCCCCCCACCCCCGCTAGGCCCGGGGGGAGAACCCAGAAGAAACGACGGCGGCGTTGCGGACGGACGCGGAGTGGCGGCGGGGAAGAAGGGAGCACTCGCGCCGGCCCCATGCATGTGTGGCAGGGCTGCCAGGAACGCAGCGTCCGGTGGTGGTGGCAGCCCCAAGCCAGCGGCGATAGCGGCAGCGGAGAACCCGGGGTGGGCAGCCGGGAACGCCGAGGACGGGCTGCCGCCGTACCCTGCTGGCCCGCCTGCCCCGTACGGCGCCGGCGGCGCGCTGTAGGGCGGCATGGCCGGGAAAGCCACGGCCGCGGGGGCACTGTCAGCGGCGAGAGCGAGGGTCGGTTGCGCCGACGCAGCGGCAAAGAGTGGCGCGGAGGGCGCTGGTGCCGCGCCTAGTGCCCAGTGCGGGCTGCACAGGAGGAGGTGCGCTGGTGCAGCAGCCGCACCCAGTGCGGGCGGCGCAGGAAGAGGGGCAGCGCAGGAGGAGGAGCGGCGCTGGAGGAGGGGCGGCGCTGGAGGAGGGGCGCCGGCGCAGAAGGAGGGGCGCTGGAGGAAGTGCCCCGGCGCAGAAGGATGGGCTGGCGTCCGTACCCGCGCCTGGGGACGAGCCCGCCGTGCCAGGGGGTCGGGCCGCGGGCAGGAGCGGCGGCAGGGCCTCCACGGGCTGCTCACCCGCGCCTGGGAGCCGCCGGGACGAGCCCGCCGCGCCAGGAGGCCGGACCGCGGGCAGGGGCGGCGGCGGTGTCTCCACGGGCTGCTGGCGGGCGTGGCGGGCGTCTGCACCCGCGCCTGGTGACCGCAGGGATGGGCCCGCTGCGCCAGGAGGCCGGGCCGCGGGCAGGGGCGACGGCGGGGCCTCCACGGGCTGCTGGCACCGTGCCGGCGTCGGATCGGGGCGAGCACGGGCTGCTGGCACCGTGCCGCGGACAGGGGCGGCGGCTGCGGCAGGGTGCTTAGCGGCGACTTGGGCGGGTAGGGGAGGAAAGGGGAAGAAGAAAGGAGGAGGTGGGGGCCTGCCATGGCCGGCCATGGCCAGGGCGGCGCGCCGGCGGCGGCGGCCAGGCAGCACTGGATCGGGATCGGGAGAGGAGAGGGGTGGGGAAAAGTTAGGCTGCTGATACCATGTTGGAATTCTATTCTCTATTGATTAGGCTAACCCTAGAAGGGTAGCTATATGGTGTAGCATACAAGGGCCTCTTGGGCCTAGCCACATGGGCCACAGACATATACTCCAACACAATTGTTTGTCAAAGTCAACAAAGTTTGAGTTGAAATATGTGTGTTCCTTATATTTTGCTATAGAGGGAGTATGATCAATGATTCATGCATATGAGTGTGAATAATTAGCATTTATTTTCAGTTATGGAAAATTTCACTTATAGTTGTTTACTAGATTTAGTAGAGCTGTCCATCTCCACTTCCACTACAAAAATACATACTTAAAACATATGTGAACTTAAATGTGTAAACATGTAAATTTATTGCTACACTTGGATCCACATCTTATGTGCTGTTCCATTCTTATACCCATATATATATTGAACTACAAGTTGTGTGTGTGTGTGTGTGGGGGGGGGGGGGGGGGGGTTCTATGTATGGCTCTATTTTCCTGCAATTAATACAAATGATACGCAGCTCTCCTGCGTGTTCGGAAAAAAAAAGTGTTTCACCACTACCAGGTACCACCCTATATGCATAATGCAAGCATTACAATGCAATAGTATTATAGTAAAGAGTTTGTGTATTTTCAAAACAAAAAAAAGAGTTTGTGTACTCGATGCCTTCCGTGATATGTTTTTCTGTTTTCTAGATAGCCATGTGGGGTGACTTATTGAGTAGTTGTATCCATACATGTTTGATCCAAGAACTTCACACAAGCAGATGGATTGCCCAGAAATTAAATTCTTCACGATTGCTAAAGAAGGGCTTTGTTAGGACCCAAAATGTTGCTGGAACAAAGTCAGTTGTATGAGCATGTATATGTGACTCTTGATATACTCTTTGAAAAGTTGATGGTAAACGAGTTCCGTTATTCCAAGAATGCAGTAAAGAGTTTGAGCATTGTTCTGTAACTCCTTGATCAATGTGTTTGGAAAAACTGAAAGCAAACCAGTTTGATTCAATTGGAGTGCATTTGGACATCTTAAACATACTGTGTGAAATTCCTCCATGTTCTAGCTCCATCTTCTAATTCTTGGACGTTGGCTACTGAATTTAATATATATTTTCAAAAATATTGTTTGAAACAACTAATAATACCTTTTGTTGCTTACATTCCTTCATTTATCAGCTTGTCTCAATTAATTTTCATATGGGAATCAGGTTGGTGTAAATGTCTTGATGGCGCAAGTTGGTTCCTTTGTACCTTGTGATCAAGCAAGTGTTAGTGTGAGGGATTGTATTTTTGCTCGTGTTGGTGCTGGTGATTGCCAAGTAAGTTGGTTTGATCATCAAAGTATTTTGTTCTTAAGTTTATATTCGAAATGCCCTTTTGTTCTTATTTAAACTTATGTTGCAATAACAAATACCGTATAGTGTTCTCTTGCTTTAGCTACTTGTACAAATGTTGCAAATCAAAGATGCAAACGAGCAGTGTTCATCTTCCTTTAATATAATGATGCACAGTCCTCGTATGTTCAAGAGAAAAAAAAAGGTGCAAATGATCAGGATAAAGGAACATGAACTAGATGAATGGCACATTTGCTATATTAGTCAAGTCTATTTCCTTCTGAAGAATGAAAAATTGTTCAGTTTTTTCTTGAACTGGCATGTGAGCTGCCCTTCATTATATTAAGGAGAAGAACAAAGTACACAAGCTGGATAAAATCCAGCAAAAACAAGACTGCACCCCCCTCTCCCCCCCCAAGGCCAAGCGGGCAACACACTTAACTCATACAAACTCAGTTACATAGGGATCAGAACAACAGCTCACCCCTCCCCCTACAGCTCCTAGGAGGACATTCAAGCCAGTAGCTCATCATGTGTGTAATTTTTCTCTTTTTTTTTTGAACGAAAATGGCAGGAGCTTTGCCTTTCAATTAGGTGATGAAAGAGTTCAAAACACACATTACATGTTGATCCCACAGCCCAAAGGATCCAATAACAAAACCGTTCTTTTTAAATTTAACGGATAATGATGGCAGGGTCTTTTCTCATAGTAAGATGAAACTTTCTGTTACTTTTAAGCAAGCAGCAGCAACAACAACAACATAGCCTTTTGTCCCAAGCAAGTTGGGGTAGGCTAGAGATGAAACCCAAAAGAGACGAGAAACAGGGAGACACATAAAGGGACATAAAGGGCACAAGACAAAAAGAGGTCACGGTTTAGGCACGTTGATTGCCAATCTCCAAGCGCTCCTGTCCATAGCTAAATCGTTGGAGATATTCCACTCCTTAAGATCTCTCTTAACGGACTCGTCCCAAGTTAGTTTAGGTCGACCTCTACCGCTCTTTACATTATCGGCCCGCTTTAGAACTTCACTACGCACCGGCGCCTCAGGAGGTCTCCGTTGGACATGTCCAAACCATCTCAACCGATGTTGAATTAATTTCTCCTCAATTGGTGCCACCCCAACCCTATCTCGAATATCATCGTTCCGGACTCTATCCCTCCTTGTGTGCCCACAACACCAACGCAACATACGCATCTTTGCTACACTCAATTGCTGGACATGTCGCCTTTTTGTAGGCCAACACTCAGCACCGTATAACATCGCCGGACGAATCGCCGTCCTATAGAACTTACCTTTCAGCTTCTGAGGCACCCTTTTGTCACAGAGGTCGCCAGAAGCTTGACGCCATTTCAACCAGCCGGCTGAAATTCTATGCCTAACATCTTCATCAATATCTCCATCCTTTTGTAGCATCGACCCTAAATACCGAAAAGTATCCTTCTTGGCCACCACTTGCCCATCGAGGCTAACGTCTCCCTCATGCCTAGTCGCGCTGAAATCGCACCTCATGTACTCGGTCTTAGTCCTACTAAGTCTGAACCCTTTCGACTCTAACGTGTGCCTCCATAGTTCTAATTTCCTATTAACCCCTGCCCTACTGTCGTCAACTAGCACCACATCATCAGCAAAGAGCATACACCAAGGGATATCACCTTGTATGTCGCTTGTGACCTCATCCATCACCAAAGCAAATAAATAAGGGCTCAAAGCTAACCCCTGATGCAGTCCTATTTTAATTTATATACTTCTGCAAAGAATGATGTCGTAAATTGTTTTGTTTACATTTATTTGGCAGCTTCATGGTGTATCAACTTTTATGCAAGAAATGCTTGAAACAGCATCCATCCTAAAAGGCGCCTCTGATAAGTCTCTTATAATTATTGATGAGCTGGGACGTGGAACTTCCACGTATGATGGATTTGGTCAGTGGTGTATACCTTTTCTTGTTTTTTCTCTTACAAGTTTGTTAATCATCTTTCCTTTTGTTTCTTTTTAGCATTCATAGACTACCATCTGTATTACTTCTAGGCGATATTGAATTATTGACTTTTATATAGTGTTGGTATTAGAATTGAAGCTGGAAATTTGCATACTTCTAAGCTCATTCTACTAGCATTGCATATATACACTTTGTACCTGGTTAGATACATCTCTTGGACCAAAAAATAAGTAATTCCCTGTACCCTTGAACTTGCTGATAAATGTTCCATTTACTGGAGGTAATTGGCTGGTTGCTGCTGTTAATCAGAGCCACAAGCCTGATCTGGGAAAATAAAATTCTGTATTCCTTTTAAATTGTTTTGAATTAAAACCTAGAACAAAGGAGCGTTTACATCGTCGGTGTTTCTTTTGGTTATGCAACAGTGCTGCAATTTGAAGTTAATCATTGAATGGCGCATTGCATGGAATGGAGCTTCTGTACAGATAAAAAGAAACAAATAGTTTTTGGGCAAAACTGTATTTTGTGTATTTGCTTGCTTCCCTCTGTCTTGTCGTGCTATTGTTGATTTTGGATGCAGTTAACAACCTGCTGCATGCAACCATGCCGACAATTCTTAGTGTAATCATTCGTTGGTAACTACTTGCATGCATAGGATGAATCCTGCTACAGTCACATTTATTGGCATCTCAAATCTCCTATTGCCTGTAATACAGAATGCTAGAATGGTGTCTTATGGTGGCCTTCATACCGAAAGCCAAGTTCCACTTGTCTGTCATACCAAACCTGTGGACATTTTTTGGATTATTTGATCATGATCTACAAGCTTTATTCTAATTGGGTCTATACAAGAGAGTTGGACCAAGTGGGCTAACTTTGTTAATCCCAGTATGTTAACTAAATTAGCTATACACATGTACTGAAGACCAACATCATTTGGGCCTTCTGTGGTGTGGCATGCGATCTCATGCTTCAATCAACCAAAAATAGTTTTAGTTTGTTGCATTTATTCATTTTTGCTGTCATTATAAGCATGCAAATCTACTTATTATACGCATCACTGGATGAAACTAGCAATTACCATTTCTAATTGAGTCCCCCCTTTTTACAACCTTGGTTACCTGCTGCAATGCACTGACTTCCAGACAACTGGAACTTTTAATTCTCATTTGAGATTGAACCTCTTAACTCATTTGAGATTGATGTATTATTTGTTATCAGGTCTTGCATGGGCTATCTGTGAGCATCTTATGGAAGTGACTCGAGCGCCTACCTTGTTTGCCACCCATTTCCATGAATTGACTGCATTAGCACATAAAAATGATGATGAGCACCAACGTGTTTCAAATATCGGAATTGCAAATTATCATGTGGGTGCTCACATAGACCCATCAAGTCGGAAGTTAACTATGCTTTACAAGGTATGTCACGATGTGAAGTTCTTATCCACACTTATTGTTACAGAGACAAGTTGGCATTATTGGTTTGCCAAATGATTCCTCCAGATCTTCTATTACAATATTTCCCTGTTCGTGTTGTAGGTTGAACCTGGTGCATGCGACCAAAGTTTTGGTATTCATGTTGCAGAATTTGCTAATTTTCCAGAAGCTGTTGTTGCCCTTGCAAAAAGCAAAGCAGCAGAGTTAGAAGACTTCTCTACTACACCTAACTTTTCTGATGATTCGAAAGATGAGGTATATGCAGCTAAAAATTTCAAGCTAAATGCTTAAGGGTTCTGATATGAATTAAAATGCATATGCTTCCTCCCATGTGAGCGATCTTACCATAAAGAAGATGAATATTGGATTCTTAATTCAACAAAACTGACAGTAGTACATTTTTGGAGTTTTTATGGCCATATATGCAATTATGGTAAAATTACTTTTATCTGCTGCACAGTTCATGGGAGCTTTCGGTGCAGAGGGTATCTTTCTTACCCACTGTGGCGAAACTCAAACCTCTTTCTAAGCTAGCGAGTGTTCTGTGCAGGTTGGATCAAAGCGCAAGAGGGTATTTAGCCCAGATGACGTCACCAGAGGAGCTGCTCGGGCTCGGCTTTACCTTGAGGATCTCGCCGCATTGCCTATGGATGAGATGGATAGGAGCAAGATCGTGGAGATGGTCACCAAAATGAGAGATGATTTGCAGAAAGATGCGGCTGACAATCCTTGGCTTCAGCAGTTCTTCTGAAGCTAATTAATCCGTGTGTGGATGGAGATTTCATTAAAGTTAAATCATAAGAGAACCTTGCTGATGCTAGGATCTCCTGATCCATTTTGTTAATACGCATCAGCAGATGTAATCTTCAGGCTTAGCAGAACAAGTAGTAGGCTTTGCCAAGTCACCATGTGCAGTGCAACAGAAAACCAACCATGTGCATATGTAACGCGGTAGTGTTGCTACTCCTGCATAACGATCGGCTGCAGTACTCTGTTCTGCCCTGTCTGTGATTGCACGCCGTCGTTTGCAGCCGTGAAGTCTGCTGTGTCACTCGTCGAAGGTGAAGTTTCTGCACGTCTATTGCTGTGCTGCTTGTCTAGCAAAATTCTTGCAGTGCAAGACATTGTTGGGATTTTGTCGAGGATGATCTCACAACGGCCTTTAATCAACCTTTCAACCCAGGCATGAGACGGCCTTGATCTTAACACATCAAACATCATCTTTTCCCAAGAAAGCTGATGCGATTGGAGTTAAGAGGCCCGTCAGCCTAATGCATAGTGTAGCGAAGATCTGCATAATTTCTCAAAAAAAAAAAAGATCTCCTGCAAGTTAGCGAATATTTATAATCTGGCTCTTGCTAGATTGCTTTCCAAAAAATGGTACATTTTCTCTGCACCCATAACTTTTTACGCATCGTATTTTCTCAAAACATCTATCGTTGTTTTATTGAGGCATGATGCGGTGGTTTGTCTTCTATAGATAGAACTAAAGAAAAGGAAAACAAGACAAATAAACAACGAAGACATGTACTCCATACTTAAAAAAAAAGTGAACTCCCGCCTGGATATTTTATTACGGGCTTGCTAGCACACGTCTGAACGGACGGGGCGTTCGGAAGCCCGCGCTTGCAGTCTATTTCCCGCGCTATTTCATGGGCCCACGCGGAACCCGTATCGCCCTGAACGTCACTAACATTGAGAAGAGGAAGAGGGGATGACCAATGCCCAGCCGGTGCTAGTAGGAGGAGGAGACACTGAGGTGAGGCATCAGAAAGCAAGGAGAGAAATATAACATCTGATCTACTTTTCAAACATCATAATGTAACACTAGCAACATACGTCCGAAGACAGACGAAACACTTAAAACATATGTCTAAAACACTAAAACACCTGGAAAATGTTTCACGTGTGTAGCCATTGTAAACATATGCAAACATCTAGACGAAACACTTGCAACATACATATGAAAACACCTAAAACACTTATATATATATATGCAACATCCAAATGAAACACTAGCAACATACGTCTCGAACAGATGAAACATTTGGAACATACACTTGAAACATATATGTATAGTCATTGCCACATGTCCAACATTCCGATCTACTTTTGCAACATCGGTAAAAAAACTTGCAACATGTCTCTAAAACATCTGAAACACTTGAAACATATGTTTGCAACACGCGCTGAAATTTGGCTTATGTTGATGCTTATGCTGATTTGTTGCGAGAGGAAAACATTGTTCGCTCGCTGGAAAGTAGTGCTGAAGTAGTTCAAGCGAACAGGGCCATGTCACCTTGCTGCTTCACGTGTGCGGGTGGGACGGGTGCAGTGCCCACGGTGAGCAACCCAACGCTGGAGAAGGCCACGGCGAGCTGACGGGTGCGGTGCCTACGGCGCGGCACCCCTGCATTGGAGGGATTGGACGTCGTTGGTGGGAGTGAGCGTCACGAGCGGGGCACGTGATGAGCGACAGCGAGCGGGGCGCGGACTGGAAAGCGCGACGTTCGGACGTTCAGACGCTCTGGTGAAGCATTACGATTTTATTAACTTGAAAGGAGTTTTCATTATAGAACACCATACTTAATTACCAAGTCTCCGGGTAAAATGGAAGTAGCATATGTCTAAACCTACACATAAAACTCGATCACAGTTCAGTCTCTGCACTCCACATCCACACGGCCACATTCACACAACTCCTGCCCAGGTACTGAAAATGATCGATCACAGGCTCGCAGTCGCAGGCAGGCATCAATCCAGATCAGCGGAGGACCCCACCTCCAAACGGCCGAGCGAAAAATCATCTCCAGTGAAAAATCAACAGCAGCGCCCGCGGCCGCAGGGGCCCGCAGCCATGGACCACCAAAGGGTAGCACTCCCGGTCCCGGCGCCGGCGCCGCTGGACCCACAGTCCCCACCGATCTCGGCGGCGTCGGCGTCGGCGTCGACCGCGGCCTCGCCGTACTCCGCGCTACACCCGCTCCTCCTGCCCTCCCCGAACCCGCACCTGTTCCTCAAGCCCAAGACGCTGACCCTCTCCCTCTCGTCCTCCTCCCTCACCTCCATGGCCTCCTCCTCGCCGCCCGCCCCCGCCCCCGCCCCCGATGCCTGGGAGGTCGTCACCCCGACTGCTCCTCACGTGGACGGCGAGCTCGATGACTGCGCCATCTTCCCGCCGCGGCTGCACGAGGGGCTGGGTCTGGACGGCGAGCCCGAGGAGGTGCCGCCGCTGGCAGCGGCGGCGAAGGAGGCGGAGGAGGAGGAGGAGGAGGAGGGTGTGGAGGACGATGAGTGGCTGTGGGGGTGGGGGTGGAGGTGGGACAGGTGCCGCTTGGCGCCGAGGCGCGCTTGGGCGGCCGGGGTCGGGACCGTCCAGGACCGGGTGCTCGTGCACGGCGCGTGTGGGTGCCCGGCGGTGAGGCCCGCCGTGTGGTCGGCTGCTGCGGCGACCGCTGTGGTGGGCGCACTTCTGTACGCCCGTCGGCGGGATAAGAGGGAACGGGACCTGCTCGTGCTTCTCTCCAAGGAGAAGGATAAGGTTTGGATCTCTCTGTAGTCTCTTAGTCGTGATGCCAAAGCGATGTCTATGTGAATTCGCAGTAAATTATGCCAAAGCGATGTCTATGTGGATTCGTAGTAAACTAGCTAGTTTCTTTCATGGATGATCCCCTGGGATGAACAGTATGGTGAAATGGAAACTAGTGGTTATCGTGGTTCCAAAGAGATGTGATTAGTTTCGTTTAGGCTATAGAACAAGCAAGATATTTATCTGAAGTCCAATATGATGTGAAATTCAGAACCTGTTAGCGTGATCTTGCACCATTTGGTTTGTGGCGAAGTTGAATTGATCATATGGAAGGAAGGTGTTTGGTTGGTAAATGGCATCATCTGCATAGAACTGTGGCCAGTATGTTTAGTGAAATGCGCAATCACTGATTTTATAAAGGTTTTCTAATGTTGGATCAAATTCAAAACTAAGGGAGACTATTTATGGATTTGTGAAACAAGAGTAAAACAATGTCTTAGCAATGCTGCTAATATATCAGTTGGTATGTGTTGATAGTGGGGATTGAATGCTGATAACTTAATTTGATACTTGGTCTGTTAGACGTATGGTCGATCGATCACTTTGACACTTCAGTTCTCTTCTTGATGTTGGGTTATATTCTGATATTGATATTCTTGTTAAGATTGGGTTCAGGGAGGCAAATGCCAAACAGTAGAAATATTGCACTTCTAGTGTCCTCTGCCTTCCAATATCTCACTAGCTTCAAATAATTCCACTTGATTCTTTGTTGGAGAAACAAAATTCCACTTGAATTTGTCTTGTTTATTTAATGGTTTTCCATTTTTCCGACTCTAGCTGATAGGGCTAGTAATCTGGCTGTTCTTTATTGATGAACTGGGAATGATTACAGTGGCTAAACCTAGAAATGGCAGCAGCGATAGAGCTGGTTCGCCCTTCCTGGGAGGCTCTGAAGGAGATCGACTCTATTTCTGCTTGCCTTTCCTAATCCACAAGCTGCTAACCAATCTGCTATCTAGATCCTAAATTATAGGAACAGCCTCCTAGCTGATAACTATGGCCGATATTTAGCCACTAGAGGCTGCTGGCACCTTATCCTTCCTCCTGCTATACTGCTTTCCAATGAAAGTGTCCACAACACTAGCTCCAAATCTAATCAAGCTCCTTCCCTCCTTCAAACTCATTTGCAATTAAATCACATTCTATTTCACAAAAATGTTTCAAGACGGCCATTGTTCTCATATTCCAGAACATATGTATTGTTGAGTGTTGACCGATTAGCAGACTACTGTATCATATTTCGTTTCGGTAGATTCTTGTCAATGTTTTTTTTACTCTTAAAAATTGTTATGCTGGATCCTAAGGGTTAAGGTGATTGTGCCAAACTATTTGGTATTCTCCAGACTAATAATCTTTACCTGTTATTGGTTTACCACTGATCAATATCCAAATTAAAGAAGCATAAAAGTGCAGTAGACCAATATAAATGTTCACGTAATGATTGATATTCCTGTACTCATTGGATTCTTTCTTTTCCTTGTGCAGAGGATAGCACAACTGCTGCATCAAATTGCTTTAATGAGTGACATCAGAAGCGGCAATGAAGCAGTGAAGATCATCAGGAACTCCTAATCATTTTCGCTGTTGAAAGGTTCAGTTGCTATGTTGTAGCAAACTGATTAGGTAGTTAGAGAATGAGACTAGTCGGCATGCAGGATCAATACTTGTAGCTAAATTGTAGTTTAGCTGCATGATCTTTCTGGGTCTGATGTTTACGTGTAACTAGATGCTGAAACATGCAAGGTTGCAACCCAGTCTCAAGCAATCAATAGTCACCACCTCATCTCTGTTTCTTCTTAAAATATGTGTATAGCTGAATGATTTCGTAAGTCGTAGATATGTAGAAACTGCTGTTGATATGGACAACCCTGGACAATGTTCTGTATATGTAACTTCCATTTATTGCATTTTGTGATTTTGATCATCCACTGAATTCTGATATTTATACGACCATGGAGTTGACTTTCTGTTTCCATCGAAGCCCCAGCTATAGTTGATATTACGGTACGGTCCCTGATTAGACATGAGAACTCAGGTTTCTGAAACATTTTAGCTGAAGTTGAGGAAGCCATACAAAATCCAGGGTTTAGCTGTCTGCTTACAACACTTCAAATTAGGGCCTGTTTGGTTTGGGGTGTTAAGGTTTAACAAATACTGTAGCACTTTCGTCTTATTTGACAAAAAGTTTTCAATTTTGAACTAATTAGGCTTAATAGATTCGTCTCGTAAATTACTCCTAATATGTGCCGACATGCATGCAATTAGTCTACATTTAGTACTCCATATATTTACCGTAACATTAATGTGACGGGAGTTAAACTTTAACATGTGCAAACCAAACAGGGCCTTATATAAGATATGGCAAGTACATGAATTACTTTTTTATATAAAATAATCATATATTTTTATTTAAGTAAACATTATCTTCTTGTTCACCGAGTACACTATGGCCATGTTTAGTTTCTAAAAATTTGCAACATTCCCCGTCACATTGAATGTTTAGGCACATGTATGGAGCATTAAGTGTAGACGAAAAAAAACTAATTACACAGTTTGGTAGAAAACCACGAGACGAATTTTTTGAGTCTAATTAGTCTATGATTGTACACTAATTGACAAATACAAACGAAAGTGCTACAATAGAAAAAAACAAATATTTTAACTAGGTTTGGTTAGTTGTTATGCTCATCTCTCCTGGGTTTATGAATGTATATAAGCTGTTTAGGCACAACGCTCCTGTAAGTTACTGCCCTTTCCGATAGGAACTGACACCGGCAATTCTCAATTTGCTTCGAGCCTCTCAACTGCGTAATGAAGATGGGAATGGTGATAAGCTTTTGCTTTATGATTCTTCGTTCTAAGGGCAACTGACCTAGTGCTATGTGATTCTTTGCAGGCAATGTCAGAGCTGCTCATAGGGATAGGGTGTGCGTGCTGCGTTCATAAGGGTAAGTGTGCGCTCGTGTATTTGAGCATCTGCGTTTGTAACTAGGTCTCGCAAAAAAATGTCGTCTACTCATCTTTACACCGTCATGTTCTAGGTGAGGTGAAGAATTGCCAATTGCCAAACTTGTTCAGACAAGAATACCAGACCGAGCTTCGATCGTCAACTCAGTCGTGGGCTCATGGCATGGCAAACCGTGCTGGAACCAAACCCGGAACAGGTAGCGGTAATGCTCAGGGGCAGGCGTCCGTCCATCCGGACGCTGCTTTTCAGGCCTGTACGCTACCGGCCCAATAAGTCAGCTTTCTCTCTGTGTCTCCCCATCTCTCTCTCAAAAATTATCTCCCACACCTGTGCTCGCCCATGGCGTGCTGCCACGCCGTGTGCTCGCTGCCGCCGCCTTCCTCGCAGTGCACCCCATCCTGCGCCGCTCCCCCTTCGTCACCGTGCCACGCCATCCCCCGCCACGCCCGCTGTAGCTCGCTGCGCGCTGCACCCCCGCTGCTGCGCGCCGTGCAGCCATGCCCTGTCTCCCGCACGCACCGAGGTGCTGCTGACGCCGCCGTTCCCTACTAGAAGGTCGTGGCCACTGCGACGTACGGCCTCAGCAAGGAGATGTTACGATGAAAGCACATGTTGCAAGCGTATATTTCAAGTATTTCATAGGTATGTTGCAATTGTTTCGTATGGATGTTGCAAGTGTTTTATAGGCGTGTTGCAAGTGTTTCAGAGGTTTGTTCAAAATGTTTCATCTGTTCCAGACACATGTTGCAAGCGTTCTGATCTAAATATTGCATATGTTTCACACACATGTTGCAACAATATGTTCCAAATGTTTCAGCTGTTTCAGTCTTATGTTGCAGTAAGTCTTTTTATGTTGCAAGTTGCAAGTGTCTTATCTAGATATTGCATATGTTTCACACACCCATATGTTGCAAGTGTACGTTTCAGATGTGTTTCATACGTAAGTTGTATTCATGAATTTCATGTTGCACGTGTTTTATGTTGTTTGGAAAGTCAGGAGGCGTGGGGAGTGATGGTGACGCGGCAGGGCGTTAGGGAATGGGGCGCGGCGAGCTGGGACCGGCGGTCGGACGTGATAGGGGCGGGGTGCGCGTGCATGGTGGGGTGAGCTAATCGAGGCTGACAGGGCAGACTACGAGTCGAGTCGTCCGAACGCACAGGTGCAGTGACAGGGCAGGGTGCGTGTGCGGGATGGAAAAAATCAATGCACGGGGGCAGGCTGCACGGGCAGGACGCGCGCATTGGTGCGGACGTCCGGGCGCTATCACTGGGTTGGCACGACGAGCAAGGTTTTTTTTTTTGAGTCTCTGCAGCTGCATAATACCCCAACACTAGGCTGCATACAGGCAACATGCTATCAGCTACTAGGACACATCAGGCATCAGTGCAGTAAGCCACAGGTGCAAATGAAAATGAAATGATGCCAATGCAAAGTTAACACTCGACCGGACATACGTACACTGATTCACAGGAAGTCATGTTTAGCAAATAACAACAATATAGGAGTAGCAGTGTAACACAACTGTCTCTCACAAGGTGGCTGGTTTCCAAACCAGTTCACAGCTCAGTCATCGTCATTCAGAGAAGAGGCACCATGTTATCACCATCGATACATCTACCTACTTATTAACAACCGAGAGATGCCTTCTTGCAAAGAAAGACCAATGTAGTTACGCTATGTTGAGACATACTACTGGTAGCAGCATAGGAAGATCCAATACCAGCACCAACGACCTCCTTTTAGTCTCTCTTTAAACCGGGTAGTAGAATCGACGAATAGAAACAAATAAAGTGCATATGTCAATTGGCCTACTTCTGTACAGTACAGGCGATTTCGCATGCCCTGGGGGTGATCCTAATCCAGCAGCCCGCCGATTCACACCGGGACCCGTCTTCCTCTGAACCGAGTGATCAGCTGCAAAATTCCAACAGGCAGGAATCAGCGCTGAGAACAAAAGCACGGGGGAACAAAGAATAGCTGACGAATTTATGAGTTCATATGATGACCATACCGAAGTCACAAGAGGGTGGTGGAATATCCAACCGAAGGAAGGGCTCTTTTGCAGGTAAACAGCAGCTGTTGGCCAGAAGCCACTGTGAGGAATTTCAGACACAGTCAGATACAGTGCCCAGATGTTTCTATTTCACGATGCTAACAGCTGCCAGGTAGGAGTAGATCATACAAGAACAACAGGAAAGAAACTACCAACCTGAAGAGCGTGATGAAGCCATACGACTCCACCATCATGCCTAAGGCAGGCCATCCGATGAGGACCAGGAAAAAGCCAAACCCGAAAGAGAGAGAACCCTGCACAGTTTATGAGGCTCATTTGTTAGCTAGAAATATAAATAGAACTGAAAGAGCTTGGGTTTTGCAGGGATAGTATCAGAACCTTGTGATTCTTAGGCTTGGTGAAGAATTGCACAGTTGGCTTCAGCCCAATGGTCAGTAAGACGCCAGAAACGAAGAGAATCTGACAACATGACAAACAGCAGTGCTTATCAGTAAACAGGACGCTAGACTGAAGTCAGAATCAATCAAGAGGGTGAATCATTCTTACATTCCCCATTGCCAGAAATCCCTTGTCAAACAACATAATGATCCCAAGCAATGAGAAGAGAACTCCAAATCCAGTCAAGCCCAGCCCAATCTCTGTTGACAAAAAGAGGACACAGACGGTTTAGCCAAAGTTGGGAGAAACTGATGCGTTATACATTGCAAGTTTGCAACATAAGCACAGCACAAGGAGCTGAACTGTCACAAGCATCAATAAGAAAGCCAGTTTACTCAATATGTTATGTCAGTAGCCATGTTTCTCTATTAATGGATGGTACCTCCTGATCAAGTGATCAGAGACAGAAACCATGTGCCATGCTGCTGAACTGAATCTGACAGTTGCTCACAAATGGATGACCAAATATCAACATGCATGACTGAAATTGTTAATCTAAATGCATGTCGGCTTCGTAGAGCTAAACTCGTTTTCTGTACCAACCAGGCTGTATGAAATATGCCTAGAGATGCCTTGTAATTCTCAGAGCATAGTTTTCCTCGTTTAACAGTGGCGAAACATATTGTTGCTACTACATCTAACAATTTCTCATCAGTGGCTGACCAACAAACATGATTACATAGCAACAGTTTAGCAAATGTTTTTTAATCTGTCAGATAACAGCGTAAGTAATCTAGATAACTGCATAAGTTGTCACAGAGTCAAATAAGGAAGCCAATGTACTGACCATACTGTGTATTGCTGAATTACATCTGGAGACAATTGATTATTATTAGATGAGCAAACATCAATTTTATGGGCAAACTCTTCCTATGAATATATGCCAGAATTAGTAGAGGTAAACTTATTTTCTGAACTCTAACCGAACTGTAGGCAGTGCGCAGACTGCAGAGACCAGGGAGGCAGGGTCGCAGGGAGGCAATGTTAATATTCAGAACATAGCTTTCCTCATTTAATAGTGAGGCAACCTTTCTACTAGCACATTGTATTGAATGCATATGCTAAACAATACACGAACGCGCACAGATAAAATGTAATGCAGAACGTCAATGAATTTTGGTGAGAATTCTTCACTCTGAAGGAAGACAGGTTACATTAAACCCATGACTAATTGGACCTCAAACTCTTGCGGCACTACCAAGTATCATAGATTTGGAAGTGAGGCAACCATCCCAATCACCCAATCTCCACCAAATGACTCATGCATAAAAACAGCGCGAAATCGAGAGGTCCTTCACCCGCACGAACAACAAACTAAGCGGGCGACAAAGCGAAGCGAACACGACCAAATCTCCCATCCCAAACAGCTCTCGGGCAAAGCGAAAAGTACAAGCAAAAGCGACCTGAATCATCTCACAAACACGCACGCAGCACCAGACGGCCTCACAAACCGCCAGCGAAAGGGAGAGGGAACCGGAGCGGGTGGGCGAGGAGTCGCTTACTCTTGCGGTCGTTCATCTCGAAGGAAACCATCGCGCCGACGACCACCCGCAGCGAACCCTCCTCCTAGTACCGGCTACCGCAAGCGACCAGCCACCACCTGCAACAGTAGAGAAAATGGAAACAGATGGAGAGTTAGGCGAAACCATGCCGCCGTGGACATGAACGAAGCGCGAGCCATCGAGGGTGTAAGGTTTCGATCGCCAGCGATCGGAGCGCAGACGCGCGCGCGCGCACCTCTCTCCGAGAACCGCGGATCCGAAGGCGCACGAGGGTGAGGAGAGGCTGGGCGGTGGCGAGGAGCAGAGAAGGGGCAGGGGACACGAGAAGCGCGGATGAAGTTGAACTGCTGCCGTGACGACGGAATGAACTCCGCACGGCCCACGCTGGCCGAAGGGGTTTTATCGAGATGCGTGCGTGCGTCGGTTTAGTCGGCTCGGACGCCGAAGCTTCGATCGGTCGGTCGGTTCGTCCGGTCGGCTTCTCTCGAGAGCGAAAAAAAAATGGTTTGTGAGGTGCGTACGTGGCGCGCGATGACGCACGCCGCACGCGCTCTGCTGGAATCCTCCGGGATGGCTGATTGGCTACCTGCCTTGGCACCGAAGAAAACGCGGGACAAGGCGAAGAGGACCCATTTCTTAGGGCCGAGGGTGATGAGAGCACCTGGCCAGTAGTCTTTGCACACGTGGATAACCTCTTTCGCTTGGGGTTCCTTTATGTTTAGGGAATGGGTATATTTGACCATTGCTTGATGATCAAACGATCCACAACATTGCGCAGTCCTCTAGCGCCCAGCTTGATATAGAGAGGACCAACAAGAAAATATGCATGGTTTAGGGGTGCCCATTATAGAGCTTTATTAGCATAATATAAGTATTGTACCAACCAACCTCTACACAAAATGTAAAAATGAGGGGGGGGGGGGGGGGGGGGGGGTTGGTGGGGCGCAATGGCCCACTATGAGCTCTGTCTCCTTTCTCACGCCAACGTCTTCGATTCTAGCGGTTCAACATTCCCTGCTGCCAGAGCCGCCACCAGCCCACCCTCCACCAGTGCTCAAGGCTAAACCATCTGCATCTATCACCTCAGCCACCTCCATCATTGAACGTTCCAACCATTGTCTTCCACTAAAGGTGAGACTTGAACCATGTCATGCTAACATGCCCAGACGTCTCACGCTTCATGTTGCTTCGGACCATAATCTCTAGGTATGTTGGGCTGTACCCGTACAACATGATAAATCTTTGATTCAGCATAAGCATAGCCCATGGCATGTCAACAAGGTTTCATGTCGTTTCAACCCAAGCATGACCTATTCAATTCAAGAGATGGAGAAAACATGAAGGGGTTTCTGCTACTCCGTCACATTGCATGCTTGGGCTAGTGCCTAAAAATTTTGTTCTTTTGCAGTTTCTGCAAGTATCTCTGACTTGCTCGAAAAACCTCTAGTAGACATGATATGGACCTCACACGCGGACATGAAAGACGGGGCTACTAGCCAGCTTGGCGTGTTGGGGTGGCCTAACACTATGTTTGCATAGTTGCACATCAACAAATAGCCAGTTGATTTCCCTCAAAAAAAAAAAACAAATAGCCAGTTGAACTGATATAGGCATGTTTGATCTCATTCTCATAATAAGAATCTGCATTCTAGATAGTGAACATAGAATCTGGATTCTGGATTCTGGATTATAAAAAATGAAAGATGTTTAGAACTCGTTATCATAGGATTATTGTCTTTGCAACCCATTTGAGAAGCAAGTGTTTGGATCATTCTTATTTTTTTTAGGACATGGACATCCAAATAGGGCCATAGTGATATTCGACTCTTCCAGTTCTTTGGCTTGGTAAATACTGAGCTCTCACCATATGCCGCAATTCAATCAGGGAAACACAGCGTTATTCTTTCTTAATTGCAGTTTGTAGCCATATTTGTACCGCTTTCATCACTTCAACTCATGTTGAAACACCATAAATAGGAAGAACCTGGCTGTGGCTAGGACCTCATATTAGAATGTCATTCTGCACAAGGAAGAACCTGGCTACGACCTCATATTAGCATGCTATTCTGCACAAAACTTAACCAAGATTCTTTTATAAAAAATAATCAAGCCACCAAGTACTATCTGGTAATACAATTTTAAAAAAGGCGCTTCACACAGTAATGCCTACATCTATAGTCGAACCGCTTGGATAAACAGAGCTCTAGGAAAAAAAAAACAGCACTGGTTTGAAGGAAATTTAGTTATAGAAAAAAAATATTCTTGGCGCTAGTTTTAAAGATCTTCTGTAGGGCATGCCTTTTTGTACTTCCATAACATAATCCGATAGCTCAACGTGAATATGAAATAACACCAGGTATGCAGGGGCCAACAGAAGGAAATACCCTCGTTGCTGGACTGGACATCAATATTCATGCGCGATAGCTAGCTGAAAATCGCATGGCAGAGGAGAATTTCTTCATAAGCAATAACGGCTTTATTGGCTATAAAATCAATATGTCAGGAAAAGGGATAAGCCTAAACAAAGATTAATTTATTGACTCAAATCTCTAATACACGCAAGCGATAATTCTACACTTTCGCTACATATCAATCAGGTCCAGTACAGTTAGTACCCTTTTTTTCACAATAACTGCATAGCGGCATGGAAATATTTTTCAAAAAACATAAAAGTATATATCCTTGGTCATTTTGTGCTATGAGTGAGAGGACATGGATTTTGCTGGATGCCTGGATGCAAATCGATAATTCAGAATGAGCATGAGGTTTTTCTACAGGTGGCAACAAATGATGTTCAGAAGATAAAATAGAGGTGGTATCGACAGCCTGCAGTTTTCATCTAGCGACGCATGACCAACCAGGACTGCATTTTATCTTCAAAACTTCAAGTATCCAGATATAAATATGCAATCTGAAATCGGAACTGCGGAGGACAACCTGCAGTTTTCATCTAGTGACGTGTGACCAACCAGGACTGCCTTTTAACTTCAAAACTTCAATTTATCAATTATACAGATGTAAATATGCACTCCGAAATCTGAATTATGGAGAATCGAAGTTAAAGTCTGCACATAATTAAAGGTGGCTGTCACACTTGTATAATTGAAGATATGTAGTTGGTGTTGCAAAGAGTACTTTGAATATACTAGTATGCTTTGCTTAGACTATCAACCATTGTCCTTGCAGTTTGGTATTCTTCATTGAAATGCCAGCTGCTGAGTGTTGGCTATGTCCTAGATCAAACAGTACAGTTCTAACGCTATGAGCAAGCATGTCCAATTTCCTACAAATGATTTAACATATCTCGGAATGAAATGCCAGCTGCTGAGTGTTTTCTATGTCCTAGATCAAACAGTACAGTTCTGACGCTATGAGCAAGCATATCCAATTTCCTACAGATGATTTAACATATCTTGGAATGAAATGCCAGCTGCTGAGTGTTGTCTATGTCCTAGATCAAACAGTACAGTCCTAACGCCATCAGCAAGCATGTCCAATTTACTACAAATGATTTAACATATTTCTAAATTCCTCTAGAACTGCGCAGATGCAGAATTAATGCATCAACATACATGGGTTATTCATTGATCGAGAAAATGGCCCTGTTCGACAGGCTGTTTTTTTGGCTTATAAGCCGGCTGTGGCTGATTTGCTGTGAGAGAAAAACACTGTTCTACGGCTGATAAGCCGTGCTGATAAGCTCAGCCGAACACGATTCCCTCTGAAGCCCAACAAGTAACACAGCTCAAGATACTCCCTAGACCATGACGGGGTAAGGCCTAACGATGCAAGAACTCTTGAGTATTAACCACTTGGCAACCAGAAAACGAGAACAAATTAGCTCGTGAAAACATACACGAGCAACCTTCACATATGCAATGCGAAGGATGCACGGTTGATATATAACTTAATAATTATATCATGTCCATGAAACAAACATGAGTCCCTCTTGTCACAAGCAATCTCTAATAGATAGACAATAGACATACTAGTAAACATAGGCAGGGGAAACGATGAGTAACATTCCGACGAAATGCCAAAATAACAGCAATTGTCGGTGGATCAAAGCGCGGTCCGACGCCTTACTCCTCTTTTACGGCAGCCTCCTCGGTGGCTGGAGCAGTCGCTGACGAGTCCTCCTCGGGCTCCTCCTTCGCGCTCCCCTCGGCGGGCGCCGCCGCAGCGGCGGCGGACCGGGACTTGGCGAGCTCGAGGAGGCGGCGGCTGACCTCCTTGGAGTAGGCCTGGAGCACCTCTATCCCCTCCTCGACGGAGGCCGGGGACTCGGCGGCGGCGGACTTGGAGGCAGCGGCGAAGGCCTCGGCCTCGACGGCGGCGGCGGCGCGCTCGGCCTCGGGCTCCGGGACGGCGCCGTAGCGCTGGGAGAGGACGCTGGGCGCCGCGAGCGTCTGCACGAGGCGGCGCACCACGGCGTCGCGCGTGCGCTGCGACGGCGGCCAGATGCTGAGCGACGGGAGCAGCGCCTCCGCGGCCTTGGCGCCCGCGGTAGCCGCCGGCGGGGCGGCGTCGGCGGATCCCTCGGGGGGCGCGGGCTGGCTGCCCTCGGCGGCGGCGTTGGGGGCGTCCTCCGCCATGGCTGCGGGGAAGAAGAGTTTGGAGAGACCTAGTAGAGAGAGAAAAGGGGAGAGATCTGTGGCGTGGAGTCCGGGCTCCGGGGGGCGAGAGCGGTGTGGTTGTGTGGGGGCTGCAGCGAGATTTGCAGGCGGGGTTTTGTTTGGTTCGGCTCCAGCCTCCAGAGAAGATGATCGGGTGGGGCAACAGCACGTGGGTCACTGTCGTGGGCTCACTATTGGCTGGAAGCCCGTCCGGTTCTGGGCCCTCCTTGTGTAACCGGGCTGTGTTGTCATCTTGAGTAATGGGGAAGCCTAGTTGTGTATTGGGCTGGGTTTGTATTTTTCGTTTTTTCGGCCCACAGTTTGTACTTTTATTTTCTTTATTTATACTAGCAAAATATGTCCATGCGTTGCAACGGGAAAAAAAACATCAAATAATCGTGGAAAGCGATGATAGAATGTTACATATCTATTTATGTTTTATCATTTTCATAAAATTTGAAATCTATAATTTATTTTATTGCAATGACATCCATGGTATTAGCTAGTTAATATTTGTAATAATATGTAGCTTGGAGACATATTTTTATTTATTAATAAAAATAAAAATTAGGTAAATCTTATCTTACTCTATTCTTACTTCTAAATATCACTTAATACAGTATATTAAATTAAAACACGATAAGTTTGTTGCTAGTTTTATTATTTTCTATTTAGATTAGGATTTGTATTCATCTTTCCAAACTGCCAAAGCTAATTAATAACCTATCAAACATCTCATGTAGAACTTGATAAACCAGATCAAAATCAAGTCACAGCTTTGTTAGCGAACGCACGCCCGCGGGTGCAAAGCTGACGAGACAGCAGCCGAGGCACAGCCGCGGGCACGCACCTGAGTGCAGACTCCTAGAGGCGGTGCACGCTCTGCCGCCGCTACCGGCCGCGCTCTCTTCGCTTCGGCGTTCGGCTAGACCGCTACAGCCAAGAGATGCCGTGGAAAAGAAGAGCAGCGCGCATAGGCTTTGGAGCCTCGAGGTCGAGGCCTTTCTCTCGTGTCGTGGAAAGCCGTGTCCCCTGTTTCCCGGGGCATTTCACCTGCTCCCATTTTTTTTCTCATCTGCCGCGCTAACCTCCGATTCCACGCTAACTAACCTCCACACCTAAAAGCATCTCGGAAAGGAGAAAAAGGAAACCTCATAGCATAGCTGATAGGCTGATACCTTCAGCTGCAGCATTGCAAATGCTTCAGAGTTTAAGAGGATTTTTATTTTTGATTTCCCATAGTGGTGGTAAAAAGGCTCACTGCAAATGATTTTGTGCCAGCAGCACCTACCTTGTTAGGGCACAAAAAGACCTTTCCAACTTTTGCTTCAGCTTTGACTCATCACTCATGCATGTCCCCGTTGTTCTGTTACATTAGGACAGGGACAGCAGAAGATTCAGAATACACCAGCTCAGCTCCTGGCACACTATCCACTCTTCCGCTCTAGCATCTCCATGCATGTGAATGTGATGGGCAGTCAAAGGCTTCTCCTCCTCCTGGCTCTCCTCCTCCTGACGCTGGCCACCGGAGAAGGCGACGGCGCACTGTCAGCCGCCGGCACGGACGGAGCCAATGCCACCGGCGCGACGCTCGACGTGCGGGCAAGGAAGTGGTGGCGGTTCCCGGCGACGGAGGGCCTCGTGGGCAGCGAGCGGCGGGTGCCCAACTCGTCGGACCCCCTCCACAACCGCTGATGCGTCAGCCGCCTCCCATCCGAGCTGCTTCAGCTTCTGATGTTAGTTACCGTACCTCTGATCCGATGCTTTCTGGCTGCAGAATGTGGCTTTAGTGTTCAGGTTTCAGATAATTGAATTGCGTATACAAGTAAAATGTAGCTGATTTTGGTTTAGCTGGTTTGCCATTTCGAGTGTTTGTATAATCACAAATTCATCGGCAGTTTCCACCATGTGTATATAAATTTTCTGAAATCTGTCTTTGGCTGAATTTTCTGGAGCGCGCTAGCGCAGTTCACAAGAGCTCAAGATTTTGTGATGGATCGATATCTTGTATGTATGTGGATCTCTGTTTTTCTGTTCTTCCTGTAATCTGAACTAACCAAGTGAATCATTCTATGACTGGAGTTCACAAAACTACAGCTCCGCACACGCGCAGTGCAGGAATGAGTTTTTTCTTCTTCTTTTCTCGTTCGATTTCTGCCGTGGACCCACCTGTCAGTCTCCTACGAAGCAAACCCCCGTTCTCCCCTCCACCGTCCTCTGCGTCAAAACGTCGAAAAGCTAGCGCGCGCAATGTCCGCCGCCACCAGCGTCTCCCTCGCCGTCGCCGACGCCGTCTGGGCGGAGATCAAATCAGCTGGCCAGGCATCCGACGAGCACCTATCCATGTAAGTAATGGCAAACCACTCGTCCACGTGGTGCTGTATCCGCTCTCCCCGGGCGTGCTATTCTCGAGGTCCTTGACATGCTCTCTCTCTCTCCGCAGCCTCGAGACGCTGTTCGGAAAGAACATGCTGCGGGCCTGCAAGATCGTCGACGAGCGCGGCATCCGGCGCGTCACCGGCGCGCCCAGCGGCCGCTCGCTCTTTCTGGTAGGGGCCTTCCCTCCTCGTCTTCTGATACCACCGGATGTCTCGTGTTCCAGCCAAACTAGCGAACAACCTGTCTGATTGTTGCTTGTATCTGTGCTGCAGGTGATGGGGGAGTCGAAGAGGAAGGAGGAGTACCTGTGCTTCCCGGAGCACCTCTGCACCTGCTACTCATTCTTCTACGACGTGGTCGGGCGCGGCGAACAGCTCAGCGTAAGTACCCTTACTGGCTACTGCAGCTACTGCATCATGAACAAGAAAATTATATCTGTGCAAACCTTGGGAAAGATTAGATGGAGTAGCATTTGTCAGCTTTTAGCTTGTTGCTACTGAAACAGTAGCTGAATCTTGGGCTTATATTTTGGTGTTTGCAGTGTAAGCACCAGTTAGCTGCGCGGCTTGCAGAGGCTGTGGGAGAACACCAGGAGATTGAAGTGAAAGATGAGGAGCTCGCAGATATGCTTGCAAAGCTCTGAGAACATGAAGCTTTGATTACTTCAGTAATGCACATAACATTTATGAATTGTATCTTCTCCTTGCCCAGTCACTGATAGTCTGATGCATTGGAGTTATGCACACAGACTACAATACGGAAATGTTGTGCCAGAAGCCAGGGTAGAATCAGCTCGATATCATCACCCTTTTTGTATGCATGGTCCTTTGAACTAATTGATGAATTGAGATGAAAGTTTGTTCGTTCACTATTGAGTTAGTTTCACATGCTTCTTTTATTTACTATCTTCTTCTGACAATATACTGTTCTTTCTCTAGTCTCTATGATACCTTGCTGTAGCAATGCTTTAGTGACAGGTGGAAGAAGATATGATGTCACATGATGAAGTTTGGTTGAAAAATCCAAGATTTTTTCAACTTGAAGATGCTGGCACATAAATAAATAATGCTGACTTGAATTCTACAGGAGGGCATCAAGATGACAGCTAAAGCATTGAAATATTGAATACCTTTGGATTAGTGTCTTGAGAATTGAAATCCTTAGTCTGACCATAACATGTTGAAGATAGCTTCAAATTTGCTAAGTATTGCATTCATAACAATATCAAGTTTTTCTTTGGTAGAAGAATGTACTGAATTCCATGACACTGTGATCTGCCAAGTTTTTATGTGTTCATAACTAGTATCTTTCAGTAATGTCTAAAATCATATAAGCACCGGTGGATTTCTAAGGGGATAGCATCTCAGAGGACTGTGTAACTTGTGTTTCCATGAAATTGGTTTGTGTTTCCACAGTGAACACCTTAGCCAAAAAGTTTCTCTACATGTGGAGATTTTGGAAGGGCTGCAGTGGAGATTTTGTCACTCTGTTGTTGTGCTCTTATTTGCAATTCAGTTTAATCATGATGTGATGGTCATGATATCTCACTTATCAGGTATTCACCATTGCCTCACCTTCTTATGCTTTGACTAAAGATTCTATCGCTACGCACATCCTTTCCAACTGAAAAAGAATGGGTTCTTGTTCTTTCCATGTATACTTCCATTGATATGTCAATTTGTTACCACTCCTTTTCATATTCTTTCACATTACTTTGCATAGATTCATTTGTTAGGTTTAGTCCCACATCGGTAATTGATGGTGGAGGAGCACAATATATAAGGTGGAGGCAGCCCTCACCTATCAGACTAGTCTTTTGGGTTGAGTTAGGCCTAAGGCCTGGGTATGTTGTGGGCTCCGGTGGACCAGGGCCCGAGGGGCGCTGGCTCGTGGGTATAGCGAGCTAGGCCGGATTCCGCTGCGCACTCTAACATCATTTATATGCTAAGAATCCATGGCTCTTAGCCTCTTATATCTTACGTCTCTGTGATACCTTTTTTTCCACACCGGTCTGTGTGATACCTGTACTTTGATGAAACAATTTTAGGTCATATCATTTGATTACAATCAATGTATTTGTAAGTATTACCTGCTTTGAAGTCTCAATGAACCACGCTGGCTAAGACTTTCAAGCATGTGAATCTTTGCTATTAGTAAAGAAGCAAATGTCTTGAATATGGTTTGTCTTGTTAAACAATGTCTACCAATGAAAAAAAATGTATGAATTTGAACTGGACTCCTTAGTTACCACAAAAAATACAGAGTAAGCTAATAAACATGTCTTTTTTTTCCTTCTTTTTAGATTAGAAGGATCAGTTTCTCTATAGAATGATCATCACTATCATGGTAAAAATCCATAAAAGCTGCGTTTCTCAGTTTGCCCTCTATGATTTATCTTCATGATTTACTCTCAGTAAGTCAATATGCTCCATAAAACACCCACCATAAGTCATCCCACTACATTACTGTTATTTGTTGCTGTTTCTCAAAGAAACTCTGTTCCACCATTCCAAGACAGACATCAATTCGGATGTCCAGAGGTGACCAGCAACCTATAACTGAAAAAACACTTGGGACTCTTGTAAGGTCCTAGATGGCTAGAGGGGGGGTGAATAGCCTATAAAAATTCTACAAATACCACTAAGCAAACTTGTTAGAATAACAAACGGCGTAAAGCGAGTTTTGCTTAGCCAAAGGTTGTGATGCAAGCCTCCTATCCACAAGTCTAGTAGATTAAGATCTCTAGTTCACACAAGAGCTATGTCACTAAGGAAACACTAGAGAACAAGCTAACACTACTAGCAAAGCTACTACTAGAGCTACACAAGATAAACTAGTGAATGTAAATGCAAGAGAGAGGATTGTGATTATTATACCGACGGTGAAGTGAAGATGTTGCCAATCACCAAGATGATATACAATCAATCAATATTGACAACAACACAAAATGAAGACCAATCACCGGGAGACAAGAGACACAATATTTGTTCACCCGGTGTTCACTTGTGCACCGACAAGCTACGTCACCGGTTGTGTCGACCAACACTTAGATGGTTCTCCGGTGTGACCCTCAAGTCACTTGCCTCTCAAGGCACGCCCCGCAAGGCACCGCAAGACACCACTCTCAAGTGAGGTAACTCAATGACACGCGGATTCCACTAGAGTTGCTTTTGGCGTCCCGCCGAGGAAAGCACAAGAACCTCTCACAATCAACCGGAGGTGGCCAAGAACAATCACCTTCTCTTGCCAACGCCTCCAACAATCTCCAAGCCGGCTAGGAGCGGTACTCTCCAAGAGTAACAAGAAATCCACCGGCTAGACCACCCACAAGTGCCACTAGATGCCCTCAAGCTATGCAATGCACTTTGGGATCACTCAATCTCACTTTTGATTTGCAATCAAGCAAGGGAGATGAGTGGGAGGAGTAGCTCTAGCTCAAAGGATGCACAAGAGTGTTAGAAATGCCAAGAGACCTCCCCAAGGGCCGGCCAACAAGTATTTATAAGCATCCCAAACAAATAGAGCCGTTACAATTCCACTGACCGTTTTTCGCGGGACGACCGGACGCGCCGGTCGTAACTGACCGGACGCGCTCAACCGTGTCCGGTCGCCCTGCGACGACCACGTGTCCTCCGATTTCAAACGCGACCGTTAGATCCTCCAACGGTCACTGCGCGCCAACGGTCAAACGAGCGACCGGACGCGCTGCTGCAAACGACCGGACGCACCGGTGTGCACAGTACCCGCGCGCGCGAAGACATGACCGGACGCGCTCCTTGCAACGACCGGACGCCACAGTACCCGCGTCCGGTGGGAGTCCAGTAAGCTCCCTTGACGACCGGACGCGTCCGATCGTGTGTGACCAGACGCGCACCGCGTCCGATCGTCCTTGTGAACCGCTGTTCGCCTGACCGGACGCGTCGGTCCCGCGGGTCACCGGACGCGCCGGTGGCAAACCCTAGCTCGCGCGCCTGACGCCCGCGCTGTACTGACCGGACGCGTCCGGTCACACCGTGACCGCGTCCGGTGCAGCGTCCGGTCACCTCTGTGACCGCGTTCGCCTCCGTTTCTTTTCCGACTTCTGGCGCAATGGAAAATAGGCATTTCATTTCCCCGAAATCGCCTGAATCCCACGCTCGCACGCTCGGCGGGAGGGAGAGAGGAACCCAAACCCCTCTCTACCCGCAAACCATAGCGCGACCAACGCCACCTTTGCAAATGTGCCAACACCATCAAGTGTACAACTCCATGTGCTTGTGTGTTAGCTTTTTCTCAATCATTTTCAAAGGTTTTTCAGTTAGCTCACTAGGCCCTACATGCAATGCACTTCATGAATTCACCTAGTGGCACCCGTGCGTCGAATAACCGATAAGACTTCCCCTCTTAATAGTTCGGCTATCGACCCTAAACCACTCACACCCTCTATGGTGTCTTGAGTGTAAAACAAAATGGCCCTATGGTTATACCTTTGCCTTGAGCCCATTTTGTTTCTCCAAAGGATATGATCCACTTCATATCATCACATGACCGTCTCGATCCATCGACCTTGACTTCACTTGCTCTTCACCGTTGCATTGGTCCGTCGGCGCCAAGTCTTGCTCAAGCTTCACCATCGCATGGTCCTTCGCTTCGAAGCCTCGACTTCCCCTTCACCTTCACAACCGGTCCATCGAGCCAAGCCTCATCTTGGTCTTCACCATCTTGGTCACATGAGTCAATGTCATGTCTCATATTCAACGACCACCTTTATCTAAATCATCCACTTAGATACAAAGGTTAGTCCTGGGTTTCATCAATTAGCCAAAACCAAACTAGGGACTTTCAATCTCCCCCTTTTTGGTAATTGATGACAACCCTCACAAAGATGATTTTGATAATAAAAGTTTTGAACTTGTCATACTTGTCCAATCATTTTGCTCATAAGTAAAGTTTGGACAATTATCACAAGCTCGGTTTTGGTAGCATTAGCTCCCCCTACATATGTGCATAGAGTTTGGAATGAAAGCTTTGCACATATGCATGGATAGAAGTGTTGGAAGAGTAATTCTACCAAAAGGATGCTAAGGTGTAAGAAATGGACCTTTGAAGCGTGATACCAATCGGAGTTGCCTTTACACCATCCTTAGAGCATCTCCAAGAGTTTGGCAATTTTCATTTGGCAAATCTTGTGTTTTGCCAAGTTGTAAAAAGATATGCCAAGTAAAAAAACAGTCTCTCTCCAAGAGTTTGGTATAATTCACTTGCCAAACCCAGATCTAACTTACATCAGGAACCCTGAGGGAGAAACAAAATTATGTTTATGCCCTTCCACCTCTTAAAAACTTACATCAGGAACCCTGAGAGAGAAACAAAATTATTTTTGTGCCCTTCCACCTCTCTCGTACATACGGATGCCAAGTCCGCTCCGCGCGCGCATATTTGCGCGTGCGAGGCCGGTGGATGGCAAGTTGCCAAGAATGCCAACCTCATTTACCAAGCTGTTGGAACCCAAATTTTCTCATTTTGCCAAAATTGAAAGGATGCCAATCTCATTTGGCAAACTCTTGGAGATGCTCTTAGCATCATGAAGTAACTAGACAACCATCAAAACTCAAGAACCCCGTGAGATCAACATTATATGTAAAGGTTCTTGGACCACTTGTAAAAACTTTAGGCAAGTCTAGATACCATATGTAAAACTATTCCTATGCATGCTAGTAGATCATTTCATCATCCAAGTTCTATACTAGCATTGCACCACACAAGCATGTATATTGAATCTAAATACATGTGCAATGAGCAAGTCATATGAAAATGCACAAACAAATGCAACAACTTTGTTTATGAGCTTGCTCCCCCTACTTGTGTGCATCAAAAATTTTATTTACCCCTTTATCATGTTGAATCATCTTTTTCTCTCCCCCTTTGTCAACAACTTACCCAAAAATGGGATCAAATTGTGGAGAGAAGAAAAATGTTCGATGGAGTAGGTTAAAATTCATCAATTTTGGTTCAACCTAGAACACTTGCCAAAGATATTTAATTCGATTTGAACCAAAGACAAGCTTCTTCACACCTCATAATAAGGGTTATCTTGCCTATGTTGAATTAAACACTTATAGCAAATCTTCTAGATTCAACACTAGGTTTGCAAGCTCACAAACATGTCATATGCCACCACTAGATCAAATCAAACATAGAGGCAATAGTGGTAACATATATCCATCAAATTCATTTGATTTATCATGAATGCTCATGCATACCACTTATTATGTCTACATGCTCTAGCAAGTCCTTAGCATAGAATGAATAACATGTCAATCAACTTTACCTTGCAATGTCGAAGGAGAGGCATGTCAATCAACTTTACCTTGCAATGTCGAAGGAGAGGCATGTCAATAAGTGAGTTGTAACACCCCGGTGTTATGCAATGCATCTTTGCATGGCAATCATATTGCATTTAATTCATATCATTATAATCCTGTATGATAATGGTATAATTCGAGTAAAATGAAAGCTTAAACATGCTACATTTCACGAATTAAAATAATGTGATAATCACATTATATCAAAATCCTTGCAACCATGATTCTTATATCACTTGGAACCCTAGTTCAAATTTTGGAGCTCAAATTTGGTCAAAAACTTGTTCAAAAGCAATTATGAAAAATGTTCAAAAGTATTCCCTAATTTAGCTTTTATTTTGCTATTTAAAAACTATTAGGAATTTTGAAATGGCCCCTTAATCAAAGTTGTAGAGAATTTAATTTTGAGCAACTTTTATTTTGGGCCAAGTTTATAAAATGTCTTCTTCTTGTTCAAAATGTGGCTTGAAGTTTGAAATACATTTGAAATTGAATTTGGAAAATCGAAAAATGGAATTTTGTCTTAGCAGGCCGCGTCCTCGCTTCCCGGCCCGCTCGCGAAGCCGCCCGGCCCAGCCAGCCTCGCGCGCGCCCGCGCGACGCAGTCGGCCCGGCCCGCGACCCCGGCCTCCTTCCTCCTCCCGCGCGCGCCCGCGCAACGCTGGCCGCCGCGGCAGAACGCGCTCGCCGCGTGTCGGCCATGCGCTGCCGCCGCTCGCCGCGCGTCGTCCTCGCCCTGCTCTCCCGCCAGCGCGAGCGCACTCAAAACGACCGCCCGAGCCTCCTCACTCCCTCACTTCCCCTCCCTCACCCGCCAGCCACCCCTCCTCTCTCCACCGCGCGGGCGGACGGCTCGCCGCCGCGAGCTCTGGTTTTCGCCTCCCCGTTCCGGCATCGTCAGGCCACCATCACCAGATTCACCTCGCACCGAGCTCCGCCCCGCTCTTCCCTCCTCCGAACAAGCTTCTCCGCCCCCTCGCCGCCTGCGGTAGGGCTCCTTTCTTCCTCGCCTCGCCGCGCCACCGCCACGGTGCCGACGAGCCGCACCTCTCCACCGTCTCAACCGCCACCTCTGTGCTATCCCGCCCTGTCGTCTCGTGTTGGCCACCTCTTGGCGATTCGATTGCGCGCCTTGGTGGGTCATTGGCTGGCCGGAACCGGCCGATTGGCCGTGACCGCCGCCGCGACGTCGTCGTCGGGAGCGCCGGCGACTCGCTCGGCTCTCTTCCCCCCCTTCCTCGCTCGGTGGGCTGAGCCGTGCCAGCGGGCCGAGCCCGAGCAGGCCGGCTCGGTTTCCTCCCCCGCGCGAGCGAGACGGGCTGCGACCGCCGTGGGCCGATCATTTCCTCGGGCCGGCCCAGCGACGTTTAATAAACCCATTTCATTTCTCTTTTTATTATTTTTTTGATGAAAAACAATTGGGAAAAATGATTTCTTGGTCATTTTAGCTCCAAAAATTGTGAAATAAATTTTTATATACTCATTTGAATCAGATCTACAATATAAAAATGTTGCATGTCAATATTTCATTACTTTTCTGTAGTGTTTTAATTAATCTTTGAAATTGGTGTTTTCTTGAAAAATTGATAAGAAAATTTAGAAAAGTCAGAAAATTATGATTCCAAATTTATTAATCTTTTTGTGACATGTACTTTCTAGGGAAATTTTATAGCTTGGGTGTTCTGTATAAAAATTTGTAGTTGTAGTTCAAATGCTTTCTATTACCAATATTTGTTATTTTTGTTATTTAAATAAATTTGAATAAAACATGCAAGTAATAATTTTTCTATAGTGTTTGTTTAGGTAGTAGATAGTAGAAAAATTCCTAAATCTGTTGTTTGATACTTTTCAAAATGTAAAGTAGTTTAAATGTCTATTTTAGGCCTTAGTTTGTTATTTTTGTATAGTAAGTTCTAAATATCCGAATGCAGTAAAAATTTTATGTCAAGCTATTTTTGATATTAGTAACCCACTGTAATTTTCTAAGATTTTTCTGAGCTACTAAAATATGTGTTGCTGTTCAAATGTAGGGCTAATTAGGGTTTCCATTTTATTCTTTAATGCAAAGATAATTAGTAAGGTATACTTTGGTGTATCTTTGAAGCACCTTGTTAGTCAAGTACTCTTGCATGGTAGAGAATAGCAGTGGTAGTTTTCGAGTACATGTTCTTGGATGACGTAGACTACCTTGTAGAAGAGTTGTAATTTCCGCATGATCCAATAACGTAACATATTCACTCATCGCAGGCATTCCGCATCTTCATCATCTCATGTCACTTCTGCATTGCACCTATGCATGTTGCACTCATACTTCTGCATCATACAGGATCGCAGGAGGTGGTTCCGACAGTAGTTCCCGAGGACGCAGGGGAGCAGCCCGAGGAGCCGGAGCCAGCAGAAGCCGAAGAGGAGTCCAGTGAAGAGCTTCCGGAGTGCCCCGACCATCGTCCCAGTACCTTCGAGCGAGGCAAGCCCCGGAGCATTTCTCCCTCGGTTTGCAAAGAATTATTTATTAATTTCACTTAATCTGATGCATTAAGTTTAGGAGTTGTTTGCAAACGTTGCTGCATTATACCTTGTTCCACCTTGTTTTACCCGATCCTTGTCACCCTGGTGTCCACGGTCAATATTTGCTTAGCTTGCTTAGACCGGTAGAAGTCGGGTGATTGCCTGTCATCCGCGAGCTATAGGGGATTACCTGGTTTTATGTGAAAGAAATGTCATGTGAATAGCTAAGTGTGGGAATGAATATGAGACCGGGCGGAAGCTTGCAGGGTTCTGGACTGTAGTGTCTTCCGTCTGTGTCGATTAAGGACCGTCCGATGTCGGGCCTCGGGTCATGTTGAACGCATGCCTCACATTTAGCTGGCCGGATAAAGTACCTTTCGACCGCGAAGCCGGGAGATTATTCGGGCCGAGTAGATTGCCCGCAACGCACTGTACCGGAGCAGTAGTGGCAGGAAACGGGGGCGCGATGATAAGGCCAAAGAGCAGTCGGGCGGCCCCCGGGTACATGTGGTTCCTGGCAAGCTCGCGACTTTACCTGAATGGTTGACTCGGTGACCAATACCTCACTTTAGCGGGTGAGTGAGGTTTGTGTGAGGAATAAATTACCAGCTGGTCAATAATCGATTCGAATCGCCATCGTTCACTGGATAGTGAACACTTGACTTGAGTTACTTCATCGTAGTAATACTGATGAAACACTTGGATAGTTATGAGGAAATGACATGGTAACTATTGTTAATGATCAATGGTAATCCTTGCTTGCTTAATTACATGGTTACTTTAGCATAAAGTGCAAACATAGTTGACAGGAGAATAAAGATTTAAAAGATGACATGCTTAGTAAATGCTTTGATAAGCTAAAAATGCTTTTCTTGCAAATGAGTCAGCTACCCCACCAAAAAGCCTATCATGATCCTTGGAGTCTTTTTGTTTTGGTTCTGTCGGGTAAGTCTAGCTGAGTACCTTCTCGTACTCAGGGCTTTGTTCCCATTTGTTGCAGATGGACAGATGTACTATGGTTATTGTATCAACTGTCTATACCCTGCGATGGGCGAAGCCTAGGACCATGGGCAATGGTCACTCACTACTCCTCGCCTGATGCTTTTGTGGGAGATGATCGCAAGCTGGCACTGTATTTTGGAAAGGATGTGTGTGTGTGTGTGCCTTGAACTAATGCTTCCGCTACTTTATTTGAAACCGGTTTGTAATAACTATGTTTAAACTCCGATGTATTTTGTGCCGCAAACTACTGTGTAACTTATGAAGGTAATCGCTGAACTTATTACGATCTTGGCTGTGATGTGAAATGGTTTGAAATCCATCGAGATTTCACGGACTACCGGGTTATACGGGCTTAAGTTTGGTAAATTGTCTGTCCGTTGGATGATTTTCTTACTTAATCTCGTATAATTGGGCGGTTCTGTTACAGCTGGCATCGGAGCATGGTTTAGCGTAATTACTGTTCATAAGTGTATTTAAACCAAAACCTTGCTTAAAAAGTGTGATTTTGAAACTAAAAAGTGTGCCAGTGGTCATATCCTGTATGCCCAGTTAAGGACTCTAGGTGGCTATTTAAGTACTAACTTGGGGTTCTGCACCATATTTCTTTTTCGTTGCTCATACGGCGTGCTATTGTATGAGTGCCACTTAATTGAGTGGTAATGTATGGATCAGTTACCTCTACGCTTCGGTAAGTGTGAGTTGTGAGAGCATGATCGGATACACCGCCGATCTAGGGAAAGTGCTTATATGATACTTGGATAATTACATGTTTTACACATGTTTTTATAAAAGTGTCGCATGTGTGGGTGTTCCGTCCGTTGAGGCGATGCCGTCAATAGGACGATGTGTTTGGGTAGTCACTACCGTTGTACACGCATCTGGGGATTCGTGTAAAGCGTGTAGGTAGATTTACTGCTTTCATGCATTCATGGGGAATGGGCTGAAATGAGTTTTCTGCAGGTACATAACAGCGTATCGTGTAGACCGAATTAGTTACGTATAAGAGAGATCGTGTATGCCACCGAATTCACCGTTAGATGCTTTTTCATAAGTTTGTGAGAACGTAAGACTCGTGCATGCATCATATTGTTTGTGCATTCCATTCATGGCATGCATTCCTCCCCTTATAAAAGGATTATCCCATTTCGATAAAAGTGACCTCAACTAAAATATGTTCTCACCGGGTAATTTAAAACTTGTGCTACAGATGGCCCGCACGAAGCAGACTGCCCGCAAGTCCACTGGAGGAAGAGCACCCCGTCGTCAGCTAGCCCCGCGGGAGCACCGCAACACGGACACTTTTCTAAGCGAGTTTGGCATGCCCACCTTGCTTTGGAGAGTGCTCCATGATGTGGGGTACCCGGAGGGACAAGAGCCAGTTTACTCTTGGAGCGAGAGTCAGCTAGCTGAAGATGGACTTGCTGTGGTAGAGATCACCGTCCCTGCTCTTGGTGATGCGCCAGAATGGGATGGTTGGCATCTGGAGTTCGAAGGACGCACTCCAGTCGAGGGTGCAGAGGGCGCAGCTTTTCGCGTCATCCGAGACATCATGAGCAGATTTCCCAATGAGTTAGCAGCAGCTTTGGCCGGTACCTTCCCGAGAGATGATCCTCGCGACGCCATTTGGGTACAGCCGCAAGGAAGTGCCCTGGTTAGAGGCCCCAGTGAAGGACGGGCTAGCGACAACCACACCATGAGTGCCATGTATGCAGCCATCAGAGCATACCAAGGTCTGGAGAATACCTACTGGACCTTGACTGGCCTACGTGGTGATGATCGGATTGAAGCAAGGAAGCAGAAGAAAAAGCAAGCGCGTGCTATAGCTGGCTTGCAGGAGCAGTTGGCTGATATGAGCTTGCAGCGGGACCGAGCTCTCGAGAGAGGCGAGAGTTCCATGCAGCAGGTTCAGAGGCTGACTCAGGCCAACAGGAATGCAGATCGCCTGTTGGAGCAGCTAGTACAAGAAAGGAATGAAGCCTGGAACGAAAGGGACCTTCTGAGGCAGAGGGTCGAGGAGCTAGAAGAGTACAATGCCAACTTGCATGAAGAGTTCCATGCCCTCTACAACGGGATGGGCCCGTATGCTCCTCCGAACGCCGCTCAGATGGACCTCGACGACGACGCCGCTGCTGAAGGTAGCGATGGCGACGCCTCCGACATCGACGATGGCCCCGAGGAGTAGGATAGTGTCCTGCGTTAGTAGCTAGGCTTGACGCGATGGCCTTCTTTTGGTTTTCATGTGTCATGATGTATCCTGTTCGACCATTGAGACTGACGATCTTTTGGAGTTTGGTTATGTATGCGATACCCGAACGCATCAAAGTCCAGTGTATGTATGCTGGCAACGTGGTTGTATGGAACATGATGTTGCATTTTGAAGTAACTGAATTGGTGCTGTTGTTTAATTGGAATGAAATTATTGCGCCGCTGTTTTCTTGTATGACTTGTTCTCTCCAATGAATTCAGTATGGCATAATTGTTCATTCGGACATAATTTTACAACTTCACTCAATTGTGCTTGTTGCTGAAATATGCAGATGGCCAACACTCGTCGTGCTACGTATGAAGCCGCTGAGACTGGTGGCAATGGTGCAGGAGCTGGTGGAAGTGGTGCCAACAATGCCAACCACCAAGAACCACGCCCAGAACCACATCTGCCCCCTCCTCCGCCGCTTACCGCAGAAATGTTCTTCACACAGTTCCTTGGAAGTCAGCGCAGTACTGAACAATCACAGAGGAATATGGAAGACTTTCTGCGTACCATCGCGGAAAATGTTCAAAGAGGAAATAACCAAGGTGGTGGCCATGGAGTGAACCAGTACAGCAGTTTCAAGGATTTCATGGATACGAGGCCACCTATTTTCAAAGAAGCAGCAGAGCCACTTGATGCCGAGGAATGGATTAACACTATGGAAGATAAGTTCCGTGTGTTAAGGATGACAGAAGTTCTGAAAGTAGAGTATGCTGCACATCAGTTACAAGGACCAGCAGGAATGTGGTGGAAGCATCACCGCAGTACTTTTCCTCCTAATACCCAGATCTCTTGGAGGGATTTTACTGAAGCTTTTAAGGGAGTTTATATTCCCCCAGGGTTGGTTGAGATGAAGCTTGGAGAGTTCTTAGCCTTGAATCAGGGAACCAAGACAGTGACACAGTATCTGCATGCCTTTAATAATTTGTGCCGCTATGCTCCAGACATGGTTGACACAGATGCAAAGAAGATTGCTAGTTTCAAGAGAGGGTTGAGTCCGAAGATGATGAAGCATGTGGGTACCAATACCCGCAACAGATTCAACGACTTTATCAGTGACTGTTTGAAGCAAGAGAAGAACAATAATGCTTACACCGCATCCAAGAATCGCAAGAGAGTGTTCGAGTCAGGATCATCCCAGTCCAGAGTTGTCCCTGCCAACCGTCCATCTTATCGTCCGTCCGCACCTGGTGCGAGGTTCAGGCCGCCGCAGCATAAAACTCAGAACTACAAGGGGCCACAGAAACCGTACAAGATGGCAGTGCCACCAACAAAGACCAACGCAGCTGCAGAACAGAGCAACTCCAAGGGAGCAATAGGGTCTGCTGGTACAGTGAAAGGGCCCTGCTACAACTGTGGTCAGCCAGGCCACTTTTCCAAGTTCTGCCCTTATCCGCCTAAAAAGAAGCAACAGACTTACAATGCCCGTGTGCACCACACCGCCATTGATGAAGTTCCTGAGGGAGAGCCTGTAACTGCCGGTAAGTTTCTTGTGAACCATCACCCTGCAGTTGTTCTTTTTGATTCTGGATCTTCGCATTCTTTTATGAGTCAAGCATTTGCACGGAAGCATGAACAACTATGCACAGAATTGAGTTATGGTTATCGCATAAGTTCAGCAGGAGCTGATGTGTTAACCAATAAAATGGTTAGAGGGGCAACCCTTGAGTTAGGTAGTCGGAAGTTCAGAGTGAACCTGGTAGTTATGCCTGGGCTAGTTTTGGATGTAATAATAGGAATGAACTGGATGAAAGACTGGGAAGCAGTCATAGATACAAGCAGTCGGATGCTTACCCTTAGAGATCCCCAGGCAGAGGGTACTTTTCAGGTACCATTGCCTAAAAGAACAGATCTTGTGAGTGTGACCTGTGCCATGGAAGTTACTCCTATCCATCAGATCCCAGTAGTATGTGAGTTTCCGGATGTGTTCCCAGACGATTTGCCTGGCCTTCCTCCAGATAGAGATGTTGAATTCGGAATCGAGTTGATCCCCGGGACGGCTCCAATTTCTAGGAGACCTTATCGGATGCCTCCGGATGAGTTAGCTGAGTTGAAGAAACAGTTGGAAGAGTTGTTAAAGAAGGGGTTTATTCGCCCAAGTAAGTCTGAATGGGGATGTCCTGCCTTGTTTGTAAAGAAGAAGAAAGAGGGTACTCTCAGGATGTGTGTGGATTACCGACCTCTTAACGCTGTAACCATCAAGAATAAATATCCCTTACCTCATATAGATGTTCTGTTTGATCAGTTAGCTAAAGCCAGAGTGTTCTCCAAGATAGACTTAAGGTCGGGGTATCATCAGATAAAGATTAGACCTCAAGATGTTCCGAAAACCGCCTTTTCTACCCGATACGGGTTGTACGAGTATCTTGTTATGTCATTTGGACTAACAAATGCTCCTGCATATTTTATGTATCTGATGAATACGGTTTTCATGCCAGAGTTGGACAAGTTTGTAGTTGTCTTCATTGATGACATTCTAGTATACTCTGAAAACGAGAAAGAGCATGAAGAGCATCTGAGAATTGTCTTGACCAGGTTGAGAAATCATAAGTTATATGCTAAGTTCAGCAAATGTGAATTTTGGTTGAAGAAAGTTCCTTTCCTCGGCCATATCCTATCTGAGAATGGAGTTTCTGTAGATCCGAGTAAAGTGCAAGAGGTTATGGATTGGAAGACTCCAACCACAGTGTCAGAGGTCAGGAGTTTCCTAGGCTTAGCTGGTTACTATCGCCGCTTTATCCCAGACTTCTCGAAGATTGCCAAGCCTATGACAAGTCTGTTACAGAAAGATCACAAGTTCGCGTGGACAGAGGAGTGTGAGACAGCTTTCCATACCTTGCGGAAACTGTTGACCACTGCTCCAGTTCTTGCACAACCCGACATCGAGAAACCTTTTGATGTGTTCTGTGACGCATCAAAAACAGGACTAGGGTGTGTGCTAATGCAAGAAGGAAGAGTCATTGCTTATGCCTCCCGACAGTTGAGAAAACATGAAATCAATTACCCGACACATGATCTTGAGCTTGCCGCTGTAGTGCATGCCTTAAAGATTTGGAGACACTATCTACTGGGTAACGTGTGCAACATTTTCACCGATCATAAGAGTCTCAAGTACATTTTCACCCAACCAGAATTGAACATGAGACAGCGGAGATGGTTAGAGTTGATCAAAGACTACAACTTGAATGTACAGTATCACCCCGGGAAAGCCAATGTGGTAGCCGATGCCTTAAGCAGAAAGTCACATTGTCTGAATGTGCAACCCTTGCTTGAAGATGGTTTCGATCTAATGCACCCTGCCGTGCTACAAAGTATTCAGGTCAGTTGTTCCTTGGAGAGTAAGATTATAGAAGGTCAGAAAACAGACAAGGGGATATTCCACATCAAAAAGAAGATTCAAGAAGAACCCTCGAAACACTTCAGGGTAGATGAGCAGGATGTGTTGTGGTTCGACAACCGTCTTGTTGTTCCAAAGGATAGAGAGCTTAAGAATAAAATTATGGATGAAGCTCATCTCTCTAAGTTGTCTATTCATCCTGGCAGCAGTAAAATGTATCAAGAACTAAGACCTCGTTATTGGTGGACCAAGATGAAGAAGGAAATTGCAGCGTATGTAGCCAGATGTGACACGTGTTGTAGAGTAAAAGCAATTCACATGAAGCCTGCCGGAATGTTACAACCTTTGTCAGTACCAAGTTGGAAGTGGGATGACATTAGTATGGATTTTATCACAGGTTTACCCACTACTCAAAAAGGTCACGATTCCATTTGGGTAATTGTGGATCGTCTTACTAAGACAGCTCACTTTCTGCCTGTCAAAACAGAATATAGACCACCTCAATATGCTGAGAAGTATATTGCAGAGATTGTGAGGTTGCATGGCATACCAAAGACTATAGTGTCTGACAGAGGGTCACAGTTCACTGCTCACTTTTGGGAGCATTTGCATAAAGGTTTGGGGACTAGTCTGATTCGTAGCACTGCCTATCATCCTCAAACAGATGGTCAGACTGAGAGAGTTAATGCTGTTCTAGAAGATATGTTAAGAGCTTGTGTGTTGTCTTCCAGAGGTTCATGGGAGTCATGGTTACCATTAGCAGAGTTCTCATACAATAACAGCTATCAAGAGAGTATCAAGATGGCACCTTTTGAGGCTCTGTATGGTCGAAAGTGTAGAACACCGTTAAACTGGATTGAGCCCGGAGAAAGAAGGTATTATGGTATTGACTTCGTAGAAGAAGCCGAAAAGAAAGTTCATATCATCCAGCAGAATATGAGAGCAGCCCAGTCACGTCAGAAAAGTTATGCAGATAAGAGAAGGAGACCGCTTGTGTTCGAAGTTGGCGACTATGTCTATCTAAAAGTTACGCCAATGAAAAAGAAAAGGTTTGGTGTGCGCAGAAAGCTGGCCGCCAGATTTGTGGGACCTTATAAAATCCTGGAACGGAAGGGTCCTGTGGCTTACAAATTGGAATTACCAGAGTCAATGGGTGCTATATTCCCAGTTTTTCATGTATCACATCTCAAGAAATGTTTGCGCGTTCCAGAGGAACAGATTGAACCTCGAGGCATAAAACTGAAGTCAGATCTGGTGTATCGTGAGCAGCCAGTTCGAGTTTTGGATACCAAGGAAAGGGCTACTCGAAACAGTGTGGTGAAAACATATAAGATACAATGGAGTCATCACGATGAAGGGGATGCATCTTGGGAAACGGGTGAATACTTAAAGAATGCTTATGAAGATTTTTATAACAAATGGTTCGTAACCCAAATCTCGGGACGAGATTTTTATAAGGGGGGAGGGCTGTAACACCCCGGTGTTATGCAATGCATCTTTGCATGGCAATCATATTGCATTTAATTCATATCATTATAATCCTGTATGATAATGGTATAATTCGAGTAAAATGAAAGCTTAAACATGCTACATTTCACGAATTAAAATAATGTGATAATCACATTATATCAAAATCCTTGCAACCATGATTCTTATATCACTTGGAACCCTAGTTCAAATTTTGGAGCTCAAATTTGGTCAAAAACTTGTTCAAAAGCAATTATGAAAAATGTTCAAAAGTATTCCCTAATTTAGCTTTTATTTTGCTATTTAAAAACTATTAGGAATTTTGAAATGGCCCCTTAATCAAAGTTGTAGAGAATTTAATTTTGAGCAACTTTTATTTTGGGCCAAGTTTATAAAATGTCTTCTTCTTGTTCAAAATGTGGCTTGAAGTTTGAAATACATTTGAAATTGAATTTGGAAAATCGAAAAATGGAATTTTGTCTTAGCAGGCCGCGTCCTCGCTTCCCGGCCCGCTCGCGAAGCCGCCCGGCCCAGCCAGCCTCGCGCGCGCCCGCGCGACGCAGTCGGCCCGGCCCGCGACCCCGGCCTCCTTCCTCCTCCCGCGCGCGCCCGCGCAACGCTGGCCGCCGCGGCAGAACGCGCTCGCCGCGTGTCGGCCATGCGCTGCCGCCGCTCGCCGCGCGTCGTCCTCGCCCTGCTCTCCCGCCAGCGCGAGCGCACTCAAAACGACCGCCCGAGCCTCCTCACTCCCTCACTTCCCCTCCCTCACCCGCCAGCCACCCCTCCTCTCTCCACCGCGCGGGCGGACGGCTCGCCGCCGCGAGCTCTGGTTTTCGCCTCCCCGTTCCGGCATCGTCAGGCCACCATCACCAGATTCACCTCGCACCGAGCTCCGCCCCGCTCTTCCCTCCTCCGAACAAGCTTCTCCGCCCCCTCGCCGCCTGCGGTAGGGCTCCTTTCTTCCTCGCCTCGCCGCGCCACCGCCACGGTGCCGACGAGCCGCACCTCTCCACCGTCTCAACCGCCACCTCTGTGCTATCCCGCCCTGTCGTCTCGTGTTGGCCACCTCTTGGCGATTCGATTGCGCGCCTTGGTGGGTCATTGGCTGGCCGGAACCGGCCGATTGGCCGTGACCGCCGCCGCGACGTCGTCGTCGGGAGCGCCGGCGACTCGCTCGGCTCTCTTCCCCCCCTTCCTCGCTCGGTGGGCTGAGCCGTGCCAGCGGGCCGAGCCCGAGCAGGCCGGCTCGGTTTCCTCCCCCGCGCGAGCGAGACGGGCTGCGACCGCCGTGGGCCGATCATTTCCTCGGGCCGGCCCAGCGACGTTTAATAAACCCATTTCATTTCTCTTTTTATTATTTTTTTGATGAAAAACAATTGGGAAAAATGATTTCTTGGTCATTTTAGCTCCAAAAATTGTGAAATAAATTTTTATATACTCATTTGAATCAGATCTACAATATAAAAATGTTGCATGTCAATATTTCATTACTTTTCTGTAGTGTTTTAATTAATCTTTGAAATTGGTGTTTTCTTGAAAAATTGATAAGAAAATTTAGAAAAGTCAGAAAATTATGATTCCAAATTTATTAATCTTTTTGTGACATGTACTTTCTAGGGAAATTTTATAGCTTGGGTGTTCTGTATAAAAATTTGTAGTTGTAGTTCAAATGCTTTCTATTACCAATATTTGTTATTTTTGTTATTTAAATAAATTTGAATAAAACATGCAAGTAATAATTTTTCTATAGTGTTTGTTTAGGTAGTAGATAGTAGAAAAATTCCTAAATCTGTTGTTTGATACTTTTCAAAATGTAAAGTAGTTTAAATGTCTATTTTAGGCCTTAGTTTGTTATTTTTGTATAGTAAGTTCTAAATATCCGAATGCAGTAAAAATTTTATGTCAAGCTATTTTTGATATTAGTAACCCACTGTAATTTTCTAAGATTTTTCTGAGCTACTAAAATATGTGTTGCTGTTCAAATGTAGGGCTAATTAGGGTTTCCATTTTATTCTTTAATGCAAAGATAATTAGTAAGGTATACTTTGGTGTATCTTTGAAGCACCTTGTTAGTCAAGTACTCTTGCATGGTAGAGAATAGCAGTGGTAGTTTTCGAGTACATGTTCTTGGATGACGTAGACTACCTTGTAGAAGAGTTGTAATTTCCGCATGATCCAATAACGTAACATATTCACTCATCGCAGGCATTCCGCATCTTCATCATCTCATGTCACTTCTGCATTGCACCTATGCATGTTGCACTCATACTTCTGCATCATACAGGATCGCAGGAGGTGGTTCCGACAGTAGTTCCCGAGGACGCAGGGGAGCAGCCCGAGGAGCCGGAGCCAGCAGAAGCCGAAGAGGAGTCCAGTGAAGAGCTTCCGGAGTGCCCCGACCATCGTCCCAGTACCTTCGAGCGAGGCAAGCCCCGGAGCATTTCTCCCTCGGTTTGCAAAGAATTATTTATTAATTTCACTTAATCTGATGCATTAAGTTTAGGAGTTGTTTGCAAACGTTGCTGCATTATACCTTGTTCCACCTTGTTTTACCCGATCCTTGTCACCCTGGTGTCCACGGTCAATATTTGCTTAGCTTGCTTAGACCGGTAGAAGTCGGGTGATTGCCTGTCATCCGCGAGCTATAGGGGATTATCTGGTTTTATGTGAAAGAAATGTCATGTGAATAGCTAAGTGTGGGAATGAATATGAGACCGGGCGGAAGCTTGCAGGGTTCTGGACTGTAGTGTCTTCCGTCTGTGTCGATTAAGGACCGTCCGATGTCGGGCCTCGGGTCATGTTGAACGCATGCCTCACATTTAGCTGGCCGGATAAAGTACCTTTCGACCGCGAAGCCGGGAGATTATTCGGGCCGAGTAGATTGCCCGCAACGCACTGTACCGGAGCAGTAGTGGCAGGAAACGGGGGCGCGATGATAAGGCCAAAGAGCAGTCGGGCGGCCCCCGGGTACATGTGGTTCCTGGCAAGCTCGCGACTTTACCTGAATGGTTGACTCGGTGACCAATACCTCACTTTAGCGGGTGAGTGAGGTTTGTGTGAGGAATAAATTACCAGCTGGTCAATAATCGATTCGAATCGCCATCGTTCACTGGATAGTGAACACTTGACTTGAGTTACTTCATCGTAGTAATACTGATGAAACACTTGGATAGTTATGAGGAAATGACATGGTAACTATTGTTAATGATCAATGGTAATCCTTGCTTGCTTAATTACATGGTTACTTTAGCATAAAGTGCAAACATAGTTGACAGGAGAATAAAGATTTAAAAGATGACATGCTTAGTAAATGCTTTGATAAGCTAAAAATGCTTTTCTTGCAAATGAGTCAGCTACCCCACCAAAAAGCCTATCATGATCCTTGGAGTCTTTTTGTTTTGGTTCTGTCGGGTAAGTCTAGCTGAGTACCTTCTCGTACTCAGGGCTTTGTTCCCATTTGTTGCAGATGGACAGATGTACTATGGTTATTGTATCAACTGTCTATACCCTGCGATGGGCGAAGCCTAGGACCATGGGCAATGGTCACTCACTACTCCTCGCCTGATGCTTTTGTGGGAGATGATCGCAAGCTGGCACTGTATTTTGGAAAGGATGTGTGTGTGTGTGTGCCTTGAACTAATGCTTCCGCTACTTTATTTGAAACCGGTTTGTAATAACTATGTTTAAACTCCGATGTATTTTGTGCCGCAAACTACTGTGTAACTTATGAAGGTAATCGCTGAACTTATTACGATCTTGGCTGTGATGTGAAATGGTTTGAAATCCGTCGAGATTTCACGGACTACCGGGTTATACGGGCTTAAGTTTGGTAAATTGTCTGTCCGTTGGATGATTTTCTTACTTAATCTCGTATAATTGGGCGGTTCTGTTACATGAGTGGGGTGCATTCAACTCATGTTTGAGAAATCAAGAATGTTCAATTCATTCCTTAGCTTGCAAAACCTCTTTTCATCAAGTGGCTTAGTGAGAATATCGGCAAGTTGATCATCGGTGCCAACACTCTCAACGGCAATATCTCCCTTTTGTTGATGATCTCTAATGAAATGATGTCTTATGTCAATATGCTTTGTTCTTCCATGTTGAACCGGGTTTTGTATCATCTTGATTGCACTCTCATTATCACATAGCAATGGCACATTCTTGAAGTTGAGGCCATAATCCTTCAAAGTTGATTTCATCCATAGCAATTGTGCACAACAACTCCCCGCACTCACATATTCGGCTTCGGCGGTAGAGATTGCCACACTATTTTGTTTCTTTGAGGACCATGACACAAGTGATCTTCCAAGTAATTGACATGTGCCACTTGTGCTCTTTCTATTGATCTTGCAACCCCCATAGTCGGAGTCCGAATATCCAATCAATTCAAACTTTGACCCCTTGGGATACCATAGTCCAACATCTCTTGTTTGCTTCAAGTACCTCAATATTCTCTTCGCGGCCGTGAGATGACTCTCTCTAGGTGAGGCTTGATATCTAGCACACATGCAAACACTAAACATGACATCCGGCCTTGATGCGGTGACATAGAGTAGACTTCCAATCAAAGACCGATATTCTTTTTGATTCACCATATTGCCATCAAGATCACTATCCAAATTGCCATTTGTACCCATTGGAGTTGAAATTGGCTTTGCATCTTGCATTCCAAACTTCTTCAACATGTCCCTTATGTATTTCCCTTGACTCACAAATGTCCCATTCTTCAATTGCTTTACTTGGAGACCAAGGAAGTAGCTAAGTTCACCAATCATAGACATTTCAAACTCTTTGGCCATCATAGCACCAAATTCTTCACGATAAGCTTGATTGGTTGATCCAAAGATGATGTCATCAACATATATTTGCACTATGAATAGATCATTTCCAATCTTCTTGGTGAATAGAGTTGTATCAACCTTGCCCATCTTGAATCCCTTAGAGAGAAGAAAATCCCTTAGCCTCTCATACCATGCTCTAGGTGCTTGCTTTAAGCCATATAAAGCCTTCTTCAACTTGTACACATGGTTGGGTTTCTTGTCATCTTCAAATCCGGGCGGTTGCTCAACGAAGACTAACTCATTGATGATCCCATTGAGAAATGCACTTTTGACATCCATTTGATATAGTTTGATGTTGTGTGCACAAGCATAAGCCAATAGAATCCTTATTGCCTCCAATCTTGCCACGGGAGCATATGTTTCATCATAGTCAAGACCTTCTACTTGAGTGTAACCTTGAGCAACTAGCCTTGCTTTGTTTCTCACTACAATGCCATCTTGATCTTGCTTGTTTTTGAACACCCACTTGGTTCCAATCACATTGTAGTCATTTGGCCTTTCTACCAACTCCCAAACATCATTTCTTGTGAAATTATTAAGCTCTTCTTGCATAGCCATGATCCAATCGGCATCCCTCAAAGCTTCTTCTATCTTCTTTGGTTCTATGGTTGACACAAATGATGCATGCTCACAAAACATAGCCAATCTTGATCTTGTTTGCACACCACTTCTAATATCACCAATAACACTATCAATTGGGTGATCTCTTGCAACATGTTGTGGTTGGAGTACTTGCACTTGATTGCTTGAGCTTGGTTGATCACTTGATGTATCTTGATGAAAAGAACTAGCACCATGATCTTGCACTTGAGAGTCACTAACTTGCTTGAATGGTGAATTGAGCACTTGATCTTTATCATCATCTTGAATATCAATTACTTGCTTTGCTCTAATGTCTCCAATGTCCATGTTATTCATTGCTTCCACTAATAGAGTTCCACCAATATCATCTAGATTTTCTTCTTCATCTTGTGACCCATTGGTTTCATCAAATTGCACATCATGGACTTCTTCTAGAATGCCACTTGAGTTGTTCCAAACTCTATAAGCTTTGCTTGTAGTTGAATAACCAAGTAGGAACCCCTCATCACATCTTTTGTCAAACTTCCCCAATCTAGTGCCTTTCTTCAAGATATAGCATTTGCAACCAAACACCCTAAAGTAAGAAATATTGGGCTTTCTCCCATGAAGTAGCTCATATGGGGTCTTCTCTAGCAATGGATGACAATATAGTCTATTGATGTAGTAGCAAGCGGTATTGATTGCTTCATCCCAAAATGATTGACTCACATTGTACTCATGAAGCATTGATCTAGCCATATCAAGCAATGTTCTATTCTTCCTCTCAACTAGACCATTTGATTGTGGAGTGTACTTGGCCGAGAATTGATGTCCAATACCATAATGATCACAAAGTTCTTCAATTCTTGTATTCTTGAACTCACTTCCATTGTCACTTCTCACTTTCTTGATTCTAATCTCAAACTCATTGTGAACTCTAGTGAGGAATGTATTGAAGGTGTCAAACACTTCACTTTTATCACTAAGAAAGAATACCCATGTGAATCTTGTGAAGTCATCCATTATGATAAATCCATACTTGTTGCCGCCTATGCTTGTATATGTTGTTGGTCCAAAAAGATCCATGTGCATCAACTCAAATGCTTTGCATGTGCTCATTGTACTCTTCTTTGGATGTGAGCTTCCAACTTGCTTCCCGGCTTGACATGCACTACAAAGCTTATTCTTCTCAAATTCAACATCTTTCAAACCATTGACAAGATTGTGAGTTGTAAGCTTCTTCAATTGTTTCATGCCAACATGACCAAGCCTTCTATGCCAAAGCCAACCCATGCTTGATTTGGAGACTAAGCAAGTTGTCAAAGAAGTTTCTCTAGCATTGAAGTCAACTAGGTAGAGGTTCTCATATCTGAAGCCCTTGAATGCCACATTTGAACCATCCACACTAATAACTTCCACATCATCAACCCCAAAGATGCATTTGTAGCCTAGATCACATATTTGTGCCACGGATAGAAGATTGAAATCCAAGCTTTCAACTAGTAACACATTGGAGATACTCATGTCATTTGAAATTGCAATCTTTCCCAAGCCAATAACCTTGCCTTTCTTGTTATTGCCAAATGTGATAGAATCAACACCACTATCATTGTCATTGATTGAGTCAAACATTCTTGATGTACCGGTCATGTGTTGAGTGCACCCACTATCAATAATCCAATGCCTTCCTCCGGCTTTGTAATTGACCTATAAGCAAATCAATGAAGCTTAGGTACCCACTTTTGCTTGGGTCCTTGTAGGTTAGTAACTAAGCTCTTTGGTACCCAAATAGCCTTCTTCTTTGGGCCCACAATTGGTGTACCAACAAACTTAGCTTGCACACCCTTCACACCCTTGGTAAGCACATAGCAAGAATCAAAAGGTATAGCATTAACAAGGTTCTTGCTTTGGTTCTTTTTATTGCAATTATGCTCTAGGTGCCCAACTTGCTTGCATCTATTGCAAAACCGACCATTGCCCTTCACAAAGCTAGGTTTTGGAGTTGCAAAGGCCGACTTGCCTTTCTTGGGGGTGTAGCCCAATCCCTCTTTGTTAAGAGAGAACCTTTGGCTACCCAAGCACTTAAGCAAGCGGGCCTCACCACCATAGGCCTTGCCTAGGGCGTGAGTGAGCTCATCCACCTCTCTCTTGAGAGTCTCATTCTCAACCATTAGTGAGGCATCACAAGTGAAACCATTACTAGTAGTGGAGGTAGAGTTAGTGGTGGTGGATGAAGAGCTACAAGAAGGGTTAGCATTTGACATTATGATAGGTTCATTAATGGATTCATCAATTATATCACATGTAACACCTATATCACATGATACAACAACCTCCTTCTTAGCTTGTTGCTCAAGTAGCAATGAGTGAGCTTTTTCAAGCTTGGAATGAGCCTTATCAAGATCCTCATGGTCTTCCACTAGACTCTCATGAGTGGTCTTAAGCTCACTAAGGACTTTCTCAAGTATTGCTACTTTCATTGAAAGCTTCTTACACTCTTTGTCCTTGGCAATGGCTATGTCTCTAGTTTGTTGCATCAAGTCATATAGTTGTTCTTTAGTTGGTTCATCATCATCATTTTCATTATCATTATCATTATCACTATCATGAGCATATTCCATTTCACTTTCATCATCACTCTCATCATATAATACCTTAGCTTCTTTAGCCATGAAGCATGAAGAGGATGAATCAAATAGTGATGGCTTCTTGTTGATAGCAATGGAAGCAAAAGCCTTGTTGGATGATTCTTCTTCTTCTTCATTATCTTCACTTTCCCAAGTGATCACATAAGCACCATTTTTGCCTTTCTTGAATGTCATCTTGGCCTCTCTCTTCTTCTCAAACTTGTCCTTTTTGTTGTTCTTCTTCTAGTCATAAGGACATTCCGCTTGAAGGTGCTCGGTGCTATCACAATTGAAGTACTTTCTTTGTTGCTCATTTCTTTTGAAGTTGTCATTTCTCTTCTTAAAGCCTCTTCTCTTGATAAACATGTGACCCATCTTCTTGACTACAAGAGCAAGTGCCTCATCATCAATTTCAAATTCCCCATCTTCATTGTTGTCTTCTTCTTCTTCAATGATGATGGCTTTGCCCTTGGAGGAGGTGGCATTAAATGCTACGGTCTTCTTTTTCTTCTCATCTTCCACCTTCTCCTTGTCATCAACATCTTGATCATATTTGTCATAAGTCAATACTTCACCAAGCAAATCATTAGGCTTCATTGCTTCAAGCCCATCTCTTTGCAACATCATGATCAACATCTTGAATCTTCTAGGTAAGCTTAATAAGAACTTGTGACAAAAATCTTGATCTTGAGTCTTGTGCCCTAAGCTCTTGAGATCATTGACTATTACTTGCAATCTATGAAACATTTCAATGATTGTTTCATCATCCTTTTTCTTGAAGTTCTCAAACTCACTCTTGAGCCCATATAGCTTGGCACTCTTCACAACCTTAGTGCCCTCATATGTTTCACTCAATCTTGTCCACACTTCATTTGCCAAATCTAAATCCTTGATGCCCTCAAATACTTTTGTGTCAATACCATTGTAAAGTGTATTGAGAGCCATTCTATTGCATGTTCTATTTGCTCTATCTTCATCGGTGAGATGATCGGGATCAATGATAGCAAAATCATTCTCGGTGACTTGTAATACTCTCTCATGAATAGAACCAAGGTACATTGTCATTTTTCTCTTCCAATGAGCAAAAGAACTAACACCATCAAAGAACGGTGGCTTGCCCCCAACATGATTGAACACAATTTGAGCCATTTTTCACACCGAAGGATGTTAAGCCTTGATTAAAACGGTGACCACGGCTCCGATACCACTTGTAAGGTCCTAGATGGCTAGAGGGGAGGTGAATAGCCTATAAAAATTCTACAAATACCACTAAGAAAACTTGTTAGAATAACAAACGGCGTAAAGCGAGTTTTGCTTAGCCAAAGGTTGTGATGCAAGCCTCCTATCCACACGTCTAGTAGATTAAGATCTCTAGTTCACACAAGAGCTATGTCACTAAGGAAACACTAGAGAACAAGCTAACACTACTAGCAAAGCTACTACTAGAGCTACACAAGATAAACTAGTGAATGTAAATGCAAGAGAGAGGATTGTGATTATTATACCGACGGTGAAGTGAAGATGTTGCCAATCACCAAGATGATATACAATCAATCAATATTGACAACAACACAAAATGAAGACCAATCACCGGGAGACAAGAGACACAATATTTGTTCACCCGGTGTTCACTTGTGCACCGACAAGCTACGTCACCGGTTGTGTCGACCAACACTTAGATGGTTCTCCGGTGTGACCCTCAAGTCACTTGCCTCTCAAGGCACGCCCCGCAAGGCACCGCAAGACACCACTCTCAAGTGAGGTAACTCAATGACACGCGGATTCCACTAGAGTTGCTTTTGGCGTCCCGCCGAGGAAAGCACAAGAACCTCTCACAATCAACCGGAGGTGGCCAAGAACAATCACCTTCTCTTGCCAACGCCTCCAACAATCTCCAAGCCGGCTAGGAGCGGTACTCTCCAAGAGTAACAAGAAATCCACCGGCTAGACCACCCACAAGTGCCACTAGATGCCCTCAAGCTATGCAATGCACTTTGGGATCACTCAATCTCACTTTTGATTTGCAATCAAGCAAGGGAGATGAGTGGGAGGAGTAGCTCTAGCTCAAAGGATGCACAAGAGTGTTAGAAATGCCAAGAGACCTCCCCAAGGGCCGGCCAACAAGTATTTATAAGCATCCCAAACAAATAGAGCCGTTACAATTCCACTGACCGTTTTTCGCGGGACGACCGGACGCGCCGGTCGTAACTGACCGGACGCGCTCAACCGCGTCCGGTCGCCCTGCGACGACCACGTGTCCTCCGATTTCAAACGCGACCGTTAGATCCTCCAACGGTCACTGCGCGCCAACGGTCAAACGAGCGACCGGACGCGCTGCTGCAAACGACCGGACGCACCGGTGTGCACAGTACCCGCGCGCGCGAAGACATGACCGGACGCGCTCCTTGCAACGACCGGACGCCACAGTACCCGCGTCCGGTGGGAGTCCAGTAAGCTCCCTTGACGACCGGACGCGTCCGATCGTGTGTGACCGGACGCGCACCGCGTCCGATCGTCCTTGTGAACCGCTGTTCGCCTGACCGGACGCGTCGGTCCCGCGGGTCACCGGACGCGCCGGTGGCAAACCCTAGCTCGCGCGCCTGACGCCCGCGCTGTACTGACCGGACGCGTCCGGTCACACCGTGACCGCGTCCGGTGCAGCGTCCGGTCACCTCTGTGACCGCGTTCGCCTCCGTTTCTTTTCCGACTTCCGGCGCAATGGAAAATAGGCATTTCATTTCCCCGAAATCGCCTGAATCCCACGCTCGCACGCTCGGCGGGAGGGAGAGAGGAACCCAAACCCCTCTCTACCCGCAAACCATAGCGCGACCAACGCCACCTTTGCAAATGTGCCAACACCATCAAGTGTACAACTCCATGTGCTTGTGTGTTAGCTTTTTCTCAATCATTTTCAAAGGTTTTTCAGTTAGCTCACTAGGCCCTACATGCAATGCACTTCATGAATTCACCTAGTGGCACCCGTGCGTCGAATAACCGATAAGACTTCCCCTCTTAATAGTTCGGCTATCGACCCTAAACCACTCACACCCTCTATGGTGTCTTGAGTGTAAAACAAAATGGCCCTATGGTTATACCTTTGCCTTGAGCCCATTTTGTTTCTCCAAAGGATATGATCCACTTCATATCATCACATGACCGTCTCGATCCATCGACCTTGACTTCACTTGCTCTTCACCGTTGCATTGGTCCGTCGGCGCCAAGTCTTGCTCAAGCTTCACCATCGCATGGTCCTTCGCTTCGAAGCCTCGACTTCCCCTTCACCTTCACAACCGGTCCATCGAGCCAAGCCTCATCTTGGTCTTCACCATCTTGGTCACATGAGTCAATGTCATGTCTCATATTCAACGACCACCTTTATCTAAATCATCCACTTAGATACAAAGGTTAGTCCTGGGTTTCATCAATTAGCCAAAACCAAACTAGGGACTTTCAACTCTCTTGCTCCTCTTAATTGAAAGGCAGAGCTCCTGCCATGTTCTTTCCAAAAAAAATACAGACGTCAATTGTACATTAGTTTGCTATATAACCACCAATTGCTCATTTGTATAGCATACAACCAACAATTGCATGAGATTTGCTTCATTGAATCAATTAGCTATTTTAAGTTTTAACCAGTTTTAGGTTTGCAGTTGTAGATTGGTTGAATTTACACAAACATGATCCAGTATAACCAAATTCATATAACCTGCTGCAAGTAACAGCAGAGCAGATAAAGTGCAGTCATTGTACATGTGTGCGGGTAGATTCAAACTTTTCATTCTCTTTTTTTGAACGTAACGGTAGGAGCTCTGCCCTTCCATTCAGTTAGGGAAGCCAAAAGTTTAAGTTTATATACAAAGAGGAAATTCACTCTACTGGGCAAAACAACAGACCAAGAAGGAAATACTCTTCCTTTAAGCCCTACCCCGCACTGTGTTGGCCCTCTTATATTGCAAGACGTCTTCCCTAACTTTTCATTCTCACCATGCATTTTATACTTGTTCACCCAACAGAAATTATGAAAAAGATTACACTTCTCAGAAAATGCTTATATGTAATGACCTATCTGCTTTTTACAATTTACAAGCGCAGGGTCAAGTCAAGATTTTTCTCTGTTTGCTTCTTGGACTTCTCTGAACTTGCTGTGAAGCTCCCTGGCCATACTAGCCCCCCAGGTTCTTCAAATGCAAAAGGCATCCAGCCACTCCTTCGGCCTCCGTCAAATCTTGCTATGACAACAGCAGCTCTTTCACCATGATCCTTCAGAATCGTGGAGTGGGAGTTCACTCTCAAAGGTTGGAGAAAGGAAGCAGATGGAGGAAGGCCCATCATCATATGAAATCTGTGTGAATTTCTTGCTACACACCTCTCCCTCTTGTGTGCATTCTGGTGCCCACCAAGGGCCTGCGAACTGAAGAACTTTTTCATGCAGTAGTTGCAGGAGAAAGTCCTATGTGGAGTGGCCACTGGTTTCACCTCTTGAGGCTTGACTTCTTCACTTTTTGGCGCTTCAAGACCCAACTTCAGCCATGGTACTGTGGTATTATCATCAGCTAGACCAGCTTCGTTAACTTGGTCTTCTGACTTCTGCTCTTCGACAGCAGGTACTCTCTCCATTGCTCTCTTTGTTCGAAGTAGCAGAAGACAGGGTTTCTGAAGTTTGTGTTATCGTGCCTCACCCTGTTATTGCTATAAAAAGAAGCAGGGGTCTGCGGGCAGCAATAATTCAGCAGAAAAGGCGAGCCATCCGTACTTTGAAGTGGACCAGGATATGCTAGTTTGCAGTAGTGGCAAACATGTTGGTTCTTGTTATTCTTCGAGATGATATACCTGTCATGCATAGTGACTGGCTTCAACAAACTTCAGTTTCTTGTCCAGCTCATTCCCTATCAGGTTTGCACCTGCTCTAGATAGCAGCGTTATACATTTCTATCAGGTACAGTCCTGCAACCTCATGCAGGGCTACGATTGGTTAGAGTTTCCCTATTTTGTCTACCTATCATCTAGGGAGTTACTGCTCACATTTGGAATTGTCCTTGTCAATAGAAGTATAGGAATATATACTGAAAAAAGAAGTCTTATAAGTTCTTTTCCTTTTTTCCTTCTGCTTCTATGCCTTGGAAGGCAAAGTTTTCTGCCATCATCTTTTAAAATGGCTTTTATTTTGCATGTAGACTTTATTCAGAAGAAATATCAAGTTTTAGGTGGACTGAAGCAAATTCTTTCCAGGTGATTTGTTTAGCTGACCCATAGTGTAGCATGCTTTACTGAGAGGTGCTATGGCCTATCAGTGCTTTGTTAGTCATCTTTGGACTTATCGCAACTCTCACTCATGCTCTCTTTTGGTCTCTTGAGGCTCAGGCATGGACGCTTGGCATTATTGAACACTAAAGCCTACCTCAGCCTTCTCAAGCTGCACCATCGCATGAGTCATGAGTGGATTTCAGATGACTTCAAACAAGTGTCGTTACCACTTGTTGCTAGCCAAAGCCTACATGCCATTAGCATTAGACAAACTCTGAGGTAAAGAACAGAAGCTTTCTGCTGAGAAGCAAAGCTAGTGGGTGACGCACTCAAAGCGCAAATGATCGTGCTTTTTTCTATGCAGGATACGGCGTCTACTTTTAACTGTTTCGCATGGGCCTTTTAGCGGGAGAGATCAGACAACCGGGACTATATTCTGATGGAGGAACCCTACGAGAAATAGACACACACCCGCTGCTCTCTTTTGGACTTGTCAAAGAAAAAAATCATGGTGGATGGTGCTGATATCCTCCTAGTGGAATGGTGACTTGTACCGTGGCGTCAGCTCCGGCTCGATCCAGAGGAGGTGGCGAGTGGATGCAACACGCCTTGGTCTATCGGCAGCCAGCAGTAGGCAGGTAACGACTGCCATGTCACTTTGCTACTTGCTAGTAGCTAGCATTACACACAACACAACCTTCGTCTCTGCAGTTGCGCTCACTCATCCTCATCCTGTTACACAGTGGGACAGTGTTGAGGCGATGTCGATCGGTCGCCAGTGCTGAGCCTGAGCATGGTTTTGTTCCATGTGCTCTTTCGCGCATCAACTTGGGTGGGTGAAATGACATCCTTGGCTGCGAACTGGTTCTGCGAGCGACCCCGTGTGCTGTTCCAAGTTCCATGATTTCTGTTCCGATCTGCTGACCTGTCACAACCCCCTTGCGTATCTTCCCGTTCCTGCCTTGTGGGCCATCCTGCGACCTAATTTGCTGAAGTTCATGTACCTTCCTAGGCTCCTGGCTAAGTGTGATCAAACTGAGGTGTACTATCATGTAGTGAAATTGTTGGTTGGGTGACAATTACCAATCAGAAACGATGGTGATTATAGATGGCCATTTGGGCCGCCCGGCCGGGCATGGCACAGTGGTCACGGGCCGGCACGACCCGTCAGGTGCATCGGGCTGTGCCGTGCCAGCCCACGGGCGGCACCAACGGCCCTAAAGGCCTCGGCCGTGCTGGGCTGGCCCGATGGCCCGACGAGCCCACCGTGCTCGCGCAGGCCCGATTACCATTCACAGGGAAAAAAACCAATGAAAAATCGAATCTAAGTTCAGCTACACATGAAAATCAAATCAAATCAAATCTGACGTCGATGGTGTTGGGGAGGCACCGCTGTGCCCGTGCGAAGCCAGGGGGTTGCGCTCGCGCGAGGTCGGGAAGCCGCGCCACCGCTCGCTAGCAGCAGCGGCCGTACGCCACTCCGCCGCCGCTTGTTGGCCACCGCGTGCCGCTCTGCCGCTACTCGCTGGCCACCACGCGTGCCGCCGCAGTCGCAGGAGAGGGATGGGGTCAGGGAGGAGAGGAAAGTAAAGTGACGGCTGCAGGGAGGGAGAGGATAAGATTGTTTAGGGTTTATTGGAAATATATATTGGGATATCTACGGGCCAAGTCGGGCCAGCACGCCATGCCGAGGTGAAGGCCCAGGCACGGCCCTAGGGTCGGGATGGGCCAGCCTGGGCTCGACAGCCACCGTGTTATGCCTAGGCCGGGCCAAAAAGCCGGGCTCTGGGCGGGCCAGCGGGCCTCGGGCCAAATGGAAATCTATAATGGTGATCCTACAAGCAGCACTAGAGCCAGCAGCAGCCACGGTGAAGACTGTTGCTGAGGAGTCCAGTCCATTAGGCCCGTGGGCTGTATATGGAACCTGTAAGGCGGGCCGCCACTCTTCAGGTTTGCAGTGCCCTGCCCGCTCTAGGGCATTGGGCCATGTTCGGGCGGATTGGTCAGCTCGCTCCAGGTGGGCTCTTCCCATCGAAAAAAAGAGTCCCTAACTTGGCCCAGTAGTGGAAACTCGCTTCGGCGGCCACAGCGCCACTTTTTACCCCAACCAACTCTATGGCTCATATAACCTTGCAAATCAGGCTACAGCAACACCTAGATGCAGGGTACTGTTCTGTGATAGCAACCAGGCCGAATCAACTGCGAACGCGTCGGCGCCAACAAGCCGTCAACAAAACACCAGGGAGGCAGGGAGCATCAGAGTGGTAGCGCACAAACGTATATGTGGACTGGAGTAGCCATAACCCATTGTTCACTTATTATCACGGCATGAAAGAATTGCATGACGCTGCCATAGGAACATTCCCCGTCAGCCTACAGCTACAGAGGCATGCACTACTACTACTACTAGGCGGTCAATATTGCTCTGCTCTGCACAAGGACAGCACCATCCTGTATTGTGCATTTGTGCTACCTGCTGGCCATGGCCACCCCCCACCCATCATCTTCTTCCGGTCCATCGAGTGGACAGGCAGGCAGGCAGACAGACACCGGCGAGCGGCGATGATCCGAGTCTCGGCCGCCATGATGGGTCGTCGTCCGTTAGGTAAAGACCCCCTTTACGACGGACCGGATCGAGACCATACGATATGGGCACGATTGGACACGGCACAAAGAGAGGCCGCCCGCCTCTGCGTCGTCCTCGTCCCCTGCATGCATGTGCCGTGTCTCTGCCTGTCTGCTGCCCCTCTTGTCGCGCCAGCCAATCCCTTTATTCCTCCGTCCGTCCGTGTGCACAGCAGTACACCATCGATACATGCATGCACACTGTCTACCTGCTACCTGCTGCTGCCGGCTGCCGGCGATGGGCGATCGAGTGATCAATTCCACTTGCACGGCTCGGCGCTTCTTCGTTTCGATTTTGCCTCCTGCCCACGTTCCGAGAGCATACAGACAGTGACTGAGTGAGTACGAGTCCAACCAACAATCAAATCCCAGAAAGAAAGAAAGAAAGAAGATCTACGATCTGAGACTGAACGCACCGCATGCGGTAAACGATCCGGAAAACATGTTTACAGGAACGAAAACGCCGCACCGGAGTCCGCTACCGCCTACTCTATCCAACCGGACAGGCAAACATCCGGTATTCCTAGCGGACGCAGCACCATCCGCTACATGCCTCGTGAACGCTGCCGCTGCTGCTGTTCATGCACAAGTAGCGGGCCCCACTGATTTTCCAAGCTAAAAAATGTTATAACTCTCAAACTAAAAATCTAAATTAAATTCCGATTGCACCATTAAATTTGTTACAATAAATCCTTCAAAACTAGATCACTCATGGATATATTTAGATAAAGTGATAAGTGGACCCCACAGTAGATAGAGTGGATAGAGGATGATATAGAGGATGAATGGGTGCGAGAGAATTGAGTATAGAGGAGAGAATCTTGCTGACTAGGACATATAGAGGATGAATATAGAGGACCATGAGTGCGGATAGCCTGATGCCCGGCCGGGGGCTCACTAGCCCGATAGATCATCCATCCTGCCCGGGCGGGTCGTGGTGGAGATGCCGTCAGAAAAGGCTATGTCGGGAGTGTCGACCAACGACTCACTACTTTACCAATCAGAAGAAGCTTCCAGGGAGCTGATTTTTTGCCGCGTGCGTTTTACTGCGTGTTTGGTGTGCCGGCCGGGCCATGCTCATGCATGCATCAACCGATGGAGTGTCCGCGCGGTACAGGGTGCCTGACTGGCGACGTGACAGTATTCTTTTGGTCCGGTACTCCGGTCCCTCGTCCTGTCAGTTCCGGTCGACTAATGTTTCGCGTCGTCTGGTGCGCGCGCGTGCCCTACACGATATAACACGAACAATAACGGAGTTGATCGGGGAAACGGGACGCCGGCCGGATGCGATCTGCACTTTTCTTTTCTCATTCCGTCAACTACTTGTACTGCCTGAGTGAGTAGAATAGATGGTGTGTATTATATTACTTGTACTGTATGTAGTTGGGGGGTGTGTGTGTGTATATATATATATATATATATATATATATATATATATATATATATATATATATATATATATGGAGAGTATATTCTATAGCTAGCTACAAAATAAGTTATTTTACAGCCACCTCTATTTACGATAATTTTATATACTAATTTACGACAATGTCAGTATATATTTACGATAGTTGAATTACTATAATACATGGGGATATTTACCATAATATTATAGTAAAGACTGCGTGCTGTCGTAACAACACGTAATACAAACATCTTTCTTCAAACGACTGAAATGACGGGATAGTCTTCATTCCACTATTAAAAGAACGTGTATCGTTCACGATGTCTCGTTCTTTTTTTCTTCGACAAACAGGGGAAAAAGTGGAAAGATTTTCCACCTGCTTTCACGCAAGCAAGCAGCCCACATCCTCAGCTGTTCTTATATTTGCTGCATGGCACGCCGCACATCGCCAGTAATACATGCGTTTCATGCACAAATTAAAAGCAATATGCAAGAATCGGATGCCGGCCTGCACCTGACGAATCACATGGTTCTTCAAGTCCGTCTCAGCTTGGGCTGTTTGCGGCGTACGCAGTAGCCAGGTAACTTCCACAATCCCGTGGTCGTGTGGGCCACTGGCCGTAGCCGCCGTTCCCACCGGAAATTGGGAAATAGGTGGTTGAAACTACTACTAGATGGAAACTTGGAAACCAATTCAAAAAACGTGTTTTGGTCATTCAAAAAAACTAAAATTTGGCACCATCCATAGTGCATATAACTGTGTACTCACATGGAAAAGTTGAGATGCAAACTCACTTCTGAAAAATTTATACAAAAAATGGTAAATTTCAGGTGCATGTCACTAAAAGTCAAAATCCCTCAGATTTTGTTTTATAGTGCACATGCATCTTAAATTTATCATTTTTGTATAAATTTTTCTAGTTTAAGTTTGTATTCCAACTTTTGCACGTGAGTACATATTTGTATGCACGATAGATATACCAAAGTTCAATTTTTTTAAACAACCATAATCTGTTTTTTGAATTGGTTTTCATATTTGCACATAGTAGGTGGTTTCCACCACATATTTTGCCCCGGAAATTAGCTACTCTCGGTTCCTACGTAATTATCTAGCACGACTGCGTGTGTATGGCGTTGCTATACGACGGACGACGTATTGTGAAGCCTAGTCAATGCACAAGTGGTCGTGGAGGTAACTTCATTGTGTGTTGTGTCCTTCTGCCCTACGTGATCACGGCAAAGTTAAATTTACGTGATACACGCATGAAAATGCATGGATTCCACCGTGTACCTTTCCTTGGTCGTTCGTCTTCGTGTCGTCTATCTGTATGCTTTGCCATCTGCCCAATGCAACGCTAGCGACTTGCTGGTCAGCCAACAATGGGAGACTTTGTTTTACTTGGTCGCGGTCGTCGTTTATTTACTTTGGAGAATGCCACCACAACACATTCGTGACAGTGTCAGTAATAAACTTATACTAGGTAGCTTGTCCGTGCGTTGCTACGGGATAGCTAATATTTTATATTTAAAACACACGCATCGCACAATAAGATGACAATACTGTAAAACTTAAATAACATTAAAGTGATAATTGAATGCCCGTGTGTTGCTACGGGTAAAACATCTCATGGCAACTATGTGGAATCCCATATCATCACAAATAATTAACATTAAAACACATAAATCAAACTAATTTAGTTGAAGTAAAGAAAATTGAGGGTGTTTTGATAGCACAGTCGCCATATGAAGTGGTATTTGCTGGATCAAGGCTAATTTCTGACAATATTTCCTCATCTACAAACCAAAGAAGGCTTTTGTTTAAATATTTTATATTGAACTATGAATTTGTAGGTTTGTTTAGGGTGTTTTAGCTGCGTGAACCATAATTGGGTGCATATCATTATTAACTAATGCCAGTCAATTAAGCAAAATTGAAATAGATGTGTCATAGAGATCAAATTCATAGTATACAACAAATATATCATATTCGCTTTTGAAACACTATATAAGATGATATGAACTGAACAATTAATGACAGTACTTTGCAATTGAAGAGAGGTATTTCTGGTACGTGCCACACTGTATGTATCATTTTTGTGCAACCAATCAGCATTGTCATCTAGAACCATAGTTTCCTCTTCTAAATTGTAGCATTGGTCGACATTACTTAGGATGCCTGTACACAAGATTCACATCAAAAGGTGTTGTAAAATACAATTGAAAGGAAGCAAGGAGTGTCACCTATAGCAGTGACTGGGGTTATTGGTTGTGGCTCATTTGTACAGAGAGCTTGGGCTTTCCTTCGATGATAATCTTCTCAATGTTTTTTTTAGTAACTTTTCTTTTCGGTCTTGAGGCATATTTGCGTACGTGTCCCTTGCCCTTTGCCTCTTGCTTTCTTTTGGGTCTATAACGTCTGGTTGCAGATTGGACGTCGTGGGTCAACTTCCATTGTTATTAGTGCTAGATATATCTTTGAATGGGGTTTGGCACCCACTGTATTTTGAAGATGCCATCTACAAAAAAAGATTTCAAGTATTAACAAATACAGTAATTAAGGTTATACTACAATTCTTATCAACAATGAACTACTGTATGACAGCCCTATAGAACTGTATCTCAGTGAGTCATGTTCATGACTGAGCGAAGGTGACTCTGAGAAAAACTTTTGGGAAATTAGTGCAGCACCGAAAACTTTTGGGAAATGCAGCACTGTAAGCTTGCAGGTACTATTTGTTTATGTCTACCGTTCCCGTGCTATGAACACATCATTTAATTCTTTCAATAAGAACTTATTTCTTTTAAGTAAATTAACTTATGAGAACTCATTCAAGCAAATTACTATCTCAGCAGGAATTATCCATCACTTATAGCTCACAGCACTTATTTCAATAAGGTCCTTAATTATGGTGTACTCTAATTATATTAACTGTTTCAAAAGAACTGATAACTGACTCTTGATTTTAATTAGATGTTGTTTCTAGCTCCTTCGATGCATTACTAATGATTCGCTTGAATTCCATTGCCTAATGATTTTGTTCCGCGAATACAATCTCCCATGCAAGTATATATAATGTTAGTTTACCATCCAACGCTCTCAGAAATCAATCTTCATTTTAGAAAGCAAAGGTGCACTCTGAAAAGGCTATACAGAAAAAAAATGACTTTACCTGAAGAGGGTCAGTTTGTCTCTCAAGCTCAACCAGGACTGGGGCATCATGCTGAAAAAGATTAACGGTCAATATTAGGTTGGAAGATAGCTTTTTACATGCTCAGTAATATGAATTATTAACCTTATCTCCAGGATTCTTGCACATTCATTAACTATGTAATGTGCTCTCATTGCGTCATGTACAGCTCTGATGTCGTATTAAGACACTGTAACAACTCCACGGCTCTTTTTAGGATGTGTGGAATGTCTGTATGTCACCATGTTGCTGGAGGTCCAGACGAAGAACAAATTATGGACTTGGGTTTAGAAGGACAATATTTACTAAGTGAAAATCAATGTCAAGAGAGAATGAGAGAAAAATTGAAACCTGGAACAGAAGCCTTTAATCAGAATCCTCGATGCCTAGGTTTTTTTTTTTTGAATTGTTTGCAGCAAATTCCTTAGATAATTGACCACAAAGATAATAGGCAAAAAGATTAGAACTCAGTCATATTATATCCTCAAGACCTCCATCCTTATGTCCTCTTGCCAGGTAAATTAATTAGATATAGGAAAGATATCTATGGGACATTCAGATAACTTAAAAATGACAAGATGAAAATTTTCTCTACTCTGCTCCTCTTTAAATTCTTTATCCCATGAATCACAGATTTATGTAAGGTTAAAACAATAACCTGTCGACTACTTGACTTAAAATAAGTTGCACTACCAATTACATAAGGAGGTAAAGCATATGCACCTATTCCAAATACGAGCGAGAAAAGATAAAGACCTTACATCAGATTTTATGACAACACCAGTTGCAGATGGATTCCTCCTGATCTGTGGTTTTGCAGTTGCTTTTCTTTTAAAGCATAATGCTTCAAAGGGGAGCACACAATGCCTTAATCCTAAACAATTCCAAGGAAAAAAGAAACAAATTTATGTCAGTACAGTGATTAGAAGCAATCAGGTACACATCATATAGAATCATAAACCAAATCAGATCAGGACAAGCTGAACCAAGAAACAAAGTTAACATGCTGATCTGAAGCAATCAAAATGCGTTTTGCGAAGCCAATAAAGTAAATAATATGAAATTACCAAGAATCCATTATGAGGAACCAATAAAACTCACCTCATCAGGAGCTATTGGGGGAAGAGACAGTGGGGCTTCTGAGGCCGCCAGATCGGAATGGCAAATAAAGTAAATAATTTGAAATAACCAAGACTCATTACGAGGAACCAAGAAAACTCACCTCCTCGGAAGCTATTGGAGGAAGATACACTGGGGTTTCTGAGGAATGCTGGATCAGAATGGGACTCGAAGACGGCGGTGGCAGCAGCGCCACTGCTCCGACCTCTCTCTCGCTGCACCTCTGCCTCCCGCTTTCTGTGCTGGCCAAGGACGGTCCCAAACCATGCACATTTGCTTTCCACGTTGCATCCCAAGCCGAGGCTGCGCCGCATCCGCTGCGCCGCCATGGATGCCGCGTCCGCCGCGCCGCCGTGGATGCCGCGCCGTCGCGTGCTCCGTGTGCTCTGTGCCCCCCGGCGGCCGCTCGCCGGGCCGCTCCACGGCGGGCCGCGCCCGCTCCGTGATGATCCGATGGCGTCGTGGCTGCGGAGGTAGGGCGGGCGGCTCGCCATGCCAAACCCCGGAACCAGAAGAGAGAGGACGCGGGATAGGGCGGTCGCGGGGAGCTGCTCACATGCAGGCCCCACGTGTCGGCGCGGGGACGGCGGGCAGGATCGCACAGGCGGATGGACGGTAACACTAAAAATTTATCACACCAAACAATTGTATTTCTTTTGTTCTTTTTAGTTATGAGAGATAACTTAAATAAAAGAGTAAAGATACAGCTTGACAGCATTCCGTATTCGTACTTAAAACTACTTGTAGATATGGAATATTTGTACCGTTTTAGTAAATATCCTTTTGCCAACAGATTTTATTGCATGCAGTACAGCAGTAGTAGCACTATTTTTTTGCACATATATACGTACTCTTCCGTATGTTGATCGTACCGGCAGTATAGTATATGGACACGCGTGGAGCATCTACGTTCTCGATCTTTAGAAAAGCTCTACCGAATCAAAAGGAAACGTAGATAAATTAACTTGTTTGTGCCTTTGAATTCAAATAGCTGATTCCATTCGAGCTCTATCGAATAAAATCAGTGGATTCTGATGACTATCCAAAACAATTAATTAAGGAAGGTGTGCGCGGCAGTGGCCTCTGTGGCCGCCTCCGAGGCAACCACCGGGGGGTTCCGGCGTCGACGAGCCCCTACGGCCCCCGTCCCAGCCGCCGCCGATGGTGTCCACGGGCGGCGCCACCACGGGCTCTCGCGCCTCCTCCGAGGCCGCCCCAGTGGGTTACGGCTTGGGGGCGCCCACGCTGGCGGCGGCCGCCACCCAGTGCCCTCTGTCGGCGATGCCGGGCAGCGCCGCATCCTCACCACAGTCGTGGCCGGGCCCCGCCGATGCTCCCTCTCCGTCCGCGCCGTCGTTGACGCCAAACACCGCTGCCGCGGCAGCGCCCTCCGGCTTCAGCACCAACCCATCGCCGGAGCCGGTGGGCGTGACGCTGCATGAGATGCTTGTCGTCGTCGAGGACATCCCTGAAAGCGATGACGACGACGACGTGGACGCAGATGCCGAGTCCCCGCGACCACGGCTGGCTGTTGCACCCGCCGCCTCAGGCCTCAATGACTTCCTCGTCCACCCGTCCGCCCCCTGCTGCGAGCTCATCGTCCACCTTGTCCCCCGATGCCGCGCCTTTCCTTCCAAGGGGCAGCAAGACGGGACGGCCCAAGGCCCGCCGTTGGGCGGACGAGGACCTCATTGACGTCTCCGACGCGGAAACGACACCAGCCTCCTTCGCGCCCTATCGGGACGCGGTTCTTCGAGAAACGCGACTGCCGTAGTCGACGAGACCGCGACCAGCGCCGACTTTGACGCACACCCGTCCTTCGGCTTCGGGCCATGGCGGTGCGGTGCCGGGTCGCCAGGGTGCGGGTCGTAGGCGAGGAAAGCGTCGTTGGCCGCGCCCGTAGCTGGTGCACGGCATACCGGCTCGGCCAGTTGAGGGCCGCATCCCGGCGCGTGTAACGGATCAACGTAATTATACGAGATTAAGTAAGAAAATCTTCCACCGAGGCGGATAATTTACCAAACTTAAACCCGTATAACCCGAGATTCCGTGAAATCACGAGGGATTTCAAACCAACCAACATACAACCAAGATCATACTGATTTAGCAGCCACAATTCACATGTCACATAGAGTTCGCAACAAGCGTTGAATACATCGGAGTTCAGAATAGAAGTTATTACAACATAGTTCAAAATAACATAGCGGAAGCAAATAGTTTTAACACACACTTAGTTCAAATACGGTGCCAGAAGATAGTCACGATCCACAAAAGCATTAGATAAGACGAACAGAGTGACCACTGCCCATGGTCCTAGTTGTCGCCCATCGCCGGATACAGACAGTTAGAGCAGTACCCGTAGTACATCTGACCATCTGCAACAACAATGGGAACAACGCTCTGAGTACGAGAATGTACTCAGCTAGACTTACTCGTCATAAACCAGAAATAAAGGACACCAAGGAGCATGCAAGGCTTTATACAGTGGACTGGCTTGACTCATTTGCGAAAAGCATGAGTTATTATGAAAAACTATACTAGTACTTTTTGCATCATTTTTATTATAACATATTCAAGCTAGGTAAGCACCTATTGCTAAAGCAATCACTTGATTCATCATTAGCGTCTCAAATACCATAACAGGTTTAGCATTTCCAACATCATTCACTTAACCATCAGTGTTCCATTACGATGCCGTAGCTCGAGTCAAGTGCTCACTAACCGGGAGCGACGGCGATTCGAATCAAATTTCTATCCAGCTGGAGATTTATTCCTCACACAAACCATGCTTCCCCTGTCAGGGTCGCGTAGATCACCAATGACACTTTCCAAGAAGTCGCGGGATAACAATCATGGATCGCACTACCCAAGGACCGCCCGACTGCCAGGACGCACCTTGGGCTCACTCTTTGCGTCCCCGTTACACCCCCTTCAGCACCAGTCTGTCAACCCGAGTTTATCCCGGCTCGAAATAGTGTCACTAGCTTCGCGGTCGAAAGGTACTTTATTCGGCCAGCTAAATGTGAGGCATGCGTTCAACATGACAAGAGGGACGAGCAACGATCGGTCCTTAATCGATACAGACGGAATCACTATAGTCCAAAACCCTATAAGACTCCACCCGATCTTCCTTTATCTATCAACACTTGGTTAATTTCCATGATCATAATTACAGATAACCATAATCAGGTATCCACCTATAATTTGCAGGTGACAGGAAATCACCCGACTTCTACCGGTCTAAGCATGGCTAAGCAATTTACTCGATCCTGACTTAACAGGTAAAAGGTAATCCGGTGGACAAGAATAATAATGCAACAACGGTTTCACTCAACTCCTATAACATAATGCAACAATATATATAACTATAACTCATGTAATAAAGAATTGCTTTTATAAAGTAGGAGACTTAGAATGCTCCGGGACTTGCCTCTTTCGAACGAGCTAGGATGGTGGTCTACGCACTCTGGCAGCTCCTCGCCTAGTTCTTCTTCCTCGGGCACCTCCTGTGCCTGGGGCTCCTGCTGATTCGTCCAAACTTGCTCTTCCGGTACTGCTGCCTGCGACTCCTCCTGCGATCCTGTATGATGCAAGTGCATAAGCAAACATACGAATGATGCATCAGATTACGGTGGAATGCTTTGATGATATGATATGCAGATGAGCACATGGAATGGGCAATTTGGATATAACCACATCTTCTACAAGGTAGTCCACGTCATCCAAGAACATGTACCCTAAACCATGCACCTTATTATTCTACTAGTTAGCACATAATCTTCACAAACAAGTGATCCTAAGTTACCAAATCTTACCAACCTAACCCATCAAACAACAACAGCAAGACATAATGATGCTTGAAAGATACACCAAACATATTTTATGACTCTTAATTTCTCATAAAGAATAATCTTTTATTCCCTATTTAACTAGGGTTACACAGCAACACCTATTTCTGGTGTAGATAAAAATCTACAAAAATTACGGTAGCTTACTCTTACCCTAACTAACCTACTACTAAATTTTCATGAGAATTGAATAGGTAAAACTGCCTATACCAAATAAACAAGTTATAGCATAAATATGAGCATGAAATTATTTTGTACTAGAAAAAGTATCAAACAACAGATTTCACATTTTTTCTATGTTACTTACAGTAAACTAACATACTACAAAAATTACCACATGTATGTTTTATACAAATTTAGCCCTCTACTAAAAATAACAAAGATTATCAATTAAAGACATTTGAACTACACCTCAATAATTTTTCACAGAACATACTTCACAAGTATTTTTCCTAGAAAGTACATCACTAAAAAAAGATTAATGCAACAAGAATCATATTTTCCCATTATTATTTTATTTACTACATATTTTCTAATATGTCAGCATTTATAGCAATTAAATAAATTTACACAGAAAAATGTCACAAAATTAACATGAAATATTTTTAAACTGTATATCTACTCAAGAGAAACATTACAAAATTTGTTTCATAATTTTTGGAGCTAAAAAGGGTACACAAACATTTTCTAAAGTATTTTCTTTTCCCAAAACATAATAGAAAATCAAAAACAATTCTGAAATCGCTTAACGGGCCAGCCCACGCGAAAACGCCGGCCCATGGCTGATTTCAGCCGGAGCGCCGCGCGGGAAAAAGAGAGGCGGCCCGGCTCTGTGGCTCGGCCCAAGGCCGTTGGCCCAGAAGGCAGAGGGGAGGGGCGGAACGCGGGGCGCGGCCGCGCGGCTGCGTTGTCGCGGCGGCGGTGATGTCCGCCGGCGGCTAGCGAGCTGCTCCGGTCGTGCGGGAACCGATGAAGGGACGCACTTAGATCCGGTAACGGTGGCGAACACTGAGGAGCGGCGCGCGAGCGGCTAGGCGGGGAGAAGGCGTCGGAACGGCGGGGTGAGCGCGCGGTGGGCGGAATGGCGCCGCGGCGGGGCGTGCGAGATGTTGCCTTACCGCGGGGCAGAGACGGAGCGTGGAGGTGCGTTCGGAGAAGAGAAGGATGGGGCGGAGCTGGTCGCGCGAGCAATCGCTCGGAGGCGGCCGGCCGGTGGCGGAACACGGCCCGGAAACACGCGGCAGCGGCGGCGAGCGCGCGGAGGCGGGAGCGGCGGCTGCTGCGGGTCGCGTGAGGCCGAGCAGGGCGAAATGGAGGGAGTGCGACCGAGGGAGGAGCGGGTGCGGCATTCAGGTGCGTGGCGCGGCCGGTGGGGCCCACGGCTCGCCACCCGTACGCCGGTGGTGGCGAGCGGCAGCCACGCGGCGGGCGAGCCCTGACGCGGGCGTCGCGATGGCGCGGGCGCGCGCGCGCGGGGAGGGGAGCGGGGGCGAGCGGGCCAGGCCGGCGTCTGCTCGCGGGCCGAAAGGGAGGCCGCGGCCCACTAAAGCGAAAAACGAATTTTCTTTTATAAATAAAATTTTCAGATTTCTATATTTATTTCAAATTTAAATTTGAAGATGAAAAAGAGGTTTTCAGAACTTTTGCCCGAAATAAAAGTTGTTCAAAATTTAATTCTCTACAACGTTCATGTAGGGCACTTTTTAAAATTCTAAATAGATTTTCAATTTGGGATTTAAAGCTAAATTTTAAGTAAAAATTCATTTTTCTATAATATTTTTAAAAGCAAAAATTGAGGTAATTAGAATTCAAGAGTTGCTCCAAAAATCATGCTTATTTACTCTAGATTACCTAAAATTGCCATTACCCAAGAGCATACCACTTTTTAGCACTTACATCCAAAGTTAGGGTTCTAACTAATTGCTTTTCAAATTTAAATTTAAAAGGGCTTATATTTCATGCAATGATAGTCATGAAATGATGTTAATGCTTTATGCTTTGGAATGCTAATGTATGCTTAACACCCAGGGGTGTTACAGCGCGTCAGCGCCTTAGGCACCGCGAACGGGTATCCTCCCCTGACGCCGATGGGTGGCAGGAGGTCCTCCACCGGCAGGCGACGCAACCGGCGCCCAACTCGTCTGTGCCGCCGGGGTCAGCTCGCGGAGGCCGGTCGGCCAGTCATCGACCTCTGAGGCACATCCCGGCCGATCTCTATGGCAAGTGCTTCAATTGCCTCTCCTCCGCGCACCGGGTGGCTACCTACAAGCTGCCCCAAAGGTGTCTTCGGTGCAAGGGTCTTCAACACGTTGCGCGTGACTGCAAGCAGCCACGGCGCATGGGCTTTCAGAGCTCGTTTGATCGTGCCCCTTCTAGCTTAGGCACAGTCAGTGCCCCTGATGGACGGCCACGCCGCGCGTCCGAGAGCCTACCCCGGGTAACCGGCTTTGTGTCCACGGCAGCACTTCGGGCGCGGATGGTGCTGCGTCGGGCGCGGCTACTGCCGTGCCTGGTGCGTCCGCAACTGTGCGTGGCGCGGCTGTGAGCGTTGGTGGGGGACGCAAGCGGCGGAGACGTCGCCGACATCGACGCCGACGGAAGGGAGACGACATCGCAGTGGCAATGCCTACCGACCACGTCTGTGAGCCTTCCCCTCTTTCTGCCGCACCATATCTCTCTGAGCCGGATCCACTTGTTTTGGCGATGTGCATGGCCGTTGGGCCTCCCGCTCTGGTCGTCTCCTTCGATCCGATGTTGGAGGAGCTCGCCGCTGTGCTCGTCGTGAGCGGCGCTCTGGAGGCCACCACCGCGGAGCCGTCTACGGCGGGGAGCGACGCCACCCCGGGGTTTGCGGAGCCGGCTACGGCGATGGCGTAGGAGCTCACGCCCCCTGGGGGTGAGGTGGCGCCCGTGGAGGTCGCGAGTCTGCCACCTGAGGTGGAGGCGGCCACTCGGGACGGTTCGCCTCAACCACTGGCGCAGGAGTCGGCGCTGCTGACGCCTCCTCGGGAGGGTCAACCCGGCGTCGCAAGTAGGGACGAAACGTCGTCGCCGCGCGAGGCCGCTCGGCACCTCGCACGGTTTCTTGACGAGGTGCGAGTCGTTCAGGAGCCGCCCCTGATCGCCTCTCCACCACGGCAGAGGACGCCCGTCAGGAAGCCCCCGGTTATCCGGCCCAGGAGCAGACGGATTGCCGCCCAACCGTTGGCACACATTCCGGCATCCCGGCGGGGCGAAGTTCTCCTCAACCAGCGACTGGGGATCTCGCCGCCAACCGCACCGGTTTCACCCGCGCCCAAGGGGATACTCGACGCCTTGCGTTCTGGGACCTTGTCGTCGAGCCAGGTAGAGGCCTTGGACGCGTTGTTCCCAGCGTACAACGGGCGCGCGTGCGACCTCTTCCGGGAGGACCCGTAGGGCGCAGCAGTGAGCGTATTTTGGTTGATCCATTCATGTAATACCGATACAGGGAACTTTTTGCTAGGTTGGTCCAGCTGTTGATCGCCTAGCGCGCCTGATGCCTGTTGATGTACTGAGAACTCTTTCCTCCTCTTAATGCAATGATACGCAGATCTCCTGCGTATTCGAGAAAAAAAAGAAAGATGTACGCGGATAGAATGAATCTTCTTCACATTTCGCTCATCAGTCATTGTACATCAGGATGGTTTAATTACAAGATGCTAATTAACGGTATATATGACACGCGTGCGCGAAGAATTGCGGTGGAAGTAACTCCGTTTACCTACGTCACTCGTGCTAATTAACAGAATAGCTTTCGGTGCGGACCAGTACCGTCTCCAGATGCAGGTAGCAAATCCATGCAAGACTACTATATATAGTGACACACTGACACCAGATATATTCGTTTGGAATTTTGGAAAGTAGTAAAAGGAGGGTCCATATTCCTTATATCTGGTCGCAAAAAAAAAAATCCTTATATCTGTCTCTATATATGACTTTAGTTCTCTGATTTTGTTCCAAGTGTTTTTTATTTTCCACGCGCACGTTAAGAAGCAGCTGCTGTCCTGCTGATACTCCAAAAACACGAGCCCAACCGATCGAACCGCATCAACAACCGTGGCTTCGTTGCTGGTGCGTGGATTGCATTTTCTATGCTAGAAGATGATCCTACCTGTAAGGCTGTAAGGCTGTAAGCTTGTAACAAAAAAGAATAACAGCTTCAGTCACAGAAGTCCAAGTACTAGCAGGGAGGATGCAAATTGCGAGACACGGCTGACGACTCACGAGGCCTTTACAGTTCACACGCTTACAGTAATCGACGACGACGACGGGCGACGGCGACCGGGGAATCGAAATGAGGTCTCCGCTGAGTTTTCGCCCAAAAACTTTTTGTCTCATCGTGTCAAATGTTTGACATATGTATGAAGTATTAAATATAGATAAAAAAATTACACAGTTTGCGAAATTTGTCTCATGATTTTTAGACGAGTTATGTAATTAGTTTTTTATTAATATCTGACCACCCCTCTCACCATCCTAAACTAAACAAGGCCTGACGGTCATGATCACGTACCACCCCTAGAAATTATCGACACGGGCGGGGGCGTGCGTGCGCGGATCGGACAAAAGGCCCCCTAATAAGTGTCTTGTTACCTTCTGGTTCACGTGACACAAAACCCCAGCAAGCCTTTTTTTTTCCCGCGTCCCCCTTGTCGCGCAAAAGCGAAGCCTCACGGTACTCGCCGGGCACGTACATTCCGGCCGGCGCTGCTTTTCCTGATGACCGCATGTCAAAAAACAGGTGCGGATTTTCACGGCCCGTGCCAGCTGCTTGGCAGTTTACGCTTGGCCGCCTCGGCGACCGGTGAAGAATGGACACTGACTGGCAACTTGGCAAAATGGCAAGGCTAGCAGCTCACAACGTACGCGGCCGCGCAACCAACGCACGCGTCCGCCTCGGCGCGCCACCGCCCCAAAGGCTGGCACTGCCATGGACGCCAGTCTCGCGCTCTCGACCGCCCCGACCAATCATGCATACGGGCGGCAGCCGCATCGCACGTCCAAACCATCACTGGGCGGCCCGCGTCGGCCGACGGCGTCGCGCTGGGGAACGCGAGAGCACGAGCAGCGGCCGCCTCCCCCGCGTGTTGGAATAAATTTTTGCGGCATGGCCGGTGATTCGAAGTTTCGTCTGACACGAACCGTATCCCGGCCGGATCTCTGCACAATTCTCGCAGCCTCGAATTTGCGCTCTTTCTCCCAGCGCCACGGTGCCCGCGCTGGGAGTTCGTGAACCGAGTGATTGACAGAACACAAAGAATATTTATCTCCGCCATGCCGTCCAGGCAGGCATCTAAGTCTAAGCTAGCTAGTAGGAGTGGAGTATGATCTATCCCGGCCGTGGACCGGATCAACCTCTGGCGATGCCGATGAGCATGTTCCAACTTGCTGCCGGCTACCCCCTACCCTTCACGTGGCCGCCAGCCCGTAACCGAGTCGAATCGACCGCCGCAAGCCCCACTGCCCACTGGTTCCGCTCGACCGCCGCTAACCTCCCCAACCGCGGCTGGCGATTCGATGCACCTCGCCGCCTCGGCAGGGTTAGTGGCGCCCGCGCGCAACGTAACCGCCGGCCATGCGCAACGACGTGACGCCGGGCGTCGCGATCGGTGCGTCCCCGGGAGGGGAAATCGGGCATCGCGTTTCCCGAACCAACCAAGCCGATGGCCCGGCAGCTGACGTGCAGATGTCTGCCGATGCACGCGCGCGCACGGCTCCGTTCGATTCGATGAACTTCCGTGCGCTCCCTCCGTGGAATTCCGTGCGCTCCCAAAGCGGATCGACAAAGGCTGGCGCCGGTAAAAGTCGTGGATAAGGCACGGTCCGCTCGGCGACACCACGCATGTTCGGAGCAGGCCAGACAGAGCCGGCAAGCGGCCGGGTTGCGCACGCAGATTTTGCGTTCAATTCGGCGACTTCCTTCGTTGAGCTGCAAGAGAAGACGTTGCATTCGATTCGGGCACTCCCTGGGATCAAAACTCTCACCGAATTCGGCTCGATTGCTTCCGATCGATTCCCCGCGCTGACAACAACTCGTAACGGATTGGATCAGGATTTATATGGGATAAATCAATCAGCAAGCGTATCACGGCTTTCCTTTGCATGCACCAAAATCCACGACCAACCAAGTTGTAGGGAAATTTGCATCGGTCGAGAGACTACTGCGTGCTCAAGCCAGCGGAGTCGACACGGGCAGGGCCCCGCGGCCACGTTTCCATGGCCTCATCGGCGGCCGCTCCGACGTGGCGGTCCAGGCCGCCCCCACCTTGCCGGGCGGTTGTTCACCACCGGACGGGACACCGGGTCCCACCGCTGCCGCGCCGTGGAGCGACAGCCCCGACGTCACCCCGTGTCCTTCTCCCCGTCCCACACTCCCACTGCGCCATCGCCACGCCCTCGCCCCTGGCTCGCCGAGCTGCCCGACCTGCGAGCCCGCCTCCCACACTATAAATACCCCGCCATGCCCGAGCCATTCCGACCCAGGCAACACAGCGAGCAGCAGAAAACATCTCCTGGCCTTCCAGCCATCCCTCCTCCGGAGTCCCAAACCACCCACAAGATCCACACAGCTCCTAGCTAGCGTTCGCAAGCAGTAGTAGTGTTCCAGCGAGGCAATGGCGGTGATGGCCGAAGTAGTGTCGACCACCGGCGCGGCGCTCCGGAGCCCGGCCTCGCAGCCACCGCCGCCGGCCGCGGTGAAGGACGCCGACGCTGAGAAGCTCCAGTTCATCGAGGAGATGACCTCCGACGTGGACGCCGTGCAGGAGCGCGTGCTGGGGGAGATCCTCGCCCGCAACGCCGACACCGAGTACCTCTCCAAGTACGGCCTCACCAGCGCTTCGGAACGCGCCACTTTCCGCGCCAAGGTGCCGATGGCGACGTACGAGGACCTGCAGCCGTACATCCGGCGCATTGCCGACGGCGACCGCTCGCCCATCCTGTCGGGGCACCCGGTCTCCGAGTTCCTCACCAGCTCCGGCACGTCCGCCGGCGAGCGCAAGCTCATGCCCACCATTGACGACGAGCTCAACCGCCGCCAGCTGCTCTACAGCCTCCAGATGCCCGTCATGAACCTGTAAGCTTTCTACTGCTACTACTCTCCGGTACCAGTAATTATTGACAGCACACACGTGCTCAAGTACAGTTATTGATGGTCTTGAATGTCTGTGTGCAGTTATGTGCCTGGGATGGACAAGGGCAAGGCTCTCCATTTCCTCTTCGTCAAGTCGGAGACGAAGACGCCGGGCGGCCTCGCTGCGAGGCCCGTCCTGACGAGCTACTACAAGAGCAACCACTTCAAGAACCGGCCGTTCGACGCCTACAACAACTACACGAGCCCCACGGCGGCCATCCTCTGCGCGGACGCGTTCCAGAGCATGTACGCGCAGATGGTGTGCGGGCTGTGCCAGCGCCAGGACGTGCTGCGCGTCGGCGCCGTGTTCGCGTCGGGCCTCCTCCGCGCCATTCGCTTCCTCCAGCTCAACTGGGAGCAGCTCGCGGACGACATCGAGGCCGGCTTGCTCACCCCGCGCGTCACCGACCCGTCGGTGCGCGAGGCGGTCGCCGGCATCCTCCGCCCTGACCCCGAGCTCGCCGCGCTGGTCCGCTCCGAGTGCTCCAAGGGCGACTGGGCGGGCATCATCACCCGCATTTGGCCCAACACCAAGTACCTGGACGTCATCGTCACCGGCGCCATGGCGCAGTACATCCCGACCCTCAAGTACTACAGCGGCGGCCTCCCGATGGCGTGCACCATGTACGCGTCGTCGGAGTGCTACTTCGGGCTGAACCTCCGCCCCATGTGCGACCCCTCGGAGGTGTCCTACACCCTGATGCCCAACATGTGCTACTTCGAGTTCTTGCCCATGGACGCCGCGGCGTCCGGCGGCGGCGACGCGAGCCAGCTGGTGGACCTCGCCCGCGTGGAGGTCGGGCGCGAGTACGAGCTGGTGATCACCACGTACGCGGGGCTGAACCGGTACCGCGTCGGCGACGTGCTCCAGGTCACGGGCTTCCACAACACCGCGCCGCAGTTCCGGTTCGTGCGCCGCAAGAACGTGCTGCTGTCCATCGAGTCCGACAAGACGGACGAGGCCGAGCTGCAGCGCGCCGTGGAGCGCGCGTCCGCGCTGCTCCGCCCGCACGGCGCCGCCGTGGTGGAGTACACCAGCCAGGCCTACACCAAGAGCATCCCCGGCCACTACGTCATCTACTGGGAGCTCCTGACCAAGGGCCCCGCGGCCGGCACCGGCGCCGCCGCCGTGGACAGGGAGACGCTGGACAGGTGCTGCCTCGAGATGGAGGAGGCGCTGAACACGGTGTACAGGCAGAGCCGCGTGGCGGACGGCTCCATCGGCCCGCTGGAGATCCGGGTGGTCCGGCCGGGCACCTTCGAGGAGCTCATGGACTACGCCATCTCCCGCGGCGCGTCGATCAACCAGTACAAGGTGCCCCGGTGCGTGACGTTCCCGCCCATCATCGAGCTCCTGGACTCCCGCGTCGTGTCCACCCACTTCAGCCCCGCGCTGCCGCACTGGACCCCCGCCCAGCGCTCCCACTCCGACTAGACAGGCAGGCCGGCGAGCGGCGAGGCGTGTCCGGGTCCGGCGCGCTTAATTAATTATTAGAGTGGGAAGTCATCTGCTGCGTATGGCAGACGTAGAATGCAGTGAACTTAAATATTTGTTAATTTTGGAGTTTTGAGTACGTACTGTCATCAGTTAGCGGCGTGAGGGTAACTTGATGTGATTCGAGTTGGAATCACTCCAGGGGCTGAGCTGATCAGCTGAAGCAGCAGTCGACGCATATGTAAGAGTAAGACCAGAGGTGTTTTCGGTAGTACTGGCACTGTTTTCCGTATCACTTAGTAGTACGGAGCACGCGGCTAATTTAACGTTCTTCCAAATCTGTACGAGCTGGTGCCTGCAGAAGATCTCGCTGCAGTATTCTGATTACTAAAACCAGCAACTCTACGAGCTTGCGAAAGCATCGGCACTTTGCCGACTCAAAGGCGATAGTAGCTTCCCAGTTCCCACGGTTCTTTAGCCTTCAGACATTTCCGTTTAACGCCTTCAGCCATGTTTTTCCACAGTTAACTTTAGATAATGGCGGCTAACCATAAATGTAGCTCGGAAATTGAAAGCCACACTTTTTCATGCTTATAAAGAAATCTCGTCATACTCCATAATACTCCCATAGAACTTGGCACATTATTGGCTTCACCATACAAACGCAGTGCTTGTCGACTGCCATAGCTCAACAGCCTCTGATCTAGCGCTGTGCGGGACTTGTCAGCTGGGGAAGCCGTCTCGCTCGCAATCGGCGCGATTGATTGCAGTCTTTTAGGTAGCCGATGGTGTCACGCCACGCGAGTGTCTGGCAGTATTATGAGCGTGTGGCCTCTTGTGCGACGTTGATGGATGATTAATAAACTAATCAGTGGCAACCTTTTCAAGCACAGTGTACTGCTGAATCATTCACGCGAGGAAAAATCCCCTTTCTGTGCATAGGTTTGTGTTGCCTTTGATCCTGAAAAGCCCTAGCGCCGCCGCCGCCGCCCCGTCGTCCACCACCGCTGGTCCCCCTCCCTTCTCCTCCGGCATCTCGCCGGAGGCTGAAGGGAGTGGGGATCCATTGTTTTTAATAAGTTTTTTTTCCCAGTAGATCGAGTCATTAGGGTTAGCGTCTCTCTATGCCAAATTACTTGGTATTGGAGTTTTATTTCCTCCTTCTCATCTCTGTCGACGGTGAAGGAGAAGGGTGGAATCGTCTTCTCTATGGCGGCTCCGTTGAAGATGAGGGCGACAACATCGGCGTCAGTATCTTCATCGACATGACGACATGGAGACTTTGGTTTCCGGACGACGGCATCAAGGCGGAGATGATGTCGCCGTCATGGAATAATTTTCTCCGGTCCTTTCTCCGTTTTGTTGTGGTTAGATCTGGCCACGATGAAGGACTAGGGAGAATAATTTTCAGATCAGTTTTCCTCACTCTTCGGTGGCAGAAAGAAGAAGAAGGAAGACACCAGAAAGAAGAAGTTCCTCAATTCCGCCTACAGGAATGTTGGCCGTTGTTCGTTGGGCATTTGTTCTCAGGCCATTTGCCGAGTGTTTGCCTGTACGGTCATCCATACTGCAAAGCATTTAACAGGTTAGGTTTTGAGTTGTGCTATTCACAGCGTGGGTACTATTTTGTAATCCAGAGTGCTTGTAATGTATTGATGTACCCAACTATCATATAATATAATTCTTCTTTCGTCGAAAAAAAAAAGTGTACTGCTGAATCATGGGCGGACCGGCGCACGATCCTGCACGCCGCTTGGTCGTCTGGTCATCGCCGCCGCGGACCGGACGGACCAACATTGCTTTTCCTGGATGCACCGTACCTCTGCATTCCATGCCCACTTTCCATCCATTCGCAAAAGTCAAAAGCGAGATCATTTGCCCTCCTAGAAAGGTATTTAACGGCCGGCTTGCGAGTCTTGCATCGCGAAAAGTCCTCCCGAAGACGTCTCCGAACCGTACTATTGGCTCACAGTAACCCCCGAATCACGTGAATGCGATCGGGGCCGACGTGTCCGATCCGGCTCTTCGCAATCGCGTCGCAGTGAGCCGTTGACGATCGATCTGCAAGAGAAACCATGGACGGCGGATATCTGTCGTGTCGTGCCCAGTGCCGGACACGCCCTTTGACTCTCTGCGTCTCAGCGTGCGTTGCCTGTCAACCTGTCAGCGATCCACATCGTCGTCGCTGTTGCCGGATCCCCCGAGACTTTGACCGCGCGCGCACTAGGCGATGCGGTGGCCGGTGATGAAGATCCGCTCGTCGCCTTGTGCGCTTCCTCTTCGTACTCCGCATCACAGTAAAAGGGACCTCGCCTGCCTGCAATGCCAAAGGGTGCAGTCAGCACGAAGCATTCATCCCCCCACAACACAAGTTGCCAAAAGGGCACCACACAAGGCACAAGCCAGAGGCTGGGCGGTCAGGTCAACCCCGCGAAATGCAGTGCGGATCTCGCGCGAATCGCGGGTCTTGGCCGCGTCGGACTGCGAGTGGCCAGCGTCCGCGATAGCGGCAGCCCGCGGCCGGTCAACGTGTGGGAAGCGCTCGAGCCTTTCGACCCGTCCGGCGAGGCGGGGGCGTCTGGGAAGTGGCAAGTGGGAACTCGGTGGCCGTCGGAATCGCCGCCCGCCCGCGCAGCCGAGACACAGATGCGGGTTTCCCTGCCGGAGGCCCGGGCGCCGCTTTCCTGCGCCCGCACCCCAGCGCGCCGTGGCGTACTTGTTTTTGTAGACGCGTGCAGCCGCTGCCAAGTTTATTTGGCACTGCCACTGTGCTGGACTGCTCTAGTACTGTAGTACAGGAGATCGTGAGACTCGTGATCGATATTGTAGCCCGCCGCGACGCTGCCGCCTTTTGACCGTTGGCCAGCAGGAGTACAGTACGCTCTTTGTCGGCCAGCCCGTGCCGCGCTTGTCGTCTTGCCAAGCGATATCCGAGCGACCGAGCTGCGTGTGTGGTGGCGCGGGGTACTCCGTACCGCTGCGGCCATGAAACGTGCACAAATGTCGGGGTCGGAGAAACAGACAACTGGTGCGGCATTTGTTCGGATCATCCGGCCAATTATTGAGCTCCATCCATGGCCTAGGATAGGAAATGAACAGTCAAACGTGGGGGATGTGGATGTTCGCCGTTGTCAGGTTGCCATCCGGATAAGCCTGTGAACGCAACTGTGTCAGGTCCTGTCGTTGACTTCGTTTGTACACCAGTGACGTGCAAGCGATTACTGTAGGCTTATTTGTCTCCTGGAACGGGTCAAAATTTAAGACTGCTTTGCTAACCAATCAACAAAAGCTACTTGTATCGAGCTTGGCGACTTTGCATTGGAACAGCCGGGCGCGGTACCCACCCGGTTTGAGGTCGCCGAGCCGGCGTGCTAGCTCGACAGGACGCAGGAGCGCGTGTAGGCAGGCGCCGCTGTCCCCGAAGCACCAAGGGGGGGAAAAAAAAAGCCCACGTGCCGCGGTACCGGTGCTCGTCGGCAGAGCAAAAAATTTCGGTTATCATGAAACGTGCATCTCGTAAACAGGCTTCGCCATAGCCCATAATGCTAGTAGTACGATATCTAATCCTACGTGCGTGTAAATAGTGTAAATATCTAGCTTGGAGGGCCATGGAATGGATGTTTAAAAAACCTTACAGTTGCAGTCTTTCTAATAAAAGTTTCAAATGGTGTAAATGGCTATGTTGTTGAAAGCTCGTTCGCGCTCTCTGGGGATCGATTGCATTGTGTGATCCCACGAGTCCGAAATTAATCTGTTGTGCTATATCAAATTATGTGAAGTGCTCCAATAAGTAATGTGGCTCCAAACCGCTTACGCAAAGGGGCAAGCAAGGCATAGGTGTAGCAAGTTTCTAGCGCCCCATAGCACAATGCACAAATGTTGTCTTGTGGCCAACCCCGGACCTCGAGGTTGTCTGCCATGAGTATTTTGTTTTGGATGAGGATCCACGCAAAGAGTTTGCATTTGTTTTTTGTTTGCGCCTTCCTAATGGTGTTATAAAATGCGAATCCAGTAATTGTGCTCTATAGGCTGATTTGAAGGTGTATTGTCCGTTTGCAGTGTTAGTTCTCTTTTTCATGCTCACTGATGTGTGCATCTTCTTTGCACATTTCTATCATGCTGATCTATCTACTCGTATGCCTAAATAGAGCAATCAAAATGAATTGTAAGAGGGAAAAATATGTTATAGAGACTTACATCGGTTCGTAGTTAATAGCAATGTGATGAAACCATTTGCTCCTTTCTGTAATGTTATTATAGCAAATGCACCATTTGATAGTTCACTCAACAAAATGCACCATTTGATACTAGTCGGTGGCGCAAGGCTGAAAGCCGACGCACCAGGCGGTCCAGTTCCTGCGCTCCTTGCCTGCTCGTTTGGGTTCTGAACCTGAAATGGTCGCCAACGTTTCTGGTCCCGCTGTCGTCGAAGCCAGCTACGTTCAGCTGTCGTGGAAGCCATATTTTTTTTTTGAGAGAGAATGTCGTGGAAGGCAGCTACTCAGTTTTTTTTTTTTTTTGAGGAACGGCAGCTACTCAGCTGGACATATCCCAGTAGCAGCACGTGTGAAAATTTTATGTTACCAGTTTATTTGGGCTCACTTTGCATGGGTTCGCAAATCACGGCCGCCTGACCTAGATGTCTGTCCTGCATAAGTGGGCTGTTATATTTGTCCATGTAGGCCCTTTGGGAATACCGGGATAAATGGGCTAACCTAGAGAAAATGGACTTCCTCGGCTTTTTTTTTTTGAGCATGGACTTCCTCGGCTGTTGCTGCGTTCATTGCATTTCTCGGTTTGGAAAAAAAATTCTTTAGATCACTCAGTATAGAAGTCGTTAGATTTCTCTCTCTCATCAATGATTATCGACCCAGGGGTGATAGAATCTATTGCATGCAGAGAAGGGATGGCTCTCACCTTAGACCTACGAGCATCCAACGAGGTGATCTTGGATCTATGGGTAGCTTATCCGGGAGATCAATGCGAGGAAGGCAGCTTTTAGAAGTGTCGAGTTTGTACATGAGCATAGGGACTCAAATAACGATGCTCATAGGATAGCTCGTAGCTCGATTAGGGCGGCATGTTTGGTTCTTGAATCCACCCGATGGTGTTTGTAATATGTACAATCCTCCTAGCTGAATAAAGAGGATGGTGTTGCTAAAAAAATAAATAAGATTATTTTTTATTCCTCCTTAGTTTTTTTGAAATTGCTTATTTTTGCACCCTGAGCGATGTACAGGGTAGTTTTTCCCTGAGTGGCACCATATAAACCGTCTAAGTGGCGCCACACTAACCGTGATAAAAGGGTTTATGGTAAACCAAACTATGTTTCAAATTATCCAAATATTTGTATTCTAGAAATAACATGCAAATAAAAATCCTAAAATCTTATTTAATCTTTAAAATTTTATTTTAGCTTAGAAAGATATGAAACTAGAGTTCCATGTATATAACCTATGCCTCGTCCGCCAAGTTAGTGAGGTATCTGAGATTAGATTTGTCCTTGGCACACGTTGTGTCTTAAGTCATTTGAACTTTTACCCAGTCCGAGTTGTCTTTGTAGACTAATTATAACGGATAAAGGGAGCATCTTCTAGCAAGCTAACGCTTAAAAAAGTCCGTATAAGATAATAAAATAATTTCAAGGTGGACACCCTAAGATAGAGCATTATTTTTTTTAAAAAAAACAAGGAACCAGCTTTTCTAAACTGAAATAAAATTGATATGCATAATTTTCGTAGGAAAAGATATTTGAATATTCTTTTTTGAAAAAAGCGTAAGTCTGATTAACCCTAAATTATAAAGTGGCACTATATAGAACGGCTGAACAACTGATGTGGTGTTATTATATTGGACAAAATCGTTGTTAAAATCGCTTTGGCCTTGTTTGAATGTAGTCGAATTCATATCAATCCACATGTGTTAGAGAGAAATTTAAACTAAATTCTACCTCAATCTACCCAACAAATGTGAATTGAGGTAATGCTGACAACATCTAAACAAGACCTTATATGGTAGTACAAAAGATAAGTTGGGGCGTGTTTAGTTCAGGGGTTGTAAAGTTTTCGAGGATACTGTAGCACATGTGTAACTATAGCAATTAGTGTCCAATCATGAACTAATTAGACTTAAAAGATTCGTCTCGCAAAATACATGCAAACTGTGTAATTAGTTATTTTTTTTATCTATATTTAATGCTCCATGCATATCTCCAAATATTTGATGAGACGAGGTGTAAATTTTTTGGGTGGGAACTAAACAACCTCTGGTTTAAAAGTGAGTGAGGAAGAAAATAAATGGATTTATAGACGCGTCGGCGAAGAATCGGACGAGCTAGAAAGATTTTTCCTTCTTTTGGACCGGCTGAAGGACAAAAGTATAAAGACTAAGGGCTGGTTCGGCAGGTAGAAAAGCCGGCTGGTTTCGGCTGATTCATCAATAGTGTTATGTGAGAGAGAATAAGCTGAAACAAGCCAAAATCTGACCAGCAGAACAGGGCCTAAAGAGGAACGGCCCAGCCCAACACATGAGGCTCGCGAAACGGGTCAACAGCCAGCCCAGAACTCTCACTCCCACCCAAACCCAACCCGATCACCGACCAAGCCATCTTCCGATCCCGCCCCAATCGACCAACGCCGTCCCTTCTCGTCGACTCTCGGCTCTCGACCTCTCCCTACCGGCTAACCCTAGCAGCGGCACGCGGGCGACGGCGGCCGGTGGAGGGCTAGGCGCGCCACCGGCGAAGGGATTAAGCGGTTCCCCCTCCTCGGACTCAGGCGCGGCGGCGCCCTGCAGGTACCTCCACTCCACCTCTTAGCCCCCATCCATCTCTGCCCTGGGCCCTCCTCGCGCGAGGCAGCATGCTCGCAGCCGCTCTATCTCCGTCCTCTCCCTCTCGCGCAGTATCAGATGCCTCTCTACCTCTTCTGTGACGCCGTTGGCATGCCGCCGCCCACCCCACCCCACTTCCTGAAGTGGAGGTCAGAAGAATAAAAAATAATCGAAGCTTTTGGTGGGATTCTAGTTTTTTTTCCAGCGGGAATCTGAATATAAGTGGGAAAAAACAGGGCCTTGGTGTGAAGTGGGATTCTATAGATTACACATGCTAGTCTGTAAGGTTGGTCTTCTTTTCGTTCACTGTCAAACTGAGAAATTCAGAAAACACACCAGTGTAATTTATGTGAATTCTATCTTTGTTGATTGCATTTACCATCACTTAGAGAGTTATCATGCTTTATCCAGTGAATTAATGAACCCCCCACCCCCAACAAGAAGGCAGACAGGGTCCATTGTTCTGCTCTGGTTAGCTTTATAGGTTTTACATCGTGTTTCTTTATTTGATTTTTTGCTTGCTGTGTTGTGGAAATAAACCTGTACTTGTTCTCTTTCAATTCCTGTTCTTCAACTGACAGTACATTACCCTGTGCCCCTCCAGATTATTATTGGTTTTGTTGCAAAATGGCTACGGAAGCGACCTTGAACAATTCTGGTGGTTCTGAATCTGCAATGCCATTACTGGAACAGCTTGCTGAAGTATTTGGAAAGTTGAAATCCCACACCGAAGCATCTCTGCAATTGCAAAATGGCATGCAATGGGAAGATATCAAAGGGCATTTCCTCAGCCTTGATAAGTCGTACAGAAGCAAGTTTGATGAACTGGTAGAGAAGCAGAAGGCATTAGAAGAAAAGAAAGCTGAAGCTCGTAGGTTGATTGCAGAGAAAGAGGCTAATGTTTCTACAAAAGAGCGTGCCTCCCTGAATCAGCTTCAGGAGCTAAGGGATGCTGCTGTCTCTTCTCTAGCAGAGGTTCGGCAAAAATATAAGGTGGAGCTTGCTGAGATACTTGATGCAAGTGGAAGCAAAGACAAAAAGGTAAGTACCTCAATCAATGACAACAATGCATCTCGTGCTTCAGAGGAGAATACCCCTGCTAGTGGGTCGGGCGAGGCATCTGAAGCTTCACCTGTTGAGACTAAGCCGCGTCCTGTATTGAAGCAACTATGTGAGCAGATGGACACCAAAGGCCTTCTGAAATTTCTTTCAGAAAATTCTAGAAAACTTGCTAGCCTTCGTGATGAACTTTCTGTTGCACTAAAATGTGCAACTGACCCTGCCCGCTTTGTACTTAATTCCCTGGAGGGTTTCTTCCCACCAGACCAAACTAATTCACCTGGGAGTAAGCATAACGCTCTTGAGGTTCAGCGCAAGAGCTGCATTGTTTTAATGGAAGCTATAGCACCTGCACTAGGGACGACGGAGCCTGGTGGCAACGACCCTTGGAGCTCTGAAATTAAGGAGCAAGCCAAGGCAATTGCCGAAGAGTGGAAGAGTAAGTTAGCTGAGGTTGACCTGGATGCTTCTAATGGCTATTCATTGGAGGCACAGGCTTTCCTGCAGCTTCTTACAACTTTTAATGTTGATTCGGTGCTTGACGAAGATGAACTATGCAAGATCGTAGTTGCTGTCTCTCGTCGCAAGCAGACTGCTGTGTGCTGTCGCTCTCTTGGTCTTAATGAGAAAATGCCAGGTTGGTATCCACCCAGAATGCCATAAGGCGTTCTAACCCCTTCATTTGTCAGGCTGCTGCTGTTCATTGTCACTAAGCCTCCAAACCATCTAGGGAACTAAAACTTTTGTTCAAGTGCAAAGCATTGAGTGCCTGCATGAAATTAGTGTTTTAAGTTTTTCTATTGACATTCTCTTTATGTTTCTAGGTATCATTGAGGAGTTGGTTAAGCGGCACAGGCAAATTGATGCAGTTCATTTTGTACAAGCTTTCGGGCTTTCGGAGACATTCCCCCCTGCACCTCTGCTGAAGACATATGTTGAGGAACTAAAGGATACAATTGAAAATAATGGGGATGCAACTGCGACCTCGTTAAAGGTTTGTTGATTTTATCCTTTTTTGTGATCTTGATGAGTCTGTCTAGTGGCATGCATAGTTCAAGGTTGATATTGCTTCATTGACATAACTGTTTCATTGTCTAGTATAGTACTGTAAAATAAAAGCTTCATTTTTTATGAAGCTATATTTCAGTTTTTGGTCTTCTTAAAGAGGTCTGAAAAGTCCGTGGTAGATCTAATTTAATTTTTTAACCCTTTTTTGTGGATAATTTGGTTTTTTCAATATATAATTTGGAGGACTAGTTTTTTACTAAATAAGAATGGAAAAAAGAATCTAGGGTATGGGTATTAATTGGATATGAGTTCCTCAGCCTGTCAACTGGTTCAAGAGAGCAAAATCTGGATAATACCAGTTCCTATTACTTCAAACTAGGAAGGAACTATTGAGAAGTTTGATAAAACTGACCATTAAGAGCCCATCTTTAATTTCTTGAAATCTATTTTATCTTTACCTCCAGAATTTTCTAGGGAAACAGTATATTGCTCTCAGTCTATAATGCTTGGTGTGCTGTCTGTGAATGTTACTGTATATGTTCTGTTAGGTACTTCGGCTGTATCTCACAATTGCCTTATGCATTGTGGGATAATGGCCACAATGTTATTAGTTCTGATGTGAAATAACTCCTTTCTTATATTAAATCATGTTCTGTGATAGTTTCACATTCGATTTGCAATCCTTTTTGTTTCACTTCTATTGTTTGTTATATTATAACTTGCATGTTTGTCTTATGACTCGATGAATCCAATTTTCAGGATGACCCAAAATCTAGGGAGCTACTTGCTTTGAGGGCTGTGATAAAGTGTATCGAAGAGTATAAGCTTCAGAAGGAGTGTTCACTTGGACCTCTCCAAAAGCGTGTTTCTGAGCTAAAGCCCAAGGGCGAGAAAAGGCCATCAACGGATGCTGGGCGTACTTATGCAAAGAAGCCTCGAGGCCCTGGCATTTCATTTCCTAGGAGACCTGCTGGTTCTGTTGGTTCAGCAGCTCGCAGGCCTCCATTTCCAGGCTTTAACTGGCAGCGTGCTCCTGCTCCAATGCCCTCCCGTGGCCCTGCTCCAATGCCCTCCCGTGCCCCTCTTCCTGATAGATATGGAGCTGCCGACCGGTACCACCACCCACCACCAGCCCCAGTATATGAAGCTGGTGCATTTTCTTCTTACGGTGAACCGTTCAGCGCCCCAAAACCATTCCAGTACACCCCAGGGTCAGTGGCAGCATCATACAACTCAAGCCCCTATAAAGTCGCGTATGGTGGCCCAGGAGCACCAGCCGCAAGCACCTATGCAGGTTATGGAGGTGCATCCGGGCCAGCTGCTTCCAGCAGCTATGCAAACTATCTGGGATCTGTCTATCGCCATCCGCAACCATAGATTCGACTCATCGCCCTCAAAATTGTTGTGCTGGTGATGCACACCATGGAAACCAGTCCCTCCCAACTCCCATTAGACGGAGATGTAACTTAGTCATTTTCTTGTTTCCTCGTCCATAACAGTGGGTTTTGGAGGTGTAACTGATGTAGTCGAGTTCTCTTTCAAGGCTGTGTGAGGCGCCGGTCAGATTCTAATTGTGCTCATGTCCTGCTACATGTGCACTCTTATTTGCTTTTAGCTGTGCTTATTCCTGACTCGTTGAATGTTCTATATCTTCTGCCAACAAGTCTGTCTCAAGAAGGAATATAAACTTTTTTACTAGCTACTGTTGCTATTGAGTTGGGAAAGCCAAAAGGTGCCTTGAGTGCAAAACTTTGCGAAGCTTGCACATCTGACAATCTTAAATGAATAATATTCTCTACTTGCAGTTGACATGGCTTGTACTCCCTCCGTCCCATTGAAAGTATCGTTTTGGACTCAGTGCCATCTTGTTTGACCGTTCGTCTTATTCAAAGTTTTTGTACAAATATTATTTATTTTATTATGACGTGTTTTATCATTAGAAACGATAGATATTTTGGAATTCATCAGGGACATGTACTCTTATTTTGGAGGGACATGTACTCTCATTAGAAACGATAGATATTTTGGAGGGAGGGAGTATCTCGTTCTCCGGCTACATGTCCTGCTACGTGTACCTTGCACTCTTAGAGCAAGTATTGTAATCGGCGAAGAGCCGGCGAGGTCCGACGTGGGAGTGAGAGAAATAAGGAGAGAGAAGAAAACGAGCGTTTCGCGAGACGCCGGCATAGAGCGAGCGTATTGCACTGTGGCTGCTGATCCTCCACTCCGGTTCTTCCACGTCGCACCAAGCATTAAGACCGGGTGCTTCTTGCAGCTTGGCGAGCAGGCGTATCCATTAGCCTTGCTCTTATTTTGCTTTTAGCTGGGCTTATTCCTGACTTGTTGAATGTTTTATATCCTCTGCCATCCAGTCTGTCTCACGTAGGAATATTACTTTTTTACTTGCTACTGTTGCTATTGAGTTGGGAAAGCCAAAAGGTGCCTTGCGTGCAAAACTTTGCGAAGCTTGCATTTTTGACAATCTTATTAAACACAATTAATATTCTCTACTTGCAGTTGACATGCCTTGTACTTGCCCATCTGACATAACTTGTGTGCATGAAAAGCATGATGCCATTTTGTCTCCCTAATTGTAAAGAGACCTCTGAAAGTGAGAACTTTCTGATCTGCATAATATTTGCTGAAACTGTGCTGGAGCATGGAGGCCTGAACTGAAAAGCCACGCAAGTTTGGCCTTCCAAGCCGAGCGGACCCACAGGCCATCCGTGAGATCGTGCTCGTCTCGTCAACGCCCGTCCTTCCACTCTACTCCCTCCGTCCCAGAAAAAGTGTCGTTTTAGGTTTTTCAGACATCGTGTTTGACCGTTCGTTTTATTTAAAAATTTTTAATAAATATTATTTATTTTGTTATGACTTATTTTATCATTAGAGATACTTCAATAATGATTTATTTATTTTATAATTTGCACAAAATTTTTGAATAAGACGAACGGTCAAACACGATGTCTAAAAAACCTAAAACGACACTTTTTCTGGGACGGAGGGAGTACCACTCATGTGCAGTGCAGCGACTGAAAAAAAGATCACCCGCCCTATCCAGTGACAGTCCCACGCGACGCGGCCACGCCTGAGCCACCGACTCGTGGGCCCCAGAAGTGTAGACCCCCACTAATACGAAGGATCTGCGAGGCGATCTGCAACTGCAACGGTAAGCAAAACACTCCAATATCCGACGTGCCGGACGGGGCCCCTCGATGGCGCTGTGAATTACCGAATTACCCCTCCGCCCGCCTCCCTCTTCTAACAAGTCGTCGCTCCCCTCGGCGCGACGACCTCTCCCCCCACACCCTCCCCTCCCTCATTCCCCGCGCGACGAGGCCGCTTCATGGCGAGTCGCGGCCGGCCTCGGCCGGGCTCGCTCCAGGCCGTCGCCGCCGCCATCGCCATCCTCCTCCTGGCCTCCGCGTCCGGGGCCGCCGCTGGATCCCCCGATCGGCCCGCGCCGGGGCCGCCGCTGTTCCTACCGCTCACGCGCTCGTACCCCAACGCCAGCCGGCTCGCCGCCTCGTCACGGCGCGGCCTCGGCGACGGGGCGCACCCCAACGCGCGCATGCGCCTCCACGACGATCTCCTCACCAACGGGTCGGTACAGATCGTTTCTTTACGCTGTTGTTCCCCCCCTTTTTTTTTGTTTCTCTGTTTGCTTGCTCTGTTGGATCTGAGCCGGGAGGCTGGTGCGTGTCGTGGTGGTGGTTCAGGTACTACACGACGAGGCTGTACATCGGGACGCCCCCGCAGGAGTTCGCGCTGATCGTTGACTCCGGGAGCACCGTCACCTACGTGCCCTGCGCCTCCTGCGAGCAGTGCGGCAACCACCAGGTGGGGCTGTACTCTTTTGCTTCTCTGCTCAGCTACCAGCTAGGAACTTGTGAGATGATATTATTGATTAGGATGATAGCACGCATGAATATGTGAACCCAAGTTGCGAAGCTGGACTAGTGAACTTAGCTAATTAATGGTATGCGAATTATATGGGTTTCTGAGACTACTTGATGCACATGGGCATATATAAACTCTAACTTTCAGAAGATTAACATTTTCATTTGCAGGTAGATTAGGGAGTTGCAATTTAGTTATGGGTTGGTGATAAATTGTCCTAGTATTGACTGAGGATGTGGGACATGGCTTCGACCTGCGGGCCAGAATTTATTTGCTTTTCAAAATGGTCGATTCCTGAAATGCATAGTCTATTGTCCACACTTCCCAACATGTACCCTGCCAATCTTGGCCACAACCTATAACATTGGATTGCCAACCATTCACCTTGTTTTTGTCGTCGTCAATTGTTAGACAGCTGCATAACTTTCTCTCAATGTTAAGTGGGTCCCATGTATATTGCCAACAAATGACAGGTGTTTGGTTTGGTCATACCTGTGTAACCTTTTTTGTCCTTGAACACTCTTTTTCTACTCAAGGTATAGTATTGCTCCACCATATTGAAATTTGATACTCCTTCTGGTCACAAAAACATGTTGTTTAGGACAAGATTTGGTCAAACCTTAAAAACTACAAACACCAATAACTATTAACTTATTTAGTTTGGAAACCTGCAAGTTAGATGTGTAGATTTGTATTAAAAAATACTTGCAAAATCTCTTCAATCTAAAGGATTTTAAGAATGTATACTAGAAGAAATTAGTGGTCAAAGATATGCATTGAAGACTGTAGAAAGTCAAATACGTAAAATATTTTTATCAGAGGAAGTAGATGCTATAATTAATTCATCATCCATTTCGAAAATACATCTCTGCACAATGGAAAATATACTACGGCTCTAGTACATGTTCAGACTTCTTTTGCACTGTCTTTGGAATGGTTATCCATGAGATAGTTTTGTATTTTAAAGTACTTTGCTAACATCCCATTACTCCATTAGTGTGTGATATCATATTATCAAGTCAATTATCATATATTGTTGAAAGTGAATTAATTTAAAATAAAAACTAAAGACAAAACATACATTGGTTAGGGCTTTACATTGGTATGTCATGACATCACCACACATCATCATATTTGAAATGTACATAAAATCAGGAGACAATGTATCTTAGCATTTGAACAAATTGGGCTGCCCATCGATATTGCTAGCACACAATATAGTTTTGACTGAGCTGAAGGCCCTTCTCAGATGCTAGATTATTCTTTTGCAGCTTTCTCAAATGTTCTTGATGCAACTTTGCAAATGCACCGATGGCTTGGGATCCATCATCATTGTTTTACCACCACCTTTACTTAGTGGATCTTGTGTTCATTGAATGAATTACTCACATCAATACATCATTGCCGAGGCATGTAAAGTATTGTATCTGAAATGATCTTATGTTTTACATTGTAATGTCCAAAAGGTTGAAGATCATATGAGCATGTATTTTCCTACCTTGATGTATATAATATATAATAATTCGAAAGTCGAAACACATGAAAATCTGTGTGTTGCCATATATGCCATACCTTGAGTATGAATCATTTTTTTTTGTTTTGTCTTGGAGATCACTGTTATTATCTAGTCTCTACTAGTGTTAAGATTTTTTTAATTGCCTAGAAATTAATTCATCTACACTTCTACAGTAAGATAATCTGAAGTTTGGTTGTTGTAGGATCCACGATTTCAACCTGATCTCTCCAGTTCATATTCACCAGTAAAATGCAATGTCGATTGTACTTGTGACAGTGACAAAAAACAGTGCACTTATGAGAGGCAGTATGCTGAAATGAGCTCCAGCAGTGGGGTGCTTGGTGAGGACATTGTGTCTTTTGGCAGAGAGAGTGAGCTTAAGCCACAGCGTGCTGTTTTTGGCTGTGAAAATTCTGAAACTGGAGATTTGTTCAGTCAGCATGCTGATGGTATAATGGGCTTGGGTCGTGGTCAACTTAGCATAATGGATCAGCTTGTTGAGAAGGGTGTCATAAGTGATTCATTCTCATTGTGCTATGGTGGTATGGATATTGGTGGTGGTGCTATGGTGCTTGGTGGAGTGCCTGCTCCTTCTGACATGGTTTTTTCACATTCAGACCCTCTCCGCAGGTAATGTATAGTTTCCTATATGATAATCGATCCTTATTCTTTTTGTGGTACATATTTTTATTAGCTAATCTTAAATTGGCAACAGTCCATATTACAACATTGAGTTAAAGGAAATACATGTTGCTGGAAAGGCACTGCGGGTAGATTCAAGGATCTTCGACAGCAAGCATGGGACTGTTTTGGATAGTGGGACGACATATGCTTATTTGCCAGAGCAAGCTTTCGTGGCTTTCAGAGATGCTGTAAGATATTTACACGTCCATAACTTTTTCTGTTGGATCTTTGTTCTTTTGTAGTTATTTTTTCTTCATGTGAAATCAATTTGCTTGGAATTCTGTTTTTGCAATGTACCATGTAAAAAAGGTAGTGTAGCTTCAGAAGCTATCAATAGTATTTGTGGCTAAAACTGCACTAGTGCCATCTTTTTAACTTTTCCGCCTTGCATAAAAGAAGTTAAACATCTTAATGACACCTAGACAAGTTTACACTTCCCTAGATAGAATCAAACTTCTACATTAGCACAATCTGCTTTTTCTCCTTGACGCCTTTTCATGTCCATTAGCTAATAACTGTATCCCTCCTTTTTCTCTTATTCTCTTGACTGTTGCTTTACAAACGAACTTCTGGATTACAAGGACACTGTTGACTGGTGCACCTACAATTCCTTTTTGGTTTGTTTGGTTTTGCATGTCATATCCCCTAATAATATATCTAATATTGATGCCCTGTACTATATATATTTACTTTCTTTTTCTCTTTCTTTTCCCTTTTCATTGGTGGCTCATGTTGGGTTTCAACTCTTGCCTACCCCAAGTCCCAATTTGCTAGGGACTAAAAGGCTTTGTTGTTGTTGGTTTTGCATGTCACCGGAGCTGAGTGTCTTTGTCTTGGTCCTACTTTAACTAATTTTGAAAAGACTAAGTGCCTGGGCAGTCCTCAAACTTGCCCTGTGTTGAGTCTTGAAATTCAGATCTGGGGAATTAAACTTGTTAATTGTGCCATTTGAGATCCATATATCTCTTAATTGTTCCCCTGAAGGTCCAAATCTCCATAACCAACGTACTTTCTTACGTCACCTGCAAGTTGGGTCCTGGGCTGTGTGTTCATGCTAATTAAAGTGATTGGATCTTGAGTGATACCCAACATGTTCAAGATTTTGGATCTGTATTTTAAGTGTTTAGGGACCTAGATGACACCTTGGACAACTTTAACGACCATTGGTGTATCTAGTTCTTAAAAATGAATGAGTGGTTATGTTCCTGAAGAAATATGTTTACTGATTCTATGTTTCAATTGATAGGTGACAAGTAAAGTGCATTCTCTCAAGAAAATTCGTGGCCCTGATCCAAATTATAAGGATATCTGTTTTGCAGGTGCTGGAAGGTGACTTTCGTACCATGATTAAAATTTGTTTCCCATTCTCAGTGTTCTTATAATACGCTCCATGATGCTTCTGTAGAACTTAAATTATTTATGGTCTCGCTTCCAGGAATGTCTCAAAGCTACATGAGGTATTTCCAGATGTTGACATGGTATTTGGAAATGGACAGAAGCTCTCACTTACACCTGAAAATTATTTATTCCGGGTAGGAGAAATTGTGAGCTCATATCTATTTAAATCAATTGAGATAATGTTTGTTTAATTTGTCTGCCGGTGTTGTCTGCTCATGTTATGTACTGTGTCTTCCCTTCAATTCTGAAATGAAGCACTCCAAAGTTGATGGGGCTTATTGCTTGGGTGTATTCCAAAATGGTAAAGATCCAACTACACTATTAGGAGGTTAGACACTCAACTTTCAGAGGACGTGAAGCAAGTTTTATGATCTTTGCACTTCTTACTGCTTCCATTTGCTTTACATCTTGTACAATTTGCTGGGCTATTGGTCATCTCGAGTGTATATCTATTCTACAACTCTGAATTGTCATTCCCCAATACATGCTGGACTCTCTTTTTATGTCTATTGGCTTATAAAGTGCACAAGCTTACAGACTTATTCTGTAGAATTACAACCAATATTAGATTGCATCCTTCTATGCAGCACTTTCGGATCTTATCTTGCATATTAATGTTATTAGCATAGGCTGAGTGAATAGTATGATATGCAGTGTTACTCTGACTGGCTTATACACTCGCATAATGGATTTTTTGTAAACTTAGTTGACTGGCTTGGAAGAAACATTTAGCATGTTCTCTCCTTATATATGATCTTAATATATGTATTTTCTGTTAGCTTGATTTATTCAAACTTTATGAGATGAATAACTAATTAAAATTATTAATCTGAGCACTGCATTTCGTTGTCAATATTTGCTTATTTCTTCAGAGTAGCATCTCTTGCCCTTACTCATTCAATCCAATAGTGTACAGCACAATTATGAAAGCATGATTGTAGCCCAAAATCTGACTGGCATAGATGCGCAAGCTTATTCTTCGTTATGAAAGGCATAAATACAATTTTTGCTAAAGGAAACAAGCAAGCTAGTATTCTTTATTTACTATTTCTGTATTTCAGACAACCTGGCATATTTAGCTTTTTATGTTTTTTATTATTATGTTTATGTAGTTGTGAGCAAAACTTGAGCCTACAGATATAGCTTTCTCTATAATGGTAGCCGCGGTTGAAAACTAAAATGATTTAGGATATGGAAATCTCTCTCTCTCTCTCTCTCGTGCTATGAGGTCTACAAATTCTTTTGGTTTAAGCTTGTCCAACATCGGTTGAGGTGGTTTGGCCATGTCCAAAGGAGACCTTCAGAGGCACTAGTGCATTGTGGAGTCCTAATTCAAGATATTAATGTGAGGAGAGTTAGAGGCAATAAAAAGAGATTTGAAAGGTTGGGATATACCTAGAGACCTTTGTTTGGATAGGAGTGCTTGGAAAGTGGCTATTGACGTGCCTGAACCGTGACTAGGGGATCATGTTGGGTTTCAACTCTAGCCTATGAGGTCTGTTTATTTAAATATGTTTCCTTGGCTATCACAATTGCCTGAATGATAGGTTCTTGATTTTCTTGATTCATTCAAAGGATGTAGTAAAAATAGTCTGTTTCTATTACAAGATCATGACAAGAGTTTCCTTGGCTAAAATAATGACCTTAATGGCAGGCATCATTGTTCGTAATACACTTGTGACCTATGACCGTCACAATGAAAAGATTGGCTTTTGGAAAACTAACTGTTCAGAGCTGTGGGAGAGGCTACATATCGGTGACGCTCCTTCACCAGCCCCTGCAAGTGATACAAATTCAGAAACTGATATGTCACCTGCTCCTGCCCCTAGTAGCTTGCCAGGTTTGTGCCTAATTATTTTATTTTATATTCATTTCACATGTATTATATGATGAATGACAAAACATGGATATTTGTTACATTTCACTTGTAACTATCAGTTAGGCATCGCTTTATTTTGATCTGCTTTGTTGGTGGCTGTTTTGGTACTTATGAATATGAAGCTTGATAGGGCTTTAGTTTTATATGAAATGAGGCGCCAACGTGCTCCTAGCGCGATGGTGGCTCCTCCCGGTGCGGAGGCCACCCGCCCGCGTTCGACTCCCGGTCTCGGGGTCGGCCAGGTGTGGCACGGGGTTTTTCCTCCAGAGGGAACCGAGCAGTGTTGTGTGAGTAGTGTGTGCACGTGTGTGCTCGGTAGACGCGTTCCGAGATTTCTCGGGCAGTCTCATCTGTACTTGAGCGTGCGGTCAGTATAGGTGTCCAATACGAGTCTTACATGATATGCCAGTGCTCCTAGCAGTGTTAAAAAAATATATATATGAAATGAGGCAAACAATCAATCTGCCCCTCTGGAAGGTCCTTTAGGCCGCAATTTGACCCATGCTTTACCTACTTAGTTCTTTGAGTTTGATGGTACATTCACCAGTCTTTATGGCTTGCACAATAATCTGGTCCGCATTTCATATGCCTATAGTAATTTTGTTAAACCAGGCTGATTACTGTAAGCTAAAGCAATAAGTAAATATTTTCTTAATTGGTGTTTGTTAATTTTTTTTGCAACAATAGCACACTTTTTTTTTATGTAGTTTAAATAAATATTATTGTTCTGGATAGGAGCATTGGACTGCCAATGCCCACTACTTTTCCTTAGTGCCCTATATTTCTATATCTTGGTTTACAGTACTGATAGACATGATTATCATACTTGTTGATCTTCGGCTTGCAGAGTTTGATGTTGGTCTCATCACTGTTGATATGTCCATAAATGTTACCTACCCAAATCTGAAACCTCATCTCCATGAGCTGGCCGAGCTGATAGCTAAAGAGCTGGAGATTGACTCTCGTCAGGTATTAATAAAAATTAGAAGTATGCAACAACTTGGTTGTGCTAGTTATGCGAGTGGTTCTTTTCAGGCAGGATTGAAGAACATTTGTGTTTGTATTATATGTTCATTTACTTCAGTCTGCACTAATCTCATAGTTGTTTTGATATTGCTTCATAGTGATTTGGCTGAAGCTGCTGTTTAATTTGACAGGTTCGAGTTATGAATATTACGAGCCAAGGAAATTCTACTCTGATTAGATGGGGTATTTTCCCAGCAGGATCTGATAATGCTATGTCCAATGCAACAGCAATGGTAGACTCTTGAACCTATTATAACTATTTCGGGATCAGTTGTTTTTTCACTTATTAATTTATTCTATTGATTTATGCCAGGGTATCATCTATCGGTTAACTCAGCATCATGTTCAGTTGCCTGAAAATCTTGGCAGTTATCAATTGCTCGAGTGGAATGTGCAGCCTTTACCGAGAAGGTGAGGAATGTTTATTATAAGCTGCATTATTCATATAATGTCTGCTAATATCCACATTTTCCTTTTGGGGCTTCTCTTCCTCCAGACAATGCTGTTTCGTCTCTCTTTGTGTGTGTGTGTGGGGGGGGGGGGGGGGGGGGGGGGGGTGCGTGTTAAAGAAAGCACAGTTTCACCCATGTCCAAAAATAGTCTGTTTTATTGTCTCATGTTCTGTTATTTTACATCCCTCTCCCCCAGCACCAAAAGAAAAGTTCCATGAGATAACTTTATGAATTATTAGTGTGTAATAACTTCTGCAGTAGCCATCCATCTTGTTCGCTTGAATGGTATTCCAGTGCTTCTGGAGAACTTACCTTCCTTTTTTCTTTGGGTGCAGGTCATGGTTTCAAGAACATGTAGTCTCTATACTGCTTGGGATTCTACTACTTGTTTTGGTCACTTTGTCAGCCTTTTTAGTAGTACTTGTTTGGAGAAAGAAATTTAGTGGTCAAACTGCCTACAGACCTGTTGATTCAGTGGTTCCCGAGCAAGAACTCCAGCCACTATAATTCAAAGCTGTTGGCAGAGCAACATATAGATGATTCTTTGGTAGAGATACCTTGTACGGGGTTACATATCACAGCGGCTCGCGTCTACTGCTGGAGTAAGCCCCTCTTTGTATGTAACACAAGCTACAAGCTTACAGAAGAAGCACAATATGATTACATGACTTCTCCATTCAAAACTTAGAAGCGCTGTTCATAAACTGTCTAGTTATTCAGATCAAGAGCTCCCCTCTTGTGCTTACAGTAGAAGGTTTTGTTCATGTAATGTAGATTAAGTAGGGGTAGAGAAGAGACTAAGCACACCCGCAGAACGAAATGATGTAATATCTATTTGATAAGTGCTGAGGGTATTTGGCTTCTTCAAATGTTTAGGGTATGCTTGATTCTTTTGCCTACAACGCGTTTGCTATCGAGGAAGAAAGTCCATGCAAGCAATGAACCAAATTGTTATATTTAGCCAGCCCCCACTTTGTGAGCCATGTGGATGTGAGAGGGATTAAGCAGGTCACGCTAATAGTGGCAAAAAGTTAAATGTATCGCCCATGAGTGCTAAAGGATGTCAGTCCAAATTTTGGTTAATAGGCTTTCGTTTGGTCTGCTGCCAAATTTTGGGTTGGCAGCCCTCCATCTGTATATGTTACAACTGCATGAGAATCAAACATGCCCAATACGTGTCGCTGTAGACTGTAGTTCCATTTCTGTAGCTCCGGCTGAGCATATCGTTCGGTCATCTTTCGGCTGGCCACTACTTCCGTTCTGCCCGCTTGAGTCGAGAACTGACAAAAATGTATTTTCTTTACGTAGTTTGAGTTTGATATGTGATATAAGATCCGTCTGGTTGCTGCACGAAAGTTTGCATATCTCTAATATCGGTGTTAGGCACTTAGGCTGTTACGAAACACAGGTAGTTAATAGATGATATGATAGTTAAAATTAGCTGAGCATCTACCCTACTTTCTTTCCTAATCCTGTTTTTAGCAAGACGAGAAAAAACCCTCTCCAACAACTCCTAATCCATGCTTCTAAAATTTACGCACTTGGGAAATCCTCCTCCGTCTCACGTAACTTTGCGCACGGTCGCGATCGTGCGGATACTGCTTTCCTGTGCGTATCAGTCGGTCAATCTAAAGGTGGAAGGGTGTGGGGAAAAAAAATAAGAGGTACGAAAGGGTTCCTAATGCAAATGTACGAGAGAGAAGGAATATATAAAAGTGGTTATGATAATTTAGGAATAATATAGGATTTCTGATATAAAATTATATTTTATATTTTAGAGTGGATTATTAAAAACTTTTGGAGATGACCTTTTTTTTTCTCCCAATAACTTTTTAGGAGCTGCAAAACTACGTGTTTTTAGGAGAAAAAAATAGAATACTCTTGTAGATGCTCTAAGGCCCTATTTGGATTATCTGCTAATAGTTAGTTGGCTAAAACTCATATCTAATATTAGCTAGCTAACTATTAACTACCTATTCACTGGAGGGTGTTTGGATGCACAACTAATGAAAATGCTACTAAGATAAGTATTAGTTACTATTATCTTACTTGTTCCAACCAGTGAGATACTCCTAAATATGTATTACGGGTTGCTAGCATAAACAACTCCTGAAGACATGAAAGGATCACAGGTTGTAGAGCCTAATAAACACCTCTACACTCGTAATCACACAGCGAATCCTAAACAACTCCTGAAGACAAATAAAATGATCACGGTTTGTTCAGACTAATAAACACCCCTACACTCGTATTCACACCATCGAATCCTTGTTCAGACTAAACCAACCAGTGAATCTTCTTCAGCTGCTCCCCCTAAACCAGTGAATCTTCACCTACTCCCCTTTAGCTGCTGCCCATAAGCCCATCCAGATGCCGGTCATGATGCATGTCACGACAGCGGAGGGCACAGACTCCCCCAGCACCGAAACCACGTCGAGATGGCGACAACGAGCAGACCGGTGAGGATGACGGAGAGCCGATGAGGATGACGTGAATCTTTAGCTGCTCCCCCTTCAGCTGCTGCCCAGAAGCCCATCTAGATGCCGATCATGATGCACGTCACGACGGCGAAGGGCACAGACTCCCCTAGCGTCCAAACCGTGTCGAGATGGTGACAACGAGCAGAACGGTGAGGATGACATAGAGCCGATGAGGATGACACGAATCTTCAGTTGCCCCCCTTCAGATGCTGCCCAGAAGCCCGTCCAGATGCCGGTCATGATGCACGACGGCGTAGGGCACGGACTCCCCCAGCGCCCAAACCGCGTCGAGATGGCGACGACGAGCAGACCAGTGAGGATGACGGAGAGACGATGAGGATGACGGAGAGGCGCTTCTTCAGAGCGGCCATGAGCGTGACCGGTAGAAGGACTGTGGTCACCGTCAAGAGCAGGACTCCGAAGGCGACCTGAGGCGCGGCGTTCTAGGCGGCGACACGTCTTAGCTCCGTGACGAGGCCGATGACGACAGTTGCGTCTTGTGTCGTAGCCCAGAAGCCCAAAGAGAGTTGTTGGATCGACGAAGGCGGTGGGGGAGAGAGCTGCGACGACGGTGGTGGGGGAGAGAGATCTGCAACAACGGTGGTGGGGGCCCGCGCACTGCTGCTGGCGATGACGCTAGGAGGAGGAGCATCAGGATCAGTCAGCTCGAATCGGTGACGGTGGCATGGTCCACCGCGAGCGGCTGAGCGGCGAGAGCTGGAAGAGGATCGGCGACATCGACAGTGGGACCACCGACGACGGCAGTGGCACGGTCCATCGTGAGCGGCGAGAGCTAGAGGGTGTTGAGCGGCGAGAGGAGGAGTGCTGAGCGGCGAGAGGAGGAGAAGGAGCTGCTATTGCTTGGTGAAGGCTGTTGTCGCAAACAGGAAGGTGAACTGGGAGAAAGGGAATTTAATTATCTAGAGGTTCAACTAAAAATTAGCTATTTTATTAGCTGCACTTGTTTGGATCACAAAAGATAACTATTAGCATATATCTATTATCCACAGGGTCTAAATATTAGCCAGGTAACCATTTGGATCCAACAACTAAAATGTCGATGTGATGGGGGTTTTTGTCTCTAATGTCCTTTTCTTTATATATATTGTTGCTCGGTTTTTGTCTCTAATGCTATTGTTTTTTATATTTAATTTTGCGAGAGAATCGTGGATACAGGTAGGTGTAAGAGCAAAAATGTAGTTTTGTAATCTATTACCTGTTATTAGGATGATTAGGATAAAAAATAAGATAGTTATTAGGTGTGTGTTTAGCTAACAATTAGCTAGATATCTATCTAGTTAATTTTTAACAGCCAATTAGTAATTGTATGGGTCAAGGAGTGTCTAACCTCAACATATATTGGGTTTGTTTGGAGAGATATAACGTTTGACTTTATTCTTTTTTGTTTGTACAGTTTACTTGTTAACGCGGTTCGGGTCACACACCGGTAGAGGCTAGATCGGTCAAAGGCCGCACATGGCCTAGCATGCAGCGAAGGGAGGTCCCAATGGCGAAGCCAACCGCAGGTCGGCGAGGCCAATTAGACACTCGTTCTTCACCTGATAAACTCATGAACACTTCCTGGGAAGGACCATCGAGAGACGCACGACGGGGTATTTTAGGATCGGCAATGCCACGTAGAATAAGATCGGCAATGCCACGTAGAATATCCCACAAATCCCGTCGAGGGACATGTGGGACAACAAGGAGGTTGAAAGAGATAAGGGGTAAAAAGTGGATAAATAAATTGATAATAGATCGATTGTGTAGTTGGATATCTCAATCGATGCCGTACATTTTCAGGTTGTCTCGTAGAGCTTTTCTCAGATTGAGCCAAAACTGTATGGCCAATTCTAAAACCGGCGTAACCCAAATTGAATATCAACATTACTACAGGTCAAAAAAAATCCACGGTGAACAACCGAGTGGAGAGATAAGTCGAATGTCATCAATCACAGGTGCATTATCCTCTGTCTCCATTCAATAGTACGAACTAGTAGAATGGCCTTGTTTAGATCTCAAATTTGGGAAGCAAACTTTGCATAGTAAATGTTCCGTCACACTGTAGTAATTTTATTTTTATTTGGTAATAATTGTCCAAATATTGATTAATTAGGTTTAAAATATTCGTCTCGCAAAGTATAACAAAACTGTGCAATTAGTTTTTGATTTCATCTACATTTAGTACTCCATATATGTGCTGATATTTTGATGTGATAGAGAATTTCTTTTTATACAGTACAATTTAAAAATGAATTTGAGTATCTAAACAAGGCTAATGATAGGTTTCGTGTTGGTCCGGTCACGACTCACGATCAAGGAAGTACATTGACTTATTATTATTCCCAGGACCAGGAGAATGGTCAGCTAGCGGTTTAGCTTGCCGCCGATCCGCTTGCTGGCCGTGAACCCACCGTCAACCACGAGGTTATGCCCGGTGACGAACTTGGCCTCGTCGGAGGCAAGGTAGACGGCCGCCCTCGCCACGTCCTCCACCTGCAGCACCGCGCCACGGAGCTCGCTCATGCCAGTCTCCACCAGCCGCTTGAGCTGCTCGTCGGGGACGCCTGGGTGCAGCCTGGCGAGGGAGCGGACCAGCAGCGGCGTGGCGATGGCGTGCGGCGAGATGGCGTTGACGCGCACGCCCGACCGCGCCAGCTCGTCCGCGGCGGCCCGCACCACGGAGATGACCGTGGCCTTGGACAGGCTGTAGGGCAGCGCGGCGAGGCCGCCGAGCATTCCCGTGGTGGATCCCGTGCACAGGACGCAGCCGGCGCCCCGGGGCACCATGACGCGCGCGGCGTGCTTGAGGGCCGCCACCGCGGACCGCGCGTTGACCGCCATCACACGGTCGAAGTCCGCGAGGTCCAGCGACGCCAGCGGCGTGGGCACCGACGCGCCCGCGTTGCTGTACAGCACGTCCAGGCGCCCGTGCCGCGCCACGGCGAGGTCCACCGCCGCGGCGATCTGGGCCTCGTCCGTCACGTCGCACCGGGTGTAGGACGCCGCCGCGCCGAGCTCGGCGGCCACGGCGCGGCCGGCGTCGTCCTGCACGTCCGCGAGGATCACCCTGGCGCCGTTCCGGACGAACTCGGCGGCCGTCGCCTTGCCGATGCCGCTGGCCGCGCCGGTGATGACGGCGACCTTGCCGGCGAGCCTCTGAGAGTCTGACGCCGTTGAGAAGCCGGCGACGAGGCCACGCAAGACGGCTCCTGCAGCCGTACCCTTGTCCCTCCTGCGTTCAAGAAACCACGATTAGTCATCGGTGGCAATGCTTAACAAAGCGATAATTCGTGCATGAAAGAGGCAAAAGCAGAATTTTAACTCTACAACAACTGATTTCTCTGAAACACAGCAGCAGCGACTGAAAGGAGAAACCTGAAAGCGAGGTGCGTTGCTCTCAGCATCCTGAAAGATGGTGATACAACTCGTGAGCTTCTCTGATCAAAGCTGGGTTTTGAGCTGCCAATGCTGCTGCGATTCTGCGAACAAGCTGTGAGTGGCGGCCCTTTTAAGGATCTGAACGCAGGCTATAAGAATCATGATGATGGCACGTTTGACTCCTTCAAGACGCTATTGATTGTCACGTTTGGCTAATTTTATCGCCACGTCTTATTAATTAAATATTAATTAAAGTCTTCATGGCAGCTTCACAGTAGTTGGTCACATCGCTTTCGGTTTTCATGTAGCTGTAGGTGCCGCACACATGCATGGTTCTGTTTGGCATAGCAGCCTATTTTGATTTGGACTTTTGGGGAGCTCCAGCTCATTGGTTCCTGCAGAATGAATGAAGTGGTTAAACACGCCAATTTTCGACTAAAATAGAACCAAGATGACTTCTTCGAAACATCCTCAATCTTATTCGTAGCTCCAGCTGCAAGAGCCTAGAGCTCCGCCAACATACCAAATGCAGCAATTGTTTTGAGACATTTCAACCAATCGACATGAAGGAGCAGACCACTTCAATCGACTCTACCGACCAGGCGAGAAACAAAACTTTTCAATTGACAGAGTAAGAGAACATAACATCTCAAAGGCCACAGAAAATTCTCCAAAGACGGACCTTAGACCGATGAGACGTCGTTTTGTGACTCTACACCCCGACAGAGCTGTACAACCTGTGCTCCCATACGCCCATATTAATATGAAGTGGTTGAAAGCAACATTTTTAGTCTAATCTAAAACAGAAACAACATGACTTATTCTAACACAACCTATTTCTAGCCCTGCCAACGTACATTTACTCCATGCTACGAAATGCAGTAATAGTTTTTGCTACTTTCAAACCGATCGGCGAAGAAAACAGAACATTTCAATCTATATACCAAGCCAAAAGACAAAACTTTTCAACCGATGGAGTCAAAACTGAAACATTTCAGCCGTTGGAATGGCCACAAAAAATGCTCCAAAGAGGACCTTTGAAGGATGAGCGTCCTTCGGTCGTTGCATGACTATGCACCCCCAACAGAGCTTTGCGAGTGGGACCTATGTTGTGAGAGCTTGGTTTTCACACGCTTCTCCCTAGTCAAAGCTTGATGAGTCATGTGGGAGTGACGGCTCCGTTACGGATCAGGAGCCCAAGACATCCAGGTTATACAAGCCGTGGCATGTTTGAATCGCTCACCTGGTCTAATTTGTTGTTGTCTGTCTGACTGTCTCCAATCTGCGGCCGAGTCCGTACATACTGAAGGCCTATATAAACAATTAACAAAAATATTCGTGAAAAGTAGCACATCATCGGCAAAATGTAGACTCACAACCCCAGGTTCAAAAATAATAAAGCAACCCTCTAATACTATACCTTCACCAGTTGCGAAAACATCCGCAAATTCAGAAGACACACACATCAGGAGGTAAGGTCCAACTGTCCAAGTCAGAAGCTGTGTTCAACTACCAGTCTACCACACCATAGTCACCAGTACAAAAAACCAACGACATACTACTACCAGACTGTTTTGCTCTTTTTTTTTGTGCCCACTGCTTCATAAGCGAACAAAACCAAACTACAACCGTCATTTGTCAGATCATAGACAATAGATACTTCATCATGAGATGTCAACCTGAAAGGCAACCAATTCCCAAAGCATGAAACATAGAAGTTTTAACCATCAAAGGTATTATAAATTTAGCATACCTTGGTTCCATGAATCATTTCGATTGACTAACAATAAAAGGAAGCAGAATACTAATTCTACAGTTTTGCACAAAGCAGCTGCCCGGGAGGGTGCTCAGAGCAACACAGCCTATGAAAAATCCCATCCCAAAGCCTGCTTTAGGCCAGGCCCCAAAAATTCCACAATTTCATATAAGGAAACAAAATCAAACAACAATTGCCACTTGTCAGATCATAGACAATACTTCATCACCAGATGTTGATCTGAAATGCAACCAATTTTCCAAAGTTTACAAATAAAAGGTTTAACCATCAAAGGCGGGCACTATAAATTTGAGACAGCTTGGTTCTACAAATCGTTTCGATTGATTAACACTAAAATAAAGTAGATACATATCGATCATATGAACATCCCATAACATACCACCGGTTTACTCATTAGCAGGGTCAGAAACTGGCGTTTGCGCTGTAGCTCTGCTATCACAGCCTCTGGCAGCAATGGTGTGATTTCTCCATTTCTCATGTTGCACACGCCAGAGTCAGCAAGAGGATCCACACATGGACCAAAAAACTCCCTAGATGGATTGTCAAAAACCTGATGCATGAAGTAGACACAATCCTCTTGAACTCCACCTGCAAATTGGCTAGCAAGAACAGACTTGGAGCACTCTGAACCAAGAAAGATTGCGTGCCCACCCAGGGTCTCCACCTTGGTCCACTGGCTAGGAAGAGTGGCAAGGACCGCTTCGAAGACCTCAATTCGCACAGTCCTGTCATCGTCTCAGAGACAAGCATTTGGTGGAATGCGCATCCACCTCCTCAGCATCAACAGCCTACCATCGCATGCTGTTAGGTATCGCACGACCAAGTATTCAGGATAACAGCACGAGGAGTATATTGCCTGCTGCTTGGGGTCATCGGCTATGCACTGATGAAAGCCTGATGGTGATTTTAGTTTGCTGAGGTGGTCAGCATCAAGCTCAATGGCATGAAGCCCTTCCTTGCAAGTGAGAGCGTATAGCTTCCCATGAAAGAAGGCTATGTCATGGATCCTTGGAGGGTCTGGACAAATGGTGATGCTGATAGCAGTGTCCTGTTTGCAAGCAGAGACAGCAATGCTGTGTCCCTCCGAGATCAGTACAGCGATGAGAGGATCTAGCGTCGAATCAAGGGGCAACGATAGTACCGCCTTGGGGAGAGGGAGCCTCAGGCCAGAGAGCGGGTTCATCAGAGAGCAGCCGCCGTCGTGGTGCACGAGGAAAGCGAGGTTGTCGACGGCAAGGTAGCCGAAGTCGACGCCTTCTTGACGGAGGATGGGGGCGCCGGCGAGGTCTACAAGGGTGCCGTCGCGGAAGGCGAGAGCGGGCAGCCTCTCTGCGCTGGCGCCAGTACGCCAGGGCCAGCAGACGGCGCAGAAGCGGACGCGGTCGGCGAGGGACGGCAGGCGGTGGGGAGATCCGGCGGGAGCTCCTCCCACGATGACGGCATCCCCACGGCCGCCATCTTCGCAGCTTTCCCTCACTAGTCACAAACAACAAAATCCCTCCCAATTAGCAATTCAGAATCGAAGCAATCAAGTACCGTATGGCATATGCACGATTGAAACCACAAATTTCCAAACCTATAACGGGAAGCACCGAGGAGAAGCCTGGAGCGGGTTAGGAGCCTAAAATTTGCCGTGTCATCAATTTGGCAAGCCTTCGTAAAAAATTTACCATGAATTTGGGCAAACCAAATATGAAAGATCGGTAAGTTTTTTATAACAAACTAAAAAAATAACCAAAATCATGGCTCGCCACGTAGCACATTTCGGCAGCAAAACAATCGGACCTAGGACTCCGTGAGGCGCCGCGTAGCGGTCGTGATCTAGGAAATGCGGCTGGTGACTGGTGACTGTTCTGAGGCGGAACCAATTACGTGGGCCGTATATGATGTGACCAGAGCCCACTGACTTTCATTGTCCATTACGCACACAATATAGAGACACTGGGCCACACGTGTACTGATCAGATCAAATCAGACCTTGTTTAGATTGTAAATTTTTTTAACTTTGGCTACTGTAGTACTTTCATTTGTATTTGGTAATTAGTGTTCAATCATGGACTAATTAGGCTCAAAAGATTCGTCTCGTGATTTACAACTAATCTGTGCAATTAGTTATTTATTTTACTAAAATTTAATGCTCCATGCATGCGTCCAAAAATTGATGTGACGGAGAGAGAGTGAAAAAACTTGAATTTGGAAGAGAAGAGAACAAGGCCTCAAACTGGGTGGATGTATCTTGTATTTCTTTAGAGCCTTTAAATATGAATTCTCAAAAGCCTGATTCTAGTTTATAAAAAGTTGGATTTTTTAGAGCAAGTTTATCAATATCTATCTATATATTCTATTTATATGTAATACTCTCTCCATTTTAAATTGCTAGTGGACAAGCACGTGCAACATGCACGTGAATAACCAAAAAATATATCCTTATTAATAGTGAATATGACAACAATTTTTCCAGAAGCCAATGCCAATATCATATAAAAACTATTGTTGATCAAGATCAACAACGTTTATACTATATATAGACAGGCCACAACTCATTTTCTATATGATTCATTGTCCTCTACTTCTATATATAATTATTTGCTTCAACCAACAAGCATTCGTCGCTTCTACCGATAGTTACTTGCTTCTACCAATAAGCATTTATCTCTTCTACCGATAATTGTTCAGTGAAAGAGTTGTACAAAACGCGTCCTTAGACCCATTTATATAGGTTGAAGTCATGACTTCATCACTATAAAAATTTAGATTTTAGATAAGGAAAAAGTCTACATCATCCCCTGAAGTATGGGGTGGTGTCTAATTTACCTCCTCAAGTATGAAATGGTCTAATTTACCCCCTGAACTTTCCAAAACCGTTTACTTTACCCCCTGGAGCAGTTTCCAAAACTGTAGCAAACCGCCGTCCAAAACTGTAGCAAACCGCCGTCCAAAACTGCCCCAGGGGGTAAAGTAGACGGTTTTGGAAAGTTCAGGGGATAAATTAGACCGTTTCATACTTGAAGGGGTAAATTAGACACCACCCCATACTTCAGGGGGTGATGTAGACTTTTTCCTTTTAGATAAGGAGAGACATATTCTGTAGATCGCTCATGGTGAAACAATTACTTGTTGTGACAACAACTGCTAGAAAACTATTTACTTAAGAGTAGGACAAGAGAGTAAAAAACGACGAGAAGAGTTTAGTCAAAGCTAAGTCATACACTCCCTCCATCCTATAGTATAGCACATAAAAGCATTAAAAATATAGTAAAATTATAAGGGATTCTAGGGACAAAAAAACAGTTTTGTACTAAATAGTGCATAAATTTGGTAGACTTGCCATTTAGGAGTATTAACTAATCCCCACTAATCATGTTGATAATAACATATGATTAGGAAAATAAAGTGAGGACATATGTGTCTTTTATTTTCTCTCTTAATTTGTCACAAAAGCTCTAGAATGCACTGTATTAGGATAGAGGGTGCAAAACTTAAGTATATACTAGTTGTGCAATTGGCTGGTAACTTTGCTAGTTATACGATAATTGAAGCATACGACAGCTTATGGTTTCATCTAGGGATGGATTCGGATCAAATCCGCATGGAACCGAATACGGATAATAGTACTTATCACATTCTAACTCGATTCGGATACGAGCACAGATATTATCAAATAAGAATGCAAAGCAAATGTCTCGAATTCGGATTCGCATTCGGATATCTACTAGATTTTGATGATAATACTCCATCCGTTCACAAAAGAATGCAATTCTCGCTTTTCGAGAAGTGAAACAGTTTGAACTTTAACTAAATTTATATAAAAATGTGCAAACCCTCGTGATATAAAATAAGTACCATTAGATTAGTTATATAATATATTTTCATAATAAATTTATTTAGAGACATAAATACAAATAATATTTACTATAAATTTGGTCAAACTTGAGCTAATTTGACCGACACGTATCCCATAATTATGTTCTTTTACTGACAAATGTAGTATATATCAATTTGTTTGTTGATAGTTTTAGATGAACAAAAATTATCATGTCTATAAAGAATCTTCTACAACTAAAAAAATAATTAATGTCACCGTCATGTGCCCTATAATTGCCTCGCTCCCGCAGTCCCGCTGCCCACCTTGTCGGACACCCTCAAGGGGGGAATCGTGCACCGCTTGGCATGGCAGAACCAAATCTTGACTCCGTTAAAAAAACGATTGCCACGGCAGAAACCAAATCTAAAAGAAAAGAAGGATCCGAGCCTTTAAAAAACTTTTGGACAGAGTCCACTTGCAAAACAACTGGCAGGCGTGATTTGACCATACGTGAAGCAACGTACACACGTACGTGATATCCGTGAGTTTGAACAAGTCCGAATATAATTATAGAAAAAAAAATGATGTCGCTCATCTAGCCCATGAATTTTATTTTATTCCTCGTACCTGAAAAGTGAGCCACCATATTATAAAAAAATAGTGACGGCTCATTGAAAGATCCGATCCATGGGCGTTTTCACGTAGTTCTAGAGGAGGTAGTTGATGAACGGGCACGATATTGATGCCTCGTCGTCCGGGACACATTGGCTCGCATAAGGTCGCATGCCTCCGTGGCGGTGGCCAGAGAGACGGCGAAGACGAACGGTAGAGTCCGCGTCGACTATGATTCCTACGGGAGATCACACGTACGTAGCACCGGCACTTGCATATCGTCCGCCGGTTGCAACGTGACCACATGGATACGTTGCAAGATGCATGCTCACATATAATATGGTTTCATTTCATGTATGTACTAGCCTATATAAGAGATCGACTTTGGCCCTGAAAAAACTTCGCCTCTCGATTGACTACGACGTCGACTCCAATTACCACCCGCATCACATGTGATTAATCCATGAGCATTTTCATGCAGTTCTAGAGGAGGTAGTCGATGAACAGGCATGTTACTGGACGCCTCATCATTCAGCACACATTGGCCTGCATAAGGTTGCATGCCTCTGCGGCAGTGGTTGGAGACGGCGAAGACGAAGAGGACTTTACTAGAGATGCCTTCGAAGACATGGAGGTGATGCCCGGAGACGTCATTGACGACGGTAGAGACGATGAAGAGGAGGTGGTGTATGTACTGTTAACAATCAGCGAATTTGAAGTCGTAAAGCGAGACGACGGCGAGGGCAAGCAGGACAAGAGGACCGGCGTGGCAACGGCGACGGAGATCATCCGTGACAATGGAGTGCCCTTGTGGAGCTTCATGGCCGCGAGAGGCGTATGCGAACGCAAAGGACTAGAAAAAAACCAAATCCTCGCAAAAGATGGAAAGATAACATTGTTCTACATAAAAACTAAAAAATAGTGAATATCTCAAAAAAATTTAAATAGTTTAGGGTTCCCAATATAAATTTATGTATTAGTTTTTATTATTTTCTAAAAATAACCAACTTTGTCATTGTAGATGCGGCGCGTGAGTAAAAATGTGCCCCCTGCAACGCACGGACGTTTATCTAGTATGATTGTATATCCCTGCAACATTCTCTCCACTCCTAAAATAGATAGGTTTTTTACTTTTAGATATCATGTCAATCGTTATGTCTGTAGAGAATATGATTATATATCCTGCGTTCTGTCCAGTCGTTGTAGCGTCGTGTTTTGTACTGCCGTAGCACAGGAAAAAATAACTCCGGCTCCAACCGAAATAAACCTAGGAAATGAAGAAGACGAAGGAGCCAAAACTCCGGCGGCTCTACGGCAGTACATACTGCAACCGGCCCTAAACTTTGTGAAAATTCTACCATATGATTGACATGGCCCGTTTTGGGAGTGCCGTAGAAACGAACACGTCGGACAGTGCCATCCGCGCGCTGCGTTCCCCGTACTCCCGCAGTTACTACGTCGGTGCCCTTTGCGTCAGCCGGCGATTGCTGACCCCAGCGGGCAGCGGACACCGGGGGGCTGCGTTCCTGCGGCAAGCGCCCGCGAATTTCCCCCCAACATCTACGAGAGCGCCGCACTCTAAACATTATTCACCATCATCCGTGACAGTACGCAGTAGAATCCGCTTGGAAGTTGTTTGGTTCCCAACATCTCAGAGGACACGCAGATCTTGATCATTATATTATTCTAGGTTCTAGCACGTCCGAGGATACAGTCATACAGACACAGCACACACGGAAGAACCGCTAGATTCCGACTCCGACGCACGGCGCGCACGAGCACGACACGTTACTAGCTAGTAGTGTACAACCTGTGCAGGATCGCGAGCGAAATCCTGCGAGCTCGATGGATCATCCTAGGGGCACTTGGGGCGCTGGGTCTTGGGGGACTTCATGTCCCTGTAGCAGGGGCACTCGTCCTTGCTGGCGTACGGACCCGACGGCACGCAGCCCTGGCACTTGCCGCAGCACATCATGCACAGGCCCATGCACCGCCCGGCCTTCTTCAGCGAGCACCGGCTCCGGCACTTGCCGTCGCACACGCCGTCCGGGACCGCGCCGCCGTTGTCTGCACAGCAGCGCACACACATGATCTGGATCTCGCCCCGCAACAATCTTTGCTCGCTGCAAGATCTGCGATAATCTTACCTGCAGCCACGGTGAGATCCTGGAACGAGGCAGCGGCAGCCACAAGGACGAGGAGCAGGAGAGCCACAGGGATCGCCTTCATCTTCAACCTCTTGTTCGAGATCTTGAGCACAGCTCAAAGACGCCGAGGAAGTTCCTCTTCCTCGGAGGAACCACTGGCTACCGAGACCGAGGTGAAACTGCAACACTGCACACTCGTGAATGAAGTGGCGAGGTGGCTGCGTCAGTGTGTGATATATAGCCGGGCTGTGGACCACCTGCGTCCAGGGCCTTTCTCGTGTGAGCCACGTTAAAGTGCCGCAGGAATCTGCAGGGACCGGTGCCTCTGAACGCCAAAACCGCATGCGCTGCGCCTGTGACTCCAGCAGTGAAAGAACAGGTCACGGCTGTGAGCTGTCTCTGTCGGCATGTGCAGCCGGGCCAGCTCCCGGGGGGGCCTACCTCATGTGCCGCACTGCCGCTCCACCTTTTTCTTTGTTTCCTAGGGTCCTGTTTAATTAAAAAAAATTTTGTAAAATTTTTCAACATTTCTCATCACATTGAATCTTTGACGTATGCATGAAGCATTAAATATTAAAAAAATAAAACTAATTACACAATTTTGACGAAATAGACGAGACGAATCTTTTAAACCTAATTAGACCATGATTGGACACTAATTATCAAATAACAACAAAATTTGCTACAGTGTCATTTTGCCAAATTTTTTGCAACTAAGACTGTCCGCAGTGGCATACTCTAAACGATACTCTAAAGTTTTAGAGTATGAATATAAAGTAAAAACTGCTGCACTGGCTACTCTAAAACGATACTCTATCTTTTCTCTCACTCTATATTTAGAGTAGTACAGTGTTTACTCTATAGTGCGTAGTGACGGACCCCACTAGCTAAACTAAGGAAAAAATGCTATAACTCACAAACCAAAAATCCAAATTAAATTTCAATTGCACTATTAAATTCGTCTCAATAAATCCTTCAAAATTAGATCACACATGGATATATTTAGATAAAGTGACAAGTGGGTCCCACAGTGAATAAAGTGGATAGAGGAGGATATAGAGGATGGATGGGTGCGGAAGAATTAAGTATAGAGGAGAGAATCTTGCTGACTAGGACGTATAAAGGATGAATATAGAGGTCTATGAGTGCGGATAGCCTAAACCGGCCCTAGGTTGCGTGCATCCTCTAGGATCATGGTATGTCTACGGGCGTGGTTGATGTGTGGCACGCTAACGTTTGGTTCCATATCATATCCGAATCTTCGTCCCTCACACAGCCCTGTGATTTGAGCATTCTGTACACCCCGGATGTATCTAGCTTCCCAGTTCCGCATCTGCCTGAGGAGACAGACATGGCACGAAGCATTGTTGCCACCGCGTGTTTAACCGTAGGATCACGGTCCTTGCAGTGACTGAAGAGGACTGGGAGCCGGTCGGCGAGGGCGGCCTCATCGAACCAAAAGAAGGTACTCTCCCCATCTTCAACCCGGACCGAGGTGATCGCTTGTATAGCAACAGCACCGAGCGTTGCAAGGCATGCGCCCAGGCTGAGGTCTCCGTCTCCACAGAGTGCAGCCAATGTAGAAGCTTGAGCAGGACACGGATGGGAACAGAATGACTCAAAACGAGATTTGTTTAGTTTGAGCAGATAACGGTATCTCGGTTACCAGTAGTCCATCGCTGTCAAGATCATCAAATGCTAACAAGATGGCGCATATGCCCCTTGAGGATCTGAACACGGACAGGAGCTTCAACACACCGCTACAGTAGGCGAAGAGTGTGGCGCGACGTCACTACTGTGGTCTTCGGGAGGAGAGCTGCCTCGAGGCCATGGGCCACCCAACACCTATGTTGCCGCTAGCTAGTGAAGCAGCAATCAACGGCGGCGAGGCCAGAGCGGAAGCATAAGCGACAACAAATGCCCTAACCAAACACGTGATCGCGTTCTACGCACCGGTGCTGCGGTGCACCATGAGCATGGGCGAGACGGCGAGAGTGCGTCGCTGCTGTCGGCGGTTGTGACTGACAAGCATCACAGACGTGGGGTCCATCTTCGTGTTCATGTTCGTCGGGAAATAAATTGGGGCCTTGGTCTCGTTTAGTTCAGTGAATTAGGGAGAAAAACACTGTATCAGAATTTCTGTAGCATTTTGTTTGTATTTGATAAAAATTATCTAAATTTTGACTAATTAGGCTTAAAATATTCGTCTCATAAAGTACAACAAAACTGTGCAATTAGTTTTTGATTTTATCAACATTTAGTACCCCATGCATTTGCCGACATTTTGATGTGATGGGGAATCTTCTTTTTGCATAGTGAAATTTGGGGAAGAATTGGGGGAACGCCTTGTTTAGATACCCAAATTCACCCTTAAATTCCACTATGCAAAAAGAAGATTCTCCGTCACATCAAAATGTCGACATATATATGGAGTACTAAATGTAGATGAAATCAAAAACTAATTGTACAGTTTTATTGTACTTTGCGAGACGAATATTTTAAGCTTAATTAATCAATGTTTGGACAATTATTACCAAATAAAAACAAAATTGCTACAGTGTGATGGAACACTTACTATGCAAACTTTGCCTCTAAAGTTTGGAATCTAAACCAGCCCTGGGTGTAGTTGCGCTGACACCTCACACGTCTGAGGAAGTCGATCATGCGGCCAACGGTAGAGTTTTCAGTTGCCTCCAAACTTGGAGGCGAGCCGTCGAAGTCTGCAAGCCTGAGCCGTCCGGGGAGCCGCGCCACGTCTGACCGTGTTATGGATTCTATAAGACTGCCTCAGTGGGTACTCTAAAATGATACTCTAAAGCTTTAGAGTACGAATATAAAGTAAAAACTGTTGCACTGGATACTCTAAAACGATACTCTATCCTTTCTCTCACTCTATATTTAGAGTAGTACAGTGCTTACTCTATACTCTATAGTGGCAGGCCCCACTAGCTAAACAAAGGGAAAAAATGCTATAACTCACAAACCAAAAATCCAAATTAAATTTCGATTGCACCATTAAATTCGTCTCAATAAATCCTTCAAAACTAGATCACACATGGATATATTTAGATAAAGTGACAAGTGAGTCCCACAGTGGATAGAGTGGATAGAGGATGATATAGAGGATGGATGGGTGCGGGAGAATTGAGTATAGAGGAAAAAATCTTGCTGACTAGGACATATAGAGGATGAATATAGAGGTCCATGAGTGCGGATAGCCTAAGACACTGGCTTCCATCCGAGCTGGCCTTGTACGGAGGCGCCGGCGCAGGGAGACCACCTAGGCTGTGTTTAGTTCTAAATTTTAGAGCGCTAAAATTCATTGTAGCATTTCGTTTGTATTTGGTAATAATTATTTAACCATTGACTAATTAGGCTTAAAACATTTGTCTCGCAAAGTACAACCAAACTGTACAATTAATTTTTGATTTTATCCACATTTAGTACTTCATGCATGTATCGCAAGTTTGATGTGATGGAAAATCTTTTTTTGTATAGTGCGCTTTTCAAGTGATCTAAACACAGCCCTAATTTTTTTCCGTTGCCGTGGACTGTTTTTGGCGCCGCAACAGACAGATTCTAGCGTCGCAGGTGCTGATCGGCCGGCGGCACCCTTTCGCCTTCCAACCACAGTTGTGACTCGGTTTACCTCTGTCAAACAAAAACAAAAATAATTAGCGATGCTCCACCCTATCGACCTGAGATTCTAGTGACCAGGTCATGCTCATGCACCGCGCACCAGCCTTTGTGGGGGACTGGGGAGTCCGCGAAAGTAATGCCGCTGTGCTATTGCTCCAACTGCCCACACAAACGACCGACCGGCCTGGACGCCTTTGCCTGTACGCGCACTGCCGGGCGTTCTCGGCGAGGGCACAGTGTAATCTCGCAGCAGAAATTGCGGTAAGGAAAACAGAGGATCACAGATTCACAGCAAGCGAGGGCGTCAAAAGAGGCAATGCCAATACGGTTCCAGCCACAGCCATGGTATGTTGATCCGATCCGAACCAAATACATTGTTTTGCAAGTTCTGACAATACTAGATAGCAAGACCAGACGGACACCCACGATTCCATCAACCTTTTACAAACGCTAGGCAAAAGATTGTTCAGCACAACTAATTACGTACTACTAGTACTAAATTTCTAGCTCAAATACACTAACGAAGAAACGCAACGACAGACAACTCCAGCCACAGCCATGATACGTTGATTCTTGCAAACTCTCGTAGGACGAATCTTTTGACGAAAATCCACCCGACCAAGTTCCAGAGAAACGAACGAATCCAAAAACTCATGGCATGCCATGCACGCACGCAAGCTTACCGAAACAGTGAGTGTGGCGATGAAAAGGTTGAGCGAGGACGCGAGACTGGCCGCCGCCCACTCGTCGCAGCTCCGCATGAAGTAGTCGTCGCCGCCGAAACAGAGGTAGCTGTGGAAGAACATGGTGAGGAACATCCAGGTGGAGATGCCGAGCGGCCACGCGGCCTCCGGGGTCAGCCGCGGCGCCGGCGCGGGCCTCCTCTCCAGGACGCGCGCCAGCATCTCAGCGTGGCCACGGTGAACGAGGCGCACGTGACGGGGAGGCCGTAGCCGGCGGGGAGGGACGGCACGACGGCGGGCCTGGACGCCGGTGCGAGCCTCGGCGCGATCGTGACGATCATGCTGCCGACGTAGAGGAACAGCGAGAACATCCGCACCTTGTTGAGCAGCCTCTCCTGTGAAACGAATCGAAGAGGGGCGTCGGTGAACATGAGGACACAAAAGTTACTCCTACCAAGAACATGAGTGTACTGACAACTTCCTCCTTCCTCGTCCCTTCCGCTCCAGCGGCAGCAACAGCCTTCTCCACTGCAGAAACAAGATCGTTGTTTTGTACAAGACCCAGATGGCAACCATTGTTCCAAAATAAAAGATCAAATGTGAACCCAAGATGAGCTAGGAATCTACGATCGAGCATACTATACCATCCATTTCACGATCTTTGAAGTTTGGACTCTGCATCCATATACGGCGATACGCTGCTTGGTTTGCAATAGGAATTCGGCAACTGCGCTTACGAAACAGAAACAAAAACATTGAAAGCCAATGCCGGAGCCCCGGACGTTGACTGCTCCGACAGAAATTGTGAAAATTGACGGAAAGGAGGCAGCACAGCATCTCAAGCACGGAGGCACCACTCGATGAAGTGGCATGGGCACTGCTGCTCGCGGGCGGAAGAAGTTATCGCGGTTCGCGACAGGATCCCACACGGCAGCGGCGAAGATAAGGATGGAGCTCATGACGCTTACGTTGGTCGCGTCTAGCATGCATGGCGTTGAGCTGCACGACATCGTCGCCGACAGCACCAGCAGCAGCGCGCGCGGTGGCAGCCGAGGGAGAGCGGCGGTACCCATCCTCCAGCAGGTGACGGGGATCAATGTAATCCAGTTTATTTCTACGCGCCGGTGCTGCTGCGCACCATCGGCGTGGGCGGGAGCGCGTGCGTCGCTGCCGTCAGCAGTGGTGACTGAGACTGACAGGCGTTGCGTGCGTGGGATCCACCTCCGTGTTCATGCTCGCCGTGGACCGCTTCGGGCGCTGCTTGCTCGGTGGCGCACAGATTCTGGCGTCGCATAGCTGCGGGACAATGACGAATGTCGAATTGTCGATGGGTTACTCATCCTACCCCAGTTTCATCTTTGCATGAGCATCCACGAACCTACTATCTCTTGTGAACCGTTTCTCCCCATGGATTGCAACCCACTTCCAACCTGAAAACTGAAACCCATTACCAAACTGTTTCCCTCTATAACCAAACCAATTCAAACAATTAGTGTCAGCAACCTGCACGTTTCCATACCAACCGTAGGAAGAGCAAACTAAAACACAAATCCATGCCAATGTGCCTTATAGTTGCTCCATATGGACATTTCTCACCGAGGCACGTTGGTTCGGTGTTGTTATCCCTGTAACCATTTGCACCTGCTGTCAGTTATCGTTACTCTATGTTTGTTTCAGCGGGAGCAGAACAGTTCACTGAGGGATCGGATACAGACACGTGAAACGTCGTTACCGTCCTCCTCTAGCTCTTATCCATTTATGCCGCTCAGAAGCCGCATTTGGCCTCCGCTTGCTCATCACGCGCGACATGTTCAAGCTTAGGCCCATCTACAACTAGCAACCACTAAACTCCCTTTCTATTTATTTTATATTTTAGATTTGAATTTTGCTGAGAAATCTCTGCACGGTTTTCAAGTTATGAACACGGCTCATGACGAAAAGCACCGCAAGTTTGTTGGTACTCCTTAAGGCCTTCGCTTCCATCTCCGAGAGTCTTTGTAAATCTCCCTCTCTAAATCATGATTTAAAGAGTCATTTGTATAAAAATCGTATTTTATATTTTTTTCACTCTTCAACAATTTTTCTATATCTCATGCACACTCTATAGAGCCATTTTCATCTTCTATATTTGGCTAACGAAAAATCAGGAATAAAAGATGGCTATATTTGGATGATCATTTAGAAAAGTTGTTGGAGAGTATTTTTTCAATAAAATTTCTATTCCTTACATTTAGGAAGGATACGAAGAGTCTTTTGGAGATGGCAAAATTTGCCAGGAGACAAAGTGTGACTTTTGCCATAAACCACTAAAAAAGTTTGCCTTTGCCAAAAAACACTATAATTCTTTGCTAATATGCTATAAAACACTCAACCCATTATTTTATCTGATTTTAATAGGCAGACACTGAAATGGCGAATATGCCCTTGCCCCTTGGCCTTATTCTTTCTCTTCTCAGCAGCTTCGTTCGCTCGCAGCCTCGCACGGAAAAAGGACGAGATGCCGCGGTGGCGCGGCGCACCCTTCAGCAGCGGCGTCGTCCTGCGCAGGGAGCACGTGGCTGGGCGGCGCAAACGATGTGGCTGCGCGGTGAGCAGTCGAGCACGTATGCATGGCCGGACGGTGTGGACAGACGCGGGCTTTGGCGGCGAGCACGCGGCCGGGCGTCGCAGTGGCACGGCAAGCATGGGTGCATGCCCAGGTGGCAAGGACGGGAGCGGGCCTCGAGGCAAGCACGTGGCCAGGCGCCGTGGAGGCACGACGGGCATGGGCGCACGCCTGGGCGGCGAGGACAGACTAAACCTTCGCCGAGCGGAGAGCGGACGCACATCCGGGAGGCGAGGACGTGGCCAGACGCTTCGCGGCGGCACGAGGAGCGCATGCGCATGACCAAGCGGCAAGGACGGGAGCGGGCTTCGCGGCAAGCACGTGGCCGGGCGCCGCGACGGCATGACGAGCACGGGCGCACGCCCGGGCGGAGCAAGTGTCGCAACTCACATGTGGGCCCGTCACCCTGCTGCTGCGAGCAGCGCTCGCCGAGTATGGCCAGTGGGTGGCGCGGCGGAGACTTTGGCTCCAGGGCACGGTGAGGCTTGGCTTGGGTCCAACAAAACTAGTGAAGGGCAGGGGCCGGGTATTTCGTCAGTTAATGTGTTTTGTGACCTATGTGAGATAAAAATGCTATTATATAACCTATAGTGTCTTCCAGCAAATATACATGAAATTGTAATGGTTCTTGGCAAAGACAAAAATTTTTGATGGTTTGTGGCAAAAGCCATACTTTAACGATGTCTCCTGGCAAATTTTGCCTTTGGAGATGCTCATATTTTTTTTATTGCTGAACTACAGTACTATTTTGACGAGTTCCATCGTCTACAACTAGCTAATCATAACGCGGAGAAATCGTCCCGAGCAATACCACCGTCCACCTCCGCAGACCGCAGTTCACGACCACACATGGCACGCGTGACACACGACAGAGGTGACTCAGCCTCACCAATGATGGAGCACACAAGAACATATCAAATTCCAGATAGTTTATGAAATACATGGACTGGACTTTTGGAGATTTTTGGTGCACGGCTAGATGCAAAGTTCAGTTCAGTGTCTGAACTGATGTGATCCTTCCCATTGTTCTCTGAGCTTTGCGTGTAAACGAAACAGTAAGCCTTAATAAAATTTGTTCTATACTCATATGTCTACAACTCTTGTTTACGTGCATAAGTCTAACTCAAATAGTCGGAAGCTACAGAGGTTCAAAGCTTTGGCAGACACAGTGAAACGTTCAGTTTTCAGGGTTTCAGAGACAGTTTTGAGTAGGCTTAATTAGCTGAATAATTAGTAGCTGATTACTAATCTTTTGTTATCAAGAGTTGCACCATTTGAAACATTAAACTTTATATTTACATTTTGAGCTAACTAGTCATATAAGTTTATATGTGAAACTGCTCAAAATTCAGTTCCCAAAACTGAATGCTAATACTGTTCTTCAGAGATGACGTCAGGGTTAAGTCAAACAGCACTTTGACGAATCTTGGGCTGAGTAATTGAACGCTAACCTTAGCTCTTTTGTCAGTTAGGATTATACTACATGACAGAGTAAACTACATAGTCCTAATCTAGGCTTAACTGACATATCAGTTCTTATATAAAATCGATCTAAAATGAGCTCCAAGCTTAGAACAAGTTAACTGAACTTCAGAGTTCAGAACTTCAGACCTACGAAAAACGGCTAAGGGCTGATTCCAGAGCTAAGTCAAACGACAGTTCAAAGCTTATTGGGACACCTAACTTACTGCTAATCGTTGATCCATTGACATCAAGAACTATAACATTGAAAAGAGCAAAGATTGTACTTCTACTTGGGACTGAACTGTATATAAACTTGAAACATTCAATCTGTTACTAGTTTCCAGACTCGAGCAATATTGTAGTGATTGGGGTTTTCATGAAAAGAACATTAAACTACACCTTTAAGGTTGCTATCAATATAACCTACCTAGGTTAGGGTTCATAACTTATGCTTATCTTAAAGGCTACCTGAGAGGTCATAGATTTAACCTTACCTTTGTTCTAGGCTATTAGCGAACATAACCACTTACCAAACATGTTTTATGAAAATGCTTATGCATGCATGGCGAATGCTAATGCTCCAGAAACGCTATGTCTAACACCAGAGATGTTACACTGATCGGCCGGTGGCACCCCCTCCCCTTCGAGCCACATTTGTGTCAAACTTCGACTCGTTACGCTCGACCCTATGGACTTGAGCCTCTAGTAACTTGGTCATGCACCACGCACCAGCCTTTGTGGGGACTGTGGAGTCCGCAGAAGCCATGCCGCTGTGCTATTGTTCATCCAACTGCACATACAAGCGACCGACCGGGCGTTCTCGGCTGCGTGGCGGCGCGCAACCGACCCCGCCCGCGCGAAATGCGTTGTGGTGAAATTGCACTTCACATGAGAAGCATAAATGAGATCCCTTTTCTTGGCCCGCAATGGACCAAGCAAGAAGCAATAACCTGTCTTATTCCCATGCAATGCTTACAATTGAGGTAAGGAAAACAGATGATAACAGAGTAGCAAACGGGGCGGGGGCACAATGTAATCTAGCAGCAGAAATTGCGTTAAGGAAAACAGAGGATCACAGATTCACAGCAAGCGAGGGCGTCAAAAGAGACAATAATGCCAATATGGTTCCTGGATCCAAACCCAAAGACATTGTTTCCCAAGTTCTCTGACAATAGTAGATAGCAAGACCAGACTGCCACCCACGGTTCCATCAAGGCATCAACGCTAGGCACCATCGCAAAAAGACCACCTTTACTACTCAAAGACACTAACGAAGAAACGCAACGACAGACGGATACCCCAGCCACAGCTATGATACTTTGATTCTTGCAAACTCCTGAAGGTCTCAGCTAACTGCACTGTCCTCCTCAAGCCAAGTAGCGCTGCCAAGAACATGGTACGAGTATGTCAGCATGTTAACCCTCAAAGAAAATCCAAATCAAACCGACCAAGTTCCAGAGAAACGGACGATTTTAAAACTTATGGCAAGCTCGTAAGAGGCTCACCATTACGGTGCGAACGGCCATGGCGAGGTTGGCCGCGGACGCGACGCCGGCCGCCATCCACTCGTAGTAGTAGCTCCGCACGCCGAACGCGAGGTAGCTGACGCAGAACATGGTGACGAACATCCAGGTGAGGATGCCGAGCGGCCACGCGGCCAGCGGTGTCAGCCGCGGCGCCGGCGCGGGCATCCTCTCCAGGACGCGCGCCAGCATCGCCTGCATGGCCACCGTGACCACGGTGAACAAGACGCTGGTGAGGCGGTGGCGGAGGTCGTAGCAGGCGGGGAGGGACGGGACGGCGGCGGGGCTGGACGCCGGCGCGAGCCTCGGCGCGATCACGACGATCATGGTGCCGAAGTAGAGGAACAGCGAGTACCTCCAAACCTTGTTGAGCAGCCTCTCCTGAGAAACGAATCGAAGAGAGGGGTCGGTGAAAATGAGGACACAACAAGTTACTCCTAGTCCTATGAAGAAGACAAGATCATGAGTTGGGGATTATGAATATAGGAACACTGACAGCTTCCTCTTCCCTCCTCCCTTCCGCCTCAGCGGCAGCAACAGCTTTCTCCGCTGCAGACAAGATCGTGGCTTTAGGAAAAATCATGGCATATCCAGAGGGAAACAAGACCCCGATGACAAAAAAACCAGCAAAACCTTTGTTCCCAACTAAAAGACCAAGTAACAAGAGATCCATTGGACTGACATTTCAGGCATTAGAGAAGTGAAACAAGACATAAAGAGCTAGGAAATAGTATACTGTACCATCCAAATCCATCTCGCGCGCGCTCCGCCCTCGGTTGTGCTATGCCTCGTACTCCCAAGAAGAGGTGGATGCAGGGCGAGAGGGAGGGCCAAGTTATAGCAGGTCGCGAGGCCGTGGCTGAGAAGAGAGAAGAAGCGGTCGCGCCGTCGCGGTTTGGTCAATGGTCTGCGGCGATGGTTCCTTTTCATCCGAGACACGTGGCACACGGTCGTGCAGTTGGAGCGAGTTTCTGTTGCGATCGTACTCGAGCAGAGCACTGATTTCACGGTGTCATCGGGGCTGCCTTGTCCCGTAGCGATCAGAAGAGCAGGAAGCTCTGCAAAAGTGAAACAGAAAGTGTACTGCAGGCTGCTGGCACAGTACTAGTAGCCCTATCCTTGCAGCCTTGCAGCTGGATCCCGATACGTACGCTTACAGTTGTCAAAAAAAAAAACTGCCCCTTACGAGTTCAAATAAAAAAAAAAATTGAAAGCTATTGCCCGAACGTCGACTGCTCCCACTCCCAGAAATTGTGAAAATTGACGGAAAGGAGCGCAGCAGGGTGCTTGGGCCCAATCTATAGATCTGGCCCGGCGCACATAGAATGTCCAACTTTTGTGGGCCATCATTTAGGCTGCAAAAAACAAACAATGGGCCTATCATGGATGTCATCCTGGGCCGGCCGCGACCCTGACACACACCACCTTTCGTAAAGTGTGTGAGCCACATGTTCAAGTTTAGGTCCATCTACAACTAGCAAGCAGTAAACTCTGTTGTATTTATATTTTGGATTAATTTTTCTGAGAAATCTCTGCACGGTTTACGAGTTACGAACAAGGATCATCACGAAAAGTCCTGCAAGTTTGCTGGTACTTCTTGAGGCCTTCGCTTCACATTGTTCTTTTTATTGCCGAAATACAGTACAGTACTATTTTGACGAGTTTAATCCGTCGTCTATAACCAGCTAATCATCACATGGCACGCGTCACAGGCGACATAGATGACTCAGACTCACCAATGAGGGAACACACAAAGAACAACACAAACAAACGAACGAACGAGTTAGGCTGCTCCCCATTTGCTTTCCTCGCTAGCGAACGAGTTAGGCCGCGACCGGCGACGCCAGCAGCCACTGGCACTGTCCTCGCGGCCCGGTGGTAAACCTGCTGTTTAATGAGCAAGCGCAATTAATAAACAGCGACGGGCTCCCGTGATCGCCGGGCGGGAGATCTTGATGCCGCTCACGTGCCGCGGCCCCCGCGCGGCGGTCGCGCCGACCCCCAAGGGCCAAGGCCGCAAGGCGCAGGCAGCGCAGGACAAACGGCGCGGCGGTAGCCGACAGCCGCAGCCTTACGGCAGGTCAAAGCCTCGCGCCCACGTCAGTATGTCACCGTCGCGGCATCAAACCACGAGAGGGAGCACCACCAGTCCAGCAGCACCAGGTGCCGCGCCGAGCCGGCCAGGCCAAGCGGCGAGGGGACACCCCGCGCTGCCCTGCCCGCGCCCGCGCCGCGCGAGCGACAGCGTAACGGCAGCCGCGCTCTCCTGCTGTGCCTGTGCCGGGGGCCGAGACCGCTTGCTCAGATGATCAGATCGGAACCGGACGCGGGACACGTCGGCCGCGGACCCTCGGCACGTGGCCCGCGCGGCGCTTTCGGCATCTTCGCCGATGCGGGGTGCGGGGGGCACTGCCGCACTGGCTGTGCCGTGCTGCCCGTTGGTTGCCGCCATCTCAAGTTCGGGACGTCCCTCTGCCGCCCGCCCCGTTTCGCGTTCCTGGGTTGCTGGTGTTGGAACGAAACCGAACGGGGTGGGTGGGTGGGTGGGTGCCGTGGACCGTGCTGGACTGCTGGCGCTGTCGTTTGGTGGGGCCGCAAAGCGATAGTTGCACGGTGGATCAGGCCGGAGGGCCCACCGCAGCTCCATTCCTGCTGGGCCAGCTGGCGATCAGGCCATGATAAGGCGTTGGGCAAAGCCGTCCGTAGTAGGATATGTACTCCCTCCGTCCCAAATTAGATGTCGTTTTCGGTTTTTGTGCCCACAAGTTTGACTCGATTTATATAAAATGCGTGCAACATTTGTATCTCCAAATAAATTTATTAAAAAACTAGACTGAAAGACCTTTCCAATGATACTAATTATATACCATAAATATTAATATTTTTTAATATATATTTAATTAAAGTTGTTTCTCGGGAAACGTAAAGTGACAAGTATTTAGGGACGGAGGGAGTATGTATGAGGAATATTTTGGATGATAGCTACTGTTGCCCTATAATCAAAGCTTAGCAAGTCTGCAGGTAGTAGCACCTTTGGTCTCACATCCCGCTACACCAGGATTTGTACTACAACTAGGAATGCATCAGGAATAATATTTAATTTAGCACATGTATCAAAAAGTACTACATGCGTCTTTGGGTTCAGGGAGAGTTGCCGAGTTGCCAGGTCGCCTTGTGCTTGGCGGGCCTAAAAAGGGGTTCAAGAAAACAGTCTAACCAGCGGGTGATATGTATTAGGCATACGGGATGATAGCTACATTAAAAAAAACAGTACTCCATCCGTTTTAAATTATAAGTTACTTTTTTAATACGTCAATTTTGCTATGTATATATCTACATGCATAGTAAAATGGACATATCAAAAAAGTTAAAGTGACTTATAATTTAGAACGGAGAGAGTACTGCCTTATCAAAGCTTTGCAAGTCATAGTAGATGTAGTCTCATATTTCACTACTGTAGGACTTAGTGCTACTGCATCACTGCATGTAATATATACTTCAGGTTTAGTGAAAAGTTGCCATGTTAGATCGTACTCAGTGGCTTACAAAGAGATTCAGGGAAGGCAATAAAATTGGTGGAGAGGCGAGAGTTGGTGGTGGAGCAGCAAGGCGGTTGTGAGCGATGAGAGCATCGATAGGGGTGTGTGTATAGGTGAAGGTTGTGCGGCGGCAGCATGGAGCACGGTGGATTCTGGTGGCAACTGACCTGACGGCAGCATGATGCATGGTCCAACGTTGGGGGCAACAAAGTGTGAGTGAGATTTAATAAGGCAGGCAAACTACCTAAGACGACAGTCTTAAGAAAAACCGGCAGGCAGCTGAAGCGGAGCATCTCCTTAGTTTCAGGGTTTCAGCAAGCTTATAGTGTATCCATTGGAGAGGAAAAAAAAAACGACCAAAATTTCTGCATTTCGAACACCACGGCTCTTATAGAACAATACGTTTCGGCCCTCAAATCATGGGAATAGTTAAATAGATTGGCACGAATTGACAGAAATCCTACAAGTTCATACTAGCACCACTAAACACCAGCAACTAAATTCCAAAAATCAAATGTCCATCGCATTCACCTACTCCCCAACCTTTGGCACTACGTGCGCGTACTACACGAAACTTGCAAGTGCGCGTTACGATGCAAAAAAAAAAAAAAACCAATCACAGGAGCTTAAACCTGCAAGCGCGCTAATTGCGAGGTCACAAAAAAAATCATCGACCTGTAGTAGCTGTCCAAATCCGCCATATGCCTCGGTTTCCAACCGTGCCCCTCCTTTCTTTTTTTTTGAAACTTGGCTCTCGGGCCTTTCAATTAACTTCATGCCTGGCTAAAATGCCGGCAACTTGACTGCTTACAAACTCAGGAATCGGATATTCCCAAACAAATTCCGAACCTGAACTTTGGTTCAACCCTATAGCAGCTATCTCATGCGCAGACGAGTTACAAGTTCTTGGAACACAAAAACATTCAAAGAGATAAAAGTGCTCTCTAATCATAGCCCGAATTTCTCTGAAAATCACCCCCGATGAGGTTTGGTCCAGTGATGTAGACTGAATAGCATCCCGCACCAGGACTGAATCCGTTTCCAACTGCAATCGAGAAATGCCATGTGCTACTGCCACCTCGATGGCCTTCCAACATGCTGTAGCTTCAGTCATCAAGGCATCCTGAGCCCCAGCTAAATTGCCGGCTCCTACTAAGACCATATCACCCGAGTGATCACAGAAAACAAAGCCCCAACTGCCCTGTTTGGTACTCTGAACAAAAGCCCCATCAGTATTCACCTTCAGTATTCCTTCCGGGGGAGGTGACCATGCGATTGGCATCCTATTTTGTTGCATGTTGATAGCTGATGGTTGTTTCTGTAATTCATTCATCAATCGACTCACAGCTGCAGTAATCATCTGCGTAGTGTCCAGCGCCTCCCCAGCATTGGCCTTGTTTCGGGCATTCCACCATCGCCATAGCAGAATGAAAATTTTGTAGCGCTTCTCATCAGGCATATCCAGAATTCTCTCAATCATATCACGGGCTGAATGCATCTCCGTCAGCTGCAATCTCTCCTGCTCTAGGCCTAGTTCTTGCCAACATTTTCGCACAAATTTACACTTCAGGAAACAATGACCTCCATCCTCATCAAGACGCTTACAGACTGGGCAAAGTGTGTCAGTCCGTAATCCCCGGCGTTTGATATTCATCTTCAGTGCCAAGCTGTTGTGCGTGAGCCTCCAAACAAATTGTTTAATTTTTGGGGGACATGTCAAGTACCAAACTCTTTTCCACTTGAAACCCTTTGCCGATCCAGGACCAGAGGAAGAACTCCCCTGTTGCCTTGTGGCTTCATATTCCCGGACATCATGCAAGACATGGTATGCCGATTTGACTGAGAAAGTGCCTTTGTTATCAAAGTGCCAAGCAACAAAGTCATCCTGATTTGTTCTTACTGGAATTGCCATGATTTCTTTAACATCTTCTTCCCAGAAAATATCGTTTAGCAGTTGGACATCCCAAGAACCTGTACCAGGATCAATGAGTTCCGAAACTTTTGTCAGTAGGACAGCACCTCTTGGAGTGATCGGCCGCCGTGTCTGACCTCGTGGGATCCAAGGATCATCCCAAATGCGAATCTGTTCACCGTCTCCCACCCTCCAAATGATACCTTTCTTCAGGGCCTGGATTCCCCTAATGATACTACGCCAAGAATAGGAAATGCCCGGTCCTTCTTGTGCAGCCATGAGGTCCCCATCCGGACAGTACCTTGCCAACAAGAGACGAGCACACAACGAATCAGGGGCCATGACTAGCCTCCAAGCTTGCCGAGCAAGCATTGCAAGGTTGAACAAGTGGAGATCACGGTAACCAAGGCCACCCTTGTCCTTCCGGCAACAAAGTAATTCCCAGGACAACCAATGCATTTTCTTTTCATTCTCCTGCTGTGCCCACCAAAATCTGTTGATTAGAGTACTAATGTCATCACACAAAGATTTAGTAAGATCGAAACATGACATAGCATATGTTGGAATGGCTTGGGCAATGGCCTTGACAAGAATTTCCTTCCCCGCCCTAGAGAGAAGTTTTTCTTTCCAACCTTGAATCTTTTTCCACACTCTGTCTTTCAGATATTCAAAAGTCTTCTTCTTTGACCGCCCCATATATACTGGAAGACCCAAATATTTTTCATTCACAGCTTCCTGTGGGATGTCCATAATCTCCATGAAACTTTGCTTGGCAGCCCCACTGGTGTTCCTGCTAAACATAATGGATGACTTTTCCTTGTTGATAATTTGCCCCGAACAATTCTCATAGAGTTGTAGTATGTTTCGCAGATGATGTGCACTCTCATCATTTACTTTTAAGAGAAGCAATGAATCATCAGCGAACAATAAGTGAGAAATACTCGGTGCATTATTGCAAATAGTCACCCCTTCCAGCAAACCTCTCTCTTCACCTGCATTCAACAGTGTTGAAAAACCTTCGGCACAAATCAAGAAAAGATAGGGGGATAGCGGATCCCCTTGCCTCAGCCCCCTTGTTGGCACTATCTCATCTATAAGCTCCCCATTGACCTTGATACGGTAAGACACTGTAGAAATACACTTCATAATCAGCCCAGACCACCTCGCATGGAAACCCATCTTAGACATCATTTTTTCCAAAAAGGACCATTCCACACGATCATATGCTTTGCTCATATCTAGTTTGAGCGCAGCATACCCCTCTGCACCCCATCTCTTATTCTGCAAATAATGAGACATCTCGTAGGCAATTAACACATTATCCGTAATTAATCTTCCAGGTACAAAGGCACTTTGATTGGGAGCTATAATATCTGGGAGTATCACCTTCAGCCGGTTTGCCAGGACTTTGGATGCAACTTTGTATATCACATTGCAGAGACTAATAGGTCGCAAATCCTTGAGTTTTTCTGGTTTCATTACTTTTGGAATCAGCACAACAATTGTTTCATTCCATTTTTCAGGCATTGCACCCCCCTCTAAGAAATGTTTCACCTCCCTAATAATATCATCACCACATATATCCCAGTACTTCTTATAAAAAAGAGCAGGCATACCATCACTACCTGGGGCTTTAAGATCGCCAATGCTGTCCAGCCCCAATTTAATTTCCTCAGCAGTAAACTCCTTGATCAATGCCTCATTCATTTCAGTAGAGACTTTCGGCTGTACATATTGCAGCAGTTCATCCAGTCGATTTCCTGCATTAGACTGGAACAAATTATTATAATAGTTAGTGACGAGCGCCCGCTTCTCCGCCTCCTGCTCCATGACCACACCATCATCCGTCACTAATCTGTGAATACGACTTCTTCTTCTCCGTTCGGAAGCATACTGATGGAAATATTTTGTATTGCGGTCACCTCTCTCCAGCCAACTTGCATGTGCCCTTTGTTTCCAGTACAAATGACGCTGCTCCTCCAATTTCTCCAACTTGTATTTCAAGACCTCTTCCCGACCCACCGAGGTGCTAGAGATCGGCTGCCTCCTACAGAGCTCCAACCTCTTCCTTGCCCATTTGATCCTTTTCTCCAAGTCACCAAGGATATTTCGACTCCATTCTCCTAACTCCCCTGCTACTTCCTTCACCGCATCCACCACATGCCCACCCCGCACCTGTGAAGCAAGCTTCCAGGCGTTTTCCACCAGAGACGCGCACTGCTCCTCTTCCACCCAGCTAGCTTCGAAACGAAAAGAATTAGCTGGCTGGTGATCCCCTCCCTGCCTCTCCTCAGTCACTACAATTACCGGCCTATGATCAGAGTGCCGTGGTTCACCATGTATCACCTTGTAGCCCAAGAATCTCCCCATCCAATCACCATCCGCCACAGCACGGTCTAAGCGCTCCCGTATGTAATATTTAGAATCATGGCTATTATTCCTCCACGTAAACACATCACCTTCAAAACCAAGATCATGCAAAGCACAGTCCTCCAGCGCCTCCCGAAATTTGTCCATGCAAATTTGGGAACGAGGTGCGCCACCTTCCTTTTCACAACTGAAAAGAATCTCGTTAAAATCTCCCAAACACAACCACGGTCTCCTACGCGCCACATTCAAAGTTCGCAGCGCTCGCCAAGACACCTCCTTCTTCTCCGAGCTGGGTTCCCCATAAAACCCAGTAAGCCGCCACACAAAACCATCCTCCTCAGTGACATCTGCATCTATGTACAACCGGGAGATTGCACGGATGTGCAAATTGATCTCCTTGCGCCAAAAAACTGCGAGACCACCACTCTTCCCCTCACAGCTTTTCGCCATACAATTTGTTAGCCCCAACTTCCACCTAAAACCTTGCACCTTGTCTTTATCCATCTTAGTTTCGGACAGAAACAAGATGTCGGGGTCCTCCTGCCTCTGGACATCCAGAAGGCCACGCACTGCCAGGCCGTTCCCCAACCCCCGGCAGTTCCACGCTATAATCTTCATTGGGTCCCGCGGAGCTGTTCCGACAGCCCCGCTTTCAAATCTTCAGATACCGGACTACACCCACGCTTCTCAACCTTCCTTGCCTTCTTCAGTGCCAAATCAGGATCTAGCTCCATCGGATCCTCCACTCCACGTTTCCTACCAGACTCCAACATTGAAGTTCCACGCGGATTACTCTCCTTTTCCTTCCGCATCCTCCTATAGGACCGTTTCCCCCTCAGCTTCACTGCCTGCTCAACATTCTTAGATGCCTCCACTAGACCCGTCAAATTGGCCCCCTCCTTCCCTGACGAGTTGGACATGTGCATGCCCTGCATGATACTGTTCACGTCACCAGCCACACCTTTCTTGCGTCCCTCAGACACTGCCGACGAGAAAAGCTGCTCCTTTGCCGGCAAATCGCTAGAAGATGGCGATCCCTCCTTTCTCACATCCTTCATTGGGTTATTGTCCTCATCCTCTTCCTCATGCCCCTTTACCTGCTGCTTCCACGCAATCCTCTCCGGGGACTTCCTCCACGAGGGAACGTCACTCCTGGTTTGTGCCCCATTGCTCCGACTCCCAGACCAAGTACCGCCGCTTCCCCCACCAACACGGCCACTTCCTCCCTGTTCAAAGCTCCTCCACGCCCCCAGCCTGCCCCCTTCGCCCCCAGGTCTCCTCTTCGGAGGAATATAACGCAGCTCTCTGCCAAAAGCTTTCACCGCCTTCTTCCCAACATTCATCTGGCAAGATTTGTCTGTGTGTCCAATAATACCACAACAATAGCAGAACTCAGGAAGATACTCATAAGAAAGTGGGCACCATCTACCTTCCTCCCCCTCGCCTAAGTCAAGAGTAACACCACGCATCAATGGTTTGCGTATATCCAGCCTCACCTTCACACGCAGATACCTTCCGGCCAAGACATCATGCTGTTCAGCTTCCGCTTCCAACTCCATAAACTCCCCCACCTCGTCTCCTATGGCTTGGGCAGTAGAGCAGTTCATCAGGCCAATAGGTAAGTTCGCAACCCTAACCCATATCGGGATAGAGGCAAATTCAATTTCATCAAGGGTTTTGGAACCATCAAAATCCGCCACTACCAGAAGCTCGTGCGACACCATCCATGGACCCTCCTCCAAAGCCCTCCGCTTCCCCGCCGCCTGACCGAAGGTGAAGAGGAAAAAGTTGTCGCCCAGATCCTTGCACTCGATTCCTCTCACCGGACACCAAATCCATCCTACAGCCTGCTCAATCACCTCCGGACGAATCGCCCTCTCGGACAGCAGCTTCCCGAACGCCTTCTGTGGGGTTGCACCCGCCTTCCCTGACGAACTTGTTCCTGATCCGATGTGCACCTTCTTTCTCTCTGCATCGGACAGCTGCAAACCCTTCAACAGAACCTCCACTTTGTCCATGGATCCCAGCACGGGGGCGGCAAGGCGCTGCCGCCCTAAACTGGACCACCTGGCGACAAACTATAGCTAGCAGATTGTGGTTTAGGCTCTGAAGACAGAGAATATGACTGTGGACGCGAATGGAGAATGGGAAAGTGGACTCAGACCCTGAGATCCAGACGAGATCAGGGCAGGAACAAGAGAGATCGGGGAAAGAGAACCCTAGTTCGCCCAGAAAACCGTCTCGAGTCGCCCGAAGTCAGGCGCCGAGAAAAGAACCGCGCCCCTCCTTTCTACTTGTACTAAACACGAACCCCTTTCCCTTTTGCAAACCGTGTAAAACAAAAGACAGAGCATCATCGGATCGAAATGCGCAACCTTTTTCTTTTTGAAAGAAAAAAAACAGCGGTGGCTTCCATTGTTCAAGTTCGTGAACGTGAACCAGGAACAGGGTCCAGTGGATGAGTTTTTCGAGCAATCAGGCACGGAAAAAAAGCACGGAGGCCCTCCTTTGATCTTTTCCTTTGCTTGCCCAGCTGCGCGCTCACGTCAAACGGTTTCCCCCTCCGCCTCCGCTCGGCCTCTCTCCCCTCCGGCCTCCGCTTTATCTTTTCCTCGGCCCCGCCTGCTTTTACCATTTCCGCCCGTCGCCTTCCACCTCTCGCACTCGGCGCTCCGTCCCTCCCTTTCACTCCAACTCAAGCGCAGCGCGGCACCGTACTACGTCCCGCACACCCCCCTTCTTCTACTCCACTCCTCGCCGCACTCTCCATGCCCTCCTCGTGAAGCGAAAACCAAATCCTTTTCGCTATATTACTAGCCCTCCTTGGTCGCGGCGGCGGAGGAGGAGGGCGGCGGCATTGCGAGATATGGAGAAGGAGAGGAAGCAGGGGTTCTTCGCCACGCTCAAGGAGGAGGTCGTACGGGGGCTGTCGCCGGCGAGGTCCAGAGGCAAGTCCCCGGCGCCGCCGCGGAGCGCGTCGCCGGCGAGGATGCTGATCCCGCGCCGGCGCAAGGCGCCCGCCGCTCCGCCGCCGCCGCCGCCGGAGAAGGTGCTGCAGCAGTACCTCGGGGAGCAGCTCGTCGCGCGCTCCGGCAGCCTGCGCCCCGGCGGGGAGGCACTGGCGCCGCTCATCGAGGGGCCCGACGCCGAGCGCCTCGCCGCCGGCGACCCCGACGCCGAGGACTCTGGCCGCCGTGAGGGGTTCGGGCACTGGGTCCGCGGCCACCTGACGCGCACGCCGTCCATGGCCTCCTCTGCCGCCGCTGGTGGTGGTGGTCCCGGCGGGTCCGGCGGCTCGTTCCGGCGCTCCGACCTCCGCCTGCTCCTCGGCGTCATGGGCGCGCCGCTCGCGCCCATCTCGTCCAAGCCGGCGGAGCCGCTGCCCCTCCTCTCCATCAAGGCAACCCCCATTGTACGTCCACATCTTGCCTAGCATTTGATTTCGTTTGGTGTTGTTGCTTGGCTTCTACGAGATGCGGTCTGTGCCCGTGCATCCGGTACCCTTGGGCCATGGCTGACCGCCCTGAGTTAATGCAGGAGTCGTCGTCCGCGCAGTACATCCTGCATCAGTACACGGCGGCGTCCGGTGGCTACAGGCTGCTGCAGTCGGTGCGGAACGCGTACGCCATGGGCAAGGTGCGGATGGTGGCGTCCGAGTTCGAGACGGCGACGCGCGTCGTGAAGAACCGCGGGCCCAGCGGACGCGGCGCCGCCGCCGTGGAGCAGGGCGGCTTCGTGCTGTGGCAGATGGCCCCCGACATGTGGTACGTGGAGCTCGCCGTCGGCGGCAGCAAGGTCCATGCCGGCTCCAATGGCCGCCTCGTCTGGCGCCACACCCCCTGGCTCGGCGCCCACGCCGCCAAGGGGCCCGTCCGCCCCCTCCGCCGCGTCCTCCAGGTCCCAGCCGCCCATTTGAGATCTCTCTCTCTCTCCGCTTATCCGAACAAATCACCTTACGATACGATGTCCTCCTGTTTCCTTTCCGGCTGGCAATGGCAATGGCAATGGCAATGCAGGGCCTGGATCCGCTGACGACGGCGGGGCTGTTTGCGGAGGCGCGGTGCGTGGGCGAGAAGAAGGTGAACGGCGAGGACTGCTTCATCCTGAAGCTGAGCGCCGACCCGCAGACGCTGAAGCTGCGCAGCGAGGGGCCGGCGGAGATCATCCGGCACGTCCTGTTCGGCTACTTCAGCCAGCGCACGGGCCTGATCGTGCACATCGAGGACTCGCACCTGACCCGCATCCAGCCGCACGCCGGCGGGGACGCCGTGTACTGGGAGACCACCATCAGCTCCGCCCTGGAGGACTACCGCGCCGTGGAGGGCATCATGATCGCGCACTCGGGCCGCTCGGCGGTGACGCTGTTCCGGTTCGGCGAGGCCGCCATGAGCCACACCAAGACGCGCATGGAGGAGGCCTGGAGCATCGAGGAGGTGGCGTTCAACGTCCCCGGCCTGTCCGTCGACTGCTTCATCCCGCCGGCCGACATCCGGTCCGGCTCCGTCGGCGAGGCCTGCGAGCTGCCGTCCCAGTCCCACGGCGACCGCGCCAAGACCGGCGCCGTGCACCCCTCGCGCGTGGCCGCCGTGGAGCGCGCCCATGCCGGCGCCGGCGCCGCCAGCCGCGGCGAGAAGATCATGTGGAGAGTGGAAGTGTGAGGAATGGCATTGGGATGCATCAGTTAGCAGCAGAGGCAGAGAGAATTGAACCGAGTCTAATCTGTCCATACTAGTAGAGTTTAATTTTCGCCAGCCCCGTCATGAATCAATCAATCGAATCACTAACCTGTTGCATCTAGTAAAGCTGGTTTAGATTTCTGTAAATAGGAGCATAAACGATCCCAGGCCGTCGTCACTGATGTCTTGTCCTCGGGCTGGATGAATCTTTATCCTCTGAACGCAGAAGTTTTAGCAACATCTTCCCCTCCCTACTCTTGCAGGCCTTGATCTTTCGATGAAAAAGGAAAGTCTTTCAGGCATTGAGAGAGATGTACTAGTACCACTCCCTACCGATCCGGTTCCCGTTCATGGTTACTGCCGTTTCTTTGTAACGGCACTTGACAGCTTCTGACTGATTCCTAGTACTAATGCTGAATCTGTGTAGTGTTTGGTGCCGACCTGTGTTGAAGCCTCTCCAAAATACGAGTACTACAGGAGAAGGGCTGGAAACACCACTGTTTGGCTCCCGGATTGCTTGCAAGACAACCCAGGGCCGGAACGGCAGCATTGGATGCTCGGGAGTCGGGAGTGGGTGGATCACCGATCAGCACCGTGCCTCTCTGTACGTTCTGCATCTGGCTGGCGGGGCCTCCGTCCATTCCTGCTTGCTCTCCAGCACCAGCACCAGTGTCACTCGGCTCCTGGCATCACATTCAGGACCTCCTGGCTGTAGCGATTTTTATTTATTTTTACCACTTTTTAAAAATTATTTTTAATTTTAGCACCGAAACTTTTTTTTATTTTATATCTAACACTTTTGGCTGCTCCCCACGCAAGGGAGCGGCATTTCAACGTTGCCGCTCCCCACGTGGAGGAGCGGTAAGATTGCTGACGTGGCAGTAGGTGCCACGCGGGCATGGGGCTGCCGCTCCCCCTGGAGGAGCGGCAAGCGCTGAACCGTACCGTCCGTATCAGTAATACATACAGATAATACAAAAGGAACGATGCATGTATGGACATGACTGACAATAGCAAGTTATTAGATTGCATGCATCTAGCTACTTCAATACCATCTTGTTCTACGTCTTAACTTCAGTAAAAAGGAAACTTTGTGTTCATGTTGGCAATATGGTTTTAAATCCAATTATAGGCATGATGAATTACAGAATACCTGGTCAAAGATTTATATTCTTTTGTGAAGAACAAAAATAAACCCATGGCACATTTTATTTGTTAAAAAAAATAAAAGTACATCATTAGCAAAGCCTTATTCAGTGTTTTAAGTTAATAGTTCCCAACCTCCTACCTTCGGTTACTGACCATTTTCCCTCTGTTTTTTTTTGTTATTGATGTGTAAACCACTTCAAAGACAATGTTTTTTAAAGTTTCCAAAGTTTCCACCTCATCGATCACAATGCTTTTTAGTACAATGTTAAAGTGCACATAAATAATTGTGGGATAGGGATCAAGATGAAATTTGTCAAGGCACAATGGGCACACTTGAGTTCACCATCTTGCAAAATTCGTTGAAAAATAAATATTGGTCCAAAATCCTGAATAAATTTTGCTAGCTTTGAAATTTTATCATCAAATTTGTTAAAAATATCAACAAAGAAAATTTAATTCTTAAGTTGTTACTTTTAAATACTGAGACCAATTTTGCTAGCTTCCTTATGGCGCGTGTTTCGAGTTACCTAGTAATGATATTTCTTTTCTGAAATCATTACATATGTCCATACAGGATACAAATATGTAAACTAGCCTAGCCCTAGAAGCTTTAAGTTTGGGGTGAAAATGGAAATGGATAAAATTTGCAAAAAATTGTTTCAGGCATAAAATAATTGCATATGCCCTTACAGCGTAAGACAGATGAAAATATCCATATGGCCCTAGAGAAGCTTGGTAAAGAGCCCATGTGATTTTAGGGGGAAATGAATAGATTTCACATGGAATTGGATATATATATATATATATATATATATATATATATATATATATATATATATATATATATATATATATATATATATATATATATATATATATGTTACTAGTATCCTTATCAGATGAGGATCCCACAATATCCCTAGAAATGAATCGACGAGTTTGGATTCAAATTCATAGACAGATATCTGTTCAATTTTGTTACCTATAAGTATCCATCCTTAGTAATTTTAGGAAAAAATATAGCGAGAGATGAAAATATGAGTATACTATACTCCATTCATATAATAAAGTACATTATTACTCTTAACTATATAAGTTATAAATTATGAATCAAAAGTCATATTGACTATGAGTACATCACTAGTCATTAGAAATACAACAGGGATATACATCAATAAATCACATTATTTATATCTAAAAATTAAATAGTCATAAACCATTCAATTGTTATCCATAGAGATAACTTTAAATACTTTAAAAAATAAATTAATTAACCATAGACACAATTTTGAATAGTTTCAACTTCTAAAAGTAGAATGTCCACTCTCTGACAACTATGCTATATAATATTGGTCATATAATTTGAATTAGAATAATCCATATTAAACTTAATGTCATTAATTATATTAAAAGCTAATTAGGTCAATCTTATATGTCATTATTTATCTTAAAATTATTTCATAAGCCGCTAGCTGTAAATAGTTTTAGTAGGCACATCTCAGTAATATTAAAACTAATATGATTATTAGTTGTTAGTCACAGGGACATGTAAATGCTGTATAATTTCACCTTGTACTGTATTCTTCACAAATACGAATAATATCGGATATCCATCATTAGTCTCAGTACAGGTCAGTTTGTGGATATCTTCACTTAGGGATTTCAGATATATGTGCCATAGCAGTGGGAAGGTTCAGCGCTTGCCGCTCCTTGATCTGGGGAGCGGCAAGCTTGCCGCTCCCTGATTTGAGGAGTGGCAGCCTTGCCGCTCTTCCAGGGGGAGCGGCAGCCCCATGCCCACGTGGCACCCACTGCCACGTCAGCAGCCTTGCCGCTCCTCCACGTGGGGAGCGGCAACGTTGAAATGCCGCTCCCTTGCGCGGGAACGGCCAAAAAGTGTTAAGTATAAAATAAAAAAAGTTTCGGTGCTAAAATTAAAAATAGTTTTTAAAAAGTGTTAAAAATAAAAAAAAATTCGCTGTGGCTGGACCGACCAGTCAACACTGTTCGGAGTCGGGAGGGCCCAGCTGCAGCAGGCCATGGCATGATGTGATGCAACTGGCGTCGCAGGTGGCAACTGCATCCACCGTGCCTGCCGGGCTTTATTTCCATCTTTGTTGACCAAGGCGGAGAACGGACCCCCATGGCCATGCACCGCAAGGCGACCGACCTGCGGCATTCTTTGGCGTGCGTGTCGTGTCGTATCGTGTCTGTCTGCAGCAATTCGGAACGGCTGGCTTATATGTGCACTCCGTCCGTCTCAGCATGTGCCGTAGAAGTAAAACTTCACGGTTTCTCTTCCCAGTTTCGCGGTTGTCTTGGGCATCTTTTCCATGGCCGGAGTTGGAGTTGGAGACGCATCGCACGTCGCAGCTACGCTTCCAGCCAGGAGAGTGAGTGGCCGAGCGGGGAAGACGATGGGAAGCGGCCACTGAGACGATGCCACTGCGGCACTGCCCGCTGGCCGCTGCACCTACAGAAAGTCAGCTGCTGGGGTGCTGCAGGCTGCACTGGCAGCACTGCTGCGACCCGGCCGGGGGCCGTCGCTAGGCGCAGGCAAATTATTGCGGCCTCGGGAGGCGAGCCCGCTTGCCCTGCCCTGCCCTGCCCCGCCCCCGATTGGTGACTCGCATGATGATGCTCCGCCAGGTTTTCACCTCGCTTTTCGCGTGCTACTCCCTACCTGCTACGCCCCCGCCCCCCGGTCGTAGTAGTCGCCTGGTTGCCCTCCGCAGTCCAACTCCCCCGATACAGCGATAATACCCTGTTCGCTTGTTTTATATCCCATAAACAATATTTTTCTCTCACTGATAAATTAGCGAATAGTACTTTCAGTCAAACGAACATGGCCGGAGGCAGCCCAATACCACTTTTAGATTTATTGGGAGAAGAGATGCTACAACAGATCCCAATATCTCATCTGAATCCCTAATCTGACATGTCGAGCCCGTATGGAAGTGCACCAATTCATTTTTTTATCTCTTTCCTTTGTTTCTTCCTCTTCTCCGATAGATCGGGTTCTCCCCATAAGCATCGTTCTCGAGAGCGTTTCTTGTGCCACCGGCCCGCGAGCACCGGTCTTGGGTGGGCAAGCTCCGGGAGGGGAGGGATGCAATAGCAGGCGGCCACGACACAAGCTCCGTGACACGCCCTAGCCGCACCTACGTGCCCGTGGCGCCCCGCTCCTCTTCCTCCTCTGCGGTCCAACGCTGTCGGTCCAAGCTGCCGCGGTGCTCACGCCGAGGCCTTCGCCGACCTCGGCCGTGGCCCTCTCGGCGTTCCTCGCCACGGCCGTCGGGCACGCTCTCGCGCCTCGTCGAGCTCCACGTGCGAACTGTCCACGAGGAAGAAATCTTACTATTCATAATAACGTGTATACAACAGTGTTAAAATGAAGCTCATTTTCGCTAAAAATTTCTAGACACTACCGGATTAAAAAATTACACATTGTTGGAATTTTACAATGATATAATAACGATCTAAATTACATGATGTCCATATCAACAACAATACCGTACTTCAGATCTCAAAAAAATGTCATAATTGCATGATAATATAAAAAGAAGAGTAAGATCAAAAGGAAAGAAATTGCTCGGCTGACGCTTTTGTAAAATAGTCCAGAAACAAGTGTGTTTTTGGAGCGTGCTTCAAAGATGAACCACGGACAGTCCAGGTTAGGTTGGTGGGCGTTTTGCAGGTCTCGTTTTCTCCAAATCCAGCAGTTGTGTTTTTTTAAGTGTGCGTGAGCAAATTTATACCGTGAACGGCCTGCCGATGTTTTTTATATAAAAAAACACGACCTGTTTATAGGGGTGATGGAGTCTCTAGTCGAGAAGGTTCAATTGACTTTGTGGATGATTCGCGTCTTAGGAGCAAACGGTCTGCATAGGCCCAACGATATGTTTTAACACCAATTGATTTTGGTTTTTACGGTTGGAAGTTGAACTGTGGATGGTTCGCACCCTGCACTGTGGACGGCCTACAACACTGACATTCTACACCCTACCGGGTTGTTCACAGCAGCACCTTACAATTGAATCAAAGATTTAACAATATTATTCTTCCCGTGATAGTAACAAGGTGTACGTGGTGACTCATGGATCTTGAAATGTACCAACTTAATATTTTGAAAGTGCTCATAGTGAGAGTAGAGCGTGTGTTCGTTCATATGGGTGAGTAGTGTCTGTGCATGTATGTGAGCGTCCCCTTCTGTACTGCGATTCATAGTAGAAAGATAGTCGACATATAATAATAATGTCGTCCAATAAGTTTGATGAAAATAAAGTATTAAATACTAGTGACCACTGAATTACTTTACTAGGTAAGTACACGTTCAGTAAAATGTAAAATTTCATAAAATATCATTAAATGCGTCCTAATATGGTTTAGGCAAACAAGTTTGAATGAATCAAAATATTTGATATGACTATGTTTTATGCAAGAAAACATCAATAAATATATATGATAAAAAATTTTATAGTATATTTTTATATAAATATTGAGTAAAAATTGTGTTGTGCTATTGGATGGGGAGGGGACATATGACCCCTACCGATCCCACTGCCTCCACACTTGGGAGGCTCCTCTGCGGTCCAACGCGCCAATGCCGCCGGTCCAAGCTACCGCGGCGCTCGCATCGAGGCCTTTGCCGACCTCGGCCGTGGCCCTCTCGGCGTTCCTCGCCACGGCCGTCGGGCACGCTCTCGCGCCTCGCCGAGCTCCACGTGCTCAGCCTCAAGTCGTTGTGCTCCAGTGGCGGTGGCGGAGATGGGTTGGAGGATGGTGAGATGGGAGCTCGAGCTTGGGTTCCTCCGAGAAAAGCGGTATGGGAGGAGAAACGGGCAGTTGAATGTGGGCCCCCGTATTGGGGAGATGCAACTCTCCCTCTATTTGAGTGGAGATGGGGTGTTTTTTTTGTGGCCACAAAAAAAGAGGTAATTGGGAGACTGCTGGAGAAGAAAAAGTGACCCATCTCCCCCAATATGACAGTTGTATGGGGATGAGGGGTAGGATTAGGCAACTGCTGGAGATGCCCGTCTGCACCTGCGATGGGTTCGCTGGCTTGATTCGGACACTGTTGGAATTTGGCAATGTTTTTATAAAGTTCCCGGAACAAACAAATCTGGCAGTGTGGCTACACATAAATCTTTTTTTTTTGAAGACATCACCGGAGGGGTGAGAGCCCCACCTGAATAATTTTCCATTGATACCGGGCAAGCCGGGGGATGGAGGGTGCCAAGCACCTAATACATGAGTGACCCTTGAAGGTCATAGAAGTACAAGAGTGAGAGAGGAGAATTACAACACTTAGCACAACAAAGACGATGACAACAACCCACCAACAACACTACCAAAACAACACTTAAACAAACTCAAGGATAAGCCTGGACCCTTGCCGAAAGACGCCAGCAGAACGTTGATTTGCGCCTCCACCGAACAACATACTCGCCGTTTTCACCATGGCCATTGCGCCCTCCACCACTCCTCGTAGCTACGCCGATCCACTGCCGCCCTCCATCTGAGGACCACTCCATGCAGCAGGATGGGGACTAAGAGTGGCGACGAACACGCAAGCCCCGGATGATCGGACACGACGACCTTCCATTGAACTGATGATGACATCCTCCAACACATCCGGGCCCACGTACCATCATCCAACGCCATCCACGGGGAGGAACCCTTGAAGGGGAATGACGGCAGCGGTGGAAACACCACCCGGCATTTGATCTTCTGACACCACCAAGGAGAGCGCCGACGGAGCAGAGGCGCCAGAGAAGGACACTCGTCGAGCGTCAGCAACAACCAACAACCAGAGCCAAAACTCAACCAAGAGGGACCAACAACAAGATGGGGGAGAGCAAACAGAGAGAGCATAGCGCAACGGATCTTTCGAGAGAAAAAAACATTGTATAGCTACTATTCGGCGTTCATACAGTAGCGTCTTAAATATATCAGCATCAGCTCAAACAATGCTGATGACCGGAGGGGCACATGAATTTGTTCGGCACGTACGTGAATAGGAGTCAGTCGGTCGTATTGGGCGCTGTAGCACGTGCATGTATTTCAGCAGTAGTTTTTCTCAGCTTGCGCAGGAGTAAGTAATTTTACTTTAGCCGAAGCAAGTGTGAGTCTCATGGGTCAAGTGGGAAGTAGACAATGGCAAAGCTCCTTTCTGATGCCGGAGTTGACTTTGTTGGTCGATGAGAAAGTAAAAGGTTTGACGAGGCCACATGGCTAGTATCTGTTTACTAGCAGTGGTACCAAGAATTATAAAGCCTCAACTGAGAGTGCTGTTCCGAGCTGCAGTCCACTTGACTTGCACCTAGACACCTAGTGGAGTTTTTGGTAGCAGTATGAGCGTCGTAATAGTTTTATGCACAACGGCCTTGTTCACTTACTACAGGAACCCAAAATATTTCCTCTTCCACCCATCACATCAAATCTTTAAACGCATGCATGAAACATTAAATGTAGGTAAAAAATAAAACTAATTGCATAGCTTGTCTGTAAAGTTCGAGACGAATCTTTTGAGTCTAATTAATCCATGGTTGGACAAATTTTACCAAATAACAACGAAAAGTGCTACAGTAACTTTTCACCCCAACTTTTCCATCTAAACACACCCAACATCTTTGCACTAAATTGTATGTAGTACGTACGCTCTTTCCATCCATGAGAACCCCTAATCATAAAACCGCATATTTTCTTTTCCCGGAAAAAAATTCAAATGATTTTTTTAAAAAAAATATTAACAACACTTGGTGCGCCTTTCCTTGCCTGGACCAGCTCATTGATTGGTCTCCATTTCCAGGGCAAACGTAGCAGCACCAACTCTTGTCTCTTGTATTCAATTCACAACCCCTTTCAGTCCCCTCGTGTGCTGCCTTTGCCGCCAATCGATGGTCATGCCATGCCGACTCGATCCTGCGCGGCTTGTAGTCTTGTAGCGTAGAAATGGAGTAGGAGTACACGGTGGTGGAAAGATGCGCAACTGCCTGTATAATGACGGTCTGACGCATGCTAATCCTATTTATCGCAATCATACGGTCGTCTCCAACCTTTGCCTGTTTCATCGGTCATCGCCATGGCTAAGTTGGTAATTTGAGCTCCTATTTTTAGGTCATACGTAAAGGAAAGGCTAAAAAAAGTGTAGCCTTTTCTGTGATTATTTGTACTCCTACTGCATGTGCCTTTCTTTTGTCTATCCATGCGTGCATGCCTTGTGCTCTGTTCATCAGGGCCACAGTGCGGCGTCTGGAAATGCAGGAGATATCTGTAGAATATTTTTTTTGCGAGTATCTGCAGAATATATATACGCAGTACTACACTAGAATCTTTACCTTTCGAAACCAGAGTTCAAGCTCTGCCGTATTATTGGGCCACGTCACTTGCTAAAGCTCGGCCGTTGGATCCCGATGATGCCTCCGATCAAGCCGTCGTTCGGGTCTTTGGTGACAATGCACCGGGACTCTTCGCGAGAGCTGGCAGGTTCGGTCATTGGCGTGCGCTGCTGCCCGCACCATCCTCCACCGGCGCTGCTCGCTCCACTCTCCATGACCTCATCCGTGTTGAGCCTCAGCCCTCAGTCCTCGGCCTATATCTTCTCCTTCTGCCATGTACTCCAGGCAGGCCCGGGTCTGTCAATTTATGGGCCTGGAAGCTCCAAAGATGGGACCTCTAATACAACGGAGTCACGGTCGCAGAAGGCTGGAGATTGCCGGAAAGCTTCGACGCGACGGAACTCGAAGGCAAATCGGCGCACGTATGCTTTTTTTCCGGGGCGAAAGAAGCTTTTCTAATCATAAAGGACGAAAGAAGCTTTTCTAATCTGCATGATCATTGAATTGAATTGAATTGAATAATCAGTAATACTACTATATCAGCTTCATCATTTTTTATTTAGTTATACTCTATAAAAACAAATCAACAAAAACATTGTTTTATTTTCTGCATTTTCATATAAGCCTTGATAGGTCTAAAACTTTTACCCTAGTGTGGAATTGACACAATTAACTTGAGATTGTTTTTTGGGATTTATTGTGAACAGGAACTCTGTACAAAAATAGACTATGATTTTGCTAAATGTATTTATCTAGAAAACATAAAGTATGCAGCATGTGATTTACCACTTCTACTGTATAGTTATAGTTAATTCAGTGCTACTAAAATTTATTTCACCATTTTTGGGTTTTCTAGAATTTATTACGCAAGTTTTGATTATTTTACAGAGAAAGAAGAAAAGCTAACGGACACTTTGCATTAGGAACCCCGAACTATTTCTAAATCAATCTATTTCTTTTCTATTTTTCTTTTTCTCTAGTACCTTTTCAACTGGAACCCTCCCTTCTTGTCTATTGTTGCTAGCTGCTCCTTTTCGTCTCAAATCACGTATAGACACAGCACAGCACAGGCGGCACTAAAGTTCAACTCGGAGTGGGGCCTCTCGGTTCTCGTCTGCAACTCTGGTAGCACGCGAGGGAGGGAGTTCCGGCAACAGGGGAGGTAGGGCCTATGCCTACTTGCATATTTGGGGTTGGGGCCTTGGCCTCGTGGGCCCTGTGCAGAGGCACAGCTCGCACCCCCCAAGCCCAGGCCTGACTCCAGGCTACAACAGTCTTCAGCGAGCGCACGCAATGGTCGCGGTCGCCTCGTCGTGGACGTGCATGACCATGCCAGCAGTTCTTGCCGCCGTGACGGTAGTGGACGTGGCCCCGTGAACGACCGGCAGAGGCAACTCGTTGGCGAGTGCGGTGGAGACACTAACGAGGAGGTGCTCGAGCTCGCCCCTTCCAACTTCCTCTGCTCGTCGACCCAGGTATGCAAGGATGCTATGACGTGGCCGTCGTGAGGAAGAAGGCAAGCGTTGCTATCGCAAGAAAAAAATGCCAGCAATGACAGTGCCATGCAGCATCCTCACGTCCCTGTGCTCCCTCCCGCGCCACACAGAACGATAGGAAGCACCCCCAGCAGCTGCTAGCGATGGCGCCCAGTACATGCTCGATGAAATGCCTACAAGGCCTGGCTCTCCAGCAGACTTTGCATATGCAAGGCTTCTTTTTCTAATGCGAAACTCTGACCTGGATATTACCATATAATAAATATATTTGCACAACTACTAATCTAAGTGTAAGCATTTGGTAGTATGCATCTTTAATTACTGATATGCTCAAAACCTCAAAGCGTAAAGTTGTTCATCTATAGGTCTAAAGTCATGTGACCACAAGGTCTTCTCAAACATTCTTTAGCGTATGACAAACTTGCATTGTTTGATGAAAAGGATACGAGAAAACAAAACATAAGACTTGACATGGGATATATGTACAAATTTATACATTTTATTTAATATTGTAGTCCTGAGGTATATCAAGTATATCTTTATATTTTTGAATTATTGATCCTATCCTTTGTCAAAATGACATTAATCCAAAAGTGTTGCATTTAAAGTAAAGAATAAGCATGAAGTCAATATTTTATGTTGATCAATTTCCTGGACTTGCCATGCTTTTAGTTTATAACTTTACACTATAATTGCTAGGCAGGTTACAGCTCACTTTCACCATTATTCTCCCGGCAGTACTTAAGAATGTTTTAATGGAAACTTGCAATAAATTGTATATCCTTTGTCAAGAAATTGTATATTTCTCCCTGTACAATATGCTATCCTGAGTATCCTTGATGCTAGGTTGCTGGTCCTATGGCATAGTACATTTAGTACATGAAGAGGGCATATGTTCCTGGCCTTGAAGCTAATTCACTTCTAAAAGAAGCACTTCCTGGTGCATATGGTGTCATTTTTCTACAGATTTCAGTTGGCTTATTTTTATTTTAATAAAGGTGAGCAACATTAATGGAAGAAACAAAAAGATTTGTATTCATTATATAATTTTTTTTCTATCGTACATATACGCTCTTTAGTTTTTAGGTAAAAATCTTGATAGATGAATTATACAAATATTGTCTCTAACTCAAATCTTATCTGGTGCTCAAATTCATCGAGCCATCTTAGATTTACTTTAATTCTAATAGTTGAATAGCAATAATGCAGAATGTCTGTCTAACCTTCTTTTGTTACATGCTTAGTTTACATTGGAATTGCACTTGGGCATTGCAATTTTATTTTATAGGTTTATTAAGAAGCTGAAAATCAAAATATTGATGTGAATGATTACTATTTAGGCCAACCATAAATACACAGAGAAGGACTTTCCTTTGACTTGGCTATTACCCGATATCAACTTTCATTCATTTGTATTTGCTATTAGTATCTATATGGCTCAATATTGATACTATTTAAGATGAGCATGATAGCTTTAGATGTTTATTACATCAAACATATTGGTTGGGTTTACCAAAAAAAAGTATCCACTTTCATTTTAGCATATGATTTTTTTGTTTCAAAAACATAAAGAAAATCACTAGCCATACAGGAAGTTTACAGCGTCACATATTAGTATTGTATACACTTCATTATTTGTCTCATGTTTTCTAAATTTTCTAGCTGCTGGTATAGCAACGGGACAACAGGAAGCAAACAAACTTTTCAGACCATTCGGACGCTATTCCTAATTCTTCTTTTCTCTCACTACTGGTACTGAAGTCATTTTCACTAAAAAGAGATTACATTGATAAATGGCAGTGGCCAAGATAAGGGGCATCTTTAGGGTTCTCAAAATGAAATAGAAAGCTTTGAATTTTCTTTAACATATTGTATGTTCATCTCTAAACCATCAAACACTGCTGCGACCGTACAAACATCTGTGTATTCATGTCTTGGAGTTTCAAATCTTTCTCAGTTTCTTACCAGACAGTTGTTATATAAAAATATGGAACTGTGTTATATGTTCAAATTATTGATCATTAGTGATGTGCTCACGCTAAGTGCATAAATGTGCAAAATAATGGTATTCTAACTTCTAGACGGCGCGGCAAGGCCGTGCTTGCTTTTCTAGTACAGGATACTATTCCTTACTCTAGATCGTGAGTGTGGCCGTTTTCGCAAGGTTTCTGCCGGTGTCATGCCATCCATCAACTATGCACATTGTTTGTATCCATCCGTGTATCCGACATGATCTTCACAAGAGCGAGATCACAAGGAGCATTTGCATCGATTCGCTTCGCGTGAATCGAGATACCCAGATGGATGGGATCTAAATGTTTTGTGTCAGCTTTCTTCTATAGCCACAGAGGTTATGCCCCATGGTCCAATTGATTTTGGCCCTACCGGCTCTGAACAGACACATTAGCTGTTCCATCGTTCATGCCATCCGATCCGTTAGACAGCAATTCAGCTATTTCTCCATGCATACCACTAAAAAAAACTTTTACCTACGCACTATTTAAAGTTTGACCTTTATAGAAAATTTACCAATATTTAACACCAAATAGGTCTTTTTTATTAAAGTATTTGATGACGGATCTAATGATATTTATTTGGTTTCGTAATAAATTCACAAACATAAATATCATGAGGTATGTGCAATGCTGAACAAGCGCCTTTAGGCTTGTGTTATTAGATCTGAACCGAAGAGGTTGCTTCACAGGCTGGCCAAATGTCTGTTCTGTTGGAAGCATGCCATCTTCGCGTCGAAAAGAAAGCAGCAGAAGCTTCACTAGAACCGGAGCAGCGCGTTCATCTTTTATGATCTTCGCTGTTGCTACAGCTCTGATTTGATTAGGACAAAGCCGGATTTCAGGATGGACGCATCCTGATCCAAAGCTGCTTTAGTACAATGCACACAAGTTTTAGTGCATAGCTTTAGTCTTTCTAACAAAGCTTCTTCAGGTAGGATGCCTTCTCAGCAGAGCAACACAAGCACGGTACAAACAATACCAAAGCTACAATTCCTTGGACAAGCTGGTGTTCAAACAGTACCAAAGTTTGGCTCCTTTTTTCAGAGTCTGTTTCGACCTTGGGTCAGTGAGCTTTTGGGTGTGTTTAGATCCATTGAAAAGTGCACTATGTAAAAAAAAAGATTCCCCGTCACATCAAACTTGCGATACATGTATGGAGTACTAAATGTGGATAAAATCAAAAACTAATTGCACAGTTTGGTTGTACTTTGCGAGACGAACGTTTTGAACCTAATTAGTTAATGATTGGACAATTATTACCAAATACAAACGAAATGCTACAGTGTATTTTGGCACTTCAAATTTTGGATCTAAACACAGCCTTTGATGTCAAGCACGGCTACATTTTCCAATGCTCTCCATTCTCCAGGTGCTTCCTTTGAAACCATGTGTTCTCCAGGCTCTGCCAAAGCCTGAAATACAGTGGAGCTGAAAAATTTGACGCTCAAGTTTTCTGTCACGTTCGTTGTCCCATCCATCGCTCTGTTTCATCCATTCACATCACTTTTTCCAAGATCGTAGAGTTCATGGGCTTCGGCCCAATACGTTTCAAATCGCTTGGGCTGGGATCAGGAATGGTTAGACCTGTTTGTGGAGGAAGTTTTCAACCGCACTGAATTTGAGATGCGTTTTGGAGCAGCCCAGTTCAGTAAGCATTTTTCCCTCGCTTTTGCTAAAACAAACAACAACGTGTATGTTCACGTACACAAGCATCTATCTTTACCTGTATAAGCTAAAGGGCCTGTGTATAAGGCCTTCCACCATGTAAAGTGATGCCCAAAATAAAATCGGGGTCCACATCTGAGAAGTAGGCATCACTTGGTCCTGCGAGTCTGAGCACTGGTTGCATGTTCGAGCATGTAAAATAACAAACAGTCTGTTCGTTTGATCGTTTGAGATTATCAGCCAAATCAGCCAGTCAGCCAACAGTGTTTTTCTCTTAAAAAACCAGCCAGCAGTACTTTCAGCCAACCAAATCAGCCCAAGCGAACAGAAAAGAGAAAACGACATGCGAGACCTGTGCAAAACTCTGCCAAAACAATCGTTTGTGTCGATCTCTCTCCTCTGTCCTCATATTTTATTCAATAGGCATTGGTGCCTCTACTTGCCTCGCTCCCAAATTTTCTAACGCTGGCATCGTGAGTTGTAGTGGCAGGAGTGACTTAAACTCTTTCTCTCAATTCTATGCATCACTCCAGGCTCACGTTGTGGAGGGTTGAGCCTCAGCACGTGAGTTTCTGAGTTTGACTCCCTGTGGAGCGAATATTTTAGAATTTAATGGATTTAATGACATTGTGCTTCCAGTGATAGATGCTGTTCCCATGACCGAGGCGTGGATTTGTCGGCTTAGTCTTCAAAGATGCTCATATGAGTAAGTATGCGTGTAAAAAAAATCTGTACGTATATGAACACCTTTGAAGACCGATAGATCTTTAGATTAACGAGATCAGTTGATGCATGGTTGTGCGCATCGTCCTGCAATGGAAAAATAGCTAGAAATACGACCATCCGTGAGTTAGTGACTAACCGACTACAGAACTATGCTAAACTCATGTACAGTAAATACACGTATCGTGCGGAGCATCAGGAGTGCAGGACATACCCACTCTCCTAGTCCGCGCATGTGCGAAAGAAAGTTCCAGGCAATGAAGACCGATGATTAAGTAAAGCAAAATCACCAATTATATGCTACTCCATCATTGGCAGAGCCGACTGATTATCAGATAATTTTGATACGACTCGCCAACTGCTAACGACAATATTAAAATGAAGCCCATGTTCGCTAAAAATTTCTAGAAACTACCGGATTAAAAAATTACACATTGTTGGAATTTTATAATGATATAATAACGATCTAAATTACATGATGTCCATATCAATAACAGTACCATACTTTAGATCTCACAAAAAATGTCATAATTGCATGATAATATAAAAAGAAGAGTAAGATCAAAAGGAAAGAAATTGCTCGGCTGATGCTTTTGTAAAATAGTCCAGAAACAAGTGTATTTTTGGAGCGTGCTTCAAAGATGAACCACGGACGGTCCAAGTTAGGTTGGCGGACGTTTTGCAGGTCTCGTTTTCTCCAAATCCAGCAGTTGTGTTTTTTTAAGTGTGCGTGTGCAAATTTATACCGTGAACGGCCTGTCGGTGTTTTTTTTATATAAAAAACACGACCTGTGTTATAGGGGTGCTGAGTGGTGGATGATTCGCGTCTTAGGAGAAAAACGGTCTACATAGGCCCAACGATATGTTTTGACACCAATTGATTTTGGTTTTTATGGTTGGAAGTTGAACTGCATATGGTCCGCACCCTGCACCGTGGACGACCTACACTACTGACAATCCGCACCCTACCAAGTTGTTCACAGCAGCACCTTGCAATTGTGTCAAAGATTTAACAATGTTATTCTTCCCGTGATAGTAGCAAGGTGTACGTAGTGATTCATGGATCTTGAAATCTACCGACTTAATATTTTAAAGTGCTCATAGTGAGAGTAGAGTGTGTGTTTGTTCATAGAGGTGAGTAGTGTTTGTACTGCGATTCATAGAGGAAGGATAGTCAACATATAATAATTGTAACGGAACCGTCCAAATTATAAGAGCACAAGTATAAAAACAATCACCGAAGTGATTAAATTCTCACACTTGAGCCCATATAACTCCGGTAGTCCACGAAATCGCGAGGGATTTCAAACCAAACCGAGAGCAACCAGATCGTAATGATTCAACATAACACAACACTTGTTACACAGTTCAAAAGTAATCTCATACATCGGAGTACAATTATTTTTATTACAAAACCAAAGTAAAGATTAGCGGAAGCAACATAATTTCTGAAACCATTTTAAGTCAAATATTGCCAGTACATAGTCACATCCTGCAAAAGCATACCAGAAGAGATACTACAGAGACCATGCCCATATGGTCTAGCCTTCACGCCCACGTGGCGAAGACAATACTTGCAGCAACAAGTACGAATCTGCTATCTGCAACAGGTGGGAATAAACCCTGAGTACGAGAAGGTACTCAGCTAGACTTACCCGTCAAAAACCAGAAACAAAGGTGACAGCAAGGATTATGCAAGGCTTTATAAAGTGGGCTAGCTTGACTCATTTGCAGAAAAGCTTAATACAGATAAGTAACCATTATATGCTTTAAGTATCAAGTTGATCATCATTAACCTGAAAACTAGATTAGCACCTGTACTAGAGCAATCACTTTATTAAGAGCAAACAATATTAACCATAGCAGGTATAATAAGGCTATCATCATCATTATCACCAATTCCGAACCATCATTATAATTAGTGTATCTACGCTGGAGATAACCAGTCAAGTTTCTCACTATCCGGGAGAGACGGCGACTCGAATCGATTCCAACTCAGCTGAGGGGGTATTCCTGACACTCACCCGGCAAACCCCGCTAAAGGCAGCCGTAGATAACCTTTGGTACAACTCAGGGTGGGCCCGAACAGCGCCGCATTCTCAGGGATACCAGTGGCCAGGATGCTCAGGACTTTTAACTCACCTGCCCTTGGACCCTCTGGCTCCCTTCCGAGGCGACTTTCACTTTTCGGCTTCGCAGCCTGAGTTGAGCTACTAGGCTTCGCGGTCGGCAACCTCAGGCCGGCCAGCTAAATGTCAGGCATGCGTTCAAAATGACATAGAAGGCTCCAGGTCTCGGTCCTTAATCGACACAGACGGGGATAGATCCACACCCAAGACCTCCATGCCTTGTTGCTTCACTATCGTCATCCCGCCCGGTCTCATTTCATTTTATTAACACATGGTTCACTTCCACGATAGCAAGTATAGCCAACCGTGACCTGATAAAGCCCTATATCTCGCAGGTGACAGGAAATCACCCGACTTCTACCGGTCTAATTTAGCAGGGCTAAGCATAGATACGATCCTGTCTACATAGGATTCAAGGTTCGAATTGCTGGACAAGGAGTTTTATCAATGCAGCAAGGGTTTCCAACCAACTCCTATCACGTAATGCAACAATACATATGACATGTATAGATAGATAATTGCTTTGAAAGTAGGAGGCTTATAATGCTCCGGGGCTTGCCTTAACCGAAAGAAGAGAGATCGAGGTTCGGCTTCAAGAATGGTTCCCACGTCTTCTCCGGCTTCGTCGGACTGGACCTCCGGTTCCCGAACGGACTCCAACTTCGGAGTTCACGCCTTGCAGAGCTTCACTCGTGGCACGATTCTCGGCACACCTATTGCATGTATATGCACTCAATGAATTTCGTGTATGCACCAAGGATGACATGATGACTTATGAACATGTATGAATGATGCAAAAATGGATGTAATGACATAGCAACATCATAAGCACAAACCAAGTCATGTGGTGCTCTATTCAAATCACTTCGACGCAATCAACCCCGGTTCACACACCTACTCGCATATCTAGCCACGCTTAGCAATTTAAGACCTACACATGAATTATTGTGCTAATGTGCAAGTGGTGACACAAACATTACAAAAGGTCAATCCAACTTAAACGACAGCAAGTCCATGCTTGAAGAACACCAGAAAGTATCATGTTACTTACCCCACTACTTATCTCCTATTACTTTTCCATTTAATCAATTAACTAGGGCAATAAGTCAATATATAGCAAAAGTACTCCAACAATTCTACAAAATTTACAGTAGTTACTATGCACTGTACATAGGCTACTATAAAAATTTCATCTCAAATTGACAAGTAGATTAGAAGATATCATAATAAACAAAAGGATAAGGTATATAAAAGCATATTCAAAGCCACATCTATAATTGGAGCATATGACCTCCAAACATGGTGAAACTTTAATAGTAGCAACATCATATCATGATAAGCCTTCCACAAAATTTTCATAGCAAAAGGATCAATGTACAGTGAGATATCGAATTACCAAAATCACACATTTAAATAAAATGCCTATCAAAAGTAATTTCAAACTCCAGAAAACATCAACTAACATGTAACATTTTAATACACAACTGCATAGTACACATCTTGAGGATTCCAAAAAGTCCTCATTTACCTTTTTATGATTTTTCTATAATTTTATATGAATTTCCAAAGTTGGATCTCAAATCTGGAAAAGATTAAAACGAAAACATCTAAACCCTAGATGCAGCTACATGTACCCAGCTCTGTGTACCCCAGGGGCTGACGACTGGGACCCGAGGTCAACCTGGACCCACACGTCAGAGGGACAGAGGCAGGGCGGCACTTTGACCGGCCGTAGCTTGCCGGCAGCAAACTTTCCGGCGAAGGGGCAAGCACCAGCGTGTTCCCCACAACCCCGCGCATCTACTAGGCTAGATGGTTAACTGAGTTTGGGTTCCAGGCTCAGACAGCGGCGTCAAAGGCGGCATGGCCGAGCTGTGCGTGCGGCGGTTAGCTGCGGCGATGGTCTTGCCGTCTCCGACGAAGGAGACCACCGGTGCGGCATAGGGACGGCTTAAGGGACTCGGGACGGAGAGCTAGGGCTGGGTCCAGTGCCGGTAAAGTCGCAGCAAGGTGCATGGCCGCGGACATGGCGACCGACGACCGTGGCGAGGTCAGAACGTGAGGCGTTCCGGCAAGCTCGGTAAGCGGATTGGCCAACGGACTTCGACTCAACCATCAGCGACCTAATTCCAAGCTAGAACACGTGCAAGAGAGGAAAGAGGGTGACGGGATGAGCATGGCCACGGCGAGGTCGATCTCGCAGCGATAATGGCGGCCATGGTAGCCGTTGACGACGAGGCTCCTCACCTCTGCGAATAACGACGATGCTGCTAGGTCCGAGGTGGAGAGGAGGATGCCAAGGTGCTGCTAGCGAGGTGGATTAGGGAGAGGTGCGGTGCCTGCGATGGATTCCAGTGGTGGCATCGCTGCTCCTACTGCTGCTGTTCGTGGCAGAAGAGAAGAACAGGCAAAGGGAGGAAGAGCAGCAACTGAATGGCCGAGGGAGGCAGCAGGCGAAGCGCTCGATTTACCACTTCAACACGCACACGCCGACGCCGTGGCACTCGCTCGCTCGACGGGAGAGCCACGCGGCAGCTAGGCTCAGAAGCTAGTCGGCCACGACATGCGAAACTTCAGATTCGAAACCTAAAGAAGTTGCAATTCTACTGCAAACATTTCTCTGAACAATGGTTTTCTTCCACCTCTATCTCCCAATCCACTCATCCAAAAACTAAACCATTTTCATCTTGCTGTAGAGCTACATGAGGACAACAAACAAGATTATATATGTTTGGTCTAGTTCAGCCTCCATTTGAAACTACAGCTCACTGAAGGACCTACATCGAAACTGAAACGTCCCATTCAATCAACTAGATAGCCTGACAGTCGATATTGGTCGATGGTTATCTTCTCAACCGGTTCGATTTAGCCAACACAGTAGTAGAGTTTCGAGTAGAGCTACATTAGGTCTTCATACAACCCTACTGGCACTTGACCTAAATCCGCACGGTTTGCAACTTACAGTGCTCCAAAAAGGACTACATGCAAACGGTTCAGTCAAAAGATGACTGACAGTTGATTTCCAGAGAGTTGTATCTCTACAACTAGCTAGAGTTAGAGGAAGTCATAGAAGACTTTTAGGCAGATCTAAGTGAGATCTAGGTGCAAGCCTACTAGCACTTGAGCTGATTCATCACGGTTAGTGATATAAAGAGCTCTGAAAGAGGGTACTTGGAAACTAATGTGCAGTTAAGACTTGGCCAAAATTTCGAGCCCCAAAACAGCACAGCATTCAGTTTTAAAGCTATTGTTTGAGAGGGTTAGAGCTTGAATTAGTGAAAGGCGTAATTAGCAAAATTATAGAGCTATGTGTGGACTTCAATTTTATCAATTGGAGCTGGAGCTGGTTCAGTCAGGTTTGCAAGTTACAATGCCTCAAAGAGAGGTACATTGAAACTGCGAATCAATTACACTTAGCCAAATTGTTAAGTGCTAAAACATTACTCCAAACTGACTTGTGGGCCATTTTATAGGGTGTTCTAGTCATTTTCATGAGAAAGTCATTAAACAACTTTTGTTCCTTAAAAAGTTTGCTACAACTTTTCTTAAGGGTGCACAGTCATACAAATACTTCTAGATGCACTTTTTAAATGGTCAAGCAAAAGAGGTCTATAGGTCAACCCTAGTCAACTATCACTTAGGAGCATAATTAGACAACATGGTCAACATGAACATGGTTCCATTAAGTATCCTAAGCATAGTTAAGGTACTAATGAGCCTGTTTGACCAACTCTTGTATTAACTACACATGATCATAAGCATACACACCAGGAAACATACAAAACAATCAATTGAAACAGGTGAAACAATCAATTGAAACAACTGAAACAGAGACGTGCAACACTTGAAACATAGGATGATGCACATGTGATAATGCTTATGGTAATGTCATGCCATGATCATGCATTATGAATGCATTACGAGGCTAACTAACACCAGGGGTGTTACAGCCCTCCCCCCTTATAAAAATCTCGTCCCGAGATTTGAAAGTCGTACCATTTTTCATAGAAAGCGGAATAGTTGTCCTTTAAATAATCCTCTTTTTCCCAAGTTGCATCACGTTCACCGTGATTACTCCAAACCACCTTGTATAATTTGACTACTCGATTTCGAGTCACCCTTTCCAGAGTATCCAGAACATATACCGGTTTCTCCTCATAAGAAAGATCGGATTTCAACTTGATAAGACTGGAAAGATAGCTCCCATTTCACGAGGTAGATTGAGCTTATAGGCTACTCTTCCACTTTTCTCAATAATCTGATAAGGTCCAACATATCGAGGCTCAAGTTTTCTTTTGATCCCAAAACGCTTTACTCCTCTCATAGGGGACACCTTCAAATAGACATGGTCACCTACTTCAAACTCAATAGGTTTCCTCCTCTTATCTGCGTAGCTCTTTTGCCTAGCCTGAGCAGCTGATACATTTTTCTGTATAGCACGAACTTGCTCCTCGGCTTCTTTTACAAAGTCAATACCATAGAATCTTCTTTCTCCTGGTTCCACCCAGTTCAAAGGAGTTCTACACTTGCGACCATATAAAGCTTCAAAAGGAGCCATTTGGATATTCTCTTGATAACTGTTGTTGTAAGAGAATTCAGCGAGAGGCAACCATTTCTCCCAGGAGCCATTACAAGAGATGATGCAAGCTCTAAGCATGTCTTCAAGAATCTGATTCACACGCTCAGTCTGCCCCGACGTCTGTGGATGATAAGCAGAACTACGAACCAAATTAGTTCCAAGATTCTGATGTAGGCGCTCCCAGAAACGAGCAGTAAACTGCGGTCCTCTGTCAGAGACAATAGATCCAGGCACTCCATGAAGACGTACGACTTCTTGGAAGTAAATGTCAGCATATTGGTGTGGGTGATAATTACTTTTCACCGGGATAAAGTGAGCAGACTTTGTCAAACGATCAACTATAACCCAAATAGAGTCAAAACCTTTTTGGGTGGTTGGTAATCCGACAATAAAGTCCATAACAATGTCATCCCACTTCCAACCTGGAACAGACAAAGGCTGGAGTAAACCAGGCTTCATGTGAATGGCCTTAACTCTACAACAATTATCACACCTAGCGACGTAGGCTGCAATTTCCTTTTTCATCTTGGTCCACCAATAGTACGGCTTGAGGTCCTAATACATCTTACTACTACCAGGATGGATGGACATCTTAGAAGAATGGGCTTCCGATAAGATTTGATTTCTGAGCACTCCATCTTTTGGCACAACGAGTCTATCTTTGAACCAGAGAATTCCCCTTTCATCCACTCGAAAGTGCTTAGTTTCTTGCTCTTTCATCTTTCTCTTGATGTGAAAGACACCAGTATCAGTCTTTTGTAACTCAATGATTCTACTTCTCAAAGAACAATCTACAGTGATATGATAGATTACAATAGGATGTAAGAGATGAGACAAATGAAAATCTTCTTCTATCAACGAGTTGCAATGAGACTTTCTACTCAAGGCATCGACAACCACATTTGCTTTACCCGGATGGTAATGCACCTGGAGGTTATAATCCTTAATCAACTCTAACCATCTTCTCTGGCGCATATTTAACTCAGGTTGAGTAAATATGTACTTAAGACTCTTATGATCTGTATAAATATTGCATATATTTCCAAGCAAATAGTGTCTCCAGATTTTCAGAGCATGCACTACAGCAGCTAACTCCAAGTCATGAGTCGGATAGTTAACTTCATGTTTTCTTAACTGACGCGAAGCATACGCAATAACTCGGCCTCCCTTCATAAGTACGCCACCTAAACCAGTACCCGATGCATCACAATACACATCAAACGGTTTCTCAATGTCAGGTTGCGCTAATACAGGAGCTGATGTCAACAAAGTCCGTAGAGTGCGAAAAGCTTGTTCACACTCCGGAGTCCAATCAAACTTCCTATCCTTCTCAAGTAGTCGAGTCATAGGCTTAGCTATTTTAGAGAAATCCTGAATAAAACGACGATAGTAGCCAGCCAATCCAAGAAAACTCCGAACTTCATGTACTGTAGTTGGTGCCTTCCAATCCACAACTTCCTGTATCTTAGTCGGGTCTACGGAAATTCCCTCACCAGACAACACATGTCCGAGGAAAGGTACCTTCTTTAACCAGAATTCACATTTGCTGAACTTGGCGTAAAGCTTATGTTCACGTAATCTGGATAAAACGATTCTCAGATGCTCGGCATGTTCTTCTTCATTTTCAGAATAGATGAGAATGTCATCAATGAATATTACCACAAACTTGTCCAGCTCTTGCATGAATACTGAATTCATCAGGTACATGAAATGTGCAGGAGCATTGGTCAGACCAAAAGACATGACAAGATATTCATATAACCCGTATCTGGTAGAGAAAGCGGTCTTTGGTATGTCTTCCGGACGGATTTTAATTTGGTGATACCCAGATCTCAGATCAATCTTCGAGAATACCTTTGCTTTAGACAACTGATCAAACAAGATATCAATACGAAGCAATGGATACTTGTTCTTGATAGTGACTGCATTGAGTGGTCGATAGTCTACACACATACGCAGAGACTGGTCCTTCTTCTTCACAAAGATAGCAGGACAACCCCACAGAGAGGAACTAGGACGGATCAACCCTTTCAGTAAAAGGTCACTAAGTTGGGTCTTGAGTTCAGCCAACTCATTCGGCGGCATTCTATACGGTCTTTTGGAAATTGGTGCGGTACCCGGAATTAACTCAATCTTAAACTCTACATCACGATCTGGAGGTAATCCTGGCAATTCATCAGGAAAAACATCTGGAAATTCACACACTACTGGAACTTCTGCAATCTCTTTTGCTTTTGCTATCATAGCATTAACTGTAGTTTGAGGACTAACGTCTCTAGGAAGTTGCACTAGAAAAGCTTGTTGATCTTTTGGATCCCTCAACATAACCACTCTCGTAGAGGTATCGATCAGAACACCGTTTCCACTCATCCACTTCATACCTAAGATTACATCTAAACCCAAACCATGTAACACCACGAGATCTAGATTATACAGACGTCCTTCTATCTCGATCTTTGCTCCTAAGACCAACTGGTTGGTTGAAATATTATTCCCGGCAGCACTAATATTATAACCACTATTATCTAAGGTAACGACCTTCATACCATGCTTGGTTGCAAACGTTGAACTGATAAAAGAGTGGGAAGCACCTGAATCAAACAACACAATTGCAGGATGTTGGTTTACTAAAAATGCACCAGCAGTGATAATTTCACCCGTAGGAATGGATTCCACCGTGGTGTAACTAACATACCCTTTACACACATCTGCCTTAATATCATTTGGTTTCTTCTGCGGAACAGGACAATCTTTGGCCCAATGACCTGACATCTTGCAATTCCAACATGGCCGGTTACTTGGCGGTGCCTTAGGCTTTCCTTTCTTAATACTGCTCCTCTTGACCGGATCCTGTTTCTGATATGGGTGATATCTGGTAGATATGCCAGGCGAATAATACTGAGGTGTAATCACCACAAGAGTATTGGTCATAGGTGCATTAGATTCATGAGATTTCTCTTGGCTCTTAGAAGCAGCATACACAGCATCACAGTTCTCTTGAAGGATAGTATCACTGACAAACTCGTTGAAAGTGACACACTTGCTATTACACATGGCCTTCATCAATTTGGGACACAACCCTCTTTTAAAACTTGCGATCTTCTTAACCTCCGTATTAACAAATTCTGGAGCATATCTTGACAAGTTGACGAAAGCATGCAAATATTCTGTTACGCTTTTGTCTCCTTGGGTGAGCTTCATAAACTCGATGTGCTTGATTGCCATGAGACCAGCAGGAATGTAATGTCCCCGAAATGCTTCCTTGAACTGATCCCAAACTACTTCCATATTCTCGGGCAGGGTGTTCCGATAGTGACACCACCAAACACCTGCAGGCCCTTGCAACTGTTGCGAAGCATATTCTGTTTTCATATCATCTGCCACCTTGAGCACACGAAACTTCTGTTCGATAGTGTTCAACCATTCGTCTGCTTGAAGTGGTTCTTCAGCTTCTCGAAAAATAGGAGGCTCTGTATCCAAGAAATCTTTATAGTTGCTGTACTGGGCAGGCTCAGGTTCCTGATGGACATGGTTTCTGACACTCTCGTCCAAGGCACGCTGACTTTCGGCAAGCATTTGCAGCAACTCAGCAGAGGTAGGTTGCTGAGGAGACGGTGACGGTCCTGTATTGCCACGACTCCGACTGCTAGAGCGAAGCTGACGAGACATCTGCAAGTAGTTGAAACTAGTAAGCGTTGGTGACGTCGAAAGGCTGCTGACGAATTATATAGGCAGAAGGAAGAGATTATATCCAACTATCCAAATTCCAATCTCAGAAGAAGGAAATCTCTTGGTTTGAGGCACAGATCTTCTGACAAGATAGGGAATGACATTCAAGGAAAAAGGTTCACGAGAAGATAGCACATTGGTGTAGCTCCATAATGGATCATGACTAGCAATCCTTGATACCTGCGCGTGCCGAGCAGCACAACCTTGTGTCGCGCGCCACAGGAGGCTCCCGGTTTCGTCGTGGCACCATGGAGTACTAATCGCAACACCATTACCGAACACACACCCATGAGGAATCCTCACGTTTAAGAATTAGGCGGATAGAAACCGTATCATCTAAAGATGGGGTAGCAAACAAGGATGGATACAAAGGTAGAAGCAATGGAGAGGCGAATTGCAGATCAAAACACATCCCAACTCGAGGAGATACATCTTGAAATTGTCTTGCTTTCCTTCACGGCCAGGTATGAATTGGGTTTCAAGGCTGACACCACTGACCACTCCACTAGGTTGGTTGACTACCCCCAATTTTTCATGAAAGAAATGCAACTATTTATGGGACAACTGTTTGGAGGGAAGAAAATTTTGAAAGAATGGGGTAAGCAATTTATAAGGGAGGGAGTAATGCAGAATGCAATGTATGATGCGAACATGGTGCATGCACGAACCGTACGTCCTCACAAACCTAGAAAGAATTTCAAAATTCTAGCGTATAGTTCGGTGGCATACACACGTTCTCTCAATAACGATAACTAGTCGTTCTACAGGAAACGTTGTTAGTGTACCTGCAGAAAATTGCATTTCAGCCCAACAATTCCCAATATAGCACAGAAGAAAGCAGTAAACTAAATACTTTCCATACATACATCCCCCGAGGTATATACTTCAGTATCAAAGCTACCCGACAGATATACCCACAATTAAGTACTCTCATAATCACATGATTAAACATGTAAGTATGCTAGTAACCACAACTACTCTCCCCTAGACCGACGGTTGGACGGTCATGCTCTCACAACTCCCACTTACCAGGGCGTAGAGGTATTTTGATCCATACATTACCACCCAAGCGGATGGCATCCATACAATAGCACGCCGTATGGACAACGAAATAGAAAACAAGCAAGAACCCCCAAGTTAGTATCTTAGTAAGCCACCTAATAGTCCTTATTTGGGCATATAGGATATGACCACTGGCACTTTTTAGATTAAAATTAAGATTTTTCACAAAAACTTTTGTTTAAATACACAAATGATGTGTTTACTGTTGAATCTTGCTCTGATACCAGCTGTAACGGAACCGTCCAAATTATAAGAGCACAAGTATAAAAACAATCACCGAAGTGATTAAATTCTCACACTTGAGCCCATATAACTCCGGTAGTCCACGAAATCGCGAGGGATTTCAAACCAAACCGAGAGCAACCAGATCGTAATGATTCAACATAACACAACACTTGTTACACAGTTCAAAAGTAATCTCATACATCGGAGTATAATTATTTTTATTACAAAACCAAAGTAAAGATTAGCGGAAGCAACATAATTTCTGAAACCATTTTAAGTCAAATATTGCCAGTACATAGTCACATCCTGCAAAAGCATACCAGAAGAGATACTACAGAGACCATGCCCATATGGTCTAGCCTTCACGCCCACGTGGCGAAGACAATACTTGCAGCAACAAGTACGAATCTGCTACCTGCAACAGGTGGGAATAAACCCTGAGTACGAAAAGGTACTCAGCTAGACTTACCCGTCAAAAACCAGAAACAAAGGTGACACCAAAGATTATGCAAGGCTTTATAAAGTGGGCTAGCTTGACTCATTTGCAGAAAAGCTTAATACAGATAAGTAACCATTATATGCTTTAAGTATCAAGTTGATCATCATTAACCTGAAAACTAGATTAGCACCTGTACTAGAGCAATCACTTTATTAAGAGCAAACAATATTAACCATAGCAGGTATAATAAGGCTATCATCATCATTATCACCAATTCCGAACCATCATTATAATTAGTGTATCTACGCTGGAGATAACCAGTCAAGTTTCTCACTATCCGGGAGAGACGGCGACTCGAATCGATTCCAACTCAGCTGAGGGGGTATTCCTGACACTCACCCGGCAAACCCCGCTAAAGGCAGCCGTAGATAACCTTTGGTACAACTCAGGGTGGGCCCGAACAGCGCCGCATTCTCAGGGATACCAGTGGCCAGGATGCTCAGGACTTTTAACTCACCTGCCCTTGGACCCTCTGGCTCCCTTCCGAGGCGACTTTCACTTTTCGGCTTCGCAGCCTGAGTTGAGCTACTAGGCTTCGCGGTCGGCAACCTCAGGCCGGCCAGCTAAATGTCAGGCATGCGTTCAAAATGACATAGAAGGCTCCAGGTCTCGGTCCTTAATCGATACAGACGGGGATAGATCCACACCCAAGACCTCCATGCCTTGTTGCTTCACTATCATCATCCCGCCCGGTCTCATTTCATTTTATTAACACATGGTTCACTTCCACGATAGCAAGTATAGCCAACCGTGACCTGATAAAGCCCTATATCTCGCAGGTGACAGGAAATCACCCGACTTCTACCGGTCTAATTTAGCAGGGCTAAGCATAGATACGATCCTGTCTACATAGGATTCAAGGTTCGAATTGCTGGACAAGGAGTTTTATCAATGCAGCAAGGGTTTCCAACCAACTCCTATCACGTAATGCAACAATACATATGACATGTATAGATAGATAATTGCTTTGAAAGTAGGAGGCTTATAATGCTCCGGGGCTTGCCTTAACCGAAAGAAGAGAGATCGAGGTTCGGCTTCAAGAATGGTTCCCACGTCTTCTCTGGCTTCGTCGGACTGGACCTCCGGTTCCCGAACGGACTCCAACTTCGGAGTTCACGCCTTGCAGAGCTTCACTCGTGGCACGATTCTCGGCACACCTATTGCATGTATATGCACTCAATGAATTTCGTGTATGCACCAAGGATGACATGATGACTTATGAACATGTATGAATGATGCAAAAATGGATGTAATGACATAGCAACATCATAAGCACAAACCAAGTCATGTGGTGCTCTATTCAAATCACTTCGACGCAATCAACTCCGGTTCACACACCTACTCGCATATCTAGCCACGCTTAGCAATTTAAGACCTACACATGAATTATTGTGCTAATGTGCAAGTGGTGACACAAACATTACAAAAGGTCAATCCAACTTAAACAACAGCAAGTCCATGCTTGAAGAACACCAGAAAGTATCATGTTACTTACCCCACTACTTATCTCCTATTACTTTTCCATTTAATCAATTAACTAGGGCAATAAGTCAATATATAGCAAAAGTACTCCAACAATTCTACAAAATTTACAGTAGTTACTATGCACTGTACATAGGCTACTATAAAAATTTCATCTCAAATTGACAAGTAGATTAGAAGATATCATAATAAACAAAAGGATAAGGTATATAAAAGCATATTCAAAGCCACATCTATAATTGGAGCATATGACCTCCAAACATGGTGAAACTTTAACAGTAGCAACATCATATCATGATAAGCCTTCCACAAAATTTTCATAGCAAAAGGATCAATGTACAGTGAGATATCGAATTACCAAAATCACACATTTAAATAAAATGCCTATCAAAAGTAATTTCAAACTCCAGAAAACATCAACTAACATGTAACATTTTAATACACAACTGCATAGTACACATCTTGAGGATTCCAAAAAGTCCTCATTTACCTTTTTATGATTTTTCTATAATTTTATATGAATTTCCAAAGTTGGATCTCAAATCTGGAAAAGATTAAAACGAAAACATCTAAACCCTAGATGCAGCTACATGTACCCAGCTCTGTGTACCCCCAGGGGCTGACGACTGGGACCCGAGGTCAACCTGGACCCACACGTCAGAGGGACAGAGGCAGGGCGGCACTTTGACCGGCCGTAGCTTGCCGGCAGCAAACTTTCCGGCGAAGGGGCAAGCACCAGTGTGTTCCCCACAACCCCGCGCATCTACTAGGCTAGATGGTTAACTGAGTTTGGGTTCCAGGCTCAGACAGCGGCGTCAAAGGCGGCATGGCCGAGCTGTGCGTGCGGCGGCGGTTAGCTGAGGCGATGGTCTTGCCGTCTCCGACGAAGGAGACCACCGGTGCGGCATAGGGACGGCTTAAGGGACTCGGGACGGAGAGCTAGGGCTGGGTCCAATGCCGGTAAAGTCGCAGCAAGGTGCATGGCCGCGGACATGGCGACCGACGACCGTGGCGAGGTCAGAACGCGAGGCGTTCCGGCAAGCTCGGTAAGCGGATTGGCCAACGGACTTCGACTCAACCATCAGCGACCTAATTCCAAGCTAGAACACGTGCAAGAGAGGAAAGAGGGTGACGGGATGAGCATGGCCACGGCGAGGTCGATCTCGCAGCGATAATGGCGGCCATGGTAGCCGTTGACGACGAGGCTCCTCACCTCTGCGAATAACGACGATGCTGCTAGGTCCGAGGTGGAGAGGAGGATGCCAAGGTGCTGCTAGCGAGGTGGATTAGGGAGAGGTGCGGTGCCTGCGATGGATTCCAGTGGTGGCGTCGCTGCTCCTACTGCTGCTGTTCGTGGCAGAAGAGAAGAGCAGGCAAAGGGAGGAAGAGCAGCAACTGAATGGCCGAGGGAGGCAGCAGGCGAAGCGCTCGATTTACCACTTCAACACGCACACGCCGACGCCGTGGCACTCGCTCGCTCGACGGGAGAGCCACGCGGCAGCTAGGCTCAGAAGCTGGTCGGCCATGACATGCGAAACTTCAGATTCGAAACCTAAAGAAGTTGCAATTCTACTGCAAACATTTCTCTGAACAATGGTTTTCTTCCACCTCTATCTCCCAATCCACTCATCCAAAAACTAAACTATTTTCATCTTGCTGTAGAGCTACATGAGGACAACAAACAAGATTATATATGTTTGGTCTAGTTCAGCCTCCATTTGAAACTACAGCTCACTGAAGGACCTACATCGAAACTGAAACGTCCCATTCAGTCAACTAGATAGCCTGACAGTCGATATTGGTCGATGGTTATCTTCTCAACCGGTTCGATTTAGCCAACACAGTAGTAGAGTTTCGAGTAGAGCTACATTAGGTCTTCATACAACCCTACTGGCACTTGACCTAAATCCGCACGGTTTGCAACTTACAGTGCTCCAAAAAGGACTACATGCAAACGGTTCAGTCAAAAGATGACTGACAGTTGATTTCCAGAGAGTTGTATCTCTACAACTAGCTAGAGTTAGAGGAAGTCATAGAAGACTTTTAGGCAGATCTAAGTGAGATCTAGGTGCAAGCCTACTAGCACTTGAGCTGATTCATCACGGTTAGTGATATAAAGAGCTCTGAAAGAGGGTACTTGGAAACTAATGTGCAGTTAAGACTTGGCCAAAATTTCGAGCCCCAAAACAGCACAGCATTCAGTTTTAAAGCTATTGTTTGAGAGGGTTAGAGCTTGAATTAGTGAAAGGCGTAATTAGCAAAATTATAGAGCTATGTGTGGACTTCAATTTTATCAATTGGAGCTGGAGCTGGTTCGGTCAGGTTTGCAAGTTACAATGCCTCAAAGAGAGGTACATTGAAACTGCGAATCAATTACACTTAGCCAAATTGTTAAGTGCTAAAACATTACTCCAAACTGACTTGTGGGCCATTTTATAGGGTGTTCTAGTCATTTTCATGAGAAAGTCATTAAACAACTTTTGTTCCTTAAAAAGTTTGCTACAACTTTTCTTAAGGGTGCACAGTCATACAAATACTTCTAGATGCACTTTTTAAATGGTCAAGCAAAAGAGGTCTATAGGTCAACCCTAGTCAACTATCACTTAGGAGCATAATTAGACAACATGGTCAACATGAACATGGTTCCATTAAGTATCCTAAGCATAGTTAAGGTACTAATGAGCCTGTTTGACCAACTCTTGTATTAACTACACATGATCATAAGCATACACACCAGGAAACATACAAAACAATCAATTGAAACAGGTGAAACAATCAATTGAAACAACTGAAACAGAGACGTGCAACACTTGAAACATAGGATGATGCACATGTGATAATGCTTATGGTAATGTCATGCCATGATCATGCATTATGAATGCATTACGAGGCTAACTAACACCAGGGGTGTTACAATAATAATGTCGTCCAATAAGTTTGATGAAAATAAAGTATTAAATATTAGTGACCACTGAATTACTTTATTAGGTAAGTACACGTTCAGTAAAATGTAAAATTTTATAAAATATCATTAAATGTGTCCTAATATGGTTTAGGCAAACAAGTTTGAATGAATCAAAATATTTTATATAACTATGTTTTATGCAATTTTATTATCTAAAAACATCAATAAATATATATGATAAAAAATTTACAGTATATTTTGTATATAAATATTGAGTAAAAATTGTGTTGTGCTCTTGGATGGGGAAGGGGCATATGACCCCTACTGGTCTCACTGGCTCCACACTTGGGAGGCGGCAACCCCGAAAAATAACAGGAGAATGGTGTTTGCTTAAAATCTCACTAGTGCCTAATGATCACTCCAAAGACACAATGCACGAGATGGTTTTCAATCTAATCAAGTACTACAGGAAATACAGAAAAGCAGGAGGAGCTGCATCCTTGACTGAGCCGAGTGGTCAGGTTCCATCATAAAAATCTAAATAGATGAGCCGCACTTAGTTCACATATGCTGATTTTTTTAACAGGTCCAAACTCTCTACAATTTCTGGCTCAGACCTAGTGCCTCCTGGATGGCTTGGAGGTCGGAGTATCGTGAAGCACAACAAGAAGACTCTTGTGGTGCTACACAAGATAGATTGAGAGGGTACTGTACTCATCCACCGGAGGAGTTTAGAGCAAGTCTACTGAGAATGAGACACGGAGTGGATCTCTTGTTCTATCCGGCTTTGAGACTAAGTGAGAACTTGATAGAGAAGCAGTAAACATTGAACTCACCTGGATTAGGCGTGATAGGCAAATCAATGATACCACGGGGAGAAGTCCCGTGTCTTCACTGCGGTGTTCTTTTCCTCTCAAGTTCAGTTCAAGTCTCATTCAAGATGTTTACTAGTCACCCTAGGTTATAAATCTTCGCCTAGTATAGTCTTAGTAGTATATTGGGACCTTTTGTGTCACTAATTAATTTTTCTTAGTGTTGTGAAATTTTTAGTGGCCACGGACAACTCGCCACTTTAATCGGTTCCTTACATTTAACGGTTATAGCTCAAATAAATAGGTTCTAAATGTGTCCAGTAAGTTGCATGTCTCGGGACTAGACCATGTCATCATTCTCGCAAATAGAAAGGGCTGCCCAAAACAAACTCACATGGTTTTTTTGTCCAGTTCTCTCATGTAAGCAGTACAAATTATCGCTAAGGGCGTCCTCAACAGTACGAGACACCAGCTAGCTCATACACGCCATGTCATTGTCACTTCATTACGTGAACCCCGTATATAATTTTTTTTATTCTACATCTTCTCTCCTTCCTCTCTCATTCTTTATAAGCAAACTCACAAACTACCTTGTTTTCTGAGCAAGACCAGTGTTGAGATAAGAGATAGTCTCTTCTCTTTTCCATCTTATCTCTTCCGCATCAGAAAAGTGATAACATGGATTCCTATAAGCTAGCATTTTTTAAGAATTATTCCTATAAGCTAGCTTAGGTGGCCCTATCGGAGACCCTAACAAACGCACCAGTAAAGCTGTCTTAATTCTGATTTTTTAGCCTCTTATCTAAGTACAGATGCAGTATCTGTTCGGATACAGAGACACACCACCACACACGCACACCTCACACACACGGTATACAAACAAACCCACAACTATACTTATACAACAAACGTAGCTAAGAGGTATTCGAAGATCACCCGACTCCGAGCGTAATGGACACGTCACTTGACCATTATGACACATCTATTAACGAAGAATAAATCTCCGAGATGAGAGACCGGAAATTCACAGCCCCGGGCTCGAACACCGGCCGGGTCCCAACCACCGGGCCTTGCCACCCGAACTACGCTCGGTTCTCGTCTTAATTCCGATTTCACTCAGCCCGAACATCAACCGGGCCAACAGGCCCAGCTCCCATCGGTCCTCTATGGGCCGCGGACGCCGCAGCGCAGCGTCCCAACCAAACGGCTCCAACCACAGTGCCCCGTCCTGCACAGCACGAACACAACTCATCGGCCCATCGACCCACGTGAACGCGTGCCCCCAACCGGCGCGGGTGCACATGGCCCCGCGGGCCCACCGCCAGTTGTGAAATGCAATGCCGCGGCGGCATCTCCCGCCTGCCTGGCTGGCCGGCTGCCGCTGCTATTTATCCCTCCCTCTCTCCCCGCCACTCCACTCCAACCGCCGAAGCAGAGACCGGGGCAGCAGCGCAGAGAGCAGCAGAGCACACGCCGCACACCCCCACCACCACCACCGCAACAATGGCGCGCGCCGGCGCTCTCTGCCTGGCGCTGCTCTGCCTCATGGCCGCGCACTCCGCCATGGCGCAGAAGTCCACCCCGGCCCCAGCCGCCGCGCCGGCCGCCACTACCCCGCCGGCGACCCCGACCAAGAAGACGCCTGCACCCGCCGCGGCACCACCCACCACCCCCGCCACCGTGGCCCCGGCAGCCACGCCGCCCACCACCACCCCGGCCACACCCGCGCCCGCCGCGACCCCGCCCGCCACCCTGGCTCCCGCCGCGGCGCCGCCCAAGTCCACCCCGAAGGCATCCCCTCCCGCCCCGGCGCCCAAGGCCAAGGCCACCCCGCCCGCCGCCTCCCCGCCGGTGGCCGAGCTGCCGCCCGCCGCGTCGCCCCCCGCGCCCGCCCCCGCCTCCCCGCCCACCAAGCCCGCCGAGGTCCCCGCGCCCGCGCCGTCCAAGAAGAAGAAGAAGCCATCCTCGAACTCCAAGAACAAGAAGAAGAAGTCCAAGGCCCCCGCCCCCGCCCCCGTCGCCGAGGCACCCGCCAGCACCAAGAAATCCAAGGCTAAGGCTCCTGCGGCCAGCGAGGCTGACGCACCCGGCCCGGTCGGCGATGGCGCCGCCGCCGACACCGCGGTAAGATGCCCTCTGCTCTGCTTTTTCCAATTTCCATCCGGAACAGCAACCCCATTGCGTGCCTGAATTTCCATCTTAAGCTTTTAGTACACTAAGATTTTAGAGTAAAATTAACACTACAGTTAGAATTCATCTGACAGTGTTGTTATTCACATCTGAGAGTGTCGCAACATTCAAAGTCATGCTCGATTGATTTGACAATTGATTGTTTAAGCAGCACCTAACCTGTGACTGTGAGGATGTCACCATAATTGTTTGAGTAGATCCAATCTGCGCCGACATGTCGGCAGGGACGCATGTGCTTCCAGCCGCGTCACGGACATTGTTAATGCGGGATTTGAATGTTGCGACACTCGAAGATTAGCTGTCACCATTTAGTATTCCATCACGTACTATACATATAAGTACGTTGTACAGTACTCCCTCCTCCTCATCTTCAGTTGCTTTCGCATCCAGAAACAATTTTGACAAAATATATATTAAAAAATATTATATTTATGATATATAATCAGTATCATTGGAAAGATCCTTGAATCTAATTTTTTTAATAAATTTATTTGGAGATATAAATATTACACGTATTTTTTATAAATTGAGTCAAATTTATGGTATAAAAAATCGAAAACGACAGATAAACCGGGGGACAGAGGGGAGTATTAAAATGCAATTTGCACGGTGCGTATGTGTACCGTGCAGACAGTGACCCCTGCATTCTGGAAGCCTCTTTGCACACTAAATAACAGTCAGTACAAATCAACCACCATCAGTCCATCACCATTTGGTAATTGTAGGCCTCATGTGCACAGAAAGTCACAGGCAACATATACAAATTGTACAGGAGGGCAATTGCAGAGTGCTGTATACACTGTTAATAACTACAGGCCTCGTTTAGATGGGAGAATTGGGGAGAAAAACACTGTATCAGAATTCCTGTAGCATTTCGTTTTTATTTGGTAAAAATTATCCAAATTTTGACTAACTAGGCTTAAAATGTTCATCTCGCAAAGTACAACAAAACTGTGCAATTAGTTTTTGATTTCAACAACATTTAGTATTACATGCATTTACCGACATTTTGATGTGACGGAGAATCTTCTTTTTGTATAGTGAAATTTGGGGGAAGAATTGGGAAACTAAACAAGGGGACAGACACTGCTACATGATCACGTGACGCTGACTGACGAATGCCTCGTTGTTGGTGAATCTGCAGGCTGCTGGAAGGACCGTGGCAGGCGGAATCATGGCGTTCGCGCTGGGCCTCGTGGCCCTGCTCGCCTAGGCATGGGCTGGCGCACGCCGACGGCGCGCGTGAGCGGGTGGCGCCTGCACGGCTGCATCGCACCGCACGGCTAGCCGGGTCCGCCGGGACGACGACGACGACGACGACAGAATTCTGACGCGGATGGATGCGGCCGGTGCGCCGTGCCTTTCGGACCCCGCTGGCCGGGGCGCATCCATGGACGCCACCCGTCTCCGCCGCGCTGTATTCTTGTCCGTTTTTTAACCGGGCCGGCCGGGCCTCGCGTGTGTAGTAGTGACTAGTGCAGTGCCACTCACGTTCGGTGACGGTGATACGTGCGGTGCGGACGTACCACCGTCGCCTCGGATTCTTTCTCCTTCTCTTTCTTTTCTGTACTATTGCGACCCCATTGAGATGATTTATTTATATCTTTATTGCCATTGTATGGACCCACCATCCCCATCCATGCATGAGCATCCCTTTTTAATCATAAGACGAGATCCGTCTTCTTCATTCATGTCCCTGTCCGGAATGGCCTGGCACCCCGCTGGCAAGATGTGTTTGTTGGAATGTGTCTGTTAATTGGCGTTCCTTTGCTTGTTTGGACGAAACGCTGCAGCTTACATGTCGCGATGCTCGCTCGCTTGTAGCTATGGATCTGCGATCTTGCACCCTTTTTTTTGCCGGCTGATCTTGCACCTTTGCTAAGGACAAGGACAAGCATTGCCACTGGTGTCGCGATAGCGAGTTGTGTGCTTATGGGCTTGTGGCCAAGCCAAATGCTGATCCCCGGTGGTATATGAGCAGTGGGCAGTGACAGTCTGGCAGAGGTTACTATATACAGCGTGTGACGACCCAGCTAGGACTTGTATTTTGCCATAGCCAGCACTACTTCAGCAGTATTTCTTAGTAAATGAATAATATTTTTCTCTCACAATATTTCAGCATTAGCCAAATTTTAGCGAAACGAAGTATAGCAGTTACGACGAGTCCTCTTGCAAACTTCAAAGGCACTGAAATGGGTGAGGTGAGTCGCTCTTGCAAACATCAAGGCACTGAAATGGGTGAGGTGTGTCGGTGACGGAGGGGCGGATTTGGAAATTTTTTTAGTGGCATGAATGAGAAAAACAAATAAAAGCCGAATGAATAGCTGGCGCAGGTGGCAACAGGCGTAGATTCCAAGCCTCTTCGTGCGCCGTACCAATCATACGACAACGATGGCGTGCACCACGGATCAGCGCCGCGCGTGGTCACCACTCACCACGCCACGACGCGTGTTAATATTTCTACTCAACGAGTCTACTGGTGGTCGTGTGCTCTGGGACAGTGGCCTTTCACCTACTACTACGCGCAACCAACCGAACGCAGCTGTCCTAGCGTCGTCTACCTATCTACGAGGCGAGACGTGTGCAGGTGTATCGCATCTTGCACCCTCGTCGGCCGTGGATTGGAAAGTTGGAAAGCCCTTGGGCGTTGGATGCCTGTAGCTTGGATCGGATCCTGCTCATATTACTGAGCATCTTTTAGGAGCTCATTTGCAAGGCATACCGCGCTAAGGACGTCCGAGTTACTCTCCTCTGGCACCGCAGATCCATGCGAATCCCGCTCGTGACAGTACCACGAACGCCGGGATCCCCCCAGCCCAGGCCAGCCGGTACACGACCAGCTGGTAGATGAGATGGATGGTTGGTTCCAGGCTGGTTCCTCTCTCTCCAGTTCTTCCTCCTGCGCGCACGGCGTTATGGCCCGTCGTCGTCCCTCACGCACGCATTCCTTCTCACGGGAGGGATACATAATCATTGATGACCCGGCCACCGGTGTCGGTACCTCATTAACAAATCGTTCGAGGCAACAATTATTTGTATTGTTCATCCCCCGCGACGAAAAGGGGATTTGCAGGACCAGCAAGTTGGCAGCATCCTGCAACCGGAAAGGGGTCTTCGGTGTTTGGTGCTCACGTTCTGGAACCGGGCACGGGAATATTTTGTCGGAGCGAGATGGAGACGTCGTAGATCCAGTCATCGCCATCTACCCGCTTGAACCGAAACATCTCTAATTGCTTATTACCAGTCGCGGTTTACTGAGAAGTTTCAGTATGTGACAGTGAGAATTGACACAATCACACAAGTATGACCCCCAATTTTTTCCCCCCTTCTGAAAGCTTGTCGCAAAGTTGCTTTCTGAAAATTCCCACGGCAAAAGAAGGCACCCGAAAGCTGGAACTCAACAATAGATCTCATGATTCAGAGGGTAGATGCCCAACACCCATCATGGAATTTGAGCGCATCACCACCGCCACGCCTCCATCATCTGGGACGGCAACAAAGATGCCTGCCTCTTGACAACCTATACTGTTAGACTAGGCACCCACTGTTAAAATCTTTAGGATCAACTAGAGTAGTAGATCAGTGGGTGTACATTCTATTTGGAATAGTCCACATGTAACATATATCGAGATCAGAGAGAGGGAGGAGAGAGGTAGGGGTGCAAACCGTGAGGGTGGAGGAGCTCAACCTTGTGACGGTGACGCAGTGAAGTCCGGTGGGTTCTTCCCGCCGCTGGCAACACCCTTCTTGATCGGTCTAGGGTTAGGACGGTGGATGGCGGCAGTGGCAGTAAACCTCGCAGTTTGTGCCCTGGCCCCCCACCTCCTATTTATGGTGCTGTACGACGGGGGGCCACCAACCGTCTATGGACTGGGCACCCCCGATCAGGGTGCAGGTCAAGGGCCCAGTTGGCCGTTGGGCCAACTGGTGGAGATCAATTCCAACATTCTCCTCCTTGATCTCATCTTATACTTTAACTTTAAACTTTGACTTTAATTGCTTTTACTTTTATTTGTTTCATCACAAATCAGTGTATAGAGCATGTCTCATCGTCACGGTCAGTCGCCGATAGATTTAACAGCTACAATACACATCTCTGATCTGAAACAGATTCTTTAACTTTCGGGCCCTTTATTGTCCGGAAATCATAGGCTATACCATAAACCCATGTCGATTGTGTGTTCTCTGAACACACTGGCTGGTAAGCCTTGGTAAGCAGATCCGCAAACACTTTCTTATCACTTGTATGTTCAATACCTTTTGGTATGATTCCGGACTTTCTCCTTAACAACGTATAACTTTAATGTCAACGTGTTTGGCAGCACATTTGACTCGTTGTCATAGGAGCAAACTATTTAAATGGTTATTGCTGTTGACAACCATTATCAATTCCGGGTTTAAGTTCCTTAACCATTTCGCCTGTCCCTCAGCCTCATATCATGCTATATTATAACTTTACATCACTGATGATACTAGAACTGTTTCTTTTGGAGCTTTTCCACAATAAAACTCCAACTGCGAGTGTCAGCTACTATGTGGGTTTCACCAAACATCTCGCCAAAATATAACATTTGTACCCACAACTACTTGAGAGTACTTGTTCTTTTCTTTTTAGCATGAGGCCGACTTTTTAACTCCATTCCAGTGATCTATATCTGGACTGGACTTTTGCCAAAACAACCCGGATACGTAAACTGTGTCAGGGCAAGGTCTTATCTTTATACTCATTAAGCTTCCAACAGCTGAAGCATATAGGACGTCCATCTATAACAATCTTACATTGCTTTTGGAACATCAAAGTTCTCAAAACTATTACCCTGACCATAAGAACAGGCGTAGGTTTACCCGCATAGGTACTTTATTTCTTTAGAAACTTTTCTTAGCATGCCTATGCGATAGTCATAATACCCCTTTTCTTCTATCTCGGTGAATTTCAATTCTTTTAACGAGATACATTTCACCGAGAGTTTTCTTATTCAACCTTGAGGACAAAAACTTCTTTTCATGCAGTAGATTGACATCACTACTAACAATTAGGGTGTCACCCATACAGGGATTAGGAAATAAATTTCCCCTTCTATAACTTTGTACAAATGCAATTGTCCTCTCATTCTCTTTAACCCAAAATTTTTAATTGACTCTTCAACTTTAAATGCCACTATCTATAGATTTGCTCTATTCCATAAGAGATTTCTACAGGTGGCATCCCTTACATTCTTTCTTTTAATGACAAAACCTCTGAGTTGTGCCATATAATTATTTTCATACAAATCCCATTGGGAAATGCTATCTTTACTTTCATCTGATGTAACTCAGATCATAATGTGCCACTAGCACTCATTGTAATCTATTCATTCGCTTCGCGCAAAAAACTTTTGATTCAAGTCGCGCTCCACATCTTTACATATTCCCTTTGGAGTCACATTCCGTCTTGTAGACCCATCACAGCCTACTGTCTTGGCTCCTTAGGAATTTATTCTAGATCCCAAAATATTATTGGTATTATCGATTTCATTTCATCTTTCTTTGTTTCTTGCCACTTAGACGAGTGAACGTTTCTCATGGCTTCTTCAAATTAGGTGGGATTACCCTCCATTTGAATTTCACTAATATAGACTTTATAATCGTCAGAAATATCTGATTTTCTTATTCTTTGAGACTTTCTAGGGCCTTAGCTACTAGCATTTCTTGACCTTTATTGCCAAAAGACAATTGATTCTATAAGGTCCTGTGTAACAAGATCCTTGTTTACATTATTCATCCTCCTTGCGGAGTCAGGTTTCTTTGTACCATGCTCCCCCAGATTGTCCCATCTTTAATTTTCTTATTTTGGGTTTAATCTGCTAAAACTCATATGGTGCATTTAGCACCGCCTTTAAAACTCTGAACACGTCCAGTATGAATACTGGTTGACTATGCTATCTTTCTGTTGGAACTGTAAAAGGTCCATGAATTTAGCTATATCTTTACTTTAGGGGTATCGATATTATGACCGTCTTACTCCTCCGACGATCACATTCATCTTTTATAGATCACTTTAGTATGCATCGCATTATCTGAATTATGGGGAAGTATCTTTCTTAATTGATCTCACCTTTCTCCCCCTCGAAATGTGGTACGAACTTTTCTACCACAATTTCGAAAACTATCCAGAACTCTTGTGAATGAGGAAACTTTGATTACTTTCTTCATCTACATGATTACATCATGCAAATGAATTATTTCTTAATTCATTGGGAGTACTTTTTCCTCATTTCACTTCAAAAACTCAACAGAGTCTTTTATCATTAATACTTTCGCAAGTCACGCTTGCATGTCATTCTTATCTTGAGGTTTGTCTGTAACTTTCTGTTCTCCTTATACTAGGATAGCATAAGAGCTACCCTAATCTTTCTCCCTGTGCGGGATACACTCAAAGCACATGAGTCATCACAACTTTCTCCCGCCATGCAGGATAAATACTATGTCAAATTTCTCCTGCCATGCAGGATTTATTAACATAAGTACTATGCCAACTTTACCCCGCCATGCGGGTATTTTCTCAAACTTTTCCCGTCATGCGGGTACTATCACAAACTTTTTCCCGCCATGCGAGATAATTTTCTTGAAGGGACATAAATATCAATATTGACTCATATTCAAACAACAAATTTAGAAATAAATCCAAATACTCTTTAACACACATGCTTAATCCGACGTTGGTCAAATTAAACATGTATGCCACTTATTAAATTTCAAATCATGATGATTAAGTCTAAAATTATATTACTTATTACATCTTTTATCATGATGATTAAAACTAAAACTAAATTTTTCTTTATAAAGAGTACATAAAAGGTATCTCTTAAACTAAACTCTTATTGTTCTATTTTCTTGGATCAATATCCTAGAATTCTTTTCTTTTGAAGCCATTCTTTAAAGAGACCGCAGTCCCTTACACAATGGTCTTCTTTCTGCAAAATTGCACTTTTCATCTTCTGAGTCACAAGTACCCAGCTCATTTCCTTTTCACCCTTCAAGAATAAAGGCATGAAGTTCTCTGTCTGAAAACATTAATCAATAATGAGCATGAAAATAACCCTACATTGGTCTGGTTAAAGACATGCAAATTAAACTTTTAAACTTTAAGTTCTATTCTATATCACCGTTGGGCAGAAATAGAACAAAACCATCATTCTTATACATCAATTCCACATCACCGTTGGGCAGAAATGGAATTAACATATGAAAACTCAATTATCCCTCTTCAAAATTAAATTCTAATTTTGAAAATCATCATCATCATTGCAGCGGAAACATGAAAATCATTACATTTTGCTCGCTCTGGAGCATTTGTTGTCTCTTATCTATTCTCTGAAAATTGATCACCTTGATACAAAATTCATCAGAGATTTAAACTTTAAACATAAAACTCATAGAATTATAATATTATTATCATCAACGTTGGTCAGAAAATAACAATATCATAATTTTCTTTAAACATAAACTCTTAAATAAACTTATAATATTGTTATCATCAACGTTGGTCAGAAAATAACAATATTATAATTTATATTAACCATGAATCAACTATTCCTCCAATTTTTAATTAGAGGATAATCTCTTCATCATTTACTGAATGACTATAACTGCTCTCCAAATTGAATCCTTCCGTTAGTTCGGATTTAATGAGAAGACAATCAACTTTAACTTTTCTTTGCAGCGGAAGCATGAACAATTCTTTAAACAAGATTCATCTACATTTCAGAAGCATCTCTTTACTTATCTCCTCTCTAGACAATTTATCCCGTTGGTTCAAAATTGAATAGAGATTGGCTCTATGCCAAAATCATGAGAAACTGCTTTTGAAAAAGGAATAAAACAAAAAACCATAACTTTACTTTTATTCGGCCTGGGAGCCTGCTTGACCCGAAAGCCTGCTCAGCGACCCAATCGCTCGCATACGCTGCTTGCTGGCCCAGCTCGCAAAAAGCAACCGCGGTCCAGCTGCTTGCGCGCGCATACGGCCTGCTAGCCCAGCAGAGAAAACCAGCTCGCGGCCCCTTTAACATACACGGGCCGTGGCCCAGCTTGGCCCACGCCCCTCACTCACGCTTGAGGCTCCCCCGCGCCCAGGCCGTAACCTGGGCCTGGGCCGGGAAAGAAGCCCAGCGTCTTCGTCCGCCTGGGCTGGAAGCTGGTCCAGCAGCTTTCAGCCACTCATCCAGATCCGACGGCCGAGCATCGTTTCCGGAAGAACAAAACCCTTGCCGGCCGCCTCCCCTTGAACCCTAGCCTCCATTCATTCCTTCCCGTCTCTCTACTCTCTCTGGCTGACAGCGCCCGAAGACGGATGCCACGGCCGCAGCCATGGTGGCCGACGACGGGAGAGCGCCGCCGGGCAAGCCCAAACGGCTCCCCTACTTGGCTCTTTCTTTCTATTCTTTTCTTTTCCTTCCCTTTCTTTCCAGCTCTTTCTTTAGCCACAGAGTAGCATGGTGGCCGTCGGCCACCGACGCCGGTGAGGGCACCGCCGGGATGGCCGGTGCTCGCCCCCGCATCGGCACCCCCGTTCCTTCTCTTTTCTATCTTTCAGCTCTCACCGACGGCGCCCGAAGACGACGGATCGGTGGCGGCTCACAGCTGCCGTCCACGGCTCCCCTTCCCTTTTTCTTTCTTTCTTTCTATTCCCCCTTCTCCAGCTCAAGCACCGCAACCGGGTGAGAACGCTGAGCAATCGCCCATGGCGGTCGGAAGGAGGCAAGAAGATGGCACTGTCGCGAGCCCCCTCGCCGGAGCTCGCGCTCCCCCGGTGGGTAGAGCGCAGCCCCGTCGAGCGGCCGCGCGTCGGTGCCCTAGGCTCGAAAAAACACGGCGGCGGCACTGTTCTTTGACCGATTAGGTTTTCAGCTAGGGTTAGGTTTTCAGTGTTCTTTGACCGATTGAAAATCGGTTTCACTGTTCTTTGCCTTTTCCCTGCTAGGGTTAGGTGATTAGGGTTAGGGTTCTTTGATCTTTCTTGATCTGATTCGGATCAACTTCTCTGTCATTTCTTTCTTTTCTACCCCACGATCTAGATCTACAGCTAGTGCTTAGACCGGCTCCGGTACCATTGTTAAAATCTTTAGGATCAACTAGAGTAGTAGATCAGTGGGTGTACATTCTATTTGGAATAGTCCACATGTAACATATATCGAGATCAGAGAGAGGGAGGAGAGAGGTAGGGGTGCAAACCGTGAGGGTGGAGGAGCTCAACCTTGTGACGGTGACGCAGTGAAGTCCGGTGGGTTCTTCCCGCCGCTGGCAACACCCTTCTTGATCGGTCTAGGGTTAGGACGGTGGATGGCGGCAGTGGCAGTAAACCTCGCAGTTTGTGCCCTGGCCCCCCACCTCCTATTTATGGTGCTGTACGACGGGGGCCCACCAACCGTCTATGGGCTGGGCACCCCCGATCAGGGTGCAGGTCAAGGGCCCAGTTGGCCGTTGGGCCAACTGGTGGAGATCAATTCCAACACCCACCAGTCACCAGTATACGTAGTCACCAGCAGGGAGCAAATGGGCAGGACAAGCCAGGGAGAGGCGGCACTGCAGGAGGATCTGGAACCCAGGACCAGGAGCACCTTTCGGTTGCAATTGCTCAATTTGGCACACCTTGCAAGGCAAACCGAAGCATGGGCAGCGTTACAAAACTTACCAGCTGAAGAGGTGTATGTTTCATTCAAAAAGCGTCTGAACACTTCCATGCTTCATATGCCATGTGTACCGGCCAAATAAATCAGTTGTCTTCCGTTGGAGACGCACGCAAAGTTGATCGGTATTGATCGCGCACTATTGCAAAAGTAAGGAACACATGATCCGGTACACCAACATTAACTGAGTAATCTGTATAACAACTACGTACCTGTCACAAAAGTTGACGTCCTCATTCAATATACTGTCTGCAAACCACGTGAATGCAAGTGAAAAGTTCGGGTAACGGCCGGTAAATAAATCAACTTTCTCTTGCTCATGGGTAAGCCTATGATTATGGAGATTGTAACTAGTTGGTACTCGAGGTTCCTCGGGGGAAAAAAGTAATAAGTACACGAGATCAAACGTATATAATGAATGGTCACCTGAAAGGGAAATAACTATACACAGCAGCACACGCATGGAAAAAAGCAACGCTAGACAAAAACAAAGAAGCAACGCAACATACACAACTTAGAACATGACTCGTCACCTACTGCCTTGCACTACACCACAACACCGCATCACCGTCAGACATCTGACGCTAAAAATTACATTTATCGATAGACGATCTGACGCTAAAGATAACTAAGAGACTATCTGACGCTAAATCCTCATTTAGCGATTCATTGTCTGTCGCTATAGATAGGTGTATTTATCGTCATGCGGTCTATCGCTAAAACCTCTTATATCATCATGTGGTCTGTCGCTAAAAGTTGGTCCCACAAATCTCAACTCGCGATTTTAGTCCAGCCCAGGAACACAGAAGAACCCACCCAGACTCTCTATTTCTCCCCTGAACCCTAAACATTACGAGGCCCAGTTCTAGCCCATTAGAAAGCAAACCCTAGACTCAGTCTCTCCATCCTCCCAGCAGCCGCCAGCACCACCACTCCCTCCCTCTCTCTCTCTCTCTCTCTCTCGCACCTAGCTCTCCACCACCGAGTTCAACACCCCTCCGCAGCTCCTCCTCCATCCTGCACCTCCTCCTTGTCGCTGGTGCTATGGACGGCGGCGGACGACGCTCCAATTGGAACAGTATGAGAATGACTAATCCACTGCTCAAGCTAAAAATATACTTGCAACACCCAAGAGAAAAACAGTATATAATTTTGCAACATGCCAACTAATGGAAGATCTCATGATTGTAATGGTGTGGTCTCGCTCAGATTTCACTGTAAGCAGACTTGGCAAGTTGGCATCAGCTGGCAATAAGGAAATCAACTATCATCCCAAAAGGGCTCCTCAGCAACAAGGATAAATCTTTGAGAAACCATTTAAAAAAAATTAAATACAAGGATAACCCAAGAAAAACAAAACAGTGGACTTCCAAGGAGAACAATGTAGAAAATCAGAATACAATAATGCTGAACCTCTTACCTCGACTTAGCACAGGTTCATGACTTCTTGCGCCGACAAATAATGTGCATTAGACACATGATACAATGCTACTTATCTTTGGAAATAACATATTCAGGCTAGGTTTACACGGAGCTCCCATGGAAAAGCATCAAGCTTCACATGCAATAAATATGAAGAGAAATACCAGAGGTTGTTGATAAAATAATCATGCAGACCTACTAATGATAGTTCAGACAATCCCACAAATGAAAAGACAGATCTATAACACAGTAAAGTTAACTCAAGGGTTACAAGTGGTGCAATCCCCAATCCATACATTAACTAAAAATGTGTGGAACTTTCAAAATACAAAATAGAAAAATAGATGTTGTAAGCAGGCCACTGCATAGTTCAAACATTATCTCTAAGAAAAACAGACTATCCTGGAGAATATAGCCCCAGACCATGATTTATTAAGATATTGTAAGTTGTAATACTAGGTAACTAATTGGTATTGGTAGTACTATACAGACTGATGCTATGATTTGTACTTGAGATCAGAACTTATAAAATGCATGATCACTTAAACATAAATAGCTATACTAAAGCAGTCATGGAAAGAAGCATGTTAGATAAAACATAGAACGAACACAACATGTTCAAAACTCAGCACACTATAGTAGATGAGACTAGTCATCTGCACAAGCTAAAACATGTGCGCAACATCTGAGAAATATATTTTCACAAAATGGCATCAGCTGGTAGTAAGAATATCAACTATCATCACAAAAGATTCCTCAGCAACCAGGACAATCTTCGAGAAAATTCTTCCTAAATTCAAATACAAGGAAAATAAAACAGTGGACTTAGCAAATTAAACATACAAAAATGATGAGGCTCCTACCTTGACTTAATACAGGTTCATGACTTCTTGTACCGACAAATAAAGCTATCACTGAAAACACCATCTACTGGTCAGGTTCCATAGAGCTCCAACAAGGATCATCATCGTTCACTGCATTGAAATATGAAGAGAAAAAAAAACACAAGTTGCTGATAATCATGCAGATCAAGTAGTAATGATTCAGGCATCCCTTTTAAAAAAATGATTCATGCATCCACAAGTGAAAAATCAGATCAAAAACAAAGTAAGTCAACTCAAGGACTACAGGTGGTATAGTCCCTTGACTAAGAACTTACAGAACTTTTATAATAACTTCATTGAAATAGAAAATCAGATATAGTACCATAAACTCGTTTTTACCTTTCCACGAAAATGCAAACACCATTTTAATATTTTCGGAGCAATAGAGAGAGAAAATTATAAAACAATTAAGGAACGCACATAACATACAGATTGAACTAGGTATCCTAAGTTTAAGCTGCACTTTTACAAAAATAAGGCAACAAATGTCAGCACATAACATAATGATAAGGTAAAACCTCCAACAGATCAGGTTCAAAATGTCAAATGCCATTACAAAAACAAGGTGGCTCATTTGTTATGGAGATTCTACAACACCAGATCCCTGCAAATTTACAAGGGAACTGTATGTATTTAATGGCTTCTTTCAATTCTTTTTCAGAATCAGAACACATGTAATCTATACAAGTCCACTCCAATGTACATGCCGCTAAGGACAACTAAAAGTTTTATCATAGTTGCACAAAAAGGGTTTGATTCTTTTCAACCATCTTACGAAGTGTGTTTTGCCAACAACTCTAACAGTCTATGTTTTTCTTCCTTTGATATTCCAGGATAAATCTTAGGAAGGTTGGTAAGGAATGATTTGGCCTCTACCATCCTTCCATGTCTACAGTAGCTCTGCAATATTGAATTGAAAGTTCTCTCATTTGGCTTGCAGCCTTGGGCAACCAGATAGCGTACTAAATCAATAGCTTCTTCAAACATTAAGTTGGCAACATAACTCTTGATGAAAATATTGTATGTTACAATATCTGGTTTCACGCCTGCACATTTCATCTCAGAGAACAACCTTGAGGCTTCTTTCATCTGTCCTTTTCTTCCATATGCATATATCACAGTGTTATAAGAGTATCGATCAGGGTGCATGCCACTTGACTTGATCTCAGTCAGGATTGCTTCACACTTTTCACAATCACCTAAACGAGAATACATATGCATCAGGCTGTTATAGGTTGCAGCACTGAGGTTGATAGAATTCTCCTCCATGAGTGAAAGGACCTCCTCCACCTTCTTAACAATCTTATTTTTCCCATATATGGATACCATGGCATTAAGAACATTAATGTCCAGGGAGCAACGCCTCCTCCTCAGTTCCTGAAACGCCTTTTCTGTCTCAGATAAATTATTAACTTTGTTATTGACCAAGACCAATGTTTTTACTAGCCAGTTGTGTGGTTCAATCCTCTCTGTATATATATCTTCTGATAAAGCTTTCATTTTGTCCAACTTCTTAGCATTAGCATATGCATGAAGCAACGAGGAATAACTGAGCTCATCTGGCTTACAATCCCGATCCTCCATCTCAGCAAAAAAACTTTTCTGCCTGTTTCCAGCAACCACCCCGAGCCAATGCAGATAGAACAGCATTGTAGGTTGAAATATCTGGATATATACCAGCTTCTATCATCCTCTTGTATATCTCCATTGCTTGATCAAACAAACCACATCGACTATATGAACTAATCAGTGAAACATATGTGTCCCTCTCAGGGATATAGCCAGCTTTCTTCATCTCCTTGAACACCCCTGAAACCTCAGTCTAGACCATTCTGCCCAAACACGGACAAGAGCCTGTTCCAGGTGACAACATCTGACACATACCCAGCAGACCTGAGGTCATCAAAGACAGCCATCATCTGTGTGAACTTTCCCCTCACCCCGTGCATCTTGATCAATGCAATGTAGGTGCACAAGTTCGGGCTACATCTGTTCCTCACCATTTCTCTGTATGTAGCAAGTGCTGCGTCAATTTTGCCAATTCTATCAAGACCAGAGATCAATGTCATGTATGTAACCACATCTGGCTTCATCCCCCTGAACTCCATCTCCTGTTTTAGCTCCAGAGCCTCTTCTAACAACCCATCCTTCACATAAGACGAGATGAGTGAGTTGTAGGTCACCACGCTGGGTGCACATCCCACATTCTCCATCTTATTTAGCACCCCAATCGCCTCCTCATGCCTCGGCGCCTTACCATATACACGTCGCGGGGGGAGGCCTGTTCCGCGGGGTCGGCGAGCAGGGCGAGGAGCGCGCGGCGGGCGGGGAGGGAGAGGGACGGCGGCAGGTGCCACGGCTGTTCGCCGCGGAAGGTGTCGAGCGGGCGGCCGAGGCGCGGCTTGCGGGAGGAGGAGGCTGGGGTGGGGCGGGAGGTGGAGAGGAGGGAGGTCGGGGAGAAGAGGCGAGGAGGGGAGGAGGAGCACGGCGTCTGAGGCTGGCGGTGGGTGATGAAGGGGTTGGGGATTGTAGGACGCGGCGGTGGCGCTGGCGCTCGGAGGGGCAGCGGGAGGGCGAGCGTTTCGGCCATGGCGCGGCCAGTGGGAACTGGGAACCGGCGGGGTTTAGGGGTTATCTACGGCCGGTGGGGGTAGCAGTGGCACCGCCGCGGCCGCTCATGGCAACGAGAGGATATGGCATGGCAAGTCGGCAAGCGCTGGCGCCTGGCGGCGACGCGGTGCGAGTGGTGGGAGCCGGCGGCCCGGTGATATGCCGGTGCTGGGCTCCCGGCCGCTTGGAGGCCGAAATGCGGCAATGCAGTGTGCTGTAATGGGCTTGTTGCGACGGGCCGGCCAGTCTGTTTCGTTTTTTTTTGAGGGACTGTTTCGGATTTTCTTTTGTTGGAAGGAGTCTGTTTTGGTTTGAGACTTTTTTTTTTAGAATACGTATCTGTATTTCATTTAAGTAAAACATACTCAGGTGCATACAAATATAGACACATACATACTGGATGCAGAGGCAGTTGTCCCTGCCAAACTCCACGAAGACCCCTAAGAAAGAAAAAAAATACTGGATGCAGAGGCAGTTGTCCCTGCCAAACTCCACGAAGACCCCTAAGAAAGAAAAAAAATCACAGCGTTGCCTCTGGGTTCTTCGCGAAACGTCCAGAGTTGGCCACGTCGCCGCTGGCTCCCGCCGCCAAAGACGAAGCCAAGAACCACCCCGAGTCGGAGATGTCCCGTCGCACGCTGGCTTGAAATGGAGTCGAAGTAGACACCCGTCACGAAGAACGGGATGAAGCCATCGGCGGTCACCCGTCGACCGGGGCCGCGCCCCAACATCTTCAGCTCCTAGATATGAGCTCGCGACCGGCAACCGCCGCCGCCGAGTGAGAAAAGAGCCAGATCCTGCCGGCCAGCTACCACAGCCCCCATAGACAGCCCTGCATCCAAGCAAAAGAAAGACAGCAGCAACAACACCTACAAGACGACGAGCCGCCAGCCCTGGACTCCTGTATAGAAAGCCCAACCTCACCGTAGGCGCTAGAGGAGGACGCTGCCGGGACGAAGAAGAGATGGGCAAAGATTATTCCGCTGCAGCATCGACTGCTCCACCTCGCCGACGCCGCCCAGACAGACACGCCGTAGAGGAGCAGCCTCCCGGCGAACCCTAGCTCCGCCATCAACGATGGTGACCAAACCCTAGACCTAGGTAGATGCCTACCTACTCTATATACAACCGCACGACGATTCCCCGACCCATCCCCCTCTTTGACGCCATGCAGGCCACCGGAGAGGAAAGAGGTCGGCGAAATTGCCACCGGAAACGCGCTCTGCCTCACTTTCGCCTTGGAAAACTGTAGCAAGGGGAAAGCGAGAGAGAGAAGACTCAATGAACCGTCCCCATCTTTTTTTGGCTTGAGACTTGAGAGGCAAGGGCATAGACAGATTTTGAGAAGTTTGTCACTGGCTAGTGGCCAGGAGGCACTGACTGGTGCATCAAAAATTTTAGCACGTTATGAGACGAATGTTTTTTAAAATAATTTTTTACACAAGTTATGCACTCAGGCATTCAACCAGCTAACATTACAGGTTCCAGCCTCCCGAGTCCCGTCGGTAAGCAGAACCTAAAAAACAACAAAACAAATTGTTGAACACAGTGTAAACTCAAACGACAAAAACTAAGTGCCAAATTGTAAGACATCCACTAGTGAACATTTTCGTAACCATTTGTTTTCAACATATGGCACAACCACTTCTTCTAATGCGACGGATTCATATTTGGGATGGAGATTTGCCTTAGGGAAAATGTGTCATGCCGCCTTAGAAAAGGGCTTGGGGGACACAGGCTGACTAGGCGAACGAGGTAGACGTGACGACAGACAAGGTGGCGAGGTGAGCTAGACGATGATTGAGTCAGAGAGAGGTGGAGAAGACACAGCGATGGCCCGGTGACGCCGAGTTAGCATAGTGAGGGCAGTGGGGCCAAACATGGCAACTAGAAGGTCACTAAGGACGAGGCAGGTCGGCGGCTGGCGGGGGCAAGCTCGTAGACTCGCATCCACGCACGATGAAGAAGATGACCGGAGCTTGAAGATAACTCCCTAGTCGTACTATTAAGATCCAATGGCTATGATTTGTCGCCCGAGAGAAACACATAAAATAGGCACATGATGTATGCCAATTCCTAGTTTGTAACTATGTCCAAAAGTAAATCTATTGTGTAGCCTTCGAACATGAATATGATTACAAGATGGACTATTTTGTTTTTGTCATTAATCATTTATATTTAACAAGATAGATCAACAAAGTTTGTCACGCGACACAAACTTTTGGAGGCATAATTTTAGGTCTATTCTCTAATCCTTATAACCATTCCAGATAAATTATTTATATTTTGTGGTAGACCAAAAACAATTTGATTTGTTGTCCAAATAACTATTGGAACCTTACAATAAAAAAGTAAAAGTTGGATATATTCTTGTTATAATAAAACAACAATTTTCATTGTCTTTACAATTTTACTTAATTAGCAAATATGTTCAGGTGTATAATTTATTGTGCGGTGCTCGTGCCAATAATAATAAGGTAGCAATTGTTGTTGGACTTAATTGGGTCTGACCCAACCTTAAAACAAATAATTGTAACACCAATAATAAATGCTAGTGTAATAAAAGATTAATCTCATATGGAAAATTAAGATAAGATTGACTTAACTTAAATAGGTGGCTATTGTATGCAGCTAGCATGAGTTTAAAAAAGGTAGAAGGACCCGAGCGGGCTTGGATAGCTAGGCCAAGAGTGGTCTAAGGTTTTGCACCTCAGAACTCGAAGGAGTGAGTAACGAACAACGCCACAGGGAAAAAAGTGAGAGATGAATGAAAACAATCGCCCGTTATAGATGTAAGATTAGGCTATCCTGAGAGATGAATGAAAGCAATCGCTCTTTATAGATGTGAGATTAGGCTATCCTTGGTTAAATTTACACTTCTAACGAAGAACTAGTAAAAATATCTTAATATTTTCACACATATTTATCTGGAGGCAAAATATTTATGAACTATGAAAACACCATGTTCGGTAAGATGCCATGTCAAATGTCTGTTGGCCACCAATAAGTTGTACAAACACAAAGCTATATACATTCATTAACTTGTCCCCTATCCAAAGCCCCAGGGAAAGTTTGCAGCCTTGCAGGGTATATATAATACTAAAGACATGCATGAGAACCGTAGCATTTTCCCCCCATGCAATGCATCTATGAACTTTTTATCCAAACCATCTTTATTCGATTTAGCCACTACTCAGCAGTCATTGTTTCGTCTCCCGACTGAATGCATGCATGGCTTTTCAGTTACTTACTTCACGCAGAATTTGACCAGGGCCGGTCCTTAGTTTTCGGGGACCTAGAACGAAACTAAAATTTTGGACCCTTTTATATAAAGATGATAATACTACTAAGTACTACTCATTGCTATTATGTATACACACATATACAGAATGTTACTATTCATATAAAATAATTTGTATACATATTAAAATACCTAAAAAAATTTCCTCTAACATTCCTCGATGCGAAGTCATCAATGACAGTGTCAATATCAATCTCATCCAACAAACACTTCTCAATGCTTGTCAATCCATTTAGGATAATACTACTAAGTACTACTCATTGCTATTATATATACACACATATATAGAATGTTACTATTCATATGAAATAATTTGTATATATATTAAAATATCTAAAAAATTTCTTCTAACATTCCTCGATGTGAAGTCATCAATGACAGTGTCAATATCAATCTCATCCAACAAACACTTCTCAATGCTTGATGTTGTCAATACATTCGTAGATGTCAGATAGTTCTGCAGCAATTTTAGTTTCGAGAAACAATTAGTAAATGCAATTTCAAATGATATCAGTACGGTAGACAAAAAAAATTCACAAAGATTAAACAATTATATACTACATAGGGAGTCGTGCCTAACACATTGAATATTTGAATACTCTAGCGTCAGTCGTACATGATTAGGGATGACAGAGATTCGTACGTGATTGGTTGGTTGCTGCTGCCTGCCTGCTGAAAGCCTGGCTGCCTGTAATACGTCGTCGCCCTATGCGGATCACCGTGCAGAAGTGCTCAGCTGGCGACTCGCTGCCTGGCGGCGGCGGTGTCTGCCAGCCGTGACTCGTGACGTGAGGAAGCCGAGAGAAGTCAGAGAAGAGAGGAGACGCCGCGTGATCACGGAGACATGGATACGGATACACGGTGTTGATATCGATCTGCCGTATGTTTGCTGGACTCAAATGCTGAATACTACTAATAATCTATGCGTACCTGGGAGGGGCCCATCGGCTCCATGGACCTGGGACGGCAGCCCCTCTTGCCCCGCCCTAGGGCCGGGCCTGAATTTGACGCCCGATGCTTCTTGGCCTGCTGCAAAGGCATGGGGCTCTGAACCTCCTCATCCTCGCCCCGTCGTCTCACGCGGCAAATGGAACGTACGGCGGCGCAAGGGGCGTCATGTTGAGGTCAAGCCAGCCCGCGCCCGTGGTGCTGGGTGGCAGCGAGGCCGGCACCGACGGGCCGTGCAGGTAGTGGAACCTCTTGTGCCCGCCGAGCGCCTGCCCAGTGGCGAAGTACATGTGGCACACCGTGCAGACGTGCCGCCCGGCGCCGCCGCCGCCGCCGCTCCCAGACGACGAAGCCGCCTCCGCGGCTCCCTTCTGATGCCGGCCGGATGACGACGATGGCGCCCTATCGTATGCCGCCGCTGCAGGCTTGCGGTGGCTCGCCTTGTGTCCGCCGAGCGCCTGGTATGACGAGAACGCCTTGCCGCAGATGGGGCAGCGGAAGTGGAGCGGGAGCTCGCCAGGCGACGCCGCCCTCGCGCGTAACGGTGGCGCGTCGTCGTCGGCGCCGGCTTGCTGGCACGCGGCGACCAGCGCCGCGAGGCACAGGGACAAGTAGTCGTCTTGCCCCATCTATCTATCACGCTAACGATCCTCTGGTGATCTCCTTGTAATGATGAGCTGCTGTAGCCAGTGGTAGGTGTAGTGTAGATGGATGGAAACTCCGATCCTGTGACCAATTGAGATCTTGTATACACACAGCAGTATTTCATGCAGTTGCATGCGTCTCGTCTCTAGCCATCCATGGACCATGGTTACTTACTTATACCTTGGGAGCACTGGCCGGTCTGAACGAAAGAGCGGCGCGATCGCGTCAAAAGAAGCACGAGGAAGCAGCCGCGGAAGGCGAATTGAACGCGAAGTGTCGACAGACTTGGAAAGTGGAAACGATCTGTGAGATGACTGATGGCGTCTATATCCCGCCTGCTACACACTTGCGCTCGTGCGTTTGAATCGCGCGCCCTAGGCACCGTTTAGATGCCAAAAATTTTGCCAAATTTTTCAGATTCCCCGTCACATCGAATCTGTGAACGCATGCATGAAGCATTAAATATAGATAAAAAATAAAACTAATTACACAGTTTAGACGAAATGGACGAGACAAATCTTTTAAACCTAATTAGACCATGATTGGACAATATTTGCCAAATAACAACGAAACTGCTACAGTGACGTTTCGCCAAAATTTTTGCCAACTAAACAGCCCCCTAGTCCTGCCGGCTCTGTTTTGTCCAAACTCTGTCTCAACTTGCAAATTTTCTAAACAATATGCGAGGAACTTTTGTGCACAGAGTGCCGCGATTTCTCTTGTCTTTTGGATAAAAAAGCGATTGATTACGAACTCTCTGATGAGCATTCTGCTAGTTCTAGAAACGATGATTGTCGATGATTGTTTCCTTGACAGCTGCACACGTTTACCATGTGTCCACGTCGTAGAGAGAGAGAGACGCGTCGGTGGTCGTGGGTTTTGAAGAGGTCGTGTCCAGTCTTCTTGCTTTTTTGAGCAAGATGCCCAGTCTTGTTTGTTTTTTTTTTGAGAAACGCCCAGTCTTGTTTGTGTCAAATATTGAATAAAAAATAATTAAATAATATTGTTTACTAGCTTTTGTCGCATTAGAAAAATAAAATTGCTTTTCTATGATGTCAAATATAGATACATTTTATATCAAATTGTAGCTCTTAATGAGATCTACAAGTTTCATTTAAAAGTATTTTTATGCGATATCAAATAAGAAATATATGCTTTTTCTAAAAAGATAAGCTTGAAACATGATTAATATGCTATGAAATTTTGTATTATTTTTTTTGGGTATCTTAACTATCTCAAATGAAAGACCTGAAAATTAAAAAGTTGTTGATCTCAAAGTTAGCTACAACTTTAGTATAAAATATCTTCATTTGACACCAAACATGAAAAAAATATAATTTTTGCAAAGCAACAAGACCTAGTGCATGATTATTAAGTTGTTGAAATTTTATATTATTTTCTCGTGCATCTTAACAACCTCAAATGTAAAAACTGAAAACTATAAAGTTGTAGATCTAATTGAGAACTACAACTTTGATGTAAAAAGTATCTTCATTTGACAACATACAAAAAAAAGATATTATTTTTCTAATGCGATAAGCATCAGTACGCAATTATTATGGTCCTGAAATTTTATATTAATTTTTTAGCATCTTAACATCTCAAATGAAAAAACTCAAAACTAGAAAGTTGTAGATCTCGTCGAGAGCTACAATTTTCATATGAATTTCATTTTCATCCGACGTCATATTAAGAAGTTATGATTTTTTAAAGTTTCAGTCTTATCATGCCACTCCCGGTGGCACGACAGAACAATACTGTCACGCAAGCGAGAGTGACATGACAAAGTTTTCCACATCGAAAACATCGTCTAACATGGCACATCTTGTCGCGCCAATGTATGTGGCGCGACAACGTTATTTGGTCACGCTAGCCCCACTGGCGCTACCGAAAGAGTTAGAATCTGAATTTTTTTGGAGCGGTTATTATTAAAATATTGAATAAAAATAGTTAAAATATAAAAATTCTCCCTACGACTACTAATCCAGGTATATCCCCATAGCCACCAATCATCTGAATCCTCTATTGAGATGTTGATTGATTCAAAATGTGTTCCCAATTTTTTTCTATTTGACTTGATCTGTGTTAAATAAATGGTGCTAGTTACACTATTTGTTCATTTATAATAGGAACACGATTATTCAGTTATAATAGGTGTCCCTGTCTTCACCTTTTCAGCACTAGGCAACCTACATTAGCTGTAGAGAGATTTATAGTGTTGCAGCCATCATGGACAGGCAGTGGATGAGAGCACCTAGGTAATACTAGTTAGAAATTGCTCCTGTTTTTTTTCTATGTCAAGTTCAAGTCCTTAGCAAGCTGAATTTTCATCATTGCATCTTAGGTGGTCAGTCAAGTATGATGAAGGCCTTCACAACTTTATAGAATTTGTCTTTACCACATCAGCCCAACAGAATAGGATACCTTGTCCTTGTCGTAGTTGTGGAAATAATTACTGGTTAGAGGCAAAAGATGTTCGGGAACATTTAATTTTCATTGGGTTCATGGATGGATACTCATCATGGATTCATCATGGCGAGGGCATGTCATCTGTACCGAGTCCTGGTTTGCGCTCACAGTCAGAAGACGACAATGTTGAGATTGATCCAATGGAACAGATGCTAATGGAGGGTTTGATTCTTATCAACCATCTTACGAAGTGTGTTTTGCCAACAGTTCTAACAGTCTATGTTTTTCATATTTTGATATTCCAGGATAAATCTTAGGAAGGTTGGTAAGAATACCATCCTTCCATGTCTACAGTAGCCCTGCAATATTGAATTGAAAGTTCTCTCATTTGGCTTGCAGCCTTGGGCAACCAGATAGCGTACTAAATCAATAGCTTCTTCAAACATTAAGTTGGCAACATAACTCTAGATGAAAATATTGTATGTTACAATACTGGTTTCACGCCTGAACATTTCATCTCAGAGAACAACCTTGAGGCTTCTTTCATCTGTCCTTTTCTTCCATATGCATATATCACAGTGTTATAAGAGTATCGATCAGGGCGCATGCCACTTGACTTGATCTCAGTCAGGAACTCAGGATTGCTTCACACTTTTCACAATCACCTAAACGAGCATACATATGCATCAAGCTGTTATAGGTTGCAGCACTGTGGTTGATAGAATTCTCCTTCATGAGTGAAAGGACCTCCTCCACCTTCTTAACCATCTTATTTTTCCCATATATGGATACCATGGCATTAAGAACATTAATGTCCAGGGAGCAACGCCTCCTCCTCAGTTCCTGAAACGCCTTTTCTGTCTCAGATAAATTATTAACTTTGTTATTGACCAAGACCAATGTTTTTACTAGCCAGTTGTGTGGTTCAATCCTCTCTGTATATATATCTTCTGATAAAGCTTTCATTTTGTCCAACTTCTTAGCATTAGCATATGCATGAAGCAACGAGGAATAACTGAGCTCATCTGGCTTACAATCCCGATCCTCCATCTCAGCAAACAAACTTTTCTGCCTGTTTCCAGCGACCACCCCGAGCCAATGCAGATAGAACAGCATTGTAGGTTGAAATATCTGGATATATACCAGCTTCTATCATCCTCTTGTATATCTCCATTGCTTGATCAAACAAACCACATCGACTATATGAACTAATCAGTGAAACATATGTGTCCCTCTCAGGGATATAGCCAGCTTTCTTCATCTCCTTGAACACCCCTGAAACCTCAGTCTAGACCATTCTGCCCAAACACGGACAAGAGCGTGTTCCAGGTGACAACATCTGGCACATACCCAGCAGACCTGAGGTCATCAAAGACAGCCATCATCTGTGTGAACTTTCCCCTCACCCCGTGCATCTTGATCAATGCAATGTAGGTGCACAAGTTCGGGCTACATCCGTTCCTCACCATTTCTCTGTATGTAGCAAGTGCTGCGTCAATTTTGCCAATTCTATCAAGCCCAGAGATCAATGTCGTGTATGTAACCACATCTGGCTTCATCCTCCTGAACTCCATCTCCTGTTTTAGCTCCAGAGCCTCTTCTAACAACCCATCCTTCACATAAGACGAGATGAGTGAGTTGTAGGTCGCCAATCACCACGCTGGGTGCACATCCCACATTCTCCATCTTCTTTAGCACCCCAATCGCCTCCTCATGCCTCCGTGCCTTACCATATACATCCAGCAGGGAATTGAATGTGACCTTGTCAGGTTCGAATCCAGCAGCCATCATCTCATCGAACACCTGCGCTGCCTCCCTGTAAAGCCCCCTTCGACGGCAACAACTAATGAGCGTGTTGTATGTATACCTGTCCAGCTCAATGCCGTCCTCCTTCATGGAGTCCACGAGCGCCACCACCTCTTTCCACGGGACAGACATCTTGGACTAGACATGGAGCACGACGTTGTAGGTGACGAGCGAGGGCTGCACGCCGCTATCCACCATGCGCCGGAACACGGCGACCGCGTCACGGAACCTGCCGGCACGGGAGAACGCGGACACGGGCGCAGTGTATGCGCTGGCGTCGGGCGCCGGCGCGGCCCCGAGCAGAGCGGAGGCCTCGGCAAGGCAGCCAGCGCGCGCAAACACGCGGATGGCAGTGGGCAGCACACGCGGGTGGTGGAGAGCGCGGCCACCGTGGAGGTCCCGCCCGGCGCGGACCGCGGCGAGGGCGGCGCCGAGGTGGCCCGCTCGGGAGGCGAGCGTGTTCACGACGGCGGGGATATCGGTCTCGGGGAGCGCC